>CM060896.1:28279044-29719044 GCA_030762935.1 Hymenopus coronatus | reverse complement strand
GATAAGTTTTCTAAGAATAGTTTGTATATGAAAGAGCTTGAGAAACATTTGTGAATGGAACACATCGGAATTTTTGTCATTTCATTTTATATTTTTTTTTCTATATTTTCTATATTTACTTATATACTTTCGATTTTTCCATATTGTGAGGCGACAAATGTGGGGTTCACCTATTTCATTCATCTTTAGATATGATCTTAGTTTAACTAAAAAAAAAAGCAGATTTGTTCCATCACGTAAAATTCTCTACCTATTCTGCAAAAAAAAAAAAAAAAAAAAAAAAAAAAAAAAAAAAAATGTCACTAGGGAATTACCCAGGATACATTGCTATGCCGTTGACTTTAAAAGTCGATTCTATTTGCCAGTCTGAGTGGCTCAGTTATAACACTTCTGGGGACAAACTTCGGGCTGACGTGAACCTGGTAATGGGCAGAGTCTTTAACAATCAATACTTTATATTCGTTTTTCTTTTTTTTTTTTACATCGCTAATAGTTAAGTAAAAAACAGACGACGACTTCCTGTTTGAGAAAGTAATAAGTATTTTAATCTTGAAACCAATAAGGAATATCTCGGATATCACTATTTCTACAAAAAATAAACAAATATGAGGAAAGGGAAAAAAGAAGAAAGAAAAGAAGAAATAACAGCGAAAAAACTGTATACACATATACACAAACACACATATACGCGCGCGCACACACACACACACACACAACATACGTGCAGACCTTTTCCTAAACACACTTTTTTAATTCAGGGGACCTTAAAACATATATTTCCGGTGAAATATGGAAATGAATTTTGGGATAGAAAGCAATATTTTTTCTGTTGCCTAGTAGGACTTGGTAAAGAAAGTAAACATCTGATGGGTAACATTCATATTACTTTCTTTATTTTATCATTATTCTTACAAAATCTTATTTTCAATCCACGGCTTGTTAATCACGATAAGCATAAAATACATATACATACGAGTATTTACATATTTCGTTGTAAGTTAAAGTAATAGTCAGAATTTTACAAATCTCATGTGTTCCACATGACTTTCTCTATCAATTCTACAGCAAATTTTTCTTACAAAAGTTTATTCTTCTATCTTCTCCATGCCAACAAGATAAACATTATAGCAGAAATAGTCCTATAACTTATTTTGTTGTAACTAAACGAAATAAAGAAATACACTAAGCTAAGAGTCAAATCATTTAGAAGCTAGTCGCTAAGTGATACCATTGAAATTCCGGTCTGCTTGCAAAGTCAGTAGCAATAAAAAACAAATGGTAGTATTTGAGAATGGTAGTGTAAATTGTGTGTTTTAACGAGATATACAATTTTTGTGCAGTATCATTTTGTCTCTCTATCTTATGGTTTACCTGCTATTCAAAATTAATCCATAATGAAGAGTGTTTCAGAGGATATTTCTAGAAATTCAAGATGTACATTTCATTATTTATTTAGTTATTATTATTGTTTTTGTGGTTATTATTATTATTATTATTATTATTATTATTATTATTTTATCCTTGTAAGAAACATAGGGAAAAAATAGCAGCGTTTTGTATTAAAAAGTATAAATAATTTGATAAGTCAAACCTGTAATAGAGAATATCTCAGAAATGGTTACGGTTTATAGTAGGAAGAGGGAAATAAATGAATAGACTACGGCAAAACGATATTTAATCAAAATTATTAGTCAAAAATGTTTCCCTGTAAAGTGTAGTTTATGGTGGGTGGAGTTTGAAAAATTTCGTGTCGCATTGTATGTACATATGCGCTAGAGAAGGTAATTATCCAATATTTTGTCATTACACAGAATAGTTCACTTATTTTGTCTTATTCGGGAAAAAAAATGTTTATATATAAAGTGATTCTCTTTACCCATAATTACCAAGAAATACAGTTTAGTCGCGGCATTTACACAAATTGTAGGCACACGCTTACGTTAAAAATTCAATGTGTTGCTTTCACATTACTTTCTCTAGCTGTTCCATATATCAACTATAATTACAAAACATTGTTACATAGTATTAATCTTTTATTCACATTATGCTCAACGACATAAGCATTAGCTGACTTGACCTGAGATTTAGTTCCTTGTAGGTAGACGAGAAATAAGGGAATACATTAGGCTAAAGCGAGAATCAAATGTTTTAAAAGCTGCTCGCTATGTGAAACAATTAAGGTTCGGTTCGCTTTGGATGGTTTCCGTTTGAGAAAGGTTAGGTGTCTTAAAAATAAAACCGATAACAACAAATATTTCGGAAACGACAACTGTACAGGAAAAACATATACGACATATGTGTTTTATTAGACCTGCTCTTTTTGTGTAGCAGGTTTTTATCTGTTACAGTATAACCGTCATCAAAATTCTGCGAAATTCATGCAAAATAAAGAGGTCTTCAGAGGCTAATCCCAGCAAATTCAATATATTGTCTTATTTGTGATATAATTTACTTCAATATACATCATTTAAGTCAATATCGCAGCAGCCATATTTGAGAAAAACATTTTAAAAAATTGTTTCAAAGGGTAGTTTCTAGTACTGCGATTTTCTTGAAAATCTTTGTGTCGCATCCTTGGAAGATACTAAACATAAATACCAAGTTTAGTATTTAACGGCTTTTCGTTTTCGAGCTATGCTGTCCACAGACACGCACACACACGGACTTTTTCCCTAAATAAATAATAATAATAATGATAATGATAATGGTGATGATAATCACGATATGATGATGATGATGATGATAATAATATTAATAATAATAAATTGGCAAGTGGGAAAAACTATATATTTTATTAAAAAATAAAGGGATCTCCAGATACCGCCAAAGCACTGCAGGTAGACCCTTGGGGCCTTTTGCAACAAATATGACCCCGGATATGGAGGGATGAGTAAAAAGACTAAAACGGCTAGCAGATCACGATGACGAGGGATGTAAGCACGAACGTGTAACTAACGGTTTTACAGATTGAACGACTACAGCGCCATCGAAGTCCAAGCGTCAGCCCCGAGTTTCTGGGGTTTCGTGAAGAACTCGGTGTCAAAAGAACCCGAAAGCGTGCCCCAATAGAGTGGTTGCGCGACGATGCCAAAAATAAACCTCTACAGCAGCGGTTCCCAACCGGTGTGCCCCGGCACCCTAGGGTGCCGTGTGATTGGCTAAGGGGTGCCGCGAGATATTGAGATAAACAAAAAAAAAATACCTTCTACTGAAGCCTTAAGTCTTGTAAGGTCTTGAAATAAAATAAGTCAAATCAATTACTCTCATGCACGGCAGGTGGTGATAGTAGTCGATTCATTTCAATAATTCAGTTATACCAGTATCCCACAGATGGCATTACAGCATTACAGCATTACAGCATTACAGCTATACCCTGCCGAACATTCCCGAGACTACTCGCTTCCTCACGAACATTCCCGACGACTTCGACAGATGAATATATAAAAAGTGTACGCCGCTTGGCGCTTTCAGTTGTCTTCCTCGCGTTGATTCACAGTGTTTAGCTTTGGATAAGTTCATTGTTAAACGTAAACACCAGGACAGTGAAAGTGAACAATCGGCTCCTACTGCTTGCTTTAAGAAGCCAAATCTTACAGTTTCTCCCGGACCGTCGAATTCACCACATAAAGAAGACAAACGAAAGAAAAGAACATACCAGAACAGCTACTTAGCGTATGGATTTAAGTGGAATAACAACGAGGCAAACTGAAGCGGAATCTTGCAACAAAGCATCCTAGTGTGTCAAAGAAAAGTGTAATGTATTTTTCAAATATATTAGAAGGGGAGAAGAAAACAGCTGTGCGAATGGTAAAGAGAATGACCATAGGTGATACTGCTCTTGAAGCCTCATTTAAGGTAGTAGAACTGATAGCTAAAAAAAAGAAACCTCATACTCTTGGAGAGGAAATCATTGGCCCTGCATGTCAAGTTATAGTTTCAACAGTACTTGGCGAAGGAGCAGCTAATCAAATTTCGAAAGTTCCTCTGTCCAGCAACACAATCAGCCGCAGGATATCTGAAATGTCATGCAATATCAACGAACAAGTCACGGAGAAAATAAAAACTTATAGAACATTTGCTTTGCAGGTAGATGAGAGTCTCGATATTGGTGACAAACCGCAACTCCTTGGTTTTATCAGATATATTGATGAAAAAGATATTAGTGAACAGTTTCTGTTCTGCAGACCGCTGGAGACTACAACCACAGGCCATGATATTTTCGTTTCTATTAATTCCAATCCCAATGACCATGATCTTTCATGGAAAGACTGTTGTGGTATATGTACAGATGGTGCACCATCTATGTCTGGGAAAATTAAAGGTTTTACTGCCAGAGCTCTCAATGAAAATCCATCCATTATTATAACTTACTGTTTTCTGCATAGAGAGGAATTAGTCGTGAAAGCGTGTAATGAAGATTTTGCTGAAGTGTTTAACCAAGTTGTGAAAATGGTGAACTATATGAAGTCTCGACCTTTAAAGTGCAGAATTTTTGAACAGTTATGTCGCGCAACGGATGCACCTCATACCTCTTTGTTACTTCACACAGAAGTAAGGTGGTTGTCGCGGGGTCGTGTATTGAACCGGTTTCTCGAACTTAAAGAACAGGTAAAAACTTTTTTTAAGGATGAAAATCAAGACACATTTCTTGAGCTCTTACTAAGTGATTCTTGGTGTTTTGAAATGTCGTATCTGGCAGATATTTTTCATAAGCTGAATGAACTGAATGTTTCGATGCAGGGTCGACATGAAACAATAACCTCCTCAACCAATAAAATGAAAGGTTTTAAAAGAAAACTTAGTTCTTGGAAGTCTGCAGTTCAAAAAGGAGATTTGTCGAACTTTCCATCTCTTCTTAATGTGGCAGGAGATAAAGATCTGGGTAAGCTGAAAGACCGCATTTGTGATCACTTATCAAGATTGCAAGATGCAATAGATGCGTTCTTTCCAACTATTTCCACTACGAATCTCGACTGGGTTGTCTCGCCATTTGATTTCGTAGATAGTGCAGAGGAAATAGATTTCACTGCTTGCGAACGAGATAAATGTATTGATCTTTGCGCTGATTCCACACTCAAAGGTAAGTTCACCAAGAGTGAGGCGTCGGTGGCTAGTTTTTGGCTTCAACGGAGAGAGGAGTACCCTAACCTAATGAAGAAAGCAATTAACGCACTTTTGCCCTTTTCAACATCCTATCTATGCGAGCAAGCCTTCTCTGCTATGGTGATAATAAAATGCAAAGCAAGAAATAGACTGAATAACCTTGAGGATGATTTGCGTGTTTCACTGTCAACTGTAAGACCCGACATCACATATCTGTGCTCTAAGCATCAATCACAAGTTTCACATTAATCATTAATCGAACAAAATTTATTGATGTATTTTTACTCAGTGATTGTAGTAAAGTTTACTGTATTATGTTATAGTGTACGTTATTATTATAAAATATTTCAATAAATTAACATATTAAGCTTAATTTTCTTTTAATTCAAGGAAGGGTGCCCCTAGTGTTTAATGTTATTCCCAAGGGTGCCGTGAACTTCAAAAGAAACACTGCTCGACAGTATGCAATCCACCGCCCAGCCGCAACCCACCGATCACGACGTCTGGTGCTGCAACTTTGAAGTGATTGACAAAGAAGAATAGAAAGGGAAGTGATGGACAAGAAATTCGGGGAATGCAATGAAGCTTTCCAGTTTTCACCTGGCGATCTTGGGAAACCCTCGAAAATACCTGTTGTTAAGGATGATTGCCACGAAAATCAAATTCGAATACATGTCGCACATCTTACCGTGGCGCCAACTCGCTCGGTTTAAATCATCATTAGGTGAATCAAAGACATTACCATGTGACGTTTATGTCGAATGTTCTATATTAAGATATGCATAAAGTCTCTAAAATGTCGCTTCAACTTTAAACCACTATAAATACTATAATATTTGAGATAGATTAAAACAAGTCGCACACTGGACACATATGAGATACAGTTGTCTATTCTTTCCTTTTTTTTCAAATCACCGTTACCATGGGTATAGTTTTTTTGAATAAAACATTTGTAATTTTATTCATTCTGCTATAAGAATTTTTAATATCAAATCATGGCTCTACCATTAAATGATAGAATACACCTGATTCAATGATATTATGAAAGAAGAGGGTTTTTCTCAAGGTCTGAGAAAATTTAAGAACAGGATCATATTTCATTCGTAATTATGGAGATTTAATCTGGAAGTTTGAGGAAACTGGTTCTGCTGCTGATAGAATTCTGGAAGACCGAAGGTAGTCATTGTTGCTGAGGTGTTTCATGCAAATACTGAAGTAGAAATAATTATTATGTAAATAGAGTGTTTCAGAAGTATAGATACAACTTCAGATGAGCAATACCACAATATGGAGAATTCTAAGAGAGCATCTTAGTCTGCATCCATATAAATTGAAACCAACGCTTGCAATCAAAGAAAGTTGACAAGCGGGACAGATATGATTTTGTTTATTTGACCTACCAGGAATTCAAATCAATAATGATTGGTTGGAAAACGTTTGTTGGACAGACGAATTTCACTTTTCTCTTAATGGTGGAGTTAACCACATAATTGTAGAATTTGTTCAGAAATTCGCCCTCAAATTTTAAATCAAGTAGATCTTCAAGATTTAAAAGTTACTGTATGGTGTGACTTCAATTCACAATTCATTATTTGCCCTTATTTATTTGAAGAAGATAACAATCTGTAGATAGAGCGTTATTATGACATGCTACAAAATTTCGTTATCCCTAGACGGAGGAATCACGATATGGAAAACATTTTCATAGTCCAAGAATGCGCTTCGCCCCATATTCACACCCCTGAAAAACAATTAAATGTCCAGATCCTTGACGATCCTGTCATAAACGAACACTATGCAATAAAGTGCCAAAGCGATCTTCTGATCTCAATCCGACCGATTTTTGGTCGAGAGATTACCTTAAAGAATGAGTTTTTCTGCCACTCAATAGCATCTGGAAGATGCTAGCTTGGAAGAAACTGCTAATATTGTAAAAAAATAAATAAATAAATAAAATAAAATAAAAAAATAAAAAGAAACAAAAAAAAAATTGTGTGCATTGTACAGGAGAGCAGAGGACATTTTCTTAATGCTTTATACAACCACGTTGTTTTCCCAGTATGTGATCTCTTTTTTTTTATTCTTATCTCAAATATTATAATATAACGCTATGAAGTTTGAAGTGACCTTTAAAAAGCCATGCACCTTTATAATAGAAACATATATTGAATATATTTCACAATTTGATGCATTTTATTTCAAAATGAACACATGGTTCCAAAAGATATGATACAAGTAAATGCTAAGCAATGCACGACCACAAATATTGTGTTGCAGTAACATGATTTTCTCTGCTCATTGCAAAGCATTGTTCAACAAACATATTTTGTACTGATTTTTAGTAAGTTTACCTTCTTGTAAACGTTATACATTATGTTTAGGCATAAGAAAAATGTAGTAACCGCAAATGGCAGAAATGTCATTCTCTTTATGTGATCCGAGAAAAATTATTCAGAAGAAAGAAAACTTAGCAAGAAAATTCAAGAGTGTGTGTGTGTGTGTGTGTTTGTGTAGAAAAATATAGATACTTGTATTGGTAATTAAGAACTGTGTAATAAAAAACATTACATCAATATTTTTTGTTGCTGACCTATAATTTTACTTATTAAGAATAGTATGTTTCAGGCTTGTTCGTACCTCCATGTAGGCGTAGCGCACACAATACATATGTGTATACTTTCCCCAGACCGCCGGTCAGTAGCCGGAAGCGAGCGGGCGTCGCTATAGAGAATGTTGTATAGGAACTGAGTTAGAATGGTTTCTGCAAGGTCAATGATTCCACACTACCTAAGCCGGCAGATCACGTATTGAGGAATGAAAACGGGGATGCAAAACGAATGGACTATATTGACAGGTGTTGTTCATTTCGCCGCGCAGTTAACACCACTCAAAACACATCAGATAGTAAGTTACATCATTGGTTTGTGCTTAATATTTTAGACTAAGAGAAAAAAGAACTAATACACCTAAGTTGATAAATGCTAAAGTACTATTTATCAAAATATCTATACCCATAGCTCTAATACTCCGAATATATGCCATTTTTTTTTCAGTTCTCCGTGTTATATTCTTGGAAGCCAATAAATAGACTTAAAAGCCCATTTGGCATTTAACTAGCTGTGATTTTGAAGTAAGCACGTTCATAGAGGCACGTGGAACTAAAAGAGACATTAAAACGCTGAAGAAACACTTTATTCCAAAAATGTAAATTTCAAACATGTATTAAAAGATTCCAAGCACTCTGTGAGCCATCGACTAATTGTGGATGTGGCTAAATCAATAAGCTCATAGCTTTAGATTTGCAAACTGAACGTTGCAGTGGGTTCCCTTTAACCTTTTTGCAGCTTTGTTTTCTGGTATGTTTGTTTAACCACATTGCACACAGATACACACATTTAAACAGAAATATCTATACCGAAGGCGTGACCACAACACGGGCCCGTAACAGCGACCACTGTAATCATTATTGATTCATCTTTGCCTTCACTACCACCTACTTACCTATATAAGTAGAGAAAGTGTTGTATTCCACCCAGAAATGCGATAGAGTTCATTGGAAATAGTATGTTTGAGGTTCTCTGAGTCTCAAAAATGAGCAGTAATACTTTCTGTACTTCATAATAGTACATTGGTAAAGAAGGTATGGCATCGCACCCAAAAATATGTTACCAAGATTTCACTGGAAATACAGGTTTTAGGGTCCCATGAAACCAAAAATATTATTTTTCAAAGAAGGTGTGAGTATAACTCAAAAACGAAAAGATGGTTAAATACTACATTTGTGTTCAGCATCTTCATAGGGTGTACGACTCGAAGGCTTTCAAGATAATCCCCTTACCCCAAAATACCCTCTACATGTAATAAATGTATATGTTGTTATTACTTAAATTTGACTGATTTAAGTAGAAACTGATTAATATACCTTAAATTACAGATAGATTATAAATAAAATGCACATTTTGAATCTCCTAGGAATAGCCTCTGAAAACCCCTTCATTCTGAATGAATTTTGTATAACTGGTATATGTGTAGATCTCGCATAAACACAAAATGTATATATGCCAAATATATTTTTGTTGTTGAACTAACCATTTCTGTGAGATTATTTATTATAGGTTTAAATTTTCCAATACTTAATACCTTACTCAAATTGAAGATTATTATTTATATTTCTTCACCCAGGTTCAGCAAAGAGAGCAGAATTGCAATACCATCACTACCGCTTTTGCTTATTTAATTTCCTTATTCCTCTTATATAAAGAAATAATATCGCAATAAAACCGTTTCTTCTATTGTTTATCTTGACAACCCTGAAACTGGTAGAAGTATAAGCTTTCACAAAAATAGATGTAGCATAGGTAGAGAAAAGTTATCTCATGCAGCACATGAGGTTTTTAGGGGAAATGTTTGAGTGCTTATGTGTATCTTTGTAAACAGCAGAATTAAAAAGATTTTGTGTGTTCACTTCACTTGACTTTTTCTACATATGTGTAAACATTATTGTTAAAGACTTATTCTTCATGCTAATAGAGATAAACTTGCTTCCTTGTAAGTAGAAGGGAAATAGGGAATACGTTAGCCTAAAGCGATAGTCAAATATTTTAAAAGTTGTTGCTATATCATTGTAATCCCTTTCTTTTTATTACCAGGAGTTGAAAACTTTCCATATGAGAAACATTTTAAGTATTTTAAATCTGAAACCAATTAGAAGGAGTGTCTTCGAACTGATCAATTCCACGAAAAAGATGAATATGACATAAATAATTTATTTTAATGAGATTTCCATTTTTTGTGTGGTAAGTTTTTGTGGAGTGTCTTCGAACTGATCAATTCCACGAAAAAGATGAATATGACATAAATAATTTATTTTAATGAGATTTCCATTTTTTGTGTGGTAAGTTTTTGTCTATCAGTTACCGTTTACCAGTTATGGAAAATTCAGCAAAGAGATCTTCGGAGGATATTTATAGAAAAATCAAAATATAGATTTCATTTGTGATGTCCACATCTTTAATATACGGTATTTTAATTAAAATCGTTAGACAAAAACAAAGCTTTCCAAATTTTTTTCCATGTAAAGGGTAATTTTCTCAAAATTATCGTGTCGAGTCCTTTCGTATATTACCGACTTTTCGTTTTTGAGTTATGTTCGTAGATCAATGAACCTGCGGAGATACGCACACGCGGACCTTTTTCTAGGATTCTGATATGTTCCATTTACATGACTTTCAGTACATCTCCGTAACAAGCTTATTCTTCCATTTACTTCATGCTAATCCTGTAAACATTAGCAGAAATGGTCTTAGTGCTTGCTTTCTTGTAGGTAGAAGGGAATAAATCCCTACTCAAATCTTTTAGAATGTGGCTGCCATGTGGTTGAAATCCGTTTCTCTGCATTGCTAAGAGTTAATACATTTCTTATGAGAAAAGTATAATTACTTTAAAACTGAAACCAATAACAAGGAATGTCTATAAAATGGTCAACTTCGCGAAAAAAAAATCATATTATATAAGCTGTGTATTTTAACGAGATATACATTTTATATAGTAAGTTTTGTCTGTTTCTTACGGTTTATAGTTTAAACAATATGCAGCAAAATTAATTCAGAATAAAGAGGTCTTCAGAGACTACTACCAGAAAATCGAAGATATACATTTTATTTGCCATTTAAATATCTTTAATGTACGGTATTTTAATCAAAATCCTAGGAGCCATTTTGAGGAAATCAAAACATTTTCCAAGTAAAAGGTAGTTTGGGCTTGGGGGCTTTTCCTCAAAATCTTCGTGTCGTATCCTTGGAAAATACCATATTGAAACACCAAGTTTGGTATTTTATCAACTTTTCGTTTTTCAGTTATCTTGCTAACAAACACACGAACAAACGCATACACACACCGACCTTTTTCTAGAAATGCTTTATTTGGATACAGGGGACCCTAAAAATTGTATTTTTTAAATCTCGGTTTCGAAATTTTAGGTGGAATACAGTACCTTCTCTATATATTTTGTACATGGTACGTGTAGAGGGATTAAATAAATTTTGTGTTCCATTCACATGACTTTCTCTAGCTATTCTACAAACCAAGTTCTTACAAAAGTTCATTCTTTTTTCTACACCATGTTAATGATCTGCATTAGGAAAAATTATGTTATTACTTAGTCCCTTATAAGTATAAGGGAAATAAGGGAATACACTAGGCTAAAACGACACTCAAATGTTTCAAAGCAGTTGCTATGTGATTTTCATTTATATTCGCTTCTTTGCATGGCCGGAGTGAAACTAATGAAACACGGAGGATTTCGTATTTAACAAAAATATAAGTATTTTAAAAATGAAGCCATAACAAGGCTTATATTGGAAACGGTTAGTTCTACAGCAAAAATGTAGCGGATATAGATTGGGTGTTTTGATGAGATCTTCATTTTCGTATAGTAGTTTTTGTCTCTTATGGTTTACCAGTTACGTAAAAATCATGCAGAATGAAGAGAACTTCAGAACCTATTCTCAGAAAATGTGAGACATACATTTGATTTATATTTTTAATATACGGCATTTTAATTTAAATTTTTATAGTCGTTTTTGAAAAAATATTTTTTTTGAATATTTTTCTATGCAAAGTATAGGTTGGGGTGAGGGGATTTTTTTTTAAATATTCGTGCCATATCCTGGAAAATATAACTTAATATTTAAGTTTGGTATTCAATAGACTACCCGTTTTTGGATTACCGTAATCACAGACACAAACCTTTTTCTAAAAATGTTTTTTTTATTGGATCCAGTGGACCCTGAAACACATATTCTCAGAAACACATCAGTATCGAATTTTTGGATAGAATACAGTGCATTTTCTACGTATGTACCATGTACTAAGTAAGGAGGAAACCCATTACAAACGGACGGCACGACTCATCACAGCAACGGCGCAGCCACAGTGGACAGGTCGTTGAAAGAACTATTTATTGCAATAGCTGTGCAGAGGAAGAAGATCAGGAACAACACAGATTATGGGTTCATCATATATTTCGGAAGAGGAGGGAATATGGACGGAAATGCGGGAATCAAACACATAAAATAAATTCACTCACGTTTGTGATTAGTCGATGTAGTCTCATTGTAGGATATTTAGCAGGCAGGTAACGTTTAATGTCTGTCTTTAAAACTGTGTTCTTATGGCGAACCAACTGATGTTTCACCCCAATAAACTGCAATTAGTGCATAAGTTGAAGCCTGATGACCCTGGAAAATTATGCCTTGCTTTGTTTTAACGAGATCCAGAGTTATTTGTATACCAATTATTTGTGTATCTCTTATCGTTTACCAGTTTTCAAATGTACTTCATAATGAAAGAACTTCAAAAGCCATTCACCAAAAATTCAAGACATACATTTTATATGTGTAAATATGTGTTATGTAAATATGTTTATTAGACGGTAATATAAAATGTTGGTTAATCAAAAATGTCTAAAAACCTTCATGTAAAGAATAGTTTGGTGGGAAGATGCTAAACTTAAATACAAAATTTGGTATTTAACACTTTTAATTTTTAGTTATGCTACACACACACACACACAAACACACACACACAAACACGCACGCACACGAGCGCGTCGCACTTTTTAAAAACTGATTATTTTTGGCATCATGGGTCCTGAAAACATGTACACGTGGTGGAATCTCTGTGCAGAATTTGTGGGCTATAGGGCAAAAGTATAGATAATTGAAGCTTCGTTTTCAAAAGGGAAATCATTAAAACAAATTATGTTATTAGTCAGGCAATCATGATATAGTCGTACCAAATGCCATTTATTTAACAACCCAAAATTAATTTGTTTTCATTCTAAATAGCTTTTATCTCTCCTGTAAAATTATACTTTAGTGACATGTGACCTTCCAGCAATAATTGGTTAATTTCGTTTTCTTTGCTTCACCACGGAAAAAAGAAATCTACTTTGTTCCATTCATATAACTTTCTACCTTTTCTGCAAGACATACTATTCTTACAAGTGATTATTCATTTTATCTACATCATACTAATCGAGATAAACACTGGCAGAAAATGTCTTATTACTTATTTCCTTTAAGCAGAAGGGAAATAAGGGAATGCACTAAACAAACGCGATAGTCAAAAACTATCGCTAGGGAAATACTTCAAATTTGATTCACTTTGTGAGGCTATGAATAGAAAAAAAAAAAAAAAAGACGAAATGAAAGAGACTTCCCGTTTAAGTAAAGTTCAAGTACTTCAAAATTGAAACAAATAATAAGGTTAATTCTACAAAAACCGTATATTTTATAAATTTTGTATTTTTTACGAGATCTATATTTTTGCTCAGTAAGTTTTTGTATCTTATAAAAAGACATGCAGACTGAAGAGGTTTTCGGCAGCTGTTCCCAGAAAATGGATGATATACATTTCGTTTGTCTTGAAAATAGCGTAGAATATTGTAATTTAAACACAACCGTTAGAAACATTTTTGAGAATATCAACATTAGTGGGGGTGGAATACAATATATTTTCTACTTATATGTACATTGTCCATATGCTAGAGAATTTAATAAGAGTAAGCGGTCAGGATATAAATACTTTTGACAGTTCAAAGCGTTAATGCTGTGGTAACAGACATATTCAGTTCCATATATTGGATTTTTAAACCAAAATTCCTATTTGAAGAGTGTCCTTCCGTAGAAAGGTTCCAAACAAAGGAAGTGAGAGGAACTTTTTGGAATGCTATAGCTTCTATACAGTTTCCTTTGCCAGGTTTCAAATAAAGATTACTTTGCTTGTTCTTTAGGCATCTGGATTGTGGCCAAAAGCTGAGAGTATTTCACAGAGTCAATGTAACAGTAAGTCAAGCGATTTCACAGTGGGGCAGGAAATGTGCACTCACCATCGGCAGATTTGAATGGCTTTATTTTATTAATAGGTGACTTAGATTTGGAAACGCTACAGGCCATTTTCCAGACCATCTCGCATACACAAAGTTTTATGTCAGTTTCAGAGATTACTTGGATTAGATCTTTCTTCAGCAATGAATTTAAAATGTGTACAATTAAGTATATTTGTATCCAAAGTATTATATTAACTAAAGGACATTTTACTTTCCCTAGCACACATGGACACACAATCTACATAGTAGCATAGTAGAATATGCTGAGATTTCACCAGAAATATGTGTTTTGAGATCCCCCGAGTTCGAAAAAGGTATTTTTAGAAAAAACGTCCGTGTGTCTTTGTCTTTGGACAACATTGCTCAATAACGAAAAGACTGTTAAATGCGAAACTTAATATTTATATTTAGTATCTTCAAAGGATGTGACAGGAAGCATCACAAGAAAATCCTTCTACCACAAACTACCCGGGTACAGAGGAATGGAGTGAAAAATATTTACCACAATCCTTTACCACTGCGGATGTAGAGTCAGGAGTATGTTGGACGCTACTGGTAAGCATGGAAGAAGCGGAGGGGATAGGTAAATTTCTGCTTAGGACGAGATAGCCGAGATCTGAGAACACTGATAGTAGGGAAAAGGGGGCAAATAAGAGCTAAAAATTATTATAATCATCAGAATGTCATACATATGTATATATATATATATATTTATGTCAAACTCTTCGGTAATTGTTTTGTTGTGTTGTTAGTGTTGTGTATATTCACACTTAAGTGTATTTATTTCATTTTTGATTTTTTATTCCTTACTATTTTGTGCTTTGGAAAAGCATAGTTTGTGGATCCGCGCGATTAATGGAGATCAGTGTCTGTTTACTGGTATTTCAATCAATACTCTTATTCATTCTTTAAATTAATACATGGAAACGAAAATGGGCCAAACGATTTTGATTGAAATACCGTATAAAGATGTTTACATCAGAAATAACATGTATATTTTTATTTTCTGGAAATAGCCTCTAAAGAGCTCTTTATTCTGCATGAATTTTGCAGGGTTTTGCATAACGAGTAAATGTTGGAGATAAACAAAAAATTATTACACAACATTGTAGATACGGTTAAAGCATATAATTTATTTCTGTTTGTTTTTCTTTTAGATTTGACCGTTTTTGAGATATTATTTGTTATTAGTTTTTCACATAGCGACCAGTTTTTAAAAGATATGATTATTGTTTTAGCCTAATGTGTTTCCTTAGTTCCCTTCTACTTATAAGGAAGCAAGTAATAAGGCTAATTCCGTTTATCTTGATTAGCATGATGAAGGTAAAAGAATAATCTATTGTATGAAGAGTTTTATATGGAAGAGCTAGAGCAAGTTATGTGAATAGAAAATATCAACTTTTTAAAACAGCAATGGGAATTATTCGTTTCCGAATCACAGCTTCATATCATTTGACCATTGCTTGATGGGGAAAAGTAAACGGCAAACTCACCCATCCCAAATTACAAATATGATTGCGATTACATTATTGGAACTACTGATCGGAATTTGTCTTTAATTTTATTTAATATTGTCATTTTAATACAATCATATTTTATATATATTTTAACATTGTACTAAAACACATCACAGGAAAACAAATATAGGTTCCATTCATATGACTTTTTCTGCCTGTTTTTGAAAAAAATATTCTTGCAAAAGATTCTTTTATGTACATCATGCTCATCTAGACAAGGTCAGCTTAGTTGGTTAGACGCATGGCCATCTGATCTCAAGGTCGCGGGTTCAAACACGGTCCAGAGCGATGTTTTTTAAGTGTGCTTAAAAGCGACATCCCCATGTCAGAAAATGTGTAACTAACGGCGCTATTATGACCCTGGTATATAGCGTGGTTAACAAAAAAATATTTTATAGTAATGTTTTAATCGAGATAAACATGGACTTTCTCTACTAAAATACCTCTACAGGAGATTCAAACCCATCAACGTCTTCAGGGTCATTTTAAGGAATTTTAGAACTATAGATATATTTTAAATAATTTAGAAGGTCAAATTATATGGAAAGGTAAACTTCATTAAGCAGTAAAAGTGGTAAACCCCTGTCATTTAAGTCACTATCCGCCACTAAATACGGTGTTTAATAAATATAGGCTTACAATCAGCATTCTACTTAGAGTTTGCTAGTGATCTGAAGGCTATCATTTGCAAAACCAGCTCGTCAACAAGGTACAAATTCTCCCAAAGTAGTTGACCATATGTTATTAGAGTTTGAAAAAAGGCAAAATTTGCAGCTTGTTTGTGTTAAAAAGTTTTAAATTCCAACACGAGATAATCTGGTGCATATATAAGTGTACATTTCATATCGATGAGCAATATAGTGTAGGATGTTACAGAATTTAACTGGAAAACTTTCAGGGTTACAGAGGAATGTTTTACTTCCTCTCTAAAAGAACTAACTTCCTTTCAACAAGCGCGAACATAGCTTACCCTTGCGGTATTTTCGAAGTTATAAGCCTATTTTTTCTGGAAAAATACGATGCCAGCACTCGTACAGCCCACCACTGATACCTTCAGCTTTACATGGAGAAACAGGCCAACAACAGCTGCTGTAACATCTTCTGAATCAGCGTGCTCGGCTGTCAATCTGGTGGTGGTGCTATGTATAAGCGGTTAAACCTTTTCCTTTTTTTCTTTTCAAACAGCTAAAAGGTATATGCTGGGATAATCCAGTTTTAATTTCTCGCGGTTCTCTCAAAGGGTTACATGTTGGGAGGGTAGGCATGTTTGAACATTGCATGGTCACGATTATCCGCAAGTAATGCACAGCAAGGCTGACTATTGTTGATAACCGACGTTGATCTCAATGGCCCATGGCGGAAAACTGCAAGTTATTTGATACGAGTAGAACCCCTCTCTGCTTGAGGACACTATTTCACGGCCGAAAATATGCTGTTGGTGGAATGTGGCTAGATACGGCGACGTCTATCTTGCCTGTGAATTGGGATGGGGTGGACCCAGATTAATCATTCGGTGATACACCATACATTGGTATCTGAACCTTATCAATAATCTTACAAGATTTAGTTTCTAAAATACCTCTTGTTGTTGGTCTTGAGAAAGTTTTTTTTAAAGAGAAGTGTAGCATTGAGAATATTAAAAAACAATTTAGTAGCTCAAGAGATAAAATTACGCTGAAACTACACAGAAGTCTAAAAGCAGATGTAGCAGAGAGATATTTGTGGAATTATGTGATAAAACCGAGAAGGGAGTCGGAGGAGGAATGCTTAGGCAAGAACAGGTGTGATAAAATTTAGGGGGCTCAGAGGGGATTATGAAAATAATAAGAGGGTTGGGGCAAAAAGTCATTGCAAATATTTATTTTCTTGAAGATACCCGTTCGAATTGGAAATGTGACATATACAGAAGAAAGAACGATGTGTTAACTACATGTGTGGACAAAGAATAGCGCTGAATATCGTTACACACTAATTTATTGCCGTAATACACAGGATAATATGGCCTTCACGGTGCAAAATAATCACAACACAGTACACATATAGTTGACATGACAAACCTGGGCCTAAAGACCCTCAAAGCAGTCCCCTGCTACTGTCATCACACGCTGCAAACGATGGGGAGGCACTGAATAACAACTAACATAGCATTTGCCGCACCATATGTGATTCGGGTTATCTGTTCGCGTACAGCATTAGCAATGTCCTCTCGTGTTGAAAACTGCCTACCACGTAGTGGTTGCTTAATCTTTCGAATGAAACCAAAGTCACAGAGCGACATGTCGGGAGAGTACGTTGGGTTCCCCAATTCTTCCCATCCCCAACGTCGCAGTAGCTGCCCTACACGCTCTGCTTATGTGGTTTTGCATTGTCGTGCAGGATTATTGCACTGTCCACAAGATCCGAACGCTTCTCCCGAACGTCACGTTGTACCTGTCGCACCAGGAAGTCCCTGGAGTACTGTGCGGTCACTGTTCTGCCATGTGGAACAAAGTGGCTAACAATGACACCCCTGACGCATACATGACGGTCACCATCAATTTGACTGAGGAAGGATTCTGAGGGAGCCTCTGCCTCCTTGGTGATCCTGGAAGTCGCCACTCCGCGGACTGATGTTTAGTTCTGGTTCGTATGCACTGGTCCAAAATTCATCGATGGCGATTATTCGTGACAAGAATTGATCAACGTCCTTTTGCCAGCGTATAAGGTGGTTGGAGCATTTTACATAGCGCACCCGCCTTTGAACTTCCGTCAGTGCATGCAGTATCTACCGCGATGCGATTTTGTGTAGTTGCAGCTCATTACGCAATATTCTGTGCACGGTGTGCTTCTCGAGGTTACTTGTGCTCTCTAACTCCAGTAGCGTCCTTTGCCTGTCTTCATCCAGGAGCTGCTCGATGACGGCATGTGACACATTGGTCCACACACTGACAGATCATCCCGTACTTTGCTCATCACTGCATGACACACGTCCTTGCTGAAACTTTCCTACCTACAATGCTACTGTACGATATCGTAGGGCATTATTCCCAAAGACTTCCACTATATCACTGTGACATTCCATCGCATATCTCCCTTGGAGAACGGCTATTTTAATGTAAATTCGCTGCTCAACATGTGTCACTTCCATCTCGCACGACACTCACCAACTGACTAATTTCACAGCCCTAGCTGCGCTACTACCAGCTATCACACATCTGTTGTTCTGTATACACACTATACCTGCAGAACGTCCACATGACACATATACGTTCACATATCTACAAGAAGAAAACTAGTTGCCATGACTCTGCACCAACCCTCGTATATGCCCATGGTATGGAGAAAATAAGGAAGTAACTTAAGTGCAAGAAGACAGAGGTATGGAGATGTGAATTGAGATTTGATAATGGGTTAAACTAGTGATGGAGGAATTTGTAAAAAATGTTTAAGAATACTAGAAAAGAGTTTATTATAGCGTGCGGAAAATATTTGGAGAGGTACTGAGAAGTGCTATAGAATTATGAGGCAGTGCATGGAAGTGGAAATGAGTAGAGGAGAGAATGGGATTATCTAGCATTAGTTCTTTACAACAATAGCCAGGGTGTTAGTGTGTATAAGGTCCAAACGAAGAAGCAACTCTCAACGGTCTTTTCGTTTGTGAGCTATGCTGTTCACACACATACATACTCATACTAACACGCGGATTTTTTTAATGCTCTTTTTGAGCTTAAGAGACCGCAAAACATATGTTTCCAGTGAAATATCAACATATAATTTTTGGGTTTAATACAACTTCTCTACTCACTATGTGCATAGCATGTGTAGAGAAAGTTGAAATATTATACCATTTTTATACTGGTATCAGCCATTTTGAAATAAATAATTGTTTTTCAAAAGTAAATTAATTTATTTCACAAAATGCTTGAAGATCAGAGTTTCTTACTGGTAAGATGCTTAGGATAAACTGTTTATGACCTAGTTTCTTTATTACCTATGTGATGTAAAGAGTTTTGAAAAAAAATAGTAAATTTCCGAACCAGTTTAGGAAGCGTAATCTGGTAGGAGACATAGGCAGCTTTACTGTGCCAAAGTGGGTCAGTGCGAGAGCCGCTCACGGATGCAAACAAAAGAACATACTTGAACTGGGAATTTGGGGAGTAAAAATTTTTTTTCTACACGACTCTTAATTCAAACAAAACGTCAAAGGAAATTGGGCTGTTTACGCGCAAACCTACTTCTGGTTTTGAAAGGTTAAATACCACCTCCGCTGCCATCTATTGGCCGCCTGCACGTTGCCGGTGTACACGTTTTATGTTTTCAAAAACCTAAATTATTTCCGCAAAAAATAATCAAGCAAACAAAAGAAAGATACAAAATATGATCCAATTAATGAGATTTGTAACTGATTCAAATTAATGTAATGATATCCCTTCCATCCGGTGTATTTACAAATAGTTACACTCAAGTTTTTAATCTTAATGAGTGTAATCAATTTATGATAATTTCATTAGGATACGGATATAATTAAAAGTATTAACATTCAATGTAAGTGTGAAATGTTTGTATTGTAAGACAAGAAAGCTGTCAACCAAAGCAGTGCCGTACCTTAAGCAAAATTGCCATTTATTGCACTGAAACAAGTGAGGGAAGCTTCAAATTTACCAAAACTATTAGAGAAAGATCTGATGTGTTCCATCCACATAACTTTCTCTACATCTCTGCAACAAATTATTGTTAAAAAGCTTATGCTTCTATATACTTCATGGTAATCGAAAGAAAAAATAGCAGAAATAGTCTTATTACTTGCTTCCTTGTAAGTAGAAGCGAAATAAGGAAGTACCATAGGTAAAAGTGATACTAAAAAACTGGTTGCTATGTGACAGGCTGCTATGTTTGTATGGACAGGAGTTGACAAATTCCTGTATGAGAATATTATGTTTTTCCAAGCTGAATCCAAAAACAAGGAATATCTAAGAAAACGATCAACTCCGGAAAAAATGTTTATGACATAAATTGTGTGTTTTAAAGGATTTTACATTTTTTGTGTGGTAAGTTTTTGTCCACCTCTTACGGTTTAGCAGTTATGCAAAATTCCGTAAAATGTTTCCAGAATAAGGTTATCATCAGTAGTAGCATGTCTTGAATTTTCTGGGAATGGCCTCCTAGAAAATTCAAGACATACATTTTATTTGTCAGGTAAATATCTTTAATATACGTCCTTTCTGTAAAAATCGTAAGAGCCATTTTTGAGAAAATTAAAATGTTCGAAAAAAGGTCCATGTAAAGGGTTGTTTGGGGTGGGGGATTTTTCTCAAAATTTTGTGTCGCATCCTTGGAAGATATTAAACTTAAATTTTGGTATTTTACCAACTTTTCGTTTTTAAGCTATCGTCTTCAAGACACACGGACACACACATACACACACACGCGCGCGCGCGGACCTTTTTCTGAAAGTGCTTTTTTTGGATACAGAAGAACATAAAACATATGTTTCCGGTGAAATCTCGGTATCACATTTTTGGGTGGAGTGCAATTCCTTCTCTATACACTATATAGATAGTGCGTGTAGAGAAAGTAAAAACTACACCTCTTCTAAATTGGATTCCATTAACGTGGAAGATGTAATCAAGTTTTAAAATCTGAAGAAACTGCTAAAGACACGGGGGTATAAATTGCACTTAACAATACAGGTTTTAGGAATGATGCACAAAATTTGCTTAGATAACAATTAAGAACACTGTAATGAACATTACGTTAATGTTATCTTCATTGCCAACTTATAATTTTACTTATTAAGAATAACTGTAAAGTACTTAATATAAAATTGATCCTTTCTACATGATTATTATTAAAAATTAATTAATCAGCTCACTTTTACTAGAACAATGAATTTAGACAGTAACGTTATTATTTAAATAAGCGTGCAAGCTGGAATTTTGGTACCAGGCTGAAATACCACTGTTGTTGTGTAGAATATATATCATAAATTTAGATAAGATATCCAAATGCTGTGGATTTTCCAAATTTCACACAAACAGATAAAACTTCAAATAGGTCTATTTCTATGCTTTCGTTATTGGTTACTTAGTAGTTAAGTGAAGCAACTTTTATTATTTCGTTGTAAGTATTTGAAGCAAATGTGAAATAAAGTGATAGCTAATCAAATCTTTTCTCAACCATTGCTATGATACTGTCTTGTAATTTTCTTCTCTTTGTAAAAACAAAAGAAAGAGAGAAAGAGAGATAAGAACAGAATATCAATTTTCAGTAAAGAAAACCAATAAAGCAAAATATCGGATGTAGTTAACTCCACAAAAAACTAAACAGAAGTGGAAATAAATATTTTTTTCATTAAAATGTGCTTTAACATATACAGTTTTAGTGCACTAAAGTTTACCTTGTTATGACCTATGTGAGTCAAAAGCGGTATATAATATATTTGTCATGAAAAATTCTTAAATGTATGATATTTTAATTAAAAGCTTTAGAGCAATTCTTTGAAAAATAAAAAAATAACGAATGGTTTGTCATCAATGGGAAGTTTGGATTGGGAGGATTTTCCTTTTCCTGTCAATACTTGTAAGTGCCTGAACTTAAATAAGTTTCATCACTTTTCATTTTAGAGTTCAAAATATATATTTCAGGGTCTCTTGTATTAAAAATAATAAAAAAACACTTCATGTGTGTCCAATTGAACACGGTTACTTAAAACCGAAAATCGGTAAAATACTAAACTTGGTATTTATGTTTAGCATCTTACAAGAATGCGACAAGAACATTTTTAAGACCCTACCCCAAACTACGCTTAAAGTAGTCGGTTTACTCTTTCTTTTTTGAGATCTTATCTCATCTCCCTCTTGGAGTTAAAAGCCGGTCAGAAATCTACTACCCTTTACTTGGAAAATGTTTTAGAATATTTTAATTTTCTAAAAAATTGCTCAAACGATTTTGATTAAAATACCATATATTAAGAATATTTGCATGATAAATAAAATGTAGGTATATACTTAATTTTTTGAGAATAGCCCTTGAAGACTTCTTTATTCTGGATGACGTTTTGCATAGCTGGTAAACCGTAAGAGGTATACAAAAATTTACTACTCAAAAAAATATATATCTCGGTAAAACACAATTTATGTCATATATCTACATATTTGTGACGTTAACCATTTCCGATATATTACTTGTTATTGATTTCAGTATTAATATACTTCAACCTTTTCTCATACCGGAATTTGTGAAATCCTGCCCATGAAAAAAAAAAAAAACGAATTTTAATCACATGGCTACCAGCTTTTAAAGCATTGAGTATCGCTTTTGCCTAATGTACTGTCTTATTTCCTTTATGCTTACAAGAAAGGAAATAACAAGATCATTTCTGCTAATGTTTATCTCAATTAGCATGAACAAGATAGAAGAATGAGCTTTTTAACAATAATTTGTTACAAGATTTAGTGAAAGACATGTGGAAAAAATGCATCAACATTTTCTGCTAGGAGACATAAAATATGAATTTCCGGCGACAATTTTGACATCGAATTTTTATGGAATACAATGCCTTTGCTTACGTTAATAAGCAGGACATAAAAATATTTTTGTTTACTTCACATTTAATTTATTTACATAGAATATCCCAATGACCATATTGCTTTAGTGAGGTGGTAAGCAAGATAGAAAGAATAAAATAAGCACATATAAAAAGGAGTAAAAATTTTATATATACAATTTTAATCTAATTTGTATGGGTATGTAACTAAACCTAATGCAATACCTCAAAAAAGACCATAGGAATTTTCTGATGTCAAATTTTTAAGAATTACAGTATTGCTCAAGTAGGCATTTGAAGAGTTTGTTTTTAAATTGGGATAAGTTAAGTGATTCTTTAATGTTAAGTGGGAGACTGTTGTATGTTTTGGTGCCACTATGTAAATATACTTTTTATTCCATATTTGGTAGAGTGAACTGATTCTATACATATGTGATTGGCTGATCTAGTTTTGTAGCAGTAAATATCTCTTTTGTGTTTGATTACAGAGTTGGTACATAGGAGGTTATTTTCAGGTTTGTACATGAATAAAGATTCAATATATGTACAGAAATAGGAAAATGGCAGTATATTTGTGCCTTTCTCTAAATAGTAGATGGTAGAGAAGGTACTGCACCTCACGCAAAAATTCGGGAACGAGATTTCACCGAAAATACAGGTTTTAGGGTTCCATGTGTCCAAAGAGAAGCATTTTTAGAAAAAGATGCATTTGAGTGCGTGTGTCCGTGAACTCAATAACTCAAAAACGAAAAGTCGGTAGAATACCAAACTTGATACTTAATTTTAGTATCTTCTAAGGATGCGACACGAGCTTTTAAGAAAAATCTTCCACCATAAACTACCCTTTAGAGGAAACAATTTCGCAAATTTTGATTCTTTCAAAAATGGGCCTAAAACTTTCATTAAAATGCCGTATTTTAAATATATTTCTAGACTCATAACATTTATATTCTGAACCGCTTTGTAGGAGCCTCTGAAATCCTTTTCATTCTAAATTATTTTAGTATAGCTGGTAAACCTTAAGAGTTAGACAAAAACTTGCTTCACAAAAAAATGCAGAGCTCATTAAAACACACAATTTATATCACATACAGCTTTCCGAATAGCTAACAACTTCCAATATATTTATTTCATTTATTTGAAGTTTCCAATAAAAGGTTTGTTTCTTAATTGAGAAGTCGTCATTTGAGTTTATATTTTGTTTCTTTGTTTGGTTGCTTTTTGTGTTTACTACTGAGAGAACCTAATTAAAACATGACCACAAGGCGACCATCTATTAAATAAATTGACTATAGTCCTGACTTAATATATTTCCTTAAGCACTTGGTAATACAGGAAACAATTAGATAATAAAATAAATTGTGTTAATGTTTATTTCGATTTGAATGAAATAGATGAAGATTGAGCTTTTGTAAAAATTGTTTATTGCAAATAGATAAAGTCATATCAGTATAGCAGATCAGGTTTTGATAATATAGTTATTGTTATAAATATTATTTAATGATAGTGTTATATGGTCGTAACGAAATATTGCGTGGAATGTAATACTTGCTCTCCCTGGTACAGGTGCGTTGTAGGAGTAAAAAGAGCGCAGTTACGCGTGACAGGCAGGTAATTAAGTTACGTACGGTGCGGTAAATAGCCACTCAGTGTTGCGCTGACAAGTTTTCACGCGACTCGCAACAGGATTGCAGGAGTCTTTACATTACCTCACCGGTAATGTGATAAACAGGATAATCCTGAAAACTCGCGCCTGTGTTGTCAGATGAGATTATACCGTACACACTTAAGCCGCCCTGAATGCACCTCCCCTCCCTTCTCTTTATCAAGGTGCGCTCCATTACTTTCATTTTGCTGTCGTTCCTCGTGATTGGCTAAACTTCTTGATGAGATCGTTGCCAGTTTGATGCCTCATAGATGCGCTGGGGTGAAAATCTCTTCGCTAAGATACAAGTTTGTTAAACTTTCTGCAACTTATATACTAGGGCAAGCTTGTCATTACGGACCCCATCATTGAACATATCTGTTTTATATTAACACTTATTATATGTAGGATTCAGCGGTGTTTTCATTAAGCGTCCTCGCTAGAGCAGCAGGGCCGACCTCGTAGAGCAATGGTAGTGCGTCTGCTTTTGGCCGGGTTCCGACATTTTTCATCACCTACTGCAATACTTAAATATATACAATATCTGCAATACTTTATCTACATCGTGATAATTGAGATTAACATTTACAAAATGGTTGCATTAATCCCTTCTAAGCAGAAGAGGAAAACAGGTAGTACATTGTATTAAGGCGATAGTCGAATCTTTTAAAAAAGCGGGTCGCTATATGAAACAAATGAAATTCTGTTCGCTTTTCACAATCAAGAGTAAAGCAAAAGAGAGATGAAACGAAAGATGTCTGTTTGAGAAAAGTTTAAGAGCGTAAATGTGAAACCAATAACAAGGAGTATCATGCAAACGATTAAATCTACAAAGCATTGCTCAAAAACGAAAATACCGTTGAATACTAAATTTGGTATTTAAGTTTAGTTAAAACTTTGAGCCTGATTAGTTGAAAACTGTTGGATTTAGGATTTTGGGTGATGCATCCTCTAATTTTAATTTTATCAAAAATGACTTAAACAATGTGTTCACATATTTTCATTACAAATAAATTATATTCGCAAAATTTCTGGGAATAGCCTGTGAAATTCTGTTTTTCCGAATGACTTTTGTAAAACTGGTAAACCGAATGATATCTTACTATACAAAACACTTAGGTTTCGGTTAAGCACATATTTTATGTAAATAACATTTTTGTAGCTTTAACCATTACCGAAATGTTCACTTTTTTCTGTTTTATGTTAAAATACTATAAATCACTGTCTGTTTTTATCTTCTCTGCTAGTAGCTAGAAGAGGAAGTATTGCTTTCCAAGCAATAATTCTAAACAGAGATTTCTTTGTGGGTACACAATATTAATATTCTCTAAACCTAAAAAGAGAATTTATGACACCAAAAAGAATTGTATTTGTGTGTATGAGAGAGAGAGAGAGAGAGAGAGAGAGAGAGAGAGAGAGAACATAAAAATAATTAAGACCTTTTTAAATCCTCCAAAACTAAGCTATTATTTGCATTAACATTACTTATTTATAATTTTCTTAAGAATGACTTAAACTTTTAATTAAAATTCCAAATGTTTAACATAGTTTCATCAGAAAGAAAAGGTATGTTTGAAAGTTTGTGCAAATAGCGTATGAATCCTTTTAATTTCGAAGACATTTTCCATATTGGTAAACTGTAACAGGCCTGAAATTACTGTACAAAACTCATATATTAAATATATAATAAATATGTTACACAAATATTTTGTAGATTTACGACTTCCAAGCTATTCGTTATTGGGGTTCAAATTGCAAACAATTTAGACTTTTTACAACACTAGATTGATATTGCTTTCACTCTCGTGATCATGCATAGAAAGATTTTGAGAGCCGTTACACAGCGAAATATTTGAACTATTACTTAATTCCACTGTATTCCCCTTGTACCTGCAACGATATGCGTAATAACATAATTTATGCAAATGATTACCTAGATTAATGTGAAACAATGAAAGATTAAGTTTTTCTTATAAATGATTTGTGAATAGTGGATGAAGAAAGCTATGTGAATAAAACAGCCATGTAAATTTCAAAGTATCACATAATGATTTGCTTTTTAAAAATCAAAGTCACGTATTTATAGCTACTGCAAAATGCGTAAAGAAGCTTTATCTCGATTAAGAAGTGCTTGATAAAGCGGCCGCGTAGAAGTGATTTGCACTGTTAAATGTTTTTGACATTCGAATGTATTACTATAGTGAGAATTTTCTAACGGAATACTCGGTTTTATTAATTTTGATTTTAAACTGTTTATTTTCGAAATGCGTGGAACACTTGCATAGATATATAAGTTATTAAAGTAATCAGTTTTTCAGTTTTCATTCGGATTTAAAAGTAGGATGTAATAGCCGATGTAGACCTCGAGCAGTATAAACAGACACTAGCCACATTATTTTGCAATATTAAATCCAGCAATTGCTTGCAATTATTCTTTACTAATTAAAGCGATAACTAGTTCCATGAATATCGGATCGTTTTTCAGACTAGCACATATAACTCGATTTAGAGCTCTATTTTTAAAATAAAGATATGTAAAATAAATGTATTTTCTGCTTTAAGGTTATCTGACTATTTCAGACTTATTTGGTTCATAAATTTGAAGTTATGTTATTGTATTGTTGATTGGTTTTTATTTGAAATGTAAGTAAGACTTAGCTCGGGCATGTGCTTCTTGATTTTAACAAACAGGTATGAAACTACAATAGTTTTTGTGTTTGTTAATTAGCTGGGAAACATAGTGTCGTACGTTCAGCAACATTACAACTGTAATATATTTATGATTGCGTTAAGGTTTGGAAATAACGTTTGGTTAATATTTAAATCATAAAAATTACCAATTCTGTGCTCACAACTTTGTAGACTGTTGTATCCGCCACAAGATGGCGACCTCTCCGGCTGTATTACCAAATTAATGCAGACGTTTAGAACAAAATATGTGCATATTTATATTTTTAACTTGGCAGTTGGTTTGTAGCACTATTATGCTGTGTTATAATGTGATATGTATGTGTAATGTCATGACTAATTGCTAAACGCGATTAATATGAACCAAATAAATAAATAAAACAGTAGATGCTTTATTAATCTGTGCTTTATACTCCCTGAAACTGGGATTGTGTCATATCTGAAAGGTACTTGAAAACTGATTCGGGACTATCAACTACCCAAAAAAAAATATTACAGCAATATTTTTAAACTGATTGAAAAACAAAATACTGGGGTTACAATCGAATGACCGAGAGTTAGGTGATTCGAATAATTCGAAAGTTTTCAATCGATAGTGTCATATTCTTTACCCCGTAGCTCAGTCGTTTGAGCATGAGCCTGGATTTGGATTGCGAGGAGTCGCACGTCTGGTCTGAGGGGTGGGAACTTTTCTCTAGTCAAGATTATCCCCTATCCTCCCCAAGTCTGGAAGTATGAATAAGAGTGCGAGTGTGTGTGATCTAATGCATGGAATCCAAATAAATTAAATCCAGTGACCATTGTACAGGAATTAACACCTTAGCCGATTAACAGGCAATATGTTCTAAAAGTAAAAGGCCGCCTATATGGTCATTGCAGTTAAAGGTGGAGATAAATGGAACAGTAAAAAAGAAGTGGATAGAATAATAAGTTTATCACATTTTAAAAGAGTGAATAAAGCAAGACATGGAATAAAGCTTATTAGACGTATTGATAATTTCTTCTCGGGACATCAGCCAGGAAAGCGTTTAATTAATTCCCAAACTTTCAACGACGTAGTCTGCGACCATTATCAGGGAACTGGAGAGAAGTTGCTCTGATGGTGATTTTATATCTGGAGGGGAAGGTCGAATGACAGCCTCGCGCGCTGTCATTGGTCGGCACTGGCCGAAGGGAATTGGGGAAGATATGATAAGTGCTTATGAATTATAAGTAGCCATGTTTTGCTTAGTTGCAGACCTTCGTCTTTGTTAAAATTATTTTTGAAGGATTTTATGTATATTGTTTCTTTTATCAGTCTGTCATAATATCCGGTAGATTTTTCTATTATTTTGGTGGATGAAAAACTGATCTTATGGCTAGTGTTATACCACCGCAGATTTTTCTGGGTAGCCCAATTTGATGTTCTTTGATGCGCCCTTCCACAGTCCTCTCCGTCTGGCGATGTAAATTTTTTCACAACCGTTACTACGAACAAACAGATGGGGTGGCCATGGGGTCACCAGCCATAGCCAACGTTTATATGCAAGAGTTTGAACACTGGCGCTTGAAAATGCGCCTCTTGCACCTGCACACTTCTTCCGCTATGTAGATGACACATTTGTAGTTTGGTCACATGGAAAACACACTTTGACTGCCTCCAACCCAACATTCAATTTCACAATGGAGACAGAGCATAACAACTGCTTACCGCTTCTCGAACTTACTCATCTACAAAAAGCAAAATGGCCACCTAGGACACAAAATGAGAGTAAACCCACACACACCTACCAGCACCTCAACAATACAAGCTGCCGCCACCCTGCACAGAAACCCACAGTACTCTCTACACTTATACACCGAGCGATAACAGACTGTGATAAGCATAACCTTTCAGAGAAAAATCTAGCACCTACGCAAAATCTTTAGACAGAACCAATAAACCAACCGAGATATTAACAAAGCATTCAGGAAGCTCCACCACAAACTAAACGCCAATGTAGAGAAAAAAAAAAAGTTTGGTTACTGTCATGTTTCCGTTCTGGGTGCAGTGTCCCACAAAATAGCAAGAATAATATCTAAATACAGCATCAACGAAATCAAACAACATCTGGACACGGTCAAAGACAATCTGGGCCTCCGCACTGCCGGTATTTACAAAATCCCTCGCGATTCGGTTCTTCAGCCTTCCCCTCCAGATATAAATACCACCACCAGAGCAACTTCACTCCAATTACCTGATGATGGCGACAGATTACGTCGTTGAAAGCTTAGAAATTAATCCAACACTTACCTGGCTAACGTCCCAGAAGAAATCATTAATAACCAGCGCCGGGAAAGTTTCAAGCCCTTGCTTATTAGACTATTTTGTCAACAGCAAAATCTCATATGCACAAATCTGAAATGAAATTGTTGACTATCTTGTTTAAAGTTGAACATTTTGGTCTAAATTCCCTTTAAAATGCTTAATACTTTAAAGAAAGCAACCTAAGAAATCCTTCTTCTTCTTCTTCTTCCTTTTAAATACAGTCCTTATAGCCTGTTACAAACTCACTTCTCTCGAATTTTTATTCTCTAGCATTCTCAAACACATATTTACGAGTACCGTACAAATAGTAGATAGAGATGTAGGATATAGTTATCCACCCAAAACCTAGATACCAGAATTTCACTGGAAATGATAGGTTAGCGTCCCCTGAATCCACCCCTCCTCCCCCCCCCCAAAAAAAAAATTAGAAAAACGTCTGTGAGTTTATGTGTGTCTACGTGTGACAGCATAGCTTAGAAACAAAAAGTTGGTTGAATATAAAAAGCTATACAGATCAAGGATGCTACACAAAGATTTTCATGAAAATCCCCCACCCCAACCAAAACTTTACTTGGATAAGTTAATTTCCCCAAGATGGTTCAAATGATTTTGATTAAAATACCGAATGCTAAAGATATTTACGTGACAAATAAAATGTATATCTTATATTTTCGGGAATACTTCTGAAGACCTCTTGATCTGAATTAGCTTTGAATAACCATCTAACCCTAAGAGATAGACAAATACTTAGTGCATAAAAATGTATATATCGTCTAAATATATAATTTGTGCCACATGCATTTTTTGTGAAGGTAACCATTACCGAGGTATTCCTTGTTATTAGTTTCAATTTTAAAATATTTAAACATTTCCCAAACTGTAATTTGTCATTCCTATTTCTTTTGTTTTACTCCAGGGCTTGCTAAGATAACTGAATTTCAAGCACAAAGCGACAGCTTTTATAAACACTGACTACCGGTTCAATCTCGTGTTTTCCCTTATTTCCTTTCTATTTATGAGGAACTAAATAATAAAACCATATCTGCTGTTTGTCTCAATTAGTATAAATTATATGGAAGAATCACTTTTGTAAAACTATTTTGTTACAGAATAGTAGAGAAATTCAAGTGAATCAGATTTTTCTTTAATACCCATGCCTTACTTCCTTATCAAAGTATCAGTTATCGTGTGTTGGCATATTTTAGTATGTCTTTGTACTTAGGAAGATTTTATTGTTTTTTTTAACTGTCATTACTTTTGGGTATTTAAAAATTATGTAAAATGTCTATTTCATCGATTCACTCTTTGTAGTATTTTAATCGAAAAATATATTTATTAGTACCTGTGGTACCTACAGGAGGGCACAATTAGTTTGTCTACATAGTACATAGACCATAAGTAGAAAAGGTATTGCAATCCACCGAAAAAATCGATACCGAGAATTTTAGTTTTTATACCTAATATAAAAAATTGAAAAAGGTGTGTGTAAACATGATTATTCAAAAACAAAAATTCGATAAAATATCAAACTTGTTATTTGAGTTGAGTATATTCCAAGGATTCTGAGGAAAATCTCCGATTTTATCAAAAATGGCCCTATTGATTTTAATTAAAATACCGTACATTAAAGGTATTACCATGATAAATATAATGTGCATCATGATTTTTTTTTTTTGTGAATAGCCTCTGAAGAGTTCTTCATTCTGGATGAATTTTGCATAACTGATAAACCGTGAAAGAGAGACAAAAACTTACTATGGAAAAATACAAAAATGTAGATCTCGTGAAAACACACAATTTATGACATACGACTTTTTCGTGGAATTGTCTATTTCCAAGATATTCCTTCTTATTGGTTTTACTTAAAACCTTTCTGGTGCCAGAATTTTTGAACTTCTGCCCATATAATGAAACGGATTTTAATCACATAGCGACCAGCTTTTAAAGGATTTGACTATAGCTTTGGCCTACTGTATTTGCTTATTACCCTTTTACCTATAAAGCACTAAGTAATAAGACCATATCTGTTATGTTAATCTCAATTATCATGGTATAGATAAAGGAATAAGCTTTTTAACTATAACTTTTTACAGAAGTTCAGAAAGATATGTTAATGGAACACATCAGTGCTTCTTTGCTGATTTTCACATCATATTTATTTCTAATTTTATTAAAGTTATATATTTAACGTTTTAATCTTTCTTCAGAAAATTCCACCAGGACTAAATCGTCTGCAAAAAGAAATATATTTGGCTTAGAATGCCTATTGAGTTGTATATATCCATAACGTAATTGTTTTTATTATCTAATTATTTGATTCATATATAATCATGTGTATATAAATATATATTTATTTGTATATGATAGAAAGCAACGGTGCCGCAACCTTGCTTAGGAAGAGAAAGTGGAATAAAAAACAAAACTCCGAAGCATCACGTCAATTTCAAATACAGATTAACTTACTTTCATATCTGTTTTTCAAATTTCTGTAATTGTATACTTATTGTAATGCTGAGAATTTATTTCCGAAGGGGCTTCCCATCAAGTATTTTATTAGAATCGCGTATAAAGCATATAAGACACCGTTAAAACAATCAAATGTTTAAAAAGAAGCTCGTTATGTGTTAGATAAATTTGATACTTTGAACGCATCCTTATTTCTCCTGATGAGAAACAAAAGAAGAGATATAAAATATCAACAGCGTATAGCTTGAAATGATGGAAAATTTCCTGCAACACAAGAAAATGTCTTGAAAACTCCTATTTTAATGAACTCTACATTTCTTCTCCTCTAACATTTTGCCTGTTTCTCTGGGTTTTGTAGTAATTGTAGAAGATTCAATTAGAAAGAGAGATAATATTTAAAGACCATACGTAGAAAGTCCTTATGAATGAATGAATAGTGCAGCGGAGATTTCGACGCTTGTTAGTGGTGCACGTTATGTGCCATATGCGGGAGTATTTTAGTTTGTTGATTTTACGCCTATCTTTGGAAGCTTATGTGCAGCGTAACTAAGTGTCGTTTCCAATCAACTTCACTACACTCACGTACCTGGTACTGAAGCTCTTCTGGGATGAAATGCCAAGGCTTTGCCCAGTCTTGCATGAACATTGACTGTTCCAGACGTGGATTTGGCTAGTGGGAGGAGTTGTAGGAGTGAGCTTGTAATTGTTAAGAAAACACTTGTAACCTTTTACTGCTGTTTATTCTAAAGGAGTTTTGAAGACAAGCACCTGGATATGCACTTTATACTGCTGACTGGCTTCTTGGTTCCTATGCATACAACTTATTAAATATTAACTTTCTTTACATACATTTAGATAATTAATAAAAATGATTGTTATTATTATTACGAGGCTAATTAACGGTCTCAAAAGGAGCTGTTTATGATGGTTCTAATCAATTTCCCACGCTCTACAAACGTAACCATATCTTTTTCAGGAGCATAATTCCAGCTACTAGATTAGCAAGATAGTTCAAAATTAAATTACGTGAGCTCTTAACTGCTGAGGTTCTCAGCGTCCCATTGCATATTGGGCGTCAAATACCTCTTCATTTTCTTCAGAGGTTTATATCAGCTAGAGAATCTTTTAAGGGCTGTGAAATTTGGAAAATCCACAGTAGATGTCTTATTCAAATTTATACAAATTCTTTTTATACAAAGCAATAGTGATATTTCAGCCTTATATCAAGGTTCTAGCTTGCATGGTTATTTAATAATAAGTATTTTGTTGCCTAAAATCATTGTTCTAATAAAAACGACTCACATGATACACATTTAAAATTGAAACATTCGGTTTTACAGAAAATGAGTTTTCAAATAGAGCTGTATTTATTTTATAATGATCAAAACTCTTGATTTTTCAAAGTTTAATCATTTATTTCTCAAAATTATACCAGAAGTTCAGAAAAGTATGTTATCATTTCCTTTAATATACTTTTGAGAGGCACTATAAATACTTTAAAGGAAATTAAAATCGTGTGCAATATTTCCAGTATGAAAAAATGGTGGAAAATAGTTCACAAGAAAACAAGGTTTAAATTTGGGAGTGCCTATTGTGAGCGCCTACCCGTTTATAGCTTCAGTTAATTGGTAGGTAAAGTGCCCCAATTGGAAAATATCTTGTGTGCCATTCGCATAACTTTCTTTAGCTGTACCAGAAACAAATTTTTCTTACGAAAGATTATTGTTTTATCTACGTCATTCTAATCTAGATAAACATTAGCAGAATTGGTCTTATTACTTGCTTCCTTGTAAGTAGAAGATAAATAAGAGAATATATAGAGCTAAATGGATAATCAAATCTTTTAAAAGCTGATTGCAATGTGAAGAAATTGAGGTTCGGTTCGCTTTGCATGGTCCCGTTTGAGTAAACTTAAGTAGTTTAAAATTGAAACCAATAGCAGTGGATTTCGAAAACGTTCAACTCTAGATGAAAAACTATATGATATCTCTCACGATTTAATCGGTGTGCAAAATTCTGCAAAACTCAATCAGAATAAAGAGCTCTTCAGAGGCTATTAACAAAATACTCAATATATACATTTTATTTGTGATATAAACGTATTTAATATACTATCACCCTATACGCCGTAAATTTACGACATAAGAGCTACGGTATTACTTTTCTTACTAAGGAATTTTACATCCAAAATATTCATCGTCCTCCGCCGGGCTTGAACCCACGGCTTGCGGTTACTTTATCTCCCCTAAAAAGACCAAGCTGCCGAGGCGTAACATCACAATTTAAACCTTGAATTTTCATACTACAGCACCATTTCCTTAATATAGGTTTGGTTATTCTCAGCAATAATTTTTACCTTCGTCTATATATTGCTGATGAAAACTCTCATATATGTAAGCGTGGTATCTGTTATCCATTTTAACGACACATGCAAGTAATGATCAATTCCTTCCTCTTAAATCCTGAAGAATGTTGTCATTGGTTTGATCTTCCTTTGTGTTGCAAACATAGCACACAGAGACCGTGTGCGAAATATCCTTCCATTGCACATTCTTCATTGTTTAGTTCTTATGTTTCTGTTTTTGTTTTTTGGACAACTAATACTGGCTGAGAAAAATCAATTTTTATTTACCTGATGGTGTAAATCTTAATAGAGGAAAACACTTTTAATCTCGGGAAAGGGACCACTTTTCACGCACACAAATGTATCTTTAATGTCACTTTTCATTCTGCATGACACGGCCATAACTTGTAAACCGGAAGAGATAGACAAAACTTAGTACACAAAAACATAGATGTCGTTAAAATGCATAACTTATGTTATATACAGTTTTTTTAGAGCCAACCTTTTCCGAGATACTCCCTGTTATTTTAAATTTTAAAGTACCTGAACCTTCTCAAACGAGAAGTTCTTATCAATTTCTATCTCTTTTGTTTTACTCCTGTCCATGGAGAGAGACTAGAATTTCAAAAGATGTCACTATCGCTTTAGTATAGTGCATTTCCTTATTTCCCTTCTGTTTATAAGAAACCAAGTAATAATAATATCAATTCTGGTGATGTTTATCTTTTTAAGATGGTGTAGATAAGAGCATATTGGTTTTGTAAACATATTTTGCAGAAGGGAGACAGAAATGTAACACAGAAGATTTTTTACTAGTATTTTATTGCCTACGACATAAAAGTGGATAGATACTGAGACATAAAACTGAATGATAACTGGGAAAGAAAATTTGGGACGGAAACATTCCTGGTGTAATTTTACGGTACAACCCGGCATATGCCAGTTATAAGGATGGAGGAAAACGTGCTGAAATCTCAGTCAGGGTGGATATTCCTGTGGGATTCGAACCGCCGGATTCTAGTATGTAATTCTGTGCCTTAAGATCTCGACTGCTCTGTCCAAAAATCTTTTTGACAGGTCTTTTAATACCTCTCACTCTCGTTTCGTTTCTTTTTACATATATTAAACATTTTTGCAAGTCGTAACCTAGAAAGATGCCTAACTTAATATCGTGTTTGGTATGTATTGTAAATATATATATATTTTAATTTGAACACACGCAAACACTTACAAGGAAATTATTCTAAAATATTACGTGGTGCATTTACATGATTTTTTTTACCCATTTTCAGCAATTAGTCTTAAAGAAATAGCCTATTTTGTCCAATTTAAATTAATGGAGAAAAACACTTGCATATTTCCTTATTACGGGGTTAGGGTAATGCATTACATTTATACGATAGTAAAATACATAAATAATTTTAAAAAAGGAGCAATCAAAATCTCCAAAATGTATAGTTCTAAAAAAATTACGTATGATATAAATTGTGTAACGGATCCGCATTTCTTGTGTGGTAAATTGTTGTCTATTTCTTACGTTTTAACAGTTATGCAAAAGTCATCCTGGATGAAAATTGCTTCAGAGGCTACTCCAGAAAGTTCAAGATATGCATTTCATTTGTCTAGAAAATATCTTAAGCATATGGTAATTAAATAAAATATCTGTGTTCCATTCACATGACTTTCTCTAGCTATTCCTTCGGTAAGCGAAACAATTGCAATTCGGTTCTCTGTGCTTCTAGGAGTAAACAAAAACGATACAAATAGAAAGATGTCTCCCATTTGAGAAAGTACCTTAATAGAGAAAAGTAATAACTCGTAACATCTCGAAAATGGTTAACTCTAAAAAAAATGTATTGTATATAAATTGTGTGTTTAATGATATCTACATTTTTTGCGATGTTTTTGTCTATCTCTTACGGTTTATCAGTTGTACAAAAGTCATCCAGAGTGAAGGGCTCTCCAGAGGCTTTTCCCAGAAAAGGTAAGATGTACACTTCGTTTGGCATGAAAATATGTTAAATATACGACATTTTAATAAAAATGCTAAGAGGATTTTTGAGAATATCAATTTTTTTTTTAAATTTTCCATGTAAAAAGGTAGTTGGGTGTGGGGATTTTCTTGAAAACTTTCAATATCCAAGTTTGATATTGAACCGCCGTTTCGCTTTGGGCTATGCTGCCCACACACACACACACACACACACACACATACACACACACACACACACACACACACACAAAAACACAGATAATTGTTTTTGGTTCATAGGACCCCAAAATATGAATTTTCCGCTGAAATCTCAATTTTTGGTTGGAACATAACTTTTCGTCTGCTTACTGTATATGCGTAAAAGAGAAAGTGAGATTGAAATATCAAGCTTACTTTAGGATAAAAATGAGCTAATGTGTAAAGTCTTGATTAATGTGCATAAGGAAAACCAAACACAAACCAACAAAACCAGCGAAGATATGTTTTTTATTACCGAGCGAAGGTCGTGACTTCAAATACCGTGTGGTACTCAATATATCGTTGTTTTGGTGGTCTTTTAGTAGTTGTTCAATACCAAATTGGATAATCAACGCTACGACTAATTATACCTCTCAATGAGCACGACCCGCTCACCACTTCACTGATAAGCAAAGAAAGGTAAAACGAAGGCCGCTCACGACACTTCCCTACTTACCGGTTTTAACTTATAATAAACCCGTTGGTTTCTGCAACTCTTTACGCTCATGATCGGATACCGCTTTCTTGCACTAGAAAGGAAATGAGGGAATTCCCTAGGATAAAGGAGAGCCAAATATTTTATATGATTGAAATTCGTTCGCTTTGCACGGCCAGAAGTGAACAAATTCGTGTATGAGAAAAGTTTAAGTATTTTAAAAGTAAAACCAATTACAAAAATCTTACGTGTTCCATTCACATAACTTTCCCTGCATCGCTGTAACAAATTATTACTAAACAACTTATTCTTCTATCTACTTTATGATAATCGATATTGCCATTAGCACAAAATGTCTTTATTACTGGCTTTCTTGTAAGAAGAAGGTAAATAATGGAATACACTAGGCTATAACAATAACAAAATCTTTAAAAGCTGGTTGCCATGTGGTTAAAATCCGTTTCTATGTATGGCCAGGAGTTTATAAATTTTTGGGTTAGAAAAGTTAAGTATTTTAAATATCAAACAACGGTCAACTCTGCAACAAAGGCGTATATGACATAAATTATGAGTTTTAACGTTTTAAATTTTTGTGTAGCAAGTTTTTGTGTATCTCTTACGGTTTAACAGTTATGCAGAATTCAGCTTAATTTATCCAGAGTAAATAGCTGTTCATAAGCTATTTCCAAAATCTTCAAGATATTCATTTTATTTGTGATGTAAATATCCTTAATATACGCTATTTTAATCACAGTTGTTACATCATGTTTGAGAAAAATAACATTTTCAATAATTTTTCCATATAATGAGTAGTTTGAGGTTGGGGGATTTTCTTGAAAATCTTCTTGTTGCATGCTTCAAAGTTACCAAAATTAAATATCAAGTTTGGTTTTCAGCGGTCATTTAGTTTTTGAGCTATGCTGTCCACAGACACACACACAGACATGTCTACACGGACCATTTTCTAAAAATGTTTTTTTTAAATCAGGGGAACTCAAAACATATATTTCCAGCGAAATCTCGGTATCAAATTTTACTTCCTCAATACACTATGTGCATTTTTGTACGGTAAACTTTTGGCTGCTATTACGGTTAACCGGTTAAGCAAACATTTAAAATGAAGAGGACTTTAGATGCTCTTCCTAGAAAATTCGGGATACACATGTGGTTTGACATTCAAGTATAATTAATACCTAATTATGTTAATCAAATTCTAAGAGCAATTTTTTAGAAAATAAAACGTCTAAATTTGTTCCATTTAAAGGGTAGTTTGGAGTGGGGAGAATTCTTAGAAAATCCTCGTGTCGCATCCTTGGAAGATGCTGAACTTATAAGTATGGAATTTAACAGAGTTTTCTTTTTTTAGACCTTTTTCTATGTTTTAATTCAGGACATTCTAAAACGTGTAGTTCCAGTGAAATATTGATATCGAATGTTTGGGTACCTCTGTAGTATGTACTTATAGAGAAAGTAAAAAAAGAATATTATTCCTTCTCCTCCAGGCGTACATATTTGAATCCCAAAGTCTCGTGGGGTGATTTAGAACAAAAAGTATCATAACTATCTCTCCACAGTCCGAGCAAGAAAAGTAATGTTCCAGTGCTCCCCTAAGCATTAAAACCCTCCAAGGAGAACTGCGATAGGAGGAAAATATATAATCGTTACATTAATTTTCAAATAATTTTAACTGCACAATGTGAAATTATGTCTGCCTTTTTTCCTTCTCTTAAAAATTCTGTCGTATGTTCTGCCCGGGTGCATGGTTGGGGGTTGGGGGTAAAATGTGGCGTCCTTTTGGGGTATTTCCAAATCCTTTGTGAATTATTGCTGTCGCCGCAACTTTATCACAAGATCCTTTTGTGTAGTGCTTAACGAGTTCTGAGATTTTCGTCGTAAGCGATTTGTGTTGGACAAAATGGTGCTCAGCTTCAGCCTAGCCATTTAAGACTGCTTGTCGCTTTTCGGCGCGTTCAGTGCATGTGTCTCCTTCTGCAATTCTTTATTATCTAAGTAAACAAAAGAGAACAAGTTTGCTTGATGCACCTGCAAATTATCTACCAAGTGCATGACAGATATTTCCTTCACTGCTGTGACTGTATGCATTTGATGTAATCAATCTTTCAGGTTAGTACATCTCATGATCGGTGTAACAATTGTTGTATTGTATATCTTGCATTTTATACCTCAGATATGAACATATGTACACATAGTTCCATGGGTGTGGTGGAAATTGGTAGTCATAATACAAATACATGTAAAAAAAGTTGTTGCTTCTTTTCTTCTGCAAACACACTGTTTTAAAAATAGATTCTTCTTTTATCTACATCATGCTAATCGAGATAAAAATTAGCAGAATTTGCCTTATTACTCGCTTCCTTGTAAGAATAAGGGGAATAAGCAAAAACACACTAGACAAAAGCGATAATCAAATATTTTAAAAACTGTCGCTATTCGATTTACATTGAAATTTGTTTTTCTCACTATAGCCAGGAGTAAAAGAGATATGAAACGTAAAGGGTTTGTGAGAAATGTATAAGTAGTTTAAAATTGAAAGTAATAATATTGAATAACTCAGCTATAGTTAACTCTACAAAAACGTAGTTGACATAAATTGTATGCTAGATTTTTGTATGTAAGTTTCTGTCCCTTTATTTAGTTTACTAGCTATGCGAAACTGATTCAGAATGAAGGGGAGTTCAGACGCTATTCCCAGAAAATTAAGTATATATATGCTATTTGTTATATAAATATCTTTAATATACGGTATTTTAATAAAAATTCTTAGAGCCATTTTTGAGAAAATCAAAATGCTCTGAAACTGATCCATGTAAATGTGTGAATGTGTATATTTGTGTTGCATTATTAGAGATATTAAATATCAAGTTTGGTGCTTGACCGACTTTTCGGTTTTAAGTCATCTTGTTCACAGACATACGGACACACATACGCTGAACTTTTTCTAAAAATATTTTGTTTTGTACTCAGGAAACTTCAAAACATATCACCGGTGAAATCCCGACATCGAACTTTAGGGTGGAATACAATATCTTCTCTGCCTACAATGTACCTTACCTACACAATACTTGTAGAGAAAGTAATAAGGACAATAATTATACCATTAACTTAATAATAATAATAATAATAATAATAATAATAAGCTCATTAATTTGATAAATACATTGTAATCACGTTGTGTAACGCTAATAGTCTGAGAATTAATTGAAGCACGTTCAGATTAACAGTAGTGAATATGAACAGGCATCTTGGTAATTAATTGCTGTTGCATTCAATAAAACGTTCTTGTCTATTCCGCTACTTTCTACAAATAAGAAACTGGAACCGAGGGCTTGCCTATTTTCTGTTCCCGACGTTATAAACAGACCCAGAACATGCTGTACAAGTAAGATAGTCCCTTACATCCATGGAGCAAGCCTGGTTGCTGCGGCACAAAATCGAGCGAGTTAGTGATATCTGAACTATATTGATGTTATAAAAAGAGACATTTGTGTGTGCATGTAGAGTAATCCCAAAATCCGCTAAAATTCTTGAAATGGTTTCCCCTATAATACTAAACACTTAATTTCATTACATAAATTACTAAAGAATTAAAGCGCATTTACAAAACACTTATACATGAATAGGAAGTTTGGTGTTGTAAAAGAGCATCCTTTTGAAGAAAGTTTTGGCTTAATTTGTGAATGCTTTGCAGTAGTAAAGGTAAATAAAATAAAAAGAAATGTCACCGATATTTAATTGCAAGCTATATATTTATATGTGTGTGTGTTTGTGCGTGCGTGTTTTGTGTGCATTTTAACAGCATAGCAATTAAATTGAAACATTGTAAAGCAAAAGAGGATCTAATATACACTATGCTAATTACTGATGAATATGGGATGACAATCTGCCCCATTTTGAGGAGGAGTCAGGGTGCCCATGTTGCCAGGATATAGGGGTTCAGAGGAAAATTATTTACCGCAATTCTTTACCACTTCGAATGGAGATAAGGGCATGTTAGTTCCTACTGGCAGGCAAGGAAGGCGTAAATGGTACGCATTTCTATTTAAGGGTATTTATAGTTAGACAACTGAGATCTGAGAAGATTGATAATAATAGGGAAAGGGAGCGGAAAGAAAAGTTAGACAATTGATATATTCAAAATCTTCTCGGGCTTCTAGCCAGGTAAAAACTTGGCTTGACACCAACGTTTCGAAGAAGTGCATCTTCCTCGTCTTCAGGGTGAACTGAAGACGAGGAAGATGCACTTCTTCGAAACGTTGGTGTCAAGCCAAGTTTTTACCTGGCTAGAAGCCCGAGAAGATTTTGAATTAACACGTCGCCAGGAAAGCTTTAGTTCTTATTTTAATTGATATATATTTTTCATATTTTTTCTTAGTGCTGTGATTATTAATTTCACTTTTTCTTAGTATAATAGGACACAATATTGCATGACAGAACTGTTTACCGATGTTTAGTGAGTTGCCTATATTGTAGGATACTCAATGTGAGATAGGAGTTACCCAATACACTGCGCATCTAGTAAGTTCAGAGGTATCGCCTTCGAGAGGGAAACAGTGACCTCAGGCTTGAAGGTGCAGATGTGGGGGTGTAAATTTGGAGAGATATCGGGAGCTGTAAATAACTACACCAAGGAGCGAGGAGACACAATGTAGATGGCTTTTAATTATGCATGGTTAGGGAGCTCCATGCACATCATTTTGGAAATGATGTCTTTGAATATTATTCATTTCTTGCAAGTTAGCATCTTTCAGTTACTATCGGGTTGTTAAATGTGTCAGGAAAGGTCGTTCCTTAAGTTGACCCCAAAACCAAAATGTATCGGAATGAAACCTAAAGATTTGTTCTTATAAGCAACATAAAGAGCTTCCTCAAACATCCTGATTAAATCTCCATGGTTACGAATGGAACATGGGCCGGTTCTTATTTTATTAAGACTATACATTTTTTAAGACATTGAGAAAAATTCTTCTTGCTTTCGTAGCAGCCATGCTTTATCATTTAGTAATAGAGTTATGATTTGTAATTTACAAATAACATGACATAAATTCCTAATGTTTTATTCAACAAGACTAATGGTAGCGGTGAAGTGGTAAAGCAAACAAACAAAACTAAAACCAAATACCACAGGTTTCTGTGTAACTTCTTTTGTTTTTATGTAAATATTAACATATTTGCGGTGATTTCAAGTTTTAAATTGCTTTTGAAAGACCCTAATTATGTTGTGGAACCGATGGTAACCTATGGATATGAAAGGTGGACATTTTTGGGAAAATATAAAAGGATAATTGAGACAGTGATAATAGACTTCCTGAGGCATGTAGGATATCTAAATGACAACATGTTTTAAATGCAGAAATTCGAAGACGAACCGGAGGATGTTTTTAACAATGCTGAGATCATAGAAACAAGGCAATCATTATGGTATGATCATATGAAAAAGAATGACTTAGAAAAGGTAGCCAAAGAGTTTTGAATTATAATGCAAGGCACAGAAGGAAGACAGGAAGACCTGCAACGGAATGGAAAGAAGGTATTAGAGCAGCAATGCTCAATATGACAAATACATAAGATGAATGGAGCAATAGAAATATATGAAATCGAGATTCGAAATGTTACAAATGCTATAGGACCACCGTAAAAGTATGACGTGTTCCATTCACATGACTTTGTCTACCTGATCTACATAACGTATTGGTCTTGCAAAAGATTATTCTTGCATCTATATCAAGCTAATGAAGATAAACATTAGCAGAGATGGTCTTATTACTTTCTTCCTTATAAGTAGAAGGGAAATAAGAGAATGTACCAGGATAAAGCGATAGTCCAATGTTTTAAAATCTTACATGTTTGGGAAAAATAAAAGTGAGGAAACGAAAGACGATATCCCGTTTGAAAAATGTTAAAAGTACTTTATAATTGAAACCAATAAAAACGAATATCTCATAAACGGTTAGCCTTACAAAACAAAAATGTATACGACATAAATTGTGTGTTAAGGAGATCTACATTTTTGTAATAACTTGTTGTGTATCTCTTAGGGTTATAGTTAAATAAAAGTCAACTAGAATGAAGACGTCCTCAGAGGCTTTTCCCAGAAAATTCAAGTTAAACATCTTGTTTGTCATGTGGATATCTTAAACAATATCTTAAACACATGATATTTTAATTAAAATCGTTAGAGTCATTTTTGTGAAAATCAAAATTTTCTAAAAATGTTCCATTACAGATTATTTGTAAATAGGAGGACTTTCCTGAACATCTACCTATCGTATCCTTGGAAGATGCTTTTGTTGTCCACAGTTACACACAGACATGCAAACCAATCCGTTTCTAAAAATGCCATTTTTTGGGTTCGGGGAACGTTAAAACATGTATTTTCCAAGAAATCTCGACATCGATTTTTTGGTTGGAATACAATACTTTACTTACCTAGCATGTGTATAAAAGTAAAAATGCATAGAGAGGGTTATAAATAGTTACATTAATTTTTATTAATAAGAATAACAGCAGTTTGCAAAGTATTCTGTATTTCAGCATTTTACACACATATTTCATTAACATAATTAAATTGTATTTCTTTTATCTTCAAATTCACAGATACGATACATATGCACTAAAATGTATAATTGAGTGAGTTTTATAGCTTGAAAGAGTCACACGCAACAATAACCAATAGATGTAACTTACATTGCTCACTTCCTGCCTTGTCTAGTAGTCGGCTACCATTCTCTCGCGGTTGAGTTTTTGCAGTAACTTCGAATATAGTGACTGTATTTACATGTAAATTTAGTTTAATTTTACTGTTTATATCTACTAGTATTTATAAAAATGAAACGTACTAATTTATACAAAGCAAAACATTTCAAAGTAAACTGTTAATAACCTTAGAAATTCAATTTCGAAGAAGCAGGATCGCAGTCTTTCTGCAGCTGAACTTACGGTCATTCAGTCCATTGTTAAAATGCTTCTAGTTTTTTGTAGATTTATCAAACTTTAAAGTGAGTAAAATAAAGTACTAGTACGGTTATCCTAGCCCTTCAATGTTAAACACAATAACTATCCATTTTCGGAATGAAAACGTTTTTTTTCTTCAAACTCAACCCAAATTATGTTCCTAATTCTGCCATCTATATAACCTTTCTATAAATAGGTATTGTCAAGCCCTACAAAATACGTCTGTGTCTCGACGATGACCTCATTTGGTGTAAATTTGCGAGCAATTTAAATATGTTTGGGAATAAGAACAAATCGCAGGAGAGTATGGGAAGTGCGGCAAGCAATTCATGCAGTTTAATGCCGACAACTCCGGATGAATATGTTAAGGCGTTTTACTCCCTACTGAGCTATGTCGCCTTCAACTTCATGTCGAATTGCGCCAGGAACTCACTGCAGTATTGTCCAGTAATACTAAGAAGTCAATCAGTATCACACCTTCCGCGTCTCAAAAAATCGTAGCCATATTTTTTCCGGCCATTGGGACTGTTTTTGCCTTATTTGGGGCCGATCCACCTAGACCAACCCATTGTTTTGATTATCGTTTGGTTACCGGAGTATAATGATCAAACCAGGACACGCTCACAGTGACAATTCGACCCAAAGGTCCTTCAAATGTCGCTTAAATATTCCTAACAGAACTTCAAAGTTGAAAAGACAAACAATATTTTAAAATAAGAACATAATTCTTCAGATTAATATAATTCTTAATAGTTTGTATATATAATTCAAAGGGTAGTTTAAAGTAAAATATTAGTTTTGGGAATTAATGATAAGAATTTCTTTCCTTTTAAGTTTTAAAAGTAACACTAAATTTGGGTTTACAAGACCAATGTTTTACTTTGAAACTGCAAATATAAAAATTAGGCAAATATTTCTCTCACCTGTCTATTTAAAACATGGTTTTTGAAAGCTTATTTTCCATCCATCCGTTATTTTTCAGTGAAAGTAATCGTGACACCCATTGGGCCGAAAATTTTTGTAAAATATAAATTGCCGTTCCCATCGATACACCTATGGCCTGTGCCATTTCCCGAACTTTCCTTCAATGGTCCTCGAGGGTGGACTTTTTCAATGTTTTTCTCCGCAAACGCATCTGCGAGCGTCCTGGTCGCTCCTCATCAACCACATTTAAAATCATAGAATCAATATCCAACTGTTATCGAAGAAGGCGAAATATAAACAGCATCCAATTTCGCGTCTGCTAGCAAATTTTCTAATTCAAAAGAAACCATGAATATTGAGCTTTACTCCAATTTTTCCATTTTAGCGAAAACACGTTGATCGAGTATCTGAAATCTTTGACAAATCCAAAATTGACAATTTTTTTTGGCGACATGTAACAACGTGCAGTTGCTCGTATTACCATCGTGCAGATGGTAATACCAGCTTGCCTTAGTAACAGCATTTATTAGAAACAGGGTACTTATTTAACCGCCAAATAATGTTTTCCACAATGATTTTATTCATGGAGGGATTGTATAGTATCGTAAAGTTACAAAACATAAAGTTTTATAATGCATAAATGCATTCGCGAATAAAATGTGGATCATATTGGAACAAAGCCGTTTATGTTGGCACGATAAATTCTCGCCTCCCACTTTACGTGTCCGCCACATTTCCCCCCGAGCATAATTCTAGCCCTTTTATTACTAGGGTACTTAACCTTTCCTAAAACATAGCCTGATTGTTAATGGTGAAATTACAACTTAAACCTTATATTTTAATGCTACGCTGAAGTTTCCTTAATATTGGTTTGGTTATTCCCGTTCGATAATGGTAATAGCTTTAACCTTTGTCTCCATTTCGATAATGATACCTTTTGTATGTGCAAGTGTTGTATCAGTTATCGAGTTTAACGACACTCCTTCACTCCTTTGTCTAGAATGTCGAACAGTGCTGTAATTGGTATAGGCATTTCCTATGTACCAATCGTAGCGAAACCATTTCATAGAGATAGTGTGTGACCCACCCCTATATTTCACAACTTCTTCCAGTTACTCACAAAATACTTCCCACCTCTGTCGCCGTTCACTTTGTCCAAAGCAATAAGATATTAGCACAACCGTGTAGGTGTGTAAAACAAGGATATACTAAACGAGAGTCCCTGGCCCAATAGCCCAATTCGGACCACCGCTTCACCTCTTCCTATTACAGACATCATGAGTGGGATGTAGTCGTGGTTAGCAACCCGAGTCTCTCCTGACCGATTAATGCGGTCCATGCAACCTAGAGCCACTAATTTTCCCTCAAATATCTCTTCAATGGACTCCTTATGTGATGACGCCAACCATTGTTAGGATTTTCCAAATAACTGCTTGCGAAGGAGTATATTATGTGTATTCGTGTGTAGCTTTGCGAGAAGATTATTTTGAAAAACGTATAGATTAATTATTATTACCTTTATATAAATAAAGGTGTAAGGAATATGAATGTACTTATGTTTTATAGCAGTTATTGTTATGTGTTAATAGTCATTAGGAATTTTAGTGGTAAATATAGGTGATTTTAATGGGCGCTATATTGCGATATAACATGCTGATATAGTGATTTACAAAGACCGAGTTAAGAATAATTAAACACTACTTTTATCTTTTATCCTACAAATGAAATTAGTAATATTGTGTATATATTTTATTACCCATAGACTTAACAAAAACGCTTAGAACTCGTAGCGGAGTAACCTCGCATTTGCATACATTTGCATTAACCTTTGAAGCAACATTATCTTAAATGCCTATGGGATAAAAGTTTAGTTTTTGGACCGACAATATATTTTCCTCTTCCATCTTTAAATGTATTAGACGTAATGTTAAATGCTTCAACAGGGTTTTGTAGGTCAAAAACCTAATTTCGACGAACTAAATAAAAATAGTTTCCGCCATTTTTTCATATGCGGCCATTAATATAGGAAACGTTTCTCGCTAGGATATTACAACATGTTTTGTAATTCATTGGTTTTAACGTAAAGTATAAGATCACTTAATAAGATCAGAAGATATACTTTTTTCACCTAATCACCATTTAGGTGAAAAAAGTATATCTTCTGATTTTTAAATGCTTTGTTAGATATTTTATAAGAGGAAAATGTTTAAAAGAAATGGAGTTTTATTTATGGAAACTCTTTAACTGCTGTGGTTCTCAGCGTCCCATTCTATATTGGGCGTGAAAGACCGCTTAAATTTGCTCAGAGGCCTCTCTATCAGCCTTGAGCTTCTTTTACGAGCCATAAATCTATGACAAGGGACCAACGGCTTTACTTCGGTTTCGAAGGAAGCCATGCTGAGAATTTTTACGCCTAAAAAATCCATCGTCCTCCGCCGGGTTTGAACTTGCGACCTTAGGTATAGGAAGTTAGCATGGTAACCATTACACCACGGAGGGCGACGAAAACGTTTCAAAATAATAATAGTAATAATATTAATTAATATTATTATTATGATTATTGTTATTGTTATTATAGAACAGGAAATTAGAACATGGGCATGTTTGTGTAGTACTATAGAAATATATAAATATGATGTAAAACAGGCCGAATGATAGTATATATAGTCAGGGCAATATGTAATTATGAACATAACATTTACGATAATTGTACCTCAAGCTGTATTTATACTTGGTTAACCCCAGCAATTGCGTATGCTAGGTAACACCATAATACGTTTGCCATACAGGTAGGTCATGTTAGGTTAGGTTTGCTTTTCCAACTTGTGGTAGTAAAAGCGGGCGTTAAACACTATCCTCCCTCCAAAAAGTATTATAATTTGAGATTATCTGAAGTACATGATGGTTTTAAACCCGAAATTTCAGAATTTCATAATTCCATAATAATACCTAGTCCTACTAATATAGATCCGAGTACAGCATCTTTTACGGAAAGGGTAGAGTGGATGTCGCAAAACCATCGCAAGTAAAAAAGCCCTTGGTCCTACCTCAAGTATTCTAAATATGGTGGCTCTAAAGTAATTGAATCTGGTGGATTATATTGGAATTAGATAAAAGGTTGTTAATTATATTAGAGGCGTACACAAACTTGCATTAGCAAATCACAGTTGTTCCATAGAAAACCAAAGCATGGGCATATTTTTTGAGTGGTGCTATTCGACTTTACATGACAGCGTGTAGTAAAACATATTCACTGAAATAGGTATTTGTTTTTTTTTTAAGTAACTGAAGCTTTCTTGACAATACAGTACTTAATTTTCTCAAACAGCTTCAAAACGGTAGTTTGAAACAAACAATATACGTGTAAGAGACTGTCTCCGTGGTCGAGTGGTCAGTAACCGGACTTCTCCCCCGGAGGTCCCGGGTTCGATTCTCGGCTGAGGCGGCAATTTTTCTTTAACCAGAATTATTCCCTATCCTCCACAGAGTCTGGAAGTATGAACGTGAGAGTGAATCTGCGTGTGTTTAGTAATATAAAGTTTAACCTAATGTTCTCAACCTACAGTTTCATAAGTGAAAGTTCCCGATATGACCATTGATGTTAAAGGGGGCTATACAAATGAAACAATAAAAAAAAAAAAAAATGTACGTGCTAAAATCCCTGAAAAATTTAGAGTTATTGGTGTTTGATTTTACTTTGTTTAAAGTGAACAAAGCTGCATTAAGTAGTTGCAAAATGTATGATTGATTATTCCATTCATTTTGATATTAATATTGACAAATAATCTTTAGCAAAGCTTGTTTAACGCTGCGTTACTGAACCGTATTGGTATTATTTTGCTGTGATTAATACACTACGTCATCCATCTCGACAGCAGTATCAAACATGATTCAAACTGAAATGTCAGAGCAATAATTAATAAGCTAATATGTTACATTCACTTGACTTTCTATACCCTATCGGTTATTAGTATGTACAAGCTATTCTTATCAAAGTTTATATTTGTATTTAACTTTAACCGAGATTAACTTTTGCAGAAATAGCTACAGTGTACATTTTGTATTAGATACAAAGAGAACACCGATAGTCAGATGTTTAACAACTGGACGCTCTTTATGCTGGCCTTAAAAATTCCATCCTATTTTCGTGGAATCTCGAAAAAAAATCAAGGGCAAACTATCGAAGGAGTTAAACCATTAATAGCAGATGCCTTTGAAATAATATAGCACAAAACAATTTTCACATAAGATGTCTTATAAAGCAATAAGTGATTTTGGTGTAGTACCTGCTTGTCTATCGCTTAATATTTATCCGCTATAAAACATTATACAAAATTCCTTCCGAAGGAAAAGAACTCCACCAGATAATTAAAGATCAACACAACGTAATAGCCATTTTAATTGCACATTTCGAAAAACAATCCTCTATGCTAGGGGTAGTTTTGGTTCAGGAAATTTTGCTGAAAACATTCTTTTCGCATCCTTGGAAGATACTGAATTTATATACCAAGTAAAATTTCTGTTCGCGGACTTTTTACAAAAAATTCTTTGTTTGTACTCAGGTAGTTTCAAACGTGTATTTTCTGGGAAATCGTAGCAGAAAAATTAATAAGCAGAAAATAATATCTCAAGTCAGCACAATTCAGTGAAGCCTTATCAGCTAATAAATAAACAACATCGTTCATTAATGGTGGAAATCAGCTGAACCTTATAATCTTTAAATTATAATGATGTGTTCTAAATCGGTGTAAATTCAAATAGTGATAATTTCAAAATAACTATTTATTACTGTATTCTGATTATAGGTTATCTTAATTTTGAGGTTAACTATCTTTTTATTCTCAGCGTTGATAACATTGATTAATTTTCCCTAACAATACAAATGTTCATTTATTATTTCAAAAACTGACAGCAGACTCAGTGGACTTGATTTTAAAGTAAACAAGTAAGAGAGTAATTAATATTATATATGTAATGTGTTGCATTTAATTCGCGGAATAAACAAAATAGCATAATGTGTTTCTTGAAGGCCAGAAAGTTGATTCGCGTCTGTCTGATTGTTTGGAGATGAGCGTCAATCTGCCTTTATTATGAAAATCAGTGTACTATTTACTAATTGGAGACCCACTGAGAGATGTGCACTAAATCTTATTTGAACAGGTCAAACAACAATTGCAGATTGATTAACATGGTATCCGAGATCACAGAAAGCTCGATCTTTAGTTGTTATAGCTACATTATTAATTACCCTACACGTACTACCGAAATTTCACCGGAAATACATGTTTTAGGGCCCCCTTAATAAAAATCAAGCATTTTCAGAAAAAAGTCCGCGCGCGCACGTGTGTGTGTGTCTGTCAGTGTCTGTGAACAGCATAGCTAAAAACGAAAAGACCGTTAAACCCTAAACTTGGTATTTAATTCACCGGAAATACATGTTTTAGGGCCCCCTGAATAAAAATCAAGCATTTTCAGAAAAAAGTCCGCGCGCGCGCGTGTGTGTGTCTGTCAGTGTCTGTGGACAGCATAGCTAAAAAACATTAAACACTAAACTTGGTATTTAAGTTTGGTATCTTCCAAGGATGCGACACGAAGAATTTCAAGAAAATCTCCCCACCCCTAACTGGGCTTTACATGAAAAAGTTTCGAAAGTTTTGTTTTTCTTAAAAATGGCTCTAACGATTTTGATTAAAATCCACACATTAAAGCAATTTCCATCACAAATAAAATGTACATCTTGAATTTTCGGGGAATAGCTTCTGAAGACCAGTTTATTCTAGATGAACCTTGCTGAATTTTTCATAACTAGTAAACCGTAATATATAGATAAAAACTTAGTACACAAAAAGTGTATATTTCGTTAAAGTACATAATTTATGTCATATGCAGTTTTTCGTGGAGTTTACTGTTTTCAAGATATTCCTTGCTATTAGGTTCAATTGTAAACTACTTATGCTTTCCTCGGACAGGAATTGTTCGTTCTTCTTCTGTTCTACTCCTGGCCAAGCAAAGAACCGATTTACAATGACAATCGCATAACGACAGCTTTCACTATCACTTTACTGTAACGCATTCCTTTAATCCCCTTCTACTTATAAGGAACTAAGTAATGAGAACATTCTGCGAATGTTTATCTTGATTAGCATTGTGTAGAAAGAAGAATACAAGTTTGCAAGAATTTTGTTTGTAGAGCAGCTAGAGAAAGTCATGTGAGTGTAACACATCAGATTTCTTTTTCTCAGAATCCTATAAAAAATTTCAGCTTATTTACTGTGTTTATTACATTCTTCATACATTAGTTCAGCCATATTGATTATTATTATTATTATTATTATTATTATTTTATAACCTGAAATACAAATGGATATGTCACAAAAATATTAGTGAAACAAAAGTTATAATGGCTAAATATTCATTAGGGAACATCCAACTATTTAAGTTCATGCGGAATATCGATGAATATCACTTAATACGATAGAAAATGCAGGCATTCTTCAGTTGTAATAGTTAATTCATTCTTTAGAAAGTAGCAAATGAAAAGCTTTTCATATTACAAAATTGTGCTTGTGACGTGATAAATTCTATGGAAATTCTTCCTAATCGTATACACTAATGGTGTTACTTGTAGGTTTATTTGGGAGAACTTGAAACAGCACTACCAGTCGCAGTATTGAACACTTTTGGTGGAATGAAAAATTGACTCTTCTTAGGAAACGATAAAGAAAGTAAGTCTTTTGTAGAAGACCAACACTGAGCAAGAATTGACTTGATGCACTCTAGACGAAAAACGGAGAGAGAAAATGCCATTGAAGTACCCTCGAAAGCGGTTTTATGCTCTCCACTTTTGCGACCGAAGTAGGCCGTTAAGATATGTATCCTCTTTCAGGCCAAACATGCTGAAAAGTTCTGTCTCTCGACCCTTGAAAAGTCAAGCAGGTAGTTCTTTTATAGAAGAGAAGTCACTCTTATATTAAAGGGAACATTCTCATACAGAGCAGAGTAAAATATTACAAATGCCAAAACATCTGATACAGCACAGGCAACTATAACATCAAACACACTCCGCTAATACCCTGTTCACTTACATACATTATACATCAGCTGAAAGGATGTCAGTCTAAAGAGACAAAAAAATCCGATGTGTTACATTCATATGATTTTTTCTAGTTGTTCCACAAGAAACCTATAAATGGACGATTAATCTCCTATCTACATCATGCTAATCGAGATAAACATTAGCAGAAATGGTCTTATTACTTGCTCCCTTATAAGTAGAAGAGGAATAAGAGAATACATTGTGCTAAAGCAATAGTCATATGTTTTAAAAGCTGGTTGCTATATGAAATAATTGAAATTCGATTTTATTTCGCACGCCAGCAGTAAAACAAAAGATGTATGAAAGAAAAGTTCACTTTCCGTTTGGGAAAAGTTTAAGTAGTTTAAAATTGAAACCAATAAAAAAAAAAACTATCTCAGAAACTCTACCAATATGTATATTACATAAACTCTGTGTTTTAACGAGATCCACACTGTTTGTGTAGTAAGTTTTTGTCCATATCTAACGGTGTATCAGTTTACAAACGTCATTTTGAATGGCTTCTTCAGAAACTACTTTCATAAAAGTTAAATATACATTTCGCTTGCTATAAAATACCTTAAATATATTTTAATCTGAAACTTTTGAGACGATTTTAGAAAATCAAATATTTTTAAAAAATATTCCCCCATAAAGGGTAGTTTGGGGTGGGAGATTTTCACGAAAATCTTCCTGGCATGTTCTTAGAAGATGTTGAACTTTAAAATGTTTCGTTTTCATTTATGGTTAAAGAGCATTTATACTTGCTTAAGGTAACGTATTCATAAATGTAGATCTTATTTATTCTATGTTGAATAATATAAGGAGGTTTTGCATATTAGTTTCTCAGAGAAAGTATTCCAAAATAGTTTGATCTTCTCTCTAAAGGCCATCATAAGTTGGAATACCAGTATAGTTATGAATAACCCCGTATCGTATTGAGACGTTTATGCACATTATAAGTAGAAGTTTACATATAAATATCTGTAGCTCTCGTGCTTTTGTCTGAAGAGACAAACACGAATAGCAAAAGAATTGTATTACTTTCTCTACATGTAATATGTATAGTGTATAGGGAAGCTTTTGTTTTGCACCCAAAAATTCAGATACCAGATTTGACCGCAAATACATCTTTTGAACCCCCTGAATCCAAAAAATAATAGTTTTAGAAATATGACCGTATGTGTGTGTGGGTGAGTGGGTGTGGATGTGTCTCTGGACAGTATAGCTCAAAAATGAGAAGTCAGTTAAATACCAAACTTCGTATTTAAGTTTAGTATCGCCAAGAATGTGACGTGAAGATTTTCAAGAGAATCCACTACCTCGGTACCCTTTACACGGAAACATTTTCGAAAACTTTGCTGTTCTCAAAAATAGCTCTGAAGATTTTGATAAAAAACGTATATTAAGGACATTTACATGTTAAATAAAATGTGTATCTTGAATTCTCTGGCAATAACTTATGAACACTTTCTTTATGAATTGCCTTAATTTTGCATAACTGGTAAACAGTAAGAGATAGGCAAAAACTTACTGCACAAATAATTTATGTTATATACATTTTTTGTAACAGATATTCCTTGTTATTGGCTTCAGCTTTAAAATACTTATATTTTTCTCATACGGGAATTTGTCAACTCCTGGTTATTCAAACAAAGGAATTTCAAAAACATGGTAACCAACTTTTAAAAGACTTGACTAAGCTTTAGCCTAAAATGTTCCCCTATTTACCTTCTGCTTACAAGAAATTAACTAATTAGACATTTTGCTAATTTTATCTCGATTAGAATGAAGTAGAAGAATAATCTTTTGAATAATAATGTCACAGAGATGTAGAGAAAATGATGGGAATGGAACACATAAGATTTCTACTTTCTCTAGCACACATGTACAATGTACATAGTTGATAGAGAGGTATTGTGTGCCTCCCAAAAATTCGATGTCGAGATTACATCAAAAGTATATGTTTTGGAGTCCCCTGAGTCCGAAAAGAAATTTTTAGAAAAAGGTCCGTGTGTGTATCTATGTGTTTGTAGACAACATAACTCAAAATTTAAATGACCATTAAATACCAAATTTGGTATTTAGGTTTGGTATATTTCAAGGATGCGACATGAATATTTAAAAATAAACCAGCGCAAAACACCCTTTATGTAAAAAAACCTTTGATTTTCTAAAAAAAAATGGTTGTAACGATTTTGATTGAAATCCCGTATATTAAAGATATTTACATCCCAAATAAAGTGTATATATTGATTTTTCCATGAATAGCCTCATAAGACTTCTTTGTTCTACCGAATTTTGCTTAACTGCTAAACCGTAAGAGGCAAAAATGAAAAATCTCGTCAAAATACCATTTTATGTCATTTACGTTTTTGTTGTGGAGATAAACGTTTCTGAGAATTTCCTTTTTATAATTTCCAATTACAAACTATTTATAATTATCTCAGACAGGAAGTGTCCGTGTTTCTTTTGTTCTACTCTTAGCCAAGCAATGAAGAGATTTGCAATGAAACTACATAACGACAGCTTTTAAAACATTTGATTGTCACTTTAGCATAGTGAAACCCCTTAATTCTCTTCTACTTATAAAGAACTAAGTAATAAGAACAATCTGCTAATGTTTATCTTGATTAGTATTGTGTAGAAAGAAGTTTGTAAAGTAGCTAGAAGAAGTCATGTGAGTGTAGTACATATGTTTTTTTTTTCTTTTGTCTCAAAATATGCTTCCAGCGATTTTTTTACTTTCTCTACACGCACTATGTACATAGTATAGGAGAAGGTGTTATATTTCACCTAAAAGTGCAATACCGAGATTTCACCAGAAATACATGCTTTGAGACTCCCTGACTCCCTACTATCTTCCAAGAATGCGACATGAACATTCTCAAGCAAATCTAGCCACCCTTTGCATGGAAAATTCGTCAAAATTTTGATTTTTTAAAAAGTGTCTGTTATTATTTTGATTAAAATGCATTTACATGACAAATAAAATGTAAATCTTGAATTTTCTGAGAATATCCTCTGAAGACCTGTTTACTATGAATGGGTGATGTTGAATGTTGCATACCTGGTAAATAGTAAGAGAGAGACAAAAACTTACTATAAAAATCTCGTTTTAACACTTAACTTATGTAATATAATTTTTTTTAGTAGAACTGACCGTTTTTGAGATATTCATTGTTATTAGTTTCAGCTTTAAAGTACTTAAAACTTTCCTCATAGGGAAATTTTTCAGTTCCTGGACGTACAACCAAAAGTATTTGAGCCACATAGAAATATAGAAACCTTTTAGAAGATTTGACGATCGTTTTAGACTGTGCATTCCCTAATTTCCCTTCTGCTTACAAGGAGGTAAGTAATAGTATCGTTTTTCCTAATTTTATCTCGATTAGCATGATGTTTAATAATACTTTGTTACAGAGATGTAGAAAAAATGATATGAATGGGACATATTTTTTCTCCTGGAGGTGTATATACCTTCCGTTCAAATTACAAAACTTTACGAATTTTTGTTCAAATTTTGGAATAGCTGTAAAGCGCATGTTCTATGTTGAAATAGTTTTCGTTAGAAATGTACAGTTTACTTCGACAGTAAAGTAACCCTCTTTCAGACACAGACCATACTAAGGGAGGTGGTTTTTCTCTCACACTGCATTTTACTTTGTCTACTACGTATAGGTACTAACGGAAGTATTACAATCCGGCCAAACATTCGATGCTTAGATTTCAACTTTAGCATTCTAAAATAAATTTCGCGCGCGCGTGTGTGTGAGTTACTGTAAGCCAGTCACAAAAGATTTAGTAATATATTTAACATCTTTGTGAAATATCCTAAAATTTGTTTACTAGCTATATGTTTGCTGGCTTCCAATAAGCAGTAGGGAGTTGAGAAAGTGTAGCGTTTTGATATACGTTAATTAATTTTTTTATTGCAACTTTTTCACTCTTTTTCTAAACTTAATCATCGTTTTAATGTTTCTATTTCATTACGATTATATTATTTGTTTTCTATTTTATGTACTTTAGTTAGTTTTAGGCAATTATATACAATAGTAAAGGCATAACATTGTTTTGAAATAATTCAATAAATATACAAATTGTCAATCCTGGTCCTGATGCACGGAAGTAGATATCAGGACGAGGTATTAAACATTCTGTTTTTTATTTTAAAGTATATGTATGCGAACATAATTCAGAAAAGGACCATTCCAATAAGTACCAACTTTGTTGTACAAGTTCAGCATCCTAACGGTTTTCAACAGTATCTCCCAACTTCAAACTATCATTTTAATCTTCATGTCTTAATTGTTTAATTCTCTGAAGAATGTTTATAACCATTTGGATTAAACTAGCGTGTGTATAACATATTTACATAAATACAATGTAGGTATGGTTTGGGCTTTCCGAGAATAGAATGGGAGTCGTCTTCATTCAGAAAGACTTTTTATAGCAGTAAATCATGCGATTTGGACTGAAACATCAGAAACAAAATTATGGATTCATTTAAAATACGGAGTTATGTATCTATTTTTAACATTAGTCATATCCGTTATAGTTCTGCATTTTTCAACACCTTTTCTTAAAGTGTCGTCAATATCAGTTGCTTTTCACTGCATCATAGAATGATTGTTATGGAATTTCAACGGTGTTATATTGTGGTTTGGCCCAGTTTTCACTGACACTTCACTAATGGATCTAGTTCAATTTTCGGTGCCACTTTATATAATTCTGCTACAGAGAAAAGTAAAACAAAAACATGCGTGAAGTAGGCTCTTATTCCCTCTGTTTCACTTGTTAGGGCGTCGAACACGTGGGCCCTTTGAACACTTTTTATTACATCAACGTTATGGGTTTATAGCTCTCACAAAGAAGAGCATTTATTGCTATCAAATTGAGCAGAAAACAGTATAAGGTTATACAAACTCACTTATTACTGTAAGAACAATGCAAAATAAAAAAAAATAATAATTCAGAGAAGGATTTCAACATGTCCATCTTCAGCCCCAGTGGTTTCACGGCACTCTTATCACATTGACAATTAAACGACGTGCCCCAAAAGAAAATGATCAAACGGTGATAAGTTCAAGTAATAGCCCTGGCCACGCAACAGGTCCTTCTCTCCCTATTCACTTCTCCCTGTAGGTGCTGAGAGAAGTTCTCTTACGCTATGGCTGAAATGTGGTGGTGCCCCATTATGCTAACAAAACCAATACGTCGCGCAGCAACGACGCATTCTCCTGAGCCGTGGTACTGATTGTTAAATCCCAAAGTACACAACTCCGTTTTAACGTGGTGGTAACTCAGATGGTAAGGCGGGAGCAACTGTTGTACGCAGTAAAGTGGGTGTGAAACTCTGAAACGGAGCGTCATATGACACTATAGGTTGACTATACCAGGTATGGGCATTGTTGAGCGTGTCTTACACCATGTTAAGGGTTACTCCTAACCCCACAAGAATATTTAAAGCAGTGATACAGAACTGCTGAAAACAACTAATAGATATGTTTCAAAGAGTTGGTCGGACATTTGGGGAAGAATGGACTCCCTCATACTGTGATACATACAAACACGCTGCAATGTACTCTAGGTGTGTGCATATATCTGTGTGTTTTTTGTTTCTGTTTTGTTTAAAATAAATGAACATGCTGACAGTGATGTACCTCTGTACTGTTAATGCCAATTGCTGAATTATGAGGCAAAACAAAACTAAAATATGGCATTAACTGCATAAAAGTATAAACCTTCTGGAAGATAGTATGTTCATACAGAATGTACCTGCTTAATGCTTGTAATGGAAGCAGAACATGAGTAGGTTTTTATGATAGAGAAATATATATTAAGAACTAGTCGCTCTGTGATGATTTTTAAATTCCGTTATATATGTAAGAACAGGAAGGAGAAAAATGGACTTTCCATTTTGGTAAAGTGTAAATATTGTAAAATTTAAAAGAGTAGCAAGAGATATTTTGAAAATGGTTAATTCCACAACAAAAAATGTAACAGATTTTGTGTTTCTCTTACATTTTACTAGTTATGCTCTTTTACAATGAAGAGGACTTCAAGACTATTCACACTCAGGCGCGCGGATCCTTCTAAAAATGCTTTTTTATTCAGGGCACCTCAAAGCTTGTGTTTCCAATTAATTGGCTGAAATTATATACTTTTTACACCTACTATGTGCGTGGTAACAACAAAAAATACATATAGAATTCATTGGCATATATGTTTTGTAGTTACCTTAAAAACTTGCTTGATGCACCACATTTTCAAATCTTTCTCTAACGTCAATCATTTAGTTTAATAGAGTTGTACAGACTATTTTAATGAATGCTACTTTTCTATCTACTTCTTCTTTTTCCGGAGAAAACTAGCGAAAATATTTACATTACATATTTCATTAATTAATATTGAGATGCCTAAATTGAGTTTAGAAATATTTTGCTATTTCCATTAAAAATTCAAACTAATAGTAACGGATTGCTGTGTACTGAAATAGCTGACACCATAAAAACGCTGTTTAAAATAAATAGTGTGTTTTAAAGAGTTGTATATTTTTCTGTAATATACTTTGACTATTTCTTTACAAAATAAATTATATTAACTTCCTTCCTAATGAAACGGTCTTCAAAGTCTATTATCTGAAAATTCTGATTGTGACTGTTACTTTCTCTAGTACATCACTAGAGAAAGTATTTGAGATCCCCTGAACCCGAAAAAGCCTTTCTAGAGAAATATCTGTGTCTTTGTCAGTGGGCACAAACGAAAATACTATTAAATACCAAACTTTGTGTTTATGTTTAGTACCTTCCAAGGTTGCCATATGAAGATTTTCAAGAAAATCTCCCCCATAAACTTTCTTTTACATGGAAACATTTTTGAAAAGTTTGTTCTCAATAATGGCTCTAACGCATTTGACTAAAATAACGTATATTAAAGATAGTTTATCACAAATAAAATATATATTTCTAATTTTTTGGGATAAGCCTCTGAAGACATCTTTATTCTGGACGAGTTTTGCTAAATGTTGCACAACGGTTAAACCGCAAGAGATAGACAAAATTTACTACATAAAAAATGTAAGTCTTTGTCATACATGTTTTTCTTGTAGATTTGGCCGTTTTCTAGATATTCCTTGTTGTTTGTTTCATTTTTAAGCCAGGTAGCTTTTCACAAACGAAACCATGCAAAGCAAACCGAGCATCAATTGTTTCACATAGCGACCAGCTTTTAAAATATTTGACAATCACTTTAGTATAGTATATTCCCTTTTTCTCTTCTACTTACAAGAAAGCAAGTTAAAGGGCTAATTCTATTAATATTTATCTCAGTTAGCATGATGCAGATAACGGAATAAGTATTTTTAAGAATAATTTGTATATGGAACTGCTAGAGGAAATTATTGAATGGAACACATAAAATGTTTTGCGAAATGTCCTTGCGAGGAAATCTCGCCCCATCCTCTGCAACGTGAGACATGTCATCACAAGCATACTTCCAGCCACTGTATTGGGCAGCGTGTTTACGTCCCTTAGAATACGGTAAACTGCAGAAGGGTAATATTACAGCTTAAACTTGTATTTTCATGCTAAACTACCGCTTTCTTTATATCAGTTTTAATATTCCCGTTCGAAAACGGCAGTGACTTTAACCTTCGTCTCCATGTCGCTGATGAAAACCCTCATGTGTAAGTGACGTAGCTGTTGTTCAGGTTAATGGCATATGTAAATAATCCTTCACCCTTCCTGTAGATTCGGAATAATGTTGTGATTGGTTTAGTCTTTCCGTAGTACCAATCGTAGCAAAAGCTTTGGTCTATATTTACACCATCATAAGATCGTTCATTGGCAAGTCTTATGTTCCTATTTTTCTCTCCTATTTGTCACGTAGAGAGCATAAATCAGTTGGGAGGAGTCAAAGTTTAGTAGTCTGAAACCTTACGGAGAGAAAACACTGTTATAATCTAGGGTAGACTTCACCAACTGTTTTCCATTTGTGGTAGGCAAAGGGAGTTAATTTGCTCGGTGCTCCTCGGAATCATCTACTGTGCACTGCACCGAAAGCAAGGACACCCAATTCCTTCAGTGGTGAGCCAGTCTGTAACATTTTGCGTTTGAAATACGTCTCCAGCTTTCATATGTTAATACGTCTGATAGGTAGAACAATTGCTCTATTATGTCTTTTGGATTACTATTTATACTTTGGATAAGAACATATAGTACTCATTTTCGTAATTATGGTAATTGGTATCCATGACATTATTAATTTAAAAAAAGGTAATTATTTTAGTACTAATAAAATAAAACAAGCTCCCTAACTTGGTTAGTTAGGAGTTGTATTGTAACTCCAACAATATGAAAATTCATTTGTAATTGTACATTTTCACATTAAAGCACTGAATATGAGCAGACATCTTCGTAATGAATAAGTATTGAACATAATTTTGAAAGAAACGTTCTTCTCCTTGGTAACTGTCGTACTTATTTGCATGTGTTGCATAATGTTGCTGTGAAATGAAATTCCTAAGGGGCAGAACTTTGCCGCAAACTATTTCACCACTTTTTATAAATAAAAGCGATTCATGCTATGCAGGCATAAGCGTAGGAGTCAATGGCTTGCGTGTTGGATTACATTTTGTTCCCAGCGTTATAAACCGGTACACAGTACACTATAGAAGAAAGAGAGACGATCCCTGCTTTCACGTGCTTACTCACTGTATGAAGGAGCAAGTAGATTTTCTGGGTCAAAAGTAAGAAAGTTTTCTAATCTGATCTAGAAGAATGGGGAAAATGTTACACATACGAATGTGCATGGCAGAGAAAGTAAAGCTAACGCCGCCGTAAATAAAAATGAACAAAATTCGTTATTTATATAATTATAAAGCATTGAGTATTTGCGAGACACGGATATTGTAAAGACCATTAAAATTGCAGTAAAACACACAAATATTTTTCAAGTCTTTCATATACTATCTCGATACAAGTAACCTAGTTAAGCTAGTCATTCCTCAGATCTGTATTTCCATAGAGGAATGTTCTGCTTTAACTCTCTTATACTATTACTTTAAACCTTCGCTCTCCTTTTAAGCGTCAAGCTAAAAAGCCTTTGAAAAGTCATGATTTCGCAGTTAACCGAACACAGGGGCAAAATAGAAACTTCTCCTGCAATTTTCCTATTTACGGATTATATTGCAATGGTGTGATAATTTTGTTTTTTTCCCTAGAAAACTGATTAATCTCAAAGGGATAGCGTAACCAATGACTCATTTATACAGAACATATGGTGTGCAGCACTTAACCTGATTTCTGTCCCCATTGCAAGTTCATTGTAGTATCATATAAATTATTACAAAGGTGTGCATACGATATGTTGTGATACAATCATACTAAGAGCAGTTGAATACTTTCTTTTACTGAGATTCAATATAGTCATATGGTTTATATTACACATGTATGTTAGTTTTCTACCATAATGAATGTTATAAGTAATATTTAACTACGGAGAAATCAAATTAATTACTAATAAATGTCAAAATGATGTTTACAATAGTTTGGCGAGTTTGGCGCTGAATTGGCACGATCTATGTTGCATGCCGAGTTTTACCCTAAGAAGTCAATAATCTTCGCCTCCTACATAGCTGCTGAATCAATTAAAGCATAGGTAAGTATTAACAGGTAAACGGAAACTAAAAATATATATTTCAAAGCTGGGGTCAACTATTTGATAATTATATTCTTAGTCACCTTTTATTTGCTCCTGACACGTAACGCTGCAATAAACCGCCAGCGACGTAGCCACTTTTCTCTTCCGATCGCTCACAGGACTCTCTCGTTCTACCACTCTATGACCTCAGAACAACATACACCACCTTTCTTCACATTGACAACCCTAGTGCCGCGCTGAATTCGCTTTGCAAGAGCTTCAGAAATTTCTTATGCCGCTTGAATTATCGCCATTCTTCTCGGTAAGCATTCCAGATGCATCACCCACTCTGTTTCCTTCTCACCAACCAAGTATGTGCCGAATAGCGTTGTAGTGCACGCTATCTACGAAGCGAAGGCCAGGCTTCGTCACAATATATCAAAAGTTAGATGATTTGACATTGCTCATATACATACAGTAAAATGCGTAAAATTTGCAGGTAGAATAGTTATAAGCACCGTTTTTAGGAAATTCAAGGACCCACTAAACCGGTAAAATGAAAAATGGATCAGAAAACTATAGCTAGTTTCGGCCAGGCAGATCCTATATTTGTTACCTACAGATGTTTAACACGTTATTCAATATACGCCTGAGGAATTGTGAATATTATGAGCGATATCGACAAACTGACATTCCTTTTACTGTATCATCTACCTGCAGAATGTAAGGAAGTTCTTTGTTCAACCCAAAAATTTCGATGCGCGCACGCCGGCGCGTGCATGCTTGTCTGATGTGTTCCATTCACATAACTTTCTCTAGCTGTTCCTTATATAAACTATTCTTACAAAAGATTCTGACAAATGATTACTCTTTTATTTACGTCATGCCAATTGAGATAAATATTAATAGAATCGGGTTGAGTTGCTGGATTTTGCATAAACAGTAAGCCATAAGTGATAGACAAAAACCTAATACGCAAAATATGTAGATCCCGTTAAAACACACTATTTACGTAATATACATTTTTTCGTGGATTTGACCATTTTTTTTAAACATTCCATGTTATTTGTTTCAGATTTACAATACTTGAACTTTTTCATATACGGGAAGCTGTCAACTCCTGGCAAGTCAAAGAAACCAATTTCAACCAGCGTTTAAAAGATTTTAGTATCGTTTTAGCCTAGTATATTCCATTATTCCCCTTCTACTTACAAAAAAGCATTTCTGCTAATGATTATCTCGATTAGCATGAAGTACATAGAAGTTTAAGTTTTTTAGCAATAATTGTTACAGAGGTGTAGAGAAAGTTATGTGAATGGAACACATCATATTTTTTTTTTATGTTCGTTAATTTTATGACTGCATATGTAGAACATAATATTGAATTAATATAGCTTGGCATTTGAAGTTACGGGCCCATTTTTGCACAGAAAAACCTATTTCTACTAACACTCGTGTTAAATAACTAAACTATATGTAAATAAACTGTTATTTTCTAAAATTAAAACACAACACATAAACATAATTAATATCAGGTGTGTGAACCCTTAGGCAGTATAATTTCCCTCAATCTTCAGGGCATAGACAAAATGTAATGCCTGCAGTAATGTGAACGAGAAGCTACAAGATCTCAGGCTTACTGAATTTGTGCCTAGAAGTCATTTTTTGCCCTTTGCGCATCTAGGGTTCAAATCTATTGCACAGGGAGGCCAGTCTACCACTCTGATATTCTGCCTCTCTGAAAACTAATCTGAAACCTTTCGAGATGAGTGAACGAAGTGGATGGATGATTATATTGTTTAAATTCAACAATTGCTTAAGGATATCTCATCCTCACAGCGAAAATAAAACTATTATCAAGTGTTACCGTGTACTGCACACCGTTCAGTACATCGTCAACTGCCACAGCACACTTAGACCGTTCCTTGATATACAGCCTCAACACACCACAGATATGCGACTTGATGGAATTATGAAGCCACGTGTTTTTCATCGTATCGGGACCCCTTTGGACGATAGACCATCATTTTTTTTTTCCCTTACGTGTGGAAGAAAATGTCATTTCGTCTGAGAATATGACATTATCCCAGTTGCGGTTGGAACTTGCATGAATATATATATATATATATATATATATATATATATATGTATACCATTCTGCGCACCACTAGCTTTCCTGTGCAGCATATTGTATTGGGTAGAATAAATCTTTAAAGAAGCTTCATATTCACCATGTCGTGTTTGAAATAAATATGTTTAAAATAAATAGCCCCTATGTGTTGATTCAACATCATTAAGGGAAGGTAAAAAAGAGGTTACTGCATGCAAGAAGCGAACCTCGATCCTTACCAGAAAAGCAACCTATATTTTGCAACGCTGCAGTGAACAAACATGGAAGGTGGCCGGTTTAGTAATGCGGTACAATACAAACTGTATCATGTTTTGTGTCAATATTTTTAGTTCATAGGTATTGATTGTTTTTTGTTGAAGAGAAAAATGTATTTGATTAGATTATTGATCATGTGGATTACTATCAAACTTATAAAAATTTGGAACTTGTGACAGCTTGTTGCCACCGCTGCACAACTGTATCGCGATTGGTGTATGTAAAGGCCCTGTGCCGTGCAGGACTTAGCATCGTCCAAGGATGTGAAGCGAAAAGTTTCAACATCATTTCCTGACTTCAAACTTCTGTTACATGATGTTTATTTTTATATTATAAAAATGACCACCATTTTGATAAAATTACAGAATTTTCAAATGTTTACATGACTAGTGCAGATGATATCTTGAGTTTTCTCTGAGCAGCCTGTAGATTCCCCTTCGTTATGCTTTGATTTATCATAAAATAATTGTATTATTGGTAAGTAGGACAAATAATTATTAGGTAAACAGTTTAGATTTTGCATAAATCACAATTCAGGTTAATTTTATTTTATACCATTTTCGAGATATGCCTTTGATGGTTTCAATAATCCAATATTTCGACACTGGTTATAAGTTCTAAAGCACCATAGCTTAGTTTCTAGTGAGGTCATTGCAAAAAGAGATATTTCAAAGGTTGGAAAAATATCTACAAAAATAAATGTAAACTTTTATTCAAAAGCGTACTATGTAGTATATGCAAAAATAACTGTCATAGGACTAATTTGTAGAAGAAATATAAAAAATCTGACGTGTTCAATATACATGACTTTCTCTTACCTAATCTATAACAAACTATGAGTTCTTATCAGAGCATAGTTTTCATCTACTTCGTGCTAATCAACATAAATATTAGCAGAATTCTAGGGAGTTCCTTATAAGTAAGAGGAATAAGGAAATGCACTGAGCTAAAACGATATTCAAAAATTTTAAAAGCTGGCCGCTATATGAAAATTCTGATGTGTTCCATTCACATAACTTTCTCTACATCTCTTTAACAAATTGTTGTTAATAAGCTTATTCTTCTATCTACTTCAGGCTAGTCGAGATAAACATTAGCAGAGCCGGTCTTATTACTTTGTTTCTTATGAGTAAAATGGAAATAAGAGAATACACAGGCTGAACCGACAGTCAAATGTTTTAAAATGTGGTTGCTATGGGATTTAAATTCGTTTCTTTGCTAGCCAGGAGTTGACATGTTTCTGTATGAGAAAAGTATTTTAATACTGAAACCAATAACAAGGAATATTTAAAAAAGGCCAACTCCACAAAAAATATGTATATGACATAAATTGTGTGTTTTAATGAGATCAACATTTTTTGAGTTATAAGCTTTTGTCTATCTCTTCGGTTTACTTTTTATGCAAAGTTCAGAAAATATCATCCAGAATAAAGAAGTTCTCATAGGCTGTTTCCAGAAAAGTATATGCAGTTTATTTGCAATGTAAATATATTAAATATAAGAGATTTAAATCAAAATCATTACAGTCATTTTGGCTAAAAAGTTTTTTGAAATGTTTTCTATTTAAAGGGTAGTTGGGGTGGGGGAAATTTCTTGATAATCTTCATGTCGTATCCTTTGAAGATACTGAACTTAAATATCCAGTTGATATTTAACGGACTTTTAATTTTTGAGCTATGCTGCCCATTGGCACACACACATAGGCCGTGCCGTGGCGGAGTGGTTAGAACACTCGCCTCTCACCTAGATGTCGCGGGTTTGATCCCAAGCGACCACATGAGAGATTTGTGGTGGACAAAGCGGCGAGGAGGTGGATTTTCTTCAGGCTCTCCGGTTTCCCCCGCCATCGCATTCCACCGATGCTCTATCTTCATTCCATTTATCACCAGTATCATCGCCTGCGGTGCCACGAGTTGTAAAAGTGGGTGCTAAACACTACCAATAAAGACACACACACACACACTCACACACACACGGAGCCCCACGCAAGAACATTTTTCTAAAAATGATTTTTTTTTTATTCATGGGGTCGCAAACATATATTTCCGGTGAATTCTCAGAAAAGAATATTTGGGAGTAATACAATACCTTTTCTATAAACATGTACATAATATGTGCAGAGAAAGTAAAAATTAAAGCTAGGTTCTCTTTCCATGGCAACCAGAAAAACAAAGGAGAAATGAAACGAAATATGACTTACCGGTTGAGAAAAAATTAATTTGATGTATCTGTGGAATTTGGAAAATCCACATAATGTAAGATATCTTAATGAAATTTATACACAGTGGTAATTATATTTTTGTCGTGTATCAAATTTGTAGTATAAGCCCACCTGGGTAATGTGGTGGTAGCCTCACTGCCTCATATTCAATAGGGCGTGAGTTCCAATCTCGTTTAGGGTGAGACACCCGGATAAGTTTTTTTTCGGGGTTTTCCCTTATCCTGATAAGACGAATGTCGAGTAACTTTAAGCTCAATGGATCCCAAGATCATTCGAGCATCATTTCAGCAATTTCATTCATCGTCCGATATGACCAACCAGGTCGTTAAGGTACTAAAATAAAATAATAATAATAAAAAAAAAACATTCGCTGGTAATGAGAAGTATCTGTATCCTGTTTATTATATTCAACTAGCATGGTGATTATGGTAGGGTTTTTGTGTTTCCAGGAGGAATATTGTTGAAACATTTTACATGTATATAGCAGGATGCAGCGGAGATTTCGATGCTTATAGTGGTGCACGTTATGTGCCATATGTGGGAATATTTTAGTTTGTTGATTTTACGCCTCCATTTGGGTGCTTATGTACCGCGTAACTAAGTGTCAATTCCAAACAACTCCACTACACTCACATATCTGGTACTGAAGCTCTTCTGGGATGAGTTGCCACGGCGTTGCTCAGTCTTGCATGAACATTGACTGTTCCAGGCGCGGATTTGGCTGGCAGGAGGAGTTGTAGGAGTGAGCTTGTAATTGTTAAGAAAACACTTGTAACCTTTTACTGCTGTTTATTCTAAAGGAGTTTTGAAGACAAGCACCTGGATATACACTTTATACTGCTGACTGATGTTCTTTAACACTTACTCAGAAGTAATTTCACTTGTTTTAGTTGAGTGCATGGCACAATTCACTTTCACCTAATCACGAGCCGACTGTTAAATAGTTGAGCGACATTACCTTATTTCACATAAAGTTTCTTATTATAAAAACCTACTTCGCGAACTTCTTAACAAACGACCTTGCCTCACACACCGGCGAATTCTTATCATGCGACACCGTTGCCTCTCTCACGGGTGAATTCTTAGCAAAAATACCTCTATGTGCCTAACCTTACTTCTTATATACAAAAAACGGTGTCATGGTGGCTTCTTTCAGATTGGTTGGAAGGTCCGCCAAAATGACACCATAGTTACCCAAAAACCATCGCAACTCTCCCAGAATGCATCATAATAATCACGTGATACCACGAATATAAAAAAGAAGTCCCCTTGCGTGCTTTAAACTGCGGTTTCCCCTTATACGTATCTCGAACGTGACTTTCACAAAAGAAGCAACTTCTTACCCTTCTATCCAGTCTTTTTTTTTTTTTTTTTTTAAGAAAACTTTTTTGTACAATTAGGTACAATGCAGTTGAGCTAATTAGACATACAGAACAGCATGTAATATGTAGTTGGGGTACCATCCAGCCCAAAGAAATAGTACAAAGAAAGCAGCACAGAAAATAATAAAAGAGCTAAATGTTCAGTCGCAAATCGGAGTGCCAGCGGCGCTTCAGTCTTCGTCGTTGAGGTTCAGGAGGAAGATAAATATGGCGGAGAAGAGGATTGCTGTGGCGCAAACAGGATCGATGAAGCCTCTTGTAGCTGATGCGGAGGACACACATTACCTCCGATAGGCCTATGTCAGCGTGCAGAGTTGAGTTGCGCACGTACCATGGAGCGCCAGTCATGAGGCGGAGAAAACGGTTGTGTGCGCTGGAGTTTGATGGTCTGCGACGGAGCGGCGGAACCCAATATCGCACAGCTATATTGCCACATGGATCGAATTAAGGAAGTATAGACAAGACGCTTGTACCACAAAGGCAATGGCGAGGAGCCGGACACAAGATGATGGACGTCGCGGATGCGATGACGTATTCTCTGCACTAGACTGGAGAGATGGGGACCCCAAGTAAGCCGGTTGTCCAAGATAAAGCCGAGGTACCTTATAGAAGTCGCGGTGTGTATCTCCGTCCCGTTGAGAGAAATGGGATGATGGGTCACGTTCATTTTGTAGGTGAACTTCACAAAACGGGATTTATGACCGTTCATAGTCACTCTCCAACGTTGGCACCAGGAGTGAATTTGGTTGCAGAGGTTCTGAAGGCGGCTTGCCGCCATAGCACAAGTACCCACACTTAGCGCCGCCACATCGTCGGCATAGTGAGCAATGGGGAGTTGCGGATGATTAGGAAAATCCGAGGTATAAGCCAGGCATAATAAGGGGCCCAGTACGCTCCCTTGCGGCACACCAGAGGAGATAGGAAGGGCCTTGGAAAATGTACGATCATGTTTAACAGAGAAGGTGCGATTGCGCAAATAGGACTGTACGAGACGGAAATAAGTGTCCGAGAGATGCGGTTTGAGTTTGAATAACAAACCGTCATGCCAAACTTTATCAAAGGCCTTCTCCGTATCCAAAAACAGTCCTACGCACACAGATTGACGCTCATAGGAATCAAGAATAGCGTCAACGACACGATGGAGCTGCTGAGAGCAGGAGTGAAGAGAGCGAAAACCAAACTGGGTGTCAGGGATAATCGGTGTGAGCTGAGGCAAAAGACGAGGCAGAAGATTTTGGAGAGTAGGGGGAGTAAACTAATAGGACGATAATTGAGGGGATCATTCTTCACTTTATCAGGTTTGGGAAGAAGGATAACTGTAGCGTGTTTCCATAGATGAGGAATATGAGCAGTACGGAGGATAGCGTTGTAGATTTGCGTCAACAAAACCAGCGCATTCCAGGGTAAATGAAGGAGTAAGGGTTGCACAATAAGATCAAGATCGGGAGCTTTGTGAGCTGAAGAGTGAGCGATTATGTTTTTAACTTCAGCAGGGGTAAAGAAGTGGCGGAAAGGAGTGAGCAACATAGGTTGCGTGAGATCTTCCTCCACACGATGAGCAAAGTCCGCGTCCAGCACAGGATTCGGGGAAAACTGACGTTCTAGGAGCTCTGAGCACAAATTTACCTTTTCAAGTGGCGTAGAAAACCAGGTGTTCCCAACCTTAAGAGGCGGCATGGCAGCAAAAGGACGTGTCAAAGTTTTAGTCTTCTGCCATAGTGACCCATCACTGGCGTTTAAGTCTTGTAGTCGGTGTTCAGCAGCAGTGCAGCGTGCAGCACGTAAGGCAACCTTCAGCTCCCGAGTAGCGCGATTAAAATTGGTTTTGTGAAGGGGGTAACGCGTGCGTCCCAGAGTTTCCGACAGTCCCTCTTGATGGAGTACAGTAGACGGATCTCGGTAGCATAGAATTGCACAAAACGAGGAGGAAGAAGATCCTGAAGAGTACTGCTGGCAAGGTTGGCCGCACACTCGATGTTGCGAGTCAGGGTAGAAACAACCAAATCGACATCACGGGGTGACTTAAGCGGCACAGTCGTAATAGTGAGATCGGCAAGCAAAGAGGTGTACAAAGGCCAGTCAAAAGGATGGCGTATCAGGGATGGGTGTAAGTCTAGGTACTTCGCACCATCGGAGAGAGTGAGCAGGGCTGGTAAATGATCGGAGCTCAGATCATGAACAACGGAGAGTAGGGAACAATGACGGGAAATATTACGTCCAATGAAGATATCCAGCACGTCCGGAGTCGTACCATCGTGTGGGTAAAACGTAGGTTCAACAGGAGAGAGTACGTCTAGGTGTAACTGATGGATTGCAGCGTGTAAAAGATTTCCCCTAGGATTAGATAGGTTCGAACCCCATAGAGGATGTTTGGAGTTAAAATCGCCGCCGACCAAGAAGGAGCCCTGGAAAGCATGAACAACACCTCAGAAGTCCGTGAGACTGACATGATTCTGAGGAGCAGAATAGAAAGAACCAACTTGAATGCTTGCGGAAGTAGTAGACAGCTGAATCCGAGCAACCCGGAAGGAGTCCTCTAGAAGAGGTGGAAGGGCATGGTGAGCCAGGCAAGTTTTGATAAACACCGCAGAACCACCCATTCGAGTAGAGTTAGGGTGATCAGCACGATACACAGTATACCCAGGAAGATGGAATCATGTGTGAGGAGCCAATTTGATTTCAGTGGCGAGCAGGAGGTCTACGTCATAAGCCGTCAGGAAGTGTAATAATTCATAAAACGTATTAGTGATACTCTGACAATTCCAAGTGCAGATTTGAAGGCAGGAAGGGATTGAATTAGCCATGAACACGGAGCAGAACAGGAAGCAATTGCTGTAGGGTAGATAGAGTCCAGTCGAGCCATCAAGAAGTCCAATGGAGAACGGCCCTGTTCACACTGACGGGTTGCGGTGCAAAGGGCAGCATAGCACCGGGAGGGGAACCCCGAGAAACTAGAGACGACAGCAAAGGTCGAACATGAAATGCAAGAAGACGAGAGGCAGCTTCAGTGGAAGTAGGCAAGGTAGACTCCATAGGTGGGAAAGCATGAAGTGGAGGAGAGACACCAGAAACGGTACGTCGGGGAGAAGAGATGACTTGGAGGCGTCGATGAACAGGGCAGCCTTTATAATTCACCGTATGTTGACCTTGACAGTTCACACACAGCGGCGGCGCGTGAGAAGCCTTAGAGCACTGTGCACAGGGATTATGGCCATCACATTTGACACAACAGGGTTGTTTGTGGCAATGATTACGCCTGTACCAAATTCCTGACAATTCATGCACTGAATAACACCCCGTTTGGGTTTCGGGGGCTCCACTCTCACCATCGTATAGTACAAACGATCGAGCTTATAGATGTCGTCGTTGAGCGGATTGGGCTTGAGATCCACGAAAAAGAGAGGTGGTTTCGCCTTGGTGTCGGGATGGTAAACTGGAGTCATCTGTGCGGGTGAATATCCAAGGGAGGTCAATTCTTGCAGCACTAGAGCAGTGTCTATTGTGGGATGAAGCCCACGAATAACCATCCGGAGGTTGCGATCATGACGCATTTGGTGCGTGTGAAACTCGGTCTTCTGGTCCTCAAAATAATGTATGGCTGCACGATAACCGTCCACAGTCTCGAAAGTGAATTTGACCTTGTTGCTGTCCATTGTAACAAGCTTGTAAGCGCCAACATTTGTAAGTGTTTGAGGACAGTATTCACGTTGATTATATTAGAAACATAGATAGGAGGTGGCTTTGGGGGTGGGGAGATAGAAGAAGTAGGCGTACTTAAGCCATGATCACCTTCCTCTAGATCCATGCCAGCCTAGGGTGCAAAACGGTTAGTTGTAGTGAAAGGAGAATCAGGTACAGCAAAATCCAGTTTCTTCCTCTTGGAGTCACGTGGGCAAGAACTATTCTGGCTGGGTGGTGCAAAACCGGCGGAAGGCAGGCCGCGGTCGACAGGCCGCATTTGACCAGAGCAATGCGTAGCAGCGGGCATGGGCTGGCGTTGCTGACGAGGTGACAAAGAGGTTTCTCCCTGGGAGCTGATTGACGAGGTTGGAAGAGCTGAGTGTGGCGTCGGTAGAGAATATGGCTGGTCCTCAGACTGGTAGCACGTCTGCATTGCAGAATAAATAAGCTGCCCCGTATCAACGGGGGCAGCCATGGTGTAGAAATGTTCTAATAATGTAATGGATGGAATGAAAGCACGAACACACAAGGAAAGTACGGATAGAAGAGGCTGTCAATGTAGCCCCGTTTAACTGCACGCGAAACTGCACAAGAAAAGAAAAACAAAAGTCGCACCAGTGAGAGCAAGAGGTAGGCACCACAACACGATGTGAGCTTCCCGGCTGTCAGACAGCGACTCCCTATCCAGGCTGGCGTCATGATTCTGAGTAACTTTTAAGTAAACAACTGACTTCTTGGTTCCTATGCATACAACTTATCAAATATTTACTTTCTTTACATATATATTTAGATAATTAATAAAATTGATTGTTATTATTACTATGAGGCTAATTAACGGTCTCAAGGAAAAATTAAATTGATCTCCTACACATATTTTAAAATTCTATAGCTGAAGGAAGTGCCTTTGGACTGTTCAGTTGAAATATTATTGTTATTATGGGGAAACAGACGTGAGAAGACTGCAGAGTCTGATAAGGCAACAATTTTTATGCAAAAAACTCAGAGTTTTCCTCTTTAAATGCAGGTTTGGTGCGTTAGTTTCTATTTGTGAAATCTCAATATGACTTGTGTGAACGGCTCCCAGCGCAATCTGGAGGACAGAAGACTGAATGCAGTCGAGCGTGTTCAGGGCAGTGGGACTAGCTGATTTATATACGATGCAACAATAATAAAGCTTAAGTCATATTATCATTCCATTAATCACTGTCATTCTATCAAGGTACCAAAATCTGCTCCCCAATTTGTGGCAGATAACACTTTCAAAATATTTAGTCATCTTAAGCAGTCATGTTTAAGTACTTTGAGATGCGAGATCCAGGTTAACCTTCAGGCAAAATGCGGTCCAAGCATATGAATGCCATTGATAATTGGTATGCGACGATTTCTCATTAACAGCACAGGCTGTGGAATCAGTTTTCTGGATTTAGAGAAAACTATACATTGGCTTTTTAGATGCGTGAATTCGAAGGCCTGTACTGTAACTCCTAGTATTGAGATTCTGGAGGGTCAATTACATTAACTCTTGCGTTGTCTGTATTTCTCGTTCTTTACAAAAGAAGTAATATCGTCAACGTAGAGATACGCCTTAACCTGTGGTCGAGGTCATGACACTATTTGATTAATTGCCACCAAAAACAGTGTCACATTTAAACAGACCCTTGTGAAATTCCATTTTCTAAACCAATGGGTTGAAATAGAGAACCATTAACTCTTGCTTGCCTTCGTCTATTTTGCAGAAAACTGTGGATAAATTAGATCGTATTTCCATTGATACCTAATTCCTTTAGAGACTGAATTTTGTAACTTCACCAGATGGTGTCATATACCTATAGTAAGTCAAGGCTGACTAAAATCATATGCTGCCGATTACTGAAAGCTCCAGTTACTTCTGATTCGCATAGCCAGACTCTCTATTGCAGAACAATTTTGTCAAAAGCCAATTTGTACGTTGGTAAGGAAATTATTGGTTTCCAGAAACCATCGCAGTATTTTGGTAACTATCTTTTCAAGTTGCTTGCTGATGGTAATATTAAGGAAATCGGTCGATAGTTAATAGATGAAGATTTATCTTTATTTTGTTTTGGAATAGGAATCACTGTTGATGTACACCATTGATCAGGGAAGCACTTGTTTAATCATATGGAGTTGTAAAATATATTTTGAAGATACTGCATTGGCTTTTCTGGCATATGTTTTATCATTGCATATGTAATTTTGTCTGGGTCTGAACTTTTACTATTGTAGGTTCCAAGAGCTTCCAATATTATATTAAGGCATACTTTTTCGTTGAATGATTCGCTTATATCGAAAATATTTAGGTCATTATATTACAGTACAATTTTACTCTGAAGAACTTCAAAATCGTAATTACAGTCACTTGAGATATCTGAGAATGTCTTAGGTAAAGTTTTTGCAATAATTTCTGAATTTGTAATTGGTGTATCAGAACATGTTGTCAAAAGATGAGAGATCCCACTTAAACTTCTGGTACCATAAAAGGTTCGAAGTTAAACGCCGTATATCAGATTAAGTAGTCTTATTGTTAAAGGAAGGCACGAAAGTGAACTAGAAATTTCTCTCGCTATGCTTAACAGTCCAACGGGCAGCTTCACGAAGTCACTTAAAAGCTATTTTGTTATCAGTAGTGGAGCTGCGTTTATGCTTACAGTATGATTTATTCTTTAGTTTGTTAGCACTCATGGTTTCACCAAGGGACGTGTCTCTGCGTTGAACCATTGAAACTGATTGGAATGAAAATTTCAGCCCGTTTTATAATAGCAGTAGCAAAAATATCGACTGTAGTATCGATAGGCATAGTGGAAAATGTTTCTGGTCGTGGAAGTTTGTTTACAGACACCTGGAGAAGATCTTTGAATTATAACCAGTTTGCTTTATCAAGTTCCAAAATCGATGACGCACATATGGGTTAGGCATATAATCAACTGTAATGATGACCAGAAAATGATCACTTCCATAAGGTATCGAGTTCATCGACCAGGTGAATAATGGTGCAATACTGAGGGATCAAAGTGAGAGATCGATGTTGTTGAAGGAGTTCTAGATATCGCAGCAATGAGTAGGATTAAGAGTACTTAAAATTACTAAATCATATAATTTTCTCAATAAGACTTGCCACGATTATCGATGATGTTGCTACCCCAGAGTAGGTTCTGACTGTTGAAATCGCCAAGTATAGCATAGAGTTGAGGCAATTAAAGATTAAATCAGAAAGAACAATAAAAACAATATCCATGCTGCTAGGAAAATAAACGTTACAGTAACAAATGGATGTAGTCGAAACCACCGACACTGCCATCGCATCAGGTCTGTTTTCAGAGATATTTCTTTATGAGGAATATTACTACTAATGTATGTAGTAATGCCACCGCTGGCATGGCAAACCTCCAGACGATACTTTTATGGCCAGAATAATTTTTTACAGTGGCTATGTTTCGTGCTTAAAATTAGTTTCTTGCAAACAGATAATGATAGATTGATCTGTATTTATTAGCATTAGTAAATATTCCAATTGGGAGAAATAACCATTAATATTCCACTGGATCATATTCCAACTATTATTTACGGCAGCAAGTGACACTATATTTGGTCCTCAGAGATGACCGGTGGATCCGGAGCATTCATTTTGCACATCTCCGATTGCAGCCAGCAGTTTCTTTCCATGCATGTAGTTCAATTCTTAAAACTACCTCGCTTCAAGTGTGGTACAATTTACGCAACATTTTAACTAGGTGGTCCTTCTAAGTCTAATGCATAATTTAATGCTAGTTTTTGGATATCAGCTGACCCTTTAGCATTGTCATAAAGGCTCGATAACTGTGTGAATCGAGTAGATATCCTTTGTATTTTCGTCTAAGAGAGACTTTACAGATGAAAGTGGTTCATTAACAGCCATATGCATTTGTTTTTTTTTTCTGGGGATTTAAATTTCTAAGCATGAGGTTTACCTCTGGTGCTAGTAACGGCATTTGCGTCAGATGACTCATCCTGGCGTTTCTTGTGTTCGGAAACCTCTGCTATCCCCTGAGAAGTAATGCTCTCAGAGGACAAAGATGGCTCGTTTTGTGGAGTTTTGTGTTTCCGTTGTTGTATTAATGGAGATAAAGGCGCACTAGCTACATCAGGAACCGGAACTGAAGGAGTCGTAGTTACTGAGGTATGAGGACTAGAAAATCGTTCAGTAGATTAAATGCAAGTGAATTTCCCTAAAGGTCAGAGCAGGGAGCCCGAGTAAGACCATCAGAAGCACTGGTAATAGTGGAAGTAATTCCTTGGAATTCGCTAACAGTCGATAGGGTATGTCAGTAATTTCACTTGGACCATTGTTGGACTGACGGGCCAAATGCCTTTTCGCATATGAAGCATATGAAGTAAGTGGGTGTATCAAAAGATATATATACAACAGACAGTACCCTCGGAATTGCTCTGAAAACTTCCTGGAAGTTTAACGAAATCTTCAGGGTGTACATACAACTGTCACCAAAATCAGGGTTACAGATTCCTGCTCTGATGTAAGTGATGGCGGATGTAGGTTGAATACCGTGAAATTTCAAATAGTTCTCAAACTTGTGGTGAGGTATATATTGGATAATATAACCCTTTTTGCTTAATTACTCGGTGGTTTAAGCTACAGAACTATGTTATTAATTGCAATCGTATGATGGCTTGCACTAAGATCCTTAGCTATCTTTTTACTTGCTAAGAAGATGCATATTGTATTATTAGATATGCGGGACACGAATTGGATGTTTGTTGGGGCAATGAGTTTTCCTATTGCAATTATGTAATCTTTGAAGGAGATACTGTCATGTGCTTCAATAATACTGCTTGTTCTTTAGTGGGTCCGCTTTGTGCAATTGCAGAATAACTTTGAGTTAGGTTAACAGTAGTGGGTTTAGAAAACATTGTATTTACCGAAGATATAACCTGAAATTCACAGCAACTTCAGCACTAGGTGACGCCTTTGATCTGGGTGCTGTCTTCAAATACAGGTAATCATCATAACTTTTCTTCAGAAAACATAACTATTATCGTGTTGCAAGAAACACTAAATGATTTTGCTGAAGCGAAAATAATTCAAGAAAAGTCAGTTTACATCATTAACAGAGTTACGTTCTACTACGTTTACATTTTTGTTGAGGAGCTAATTTAGATATTCCTTGTTTTGTTTTAAGTTTTAAAATAATTTTTTTTTTTCAAACAGCAAGTTTGCATTACTCCTGGTCATACAAAGTATTGACTTTCAAAGGCAATTGCAAAGTAACAGCTTTTAAAGCATCTGACTATCGCTTTAGACTAGTGTACTGCCTAAGTTCCCTTCCAGTCATAAGGAACTAAGCATTGCAAATTCCATCCATCCATCGATCCATCCATCCATCCACCCACCCACCAACCCACCCACCCATCCATCCATCCATCCATCCATCCATCCATCCATCCCATCACATCCCATCCAATCCAATTCCATCCACCCACCCATCCATCCACCTACCCATCCATCCACCCACTCACCCATCCACCCACCCACACATCCATCCATCCACCCATCCACCCACCCACTCATCCATCCATCCATCCATCCATCCATCCACCCAGCCATCGGGCGTAAAAATCCTTAGCATGACTTCCTTCGGAAGGGAAGTAAACCGGTGGTCCCGTGTCCTAGATTTACCGCACGTAAAAGAACCTCAAGCCTGATAGAGAGGCCTCGGAGCAAAATTAATCGGTCTTTCACGCCCAATATAGAATGGGAGGCTGAGAATTATAGCAGGCTGGCACAAAAAAACAAAAAACGAACAAACAAAAAACCATGATATAAAGCTTACCAATCGTGTTATAATTGTTTGAAATGTAGGGGTGGGTTGCTTATAAAATGTTGCTACGATTGTTACACAGTGAAAGGCTAAACAATTACATCATAATCGAGTGTTCTAAAGGAAGGAGGGAAGGATTGCTTGTATGTGTCGTTGAACTGTACAACAGCCCCGATACTAACATGCATGAGATTTTCATCAACGACATGGATACCTAGGTTAAACTTAATGTGAATATTCAAACCGGTATTAATAAAAGAGCAGTGTAACATGAAAATACCCTGTCAATTCAGTCTCAAATTTTATTTCTTTCTTTTTCCATTTATCCTCCTTATATGTAGGAATTACACCCCCCTTCCCATGATTTACACGCTAGCGCCAGGGGTCAGACGGTTATTGAGCAGAGGCTCTGGAACAGAGGGAAGTCGGAATGGGTGATTAGCCCAATGCCCAGTAAGAAACTGAAGAAATGGATGGGAGGATAGATGAATATGGAGCAACTGGCGGAATGAATGACGGGGAGACCGAAGAACCTGGATAAAAGCCGCCTCGTCCACTATAAATTAGACATGCGACATCCTGGGATCGAACCCGGATCGAGTAGTCTAACCACGTACAGAATTATACTGAGTAAAACGATATAGAGGCTGAGACGACATCGTGTTAGCACACATAACATAAACTAGACCTCTTATTATACACATGCCTGTACATAGCAAATAGAAACGGTATTCCATTTCACCCAAACATTTCACACAAGAAATCCAGAAATATATACACTACAGCAAGTTTGTATGTCCATGTATTCGTATAACTGTGAGCAGATATCTCAAAAATATGTACATTGTATACACCATTTGTGCTCGAAAAAGTAATTAAAAATTGGTTGATTACCAAAGCTTATAAATATCTAATTCAATAGCTTAGAAGGAGCGACACAAAGTGTAGCTACCAAGTAACTACAATTTTTATGGGAAATGTCTCGCAAATGTCTTATATTCTCTAAAGCAGTTCTTACGATTTTAATTAAAATATCAATTGCCAAACACAATATATCTCAAATAAAAACATAGATTTTTAATTTATGGGAATGATCTTTTAAGTCCTCTTCATTCTGGAAGACTTATTCAAACCTATAAACGCAATAGATACAAAGAAAACCTGATGAGTCCATTCACATGCATTTCGCTACATCCCTGTAACAAATCATTGATAATAAGTTTATTCTATTTACTTCATACAAATCAAGATAAAGACTAGCACACTGTACTTAGGTCCCTATAAGTAAAAGGGAAATAAGGAAATATACTAAGCTAAACCGATAATCATATGTTTTAAAATATGATTGATATGGGACTGAAATCCGTTTCTTTGCCTGGCCAGAATTTGACAAGTTAATGTATACGAAAAGTTTAAGTATTTTAAAACAAACCAATCACAAGGAATATATCGAAATCGGTGAACTCCAGGGAAAGGATATGTATATATATATATATATATATATATATATATATATATATATATATACATATATATACATGACATAAGTTTGTGTTTTAAGGAGTTCTACAATTTTTTGTAGTAAGTTTTTGTCTATCTCTTACAGTTTACTAGTTATGCAAAATTAAAGAAAAAATCATCCATATTAAGCAGGTCTTTAGAGACTATTCCCAAGATATAAATTTTATATGTTATGTAAATGTCTAAAATATAAGAGATTTTAATCAAAATCATAAGAGCCATTTTGAGAAAATCATGATTTTCGAATTTTTTCCCATGTAAACAATAGTTAGGGATGTGGGATGTTGAAAATCTTCGTGTTTTGTCCTAAAGAGTTACTGAACTTAAATATCAAGTTTGATATTTAACGGACATTTCGTTTTTGAGCTAGGCTGCCCACGTGCACACTCAGAGACACACACGGAACTTTATGTAAAAATCTGATGTGTTCTATTCACAAAACTTTCTCTACTTCTCTGCTATTCTTCTATTTGCTTCATGCTAATTGAGAAAAAATTTCAGAAATGGTATATTTACTTACTTTCATGTAATTAGAAGAGCAATAAAGGAACACATTAGGCTAAAGTAATTTTAAAAGCTGGTTGCTATGTGGCAGAACCGCCTGTGTTTGTATGGCCGGGAGACGACAAAGTCCTGTATTAGAAAAGTATAAATATTTTAAAGTTGAAACCATTAGCAAGGAATATCTAAAAAGGGTTGAACTCCAAGAAAAAAATGATTATAGCATAAATTGTGTGAACGAGTTCTACAAGTTTTGTCCAGTAAGTTTTTGTCTTTCTCTAACGGTTTATCAGTTATGCAAAATTCTGCAAAATTCACCTAGAATAAAGATGTCTTCAGAAGCTATTCCCAGAAAGCTAAAGATATAAAGTTAATTTTCAGGTGAGTATCTTTAAAACATACTTTAATCAAAACCGTTAGTTATTTTTGAGAAAATCAAAATTGTCGAAATTGTTTCTATGTAAGCGGTAGTTGGAGTTGCGGGATTTTCTTGAAAATCTTCGTGTCACATCCTCAGAGGATACTGAACTTAAATGCTAAGTTTGGTATTTAACGGACTTTTCGTTTTTAAGTTATGCTATTCACAGACACACACATATACGGACCTTTTTCCAAAAAATTTTTTTTGAATTCAGGGGAACCAAAACATGTATTTTTCGTGAAATCTCGGTTACGAATTTCTGGGTGCATTAAAATATCTCCTCTATAAACTGTGTGCATAGTGCGTGTAAAGAAAATAAAAAAACTGATATATTACACTCACATAACTTTCTCTGGATGCTCTATAAACAAAGTTCTTACAGAAGAATATTCTTCTTTCTACACAATGCAAATCGAGATAAATATTAGCAGATTGTTCTCATTACTTAGTTACTTATAAGTAGAAGGGAACTAAAGGAATGCGTTATGTTAAAGTGATTGTCAAATGTTTTAAACGCTGTCGATAAACGACTATCATTGTAAATCACTTCTTTGCTTGGCCAGGAGTAGTACAAAAGAAAAACGGACTAAAAGTAGGTAAAATATTTTGCAATTGAAACCAATAACAAGGAATAATATCTTGAAATTGGCTAACTCCACGTAAAAATGTGTTTAACATAAATTCTGTATTTTAACGAGAACTACATTTTTGTTATGTAAGTTTTTGTCTATCTCTTACGCAAAATTCATCCAGAATAAACAGGTCGTTAGAAGCTATTCCCAGAAAATTCAAGATATACATTTTAATTGTGATGGAAATAACTTTAATGGGTGGTATTTTAATCAAAATCGTTAGCGTCATTTTAAAAAAAAAATTCGAAACTTTTCCCATGTAAAGGGTAGTAGGGGTAGGGGATTTTGTTGAAAATCTTCGTGTCACATCCTTGGAAGATACCGAACTTAAATACACGCGTGGATCTTGTTATGAAAATGCTGTTTTTGAATTCAGGAGCTCCTAAAACATGTATTTCCGGTGAAATCTTGGTAATTGAATTTGGGGGGGGATACAATAACTTCTATATCCCTATGTACATTGTACATACGGGGCTAGAGAAAGTAAAATTCATCAATTCCACATAAAAAAGGCATTTAAGCTTACATTGAGTATAAATGAGGTTTACATCTTCTATTTGGTATGTTTTTGTGTATCTCTTACGGTTTGCATTAATACAGAATTCCGAAAAATTCATCCAGAATAATGAAGTCTTCAGAGACTATTCCGAGAAAGTTCAAAGCATACATTTTGTTTGTCATGTAAATATCTTTAATATAGGATATTTTAAACAAAATCAATAGTCATTTTCAGAAAACCAAAATTTTTCCATGTGAAGGGTAGTTTGGGGTGAGGGGATTTTCTTGAAAATTTTTAGCGTATCAACTTAAATACCAAGTTTTGTATTTAATTCACTTTTCGTTTTTTAGCTATGCTGCCCACAGACACATACACACATATGGAAATTTTATAAAAATGTTTTTATTGGGGGGGGGGGGAATCAGGTGCCAATTAGTAGATTTAGAAAGTTTGGTATCGAAGTTTTGTGTGTAATACAATATAATCTCTATATACTATATGCATAGTACATGTGGAGAAAGTAAAAATGCAAAAAATAGGAATAATTATACTAATTAATTATTTAAAACTAATATCTACGACCAAAATAAAATTCCAATAAGACCTTTTATTACATACATTTTTCAGTGCTTTAAGAACTACAACTGTATTTGTACTTTCACTACACGTACTATGTACATAGTGTATAGAGAAGGTATTGTATTGCACCCAAAAATTCGATACCGGGATTTCACCGGAAATACATGTTTTGGGTCGCCCTGAATCCAAAAAAAAAAAAAAAAACATTTTTGAAAACAGGTCCATGTGTGTGCGCGTGTTTGTGTGTTTGTGTCTGTGTGTCTGTGGACAACATAGCTCAAAACGAAAACACCGTTAAATACCAAATTAGGTATTTAAGTTTGGTATCTTACAAGGATGCGACACGAAGATTTTCAAGAAAATCCCCCACCCCAATTACCCTTTGCATGGAACTTTTTTCGAAAAATTTGGTTTTCTCAAAAATGGCTCTAACGATTTTGATTAAAATATCGTATATTAAAGATACTTACCTGGCAAATAATATGTATATCTTAAATTTTCTGGGAATATCCTCTGAAGACTACTTTATTCTGGATGAATTTTGCATAGCTGCTAAACCGTAAGAAATAGACCAAACTTACCACACAGAAAATTTAGAGAACATTAAAACACACAGTTTATGTTATATAAATTTGTTTCGAGGAGTTGATCGTTTTTGAGATATTCCTTGTTTTGGGCTTCAGCTCTGAAAAACTTATAATTTTCTCATACAGGAATTTGTCAACTCATGTCCGTACTAAAAAAGGAACTTCAGTCACCTATGATACTCCCATATTTCGCTTCTACTTAAAAGGAAGCAAGTAATAAGACTATTTCTGCTAATTTTTTCTCGATTAGCAAGAAGTAAATAGAAGAATAAGCTTATTAACAATAATTTGTTACACACAGGTAGAGAAAGTTATGTGAATGGACCACATCAGATTTTTTGTAGAAGATTGATTTTGAATATGAGAAAATAATAAATTTGAACCAAGAAAAATAGCTTTTGAGTTTGACACAGAGTCATTAAACAGAGTAGTGCTTTAAAATGATTTAAATACATGTGTTACATCGGCACAAGGAGAATCAAATATTGCAAATATATAATTCCGAGATACATAATTCCTTGTTACCTTTCTGAAATATGGAACACTTTATTTCGATGTTTTCTTTTTTCCTGGTCAAGCAAAGATCTTGAATTACAAAGCCTTTACATAGCAATTATATCTTAAAAGATATAAAATTGCTTAAACCATTTTATCTACAAGAGAATATGTAATTAAACCATTCCTACTAAGCTTTTATCTGAATTAACATTTAATAAAGAGGAGAATAAAGCTTTTATCAATAGCTTTTTGAAGAAATCGTAGAGAATCTCATATCAATGTAACGCAACAGAATGTTTGGTATATTTAATGTCATACAATACACGTATATCATGGATAGTTCCTTCTGAATTTAATTTGAACATTGATTGTTCAGGAAGCATTAAAAGTATAAACGTAAATCATACAAAACCAAATCAACATTTTGAACCTGCTATAATGCACTTAGTTGTTTCTTAACGATGCTTCTCTAAACAATTACTGGAATTCCGAATATAAAATTAGGTGTTGACAGTGCAATTAAGACATGTGCATGTATACAGTTGAAGTGTGTATCAAACCTAATTATTCCTGTTTTAATGCAACGAAAAAAGCGAAGTTTTCAAATTTTCAATGTTAATAAGTACTTTAAATTCACTGAAGATGTTAGAGTTTTTAGCGGAATGTAATAAAAATAATTCATATTATTTTACTTGCTTGTATTAAGTTATTTTTAGGAATGTTTGGGATATAGAACCGATATTTTGATAAATGATACCTTAATATGTATACTCTTCGGTGCGTTAGTTGTTATTTCCCTTAGTCTAACAGTTTATACTCAAACCAATCACATAATTTGCTACTAATGTATTTTATATGGTTTTAACTGCACAGCAAATGAAATAACGTCTTCTCAGTATACACTGTTCGTTTTTACTTTCTCTAGCATGTATGTGCAATATATATGGTAGATAAAGAAAGGTAAATAGAGAAGGGTACTTATTGTATTCGTAATACCATTCCAAAAAATTGATACCTAGATTTTGCCAGAAATATATGTTTTGAGCTGCCCTTAATCCGAAAAAAAACATGTTTTAGAAAAAAGGTCCGTGTATGCGTGCGCGTGCGGGTTTGTCTGTTGACAGCATAACTGAAAAACTAAGAGGCCGTAAAATACTATTTAAGTTTAAGTATCTTTCAAAAAATGTGACACCAACATTTCCAATAATGTCCTCCCATCCCCAACTACCCTATACTTGAAAAAAGGAAAAAAAGAAGATGTCGTTTATCTCAAAAATTACTCTAAAAATGTTAATTAAAATACCGTATATTAAAGATATTTAATATAAATAAAATGTTTACCGTGAATTTTATGGGAATTAATTCTGAAGATCTGTTCATTCTGGATGAATTTCGCTTAAATTTGCGTAGGTGGTAAACCGTAAGAAATAGACAAAAATTTACTACACAAATATTGTTAAAATACAATTTATACCATATAGATTTTTGCTGCAGAGTTGGCCCTTTTCGAGATATTCATGCTATTGGTTTAAATCTTAAGATACTTAGATGATTTATCGTTTGAAAAATGTTTTTTTCTTCCGCCTGTCTTCTGTTTACGTATTTCTGACAAGCAAAGAAAATGGAACTTCAAGTCTATCACATAGCGACTGGCTTTTAAAGGAATTGACTATCACTTTAGCCTAGCGTATTACCTTACTTCCCTTCTGCTTACAAAGAATCAAGTAAAATGTTGCTAATGTTTATCTAGATTAGCACGATGTGCATAAAGAATAATTAGGAAGAACATTTTGTTTGCGAAGCAGCTAGAGAAAGTCTTGTGATTGGAACACATCAGATTTTTCTTCCAAGTTTTCACACCTCAATAATATGTGACCTGCTGTCGTGGGGTCATTGCATTCAAACTCAGTTCCAATACAAGATTAGTTACGGCGAGATTACGGCTTCAACCCCCGGTGTGCGGGAAAATAAACATGATGTCTTGTAGTGAAACGTTTACTTAGAAGTACTAAATAATAATACTCTTAATAAGTAAAAGTATAAGGTTGCAAATGAAGTAAATATTGATGTAGTATTGTTCAGTACATTGTTGTAAATTACCAATACAGATATGTGCACTTATACCCTTAACACCTGTATATATTGCACTAATTGCTAAACAAGTAAACGACGTATATCTAGTGTACAGCCCGTTTAACTGTCACCACTGCGTATAGTAGGGAAACTATCCCACAGAAAAAAAATGACATATCATCGGAAATATATGTTATAACATCCCCTTAAATCACAAAGAAACCGTTTTTAGATTAAAGTACGTGTGTGTATGTGTGTGTGTGTGTCTATAAACAGCATATATTAAAACACCAAAGTTGGTAGTTAACTTCATTGTCATTCAGGGAGACAGCAAATAAATAAATAAAATCTGAACATGCTGCCTCAGGTCCAAGGTAAGTATACCAACACTCACATTAAATTTACACGAACATCACAAATTATTTATCTATTATTAAGTTTTTTCTGATATTATATAAACCACAAACTAAAAGTATAACCAAAATCATTAATTCGGGTTTTATAAAATGAAAAAAGTAAACGTGTAATTGATATAAAATAAACAAAAGTATTACTGGAAAGCCAGCAGTTTTGCAACTAGTATTCAGCTGCTTTTTCCAGCGAAATATGCTGATATCCAGCTGTAACTACATCCAAATCAATTTTACTACACAGCCTTGTTTTATTTATATTTGGTAATATTTATTTATAATTTATTCTATTTATATTAATTAATATTTAGTTTTATTATTTTTTATAATAAGAATTTCATTTTCTTTAATTATTCTTATATGTCTTCAGTAACTCTTTATACCTAAGTGATTATTTATAACTAAATAAACGATTACCTTTTTTATCCGTATTAATTAAACATGTATCTAAAAAGGCTTAAGTACGTATTTAAATACAAAGTACTTAATTCTATCATTTATTAACTAAAACTAACAATGCCTACTTGTCAGCTATATTATTAACTAACATTTTCTTTTGGTTTGTAAACTAAATTCTCACGAATACTTGTTGACTCTAAACATAAAAATATTTAGAATAAATACACAATAACTACACTACTTCACATATAGCTATCGTTCTTTCTTCTCTATATACATCACTTGCTAAGTACCATTTTACCTCTTTTACTGCATTACTTTCCATTTCCACTTTACAACTTTCCTTCTACCGAACGCTATAAATCACTCCTTTCTTTTAATACGTAACACCTTAGATCCTTTATTTACTTCACGTCAACAATCACTATTATTTCATTTTCTATACCTCATTCAACACTCTGCTAATATTATGTAGCTACCAGTTCCACCTCGGCCTCCTTGTCATGGCTCTCTCCACTCCTATTATACTCACCCCTCACTCTTATGGCTGCAGCGATGGTGGTCCTATTCACTACACCGACACCTTCTTCTCTCTCATCTCCATTCTTCATCTTCTTCCTCCCTCTCCCAATCGTCGTCATGTTCACTCTTCTGCCTTCATTCTTCTTTCATCCTCTCTCTCTCCCTCTACACTGTTTATAAATATATCCCTTCAATCTTCCTAACCTACACATATTCTTTCACTCATATTTATCTTCCATTGAAATCAGGGGTGTGGCATAAAGATTTTCAAAAAAATTACGAAACCACACTTTGTATGTAGCATATTTTTAAAAGTTTTGATTTTCCTAAAAAAAATAAAAAGATAAATAAGATATATTGAAGATATGACAAATACACTTTTAAATTTTTTAACTTATGACGTCCTCTTCATTTGAAAGAAAACTATATAATCTTGCATAACTGCTGATAGGCAATGGACGGAAAATTATATCGAAAAGTTGTTGATATTATGGAAAAAACACAATTTATTTTTAATTAGACTTTTGTGCAGCTACCCATTTCCAAAACGTTCATTAGTAATGGTTCTAACTGTTCAAAACTTTGACACTCATTCAGTTCTTCCGATGTTCAGTTATTTGTCGCAATTGCATGCAGAGTGTATGGACCTTTTTAAGGCCAGTATAAGTAACCTCCAGCTAGTAATAAACATTTGAATAGCCAGTTTGGGTAGGTGGGGGTAATATGTCTGCCTCACATTTAACAGGGAGTTAGCCAGATAAGATTTTTTCGGAGTTTCCCGAAATTCGAGAAACTTTAAGCTCCCTGGACCCCGTGGTCACTTGAGCATCATTACACTAATTTCATTCGTTGACCGATATGACCAACAAAGGTAAAGGACCTTAAGCACAAAAATGGGCATCGCTACTCCTCTGTATCTACAACAAATTGCTTAACTAGTTATTTCCGCAAATGTCTATATAGATTAAAATGAATTAGATATTGAAATATTTATATCCACTAAAAGCGATTGAGGGTAGCGAAAGTTATTGAATATAACACATCAACTTTAGTGGTCCTGCTTCACTTTGTCTATCACTTCCGGTTAGAAAGTATCCTCTCAGTTTACTCCCCTTTAGCGCCGGAAAATATCCCAAACCAGGGAGGTCATTAGTTAGTTGGATTGTGCTTGGGTACATTACTTTTAAATGACACCATCTTTAAAAGGATTATACTTGTAGATAGAGAAGCGTTGAAATCAAAGCATTCCATTAGCAGATAGAGCAGTGAAACAACTGCCTGGCGCTATGTGTCCGATGCTATGTGAGAATACAAAGATATATCATTTCCCGGGCTAATTTCCCCCACTTAGCGCGAGTTTAACCACCCAGGGCACGCAGGATTACTCAGACACCAATGTTTTGCGACCAGATCTTACGCCGAACTTGAGCCGATCTTTGCAATGCAAACAAGAAATTACCGTCTCACTACAGCTGAGCACTTCCTCAAATATTGATTGCCTCCAGGTCTTAAGAGGAACGCTGGGAACTTCGGGAATTTCGGAGGTTTCGAAGAAAATTAATGAACTAGTATTTCTCTTTCTATATCATGCACGTACAGTGTAACTATAGATAGTAGGTAGAGAAGGTATTGTATTCTACTAAAAAATTCGATTGAGTGCCCCTGGATCAAATAAAAAAATAGAAAAAGATATTTTGTGTGTGTGTGTGTGTGTGTGTGTGTGTACATGGGTGTGTCTGTGAATGTTTAACTGAAATGAAAAACCTGTTAAATACAAACTTGGTATTTATGCTCGGTATCTTCCAAGGATACATCACGAAGATTTCAAAAAAATTTCCCCATCCCAAACTACACTTTAAATGGAACATTTATTGAAAATTTTGATTTTGCCAAAAATAGTTGTAATGGCTCAGATTTAAGTACCTTATGTTTATGATATTTTCATGTGAAATGTAATATTTATCTTGAAAGCTCTGGAAATAGCTTCTGAAGATTCGTTTGGATATGTTTTGCTTAGCCGTAATAGACAAACTACGAGTATAACTAATCACAAAAAATGAAGATCGCGTAAAAACACACAATTTATGTCATTCAGTTTTTGCTGAGTTAACCGTTGTTGAGTATACAGCTGATGAGAACCAATAACATATACAAATTAGGCTGATGACACCAGTGACAGTCCTCGGCCTAGATAAACTAGAAAAGAGGCTTAGAAAAGAGCAGTAATCTAGCCTCAGAGCTAGACTTATGACAAGAGTCACAAATTCGGATTCCATCTAAAGAACACGTGTTTCATGCATGAGGGCAGGTTCAAAAGTATTAAGTGTGAAATGTAATATTTAATAATTTTGTCGGGGCTAAATAAGGAGATTAAGGAAGTCAAGAAGGGCGTTTGTTGAGACGACCTGATGGGAGAAACAGATTTTGATAGATTCCAACAAATAGGTAGCAGAGATAGCAGTGATCGGACAGGGAAAGAGTACACGTACTCTTAGGACCAGGAAGGGGAGGGGGAAGACTTTCATTGTGATTGACAGATAAAGGGGTGTATTGGGAGAAGGAACAAACTTGATTTCTTATCTACGTCACTCTGTCCTGAGAAGTAGTGTATCTCATAGCCATTGCCTGGAATTACCTTTCCTGGAAGAAACACACGCTACTCTCAATCATACCCAGAGCCTAATAATTTAATCGGTTTACAAACAAACTCCCCACATCAAAGTGTTGACTGAAATTGTTTGACAGTAAAATTACTACCACCACCACACCACCACCACCACCACCACCACTACAAGCATAAGCTATAGTTCAACAATTTTTTCCAAGGTCATCACCTAATATTCCGCCGTAGGCAACGTTGCATAACGTCGGTCCAAGCACTGATCCCCAAGAAAAGTAATAATAGTACTAATAGTTATGGTAGATAAAGTATATAATAGTACGTGAAATAAAGATAAAAATTAAAAGAGTAATTGAAAAGAATGCAGGATTCAGTGTAATGTATCGCAGTAAGCTGCACTTTTACATACCAACAAACGCTATTTGCTTGGTGATGCTGATAAGAAACTGATAAAATATTTCAAATATGCCCCGATTACATCATGCGAAGCCGAACGAACTTCTTCGCATTAGAAATCTTGTTTACCGGAATGTAGAATGAGTTTTTCATTTGAAAGGCTTCAGAAGTACATATAGATTTCAGTAATACGGCTGCAGATGATTAAAGATTTGGTTTAATTCCTGATTTGGTTTTTACTTAGTAAGAATCTTACGATATTAAGGAAATTAATTTTATTATTTTGATATTATTTTACATTTGATTAGTAAGTATTAAAATCCATGCTATAACTTTTTCATAATGTACACATGTAAAGATAAAAATCAGTCAGAGTCAGCCTGTATATACTATGTCAAGAAAGTTCCGGGAATTTGCCAATAAAATACAAAAAATTAATTAATCATCCGATTTTATTTGATCGCCTTCAAAGTAGGCCCCTTCTGAAATTATGCACTTATGCCAACGAATAATCCAATCATCAAAACATTTTCTTGTAGGCACTTTTAGGAATCGATGTCAATTGTCGCCGCGAATTTTCCTTTATGTCTTCTATCGACTGAAAACGGGTGCCTCAAGTGGTAACTGAGTTTTGGAAAAAGAAAGAAATCAACAGGAGCCAGATCAGGTGAATAAGATGGTTGTTCAATGAAATTTGTTGAGTTTTTGGCCAGAAATTCGTTCACATTAATAGGCATGTGAGCTGGTGCGTTATCGTGGTGCAGAATCTACGAGCTGTCGTCCCATAAATCTGACCTTTTTCGTCGTATTTGTTCTCTCAAACGCCGCATAACTCTCAGATAATAGTCTTTATTTACCATCTGACCTTCTGGCAAGTACCATGAGTGCACGACACCGCGATAATCGAAAAAAGCTGTCAGCATGACCTTCAGTTTTGATCGAGCTTGACGTGCCCTTTCAGGTTTCGGTTCAGTTGGAAGGCGCCATTCAGAAGCTTGTTGAGTGGTTTCAGTGTCAAACTAGTAAACCCACGTCTCATCGCCAGTTACAATGCGTTTCATGAATGTGGAGTTGAAACTGGCTCATTCTAGCATGTCTTCAGCAATCCTTACGCGATTGAGTTTTATAGAAAATTCAAGTCTTTCGGAACTAACCGAGCTGCAACGTGCGTCATGCCCAAACAATCGTTTAAAATGGTACGAATCGGTTCGTGAGACACAGAAAGTTCAGCAGCAATCTCTCTCAGACCTAAATGAAGATTTTCAGACACCATGTTCTTCAATTTAGTGAATGTTCAGTTCAGTTGAAACCGTTGATGGCCGACCAGAGCGAGGCAAATCTTCCACCACATCTCGACCACTTTTGAATGCACCGTACCACTCATACGCACGTGTTTTTGATAAAGTCGATTTACCATAAGCCCTCTGTAACATTTTCAGCGATTCGGCACACGAAATACCATTTTCAATGCAAATTTTCAGACAGATTCTTTGTTCAATATTTGTATCGATCGTAAAATCGCAAATCACCTTTGAGATGAACTAACAAAATGGCGTACTGTAAACAAACTAGATGACAGATGACAATTAAACTCCGCGTGGGTATAGAAGAAAGCTGTACGAACTTAGTGACAACAATAATTTCGAATTATCTTTTAAACAGGAGTTTTAAATGATCAATTTCCGGTACTTTCTTGACAGAATGTATGTACCAATTTGTATGTCGTAGCATGATTAATAATCCAAATAGGAGTGATTTTACGAATGTCTCATTACGTAATTTTTGTCCTTAGGAAACAGTTCTGTTTACTTTAAAACAGGTTTAATTACCTCTCCACAGTGCATTCTTATCAATGATTTGTTTTGATGCGGTGAAATGGTTGGTTGCAGTCTATATTACGGGACAGCTAACGGTACGAACTTCCTAGCTTTGCTAATAATGAATTAAGAATCAGAGGTAAGTCATATGTTAATTGTATTAATTGATACCCTGCATAATAGTTAATGTTAGATGCAGATTGCTGTTCTTGAAGCTTAATTATCTTATTTTAGTATAACCCAATGTGACTTCGTATCTAATAGATGGCATATGTTAACGCACCCTTAATTTGAAGGAGGTTGATGGCGTTACTTTTAGGAGCTTGGCAAGGTGCCCAGTCTAATCCTAAAGGTATAACTTATACATCCGTCGAATATGTTCCATCCATATTACTTTCTTTACCTACTCTGAAACAATTGTTATAAAAAGCTATTCTTTTATCTACTCAGCTAATCGAGATAAACATTAGCAGAAATGGTATTGTTACTTAATTTCTTGTAAGTAGTGGACAATAAGGAAAACACTAACAAGGATAAAGCGATAGTCAATTCTTCTAAAAACTGGTGGCTAAGGCTCTGCCAGGAGCAAAACAAAAGAAGGAGGAATGTCGGCTTGCTGTTTGAGAACAGTTTTAAGTACTGGAACTTTTACATTAACAGCAAGGAACATCTCGGAAATCGTTAGCTATTCAAAAAATATTGTTTTCTATTCACATGACTTTTCTACCTCCTCTGCAAACAAACTTCTTACAAATGATTTCTCTTTTTAATTTTTCTACACGAACAATGTACATAGTGTATAGAAAAAGTATTGCATTCCACCAAAAAATTCAATACCAATAGATTTCACCGGGAATAAACTTTTTAGGGTCCCTATATCCAAAAAGCATTTTTAGAAAAAGGCCCGTGTTGTAAGTCGATGTGACCATGTGTCTGTAACTCTAAAACGAAAAATCGGTAAAATACCAAACTTGGTATATGAGTTTAGTATCCTTCAAGGATGCGAAATGAAGATTTTGAGGAAAATCCTCCGCGTCCCAAACTACTCTTTACAGGGAAAAATTTTCTAAAACTTAGATTTTCTCAAAATGGCTCAATCGGTTTTGATTAAAATACCATATATTAAAGACATAAAACGTATACCTTGAATTTTCTGGGAATAGCCTTGGAAGACATCTTTATTGTCCATCCTTGGAAGATACCTAACATAAATTTTCAGTTTTGTATTTAACCAACTTCTGTTTTGAACTATACTGTACATATACATACACACAGAAACACACAACATACACACACAGACTGAAATTCTATATTTTTTTTGGAGGGGGAGGGATTAAGGATGCCAAAACATGTATTTCCGGAGAAATATAGAAATTTTGGATGGAATGCAATACCTTATCTACCTACTATACACATTGTATATACGTGCTAGAGGAATTAAAATGTATGTGGCATATATTGTCTACATTTATAGTGTTGGAATATTTTGTCTCTTTCTGTTAATTCTTACCAGTTATGTATAAATCATCAAGAGTGAAGAGAAATTCATACATTATTTCTAGAACATTCAAGATAAACGTTTATTTTGTTATAAAATATATTAAACATGCGGTATTTTTATCAGAAGCGTTAGTCATTTTTGAGAAAATCAAATTTTCTGAGAAATGTTCTGGGTGGGTATTTTCTTGAAAGTCTTTGTGTTGTATCGTTGTAGGATACTAAACTTAGTATCTAATTTGGTATTTTATCCACTTAAGTTTTTAAGTTATCGTATTCACAGACAAACCGACACACACACACTCAAACACATACACACAGGCACTTTTTTCTAAAAATCTAATGTGTTCCATTCACATGACTTTTTCTACATCGGTGTGATAAATTATTGTTAAAAAGTATACTGTTATATCTACTATATGTTTAATCAAGATAAATATTAATTGTCTTATTTATTTGCTTCCTTGTATTTAGCAGGAAAATAAAGGAATACAGTAGGCTAAAACGATAGTCAAATCTTTTAAAAGCTGTTTGTCATGTGGTTGAAATCCGTTTCTATGTATGGCCAGAAATCTACAAATTTGTGTGACATAAGTGTTAACCATTTTAAATCTGAAACAAATAACAATAAAACTCTCAGTAATGGTCAATACCATTGCGTGTGTTATCGAGATCTACGTTTATTATGTAGTAAGTTTTTGTCTATCTCTTACGGTTTACCACTTATGCAAAATTCAGCAAAATTCATCTAGAGTAAAGAGATCTTTAGAATCTATTTCCATAAAATTCAAGATATAAATTTTATTTTTCATTTTTAAACATACAGAATTTTAATCAAACTCATTAGAACTATTTTTGAGAGAGTCAAAAGTTTCAATTTTTTTTCCATTTTAAGGGTAGCTTGGGGTGGGGGAACTTTTCTCAAAATCTTCGTGTCGGATCTCTGGTAGACACTAACATTAAATATCAAGTTTGGTATTTTACCGAGTCCTCGTTTTTGAGTTATCGTGTTCAGAGTCACACAGACACATGCACACACGGTCCTTTTTCTAAAAATATTTTTTTTTTTGTATAGAGAATCCTTAAAGTGTATTTCCGATGAAATCTCATTTGTTCTCAAAATTGGCTATTTTGATTAAATTGCCGTATATTAAAGATATTTACATGCCAAATAAAATGTATATCTTGAACTTTCTGGGGTTAGGCTCTGAAGACATTTTTATTCTGGATAAATTTTGTGGAATTGTGTATAACTGGTAAATCATAAGAGATAGACAAAGACTTACTTAAAAAAAGTGTAGAGCTCGATAAAATACATAATTTATGATATATACATTTTTTCGGAGTTGACCGTTTTTCAGATATTCCTTGTTCAGTTTTAAAATGAACTCTCATACGGGATTTGTCAACTCCTGACTATACAAATAAAGGAACTTTATTCACATAGCAACCTGCTTTTAAAAGATTTTATCATTGTTTTAGCCTAGTATACTTCCTCATTTCTCTTCTACTTGCAAGAAAGCAAGTAATAAAAGCATTTTTGCTAATTTTTGTCTCAATTAGAGTGAAGTAAATAGAAGAATAAGCTTTTTAATAATAATTTGTTGCAGAGATATGGGGCTAAGTTCATGTGCAAGTCAGATTTTTTGCTTAAAAATGCGAATAATCGCAAAATAAATATCGCAACAATAAGAGATACATTTAGGAATGCGCCATATTAAGTTTTCAAGAGGCGGTGTTTGAATACAGTTGGTTAAACTACTTTCATTCAGTGTGTTATTTACATTGGCACCAAATCTCTGTATAAGATTATTTTGTGAGTGTTAAATATGAAGTTGAAGTTAATAAGGCGGAGAGAGGTGTTTTATGGTTAGTGAACATATGAATAGCAAGGTTTATTTTGAAGCTTTACGGATCGGCGCCAATTTCGCAATATACGTGTTCATAATTACATAAATCAACATCCGTATATTTACATTTAAAACAATGCTATGGCTTTAGCTTCATTCTGTGCCACAAAAAAGGATATCCATGTAATCTATGCACTCCTTGCTCTGCTAACTAGCGTGTATTGTGGGTGTATTTATAATGTTCGTACTACAGTAGGTTGTCTATTCACTACGCGAGCGTGTGTACTTGTTATACCATTTTTCAGAACGAAGAATTCGTGTGGAAAAACTAGACAAAAGTTTGAAACGGTTAGTTCAGCAGACAGGAATTTCAAGAGCATCAGCTCATTAAGCAACAAAACTACTCAAATTAAAGCCATATATAATTACAGTAGCTCACCAAATACAAAAGACTCAAAGACTTTCTAGGATTATGTTCCAAAGCACAGATTTCGTCACTTTTTCCTAAGTTGTAATTTATTCATTATATCTCACTCCCACCACACACACTTTCACTCATACCTCCATACTCTGGGGAGGATAGAAGATAATCTTGGCTAGAGCAAAATTCCCAACCACAGCCGGGAATCGGATCCGGGACCCCTCGCACAGCAGGTATGCTCAATACCGACTGAGTTATGGAACCAGAAGTTTCAAATTACTTTTTTAATTGTCCTGCTTTTTCTTTAACCTCACGATCATTCAGGTTGCATTCACCTTCGGAATACGTATATCCTTGTCACTTGGTTTCTATTTTACGATAAATACAGTGCATACCTTAAATTTTCTGGGAAGAACCCTGGAAGCCCCCTTCCTTCGGGGTGACCTTATTATATCACGCGCCAACAAAGGGAATATGGTTGGTTTGGTTTCTTACCTGTGACGCATTAAATTTGCTGGTTTTAATAATTGCCCTGGCTTTGATGGTTGGAAATGCTTATGAGTAATATGTTGAGAGATACTATTTGGTTTGCTGTACAATATAACTGAATATTGTCCTCAATGCATAATTTACATTGAAATATATATTTAGAACTTGTTTATCTGTTTTATTTTTTCTCAGATATCCGAAATTCCAGTTAATTCTATTTCGACTATATCCTATTAATCCCATATCGACATTTACAACAAATCTACTGACGTTATCTTTGCTTTTATACTCCACTGTAATCAAAGCAAGTAAAGACTAACCAAGAGAAGAAGCCAAGCATGTGGAATGTGCTGCACCAACATTTTCTATATTAGCGATAAAGTTCTTGCACGCTCTCACCGCGCAATAGCAGAGAACCTGGAAATGTGCAATTACTTATAGCTGTCGCAGTGCTTAGACGTGGCATCATGGGTGACTCATATAGTATGCAATCTAATAGGAAAGCATTAGAACAGGAATCATATTTTTGAAAGGGCTGAGAGTCAATAAATACAAATTATATTTTGTGGGGAGCAGGACAGTATTGTTCACTGTTTCACTGAATGTAATGTCCGGGAAACGTAAAACAAAATTGAATAAGAAAATAAAGAGAGAGAGGAAGAGCTTGGAAAACACAGAGAATAACCGTAAGAGATAGAAAAACTTTACTGCACAAATGAATGCAAATCTCGTTATGACGCAAATTTTATGTACGAGGGACATTCAATAACTCCATAGAAAATCCAAAAAATTGCACTCGTAGCACTGAAAGAAGCTTGTATTTAGTAACTGTCATCTCTTATTAGATGTCAGTTACAGTTTCAGCTATATCCATTACGTTCCCACACGCATTGAATCAACAATCTTGTGCTTCTTTAGAAAAAAAAAGTGTATCGTGGAAATTTAAACATTTCTAATTAAAAGACAACCGAAAGAGATAAACGCCAAGTTGAATGAAGTTCACGGCATATCTGCTCCTGCATTTGCAATAATTTACAATTAGATAAATTATTTTAAACGCGCCGTACATCCAAAAATGGGGAATATCGTTCCGGACGACCAGTGGACGTTGCTTCTTTAGAAATGAATGACATAATCCAGGATATGTTTTTGGGTGATCGACGAATCAAAGTTCACGAAATAGTAGAGGGCACAGATATATCACAAGGTACAATGTTCTCAATTTTGCACCAAAGATTAGCTCTGACAAACGTCTCGGCAAGATGGGTGCCGCGTTCACTCTCAAAAGAGAATAAACGCAATCGTGTGATCGATTCGGATGCTGGTTTGGCACTTTTCCGTCGCAAGTCTGATGAGTTGCTGCGTCGGTACATAGCTACGGATTAAACATGGTTACACTATAAAACTCCAAAGATAAAAGCACAGTCAAAACAGGGGGTCCGAAGAAGGCAAATGTACATAGTGGAAGAGAAGATAATGTATGACACTCAAACATGCGTTGTCAAAATGTCACTGGAAATAAATGTTTAGAGAACCAAAAATAACTTTTTAGAAACATGTGTGTATCTGTGTACAGCATAGGTAGACGAAAAGTCGGTTAAGTACCAAACTTGGTATTTAGTTCCGTATATTACAAGGATGCGACACAAAGATTTTGAAGAAAATTCCCCACCAACAACTTCCCTTTGCATGGAACACTTCGAAAATTTGGATTTTCTCTAAAATGATCCTTACGATTTTTATTAAAATGTAACATACTTAAGATATTTTCATGATAAATGAAATATATATCCTGAATTTTCTGTGAATAGCCTCTGAGACCTCTTCATTCACAATGAATTTTGTATGACTTTTCTATAACTGTAAACCGTAAGAGAGAGACAAAAACCTACTGCACAAAAATGTAGATCGCATTAAAACACACAATTTGTCATACACAGTTTTTTTTTCTTTTGTAGAGTTAAACGTTTTCGAGATATTCCGAATTATTGGTTTCAGTTTTAAGGTATTTTTCTCAAATGGGGGACAACTTTTTTCTCGTCTCTATTTTTTTTTTTTTTTTTTTTTTTTTTACTCCCAGCAAGCACAGAGAACGGAATTTCAGTTTTATCACTTAGTGATCGAATTTTAAAAGAGTTGAGTATCACTTTGGCGTAATGTATTCTCTTATTCTCATTCTACTTATAAGGAAGCAAATAACACCAAATCTGGCAATGTTTATCTTGATTAACATACCGTAGATAAAATAATAATATTTTGTAGGAACAGCTTGTTGGTGGAACTCCTAGAGAAAGTCATGTTAAAGGCGCGCATCAGATTTTTTCTTTTTTTTATGTAGAATTAGCGATTTTTAAGATATCTTTTGTTATGGAATTCAATTTTAAAATACTTATACTTTTCTCAAACACAAAGTTGTCATCCATTTTTCATTTGTTTTACTCTTGGCCATGCAAAGAGAACCCAATTTTAAAGTCAATTGGCTTTTAACAGATTATACTTTTGCTTTAGCCCAGTGCATTCACTTATTTCCGTTTATAACGAGCTACGTAATAAGACCATTTCTGCTAATGTTTATCTCGGTTAGTATGAAGTACAGAATAGTTTGAGGTAGAGAAATTCATGTGAATGGAATACATCATATGTATATAAATATATATATATATATATATATATTTAATTGCTGGTGTAGCATTATTTTCACAGTTACCCAAGTTAAGTATATTACTTCAGAAACACAACAGGAAACATAAGTGTTAAAAAATCCAATGAGAACATCGTTGCAAGAAAGGGAGGTGTAACCCCATCATTCCCAGCAACTCTCGCTGGGTGTTACCTCACGTCTTTACCTCCATGGCCCCGGGCATGAAAATGTGAATGCGAATTTTGTTTTCCTTGCACGCCATTATCCCCGGCTGAGGGGAAATCAAATCGGGGGAGCGTCTACCCCATTTGTCTTCAATTTTTATCTCGTTTTAAAGCAAAAATCGAATGGCAGGAAGACTCCCTCGCTTAGGGCGTGTGAATAAAGGCCGCGACATTCTCTAGAGGAGGATGTAATATGATGTTTAACAAAAGGTTTAGTTCCCTCGTGGCACGGTTATACACTTCCCTGATTCCGCCCCCCCCCTCCCATAGCGCCGGTCTACATTTCAGATCTAATCTCACTCTCACTCAACTTCAGTGTGCTTCAGATATCTGTGCGACTTCATCACCATATAGCATTCCAAATACAGCAGAGTTGAGATCAATTTTAATGAATCCAAGTTTTACTACTTCCAAGCATAGAAAATATTACACCGAAATTTCACCAAAAATACTTGTTTTGCAGTAAACTATTCTTGTAAAAGTTTAATCTTCTACCTATTTATTGCGAATCGATATAAACAACAGGAATTGCTTTACTATCTATTTCCTTGAAGATACACAGGAAATAACAACTTACATTAAACTAAAGGGATATCCTTTAAAAACCCGACCCCCTTTTGATATTGAAAATAATTTTTCGTTGTATGGCCACAAATAAAAACCAAAATAAAAACAAATGACAACTTCCCAGTTGAGAAAAGAATTTTGATCAATAACAGCGAACACTTCCGATATGATTCAAAATCTTCTCGGGCTTCTAGCCAGGTAAAAACTTGGCTTGACATCAACGTTTCGAAGAAGTGCATCTTCACCCTGAAGACGAGGAAGATGCACTTCTTCGAAACGTTGGTGTCAAGCCAAGTTTTTACCTGGCTAGAAGCCCGAGAATATTTTGAATTAACACGTCGCCAGGAAAGCTTCAGTTCTTATTTTAACTTCCGATATGGTTAACTATCTCTTGTGGTTTACCAGTTATGCAGAAAAAAGAGGTCTTCAAATTTATTCCCAAGAGACCCAAGATATCCATTTCGTTGCCATATAAATATCTTAAACATATGCCTCTCACCGAGGCGGCTTGGGTTCGATCCTAGGCAACCACATGTGGGATTTGCAGTGGACAAAGCGGCGCAGGGCGGTTTTTCTCCGGGTTCTCCGGTTTAACCTGTCGTCGTATTTCACCGGTACTCCATCTTCATTCCATGTGTCATCAGGTCATCGCCTGTGGTGCCACAGTAGTAAAAGTGGGCGTTATCAGAAAAGCTTAAGCGTCAGAGCCATTATTTTTGAAGAACGTTCCATGGCGGATATTTCTTGAAAATCTTTCTGTCGCATTCTTGGAAGATATTGTACATAAATGCAAGTTTGGTATTCAACCGACTTTTAGAGTGATATGCTATCTATGAATTGAGACGGACTGACATACACACACTCACACACATATATGCACATACAAACACATAGGACATATATTCACATGACTTTCTCAACATATTACGCAACAATCTATTCTTGCAAAAGCCTGCTTTATGCTGATTGAGTTAAACATTAACAGAAAGTGTTTTATTACTTGTTTCCTTGTAAGTAGAAGGGAAATGAAAGAATTCACTGCGCTAAATCGATAGTCAAATCTTTTAAAAGATATTGATATGTGAAACAATTAAGTTAGGTATTTTTCATAACTGGGAGTAAAACAAAAACAATGAAACAAAAGCGGACTTCACGATTAAGAAAAATTTTAAAATTGAGACCAATAACAAGGAATATCTTGAAATTAGTTACTCTAGAAGAAAAATGTATAACGCAAATTGAGTGTTTTAGATAGATGTATAGTTCTTGTGTTGTAAGTTTGTATATCTCTTACGGTTTAGGAGTTATACAAAAATCATCAAGAATGAAGAGATCTTAAGAGGAATTTGCTGAAAAATTCAAAATATACAACATAAAGTATGTAAATTTCGTTTATCATGAAAATGCATTAAACATATATATAAACATAGTAAAATCGTTACAGTAATTTTTGAAAAAATCAAAATTTTAGAAAAATACTTTTCTTTAAGAGTAGTTGAATTTGGGGTTTCCTGAAAGTCTTCGTACCGCATCTTGGGTAGGTACTTAAAGTCCAAGTTTGGTATTTAACGGACTTTTCGTTTTCAGCTGCCCACAAACATACACAAGGACATTTTTCTATAAATACTTATTTGGATTCTGTGAGTCTTAAATAAGTTCCGGTGAAATCTCGGTATCGAATTTTGGAGTGGAATACAATAACTTCTCTACCTCTATGTACGTTGTATATAAGCGCTAGAGAAGGTAAAATCCCAAATAATAATTTATCTGGGAAGACAAATATCGGGTAAATTTAAGAACATCTATATAATTAGATACTCTTAAGTATCATACGCACTGTCTCAAATCAATGTAAAACTTTTTGTTCTCATGCACCTTACAGTATCTACTTTTTTATAGTCACATATGTCATAGATTAAGCCGAGTATAGTGTGTTTTGAAGGTCCACGGCCAGTTCTTGTGTTTAGTACAACTCGCACACCGCAACCTACATTCAGGTGACTCATAGTGAGGAAACAAGGGACCGATTCAGTCGCAAACTGTGATTGTTACAATGAATGGTATTATATATGGTGAATTAGCAGATATTCATTTAATTTACACCGCAACTGCGGAATATGCCAATGCTACAAGGGACTGTATCATTAGCGATTTCTAAGTAATAATTTCCCCCAAAACAAACATTAGCTGCTATGCATCAGTTTGTCTCTTAATTCCCAATTTGAAGGTTTTCTAAGTGTTGAGCTTCACTTTTATACTTCAACTTTATAAGGCCACTGAAGATAATTTTGTAGTTTAAAGAACAGAAATGAAAATACTTGTCTACGTTTTGAGACATGTGTGTGTTCAATAGTAGCAAATTTAAATAAAGCATGTCTATATTGTGTTCAATATTTTAAAGTATAACTCTGAATACATTTTGAATCCTAATCAGACAGTTTTACATAAAAACAAAAACGTATAGTTACGTGAGATCGATATTCTTCCGTCACATCACCTACAATCGGGGAGGGCAAAGAACAGAGGAGAGTCAATATTGTTACCTGTTAAATTAACAATCGTTGAGCATGTGAGATAGGGAATAATAGCCATCCTAAAAAAATTTCAAATATTTTCTTCATGTATATAACTTCTTAAAACAGCAAAAAAAAAAAAAAAAAAAAAAAAAAAAAATAAGCTAATGTGTTCCATTCATATGACTTTCTCTATATCTCTGCAACACATTATTGTTAAACAGCTTATGCCTCTATTTACTTCATGTTAACTGAGAAAACATTAGCAGAAATAGACTTATTACTTGCTTCCTTGTATGTAGAAGTGAATAAAGGGAGTACCAAAGATTAAAGTGATGGTCAAAAGCTGATTGCTATGTGACTGAAGTTCCTTTGTTGACAAATTCCTGTATGAGAAAAGTTTAAGTTTTTCAAGGCTGAAACAAAAAACAAGGAATATCTATAAAACGATCATCTCCACGAATAAACGTATATAATATAAATTGTGTGTTTTAGTGTGCTCTACATTTCTTGTTGGGTAACTTTTTGTCTATCCCTTACGGTTTACCAGCTACACAAAATTCCGTAAAATTCATCCAGAATAAAGTAGTCTTCAGAGGTTATTCCTAGAAAATTCAAAATATACATATTATTTGTCAGGTATATATTTTAATGTACGATATCTTAATTAAAATTGTTAGAGCCATTTTTTAGGAAATCAAAATTTTCGAAAAGTTTTCCACGTGAAGGGTAGTTCCTGAAAATCTTCGTGTCGCATCTTTGGAAGATATTGAACTTAAATACCAAGTTTGGAATTTGAACAGTATTTTTGTTTTTGAGCTATGCTGCCCACAGACACACACAAGGACATTTTTCTAAAAATGCTTTTTTTGAATTCAGCTAGTTTCGAAACATGTATTTCCGGTGAAATCTCGGTATCGAATTTTAGGGTGCAATGCAATACCTTATCTATACACTATGTACATAGTACGTATAGAGAAAGTAAAACTAGATCATTACATCGTCCTTAAACAGTGTACAATATTTGCACTTGTTTACCAGACACGCAAATCTGCCACCTCCGTGGTATGGGAGTATCGTATCCGCATCATTTAGGATATCCGGAATTCAAATTCGGTTAGGGTGATTTACCCGAATGAGGATTTTGCTGAATTTATTCTTATCCTGATAATATGAATATTTCGTAAGTTAAGGTCTATGGAAACCTTTGGTTATTTCAGCAACATTTCAGCAATTTTAATTTTCTTTATTAATAATGTCTAAAGTTTCCACTCTAATGCTTAAAACTTCAAGTATTGTTTTACGTATTTTGGATTTTACATATTTTAAATCAAGTGCATATTGTATACATTTACATTATAACTTAAATATACAGTATGACATAGGTATATACAGCTATTTTGATAATTGGTACATTAATATGCATACACTATAGTGTAATTTATTTTTTATCACCGTCTAATCTAGAACTCACTACCTGATGTGGTTTTGCATGTTTTTAACTGCGCTGTAAAATGAATAACGTCTGAAGTATAAACTATCCATTTTTCTTCCACATGTTCACAGCTCAAAAGTGATGTCCTGGCTTAGGTAGTGTGGCTCAGGCCTTTCATCTTTGATTGGCATTCGGGAGGTCGTGGGATTGGTTCCCCTGACAAAGATGCGGAAGTCTCACTGGAACACTGCCCTATATTTGGTAGCGTGGAGTTATTGCTTTGTAGAAACACGTCGAACTCTGTTTCGGTACAACATTCGTCATCGCGATATCCGCCCACTCTGTGTTATGCCTTCCGCCTCCCTTTCTCGGCGAAAATAAACACTAATGTCTTATGTGCCACGCCTACTTGCAGATATTATACAACTTGAAAACATACTACCCTTTAAAACTAAAATTATTTGTCGCAAATAAAACAAACATTGATGAAATACTTTTCATACCTCTGCTGGATTACCAATTCAAATACATGCACCTATACGCCTAACAATCTGTATAGATGGTGTCTCATACGCAATGTCGGGTATTAAGCAAAGCCTTATTTAAAATGTGTTGTTACGGGAGATTATGCTATTTTTTAAACTAATGACGATTACAGCCTGTGTCTTTTGTTCCACCTTTGGCGAGGTTTACTATCACGCACGGTATCAATTACTATTGTTTTTACTTTCTCTATACGTACTATGCATATAGTAGGTAGAGAAAGTATTGTATTCCCCGAAAATTCAATGTGGAGGTTTTATTTAATATATACTTTTGTTAATATGTTTAGAGATCCACTGAATCAAAAAAGAAAAAAGAAAAATGGTCCGTATGTGCATCTGTGTGTATGTGTACCTATGCACGTCTGTGGATCGCTCTGCTCAAAAACCAAATTTAGTATTTAAGTTTAGTATCTTCCAAGGATCCGACACGAATGTTTTCAAGAAAATCCCCTACTCCAAACTTACCTTTACATTGAAAATTGTTTCAAAACTTTGTTTTTCTAAAAAATATCTGTAAAGATTTTGGGTAAAATATCGTATATTAAGGATACTAGCTAACATGCCCGGCATTGCCCGTGTTTTGAAGAATACTCTACCACATTTAGCTGTTTCCAATAGCCATATATAGAAATTATAAAAAGCAAATTCAAATACATACTTAAATAAAACTGAGGAGTATAAAGAAAGAAAAACAACTGAGAAAATAATATGCAAAGGTACGATTGCACGTTCGCAAATATCACAACGATGGTTTCTTGTGAATGTACCTCTGACTCCCGTTGTTATATTTGAGGTCGATATTTACAGAGAAAACCTCTGTTGGGAAGAAGTGATCCTAGTTTAAGTAATATCAATATATTCATGTTTATTCTTCGTGCTTAACATACATTAAACTTTACAGAATTCAAAATAATGAAAAAAGGAATAAAATGAACATATAAAGGAGAAGAAGGAAAAGAAGTAATTTGTCTGGTTCAGTTCTATTGCTGTTATACATGTCAACTATAATTTTTAAAATATATTTTTCAACCATGTAATTAGTTATCATCTTTGTATTAAGTATTATAGCTGTTTGTAATTATCTGGCTACTCTATTAGTCTATGATAATATCAGACAGTAGATTGACAAATAATATGTGAACTCGCTGTTACCTTTTTGGGGCCTTGAAAGCCTAAGTAGGTAATTATTTTTCTTCTATTGGCAAGGTAGGAGCCATTACGACAGTCATTGAGAAAGATATACATGGTCTGGTGAGATTTTGTAGTCATTACAAGAAATTAAATAATAATCTAATTAAATGGGACGGAATTTCAAATTCTAAGCTACACAGTAAATTCTGCCTTATGTCAAAAGTTATCTGTGCCAAGTTTGGTCGAAATCGGTGCAACGGTGTAGAAGGCAACAAAGAAAATACATGCACACACATACCTATACTTACACACACTGGCTTTTATACATTAAGATTTACATAATAAATATAGCTTGTATTTTCTGAGAATAGCCTCTAAAACTCTTTTCATTCTGGATATATTTTTCATAACTGGCAACCGTAACAGATAGACAAAAATATACTACACAAAAATGTTGATCTTGTTAAAATATTTTTATGCCGTATAACCGTTAACCGTTTCCAAGATATTCCCTGTTATTGTTTTCAATTTTAAGCTGCTTAAACTTTTCTCAATCGGGAGCTCATCTTTAGTTTTATCTCTTTATGTTTATTCCTGGCCGTACAAAGCGAACCGAATTTCAATTGTTTCATATAGGTCCAGTTTTTAAGCTTTAACCTAGTGTGTTATCTTATTTCTCTTCTATTTACAAGGAACTAGTACCAACATCTCTGTTAATGTTTATCTCGATTAACCCTATGTTGATAAAGAAATAATCTTTGTACCAATAATTTCTAGAGAACGTCAGGTGAATAAAGTACGCCAGTTTTTCACTCGAAGAATCCGTTGATATCTGTGAGCTTTAACTTCCAATTTTTACTTTCTCAAGCTCCATATGTATAATGTACATAGGGATAGAGAAGTATTGTATTCCACCCAAAAATTCGATACCGAGATTTCACCGGAAATACATGTTTTAGGACCCCCTGTATCCAAAAAAAAGTATTTTCAGAAAAAGGTCCGTGTGTCAGTGTGCCTGTGAATACGATAACTCAAAAATGAAAAGTAGCTAAAATACCAAACTTGGTATTTAAGTTTAGTATCTTCCAGAGATGCGACACGAAGATTTTGAGAAAAATCACCCACCCCAAACTACCCTTTACATGGAATTTTTTTTTGAAAATTTTGATTTTCTTAAAAATGGCTCTAACGATTTTGATTAAAATATCATATATTAAAGATATTTACCTAACAAATAAAATGTATATCTTGAATTTTCTGGGAATAGCTTCTGAAGACCTGTTTATTCTGGATGAATTTTGCTTTATTTGGCATAACTAGTAAACCGTAAGAGATAGACAAAAACTTACTTTACAACAAATTTAGGTCTTGTTAAAATACACAAGTTATGTGCTATACATTTTTCTCGTGGAGCTTACCGTTTTCGAAGTATTCATTGTTATTAGTTTCAGTTGTGAAGTACTTATACTTTTCTCAGACGGAAGTGCCCGTTTTCTTTAGTTCTACTCCTGGCCAAGAATAGAAGCGATTTGTAATGACAATCGCAAAACGACAGCTTTTAAAATATTTTACTATTGGTTTAGCCTAGTGGATTCCCTTATTTTCTTCCTACTTATACGGAACTAAATAATAAGAACCTTGAGCTAATGAGTACCACGATTAGCAAGGTGCAGAAAGAAGAAGAAACTTATGTATGAAGTTTGTAGAACAGCTAGAGAAAGTCATGTGAGTGTAACACATCAGATCTTTTCAATATTTGTACCATGTAGGAAATGGTTAGGGTTTAAACAGATGATATTCTAATGACGCAAGATCAGAGTTAAATGTTAATTGTGATAGCATTTGAAATCTTTCCAATTCCTGTATATTGCCTATTGTTTGAGGGATCGCATTGTTCTGCTACAAGATAAATTATTAACTAATGTGGGCACCTCTATCTCAAAACTTGATGTTTTTTTTACTTGTTGAAAATACAGATCCGCATAGACTGCACGTCGTTTGAAACAATCAATTCCATAAATCACACTTCAAAATTGCATCAGACCGATTTCTTTTAACAATGTTTGCAGGCTAACGGCGATCAAGCCACTGTTTCTAGGGTCAGAGTTGAGGTAATGGATCTACTTTTCATCATATCTGTAAACTTACTAATCCCAGGGATTGGCAATAAACTGACGTCAAACATTCTCTATATGTTGAGCCTGATCAGGTGTCCATCTCTGAGTTATACATTTGAAGCAACATATTATTTTCAAGCAACAAGTTGTTTTTACAAATTGCGATTTCTTTCCTATGGATTTGGTACCAAAACTATGCGAGCATTCTGAATATTCCATAACTTGGGTCTTCTAGGGCATTGCGACCGCATGCAGGATTTGTGATGGAAAAACGATGCAGGGTAGGTTTTCTCCGGGTTCTCTGGCTTCCCCCGCCATCGCATTCCATCAGTCGTCCAACTTTATTCCATATATTATCAGTGTTGTCGCTGGCGGTGCCATTTGTAGTAAAGGCGGGCGTTAAAAACTATTAAAAATATTTCATTGTGGGGATAGCATGTCTGCCTCTCATTCAACGTTTTTTTTTTTTTTTCCCCAGGGTTTTTCCCTATCCTGAGCCGAATTTCGAGTAACTTTAAGTTCCGTGGACCCCAAGATAATTTCAGCATCATTACACCGATTTCATTCATCGTCTGGTACGATCTGGTTAAAGCACTCTTTACCCTCATAAAAGCAAAAAACTAACTAAATAAATAAAAAGAACAAAAACATCTATAATGTTTTCGTCACAATAATTGAAATGCTTGAACCATGTGAGCTATTCGTGCCCTAAACGACCCTTTACCTTCGGCTTTGCGTGTTTTGGAATATTGTACTACGGAACAATAACCATACCATCCTATAAATATTATTGTTAAAATAAAACTGAAAAATCTGTCGGGTTCAAATAACATTGTTTTTTCTGCCTATTCTGCAACAAGCTATTCCTACAAAATCATTCTACTTCATACTAATCAACATAATCATTAACAGAAATGCTATGCTATGATAAGTTTCAAATGTGATTCACTTTGCATGACCAGGAGCCAAAAAAAAAAAAAAAAAAAAAAAAACTAAAGCGTAAGTATTGAAAAAAGTACAAGAAATAAGAAATTGAAAATGTTACATTCTGAATGAAAAGTACTGTGTATTTTAAAAATTAGACACAAGATTGCATTTATAAGGATTTGAAAGCTTGTTCAGTTTGACTCTACTTTGACATTTTCTCTCACAGAATTTGTATCGACAATTTATTGTGTATCTCTTAGTAATTAACATTTGAACCCTATCGTCGCTTGTTCGCCTTCCATTTCCATTAATTTCACGGACGTAATTAGTGGCTTTGCTTTTGTCTCAAATCCGCAAATCTGTTTTCAAATGTATAAAATCAAATTATCCTTGCAGTTGAAAACAAATTAAATAACCAACCGGGCCACTATTCCCTAATCTAAGGTATATTAGGACCCTACAAATGGCAGCGGTTTAACATTTAGGCAGTTCATATCGCATTAAAACCTATAATGTTGCATAATTAGCTAAAAATAAAATCTGTTATGTTACATTTATATGACTTTCTATATCTTCTTTCTCTCATTCCTCGTTCTACTTCATGTTAACTGAGACAAACATTAACAGAGTGGTTCAATTACTTAATCCCTTGTAAGTAGAAGGGGCTAAGGGAATGCATTAGGCTAAAGCAATAGTCAAATATTTTAAAGGCTGTCACTATACGATTGCAATGAAATTCGCTTCTTTGCATGGCCAGGAGTAAAAGAAATATAACACGGAAAATCTGATTTGAGAAAAGTATATGTATATTAAGATGGAAGCCAATAACAAGGAATATCTAAAAGTGTTAACTCTAGAAGAACTATATAAGACATCAATTGTGTGTTTTAACAGCAACTGCAGTTTTTGCAGCAAGTTCTAAGTATCTTTTATTACGGCTTACCAGTTACACAAATGAGGTACAGAATGAAGAGGTCTTCGAGACTATTTCCAGAAAATTCAAGATATACGTTTTATTTGTCATGAAAATATCTTAAACACGCGGTATTTTAATCAAAATCCTTAGAACCATTTTTGAAAGAATCAAAATTTTCGAAAAATGTTCCATGAAAATCTTCCTTGGAAGATGCTAAGACTTTTCTTTTTTGAGTTATGGTGAACAATACACACCCGCACACATTTTTCTAAAAATGCTTTTTTTATTCAGGGGGATCTCAAAAATTGTATTTACAGTGAACAACCACACACATTTTCCTAAAAATGTTTTTATTCAGCGGATCTCAAAAATAGCATTTACAGTGTAATGTCGGTATCGAATTTTTGGAAGGAATACAATTCCTTCTCTATCTACCTACTATGTGCATTGTACATGCGTGCTAGAGAAAGTAAATATAATGCTGTTTCGTATTCAGCAGGTGTTCAAACTTCCGTAGAACGAAATACGATATCGAATTTTTACTTTCTGCTACTTATCTAGAGGAAATATTACATTCCACTCAAAAGTTCAAAACCAGGGTTTTACTTAAACACTTCTACGAGACTATGAAGTAAAGTTTCTGTTTTAACGTCATCTAAGCACCTTTGTATGCAACAATTTTTCGTATTTGCTTAGCGTTTACCTTGTGTACAAGATGATATAAAATTACCTCTGAATGTACCGGAATTCACAGATAGTCACAGAAAATTAAAGATATACCTATTATTTTCCATGTAAATGTCTTAAATTTAAGGTACTTTAATAAAATAGTTATAGTAACTTTTCAAAAAATTAAAATTTCCCAAAAATATTTCATGTAAATCGCAATTAATTCGGGGTGGTGTATTTTCTTGAAAATCATTGTGTAACTTCCTTGGAAATACTGAATTTAAATAAAAAAATTGGTATTTAACTGTCTGTTTTGTTATTTGAGTTATTTTATTCGCATTTAGAGTGAGACACAGAATCGGGCCTTTTTCTAAAAGTTCTTGTTTTGTATTAATGGGCCTCAAGACGCAAAATCCCGGTGAAATCTGCATATCGATTTTTTTTTTTTTTTGGAATCCAATGCCTCCTTTATATCCTAGGCCGATCAAAGAGGTGTCGTAGTAACGTGTATGAATCTCATTTGTATGGTCGTGATCTTGAGTCCTTTGTGAAAAGCCAACCCCAATCTCAGAAAAACTATACCTATGTTTAATGGTCATTGAAAATCGTTAGCAGCCCATTGTAATATTCAAATTCCAACAATGTAACAAAAATGGCTGCACTTAATAGTCTACAGAATTTGCACCACGTGTTGGTATATGTGACGTCATTAGCTTCTTCCACGTGACTACAAGCGTATTACCCAAGTGGCAGACATCAATATTTCGTTTCAACAGTCTTGACACTCCTTGTTAAAGAGGACAATCTGATGAAATTTACCTCAGACTTCAACAGATATCAGCATGTTTGGAGAGGTGTTGAACATTTCAAAAATGGGCACACGAATATTCATGAATAGACTTGTAACGGTCACCCTCGAACGGGTGCAAGGAACGTTGAATAGAGAATACGAAAACAAGAGATTAAGTATATAGATTGGATATGAACCTCTTATCTTAAATTTAGGTTACCTTTCTATAAAACTTTTATGATTTTCATTCCACTATTTTAATTCTAGCATGTCACAGTGAAAGGAATCAATGTAAAACTAGCAGTAGGACATTGTGCAAAGCAAGAAATCATTGAAAGCCTAGGTTATCGAAAACTTTGTATTGTTCGGTCTCACGAAGAACACAAACTTTGCCCCAAAATCTTCTTCAGAGATTTCAATTAAAGTGAATTTCGAGGAATATTGTGACAGGGATGAAATATAGTTTCATCATTATGAGCCTGAAAACTTCAGAGTATGGAATGTCACTAGTTGGATTAAAAATGGAAAAACCTGGAACTGAGTTCTACGCAAGGGTATTTTCAACCTAGCAGAACGATGGGAAAAGTGTGTGCAAAGAAGTTACAGTAATGTCTGGATTTAACATGTACTTACTGGATTGCCTAATAAAAAATCTGATGTGTACCATTGACATGACTTTCTCTATATCCCTGCAACAAATTATTCTTAAAAAGCTTATACTTCTATTAACTTCATGCTAATCAGTAAAACATTAGCAGAAATAGTCATATTACTTGCCTCCTTGTAAGTAGAGGCGAAATAAGGGAGTACCATAGGTTAAAGTGATAATCAAAAGTTGGTTTCTATGTCACTGAAGTTCCTTTGTTTGTATGGACAGCAGTTGACAAATTCCTGTATGAGAAATGTATAAGTTTTTCATAGCAGAAACCAAAAATAAGGAATGTCACAAAAACGACGAACTCCACGAAAAAAATGTATATAACATAAACGGTGTGTTTTAACGTGTTCTACATTTTTTGGCAGTAAGTGTTTCTCCATCTCTTATGGTTTAGCAGTTATTCAAAATTTAGTAAAATTCACCCAGAATAAACTACTCTTCAGAGGCTATTCCCAGAAAATTCAAAATATACACTTTATTTGACAAGTAAATATCTTTAATATACGAAATTTTAACCAAAATCGTTAGAGCCATTTTTGAGAAAATCAAAATTTTCGAAAAAATTTCCATGTAAAGGGTAGTTTGGGGTGGGGGGATTTTTCTCAAAATCTTCGTGTCGCATCCCTGGAAGATAATAAACCTAAATACCAAGTTTGGTATTTTACCGACTTTTCGTTTTTGAGTTATTGTTATCTCAAAAACGTTCAACTCCACGAAAAAAATGTATAAAACATAAATTGAGTGTTTTAACGTGCTCTACATTTTTGTGGGTTAAGTTTTTGTCCATCTCTTACGGTTTAGTAGTTATGACAAATTCATCCAGAATAAAGTAGTCTTCAGAGGCTATTCCCAGAAAATTCAGAATATACATTTTATTTGTCAGGTAAATAACTTTAATATACGATATTTTAACCAAAATCGTTAGAGCCATTTTTCAGAAAATCAAAATTTTCGAAAAAAGTTCCATGTAAAGGGTAGTTTGGGGTGGGGGGATTTTTCTCAAAATCTTCGTGTCGCATCCCTGGAAGATACTAAACTTAAATACCAAGTTTGGTGTTTTACCGACTTTTCGTTTTTGAGTTATCGTTATCTCAAAAACGATCAACTCCACGAAAAAAATGTATATAACATAAATTGTGTGTTTTAACGTGCCCTACATTTTTGTGTGTTAAGCTTTTGTCCATCTCTTACAGTTTAGTAGTTATGAAAAATTCATCCAGAATAAAGTAGTCTTCAGAGGCTATTCCCAGAAAATTCAGAATATACATTTTATTTGTCAGGTAAATAACTTTAATATACGATATTTTAATCAAAATCGTTAGAGCCATTTTTTAGAAAATCAAAATTTTCGAAAAATGTTCCATGTAAAGGGTAGTTTGGGGTGGGGGGGGGGATTTTTCTCAAAATCTTCGTGTCGCATCCCTGGAAGATACTAAACTTAAATACCAAGTTTGGTATTTTACCGACTTTTCGTTTTTGAGTTATCGTGATCACAGACACACGGACACACACTCACACACACGGACCTTTTTTTGAAAATACTTTTTTTGGATACAGGGGACCCTAAAACATATATTTCCGGTGAAATCTCGGTATCGAATTTTTTGGTGGAGTGCAATACATTCTCTATACACTATGCACATAGTGCGTATAGAGAAAGTAAAAATCTGATGTGTACCATTCACATGACTTTCTCCATATCCCTGCAACAAATAATTCTTTAAAAGCTTATACTTCTGTTTACTTTATGCTAATCAGAAAAAATTAGCAGAAATAGTCTTATTACTCGCATCCTTGTAAGTAGAAGCGAAATAAGGGACAACCGTAGGTTAAAGTGATAGTCAAAAGCTGGTTGATATGTCAATGAAGTTCCTTTGTTTATATGGATAGGAGTTGACAAGTTCCTGTATGAGAAACCAAAAATAAGGAATGTCACAAAAACGACGAACTCCACGAAAAAAATGTATATAACATAAATTGAGTGCTTTAAAGTGCTCTAATTTTTTGTTTAGTAAGTTTTTGTCCATCTCTTACGGTTTAGCAGTCATTCAAAATTTAGTAAAATTCATCCAGAATAAACTACTCTTCAGAGGCTATTCCCAGAAAATTCAAGATATACATTTCATTTGTCAGGTAAATATGTTTAATATACGAAATTTTAATCAAAATTGCTAAGCCATTTTTGAGAAAATCAAAATTTTCGAAAAAAGTTCCATGTAAAGGGTAGTTGGGGATGGGGGGATTTTTCTCAAAAGCTTCGTGTCGCATCCCTGGAAGATACTAAACTTAAATACCAAGTTTGGTATTTTACTGACTTTTCGTTTCTGAGTTATCGTGTTCACAGACACTCGGACACACGGACACACGGACACACACACACACACACACACTCTCACGGACCCTTTTTGTGAAAATGCTTTTTTTGGATATTGGGGACCCTAAAACATATATTTCCGGTGAAATCTCGGTATCGAATTTTTGGTGGAGTGCAATACTTTCTCTATACACTATGTACATAGTGCGTATGGAGAAAGTAAAAATGAGTGAGCAATCTTAAAAACATGGCACAATCATTTCTTCATATAAATTATGCTTATGAATATATGTTAATCGCTTCGTCAGCGATTCATTAACTGACGATTAATGTGGCTCGCGTTATAAAACCTGGCAACTCTGTTCTAGAAAGCCGTATATGGTGCATTTAGTTTATTCTTCCATATCGTAGTGAAATTTATGATATACATGGGGTCGCCCTCCGTGGTGTAATGGTTACCATGCTAACTTCATATACCCAAGGTCGCGGGTTCAAACACGGCGGAGGACGATGGATTTTTTCGGGCGTAAAAATCCTTAGTATGACTTCCTTCGGAAGGGAAGTAAAGCTGTGGGCCCCCTGTCGTAGATTTACGGCACGTAAAAGAACCTCAAGCCTGATAAGAGAGGCCTCTGAGCAAAATTAAGCGATCTTTCACGCCCAATATAGAATGGGACGCTGAGAACCAAAGCAGTTAAAGAGCGTCCATAAATAATACGCCATTTACTTTATGATATACATGGGATATTGTTTTACATAAATTACACAATTGTTCATTGTTTAGCTTTTGTGTCCTTAATTTATTTTTCAGGCCAGTGACATAGATAGCTGATATCCACTCGAGGACTCAATCATGGTAATGTGATAATGAAAATCTTGTGTAGAGAAAAACACTATTGCTATCTAAGGATATTTACCACTACTGTGCTAGTTTTTCTTTTTAATCAGGTGTTACTACGAATGCGTTTATCTATGTATTTATATTTAGCTGATAGGAAAACGGAATGAATAAAATATTTAATGAGAAGAAAGAAATTCCATTCCACTATTTATTCACTTGTATTAAATTGCCACAATGTCACTTGCTATCATATCTTGAAAGATTTACAAAATTCCTTTCAATATAATTTTGAAGCTTAGTTCCATGCTGAATTATTCGTAAGGCCATCGCGGACAGCTGAAAATAAAGAAATAATTTAGACTTACCGAAAGAGATTTCTTCTGAATTTAGTCCACCAAAAGTTAACCTTAGGCTCTCTGGCTAGCACACACTATATCTTCTGTGCCGCCGCACGGCCGCTTTGCGAAAGAAAATAATAAAAGAAATTGTCCCACTCACTCGACCTCAGGCAGATGTCATGCTGGAACTCATTCTCTTCTCAGTCCGTATGCGAACCCAAACCTCGACCAGTAGGTTTCCTTTTCAACCACCAGAGGTAGGCCGAACAACACAATATATGCATTATCATCTGCTCACCACTTTTACAAATTAATGTACATGGCCGAAAAAGTATATATTTTTATTAATTATGAAGCCGCTTTCTTCACACTATTATAAGTATGTATGCATACAGAATGAGAGGGAAGTTACTTTCCTTCCAACATATATTTGAAGAGGTATCACAAACAGTAAAATATAATAATATTTTCTTTGTAATCAGCCGTTTTTTTCCAAATTCCAAATTTATTCTACAAAATGTTTCAACCTAACCGTGTATTGTTTGTAAGAGGGGTAAATTTCTGGCTCGTTTCGGTAGTCACTATATGACATAATAAAAGTTTTTGAAATTATTTTCCGAACACCGTTTTGTGATGTTATTGGATACATAGGCAGCGTTGCTACGTCAAGTGGTTTTATTTCCCACAAGATCCTTAATCCAGACAAACACGACAGAAGAACGCCTCACCTGCTGCTGGTTTGAAAAAGAGCATGTCTCCCCCACCGCTAGCAACAATCGTTTGCCACTGTACGGCCGCGCCGTGGCCGAGAGGTTAGATCACTCGCCTCTCACCTAGACGGCTTGGGTTCGATCCCAAGCGACCGCATGTGAGATTTTTGGTAGACAAAGCGGCACTGTGGCGGGTTTTCTCCGGGTACTCCGGTTTCCCCCCCCCTTCTCATTCCAGCGGTGCTCTATCATCATTCATGTATCATAAGTGTCACCGCCTGCGGTGCCATAAGTAGTTAAAGCGGGCGTTAAACATATAAAAAAAATTGCCACTGTGTACGTTTTATTATTTCGAATAACCTAAAAAGTCATGAAAACAAATGAAAGATTGTGACTCTAAATTTTAATACTTGCCATTTAAACTGAATTTATTTTTCTTATACAATATGGTATACTCGGATTATCCTGAGAAACGGGAATTTCCAGTCCGGCATCTGTGTTTGGTGCTTTCTCTGCCGGCTACGAAAATATCGAATTTCCCTGATTTAGCTGTGATGTTGGTTCTCTATGCTTAGCTCAGTTTTCGTTTCTTAGCATTCGGAGAATAATGCTAAGGTAATGCTGAGGTCAGTTTTGCAAATCACATATAAACCTTAGATTTTTATTGCGATGTATTTTGACCACCACTGCTATTAGATTCCATGAAGCTCAGTTCTCCGTGTGGAACTTAGTTTATTTTCATAGTGAGATACTTCAGGACCTGATGCAATGCCCTCGGAGCACCGTCACACTCCTCAGGTTAGAGGTAAAGTGACCGCATCTAAATTATTTATCATGTAAAAAGCTCATCATCCCCTTCTTCTTTTCTTCTCTTTGAAACAATGTAAATACAGCTTAGCTATCATCTTGCACCGTAAAACTTCAAGCAGTGTATTTATTACCATCCACCCCACATAGTCCTGTTTCTTACTTTTAGGTTAAGTGTAGATAATTATAACACCCGATACCTCTAACTACGCTCATTCCTTAGCCGGGTAACGTCAATGTTACACTTGGTGTCGATGCTAGGTTTAGGTTGTAACCCCTATCCGAATAAACGTGAGTGTTGCACTTGCTGTCGATGCCAGGTTTTTAAGTGTGCTACCCCTAGCCGAAGAAACGTGAATGTTTCTCTTGGTGTTGATGCCAGGTTTAAGTAGGCAACCGCTTGCGGTTAAACGTGAATGTTACACTTGGTGTCGATGCCAGGTTTTTAAGTGTACTACCCCTACCCGAATAAACGTGAATTTTTCTCTTGGTGTTGATGCCAGGTTTAAGTAGGCAACCCCTTGCGGTTAAACGTGAATGTTACACTTGGTGTCGATGCCAGGTTTAAGTATGCAACCCCTAGCTGGATAAACGCGAATGTTACTGTTGGTGTCGATGCCGGGTTTAAGTAGGCAACCCCTATCTGGATATACGTGAGTGTTACACTTGGCGTCGATGACAGGTTTAGGTTGGCAACCCCTGTCCGGATAAACGTGAATGTTACTCTTGGTGTCAATACCGGGTTTAGGTTGGCAACCCCTAGCCGGTTAAACGTGAATGTTACAATATAAAAATATTTCCAAATTATGGGAGCTATACGTGTTTAAATTAAAGCAATTACTTTTTTTCCACCCGTTATATGTGGACTATCAGTCTTAAAATATGTTTTATTTTATACCACTTTAACATCTGTTCAATAGGATACCCATTGTAAACTATAGCCATACCATAACACTTTCGCTCCGCGCCAAGCTGCTGGTGATAAGGTGCCACAGTCTGAATACTTTCCCCATCTGCAGTCAGAATGGCGTTTACAGACAGGCATCATGGCCTCTACTGCCACCATACTCCGCAGTCAGATAATAAGAGTTCAATCACCATTGGACACCACATCCCTAATATGATGCTAAAATATCTGTGTCGGTATACTGGATGATGTGTTCCGCTTTTTCGAGTATGTCATGCTTCGCAATTTCTGGTTTTTCCGTGTGACCCAAGCGGCAATTGCTTCTGTGTTCGTCAATGCGCGTTTTTACGTTTCAACCAGCACAATGGACTGTGGTATTTATATCAGCGGCTGGTTGAGAGGCGAGCGGTGATTGGTCCGGGTTGATCGGGCTTTTGTCTGGACTGGGCTTTTGTCGACGGAGTGCTGCGCTGCTGTTTGATTGGCTCGGGTGAAATTCTTGATTTCTCCCCGCTAGCCGGCATTGCTTTCCTTGACAGCCCGCAAGTGGCTGGCCAAGGTAAGCAGCATCGGGCCCGGTCCCTCTCTGGGTGGGTGACCCCTCAGGTAGGTAAGCCAGCCCGCGCCGGCTGCACAGAGGGAAACACCCTGTCCACATTACTTCGACACAGACATAAACGCTTGCACAAGACTACATCTTTTATATCACACGGGTAAATCCGCGAGAAAAGCGGATAGGTACCGTGGTGATTTGCCCCCGCCCGAGTACACTCGGGCGACTAGTTCCTGCTCCTGGCTCCTGGTTCCTGGCAACCAGCACAGTTGCAGTTGAATTGTCCAGTAGAGTACTTCGACCTGGCCGCTGCCACCGAAGATGTCTGACGAAACGTCTGGGAAGAAGGAGGAGGAGCGCAGTACACCATGGCACACAAGCCCGGATTATTCTATAGCAAGGAGAATTAGTTATAACTCGAAAAAGTATGTTTTGAATAGGCCGAAGTTTATGAATATGTGTTTTGCTAGCTGAACCCTATACGGGAGAAGCGTACGTGAGGAGAGGTCGAACCAGAGATTAGTACAGAAGATTCTGGAACGTCTATTTATCAGAGGATATAACTTTGTTCTTCTAGAGGTAGCAAGTGCAGCCCCAGGTTAAACTGGTGTCTAATAATTCGCCTAGGGCTTTAACAGGAGTATGTGAGGACAGCCATGATAATGGTTCATTTATAAGAAATAATGTTGGTACGGTATTAAAGGGCCTTAAGCAAAACATTTTTGTTTCAGTCTTTCGAATATTAAGTGAAATGCACCAGGTGGCAAACCAGTCTGTCAATGCAGAGAGAGATACCTAAAGAGAGCTGACTGCTAAATTGAGATTTGAATCAGAATGAAACAGAACAGTATCATATGTATACATTGCTGTACATCTATGTTACAGGTGGGGTATATCATACGCGAATATATTAAATAATATAAGTGCTAACAATGATCCTTGTGGTTCTCCAACAGTAATTGCCCTGGGTGCTGATGTGAATCCATCAATGCGAACCACAAACAAGCTTTGCGTTAGACAATTTTTGATAACATGAATAAGGTTGCCCGGTAATCCAATTCTGTATAATTTAAGTAGAAGTCCTTCGTGCCAATCTTTGTCGAAAGCTTCAGCAATATCCAAGAAAGCACTGCCGTATATTCTTTATTTTCAGATCATTTTAAGTAAAGCTTCGGTTATCCGTAACAATTGATGTGTTGAAGAATGGTTTGGACGGAAACCAAATTCATAATCTGGTATAATATGATTGTGAAATACGAAAAATGTTCATGAATACTTTTTTCAAACAATTTCGATAATGTTGGTAATAAGCTGATCGGTTGATAGCTAGATGCAGATGTTTGGATGTGTTAGGTTTATGAAAAACAATGATTTCATTAAGTTTCCATGTATATGGAAGATAGTCAATTCTTAGGGAAGCATTGAAGATAGCAGTTAAATATGCGATAGCCTTCTTTGTAAGGTTCTTGAGTACAATGTTTGGAATCAGATTGTCCTGGTGACTTTTTATTAGGTAACTGCTGAATAAAGAAGACCAGTTCATGCAAAGATGTAGGAGAAATTTTGTTTGGAACATTTGGTTTGTTGAATTGGTAATGGAGCTCTTTTGTACTTTCATTTGTAGTCTGTTCATTAGTACATTTTTGGGGTAAATATATGTTCATAATAAGAAGCAAATATGTTGTATTTTGAGCTTGTGTCGGTAACAATCGGTCCATTGAGTGTAATGCTGGTATTATACTTGGTTCTCGTAAAATCTGCTTTGTTGCCTGCCAGAGTGTGTTATCATTTGATGAAAGCGATGATACATATGTCTGATATGTATTAAATCGAAACTGATTTAATTCATGTTTAACTGTGCAACGAGAACTTTAAGCTTTCTTCTTAACCAAGACGTCCTTCCTCGTTGCCATTGACGACGAACGCGGGTTTTCTCTTGAATTAATTGCAGTATAAACAATGGTAAGTAGAAGCGTGGTTTTGGACTCTTAAAGCAAATCATTGATTCCCTGGTGCTAGTACGAATATTTTCGGTGAAGTTTACAACAGCATTCTCAATATCCAGTATGATTGTTAGCCAATATGGGGTTTGCAAAGACGAGTTCCAGGTTGATTTGAATTTCTCCTAGTGTCGGTAGCCTGTAATCAAACATGGTGCTTTGGCTATGAGATCGGCATTTAATTGAAATGTAATGAGAACTGGACAGAGGTGCTGTTATAGATGTGACATGTGTAGGTAGATGCATGCTGCTATGGACACCAATATCAAGATTATCAGCAGGGATGTCCGAGTTATATGGATAATATGTTGGTTCGCCTAGTGCTATAACATGAAGATTGTGCTTATTAATAATGTCATAAAGACTGCGTCTTTTGGATTTGTGGTTCTGAAACCCCAAACTGTGTGCTTACAATTTAAGTCTCCCAAAGGAGACTGTACTGTTGGAAAGAGTAGTGAAAAATAGGATACATTAAGTTGATAAAGATGGAGGCTTGTAGGCACATAATAGTACAAAATCATTGTCGCGACAATGCATTCTGGTAGCAGTAATTTCAAGTTCTGTTGAAGCAGGAAGTTGTATGGAATAATGACTAATTAATATTGTGCTTTATTTTCATTGCTTCTCCCCCCGAAGCAGTTTGAGCATTTCTGTCATATCTGTATATTTTATACCCAGGATTTTAAATGATTCATTCGGTAAAAAGTGGGTTTCCGTGACGTAGACTACATCGATATTATGTACAGATAATAAAGCAAGAAATGAGGCTCGCTTACACCGAAGGCCATTTGCATTCCAGTTTAAAATTATTAATTGGTGAATCGACGCTGTTCTACGCGCTGCTATTTTGAGACATTGTGCATAGCAGAGAAAGAAGAAACTGATGAATGCTGGTAAGTAAGAAGCTAAGAAGGAAACAAAACGAGGAATAGCTGGGCTTAATAAGCTAGAGAAAAAGAGAAAAATGAATATGAAGACGAATCATTCGTTTGATTTGTTTGTTGTTGGTCTTGGTTGCACATTAGCTGCCTTTGTAACAGCTGCGTTGCGAAGTAGATGGTATTGATGTGTTAACTGGTTGCTGTTTCTCCCTCGTTGTCGATTGTTGAGTTACTGTAACAGAATTCTGTGGATTACTCTGTTCTGCATTTTGTAGTAAACGATTAAATTGAATTTGAAATACACGTTCTTTCAGCTTGCGATAGAATGGGCAGCCGCTATAGTTAGCTGAGTATTCCTCTTTGCAGTTTACGCGTTTTGGTGGCATAGATTTTGTTTTAGGGTACTGTAAGAAATTATGGGCTTCGAGGCATCTAACGTAACGATATTTCAATTGACAATAGTTTTTTTGTGTGGCCATAATTTTGGCAGTTTATGCACTGTGGTATTTCTCCTGATTGCCTGCGATGTTCAACTTTAATTACACAGTAGAGTAAACGGTTTAAATTTAGGAATGGATTTACCCTGATCGTTGTATTCTAGATCTACTGCCCAGTAGATCGCATTGATTGCTTGTTTCTTCCTAGAAGGTATGGTACTTTGAGAATTGGATAGTTCATTTCTTGTAATTCTAGCGTTATTTCATAAATACAGCAAGGAACATTTCTGATGACAACAGAGAAGATTTTGTTGGCGGGATATCTATTAGTGTTATATTCCTGATTAATGAGTCGAGGTATACGGTAAGAGCTCTGAAATTGTCAGGAGTTGAAGTGTATACTTTTGTTAACGAGTCTTTCATTTGAATGTGAAAGTTGCAGTGTATTTTGCTACGAATTGTTTGAACAAATAGTTGATATTCGGGAGATAATGTGGTGGCATTTTTTTATATCAGATTGCTCCTCAACGGTATCATCGTAATGGTCCATTGTGTCCTGATTTTCTAGGACTTGAAACCTATTATGAGTTGGAATTGTAGCAGTAGCTGAATCAGAAGTAGACGGTTTACTTTTATCTTTGTTTACCTGTATAAAGATTTCGAATGTTTAACTTTCTTAGCTGGTTGTTCATTTGTTTCTTTCTGTACGTTCATTTGTTTACTTTTGCTGCTACTAGCGAAAGCATTATTATTTATAACATGGAAAACATTAGTTACATTTCCGTATTTTGTTGATTTAATTCCAATTATGAACTGTTGAAACTCCGGGCTCGCCATTGTTGTCATTAATTAAATGCACTGGTCCATTGTTAACATTTACCGTGTCCATGCCAGAGGACGATAACCTCGCCTACGGGCAATTGCACGTTGTTTTATGTAATTATATAAACTAGATAAATATATACACACACAATAACACTTCTCCAGAGCTGCAGAGGAATGTTCTTGGAGCTCTTGGAGTTACTTTTATCGTAAATTAGTAACAGATCGAAGCTATTTCAGTAATAACACGATTCATAGCCTCCACGAATTCCCCGGGGTGGGGCCTAGCTGCCGACTGTCGGGGTGTTTGAGTGTGGAAACTGTGAGAACCTCATTCATTGCTGTGCAGCCGCCCCTGATTACGGGCGCCCGGTCAATCTTTTTGCCTCATTTCTCTTTTCCGGAGTTGCTCCCTAGTGAGTGTATGTAAAATAATCGCAGATTCCGTGCCGAGGACAGCATTCTATCCTCCTATCCTATCTTGGCGACTGAGGGAAACCACGGAAAAGGCCAGCCAGCCAGATTGGTCGGCGCACGGGATTTGAACCCGGGAGCTCTTGAATGCGGAAAACAGACTTACTGCATGAATCATTCCGCTTGATATGACTTTCTATTAAATATTCCCTTAACTAGAATTTTACTTTCTCTAGCCCGTATGTTACAATGTTCTTAGTGGATATAGACGGTATTGTATTCCACCCAAAATTTCGACACCGAGATTCCACCGGAAATACTCCCTGATTCCGAAAAGAGCATTTTTAGAAGCATGTCCGTGTGTGTGTCTGACTGACTCTGTGTGTGTGTGCGTGTGTGTGTGTGTGCGCGTGCAGCAGTGCTCAAAAACGAAAAGTCGGCTAAATACCAGACTTGGTATTTAAGTTGAGTATATTTCAAGGATGTGACACTAAGATGTTCGAGAAATGGAGCATTTTCGAAAGTTTTGATTTTCTGAAAAATGGCTCTGATGATTTTACTAAAATGTCATAGGTTTAAGATATTTTCATGATAAACGAAATGTATCTCTTGAATCTTCTGGCAATAGCCTCCTATGAATTTAGCTGAATTTTGCATAGCTGTTAAGAAATATGCAAAAATTTATAAAAAAATGTATATATCTTTAAAACCCTCAGTTTACGTCATATACATTTTTTACATGAAGTTCACCATGTTGAACTATTTCTTGTTATTCATTTCAGTTCTAAACTACCTAACTTTTTTAAAACGTGACCATACAAAGCAAAGCGTACCTAAATTGTTTTCACATGCAGCCAGTTCTTAAAAGATTTGACTACCGCTCTAGGATAATATATTCCGTATTTCCCTTATGCTTACAATGAAGCAAAAAATACGAGCAATTCTCCTAATGTTTATCTAGATTAGTATGACGTAAATAAAAGAATAAAAGAATAATCTTTTATAAGAAACACAACTAGAGAAATGTATGTGAACGGAACCCATCAGGTTTTTATTAATTGATTCAAAAATCAGTTTTGTATCTATACTTAATGTGTGTGTGCGTGAGAGAGAGAGAGAGAGAGAGAGAGAGAGAGAGAGAGAGAGAGAGAGAGAGAAAACTGGAAACAAGTAGAATTGTGTATTTGTCACACACCCGAGTTTTTATCGTGAGTTGGTGAAACGTAACAGAGCAATTTGTACATCGGAATGAACTAGGTAGTGTTGACGTGCCTTGGGTCCTCTATGCCGAGTACACTTGACTTGGTGTGTCCCGGTGTCACGTACAGAGACAGATAGCTGTAAGCAATCTTCCTCCAGATGCTTATCCGATATTGCTGCTGCTGCTATTGTGATCAGGATGTTGTCTTATCGCCTCGCGCACTACATCACCACCATTATGTTCATGCGTCGAGAACCTTCTTATGCAACCCAGATAACGCTGACCGTGATTTACTGTTGACATGATAACATGTTTAATTATATTGATTGCATCTTCTTCTTCTACACTTCAAGAATTAGGTATACACCTGTTCCATTTTCGAATTCATTACTTTCTTCCCATCTTTTTCTTGGGCGTCCGACTTCTCTTTTTCCTAACGGTATATGTTTATTAATTAATAGTGGTATTCTTTCTTCACTCATGCGGTTCACGTGCTCTTTCAAATTATATTTATTTCTTCAGTTTTATCGCTTATCCTGACTGAATTTTACACTGTCCTTCTCTTTCACTATCTACGATTTACTACCATTCATGAACACAGGGATCGCCATGATCTTGTAGAACTACATTTTTGTTTCTTTCCTTGTTTTATTTTGTAACGTTCTTGTTATTGTTCAACATATTTGTTGGCATTTATTTATCATGTTTTCTATATTTCTATCGACATCGAAGCTTATGTCACAACCAGTAATTAAAAAATGTTACTTATTCCAAGATATTATTTCCTACATATTGTTGTTCTCACTGCATGAGCCATTACGCTGGTATTTTTATAGACATTTTGAAGTTATATACTTAACCCAGTTTGGTCCAATTTATAAATAGAGCGCTGTAGGTTTTCTTCGCTCTTCCGTAATATTGCGACATCATCTGCTTATTACCTGCGTAGAAGAATGAGTAGAGAAAGTAATATGCATAGTACTTTCTCTAGCATTTTTATACAAACTATCCTTACAGAAGTTTTTTTCATCGCATCTAGTTCTTATTAAACGAGATAAACTTTGTTTAAACATTTACACATTTCATTGCAGGTAAAAGAGGGATACAGTATACCAAAACGATATTCAGGTGTTTAAAAGGTGAGTTTGAAGGTGATAGCTTTAAGGTACTGCATTGATTAAATTTGACAAAGCTGTTGAAAAATTAAAAAAAAAAATATTTACGCCTTCTCTAGCACGTATGTACAAAGTATATAGTGAATAGAGAAAGTATTATATTGCAACCAAAAATTCAATACCGAGGCTTCACCGGAAATAGATGATTTGAAGCGCTCTGAATCCAAAAGAAAAGAATATTGTTTGAAAAAGAACGGTATGTGTGTGTGCGTGTTTGTGTGTGTGTGTGTGAATGCCTGTCTTTGGAGAGCATAACTCAAAAGCAATAAGTTGGTTAAATACCAAACTTGATGTTTAGGTTCAGTGTCTTTCAAGGATGCAAAAGGATTTCCAAGAAAAACCCCAATCCCAACTACACTTTACATGGAACATTTTGATATTCCATGAAAATGCTGAATTTTTTGTAAATGAAAAATTTCGATTTTCATAAAAATCCATAAGATTTTGATTACAAACTCATATGTTTAAGATATTTTTACGACAAACTAAGTGTTTAACTGAACTTTTCTGGAATTCATCTTTATTTTGTTTTACTCTGACCATGGAAGGAGAACAGAATTTCAATGGCTTTATTTAGTGACGGGCTTTTAAAGGGATTTACTAATGCTTTAGCCCGTTATTTCCCTTCTAGCTACAAGAAAGTAAGCAATAAAATAATTTCTGCTGACGTTAATTACCTAAATAAAATAATAATATTTGTAAGAATATTTTACAGAATTTTCAGAGAAAGTCATATGCATAAATTTTTTTTCGTAATGAGCTATATGAATTCTAATCCTTAAGAAAATATAAGTTTTTCCCACTTGGAGGACTTAAACTGCCAATTAACTGACGTAGATGGATAAACGCATGCTTATTAATAGGCACTCTCAACTTTAAAGCTTATTTCCTCGCAAACTGTTTCTCAACGCTTTTCCATGCTCAAAATGTTCCTCACGATGCAATGTTTCATTAATATGTTTCAATATTTTATAATGACTCTCAAAGACACATTAAAGAAAATAGTCACACTACTTGTTCGGAATAACGCTTAAATTTTAATAAATAAGTTATTAAATTTTGGTAAATAAAGATTTTTGCAGGCTAAATAATATTTCAGGAAAATCTCGCACCCCAAACTACGTTTAATGTATCACTTTTCAAACTTTTTGGCTTTGTAAAAATTGATCTAATAATTTTGATTAAAATGCTACATATTAAATCTAGATATTTACATTACAAATAAAACGTATATTCTTAATTTCTTAAGAATAATTCTCGGATATTCTATTCATTCTGAATTACTTTTATAGAACAAGTAAAAGGTAAGAAATAGACAAAAATGTACTATACAACAAATGTAGATCTCGTTAACCAGAATTTGCGTTATATATAGTTTTTGTGGAGCTACCATTTTCGAGATATTCCCTGTTATTGTCTCAATTGGTTTCAACTTTTATCAAACGGAAAGTCCTCATATGTTTCACATCTCTTTTGTCTTATTTCTGGCCATGGAAACAGAACTGAAAATAAATGATAATCGCATAGTTACTAACTTTTACAATATGTGATTATCCCTTTAATCTAGGTATTCCCTCATTTCCCTTTTAATTATTAGGAACTAAGTAATAACACCGTTTCTGATAATGTTTATCTTGATTACGATGATGTAGATAGAATAATAATCTTTTGTAGGAGTAGTTTGTGAAAGAGATAGGGAAAGTAATACGAATGAAACACATTTATTTTCACTCCTGGTAATGCAAAGAGAACCGAATTTCAATTTAATCACGACAGCTCTTAAAAGAGTTGCCTATCACTTTAGCCTAGTATACTCCCTTATTTCTCTTTTACTTACCAGGAGGCAAGTAAAAAAACCATTCCTCTAATGTATATCTTGAGTAGCATGATATGGGAGATAAAAGAATAATCTTTTGTAGGAATAGTTTTTATCTAGAACAGGCAGAGAACTTCTTGTGAATGGAACACATTAGATATTTAATACTATACATACAACTATTCGGAATTGCTCGTGATTTGACGGTTTATCCCTATCCTAACATCTAGAGATAGGTTGTTCTTGCTCAATAGCCTTGCGTTTCTTTTGAGATATTTAAGAATATATTACTACTCAAAAACGTTTCACCTGTAAATACAGGGTATTCAAAAATACTTTTACAACGTTTGGGAATGGATTCCTGACATTGAAACAAGAAAATAGGTTTATATAAATATATGCCCTAAAATGCTTCGTTTCCGTGTTCTCAATTTATTAATGAAGATCATTTTCAACGACTTTCCGGATCCAACCTAATAACTTCATTTATTTATGCACTCATTCATAGAAAGCTTTGACCCATTTCACCCGGTGGAGTTGGTCTTGTGTTCCCATGGCTACTTGTTAACATTTGGAGGTATAATACATTCCTCCAGGACGCCTTACAAGTGTCTACAGGGACTTCGTTCGTATTAGAAAACTCATTCTTATTAGAAAATCTGCCTTTGCAAATAAGAAGTATGTGAAATAAGAACTGAAGCTTTCCTGGCGACGTATTAATTCAAATCTTCTCGGGCTTCTAGCCAGGTAGAAGCCCGAAAAAATGATGAATTAAGAAGTATGTGATTTATGAAAAATGCTCTAGCCCATTTTAGTCTCATTGTTCGAGATGCACTGTCTGGTATCTAGCATAACAAATGGATAAGTATGGGGGGACCAGTTACCTCGACCTCAAGTCTTTGGATTTTTATCTTTTGGGGGAACCTTAAATCATTGGTTTATGCAGGCAGACCTCCCGGATGAGAGACTCTTAATATATGTGTAATGGAAGCTTACGATATCTACTGGGAGTATTTTACATTCCATGCTTCGAACAAGTGCATGCGTATCTAGATACGAGAGGAGGACATTTGGGTAATTTGCTATAAGTGGTTATTAAGGTTTAATATAACGTGATTATACTCAAATAACACCAAAAGTACTTTGCTTGCTTTATCAGATGTGATGTGCTATGTGAAACATAGCTACAGAGCTGCCAACACATTTCATCAAAGCTGCTCGCTTGCGGCGTTGGAGTGTGTGTGTGTGTGGGGGGGGGGGGGTGCGCGCGCACGCGGGAGTATATGTGTAAATTAACTGCTTTTCGTGCAATCCAAGTGCCAGTTGGCGCCACTTATGAGACCGTTAGTCGGCCTCGCTATTATGACTATTGTTATTTCCATCAATTTTTAATTAGTTAATGTATTTAAGGGTGTTCATAATCAATTATTTCATATATTTAGAAGTGTAAAGCCAGCTTCTAGCAAGGAAAGGGGAACACTCTTTGTGAGAAAAGCACTCTTTTGTTAGGCACGCACATGGAGCGTGTGCATGCAATAGAGAAATAAGTGATAGTGAAGACCCAACTTGTGGTGAAATGAGTCTTTTTCCAGTGTGATGTTTGTTACGTGGGTGTTATGATGCATTCTGGCTATAAAAATGATGCATCATGGGCTACATCATCGCCAAGTTCACGGTTTTTCTGACCAATCAGAAAGAAGCCACCATGACAGTAAATCTTCTATATAAGTAGGAAATTGTAGGAACTCAGGGCAGTCTTAGGCACTCAGTGATGGATGTTTAGGCACTCAATCTCGTACATCAGGGCAGTCTCACTCTGTCAGTTACGTACATCAATGCACACGTAGTTATACTCATTAAGGCATTCAAAGACACTCAGTCGCTATGTACGCGTAACAATTAAGCTCCAGGTGCATACTCGTTATAAGATTGCTAATACTGTTTGAGAGTAATATGTGAAAGACATAAGTTTATTGGGTGAAGTTAATGTGCGTCGTCAAGGAAGGAAAGCTCCTAGAAGAAATTGTAACCTGTTAGATTGTAAATCAAAGTGTTTGTCGACATGTCTTCTAGTCAGGAACAAAACGGAGAGAGAAAATAAAAGTGTGTTTAACTATTCCGTAAGATCACTCCCAAGCTACCCTCATTGCTACCACCCGAGCGAGTCAAACCCACATGCAGATTGAGCTGAGCTGAGGCAAACCACCGGTAGTGGATCTTCTGAACAAGGTACGTGGAAATCTACTCTTTTGGTAGTGGAGTGAGTCTGGAGGACAACATAAGAGCAACATCACTTCATATTTGGCTCTTCAACGGGGTGTTAAATAAACCCGCCACATATTTGGCACCGTAATGTGATGCAGCAATCGAGCTTCAAGTTTCACTCCCTGTATTGCATCCGGTATTGCGCAATAGCGGCAAAATGGCGTGCGTTTCCTCCCCATAACGCATATTTTCGTAATTTTTTGTATATAAGTAAGTGTCATTAACAGGGACAGTACGGCGTATTGTTTCAAGTCATGGCTTCTAAGGGCTTTACTGTGAATAATAAGGTTTATTTCAGTTTTAAATGCCTTATTTGCTCCTGGAACATTCGTGCAGCGATACCAAAATTGTTACACAAACCAGTTAAAACAGCGATTTATTTAAAACTCTCAGAAGCTGCAGCTTAGTTTTTACCATTATTTCGGGTTTACATTGGCACTCAGCAATGAAATTACCTTGGTAATGCTAATTCAGAGCTCGACGTGCCATAGGTGACGCTGTTAATGCGCAATGTCAGCTACCAACTATTAAGCATAAAAATCGCTGTGGCCAAAGGAAACATTGAAGAAGTTGGTAGATTTGGAAAATGATGTACGTTACGTAATCAAAAATCATGAAGTTGTAAATAAATGCAAAATAGGAAATAATGGCAAATTTTCACGTTAAAAAGCTCTTTAAATTAATCCGTTTCTAATCGCGTTATCGTTGGATAATATCTGTTTCATTTCTCTAATGCGCTATGTTAGCAACTATCGTTTCCTTGCACATTCCTTTAAAATAAATGCATTAAAATGTATTACTTTCAGGTGAAAAACTTTCCTTCCTTGCACCATTAAAATTGATCCATTATAAAACGTACATATTCGCTTCTACTCCGCAGTTGATAATAAGATCATTTTCGCTTCTTAAATGCGCTATATTATTTGTGTAACCAATTTAAACTGTTACTTATGTACTAAGTATGGAAAAAGAAAACCACTTGAATCACCACAAATATAGTTCGTAATATCATTTCTCATCAATGACCTTCAGTTGCGTCGTTTCGTTCACCTCGTGGTTGTTTATAGAGAATATTCCAATTGGAACGAAATAATAAGTTAAGTAACGACAACATAGCCCTGTTTATTCTCAGTGTACGCACATAGAAATATTAAGAAGACGAACAATAAACAGCAAGCGAGGCAAAAATAAATATGCAAATTATTATTTCTAGTATAAGCATTATCGTTGGGAAGATATAGAGGATTTTGTTAACTTAGATACGCATAACATAAAATTAAATCATTAATCGTGCAAAATGGACAGAATTTCGAATTTGAAGCTGGACAATAATTTTGGTCTTGAGTCAAAAGGTATACGTGCCAAAATTGGTCAAAATTGTGCAACCGTGTAGAAACTTATAAAAACATACACGTGACATCGTACGTACATACATACATGCATGCACGCACGCACGCACGCATACATACATACATACATACATACATACATACATACATACATACATACATACATACATACATACATACATACATACATACATACATACATACATACATACATACATACATACATACATACATACATACATACATACATACATACATACATACATACATACATACATACATACATACATACATACATACATACATACATACATACATACATACATACATACATACATACATACATACATACATACATACATACATACATACATACATACATACATACATACATACATACATACATACATACATACATACATACATACATACATACATACATACATACATACATACATACATACATACATACATACATACATACATACATACATACATACATACATACATACATACATACATACATTCATGCATGCATGCATGCATGCATACATACATACATACATACATACATACATACATACACCGGCTTTTATAAATTAAGGTAGTTAGAATACTAAATTAAATATCTTAAATTTAAAAAAAACAATCTATTATACACATATATTTTAGTGAATTCTTTGCATATAATGCGCCAGAAAAAGTAAAAACATAAGCATTTCATCGTTCTCCGGTCTTGAGGTAACATGCTAGTCTCTGATTCCAAAGGTCACGATCTCAAACCTGGCGGATAACGATGGATTTTTCGGGCGTAATAATTCTTAGCATGGCTTCCTTCGGAAGGGAAATAATGCCGTTGGTCTCGTGTCCTAGATTTATTGCGCATATAAGAACATCACGTCTGACAAAGAGGCCTCTGAGCAAAATCAAGCGGTCTTTCACGCCTAATGTAAAATGAGACGATTTTGTATACATTTCCAGTGTATTTTAGCATATTGGAATCCTGGTACTATCCAAGTAGATATAATAAGCTCAACAGCAGATGCGGTGGTTTTCCTGACTGTGGGGATTTTAAACGGAACGTTGAGCATGACGATCTTGTGAAAAGTTTACCGTTATGAATGTAAAGAAAGGGACGTATGCTGTATGTGTCGCTAATATAATGACTGGCAAAATTCCAACGCCAGAAGTACATATTAGGCATGACCGTTCAGAATCAATAAAACACTTCTGTTTTTGAAGTTCTCCCAAAAGTAGCTCTCGAAAATATAACCGCTCTCAAATATACCAGCAAGTGGCTCACATACACTTTATAAAAGGTTAGAATAAAATTACTGAAAGCACGCCAACGTCGAGACAATTTGTCCCCATTCAACTTTAAACCTCCACGCCGCTATGCTGCGCTAGTGCTGGTTATTTAAGAGAAGCCTATTTTCATGTATATTGTATATTTCCTAGCTGGATAGTTTTCTCAAGTAAGTTAAACTCCAGCAAACCTCTCCTAGCTATAATAGCGAGCGTATTCACTAACCACAATATATACAGGGTATCCGGAAAAAAGTTTCAATGTTTACAGAGGAGGTAATATGCAACAAAAGAAGAACTGTTCCTGTAAACTTAATATCAGTTATGACCATGCTATACTACCATCAATGATGACTAAAACCCGCATTCTTATGTAATTGCATATTCTATTACTTCATATGTGCAACCTGACGGAGAGCGGTGGATTTTTTCGGGCGCTAGAATGGTTTCCTTAGGAAAGAAAGTAAAGCCGTTGGTCCTGTGTCGGACTTACGGCATGTAAAAGAACCTCAAGCCTGATAAAGATGCATCTGAGCAAAATTAAGCGGCCTTTTACGCCCAATATAGAATGGGACGCCTAGAACCACAGCAATTAGAGAGCATGCATACATAAAATTGCATAAAATTGAGGCATTGCATTGTTATAGCAGATGTCCCAACTGCCCCTTCGCAATATGTGCTCAATCTTGCACCAAGTTGTCATGGAATCGCACACTCTTTGGAACGCTTCTAGTTGTTGACACAGGCATTAAACACGCGTTCCCATAGGGTTTGCACGTCATTTATGAGGACTGCATACACCATGGTCTTTAAATACCTAAAGGTAGAAATCACTTCTTATATGTTTGGTTACACCAGTTTTACTACTGCCATTATATCTATCTAGGTATTAGTTTAATTTTTTATCATTTTTCTCGCCATAATATTCTATTACAAAGCTTTAAGAATTCTGCAAGTCTAGTTTTGGTGTTTAAGGTTCAATAAAACACGCCATTTATTATGAAATATTCCACAAGTAATTCGTTTGCTTTGGTTTCTTACATCAATGTCCATTGTTTTACTAGCTATTGCATACAAAACACCATAGTTGGCGTTCATATCGCAAAATTTAGAACTACTACATTTAAATACAAGTTATTACTAGTCATTAAAAGATTGTAGACCTAAAGCGAAGCGCCATATTAGGTCTAGGTTAGAGAGAGTTTCAGTAAACTAAGTTTGCTGTACTTTGATATTATAATTACTACTGGTATCTACAAGCATGCGAGCAAACGAGTATACGCTATGTTACGTCTAAGCAAATGTGTGTGTCAAGAAACTGATTTTTTATTAATTTCTGGATTTTCTATGGTGGCTTTTTCTACATTGGCAACATATACATTTCATTGCTTCTGGCCCGAAAAGTTGTTTTACACCTTAAATCGCTTTCACATCTTACCCCACTATGCAAATCAGTGTCTTTAGAGGGCGGGCATGGTTGATTATACTAAATCCAGATGAAAACTTCTTCCTACTAGAAGTTCGTTTCAGTTCTTAAATGCGTTATATTAGATGATGGGACCGTCGTATTTCTACTAAAGGTTAAGTCAGGAAAGCTAGGGTATTAGCCCTCTCGTATCTATCCATTGCTAATGAAAGACTTTGTTGTGTCGCCTAACACTGATGAAAATGGGTCGATGTGCTGTTAGTAGCAAACTTCTACGTACCATATGTTCTAATTCCGTTCGTATTACACAATGTTTGTTAACGCTGCTATCAATTGCCACCAGAATCATATCAGTACCGCCGGTGTGCTGGATTTAGTCCCATAGTTTTTTTAAATACCGTAAATCTACTGATTGATTACATGAAAATGGAACTGTAGCTTTTAAGCACATTTTAAAACCGTCATCTGGTTCGGGTTTGAACCCGCGACCTTGGGGCTAGAAAACTAGCGCCTAACAAACTGAACCATCCAGACCGAGGTTATGTTTATGACTGTAATATAGTGTTATGTGCGCTTAGTTAAATATACTAGAAAATACGTATTGCAGCGGATTGATTGCATGAGGTCATGTAAAATTGACGTAAAGGATACTGAAATAGCTCAAGTCTATGTTGCCCGTAGTTCCAAATTGTATAAAACTCAGAGAACAAAATTGAGTATAGCAGTTTGACCAACATAGAGTAACATAAGCAGCCGAACACGACAGAACATAACCAATGTAAATAGGATTATTTTTCTCTGTTATGTACATACAATGTACATACATATTAGCAGAAGAGTTATTGAATTACACCTAATATTCGATAAAATTCAAGATTTCACTGGAAATACACGTTTGAGTTTCCATGAATCCGCGTGTGTGTGTGTATGTTTGTAAACATTTCAGCTCAAAAATAAAGTCAGTGAAGTAGGGCATTTTATATTTAAATACAGTGTTTTCCATGGATAAGGGACTAAAGTAAAGTATATAATGAAAAAATAATTGTTTTGTGGAAATATTTTTGGTTGAATTAAAATTATTTTTTGGACATCCTGAAGTTTACATTTTAACTCTCCAAGGATTTGGAATAATCTCCCATTAATTTCCTCTAAAAGAGGGAAAAATAAAGCATTTAGAAATTATGGTATAATTTGATTTTAAGAATACCCTTGACTGTCACCGTGGTCGAGTGATCAGCGAGCTGAATTCTCATCCGGGCTCGATTCCCGGCTGCGGCGGGAAATTTTTCTTTAACTAGAATTATTCCCTATCCCCCGCCCCCCGACAAGTTTGAATTCGCAACCTTGGGAACCAGAGGGTAGCATGTTATTCCCAAACTACAGATGTGTTAAAATGGTTGCATTTTAATTAAGACCTGATACTGAAATTATTACCATGGATTTGTAATTGATCTAGAAATATGCACAGAAAAATCCTGAATACCAGATAATACAGAAATCTCGCCAAAGTAAAAATATGTCATTTCTGTTTTGAACCTGATTTACTGTTAAAAGCATTTAAAATTGAATTAAATAACAAAACTATGACGGAAATGGCTAAAGTCACAATATATTTTGACCTATACATTGTTCAGTTTAATGAGATGCTCTACCACGAATCCGTTAAATACATGTTTGAACGTGCCCTGTATCCACCAAAATAATGTTATAAAAATGTATTTAATTTAGATAAATAAAAAATCTCTTGTTAAAATTGTTTTCGATTTCCTCAGAAAAAGACAACAACTAACGACTAAGTAATGTGACATATGTTAAAGACGTTTACATGGCGAAAATGTATCCTATGTTAAATTTTCTGGGTGAAGCCCTGTTTATTCGGAGGGAATTTTGGGTAATTTTCTGTAACTGATAAACCGTAGTACGAGTATATATACAAAATCTTACCACACAAGAAATGTAGGTTTCGACGTACCACAGAGCACGAGATCAAGGCTGGTGTTCGACCTTACCAGAAAGACGTTAGTAAAGGAGGATCTATGAACTGCTTCTAATACTATGCTGCTGACATATAATCAGGCATATAATGTGCATTGTACATGACTTGACCCTTTAACTAACAAGATCTAATTTCAATTTGTGCGCGTAGGTTGCCAAGATCCGATGTAAACCGATGCGTGATTTGCACGTTCAAATAACTCAAATTTCATGCAACAGATATCGTTAGGGTCTACATCTATGTAACTTAAGGTATTTAAACTGCATGTTGGCGGATTGTATGTTTATAATGTCTTTATTTTATATTTATTTATTTATTTATTTATTTGTTTCTGAGGTCACGTATCTGCCCTTATAATGCGCCAGCGGTGGCTAGTGGTAAAACGTCTTGTTGTTTGTTCTGTGTCGGGATTATTTGTTTAGTGTACTTACAGTGACTTCTTTCGCTTTTTGATTATTGCACAATCACAGCATACTGCAACAAGAAGTCATTAACACAAAATGAAATTGAGGCAACATTACTGTACAGTGATACTTAAAGTGACATTAGTGACATATAACGATAATGGTAATGATAAAATAAACAGTGATATGGACACTGAAACTTGTTAGTGCCAAGGAAAGAGAATCTTGAGATTGGTCTAGGAGACATGCGAGGAGAAAAGAATATGGAACATTGTAAATATTATGGAAATTACTGTATTCTCATTGCTCTAAAGAAAAAGAAACTCAATGTTTTTTGGCAAAGAAAAAGTTCCTAAGTTATCGTGCAAACAGACTACCCTCACTGTTTCGACAATTTTAAATATATAAATTGGAGTTTAATAGAGTTTATGATGGAAAATCAATCAGTAACAGAAAATGAGGTTTTTATTGTATTTGAAGTGTCAAAAAAACAACTCAGAGTTGAAATAGACATTTTAAAACCTTCAATTTAAGAATATATGAGGACTAGAATAACATTCTTAAAAGTGCATGGAAATGTGAAGCAATACAAAAAATCTCAATTCAACAGTGTCAAAATTATTATTATTATTATTATTATTATTATTGTTGTTGTTGTTGTTTCAAACACACAGTTTATTTTACACACATTTTTTTGTGCCTTAACCATTTATGCGATATTCCTTGTTATTTAGTTCGAGCTTGTCAACAATTTTGCTAACTTTAAGGGTTGTTGCTACTCAGTCGTTTATCGGGATATCATGGAAATATAATGACATTTCTATGCCATAATAATACCAGATGGTCCAACTGCCCCATCCAGGAACTCCTGAAAAAATAAACATGGATTTGATAGGAGGGGCACTGGTTTCGAACCCACGACTTCCCGAATGCCAGTTCCATACGAACGTGTCTCGTTTAACAAAATATGAAATGAAACTATTTCTGAAACTGCAAAATATTGCTTAACATAAAGTTAGCAGCAACATAAGCTTTCATAAGATTTTAAGTAGGTAGAAAAAGTCGTGTAAAACGTTTTAAAGGCAATGGGAAGCGACCCCATTGTCATTTTACAAACAGCACTGTACCGCTTTTCCTCATCGTTTTGTCTGTTTTCCTATTTTCCTGCAAATTCATTGTTTATCTTGCTTTTTGGTAATTCATTTTAATAGATTCGCATAAAGGAAAAGTTTATCATCTTAAACTTAAATCCAGACATGCTTTTGTCTGTTAAGGTACACTGAGATTGAATACAATCGACCAAATAATTATTTTGCTGGCGCCTTTGAGCGTCTATACAGAATCAGAATTTATTTAGCTTTCCCTTGCTTTTGGCTCTGCAGCTATTTAAAGATCGCATAACACAACTTTTTTATTGTTTCATTTGCATATCCTCCTTTAACATCTAAGGTCATATCGGGGCTTTGCATTAGAAACTACTCGTTATTTTCCTCAAATACACATATGTACTTACAGACTCTGTAGGGGTAGGAATAATTCTTGAATACAACTTTTTCTTAGCGTACTATTTCATTAAACAGTGTTTTCTCAAAACTACATTTGACACTTTCAAAATACGTCTCAGTTTTTGTTGAAATACAACTTAAAATGTCCTAGAATGTAAAATTTTAATATTGAAATATTAAAATGAACAAAATTATCGTGACGGCCTCCGTGGTAGAGTGATCAGCGAGCTAAATTCTCATCCGCGGGTCCCAGGTGCGATTCCCTTGCACCAGAATCATTCCCTATCCCCCACAGAGTCTGAAAGTATGAATGCGAGAATAAATGTGCTTGTGTTTAAAGAAACAAAATGATTAGCATAACGTTCTGAACCTACAGTAATATGAAGGTTGTTTTACAAGTCAAAGCCCCCCCCCCCCGATATGACCATTGAGGGAACTATATAAATGAAGAAAAAAAATATGTTAACACGAACAGTAATTTAAAAGAATACCTATATTTTTATGAAATATGTGTTTTTATGTGTTTCCTCTGTCTACATCATGCTAATCGAGAAAAACATTAGCAGAAATTGTGACTTGCTTCCTTGTAAGTAGAAGAGAAATAATGGAGTTTACTATGCTAAAGCGATAGTCAAATCTTTTAAACGTTGGTTATCATGTGATTGAAATCCGTTTCTTTGCATGACCAGGAGTTGACAAATTCCCGTATGAGAAAAGTTTTAAATATATTAAAACTGAAACCAATAACAAGGAATATCTCGAAAATGAGTAATTCCACGAAAAAATGTATATGACATAAATTATATGTTTTAATGGATCTAAAAATGTCTAATTGTTACTTTTAACCAGTTATGCAAAATTCATCCAGATGAACAGCTCTTCAGAGGCTATTTCCATGAAATTCAATATGTGGTTTTTATTTGTTATGTAAACGGTATTTAATATACGGTATTTTAATCAAAGTCTTTTTGAGAAAACCAAAATTTTCGAAAATTTTTCCATCTAAACGGTAGTTCGCGGTGGGGGAATTTTCCTCAAAATTTTTGTGTCGCAACCTTGAAAAATACAAAACTTAAATACCAAGTATGGTAGCTTATCGAATTTCCGTTTTTTGAGTTATTGTTTTCATAGACACAAGGTGACACACATCGGGCCTTTTTCTACAAAATGCTCTTTTTTGAATACAGGGACCCTAAAATGTGTATTTACGGTAAATTTTGGTACAGAATTTTTGGGTGAAATGCAATAGTTTTTCTACCTATGTACCATGCACCATGTAGAGGTAGTAAAAATATAATAGTTCAGTGATCTTAAGTTATTAAAATATCCTCGTTTCAAATTTTTGTGTGAATTAAATGCCAAGCATATTTTGAGGTGTGCGGGACATTTTAATTATACAATACATCTACATATAAATTTATGAAATAAATTATAGCTTGCCAAGTATTTATACAATTTGAAAGAAATTGTGTATTTATTTTAATATAACCACCATGCAATCACAGCAAACATTTCAGAAAAAGCTATATAGAAATACATTAATTTGGAATTTCTCTGTCGGTGTCCCTTTAAAGTAACTGTTTCTCATTGCACAGACGAGCTTATGTAATTAGGCTGTTTTCTCTAAGCCAAGAGACTACGAACACATTGGTACGCTTATATTGATTATGGTGGTGCATTTATCACGGCTATTTAACTGAAACGACTCAAAATCACTTAAGACGTGATTATGAGAGGAACATGAAGGTAATTTCCTTGCTTGGACACAATCCAGAAGTCTTGCATAATGAACTAATGGAAGATATTAATTACTCCGTCCAGGACGTTACCAAATTGGGCCCCAGAGATGCAGTCATAGCAGATTCAATTAAACTGCCCTCTTCTGGCGCCATGTGTTCCTGTTATTCCTTTGTTTCCTTCTCTCATCGTCAAGACCAACGCGAAACGGAAAAACGGCAGGATGAGAGAACCTACTCCGCTCTGCTATGGATTAGCTTTTTTCAAGAATTCTTTCAAAAATGGCTTATTTTGAAAGTTATTCTTAGGCGTGACAATGTCTTTCGCTGTTTTCTATAGTTTATTTGTGGCTACAGAAGCAGATATTACGAATGCTTTCTTTTCTTCTATCTACTTCAACTTAATCGAGATAAATCTCTGTAGAAATAGATACATTACACATTTTACTATCGACAAACAGAATAGTGAGAGGTAAATGCTTAAGAATTGGGTGGCAATCGCGAAAGACAACTAAAAACCAACAGGACTTTAATAATATCTCGAAATACTGATGTCACCAAAACATAATTTAGAATAAATTATATGTTTTAAAGAGCTCTACACTTTTGAACAATATAATTTAATATATAGCTTTATGTATAGCATTAATACATAATGTATGTTATCTAAATGAAGTTAAACTCCTAGGGTATTCCCAAGAAATTCAAGATTTTCATTTTATTTTGCATATAAATTTAAACGAAAAATGAACAACATGTATTCAATACGTATATTTTCTATAATAAATAAACACTTCTTGTTTAAATAGAGATTAACTTACCAATTGAAGCCAGAGGAATTTTGCCATGCTTTAGTATAATTTTATAATAAATGTAAATCAAATAAATTCTGAAGCAGTGATTCTCAGAGTTATTAAAGTATCACTAGCCATAATTAAAAATCATTTGCTCGGCACGTAAACTAATTTATTCTTCTATACCATATTATTTGTTTTAGATAATGTCATATATGTCCAATGATCATGAATATTTTCAAAGTGTGTTGCAAATTTTTAAACAACTATTTGTATTATTTACAATTTCATTTTACTTTCTCTACACATACTATGCACATAGTGAATAGAGATGGAACTTATGTACACAAAACTTATATACCAGGATTTCACTGGAATTATATGTTTTGAGGTCGTTGAATTCATTAAAATCATTTTAGAAAATGGTCCGTGTGTGTCTGTAGACAACATAGCTCAAAAACGAAACAACCATTATATACCAAACTTGGTATTTCAGTTCAATGTGCTCTAAAGATGCGACACAAAGATTTTTAAGAGAACCTCCTACATGAAATTATCCTTTAGATGGACAATTTCTTGAAAATGTTGCTTTTCTCAAAAATGGCTCTAAGGATTTTGGTTAAAATACTGTATTCAAAGATATTTATTAACAAATAAAATGTATATCTTAATTTTTTAGGAATAACCTCTGAAGACCTCTTTGTGGTGTTTGAGTTTTGCATAATTGGAAAGCTGTAATAGATAGATAAAAGCTTACCACACAAAATGAAGATCCATTTAAAATGCATAATTTATGTCATACACATTATTTTTGCAGAGTTACGGCGTCCGAGATATTTGTCATTTGTTTCAATTATAACTTTCTCAAATGGGGAGTCACCTTTCTGTTGTTTTTCTGCTGGCCGTGCAAAGCGAACCGAACTTCAATTTTCATATATCGACCAGCTTTTAAAAATTTGACTATCGTTTGTGCCTAAGCGTATCCTATTATGCCTTCTGCCTAGAATGAGGCGAGTAGATAATAAAATAATTTCTTCTAATGCTTATCTAAATTATAATGATATAAATAACAGAATCTTCTGTAATAATAGTTTGTTTGCAGAGAAGGTAGAGAAAGTCATGCGAATGGAACGCATCTGGATTTTGTTTAGTATGCTTTCTTTATTGCAATATTGAATTGCCAGAAGCTGGATATGTTAATACACTTTATGCGTATGTAGTACATTGCAGTGTTCTTATCGTTAAGTACTTCAAGTTCTTGACTATAGTTTAAGTAAATATTAGGCCGATTAGTGTTATTTCACTAATAGTTGACTTAATCGTTCATCAAACGATGACGCCCTTGACTTAAAGTGCTTATTTTTTTATGTTTTTACTGCAAATGGCACCGTAGTCGATGACACTGCTGATACATTGAATGAAGATAGAACACCGGTGGAATGCGATGGCGGGGAAACCAGAGAATCAGGAGAAAACCTGTGCCGCTTTGTCCACTACAAATCCCACATGGAGTCGCGTGGGATCGAACCCGTCCAGGTGAGAGGCGAGTGCTCTAACTACTCGACCACGGCTCAAGTACTTATGACACTGTAAGTGGCCATTAGTGCATGTTATAATAATTTAGATCTTCTAGTACATTACTAAGAAAATGCAAGTAAATTGTCAAGTTTAATGTCATTTCGGCATATTACCATGGTACCTCAGTGATTAGAGAAACTGGACTGAGGAACAATTTTTTTCAATCTGAATCTACCTATCCGTCTTCTGTAAAGTTTTTCAAAATGTATACCATTCTCAACGAATAAAACTACCCGGTATACCTAGGAACCAATGAGTACACTGCACCAGTGATGATTTCTCTCAAACAGATGTCATGCCGGAAAACGTACAAAAGCAGCTTTCGAACCCCAGTCCCATTTTGGTTCCCACAGTTAGAGCTCGGAATTTCATGCAAATTGCACGTTCTTTTGATTTTCCACGTTGAAGAAAGAAAACTTCTTTGCCGATCACACTTTTCACAGCGAATTAAGCCAATTTTATCTTTTTAAAATGCACATTTCTAAGGTTTTTCTCGTTTAAAGGCATATATATTTGTATGTCTAATAAATTAGCGTTTTCACCATATTTCTCTCAATATATTTTCCATTACGAGCTTTTACGTGATTAAATAATAATAATAATAATAATAATAATAATAATATTTACAATTATTGTTTCTAAAAATATAAATTATTCATAAATATAGAGCGAAATATTGTTGAGGACCAAATATTTTTATTAAAATCTGAGTCACTGAGATCTGTATGAATTGAAGTTTATTTTACTAATGATATACACTACTATAACACTGCATTACGTTTCGAAACCGGAGAAAGCAATAGTTTTACAGAATATAATCATCGTTTCGGATTCCAAATACAATTAATTTACAGAAATCGAGTCCAAGGAGTTTCAAAAATCTAAATTAAAATGGCCAAAACCACTCTCAAATAGTAGCACTGGAACCAATGCCAAAATGTTATATTATGTTTTGATAAAATAGGATTAAATCAGTGATTTCAAGTTAATAATTTAAAATCTTATTTAATTATTTTTTTAATTATTTTAATTTTAGTAATATATATAATTTATTCAAATATCTTACATTAGAGTTGGTGAAGAAGCCGATATGTCGGAACTCTTCATAAATAAACACTGATGAAAAGTCAGCAGGTGAAACTATTACTACACTAAACAATATAACCGAAAAAGTAAAAAAAATCTGACTGCTTCTCAAAGATTGACAGTCAGTTATCAATAGTTTAACATATAGGTAATAAAAAAAACAGGCCAACGGCTTTGTCTTTAATGTTTCTCAGTTTAAAAGATTCTCTGAAAACGCTTCAAAAATTGTTGCAGATTATGATTAGCAGATATGTTGCGCAAAGTTAATTTAGAATTAACCGATTGAGGCCTGAAAAACAGAACTTCGAGAATAGAGAAAAAAATCTCATGTGTTTCATTCACATGACTTTCTCTACATCTCTGCAACAAATTATTGCAAAAAGCTTATGGTTCTATTTACTTCATGCTAATCGAGAAAAAAATAGCAGAAATAGTCTTATCACTTCCTTCCTTGAAAGTAGAAGCGAAATAAGGGAGTACCATAGGTTAAAGTGATAGGTTGCTATGTGACTGAAGTTCATTTGTTTGTATGGGCAAGAGTTCACAAATTCGTATGAGAAAATTGTGTTTTTTCAAACTGAAACCAAAAACAAGGAAAAAATGATAAACTCCAGGAAAAAAATGTATATAACATAAATTGTGTATTGTAAAGGTATTTTGGTATTTAACGGTCTTTTCGTTTTTGAGCTATGCTGTCCACAGGCACGCGCGCACACACACAGACACGCACACACATACACAGATCTTTTTCTGAAAATGCTTTTTTTTTTTTTTTTCAGAGGGACCCAAACTTCCGGTGAAATCTCGGTATCGAATTTTTGGGTGCAATACAATACCTTCTCTATACACTATGTACGTAGTACGTGTAGAGAAAATAAAAACTGCTAGAAGCTATTGTTACAACTAGTAACACAGTCTATATGGTACCATTAAGTCACTAGACATAACGGAAATAATTGTAATGGAACTTTAGGAGTTTTCAAGCCCAATATGAATACTTTCAGCCGCTAATAAACACAATCCATGTGTAATGTGCCTGCAGAAAACTAACTTTTCAGGAGATTATGTAACCCAAATAAAACAATACACATCATATAATAAAAAAGCCTTACAAAACCAAACCATGCCAGCGGTGGTTACGCTTATGTTACTAACATTCCGCAAAAAGAAATAATATAAAATGTTGCTCTACAAGACTTTGCAGTATCAATTTTCATAATCAGAACGATATTTATCTGTAATGTATATTTACCCAATAGCACTGACTTAGATTACAGCTCACTTTCATCACTTATTAGCCAGTTACCAAAACCATTCATATTGTTAGGCGATTTCAATAGTCACCATAATATATGGGACTGCAATAAAACTCTTCAAAGAGGAAAATAAATCCTTCGCACTCAATTTATACTTAATTTTACTGAACTCCACCGAACCATAGCATTACTCAGTAGCACATAACACTAATAGCAGCATCGATATTATAAGTTCTACTCCTGACACTATGCATTATTTCACTGGTATATTCGGTTCCACAAGTAAGTTGCCATTTTCCAATAAACATAGAAATGTACAACTCACCAGTCTACACCAGAACTTCAAAAAGGTTACTAGATCGGGCAGACTGGCCACAGAATAAAGCAATCATTAACAAAAATAACCATTCATTACGGAAATCACAAAAAAGTTCGATTGCTGACATAGACACTCTAACAAAAGACTTTACTAACTTACTGAATACCGTAGCATCCCTGAGCATATCTTAACAAGGATGTACAGTTCCTAAAAAAACAAGAACAAAAAAAAACAGCAAACTCGCTATTGCCAGTGAAAACAAAGCATACTACAAATACAAGAGAACCTCTACTATTGAAAACAAAATAGAATTCTTAAAATTTAGAGCAGCATCACGGAAAATTGTCAAAAGCCATTAAAGTATATCCTGGTTTTATCTTCCATTACTAACCAAAATTCTAAAATGTTTTCTGTAGAAAAATTATAAACATTAATGGTAGCAATTCAAGTCTTCAAATCAGAAACTGTATAAGCAATCAAGATAATTCAATGACAACCAAACATTTTGCTGATCATTTTGCTAATGTTTTCGCTAAAATTTCTAGTAACCACAACAGCCAAAAGTGTTCTGAAGCTATAGAGCCAAACTATCTTCCACAAATAGCGATGGAACATACTTATAACACAGAATATAATGATAGCATTGCATTGCAGGAAATCAAAGAAACTCTCCAACAATGTAAACTAACAAGTCCAGGACCTGATAACATCACATACAAAGCACTAAAACTACTGCCTGGAACATTGCTAAACCATCTAAAGGAACTATAACGGCATTTCCGTCACAGTGGGCGAAATGCAATAGTTATTCCTATATCAAAACATAAGTGCGGCCTGACAATTCCCGAAAATTGCAGACCAATTGCTATTACCTGCACTATGTGTAAATTACTAAGAAAAGAGTAAATCACAGATTAATATGGACACTGGAGAAACAAAAATTCCTCACTGAAATATAGAGAAGACTCCGACAATCTCATCCAGCGATGGACCACTAATCGCGCTCGAGTCAAATGTTATTGATATTTTTAATCCCTCCCAACATGTATTACCTACTTGTAAGTATGGATATAGAGAAAGTCTATGATACAGCTTGTAGTACGCATATAAACTCTTAAAAAAAGGAATGTCTTGGGCAATGTGTTAATGTTTATCTCCAACTTTCTTAAAAAAAAAAAAAAAAAGATACCTCCGAGTAAGAGCAAAAGGTACGTTATGTGTACATATCAGTGTTAAGAATGGAATACCACAAAGATCGGTATTGAGCGTTATTTTTTTCTAATTGCCATCAACGATGCAACAACCTATATCACCGCTCCTGTCAAGGCTTGTCTTTTTGCAGATGCTTAAACGATATTCTGCAAAGGTAAAATCTTTCTACAACCCAAAAATCCCTTAATATAATTATTAATTATTAGCTAAAGTGGGCTACTGAAATTAGATTTAAATTTTCCAATACAAAAACAAATTGTGTTACCTTTACATGTAGAAGGAAAAATAGCGAATCTTCTCAACTCTATATGGGCAACCATAACATCAGTAATGTAAGCACTATAAAACTGCTAAGAGTTGTATTTGATGCAAAACTCTCTTGATTACCCCATCTAAAGAACTTTAAAGCAGATTGTGGCACAAGAATTAACATTCTGAAAACTCTTACGGCTAAAAACTGGAGAGTAGATTTAAAAACCCTACTTTTAACATGCAAATATTTCATGCGATGCCAATTCGACTACGTCTCAATAGTTTGCATTCCTGCTTCAACTACCATACTAAAATTATTAGACTCCTTACAATCCACCTTGCTGAGAATAATCCTTAGCGCTTTTAGAATAAGCCCCATTAGCAGAATGCAAATTAAATCTCAAGAACCATCATTGCCTGTCAGAAGAAAACAACTAAGTTGGTCATATTTAATTAAAGTAGCAGCCAATACACACTCCCGATTGAGTAAATATGTATTCTCATTAAGTTGTAAGATTAATAAGAGGTCGTCACTATTATAAATCATCCAACGTTAGCATTGCTCAATATTTAAGGGGAGAAGGATTAGACAGTGACGCGCATAGCTACAACTCTTCTGGAGAATAGATCTACCCAAGCTCAATATGCAAATGAACTCAATTACTAAAAATACAACTCATCTCAAATCCTCCATTATGTGTCTATAAGCTAAAGGGGCGCTATAATGATCATATACCAATTTACACAGATGGGTTAGTTATTGAAGATCTTGGGGAGCTGCGATTGTATATCCTGGCTTCGCAGTGCTCTACAGACCACCAGATTTCTATAGCATATTCTCATGCGAACAAGTTGCCATAAAACAAAGCCCCATACATATACAACAAGAACACAGCAAGACTTTTATAATTTTAACAGACTATATGAATGCAATAAAGCCTTATAAGATAGATTCGTATAGTGCCATCGTTCAGGAAATACAACAGCTGTCAGAAAATATTAAGATCAAAGTGTACCAAATTATAATCACATAGATACCATCTCATGTTGGTATTAAAGCAAGATGTGAACACTTATGTGAAAACTAAAATAAAAGTTAATTGGACAAATATATGACTTACTACTCCCCAAACCAGGTTGCATGACATTATATCTAATACATTTTCATCATCTACCTTATTATCAAATTTAAAACGACAAGACCAGGTAGTGATATCAAGACTTCACATTGGACACACTAAACTCACCCATACCGCCATTTTTCTGAAGAACCACCGCCTGAATAACACTGTCAACGGACCTTAACCATCAAGCATATCTTCACAGAATGCCCAGCTTAAGAGGAAAAAAAAGGAGAGAGTAGAATATGGCTACTCATCTTTCAATAATTTTCAATGAGCGAAAAGTGATTTAGAGTGTGATTCAACATCACTATACAACAAACTGTAAATGTAAACATCCATACAGAATTTCCTATGTTAAACGCTGTTCACTGCATTGTATTTTAACGATTTTATTATAATTAATTGTAACGATTTCCTTACCTTGTAATGACCATTTATATGGTGTGTTCTAATTAGTTCTATTGTGATTGACTGTTGAGCAGTTCTGTTTTTGCATGTTGCAAAAAAAAATTGAAGTTAAGCGGCAATAAATAAACAATTTAAAAAAATTAAGTTTTCACGGTATGAGAGGATCAGCACTATGAATCCTTGCAACGTAAGCGTGGGTATGTGCTTTCCATGTGCATACACTTGGTTTACAATTTCAATAAATATTCGCATCTGCATCTACGAAAATGTGAAGCTTTTCTCTCAATCACTTCTAATTTTCTGGGTTTCTCGAGTTCTGCCTCCGTCGTCCTGTTGCAGCTGGAACAATAGGAGTTCCCATTGTGATTATTATTAGTTTTCCTAATACAACAAACAACGTAGCGGATCATGCGAACAATACATTACAGTATTGTTTTTGGCGCGTTAACTGCTTGCTCACATGATAGCTACATCATCGTCGATTGCCAGCAAGGACATTTCAACTGCATCTCGAAGCCATGAGCAAATGATGGGGTTAGAATCTAAGTAATTTGTTTATACTGTTATAATATGGATACATTATGGATGTTGCAGAACTCAATGGGGCCGTTTCAAATTATTAAAACCCGTCAATAAGAACTGATAGAGAGATCTTAGCTTTATCCTTCTTGCGTATGAACGTAAACGGTGAGTGCGTAGTGCTTATTGCGAGGGGTTTGCGTCTATACTGGCGGATTTTAACTTGAGTTTCGTAATTGTTTTAACACACGAATTATTGATAAACGAGTTGCACACGTCAAATACATGGGACACCTACTATACATGGAGAAGCACATGTCAAAATCTCATTTTTAGCGAGAAGTGGAAATGTCGGGGTTTGCAAATGAGCACCACTTCCTACCTGATTATCTGAATGACCTAACAGGCGACTACGTGATGCTTATTGGTACAGAACCATGAAGTAAATATTGTGCAGAGGACCTGCACTAGCTAATGACCTTTTGTTTGGTACTACACTACACCTTGGAAATTCAGTGAGACGCTGTTTCTCTTACACATATGTATGCGGGAAACATAAAACTGCGGATTCAAGTTCCACTTTTGGGCATGTGTGTTTGTAAATGTGCATGTGAATTTTTAAGTAAAAAAATGGTATACCAATACTAAAACACAGAAAATTTACGGAAACTGAAAATTGGGAATTTGTGAAAAGAAAGCGAATTGGAGCTTATTTACGTGGTCAAATTCAGTTTCAGAAAGTTTGTCTTCAATAATATCGAGTTGTTGGAGATGCTTTTCAATTTCTCCTCTCCATTTTCACTATGTTTCTGTTCCTCTAGCTCTCCTTACGTTTGTTTATTGCTGCCTGGAGAATTGTTCACGCCTCACAGCAACAAGAGAAAAAAAAAAGGGTTGGGCCCAGCAAAGAAAAAAAAGTATGATTCGTATTTATATCATCAAGAGGCGGACGAAATGTGTTTATACAGAAATTTATTTTAACTACAAAGGGATATGAATATCTAGGTGATTATTACATTAGCTATTATTCTCTAGAATTAAAAAAACTAGGTATATGAGTGCGAAAACGTGCGTTCTATTTATCATCGTTCCTCTGTAAAGTCCTGGAATAAAAGAGTATCTATCTATAAATCGTCGCCTCTTCTCTACAACAATTTTTATCACTTAATAAACAGATATGAAGATTCTGTGAGCCAATGATATAACAGCACATCGTTAACACATGAGTTAAGGAAATGTATATGTTATACATAATTGGATATGCAACAGAGAACGAGAATAGTTGGCTTAGGTTGGGAGAATGGAAAGCCCCAAGGTCGTTGATGATGCTGATAGGAGGATTTGCCGATTATGAGGGGAACAGAAAGACTGGACACATATTTTGGCAGCCTGCATTTCATTGTAGAAAGTAAAAGGAGTTATACAAATTTCACTGAAGTGGTGCAGAATGCAGAGTTAAAATAATGCATGTTAACCCTTAAAAATGTAACATGCCAATAATAATTTATACATAATCCCAAAGAAGAAATTTAAAAATACAAAAGAGACAAGAATCTTATAGAACTATTTTTAGCGATGTTTACCATTAAGTTTCTCCTTAAACAATTAATAAAATTTTAGTGTAAAAAGCAAATTGGTAATTTTTACTTTCTCTATATGCACTATGTACATAGCGTATAGAGAATGTATTGCACTCCACCCAAAAATTCGATACCGATATTTCACCGGAAATATATGTTTTAGGGTCCCCTTTATCTAAAAAAAGCATTTTCGGAAAAAGGTCCGTGTGTGTGTGTCCGTGTGTCCGTGTGCCTGTGAACACGATAACTCAAAAACGACAAGTAGGTAAAATAACAAAACTTGATATTTAAGTTTAGTATCTTCCAGGGATGCGACACGAAGATTTTCAGAAAAATCCCCCCACCACCAACTACCCTTTACATGGAACTTTTTTCGAAAATTTTGATTTTCTCAAAAATGGCTCCAACGATTTTGATTAAAATTTCGTATATTAAAGATATTTACCTGACAAATAAAATGTATATCTTGAATTTTCTGGGAATAGTCTCTGAAGAGTAGTTTATTCTGAGTGAATTTTACTGAATTTTGAATAACTACTAAGATATGGACAAAAACTTCTACACAAGAAATGTAGAGCACGTTAAAACACACAATTTATGTTATATACATTTTTTTCGTGGAGTTCGTCGTTTTTGAGACATTCCTTGTTTTTGGTTTCTGCTATGAATAACTTACACCTTTCTCCTACAGGAATTTGTCAACTGCTGTCCATACAAACAAAGGAACTTCAGTGACATAGCAACTTGCTTTTGATTATCATTTTAAGCTATGGTGCTCCCTTATTTCACCTCTACTTACAAGGAAGCAAGTAATATGGCTATTTCTGCTAATGTTTTACTGATTAGCATGAGGTAAATAGAAGTATAAGCTTTTTAAGAATAATGTGTTGCAGGGATATAGAGAAAGCCATGTGAATGGTACACATCAGATTTTTTATCTATGGAACTGTTATTTGCAAAAGCGTACCGCGCAGTATGCGCAGTTTTTCTGTTTGCTGGCCTTGTAGTTCGTCGACAGAGCAACTTTGCGAGGGGTCTCTGGTTCTATTTCCGACTACGATGAGAATTTGTCTATAGCCAAGATAATTCCCTATCCTCCCCAGAGTGTGGAAGTATGAATTTGTGGGTGATCTAATGCACAAAACACAGTAAACAGGCACAAATCTAAAGATAAGTGTATCTACATGAGTAAAGCCACATTCACAATGAGATGCAAGCAGAGACATAATGCAGCTTAAGCGCAGGCACGATGAAAGACCATTTACAATGCAGTCACGCGGTAGGGACTGTGTGACTGCCTCTTACCTATTTGTCTGTGCCTCTTATCTATTTTCCTAGCGCATTGAAGAAAGACTATAATATCTACAGTCACCTTTTCTGCTGGTACGTTGAAAGACCTGACATTCGCTGACAGAAGCACTAGATGACTGGGACATGATCACTTCGTTCCGCTTGCTGTATCATTCGTTACACACATGTGTATAAACCTTGTCTTTTGAGTACCGCATCTTAAAAATATCAGGGGCTTTATTAATCTGATAACCACTCTGTACCAGAAATATCACTATTGTGATTTTCTTGTATAAACTTTTTCTTTCATCGTACTCAGACATTTCCCTTCACTATCACCTCCACCTTGGATTATAAAGCTTTCATTCATCCCATATTATTAGCATATTACTTTCTCTACACTTACTATGTACATAGTGTATAGAGAAGGTATTGCACTCCACCCAAAACTTCGATACTGAGATTTCACCGGAAATATATGTTTTAAGTGTCCCCTATATCCAAAAAAAGCATGTTCACAAAAAGGTCCGTGTGTGTGTGTGTGTGTGTTTGTGTGTCCGTGTGTCAGTGTGTCCGTTTGTCCGTGTGTCTGTGAGCACGACAACTCAAAAATGAAAAGTCGGTAAAATACCAAACTTGGGATTTAAGTTTAGAATCTTCCAGGAATGCGACACGAAGATTTTGAGAAAAATCCCTCCACCCCAAACTGCCCTTTACATGGAACTTTTTTCGAAAATTTTGATTTGTTCAAAAATGGCTCTAACGATTTTGATTAAAATATCATATGTTAAAGACATTTACCCAACAAATAAAATGAATATCTTGAATTTTCTGGGAATAGCCTCTTAAGAATAGTTTATTTTGGATGAATTTTACGAACTTTTAAATAACTGCTAAACCGTAAAAGATGGACAAAAACCTAATGCAAAAAAAAAAAAAAAAGAAAAAAAAAATGTAGAGCACGTTAAAACACACAATTTATGTTACATACATTTTTTCGTGTTCATCGTTTTTGAGACATTTCTTGTTTTTTGTTTCTGCTATGAAAAACTTATACTTTTCTTATTCAGGAATTTGCCAACTGCTATCCATACAAACAAAGGAACTTCAGTGACATAGCAACCAGTTTTTGATTATCACTTTAATCTGTAGTACTCCCTTATTTCGCTTCTACTTACAAGGAAGCAAGTAATAAAACTATTTCTGCTATTTTCTTTTCTTTTCTGATTAGCATGAAGTAAATAGAAGTATGAGCTTTTTAAGAATAATTTGTTCCAGAGATGTAGAGAAAGTCCTGTGAATGTAGCACATCAGATTTTTTTTTCTTTCAACTTTGTGGCGCTTTGAAAGGCATTTTACCGCTTTTCCACACTAATGTTATCAACAAGCTGTTGGCAAAGCTTCATAAGATCGTCTATCAAAGTTGTGTTATGACAAGCTTACCATTGTTTGATATCATCGCAAATAAGTTTTATGGTTTAAGATCTGATGAATGGGACGGTAATCTGAGGACACTGTGTTCATACATAGGCTATAAAGTGTCTATAAAGTGTTTCTTCTGAACAGATTTATAGATTTTAATTAGGCTGTAAAGCCCCAAATTTTGCTTCCTATCATGGAATGATATGTTATTTGCTGCAAGAAAATTCTGCATCTCGCTTTTGTTAGATGATGCTGTTGGGGCCTCCAATAGCAAATTATTGTATGGTGCGCTATCGATTCACTAAAACAGATTTGTGAGGAAAATTAGGAATTAATTTTTTCTTTAACCATTTTTTATAATTTTCCCCATTCATTCAAGATTTTTCATTTGTTTGTTTTGTTTTGGTGCAAGCAAAGATATTGCAGAAAGTGATAAAGCTGCACATTTAATGAACTGTGAATTATCTTTTTGCACCTTATGATTTATGAGAGCCAAGAAATCTAAACATGCACCAAATATAAAATATATGATTTCGTAAGAATAATCGGTTTATATTGATAAAATTCCTTAGATATACCGACCATCTGGTGAGTACAACCATTAAGCTAAAAATAGGATTCGCAAGGATATTCGAGAGGTTTTTCCAAGTTTCGGCTTCCAGTAACTTCGACAAGTTTCCAGAAAGTATGCTATGTTATTTTCTATCTATAAAAGCTATATTGCAGTGCGGTTATTGTGTTGTGCATTGAAAAGAGTCGTGAGCGGCTGGAGTGGATGACGTGCAACTGTAAACTGTGTACACGTCGAGTGAATTATTTCCAGCAGTGAATCCAAGACTTTTTAACTAATTTTTGGGTCAATAAAACGTGTGTTACAATACCAAGTTACTATTTGTGTATAGCAACTCGATTTTACGGTCTTGAAAATATACAATAAGTTTTTTTAAAAAAAAAAGAAGTATATTGTGTTCCATTCACATGACTTACTCTACCTGCTCTACAAAAAAACCTTACTAAAGATTATTTTTCTTTCTACTCCATGTTAATAAGAATATGCTTATTACTTAGTTCCTTATAAGTAGAAGGAAACTAAGAGAATACACTATGTTAAAGCGAGTGAACTGTTTTAAAAACAGTCGCTATACGATTGCCATTGAAATTCCTTCTTTCCATGTCCACGAGGAAAATAAAAGAAACAAGGCCATGTTCCGGTCATGGAAAAACAAGTACTTTTAAATTAAACCAATAATAAGGACTATCTCGGAAAGGGTAGCAACAACAAGGTGTAAATGAGGTAAATTGCGTCTTTTGGCAAGATCTATATTTTTTGTGTGGTAAGTTCTTATCCAACTCTTACAGTTTGCCAGTTATGTAGAAGTCATTCGAAATGAAGATCATTTCAGAGGCTATTTCACGGAAATTAAAAATATACATTTTATTTATTATGTAAATATCTTAAATGTACGGTACTTTTATCAAAATCGGTAGAACCATATTTTAGAACATATAGGGATAGGGGTATTTTATTCAAAATCTTCGCGTCGCATTCCAAGTTTGGCACTTAATAGGCTTCTCTTTTTAGCGTAATAATGTCCACAGATTTTTATAAAGTAATCTTCAAAGGTATATTTATGGCTAATTCTCGGTATCTAATTTTTGGGTGGCATATAATACCTTCTCTACCTATGTGCATTGTACACACGTTCTAGAGAAAGTAAAACAGTCCACCCAACCTAGACTACTTAATTTGTTGCCGCCGAACAGATGGCGAGGATGGCTCCAAGAAAAGAGTATTCTCCGAGCTTGGTGAACGGCAGCTCCAGTATTGTGACGCGTCTATGAGCTTGGAAATGTTATGGATTTCCACTGCGGCCGGTCCACTTGTAACCTGTAGCCTTCTGTAGTTCCTTTACTTCATTCCTTATTCTTGAGTAGATCTCTGATAGGTCGCAGGAGGGTGAGATACTGTTGTGTATCCTAGAATATAAAGTAGTGTACAATGAAGTTTGGCCTTTACCTTTTATTTTCACAAAAATGCCTCTAATATATGTTTACCATTTTTGCATGACAGAGCATATATCTTACTCTTTAATCTAACAAGCTGCAAAGAAACATTTTTATAAAGTCGAACATTTCGAAAAGTGTTTCATAGAAATGGTAGTTCGGGGTGGGTTGGTTTCCTCAAGATTTTTGTGTCGCCTCCTCGGAAGGTACTAAGCTTAAATACTAAGTTTGGTTCTTAAACGATCTTTCGTTTTTCGGTCATACTGTTCATAGAAGCACTGACATACACAAGGACATTTTTCTAAAAAGTTTTTTTTTATTCAAGTGTTCCCAAAACATGTATTTCCGGTGAAATACCATGTGCACTGTACATACGTGATAGAGAAAGTAAGAAGATGGTCTCAATAAACAAGAAAAAGATAGCAGAATCAATATTTGTAAGAACTGAGAAGGTAATGCGCATGCAATTAAATTAAAATGTTTGCTAATACATTATTGTTCAGTTAAAGTTCAAACATCTATATGAGTAGGGAAGGGACTTGGTACCCATTCAGTGAGAACTTAGAAAAGCCCCGGGAGGGAGAGATAAAGGGGTAGCAGACACCGCGCGGTCGAAACCAGGAGCGATATCACAGCAATGATAGTGTTCTCTACAGTTTCCAGAATGATGTACCTCAACAGTCGGAGAGGCAGTGGAACCCCCGCCCCACCAGAGTGTCCAACGCTACCATTCCAAGGGGGTGGTCCGTGTATACCAGCAACCAACCGAAGAAAGTTCGAAAGAGGACATATTTTTTCCTTGCCACACTGCACCGAAGCACAATCGCTGAAACTTCCAACCCTTAAACAGATCTAACGCGTAGATCATAGAATGAAATGATTAATGGAACGATATGGAGGGACAAACATTTCGGGAGAATACACTTCAGCACTCACCTGGCGACTCGGAAAACCTGCCCTCCCCCGCCCCCGCCCGGCGAAAATAATGCGGGTCAGAGTGAGCGGTCGGCAGGAATCGAACCCGAGTCGTTCCCGCGGCTCACCTCGCTGGTAAACATCCATATATACAATACTTTTCCATTTAATGTAACTATTTGTACAGTAAATCTTCCTCAACTGTACTGTAGTAACCCTAAGCAACAAAAAAGAAAGAAAAAAAAAACCAGGGAATCTTTACATAAAAAAGTTTCCTAAAGGTTTAGGTTGGTAGCCTTGGTAGCAATATGAAAAAAAAAATCACTGGCAGAGTTTAATCATATTTGTTTCGCATAGCTTTGTTTGCTTTTTTAATGAAACAGTCATAACTAATATATGTATATATATATATATTTTTTTTTTTTTTTTTTTTTTTTTTTTTTTTTTTTTTTTTTACGTTTTAAATTGCAGTTGGTGAATCTGGCTCATAAATTATACATAAATTATAGGCAAGTTGCAGGCAATGAAACTAATTATGATGAAAATTTAGTAATGAATTAAACGTCTGATTATCCCGAGCAAAACTGTGTTTTCACAATTACAAAATGTTGACTTACCAAACGTATAATATTCCCAACTTTTTCCAAACCGAAACAAATGGCACTTTTGCCTATCCCAGGCACCTAGCAGCAAGCTTCGCTATGCTTAATGAAGAGAAGACGTGCCACGGTGATGATCCAAGCTAAACTGGCTTCATACTCTGCCACGTTGGCTTGCTAAGGGTAGCGGAGGATGAATCATTCTGCTTTTTCGCACCAGGTCGCATATAACGACACTCTGGAAAGCAATATGGGAGCTTGCTTCTGCTGCAACAGTAACGTAAGTGGTTACCACACAGCCGGTCCCCATGGCCGCGCTCGCTAAAGCGTCTCGCTTTGGTGCTTCGTAGGCAGGGGATCGTGGGTTCGAGTCCCGCCTTGGGCATGGATGTTATATGTTTGTGCAATGTGTACATGTTTGTAAAAGAAACAGTAAAAAAAAAGCTGGTTGGAGCTGTAGAAGGGGGTGACGACTCAACACTATACGTAAATTTTAATTTCATTTGTATATGTATCGAAACTGTATTAAAATATTTTGTTACATATATCGCACACCGAAGTTACGTTACACGCTGTAAGCTACATTTTTAGCATTTCGCTGGAGTCAATTTAAGCAGAATAATACATAGAGTCTGAGTAAGTTTTAATATAAGCAGTGTGTGTAGCACGGTACGTTAAAAAGGTTTAATGGGAAAATAAGTAACAAAGATACGTATATTTCCAGCTCAAATCCTTTTTCATGTAGAAAAGGTTCTCAGTGAATCAAACCGCATTAGAGGCCCTGCCACTCTTAAAAGTCATCAGAGGCTGAAAAAGTTGTACCGGTAAAATACTTTAGTTCATAAATGCAATACTACACCAAAGAGCAAATCCGTTCAAAAATAAAGGAAAGTAAAGACATGAAAAGAAAATGCTTTGGCAGACATGCGACGTTCTACACTCATTGGAAATGCTCTTTCGTTCTCTCTCTCTCTCTTTCTCTGTCTCTCTATCTTTGTTTTATATACTCACCCTTTAATCATTCTATATTTAATAACATAAAACGATTATGATATAGGTTTGACTAAAAATAATCCCAAATTTGTTAATATAGTCTTAGTTACATACAGGATGTAAGAATAGCATTAAAATGTTTATCACAGTAACTAACTCATGTAAAACAAATGTAAAAAACATATACGCATTTTAAAACATTTTCTATCACCTGAGGCAACTAGGAAAATATAAATATTCAACACACAGCTTTTCGAAAAACCAAATGTTACAAACATTTACCCAGATCCTATGCCTTGAGCTCTACATTATTCTCAGCTATACAAATGTCCACAGAATTCAATTAGAGACAGAATTGGGAAACATTACTTCAGTACAGCTCCGAACGTTCTTTATTTGTTATTTTTAATGTTATTACATTCATATGACTTTCTAAGCCCATTCTTCAACAAACTATTCTTAAAAAGCGTTTTCTTCTCTCTGCTTAACGTTCGACAAAATAACATTTTTCATAAATGTTTTTATTCATTGTTTATGTGTAGATGCAAGGGAATAAGGTAATACACTAGGCATAAGCTACAGAAACTATTTTAAGTGCTAATCTTATGTGATGACTTTGAAATTCAGTTCTCTTTCTTGGCTAGGAGCAAGAAAAATATAAGCCATCAGATTTTATCAAATTGTAGAAAAGATAAATCGAATAAACTGGAATTTCTCAGAAATAGATAAGTCAACAAAAAATATGTTCAGCTTATTGTGTGTTTAACGAGATCTACATTTTGTGTAATAACGTTTGTCTATTACTTAACAATTATGCAAAAGTCATCCAGAATGAAAAGATTTCAAAGCCTAGTCAACATATTTATTATACTTTTTCATATAAATAAATATGTTTAGTACACGGTATTTTAATCAAAATTATTTAGAGCCTTATTTCAGAAAATCATTTGGAAAAAATGCCATGTAAAGGGTATTTGGAGTGGAAAGATGTTGTTGAAAATCTTCCTGTTCCCTTTTTAAAAGATACCTAACTTAAATTTGAAGTATTTTCCGAGTTATATATACCGACTTTTTGTTTTGAGTTACGTGTTTTGTACAACCATGAACCTTTTTGTAAAAATATTTTTTTTATTAGTGAGTCTCAAAACGTGTATTTCTGTGAAGTCTCGGTATTGTAATTCAATACTTCCGCTACTCTAAATACATAGTATGGAAAGTTAAATCAAATGAATACATAAAAAGTGGTTGTCTCTTTTTTTTTTTTTTTTTTATTTATTTAGTTTAACGTCCTTTAACGTGGCTGGTCATATCGAACGATGAATGAAATTAGTGAAATGATGCTCAAAGGATCTTGGGGTCCATGGAGCTTACAGCTACTCGACATTCGTCTTCTCAGGATAAGGGAAAACCCCGGAAAAAACCTTATCCGGATAAGCGAGATTCGAACTTACGACCTTTTGATTGTGAGTCAGACACGCAGACACGCTACCACCATACTACCCAGGTTGACTAAAGTGGCTGTAATCTTCTTTGTCATGTATTATGGTTATTTTACATAACGGCATCTTGAGCTTTTAATTAGCATTCGTATCTTAAGAGCTCAATAACATAATTAAATCTCGTTTGGAAAAGTATTTTCTTGAAAATCTTCATGTCGCATCTTTGGAAGATACTGAATAAAATACCAAGTCTAGTTTTTATCGAGCATATTTTGTTGTATAATTATTTTGTTCACAGTTGCATTCACATGTTGACAACAGACAGACACACACATGCACATATACACGGTGAGTTTTCAACAACAAAAATTTGTTTGTTTTTTTTCTTTTTCTACGCAATGACAGTTTTTAAGTAAATTATAATTTGAGAAATATTGTTACAGGAAATTATTCTAACCTTCAAAGTAAATACTATTAGATTGTCTAATCTGAAGCATTCGTTGATCCGTTTCAACTGCTCCCATGTTTGCAACATTTGTTGCACTTAGAAAACGAACCGCTGATCTAAACAGATGGTAGTATAACTGTGCAAGAGCAGGGCTAATTCTCCATTGGGTAACACTTTAATTTCTTCCAGCTCTTCAATTTTGCTCATTGTTCTTTGAGCAGTTTTGAGTTCTCACATTGTGCTGCTGCAACAAACTCTGTTTCTGTTAACCAATGTTGGGTGTCTCTGTCTCAAAACTGGATGAACTGGTTCTAGTTGCTAAGAATAAAGATTCACATCGATTGCACGTTTGAAACAAATTTCCAGTCAACCAAACCTTACAAATTCTATCAAAAAATATCATTACTCTATGACCAAATCGAGTTTTTGTTAACGACAACGTTTACAGACACTATTTTGAGGTGTTAAGGTTGAGGCAATACACCCATTTTTCATCTCATGTGACAATTCTCCTGCTAAATACATCATCCCTAGGATTAGCAATAAGCTGACGAAGATATGCACTCTATGTTGTTGATCCTGATCAAATGTCAATTCATTGTTACAATTGCACAGCTTCTGAGCCAGTTTTAACTGTCTTAATATGATGATATGTGTTATCTTTTGAATCTGATTTTTTGGCAATCTTTGAGTGCTTGTGTGTGGATTTTCTTCCAAAACTCTGTGTGTATTTTCAATATTCCATAAATTTGGGCTTCTGGGACGAAGTAAACCTTTAATGTTTTTGTTTCCATTATTGAAACACTCGAACCATTGTTGTAGTAATTGCTGGTGCTGCTCATTGGCCTATATTTTCAAAATTCCCTCTCATTGCTTCTGTTGTTTTCCTACTTATTTACATTTTTACTTTCTCTAGCCCCATATGTACAATGTACATCGGGATAGAGAAGTATTGTATTCCACCCAAAAATTCGATACCGAGATTTCACCGGAAATACATGTTTTAGGATCCCCTGTATAAAAAAAAAGCATTTTCAGAAAAAGGTCCGCGTGTGCCCGTGTGTCCGTGTGTTTGTGAACACAATAACTCAAAAACGAAAAATAGCTAAAATACCAAACTTGGTATTTAAGTTTAGTATCTTCCAAGGATGCGAAACGAAGATTTTGAGAAAAATCCACCCACCCCAAACTATCCTTTACATGGAACTTTTTTCGAAAATTTTGATTCTCTTAAAAATGGCTCTAACGATTTTCATTAAAATATCATATATTAAGATATTTATCCAATAAATAAAATGTATATCTTGAATTTTCTAGGAATAGCTTCTGAAGACCTGTTTATTCTGGATGAATTTTGCTTAATTTGGCATAACTAGTAAACAGTAAGAGATAGACAAAAACTTACTGTACAAAAAATGTAGGTCTTGTTAAAATACACAAGTTATGTCATATACATTTTTCTCGTGGACTTTACCGTTTTCGAGGTATTCATTGTTATTAGTTTCAGTTGTGAAGTACTTATACTTTCCCTAGACGGGAGTGTCCGTTTTTCTTTGATTCTACTCCTGGCCAAGAAAAGAAGCGATTTGTGATGACAATCGCATAACAACAGCTTTTAAAACATTTGACTATTGGTTTAGCCTAGTGTATTCCCTTATTTTCTTCCTACTTATACGGAACTAAATAATAAGAACATTGTGCTAATGAGTACCACGATTAGCAAGGTGCAGAAAGAAGAAGAATCTTATGTATGAAGTTTGTAGAACAGCTAGAAAAAGTCATGTGAGTGTAACACATCAGATTTTTACTTATTGATACACATATGCTGAGTGACAAGCACACAAACACCCATGACCGAGGCGCGACTTGACTCCGTGATCCCCTGCGCCATGCAGCACATTAGCGAACGCGGCCATGGGGACCTGCTGCTTGAAACGGCAAACCAGGCAGCACAACATAAGTCTTGCTGCATATGCAATCATCTTTCTTTCTTTCTTTCTTTTTTTTTTTTTTTTTTTTTTTTTTTTTAGTAGCGTCACTCAAATTACTCTTTTTTGTTTTCAAGCCTATTATTATTATTATTATTATTATTATTATCATTATTATTATTATTATTATTATTATTGTTACTTTTTTTTTTTAAGGGAAAAGAAGTAGGGAACAGAAATTCCTAGTGAGAAGGACCGGCCAACGCATTTTTAATCTATTTATGTATTTTATTTATGGAAGGAGGACAATTGCAGGTCATATCACATTTCGGCATTTAGAGTTCCTTAAATGCGGGATATCCAAAGATAGAGGAGTCCGCTTTTCCAACTCCCAGCGTTCTTTCCGGATTAAAATGTGGCATTCCGGTAGATGTGCCGCGTCCTCAACTAGCAGTTTCCAATAATAGGTGGCAAATTTGACTCATGTCAAGGTATTCGACAGCTGCCGTTTACCTGTTGGAATTCCGAGGTCGAATACTTTTCTCGGTAAGACTCTTGTGACCCACAGCAGATGACAGATTCTGCTATATACCCAGTCCGAAATAGAGAGCACGACGGCGCAGTCCACTGGTTTATGGTGCAGTGTTTCCATCTCGGTAGAGCGGGAGCAGAGAATGGAAGTTCATCTACCAATGGGTACATGTTCTGTGGCATCATACTCTTCGTACAACTCTTTCATTTTCATCAATCAATCTTATTGGGTGACTATTAATAACTATAATTATTAGATATAATTTCATTAATATACTTCCCGTTCAAAGGGGCACGTTCGAAATAATATTTGTAGATTGGAACGGATGGCCTTGCTTGATTTATTGACATTCGATATACTTAATAAAAAGTAATTTATAAAATATAGTGAAAGAAAAATGTTGGTGCATTAGGATGATGGATTGGTTTGACTCATATCAAGTCAACAACTTTTTTATAAATTGATGACATTATGATAATGAGTATTTAATTTGCAATTTGTTCCCATTTCGTCATAGCGTATTTCCCTTTGGATGTGATATTGAGCAAAAACGATTTTTTTAAATTTTGTAATGTTTATTTATGTGTGTGCTAAACGAATTGATAATAAGTACGGTCATTATTTCATGATTTATAGCTAGCGGCTATGTTTTATAAATGCGATTTCAGAAATATATGCGTACCTTTATATAAAATATATATTTTGTAAACATATACATATATGAGGGAAACTTAAGTATGTATTTATTTCTGATACATAAGAACAATAAAGTGTGTTTCACACCAAATCTTAAGTTTGACTATCCATTTCTCGAATTAGAACTCCCATCTGTGAGTGACTGCAAAGAGAGAGAGAGAGAGAGAGAGAGAGAGAGAGAGAGAGAGAGAGAGAGAGACTAACTAGTAATCTGGTGGCAAAGTCGAACGAAATTAGCTTTCCTCTCTCTAAGAAGCGGCCACACTTACATGAACCAAGTGTTGTGCACCACTCTCCCTCCCTAACCACACTTTCAGTATCGTCTTTACATATTCGAGCACTGGCAACAGCTTTAGAATCGTGTTTCCAGTAGTGCTTCAAAATTATTTATCTCCATTTTAAAAATTAACTACTAGCTATTAATATTTCATCAGTCCAGAATTATAAGCATAGAGCCCTATAGATAGTATTGAAAACAATATAATTATATACTCGTATATGTACGACATAAACCAAACTTTAAAAATTGATTATGATTTTCTCCTCCTTATATACATCAATTCTTAAAAATACATTTAATTATTCTATATACTACAGGTTAATCGAGAGAAACATATACAGAACTTATTTCATTAGATATTTTCTTGTGGGCCCAACGGGAATAGGGAATCCACTAGCCTTAATTGATAGTCAAATATTCTGCTGCTTAAAATATGAAAGTTATTTGTTATATGAAAGCTTTGAAATTTCGTTCACTTTGCTTGACAAGGAGAAACAAAAACGATTAGCGACATCCCATTTGAGAAATGTATGCTTTTTTAAAACTGAAAACAATAATAAGGAATATATCGGAATGGTTTTAAAACACATTCACTTAGTTATGAATTGAGATCTACATTTTTATGTAGTAAATTTTGTATGCCTCTTATGGTTTGCCAGCTATGCAAAAACTTTTTAGAATGACAGAGACTTCAGGAGGTTGCTATCATAAAATTAAATATCCACATTTGATTTGTCTTAAAGATAAATTTAATATAAGGTACTTTAATCAAAATCGTTATAGCCATTTTTGAGAAAATAAAAATGTTAAAAACTGCTTCATGTAAAGGGTAGTTTTGAGTATTGTAATTTCCTTAAAAATCTTCTGAAAGACACTAAACTTAAATATCAAGGTTCATATTTAACCGACTTTTTATTTTTCAGTTATGCTTTTCACGAAAAACATAGTACATATTTATAGACTTTTAACCTGTTTTATGGGGTTCACATGGCCTCAAATCTCATAACTCCATGGCACGGCAGCTCACGGGGAACATTGGCCTACCGCCCGGCCGCTGCGTCCCCCATCACGGTCCACTACAGACGTCATGGATGGGGTGCAGTATTGGAGGGTGAGACGTGGTCAGCGCCTCGAGTCCCTCCCGGCCGGTTAATGCGGTCCTCATGACCTGGAGCCGCTACTTCTCCATCAAGTAGCTCCTCAATTGGCCCCCCAGGGACCTTACGAGGCTGAGTGCACCCCGGGCCAGGTCTCCCAGCGGTGAAAAAATCCCCACGCCGGTACTGGGGATCGAACCCAGGTCTCCCGCTTGGTAAGCAGCTGCGCTACCACCGTGCCCTCAAATCTCATATTTCTGCAAAAATCTCTATATCGTATACTTCCCTTACTTAGTATACATAAGGGAGGAAGTAAACCCCGAGATTATTCATCAGGCAATCTAAATGTTCTGTTTAATCAGGAGATTTAGTTTTGGGTGGAATGCAATACTTAAGTTGCGGAGAAAATTAATGTTTATTGCTAAGATAGGATTGCATTCCCAATGGCAAAGTACAGAAACTGATTAGTATGTGTACCTACATATCCAGGAATCATATCACTTTATTCGTTCGAGTATGGTGGAAAACAATTTCACGTATTAGAAAAACTGATTCAACCACTTTATTTCAGAAGGGAGTCTATTTCAAACCACAAAAGGACAGTAAATATCTGCAAACATAATAGAATATTCCTTCTTTTTTTTTTTTTTTTTGTTCTTTTTGCTCTATCTGTTGCCCTGTTCATAGAGACAAAGTCGTGGAGCACAGAGGTTTAAAAGTATGGATCTATTTTCCAATAACCCGATAAAACAAACTAGGCGGATTTTGTATGCTTGCTATCCCTTCGGGTTACAATTTTATGAGCGCAGTATTCATTTTGAAAACAAGCATAGAACACATTTTTACGCAATGGTGTTGTGCAGACTAATTGCATTCTGCTGAATGAGATATCTACTTATATCTTATTTAATGCTACTAATATGGACAATCATTATTAAAAACTGCATTGCAATTTACAATCCAATGGTTTAACATCAATGAAAGCCTTTTTTCCTTTATACTGTGTACCTGAACTATTATATCCCGATGTGCCATGCTGGACCTAAAAATGCAATAAAATAATAAATATAAACATTTTCCCGAAAGTATTCAACTGTATTTAAAACTCTTATTTGGCCTGTAACAATACACATTGAAAAATAGTTCATATTCCCCTCATCAGTATGTTAAGGAATTTTTAAAACTTCCATTTCTATTGTGTAACTGGAAGATTTATAAAATTCTATTTCTTTGCTCTTATGAATTTCCATTATATAGCTACCTACAGAGTGAGTATTTATGTAATGTATTTTATCAGCGTTTCAGGACGATGCAATGATCCAGTATTTGAGGTTGTTTCGCTATTATATTTACCTACCAGGTATGTACAGTAGTAGGCAGAGAAAATATTCCATTTCACCCAAAAATTCGATATCGAGATTACACCGGAACTACACGTTTTAGGACCCCCTTTATATGAGACCGTTAGTCGGCCTCCCTACTATAATTATTATTACAATTATTATTATTATTATTTCCGTCAATTATCAATTATTTAATGTATTTAAAAGTGTTAATTATCAGTCATTTAATTTATTTAAAAGTGTAAAGCTAGTTTCTAGTTAGCACAGCCCAAAGTTGTTTACCAAACTTAGCTATTGGAGAGGGCAAAGCTCTTTGTGAAAAAGAACTCTATTGTTGGTCTCGTACTCTTCAGTAGCGTCATCAGTAGTGGATCTTCAAATCCAGGTACGTGGGAGATCTACTCTCTTGGTAGTGGAGTGAGTCCAGAGACACCCGTCAACGTAAGAGCACAATGCTTCATACTTGGATCCCATCATGTGGGGCCATACTTGGCTCTTCAACGTTTTGCTATGATCGTCCCATATGAAAAAGGGCATTTTTGAAAGAAGTCCGCGTGTGAGCGCGTGCATGTGTGTGTGTGTGTGTGTGTCCGTGTTTGTGTGCCTGTGAACACGATAACTAAAACTTACGATGTGTTCCATTCACATGATTTCCTCTACATGTCTGTAACAAATTATTGTTAAAAATCTTATTCTTCTACCAACAACATTCTAATCGAGATAAAGATTAACAGAGCTTGTCCTTAGTACTTGGTTCCTTGTTAGTAGAAGGGAAATAATCTGATTTGTTCCATTCACATGACTTTCTTTACATCTCTGCAACAAATCGTTAAGAAGCTTATGCTTCTATTTACTTCATGCTAATCAAGAAAAAATTTGCTGAAATAGTCTTACTTCTTGCTTCCTTTAAGTAGAAGCAATATAAGGGAGTACCATAGGTTAAAGTGACAGTCAAAAGCTGGTTGCTATGCGATTGAAGTTCCTTCATTTGTATGGACAGGAGTTCACAAAGACCTGTGTGAGAAAAGTATAAGTTTTTAAAGCTGAAACCAAAAAACAAGGAATATCTCAAAAACGATTAGCTCCACGAAAAAAAATTACATATATCATAAATTGTGTGTTTTAAAGTGCTCTACATATTTTGTGAGGTAAGTTTTTCTGCATTTCTTACGGTTTAGCAGTTACGTAAAATTCCGTAAAATTCATCCAGAATAAAGTTGTTTTCAGAGGCTATTCCCAGAAAATTACAGATATACATTTTATTTGTCAGGTAAATATCTTTAATATATGGCATTTTAATCAAAATCGTTACAGCCATTTTTGAGCAAATCATGTAAAGGGTAGTTTGGGGTGGGGGGATTTTTCTCAAGATCTTCTTGTCGCATCCCTGGAAGATACTTAACTTAAATACCAAGTTTGGTATTTTACCGACTTTTCGTTTTTCAGTTATCGTGTTCACAAACACACGGACCTTTTAGTGAAAATGCTTTTTTTGGATACAGGTGACCCTAAAACGTATATTTCCGGCGAAATCTCGGTAACGAATTTTTGGGTGGAGTATACTCCTTCTCTATACACTATATACATTACGTGTAGAGAAAGTAAAAATCGAATATGTTCCATTCATATGATGTCCTCTAACTGTTTCTCAAACAAACCTTTTGTTCAAAACGTTTTACTTTTATCTACATTATCTCATCAAGATTAAATATTAGCAGAATTAATCTCATTATTAGCTTCCTTGTAAATAGAATGGAAATAAAATACACAGACTAAAGCGATTGTCCTTTAAAAGCCGATCACTATCTGAGACAATTGAAATTCCAATCCCTTTGTCTGATAGAGTAAACAAATACCTGGATAGTGTGGTGGTAGCGTGTCTGTCCCACATTCAACGAGTTGCGAGTTCGAATCTCGCTTAGGGTGAGTTACCCGCATAAAGTTTTATTTGGTGTTTTCCCTTATGCTGAGAAGACGAATGTCGAGTAACTTTAAGCTCCATGGATCCACATGAACCACATATGACCAATTTCATTCATCATCCGATATGACCAACCAGGTTAAAGAACTTAAGCTACTTAATAAAAAATACACACATACAAACACTCGTACTCAAACACAAACTGAGAGAGAGAGTGAGCGAGAAACACACATACATATTTTACTAAGCCTGCATTTTTATAACTACGGTATCTCAAAACCTGCATTTCCGGAGAACACTAATTTTCGGTTCGAACATAACATTCTTTAATACTTTATAGCTCAATATTTAAAGAGTTAAAAATTACAGATAACTAGATGTATTATTTATTGCTTGAACATTCAATATTAAAAGTTGCCGTACTTTAGTATAGAATTGCCAATCAGAATTCAACATAGCCTTACTTGTATTCGAATCAACTGATTTCACTGGAACTGAAAGCGTAGACGTAACCGATTTTTTTCACTTGCTCTGGTAAAACCAATGATTTCATCTGCATACGAGATGCCACTCTACAGAAAAATTAGAAACAGGAATGCGCAAAGCTTTCCTCTCCGCAAATGTTTCAAAGTGCCGCTCCGGTCGAAATTGTGTTATTCATTTATGTTGGTATTAAAGGATTCCCTCACTCACAGAATTGGCACTTTTGCGTTAGGTAATATTATCCGAAACGCTTGGTTTATCTTAAAAAGGATTGGGTCGCTTTTAGCCGATGTCTGCACATGTATTTTTGTGTTTCTGATTTTTACTTTTACTACGCGTAATTAGGTACTACACTTAGAGGTGGACAAGATGATGTATTGAATCCAAAAATTTGAAGTCAAGATTTCACAGGAATTAAATGTTTTGAGGTCCCACGAATAAAAAAAATTAGAACAAGGTCCATGCAAAAAAAGAAATGGCGTTTTATTTATGGACGCTCTTTAACTGCTGCGGTTCTCAGTGTCCCATTCTGTATTGGGCGTGAAAGACCGCTTAATTTTGCTCAGAGACCTTTCTAACAAGCTTGCGGTTCTTTTACGTGCCGTAAATCTACAACACGGAACCAACGGCTTTACTTTTCTTCTGAAGGAAGCCATGCTAAGGATTTTTACGCCCGAAAAACGCCAACGTCGTCCGCCGGGTTTGAACCTGTGACCTTGGGTATATGAAGTTAGCATAGTAGCCATTACACCACAGAGGGCGACTCCGTGCATGTATGTTGTGTGTGGACAGCAAGATAAAAACGAAAAAACCGTTCAAGGGTGCGACACAAAGATCTTGAAGAAAATTTCCCACCCCAAACTACCCTTTGTAAAGAAGCATTTTTGAACATCTCGTTTTTCTCAAAAATGGCTCTATTTTTTTTTGCTATTAAAATACCGTATATAAAGATAAATCACATATAAAATGTGTATTTAGAATTTTTTGTAAAAGCCCTTCATTCTGGATGAAGTAGATAAACCATAAGAATCTTTTATTTTATTTATTTATGTTTTGGAAAGTTGATCGTTCCCGACTTATTCATTGGTTTCAATTTTAAAATACTTTAACCTTCTCAAACGGGAAGTCACCTTTCGTTTCATTTCTCTTTTGTGTATTCCTAGGCATGCTAAGCCAGCTGAACTTCAATTGTTCATATAAAAATGTTAAAATACTTATCTATTATCATTACCATTAAAATAGTTATCTATTACTTTAGTCTATTTACTCCTTCATCTACCTTTTACTTACGAAAAAGTCAGTAATAAGACAATTTCTGCTAGAGCTTTTCTATGTAAGCATAATGTATATGGACGCTATATATCTTTTGTAAGAATAACTCGTTTATAGAACAAGAAGAGAAAGCCATGTGAATGGAACACATCATATTTTTATTTTCTCTACACGTACTATGTACATAATGTATAGAGAAGGCATTGTAATGTACCCAAAAATTCGATATCGAGATTTCATCGGAAATATATGTTTTGAGACCCCTTGAATAAAAAAAAACATTTTTAGAAAAATGTCCGTGTGTGTATATATGTGTGTGTCTGTGGGCAGCACAGCTCAAAAACGAAAAGTCCGTTAAAAACCAAACTTCGGTATCTTCCAAGGATGAGACACGAAGATTTTCAAGAAAATCCCCCCAGTCCCAACTATAATTTACATTTTTCGAACATTTTCATTTTCTCAAAAATGGCTCTAACGATTTCTCATTATTGGATATGAATGGTTTTATAAATTTATATTTGTATATTAGAATAATATTGGCTTTTTTGGTTAAAATACCAATATATTTAGTACATTTATAACTATCTAAGGCTCATGTTGAAGCCTCTGTTTCAGGATCTATAATGTTAGCAGGTGTTTTCCTTAAATTAGGTGGTTATGGATTATTACGGGTATTTGAATATTTACTAGGAATTAGTGTATTAATTAATTTGATTAAAGTAGCACATATTAAAGACAAATAACTGAAAATGTTTAATTTTCTGGGAATAGCCTCTGAAGACTACTTTATTCTGGATGAATTTTACGGAATTTTGCATAACTGCTAAACCGTGAGAGATGAACAAAAGCTTACCAAACAAAACTGTAGATCACATTAAACCATACAATTTATATTATATACATTTTTTTCGTGAGATTGATCGTTTTTTAAATATTCCTTTTTTTATTTCAGTTTTAAAAAACTTATACTCTTCTCGTACAGGAATTTGTCAACTTGTGTCCATACAAACAAAGGAACTTGAGTCACATAGCAACATAGCTCTTGTCTATCACTTTAACCTATGGTATTCCCTTATTTCGTTTCTACTTACAAGGAAGCAAGTAATAAGTCTATTTCTGCTATTTTTTTCTCGATTAGCATGAAGTAAACAGAAGCATAAGCCTTTTAACAATAATTTTTGCAGAGATGTAGAGAAAGTCATATGAATGGAACACATCAGATACTTTTAGTTCATAGAAACACAGACACATTTACGCATACAAGCGCGGGCGCGTTTTTCTTAAAATAATTCACCGAAGCGCAGTATTATACAAGTAAGATGGGGTCTTTAATTGACGTGTCTAAACCTTAATATAACATTTGGTTGTGACAAGAAACCAACGAGTTATACGTAAATCTTTTCTCGTAATTCAACGTGTGTGCTGTCTAAGCTTATCGTATCTTTATTTCGAACAACTGACGGAAAACAAGAACATGTAGCTTGTTGAACAAGGTTAAGGAAAACCACGCTAGCAACGGGAACAATCAGCCCCGATCTACCCTGGCTCTCCTGGGACCGCTTTAGTTATGCTTTCTTGTCTGTACGTGCTGCGTGACAGTGTTTTGTTTGTGGGGAGGGTGGCAGTGGTTCCTGCAAATTAAATTGCCACATCTGCCGCGCGTTTGTCTGCCCTATGCTGTGCCTGTCATGTTTTATCAGGTCTTTAGGTGCACAGCCGGTATCTAGGCAACATGCTTCCCTTTCAGATTGCAGCTGGCAAAGCTAACAAAGTACACATGCCTTACACCACCACCGCTGAAAAGTGCAGACACTGTTGTGCTTACAACAGACGCGACATTTGCTTTCCTAAACTTTGCAAAATGTGCATGAAAAAAAAAAAAAAAAAAAAAAAAAAAAAAAAAAAAAAAAAACATTCTAAAGAAAGTTAAGTTTTCATTACACTTCCACATATCGTTGTGGTATAAGAAGGATAAAACGGGCTAAACCGATAGTTAGATATTACTTTCTATAGTCCGCATGTACATAGTGAATAGAGAAGGTATTGTATTCTACCCAAAAATTCAATACCGTGAATATATGTTTAGAGGTCCCCTGAGTTTTTTTTTTTTCAAATTTAACAATAGCGTTTTTAGAAAAAGGATCGTGTGTGTGTGTGTGTGTGTGTGTGGACAGCATAGCTCAAATATTAAAAGTCTGTTAAATATCAAGCTATCACTATCTTCCAAGGATGCAACTATTCTTTACGTGGCACATTTTTTGAACATTAGGATTTTCAAAAAAATGACTAACGATTTTGATTAAAATACATTATGTTAAAGATATTTACATTACAAATAAAATATATATTTTTAATTTAATGGGAATGGCCTCTGAATACTTCCTTATCCTGAATGAATTTTTCAGAATTTTGCACAACAGTTTAACCGTAAGAGATATACAAAAACTTACTGCACAAAAAATGTACGTCTTGTTAAAACACATAATTTGTGGCATATACATTTTTTGTAGAGCCGACCGTTTCTTTGTTATTAGTTTTAGTCTTAAACTATTTAAACTTTTCTCAAATGGGAACTGAGTTTAATTTCTCTTTTTTACTGCAGGGACATAAGGGTAAAATTAGGATAAATCGATAGTAAAATAATTTAAAAGCCGGTCCTATATGAATCAATTGAAGCTCGCTTCGCTTTGCATGCCCTGCAGTAAAAAAGAGAAATTAAAAGAATCTCCAAAAGAAAGTTATTTGACTATATAAACCCATGTATGCACGCTATCTTATTAAAATGTATAGCAGTGATTCACGTAATAACAGTGATAGTTTTGCCATTTATCAACATCTATCCTGCAATATTATTTAGATAATAATCTTATTGCCTAAGTTCATTGCTCTATTAAAAATAAACACGTGATAGTTTTTAAAATATTCCCGTTTTAAAATTCAAAGGTTTCAGCAATTGAGGTTACGAATAGATGTAATTGTTTATATTAATCCTGATTGTTGTTGAAACATTATTAGGTTTCATGATCTTCAGAACCCTAGGCTTTTAAACATTTAATCATTTACTTATCAAAATTGGATCTTTATTTACAAAAAGGTAATATGAATATTTGCTTTGATGCACGTTTCAGAGTAAGTATAACATTTTTAATTTTGCATCGTGTGGAGCATTTTTAGTTTGGAAAGCTGTTCATTAGCTTCGACAAGCTTCGATAGACTTCTTTGACGTCGATTTTTAACTATAAATGGAGAGAGAATTGCAAGCCAATATGAGTAGTGGAGTTGTATGTCGTGAATCAAACTTCAACTGGAGTCATGAGAGAACGTAGGCTTTCACGGCCGGAGTTAGTGTAACTAAGAAATGTTTCCGGGCTGTTTTGCCGTGGTCTGCTGGTGTTAGGAGTACCAGACGTTTCGTCCACAATTACGGTGGACATCTTCAGTGGCGCGGTCGAAGTTTTCTAGGAGAAGGTTTCGCTGCGTCTGAAGCGTTGACTCCAGTGTAATTGGCAGGCTGAGGGCAGCCCGAGGTGTGCTAGACGTGTCACTGTTCTCGGAGAGAACTTAACCACGTTCTGACGGGGTTGTGGGTTTTGTAGGATGGCGGGTGTGTTTTGGGGTTGTGGAGTGACAGGAGTGACTCCAGTCCAGTGTAATTGGCAGGCTGAGGGCAGCCCGAGGTGTGTTAGACGTGTCCCTGTTCTCGGAGAGAACTTAACCACGTTCTGACGGGATTGTGGGTTTTGCAGGATGGCGGGTGTGTTTTGGGGTTGTGGAGTGACAGGAGGAGGCATTTATTGCTCCTCGACGGTTGCCTTGATGGTGCAACGGCCCTTGTGCACCGCTGGTGTGTTTTTATCAAAAATGTTTCTTTTGAGGTTTTGATTTTGAATCCAAGCAACTCTTGAAGGATAATAAGGAGCTTAGCCGTAGCAGCTGTTGGTGGTGCTCCTTCGTTACCGGGGATGCCCGCAAGCCAAGATGTGTTGAGCCAGGAGCCAGGAGCAGGAACTAGTCGCCCGAGTGTACTCGGGCGGGGGCAAATCACCACGGTACCTATCCGCTTTTCTTGCGGATTTACCCGTGTGATATAGTAGTCGGGATCGCTACTTTTTATACTGGCAAGTGGGGGGCGGGGCTTGGGCTCTCCGGCGAACGTGGCTTCTGATTGGATCGCTTCATTGCTTCTCGTTTGATGACGTTTCTTGCTTTTAATGACAGGATGCCAATTCCTATTGAGTTTTTGCAAGAAAAGCGGATAGGTACCGTGGTGATTTGCCCCCGCCCGAGTACACTCGGGCGACTAGTTCCTGCTCCTGGCTCCTATTGAGTTTTAGTGCCGCTTCTTTTTTATTAAAATTGTTCGGATGCTTATAAATCTCTATAGCCTCCCGCTGTAGTCGTGCATGGTCAACTGGAGTGTTTGCGCGCAGTGGCGTGTAGCCGTCAAGTGTCTACACGTCGAAGCGTCAAGTGAATTATTTGTAGTACTGAATTAAAGACTTCATTTACAACCAATTTTTAACCCAATAAAGACATTTTTTACAATACACGTGAACCTGACCATTTATAGCTTTAGTTAATTGGTGGAGTTTTTTCCACTGGCACATAAACTCTTAAACTTTAGAATTCAATTATTATATTATGATAACAAAGAGTTATTACTTTTTCACAATTTTTACTCAAATTTCACAGATACATCACCTTAATGATATCTAATTTTATGCAAATAGTATAATTTTGTTAATTTCTTAGGATAACTAGATATGCAAAAGTCATCAGAAGGAAGACGACTTCACAGGCTATTCGCAGAAAAGTTACGGTTTCTTTTCCCATGGAAATAACTTAACAAATGTGTTATTTTAATTAAAAACTTTGAGCAAGTTTTGACAGAATCAAAAATAATTGTACCAAGTTGCGGTTAGTTTGGGGTGGTGGTGGAATTATCTAGACAATCTCTGGAAGACATGAAAACAAATACAGTCTAAATATGTGATCAACATTCCGTTTATAACTTTTACACACTTGAAAACGCATATATATTCTTATAAAAAAAATGTATTTTATTGGATTGAGGAAGCCACATTTGGTGAGATCTTGGTACGGAATTTTCGGATGAAAAGCAATATACTTCGTCTTCTTACTATTAGAGAAAAATAAAAATTAAATGTAATTCAATCAGAATCAACAGGCGTATACTTCCTTACAAAATTTATTCGCCTGGATAAATAAATATTCCAACGTAGTTTTCTTATAGGATTCCAAAGCTATTTCAGGCTATTTTTTCAACTGACTGCCCTAAAATGGGGGAAAAATAAATTCATAATATGATTAAATGTCTCCAAAATTTAATCATATTATGAATTTAATTTGTCCAATGTATTCCATCCCATTGTGGAATTTCTGGAAATGAGCGAGGGATATTTTGGCCAAGAATGATTTCAAAATTATTCAAAAACGAAACAAAATAAGATAGATAAAAGGTTAATTACAACAATTTTCACAACCGATTATGACAAATATCTTACTTCCTCTGAAAAACTTGACTAGAAGAATCCCCAAAATGTACTTAAAACTATTCCAGATCTGCCTAGAAAATCATCCGTTGCAATGTTCAGATTAATCACAGGCCATGATTGTCTTGAGGAAACATGTGTTCAAGATTGGATATGCGGTAAAGATGACACTTAATGAATATTGATCACCGAACTGTAAGTGAAATCCTAAAAGTCAACAAGATCTAGTCTCTAAAATTGGGAAGCAAGTAGAAAAATTGCTATATTTTCAAATTCTGAGCATTAGACACACATACATTTTAGGATAAGAGCAAAAATACCGTATAGCTGGCATCACAAACTCCACTTCTAAGGCGTAGAAAGTTTTGGAGAAAAATTGAGGTCTGCTTGATCAATACTTTCCTAACGAGCAATCACATTTTTTGTATTTATTTGTTTTAGGAGTGGTAACAATAGTCCTGTCCAAGGGAACAGGATGTTGAAAATGTTCGGAAATAGCAATCAGAAGACCTTTCAGCACGATCGGCCATAATTTATAAATATTTTTGCTAAGTAAACACATGATGTTGCCTTTAATAATTAGGAAATAGAAACACTCAAAATTGCTACAATGGAAAAGAGCAACAAAATGTTTGATTGGTGGAATTTTTTACATTTTTTGGCACGAATAAACCTATTTTCTAAATTCATTTATAAATAACACAATATTGTGGGTTTAAATCTTGAGACTATGGATGCTTTGTTGTCTAATAGTTTTCTATATAAAAAGTAGTTTGGGGTAGAGGAATTGTTTTGTAAACCTTTATGTTACATCCTCGGAAGATGGAGAATTTAGATACTAAACCCCAAAAAAACGCCCCAAACCACCCCAAACTATCCTTTACATGGAAACATTTTCGACATTTTGATATTCACAAAAATAACTCTAATTGTTTTGATTAAAACACCCCATATTATAGAATACTTATTAACCAGGTTCAAAAGTCGAGCCTTATTAATAAGTGGGTCAAGTTAGATCTCAGGGAGTGATCTAAGGCTCACGAGTTATTAAAGCTACTTCTGCATAAAATTGAATAAAATACTTTATATACGTTTACTTAAGGAAATACATTTTTAATAGTATGATATGTTATATTAAATTTTATATCAGTGAACAATTTTAATTCCACTATTACCCCTCTCGTGAACTTGATTGTTGTTATGTTAACCGTTGTAGTTAAATGAAATCAATAAATCGCCATTTTCGATAATGGATGTCAAATTTATAGATGATATTTATCAAATTATGCAGTATGTTTTTGGTGATGCTATTGATACGCGTAACCAGATTTAGAAGAAGTAAGTTTTAGCAGTGTAACAAATGAGTTGATCTAAAAAAATGTCACTTCATGTGTTAATACGGCTTCTCAAGTCAATGTTAAAATTTGTACAAATTTCCGTTAGAATATTTTTGTATGATTTATGGTTGAAGTCACACTTAACCTAAAAGTTTTAATTTGTTTTTATGTATTAGTTGGTAATAATCAGTAGAAGAATGCCTTCGTTTTTCAACATCTTCTATTGCACTCGATGGAAAAAATATACTCAACTTTGGAAAGAGAATTTATTGTTTCTTAAGAAACAGACTTAATTTATGACACGTTAATATGTGAAAATACATAACGATGTATTATTTACGTTATACGAAAATAAACAGAAGCTTGTGCAATAGAAAATCATCAATTAATGACCTACTTTTGAAAGCAGACAAAAGATATTTACATCACAAGTGAAATATTCATGCTGAATTTTCTGGAAATAACATCTAAGGTGCACTTAATTATGAATGACTTTTGCATAACTGATAAACTGTATGAGATAGGGAGAAACTTACTACACAAAATATATGGATATCGTCAAAACACAAAAATTATGTTCTTTACATGTTTCTTGTTGAGGAAACCGTTTCCGAAATATTCTCTGTTATAGACTTCAATTTTAAAATTCATACTTTTCTCAGATATTAAGTCGTCCGTGTTTAGTTTGATTTTTCTCCAAAGCGAATTTCAAAACCATTTTGGTAATGCTTCTCTTGATTAACATGGTGTAGAAAGAAGAGGTGTGTTTGTAGAACAAATGGAGAAAACTATGTGAATGGAACACATTAGATATTTTTTATTTCATGAGACATGGGATATATAAAATCCAACACTTTCTTTCATTAGTCATAAAATCTTGAATTTCCATGAAATTTCCAGCCTCTTTGCATAAAAATTGTAACAGAAGACATTTTCTATGCTCATGACTTATTCGGGTCTCGCTAACAAATTATTGTTGAAAAGCTTATTCTTCTATCCACTTCATGCTTCGAGACAAACATTAGCATAAATTGTCTTATTACTTGGATCATTCTAAGTAGAAGGGAAATAAGGTAATACATTAGGCTAAAACGATAGTCAAATCTTTTAAAAGCTGATCTTTGTGCTTGAAATCCATTTCTTTCCAAGACCGGGACTTGACAAATTCCTTTATGAGAAAAGATTTTAAAACTGACACCGATAGCAAAGAATAGGTACCTCGGAAATGGTAAATTCCATGAAAAAGATATATATGAATAAATTGAATGATTTAAATAGATATTCATTATTTGTGTAATAAGCCATTGACTTGTCTGTTATGGTTTAACCCTTATGAAAAATTCCACAAAATTCATTAAAAACAAAGAGGTCTTTGGAGGCCATTCTCAGGAAATTGAAGATATACATTTTATTTGTAATATAAGTATTTTAATATACGTTATTTTAATCAAACGTTATTTATAATAAAAACATTTTCAAAAATGTTTCCATGTAAAGGATAATTGGTGTGGGGCATTTGCTTAAAAATCTTCGTGTTGCAGCTAGATATAAATGCCAAGTTTGGTATTTAACGGTCTTTTCGCTTTTGAGCTATGCTGTCCACATACGCATACCTTTTTCTAATACTGTTTTTTCAGGGAAGCTCAAATACCAATTCTATTATGTACATTGTATGCGCATACAGCTAGAGAAAGTAAAAAAGGGAATGTGACAAAATTACGCTTAAAGTTTACATGTCTGCATTTAAAGGGTAAAGTACAAATGGGGCAGGGCCATGACACGCCTGAAATACCTAAAAAAAATTGACGGACTTGATGTTTGCAGAAACAAAACAAAAAAAGGGACTTTGAACCGAAAATGTCAAATAGACGACCGTATGTCCCCTTATATAAACCGTTGTGTGAGAGTGTGTGTGTGTGTGTGTATGATCGTGTTAATGTAATTGTTATACTAAGCAGTTAGGTTTAAAGCAGTAGAGATCACAGATCCCTTCGGACTACATCCATATCATGGAAATGTCATGTTGCTTGTCTAAGATCCCTCAATACTCAATCAATCACTCAGTAATTAACATCTGTGAATTTACATTACTGGATGGTGTAGCACTGGCTTGCAACACCTTAGGCACAGCGGCTATTCACGCTTTGGGCCGTGATTATTCAGCAGAGAAGCCTTCAGGCTTGTATCAGTGTGCTATGGACAGCTAACTCCTCACTTCAATAACCCCTTTTTCATAAACGCTTTATTTCCATCCAAAACTTAATTTACTAGGATATTATTTTCTCTAGCAGTATGTAAATCGTACATAGTGGATAGAGAAGATATTGTATTCCACCCAAAAATTCGATAGCAAGATTTAACCGGAAATACATCTTTTGAGGCTCCCTGAATCCAAAAAATGCTATATGTTTCATTCACATGACTTTATGTACACCTCTTCCTTAAAATCCTATTCTTATATTTACATCGTGTTAATCGAGAGATAAACATTAGCACAAATTGCCCTAATTACTTAGTCCCTTGTAGGAGCAGAGAAAAAATATAATGGGCTTCATTCACATGATGTCCTCTAGCTGTTCGGCAAAAAAGTGTTATTCAAAAGATTAATCTGTTATCTACATCATGCTAATCAAGATAAATATGAGCAAAATTAGTCTTATTACTAGAAGGTAACTAGAAGGGAATTAAAAAAATGTACCCGCTAAATAGATAGTTTCGTCCTTTAAAAGCCGGTCGCTATGTGAAACAATTGAAATTCCAATCTCTTTGCTTTACATGACTAAACAAACGAAAAGAATGATTCTTCCCGTTTGAGAAAATTTAAGAGACTAAAATTGAAGCTAGTAATCCGGAATATCTCTAAAATGGTTAACTCTACAAAAAAAATATAGATAAAAAGAGATCTTTGGAGGCTACTCCCAGAAAATCCAAGATATGCATTTCGTTTGTCATAAAAATATTTTAAACATAGCGTAATTTAATCAATAACGTTAGATTTTTTTTGAGAAAATCAATATTTTTGAAAAATGTTTCATGTAAAGGGCAGCTGAGGTTGGGGAAGTTTATTGAAAATCTTCGTGTCTCATCCTTGGAAGATACAAAACTTATATAACAATTTTGGTATTTAACGGTCTTTTCGTTATTGAGGTATGACGCCCACAGACACACACATACACAGTCAGACACACACACAAACATGGACATTCTTTCTAAAATGCTTTTTTTGTATTCTGGAAGGTCTCAAAACATATATTTCCGGTAAAATTTTTGTAGCGAATTCTTGGGTGCAACATAACACTTTCTCTATATACTATTATATAGAGAAAAATCATTTTTAGAAACATGTCCGTCTGTGTGTGTGTGTGTGCAGCTAGCTCAAAACGAAAAGTCAGATAAATACTTGGTATTTAATTTCAGTATCTCCCAATGATGCGATACAAAGATTTTCAAGAAAATTGTCCCATTTCCAACTACCATTCACATGGCACATGGAACATTTTTCGAGAATTTTGTTTTTTCTCAAAAATTATTGTAACGATTTTGATTAAAATATTATATGTTTAATATATTTTCGTGACAAACGAATAGCAAATTTGGAATTTGCTGTAAATGACATCTGAAAAGCTCTTCATTCTGGATGACTGCTGTATAATTTTTGTTTAACTGGTAAACCGTAAGACATAGACAAAGACTTACGACACAAAAAATGTAGATATAGTTAAAACACACAATTTGTCATTTACAGTTTTTGCATAGAGTTAATTCTTTTCAAGATATTCAGAGTTATTGGTTTCAGTTGTAAGGTACTTAAACTTTTCTCAAACGGAAGTACCTCTCTTTTCTTCTCTCTTTGTTTACTCTTAGTAACTAAACAGAACTTAATTTTAATTATTTCATATAGAATTATAGGCTTTTAAAACATTTGACTATCACTTTAGCTTATGCATTCTCTTATTTCCCTTTTACTTACAAAGAAGCAAACAATAAGAAACTCTGCTAGTGTTTACCATGATGTAGATAAAAGAATAATCTTTTGTAAGAAAAGTTTGTTTCGGATGAGCTAGAGAATGGAATATGAAGTTTTGTGAATGGAAGACATCAAATTGTTTACTTTCACTGTCGCTAAAATAGCACTATATTCCACCTACAAATTTGGTGTCCTGTTTACACAGGAGATGCATGCTTTGCGGCCCGCTTAATCTATAAAAGGTATTTTTAAAAACATATCCAACTGTGCGTGGCTGAAAATAACACGACTTCTATCACTACATGCATGTTGCGTCTCCAAATACATCCGTCAGTCTCTTCGGCATGCTCTTGGTTTGCACCTTAAACCTGCGCATCTTTCTTCTGAGATGCCTTGTACGTGTTCCAACGTATTTCTAAATTTAATAGTTATTTATTTGCATTGTGTATGTGTAACTCCTGTCTTATTGTTTCATTTGTATTTTCCCACATAAGTGCATGGTGTCGTCGGTAGAAACGGTATTGCCCTCCATCCAACATTCGAAACCGTGATTTCACCGGAAATTCAAGTTTCAGGGGCACTTGTATCCATAAAACGTATTTTTAGAAAAGGTCTGATGAAACGTTGGTAAAACCATATTTGTCTTCCAAGGATGCGACACAGCCCCAAACTCAAACTACCCTTTTCATTGAAAAAAATCGAAAATTTGGATATTCTCAAAAATATCTGTGACGATTATGATGAAAATATGTTATATTCAAGATATTTTACATGACAAATAAAATTTATATTTTGAATTTTCTGGAAATAGCTTCTAAAAACATCATTAGCTTTAGTGACTTATATATAACTTTTGCACAACTGTTGAACCGTATGAGATAGACAAATTTACTTCACAAAAAAGGTGTATCTTATTAAACATACACAATTCATGTCATATACATTATTTTTATAGATTTAACCATTTTCGGAATATTCCGAGTTACTAATTTTCATTTTAAGCTACTTACACTTTTCTCAAACGGGAAGACGTCTTTCCTTTTGTTTATTCCTAGCAAGTAAGGAGAAGCGACTTTTAATTGTTTCACTTAGCGACCTGCTTTTAAATATTTGAATATGGCTTTAGCCATATTTCCTTTCTACTTTTAAAGAAGCAAATAATACTTCTGGTAACGTTTATATCGATGATCATAAGGTAGATAAAAGAGTAATCTTTGTTAAAAAAAAATGTATGTGAAATAGTTAGAGAAAGTCAGTGAATGGAGCACATCGGACTTTTATTCCATCTACGCTGGTCTTTTCTATAGCTGATATCAGAAATTGCATTTCGGTTTCTTGTATTCTGCTTACATCCCTTTTCTGTAAAGTCCGTCTTCTGCTGTCGCCCATCTATTGCCACTGTTTTGTAAAATGTAATAATTGTGCATTCCCTTTTAGCGTATTTTCTATTTGATGTTAGTATCTACGTAGCCATCATTTGATATTTTGTAACCGTGATAATTCTATACGTTGGCCTTCAATAATTATTTTTATTCGTACTAGAATATTGCTTCTAAAAACCATAACTTTCGATTGTCATGCTATAGTTGAATTCCACACAGTTGTCCAGGATGTAAAGCCACCATTTTGAAAACACTTGCACTCCACCTATCCTCTTTTTACAAACATTCTGATGTGTTCCATTCATATAACTGTCTCAACATGTCTGCAATAAATTATTGTTAAAAAGCTTATTCTGCTATTTAGTTAATGCTAATCGAGAAAACATTTACAGAAATGTTCTTATTGCTTGCTTCCTTGTAAGTAGATGGGAAATAAGGGACTGCCTTAGGCTAAAGTATTAGGAATATATTTTAAAATATTTTTGTTATGTTATTGTATATGTATATATAATTGTTATGTACTTTGTTTGTATGGGCAGCAGTTGACAAATTCCCGTATGAGAAAAATATAAGCATTTTAAAGCTGAAACCAATATCTCGGAATATCTCAAAAGCAGCCAACTCTAAGAAAAAAATGTATATAACATAAATTCTATGTTTTAACGAGCTCTGCATTTTTGTGAAGTAAGTTTTTGTCTACCTCTTATGGTTTTCCAGTTATGCAAAATTCCGCAAAATTCATCCAAAATAAACATGTCTTCAGAAGTGATTTTCAGAAAATTGAATATATAAATTTGTTTGCATTAAACATCTTTAATATACGATATTTTAATCAAAATCTCCCAAATCGTTATACCCATTTTTGAGAAAATCAAAGTTTTCGAAATTTTTTCCATGTAAAATGTAGTTGCAGGTGGGGGATTTTCTTGAACATTTACCTGTCGCATTCTTGGAATACACTGAACTTAAATACCAACTGAACTGTTAGTTTCTGAGCTATGCTGCCCAAAACACACATATACACACGAGAGACCGACACACTCACGGACAATTTTCTAAAACTGCTTATTTGAATTCAGGGGTCTTAAACTTGAATTTCAGGTGAAATCTCGGTATCCAACTTTTGGGTGGAGTGCAATACCATCTCTATACACTATGCACATAGTATGTGTTGAGAAAGTAAAAACATACTACACAGAAAATGTAGATCTTGTTGAAACACACAAATTATGTCATATTCGTTTTTCTTTATTGACCTTTATGTAAAATATGTTAAATATACGTAGTAGGTCTCATAGTATTGCATTCTATTAAAACTTCGATACGGATATTTCACGGGAAACATATATATATATATATATGTATTGAAATACCTTGAAATAAAAAAGCCATTTTTAGAAAAAGGTCCGCGCGTGTGTATGTGTGTGTGTTATTTGGGTAGCATATATAAACAACGAAAGGTTCGTTAAATACTATATTTTAGCATCTTCCAAGGAGCGGTGTCAAAGTGGCCGGGTGGTTAGGCAGCTCGCCTCCCATCTAAGGGGCCAGGGTTCGATCCCAAGTGCCCGTATGTGGGATTTATAATGGACGAAGTGGCGCCTGGGTGGGTTTTCTCCGAGTTCCCCACCCCCGCCATTCATTCGACCAATTGCTCCATCATTACCTTTCCTATCATCCATTTTACTTGTATTTCATATCATCCACTTCATGCTCGGCTACGGACCGACCATTCGTTCCAGGTTCTTGATTCTGTGGTTTCGTGCCGTTACCTCCCGAACAGGATTCGACCTCTAGGCATTCGCTTATAAGTCCTAAGGGGGTATCAGTTCTAGAAATACGGAGAGAGTAAGCCGACTAAGAAAAACATCTTCCAAGGATACGCCACAAAATTCTTCAAAAATTCCCTAATCCAAACTAAGCTTTACATGGGATACATTCCGAAAATGTTTAATTCCTGAAAATTGCTCCAACTATTTTGATTAATAGTCACATATTAAATATATTTACACAAAAATTAAATAAATGTACTTGTCTAGTTTTTTGGGGAATAAAAACTTACTACACAAGTTAAGGTACACAGCCTATGTCAAATACATTTTTGTAATTTTAACTATTTCCCAGTTATTATGATTTGCGCAAAGAGGAGAAATGAGAAGTGGTGAGAGTGGTGGGGAGCAGGGGATCACACGTTGACCCCCAATTCCCTTATTATCAAAGATGGTGTTGCACATCTATGTTTCAGGAGGGGAGGAGTGTCGCGGCAAATAAAACAAGTCGTGTTAGTGTGGTTGTACATATAGGAGTGCTGCAATTAGACAAATATTTGGATCGACACACCCTGTAAGTGGAGGGAAAGTAGGAGGAGGAGGAAGAAGAAGAAGAAGAATACGCATGTTCAACGTTAAGTTTCGAGGAAAACTGAATCACATTCATGAACTGTCAGAATATGTTTAAAATATTTATATGGCGAAGATAAAGTACTATGTGTTGCACTTTCCGGGAATAACATGAAGTTCTCTTTATGATACTAAGCAGGATGGTTCAGGCTATTTCGTTTGTGCTTCCCATTCGGGAGGGGTTTCGACCCCGGCCTACCTGACCCATGGGTATTTTCTGTGGTTTCCCGGGATGCAGAGTAGACTTCCTTCATCCCCAAATTACTGTTCCTCCCATTCTTTTCCATTGTAATTTTACTCATCCTTCAGTCCGTGGGTTTTTTCATTGTTGGAAGTGTCGACGATGGTACTGGGTGCAGCGTGGGGGAAAAGGATGCCCAACGTAGCCCATTGGTTTAGTTGATGAGGGAGATTGGTTTGGTTGATGAGGTTGATGAGGGATAGATTAAGTATGTCATTGGCATTTTAACAGTGTATTACTCACATTATTGTTTATTTAACTCATTGTATTGTATATTGTATTATTACATTGACAGCGCTGCCACCGGGCCACACCCTAAGCAGTGAAATAAAGTATCTATCTATCTAAAATTAAACAAATTAAATCCTTTAAAATAAAACATTGATTCTATAAACTACTTTTAGTATATTTTTATATTCACAAATTCCATTTTGGCCCTCCGACTTCGGCTGGTTGTCAGGATGACGTCTCCAGCGGTAGCGGGGCGAGGTCCGCGGTCTGCCTGTCCGACTGTTGTGATGCTTTAATCTGGAAACTGTAGGAGTACTGACCTTGCTGTGCCGTGTCTCTGGTTCCATACTCCCGATTTATCCTCTCACCTCATCCCTCCCTCCCGGGGACGGCCCCTCGTAGGGTATAAGTACAACAACCATATAAGTTTCTGAGCCGAGTCCCCTCCGTCCGTATCCTAATTCTAATCCTCTTCATTCTGAATGGTCTTTATAAAATAGACACATAATATTTTCATTATGATCAGCATCATCATCACTGAAAAACTAGGCAATTGTCTGTTCTTCACGAAACAACCACTTGCTTGGTAGTTCCTCGCTGCTGATGACTATTTCTACTAAGTCATTCCGTTCATGTGTTCAGTCCAGTTTTACTTTCTCTACTACGAATAGTAAATAGGGGAAGTATTTATTCCACCCAAATATTCTATGTCGAGTTGCCACTGCATACATGTTTTGAGGTCTCCTGAAAAAACAAAAATTTTTTAGAAAAAGAACCGTGCATGTGTGTATGTGTGTGGTGTCTGTCTGTCTCGAATAGCATATCGCAAAGATATGTTGGCAAATACCATACTTATTATTTAACTTCACACCTTTCAAGAATGGGACAAGGACATTTTCAGGAAAATCCCCAACGTGAGACTAACTTTTCGTGGAGACAGTTTCGAACATTTTGATTTACTAAAAATGACTCTAACGATTTAAAATAGCATATATTTGGAAATTTTAATGACATATAATAAGTATATTTAGTTAAGGAGCCTGATCTTTGTAGTCTGAAGCATTTTTTTTTATTGTTTTTGTAGGGATCAAGCTTCACAGCCTTACAGTATTGTGCCATAACTCAGTAAAAATTTTGTTCCTGTTTTATTTCCTCCCTTTGTTTTAGCAATTCTCTGTATAGTTCCGGAACTGTAATTTCTTGTTTAGTTCCTGTAAGCTATTTAACTTAGAATTAGCATCTATTTATACGTTATGACAATGGCAATGACCAGTTGACGCAAAGGACATTTAGCACCTCGACCCCCAGTGGATCTTTTGTCCGGCAGGAACGGACGAGCTCATGGAATCCTAGGAGACGAATGGACTGCAGGCCGCCATATTAGTTCCAGGCTAGAACAGAGAGCCGGGGAATACACTCTGCAGTGAAGGCCTGACAGGCCAGGGCCAAGAAGACGTTTCAAATTGTAAGAATTTGCACCACCGAACGTGCATCAGCCTCCTAGTCAAACTGAAGGATAAACGGGAAATTAATGGGAGGAAAAGAGTGAAAGGAGAAATGTGGAAGTATACACTACTCAGCATTCGCATTGTCGATGAGAGGAAAACCACGATATCCAAAGGTCGTCGAGGATCAACCCCGGGATCTTTCGAATGAGAGCCTCAGACTTACCGGTTGAGCCATCCCAATTGGTTTTCTACATTAAAGATTATATCAAACCGAAAATATTTAAAATCCAATGTTTGTTTTAGACTCTGAATCTTTAAAACACTGGATTTCTTTCCTTTCTCTGTCTGTATTATGTTTCCTAAAAATCACAAAATTTACGCAATTTGTTTAAAAAGTAAGGATTTCTGTAAATTATTTTCATTTTTTTGGACTAAGAATAGATTGTCTGTAGATAAAATAGTATATATGTTTTATTAATAACCCTTACTTCTAGACTAACTAAAACTGTATATTTATTCAAAATGCTGGTATAATAATTAAGGTAGATAATAAGCTACGAGAGAAAAACTGTTGATTTTTAGAACTCTATTTTATAGAATCAAATTAAATTTGTTTACATCTTCCAGCTACTTTATAATATTTTGCGGGTTGATTGCCATTGTGTGATTTACTCTAACAGTTTGTTAATTATAATATAAAGATTTTGTGTTCTTGCAAAAATAAAATTGACAGGAGAAAATTTTCAGCCTATGATTTTTCACGGCTTTAAGTTTTCATTAAGACTTAAACGTTGTAAAGTTTCCTTAGAAATGAATTTGTCCTATCTATGGCAACAATTTATAATCAGTACAGTTATTAGTTTTATTTTGGTAATGAGTTTCTTGAAGGATAGCCCAAAACTGTTGTTACTAAAGAAGATATTGCCGCTGTTCTAGCAATGCTTATTTGGTAACACTTCCAAACATTTTACATCAACAATTAGATGCAAGTTAACTTTGTTGTTGATGGGTTAAAATTAAACTGACTTCCTAGCAAGATCAACAATGTAGTAGTTGGTGCAGAAAAACTCTGGAAAAATTGCAAAAGAGCTCTTCAGTTATTGTTTGCGATATCGTTACTGGTGATTATTCTTTGATTTATTTTTATGATCCTGAAAGGAACAGGCAATCGGCTCAATGGATTTTTCGAACGGAACCTAAACCGACGAATTCACAGTATTGGTAAGAAGAAAGTTCGTGAAAAAGACCTAAGCAACATAATTTTACATCATGACAACGAATCGCGTATAGTACGAAACTTACAGTAATATTTACATACCCTAAGGATCAACACTCTTTACCACACAAGTCTTTACCCAACACCTTTTGAGTTTTTTCCTTTTCCAAAAAGTTGGAATAAAATGCATGAAATCACTTTTTCTTGCCACATGAAACAGCGGAACATCATAAAAACGTGATTTCTGACATTCCTAAGGAAGATGGCATCATTGCTTGGCTACTCCTTCCTCGCGGTCGGGTCGGCTGCTCTCATGTCATCCTTCCTCCTGGAGTCTGACATGTAATAAGCCCATGAGTGCTGCAGTGTGGAACGCTCCAAAATAACACACACACACACACACACATGCATCAGTGAAATTTGGAAAATCTACAGTTTGCAAGATACTTTGCTGAAACCTATACAGTTATACACAAACATAATGACATTTGTGCTACGGTTCAAAATACTGGAGGTTGTTTAAATAATAATGTTATTGTTTAGGTTCCCTGTTCGGATAAAAATGAGCCACCTGATGTATTTTTTAAAATGTTTACATAGAAGTATCCGGCTTTACAGAAAATGTGTTTAAAAATATATATCTCATATTATATTATTTTCTCCACATTTACTACGAACGTACTGTATAGAGAATGTATGTATTACACCCATAAAATCGATACCGAGATTTCACTGCAAATACGTATTTTGAGACCACCTGGTTAAAAAAAAAGAAGCATTTTTAGAAAGAGGTCGGTGAGTATGTATGCGTGGATAGCATAGCTGAAAAAGGAAAAGTCCGTTAAAATACAAAACTTGGCATTTAAGTTTAATATCTCCCAAAGCTGCTGCACAAAGATTTCAAGAAAATCCATCCATCTACCCTTTGCATGGAAAAATTGCCAAAAATGTGGTTTTTCTCAAAAAATGGCTCTAACGATTTTGATTAAAATATAGTACCTATATTACAGATATTTAAATGTTAAATAAAATGCATGTCTTCAATTTTCTGGGAATAGTCTCTGAAGACCACTTTATTCTGATTGAATTTTGCTGAATTTTGCATAACTGGAAAACCGCAAGAGCAAGACAAAAGATTGCTACACACAAAATGTAGGTCTCGTTAAAATGTATAATTAATGTCATATACGTTTTTCGTGAAGCTGGCCGTTTATCAGATATCCTTTGCCATTGGTTTCAGTATTAAAATACTTATACTTTTCTCATGTGGGAATTTGTCAACTCCTGTCCATACAAAGAAAGGAGTTTCAATCATATAGCAACCAGCTTTCAAAAGATTTGACGATCGCTTTAGCCTATGATACTCTCTTATTTGCCTTCTACTTACAAGAAAGCAAGTAATAAGACAATTGTTAATTATTGATTTTATCTCTATTAGCATGAAACTTAAAGAGGAATAAGCATTTTAACAATAATTTATAAGAAATGTAGAGAAAACAATGTGAATAGAATATATCAGATATTTTTTTACTATCTCTACACGTACTATGTACATAGTGTATAGAGGAAGTATTGTTATACACCCAAAAATTTGATAGCGAGATTTCAATGGAAATAGGTAGTTGTTTTGATACCTCCTGAATCCAACAAAGTATAGTTCGTGTGTGTGCATATGTCTGTGTGTGTGTGCATATAGGCATCATAACTCCAAAACGAAGTCAGTTAAATATCAAAATTACTATTTAAGTTCATTATCTGCAAAGGGTGCGACACGAAGGGTTTAAAGAAAATCCCTCTACCCCTAACTATCCTTTACATGAAAAAAATGTCGAAAGTTTCGATTTTCTAAGGGTGTGGAATACTGTATATTAAAGATATTTACATGACAAACAAAAGATATACCTCTAATTTTCTGGGAATAGCCACTTAAATTTTCTTCATTTTTGATACTCTTGCATAACTGATAAACCGGAAGAGATAGGCAAAAACTTACTGCACAAAAATGTAGATCTGGTTAAAACATCAATGTATGTAATATACAGTTTTATTTCGTGGAGTTATTCATTTCCGAGACATTCCCTGTTATTGGTTACTTTAACTTTTCTCATACGGGAGCTTGTCAACTCCAGACGAATATCAATCAAATAGCAACCAGATTAAAATGTTTGACTAGCGCTTTAGCCTAGTGTATTCCCTTATTTCCTTCTTAAATGAAAGCAAGTAATAAACCCATTTCTGCTAATGTTTATTTTGATTGGCATGAAATAGGTAGAAGAATAAGCTTCTTAAGAATAGTTTATTACAGAGATGTAGGGAAAGTCATGTGAATGGAAGGCATCAGATTTTTTTATATTAACTCTAGTTAGTGTAGAAACATTATTTCGTTTCGTACTCTTCTAAACTCTTGATTTTTCAAAAGTTAATAATTTATTTCTCAAAACAGGAGCATTATTTTGAAAAAGTGTATGGCCATTTTATTTTATGCGGTTTTAAGGACAATATACACATTTTGAAACAAATTGGTGAAAATTTGCATCGTGTGTAACTTTTTGACTGTTGTAAAGTGTTGGAAAAATTTCCGAGAAAATAATGTTTAAAGTTGAGAGTGCCTATTAATAGGCATACGCCTACCCATCTATAGATTCAGTTAATTGGTAGTTAAAGTCTGCCAAGAGGGAAAAACAATATATTTTCTTAAAGTTTAGAAATCATAACATTTTATTTTTTTCGTAGTCGGCTCCCTTCCCCTTATGTAGGACGACATTTCCCCCCCCCCGCTAGAACTAACAAGGGTGGCTGTGCGGGAGCCAACCTTAGAATGGAGAACCTAGAACCTGGTTTGTAGCCAGGCATGAGCGTGAGGAAGCGGATGATATGAAATGCAAATCAAATGGATGTTATGAAAGGTGATGATGGATGATGGAATAATTGGTGGAATGAGCGGCGGGGAAACCGCAGGACCCGGAAAAAACCCGCCTAGAAACCGCTTCGTCTACCCCAAATCCCACATGGGGACGCTTGTGATCGAACCCGGGCCGCATTGATCGCAGGCGAGCGGTTTAACCACTCGGCCACGGCGCTGCCTTATCATTTTATTGTCAAAACAAAATAATTTTTGAATTTTTCACAGAGTCTACCTTTCCTAATAATTCTCCCTGTTATTTTCACTCTTCCTGTATAAAAATTTTAGATCCTATTGAAGCATACAATTTTGTCCAATGAAACATTTCTGCTGAGTTAACTATTTTGGAGATATTCTAGTTGCTCTACTTACCGTGGGTAAAGTAGCAGAGAGAACAATGTTATATTCTAGATTTAGAAGTTCACGCTCATAATGCCACTAAAATCTTAGTTTCACACAAAAGCTCTCCTTGCTGGATGATCCTACGATTATATCTCGTATAAGCATCTAATTTGAGGCAGTCCCATAAATTCGATGTAACCCGAGCTCCTCTATGCTAATTTTATGGGCGCACTCTCCCAATTTAGAGGTTATGGACGGATGCGAAATGTAACATTTCCCACATTTTGCTTTGGTCCTATTTTCCGTACATCATGAAAGTTTAATTGAAGTTCTCGACGGGAATTTCTTAAGCTTACTGACTTCCATTTACAGGTATTATTGCTCAATTTTAGAAAATGCGTTTTGGTACACTGCCGAACAAAAACTTTTGTCGTTCTGTCACAATAACTACTGTTGGTGCCTTGTCGCTTTTCTCCCTTTTAAAGCTTTCCCGCCTTCAGTAGCTCCCACATCAAAAATTTTACTTCTCATATTCTCCCAAGGAATAATAATAATATCAATATTATTATAATTATTATTATTATTATTATTATTATTATTAACCTTATGGGTTACATTTTCAGTATCTATCTCTCTATACTGCCTTTCTTCAGAATATGAAGACCCAAAAGATCGATATCGATGAAGAGAGTAAATGAAAAACGAAATTTCGGATAAACAGAAAATGTCATAGTTATAACAGATTGCTTTTAAGAATGCAAGGTCAAAATGCTGAACATTCGAAAGGAATTTCACTCATCAAAACAAGAACTTATGTATACGGATACCTGTGTTTCTTTTTATTTCTGAGTTATGATTTCATTTTGTATGAGGAGTTGTTTTACTGCGATCGTTTAGGCGCGAAACGAATAATAACATACAGTACGTAGGTGTTTGTTACTATGCAGCACATCGACCCAGTTTAGGCGATTGTTAAAACGAATGAGTCTTTGATTAGCGATGGAATGGTCAGGGAGGGCCAATACCTTGTCCTACCTGTTCTCCTTTACATTTTTGGCGTTGGCGCATTTAAAGACCATGGTATATGCAATTCCTGTAAATGGTGTGCATACACTACGCATGTTCAAAGTTATGACGTATACCGTTAACAAACAGAGATGTGCATTGCAAGGATAGCGGCCATATCAAGCACTGTTATGAGAAGTAGATCAAACATTAATCATTAATGTACTGTAGTAGACTATAACTCAGATATTAAGTTTACAAGTCGTGTTTACAGCAACTTTTCTTCTTTTGTTGCACACTGCCTGCTCTGGTAATATTACAACTTATTTTCTGAAAACTTTCAGGATTAAAATATCATAAGTTTAATATATAAATTTGATGAACAAAGGTCATACCCATCTTGAATATTTTGTAAAATGCCTGAGACAGCTTTAGGTTTTAGTAACTTTTCTCAAACTGGGCACCATGAAGGTTACACCTCTCGTAAATAAATTTACTGAAAAAATATAGACATCAATAAGCTGTGTTTTCATATCAAATCAAGTTTTGGACCCGCCTCTTTAGCGTGAGGATAGCGTGTCTGCCTCACGTTCAAGAGTCTGAGATAAAGTCTAGCTAAGGTATTTTAAGTTTTTTTTTTTTTTTTTCAAGGGTTGCCCTAATCCTAAAAGACTAAGGTTGGACATCCCGGGCTCCTTTAAGTACTATTTGTCTTATTTCACCGATTTTCATTCGCCATATGACCTATCAGGTCTATTTTAGTTCAGTGTCTATTAAAGATGCGACATGAATATATTCAAAAAAATCTCGTACCCGAAACTACCTTTATGGAAAAGTTTTCTGTTTTATTCTCTTAAAAAGGGCTCAGTACAATTTTCATTAAGAGAGCGTATGCTTAAATATATGAATGACAAATAAAAGTTACATATTGAATTTTCTATGAATAAGTTATACAATCCTCTTTATGAAGAATGCTGTATAACTAATTAATCATAGATTATACTGGTCGAAAAATATATATCTGATTAAAGCACATAATTCATATCATATATCTTTTGTGGTGTTTACGATTTACAAATATTTTTTGCTACTGCTTTCAAATATCAAATACACATCGTTTTTCGACTAGTTCTATGGCCATGAGATGACCATGTAATTTCAAAGACTCACAGAGCGACACAAACACCAGACTATTGCATTAGCCTACTGTATTCTTCTTTTATCTCAACGAAGCATTTAAATGTGTGATGAGCATTCATCTCCATTATCAAAAAAGGTGATGCATTACACTCGCATAACTTTCTCTAACTGTTCTACAAACGTCTTACGTAAGATTATTCTTCTTTCTCGCATAACTTTCTCTAACTGTTCTACAAACATCTTACATAAGGGTATTACTTTCTCCATACGCACTATGTACATAGTGTATAGAGAAAGTATTGCACTCCACCAAAAAATTCGATACCGAGATTTCACCGGAAATATATGTTTTAGGGTCACCAATATCCAAAAAAAGCATTTTCACTAAAAGGTCCGTGTGTGTGTGTGTGTGTGTGTGTGTGTGTGTGTGTGTGTGTGTGTCCGTGTGTCCGTGTGTCTGTGAACACGATAACTCAAAAACGAAAAGTCGGTAAAATACCAAACTTGGTATTTAAGTTTAGTATCTTCCAGGGATGCGACACAAAGATTTTGAGAAAAATCCCCTCATCCAAAACTACCCTTTACATTGAAATTTTTTCGAAAATTTTGATTTGCTCAAAAATGGCTCTAACGATTTTCATTAAAATTTCGGATATTAAACATATTTACCTGAAAAATGAAATGTATATCTTGAATTTTCTGGGAATAGCCTCTGAAGACTAGTTTATTCTGGATGAATTTTACTAAATTTTAAATAACTGCTAAACCGTAAGAGATGGACAAAAACTTACTGCACAAAAAGTGTAGAGCACATTAAAGCACACAATTTATATTATTTACATTTTTTTCGTGGAGTTCGTCGTTTTTGTGACATTCCTTATTTTTGGTTTCCGCTATGAAAAACGTATACTTTTCTCATACTGGAACTTGTCAACTCCTATCCATATAAACAAAGGAACTTCATTGACATAGCAACCAGCTTTTGACTATCACTTTAACCTACGGTTGTCCCTTATTTTGCTTCTACTTACAAGGATGCGAGTAATAAGACTATTTCTGCTATTTTTTTCTGATTAGCGTAAAGTAAATGGAAGTATAAGCTTTTTAAGAATTATTTGTAGCAGGGATATGGAGAAAGTCATGTGAATGGTACACATTAGATTTTTTTTCTTTCTACACCATGCTAATATACATAGTCATTAGCAGAGCGTTCTTTGTGAGTAGAAATGAACTAAGGAAATACAGCAGGCTATACCGATAGTCAAATGTTTTAAAAGCTATCGTTATGATATTGTCATTGCAAATCGCTTCTTTGCTTGGTCATTAGAACAAAAGAAAAACGGACACTTCCTGCCTGAGAAAAGTATAAGCACTTTACAACTGCAAGAATTTCTCGGAAACGGTTATCTCCACAACAAAGACGTAAAGGAAATAAATCGTGTCTTGCGACGAGATCTACATTTTTTGTGCAGTAAGTTTTTGCCTATCTATTAAGGTTCAGCAGTTAAGCAAAATTCGGTAAAATTCATTGAGAATAAACAGATCTTCAGAGGCTATTCCCATAAAATTCAAGATATGCATTTTATTTTGGATGTAAATATCTTTAATATACGGTAGTTTTATCAAAACTGTCACAGCCATTTTAGAGAAAATAAAAATTTGCGAAAAATTGTCCGTGTAAATTGTAGTTTGTGGTGAGGGAATCTTCTTGCAAATCTTCATGTCGCATTCTGGAAGATACTAAACGTAAACCAAGTTTGGTATTTAACGTCTTTTCGTTTTTGCTCTATGCTGTGCACACACACATACAAAGACACACACAAACACACACACAGACACACACGAACCTTTTTCTAAAAATGTTTTTTTCGGACTCATGGTGACCAAAAACATATATTTCCTGTGAAATCTCGACATCAAATTTTTGGGTGGAATACAATACCTTCTCTATGCACTATGTACATTGCACATGCGAGGCTAAGGAAAGTAAAAAAGATTAATATTGGATGTAAGGAAAGTGCTGATATTGGATATAAGATGTGTTATATGTACTTATACGGTAGGACAGCAAAGCCATTTCTGATCTGAGAATATGACAGGAACGTTTTTAAAAGTGACTCGACAATATGCTTGACAAGGAAGCATTATGCAACCATGTTCGTAACGCCCTCGGAAGTTAAGAATGTGAGAAGAGACAACGGGCGGCCGGAATCAAGACGACACAGCAGTTTCCAGTTTGAAGTGTCCCGACAGTCGGACAGGCCCCGTGATCCCCGTCAATAACGCCCTTAGGGAGTAGCAGGTAACCTGGAAACTATAGGGTCGTGACATTGCTGTGCCGTAACTTCTGATCCGATCAAATGGAGGAGAAAGTTCCACAGAGAGCATCCCTTATTCCTGCCACACTGCATCGAAACAGTCGTCGACACTTTCAAAGCAGAAAGAGACCAAACGGGTGAAGCTAGAATGAAATGACTGATGGAACGAATAGAAGTAAAGGAGAAAAACACTCGTCGGGGAAACCCCGAAAATGGGTCAGAGTGGGTGATCACCAGAAATCGACCCAGTACTTCCCGAAAGTGAGAGGTACGCGTTACCGCGACGCTATCTCGTTCGGTTACAATGATCTAAAAAGGGGAAGGGTATTACTACCATTGTTTGGTATGCTAGATTCCCTTAGGTTATCATGAAAATAGTAATATGTTTTCCATCGTCACCCCCACTCCACGCCGCGGGCTTAATGTTCAAGCACTAGTCGAGTGGATATTGACACCCACTGTGTCAAGAAGGGCCAACAGGGTCATATATGAGGCGAAATCATTACTTTTATTTCAGTGAAAAATAAAGGTATTAATTAATAATTATAGATATACCTAAATCAGTAATACAAAATTGCATACTGAATTACATTTTAAGGGTTATTTTGCTCCAGTGTGTATATTTGTGTATATTAAGCAAAACCATTCTAGCCCGTTTCGATAGTGTGATGGTAGCGTATTCAAATGGTCGCGAGTTCGAACCTTGCTTAAGGTTTTTTCAGAGTTGCCCTTATCCTGAGAAATTGAATGTCAGTAACTTTAAGGGTCACGAGGTACTTTGAGCATCATTTAACTGAATTCATTCATCGTCCTAAATGACCTAATAAGGTTAAGGGACCTTAGGCTTTAAAAAAATACCTTTTTATCTACCATATGGAAAAAAGTCCGATGTCTTGCACTCACACAACTTTTTCCACTCACTCTTCTTTAATGGACAATTAAAAAGCACCATGCCGCCATCGCTAAATCTGTTAAATTCAATACCCATTATCCTGAAAGACATTTGACTTGTCAGATATGTAAGTCAAAATCTTACCACATAATAATTGTACATCTCTTTAAAATACACAATTTATGTCATAGAGTTTTTCGGAGTTAAGCATTTTCGACCTACTCCTTGTTATACGTTTTAATCTTTTCAATACGTAGACTTTTCTCAAATGAGAAATCGTTATTCGCTTTTTTTCATCCTGGTTACGTAAAGAGAAGGAAATTTCAATTACATATAAGCCAACAGATTTAAAAAAATTAAACTATCGCTTTAGCCCAGTGTATGTCCTTGTTTTGTCTACTACATACATTCCTACACACATATATGGGCCGAGTGGTTAGACCACTTGCATCTTACCTAGACTCTCACCCAAGCGACCGCATTTGAGATTTGTAGTGGACAAAGCGACCCAGGTTTTCTCTGGGTTCTCCGGTTCCCCTCCTCCATCGCATTCCACCGGTGCTCCATCTTCATTCATGTATCATCAGTGTCATCGCCGACGGTGTCACAAGTAGAAAAAGCGGGCGCTAAACACTACCAAATAAACATACACACACTACCATTGTCATTATAGGGAGAAAATTTAATATTTGGTATGTGCGGTAATGTCGAAAACAACTCAATGGATTTACACAATTCTTTCAATATTGAAAACACCAATTCGATTGCCGGATATGGTGTTATAATGCAGTTATTAATTTCATTAATTGCTAACAGATTACTTAAAAGCAAGACTTAAAAATCTCTTTTAACTAACTTCTCACACGGAGGTCCCGGGTTCGATTCCCGGCTGGGGCGGGGAATTTTTCTTTAACCAGATTTATTCCCTATCCCCCACAGAGTCTGGAAGTATGAATGTGAGAGTAAATGTGCGTGTGTATTAGTAATATAATAATGATTAACCTAATGTTCTAACCTACAGTAATATGAGTTGTGTCACAAGTCAAAGGCCCCGATATGACCATTGAAGTTAAAGGGGGCTATACAAGTGAAAAAAAATCTCTTTTACATGATTATGAACACGTTTTAAGAGTGTTTACGAAGAAACCTTAGATTGTCATGCAGTAGGAAATATTTATAGTTCTACAGAACAGGTATGCAAAACAAGACGGTGGATATTTCATTCCAATCAATATGAATATAAATAAATCACGATTTAACTACTAGGACATAACAAAATAAAAGAGAATGTAATATGTTTATAATGCCACAAAACGGGTGCACGCGAATGCCAACATATTTGATAACCCCCTGTATGTCACCGAGTTTTTCTTCGCCCACTTTGGTAGGGTTTTCAGCATCATTTCACCGATTCCATTCATCTCCGATATAACCAAGCTGTTAAAGGATGTTAAGATACAAAAATAAATAAATAAATAAAATTGTTTCGTTTCCTTTGATCTTACGCTGTAAATAAGTTCGTTAGTACAGCATCTAAATACGTGTAAAGAGAAAAATAATGCTAAAATTAGAAATCAATAATATTTTAACTTTTTATTAACTAAAAAAATAATAAGACTATTTTTCTCAACTATTTGTACTCTCCAAAAAGATCTAAACTACATCTTCAAATACCTTCATCTCATATCATTATATGTATTAATTGTTTCTCTGTTATGTAAATAGCTTTGTACCTTTCTTGTTATCCTTTCGTCTTATTATTCATAATGTATATTAATAACTTAGTGTTTGAAAAAATATCTATAAAAACACATATGTAGAGTTTACACAGTCCTTAGAATGGGATCGTGGTTTCAGGAAAGAAGTCTGAAAGGGCGTACAAAATACAACAGTTGGATAATCTACAAGACAACTTTCGCACCCCTAACATACAACATTATATGGTCCAAAGCAATGATGTAATTAAGCTTAAAATGATGATTTCAAAAAAATTGTTAGTGCTATGTAAACCACGCTATTTCTTTGGAAATGTTCCATGATAAACGTTTTTCTTATTTGCATTTGTTACATACTGTAGTCACTGTTATGTATATTTGAAGCATTTCTTGTTTTTAACCATTGCTTTATTGGGCGATTTTAATGGTTTTGAAGATATATTGGCTCTTCAGAGATTGAGCTCGATGAAATTCCCATGTTTTAACATTAAATGGTTTCTCGCCTGAAAATAAAATACTTCAGTGCATAATTATTGTTCCTAAATATTTACTTTCTGTACTTAGTAACTGTACGTAGATAGAGAAGATATTGCACTCTACCAAAAAATTCATATATTTTTTAGGGTACCCAAAAAGGAGCACTTTTACTCTGTACACGTACTATATAAATAAAGTATAGAGAGGCTATTATATTCCACCCAAAATTCCATGTCGCTATTTTACGGGAAATATATTTTTTGAGGTCCCCGTAGTCAAAAAAATAAATTTTACTTTCTATAGCCTGCAAATACAATGCATATAGTTGATAGAAAAGGTGTTGTATTTCACGTAAAAATTCGAAGTAGATGTAGAGATTTCACGGGAAATATATGTTTTGGGGTCCCCTGAATACATAGTGGGTAGCAAAGGTGTTGTATTACACCCAAAATTCGATATAATGATTTCACGGGAAATATATGTTTTGGGGTTTCCTAAGCCCAAAAAAAAGCATTTTTAGGAAAAGGTCCGTGTGTGCTGTGGATAGCATAGCTCAAAGACAAAAGACGTAAATACCAAACTTGGCACTTCCAAGAATGCGACACGAAGACTTTCAAGAAAATCCTCCCACCACAAACTACCCTTTACATGGAAAAATTGTCAACAATTTTGATTTTCTCAGAAATTGCTCTAACGATTTTGATTAAAATCCCGTATATTAAATATACTTACGTCCCAAATAAAATGTATAGCTTGGATTTTCTGAGAAAGGCCTCTGAAGACATCTTTATTCCGTATGAATTTTGCCCAATTTTACTTAACTGTAAAAGCATAAGAGATAGAGAACAAAAACTTACTGCACACAGAAAAAAATGAAGATCTCGTTAAAACACACAATTTATGTCCTTTACGTTTTTGTTGTGGAGGTAACTGTTTCCGAGATATTCCTTATTATTGGTTTCAGTTGTAAAGTACTGATAATCCTGGGCAAGCAAAGACGCGATTTGCAATGACAATCGCATAACGACAGCTTTTAAAACATCTGACTATCACTTTAGCCTAGTGCATTTCCTTGATTCCCTTAAACTTATAAGAAACTAAGTATTAAGAACATTGTGCTAATGTTTATCTCGCTTGGCATTGTGTAGAAAGAAAAACAATCTTTAGTAAGAAGTTTGTTTGTAGAGCAGCTACAGAAAGTCATGTGAATGGAACACGTGCGTGTTTGTGAGCACATTAACTCAAAACGAAAGGACAGTGAAGTAACAAATTTGATATTTAAGAGTCATGTCTCCCAAAGATGCGATACGAACATTTTCAAGCAAATCCTCCCACCTTTACGTGGAGCATTTTTTCAAAAATGGCTGTAATGATTTTGATTACATTTCTATATGTTGAAGATCCCTTGTGACAAATAAAATGTATATCTTGAATTTTCTGGGAATAACCTTCTGAGTTCTGTTTATTTTCAATAAACTTTGTCTATCTGCTAAACCATAAGACACAGACAAAATCGTACTACACAAAACACTTAGAGACCATTAAAATATAACACAATTTATGTAAAATAATCTTCCTCATAGAGTTAGGCGTTTTTAAGATATTCTATGTTAAAGTATTACCCTTTCCTAAGCGTAATCTAAGGGACATGCCTGAAAGCTAGTGATTCTTTCCTCTTTCCTTCTTTCTTTTTAATGCAATGTTGATTTATTTGAGCCAACAACTCATGACCAACTTTTTGCTTTTAAATTAAGCGTTTTATTAAGAAATTATCAATATATTGAAAATAACATCAAATAACCGTTAGAAAAATGATCTTTTTTATCGGTGTAGTAGTATATAGGGCCCGTATGAGAGACCAATGTATCGCATTCAGTTTTGATAGAGTGTTAGGAAATTACGCTCTTCGTCAGAAATAATGAGAGCTGTTTGAATTGTTCATGTTGGTTATGGCACATATTTTTAATTTCTCTACACGTATAATGTACATAATATGTAGAAAGGTATTGCACCCAAGAATTTGATGACGAGATTGCACCAGAAACATGTTTTGAGGCCCCTTGAATGAAAAAAAAAAATAGAAAAGGTGTGTGTGTGTTTGTGGATAGCACAGCTCAACAACTAAATACCAAACTAGGTTTTTAAATTTGGTATTTTCCAGGATGATTCACAAAGGTTTTCTAGAAAACCCTTTACATGGTCAATTTTTTAAAATTTTGTTTCTTCAAAATGGCTAACCATTTTGATTGAAATATTACAGATATTTACCTACATGACAAAATATATATCTTGCATTTTCTGGGAATAGTCTCTGAAGAGCACTTCCTTCTGGATGACTTTTGCAAACCTGGTAAATCTTAAGAGATACACAAAAACTTACTGCACAAAAAAAAAAAAAAACGTAGAATCTCTTTAAAACAAAAAAATTATGTCATATCCATTTTTTGTAGTTATCAGTTTTCAATATATTGCATGTTATTGGTTTCAATTATAAACCTCTTAAACCTTTCTCAAATGAGAGGAAATTTTTCACCATCTCTTATGCTTTGTCCTGGTAAACAAGAAGAACAGTACTTCAATTGTTTCACTGGGTTTTAAAGGATATCACTATCCTAGTGTATTCCCTTATTTCCATTCTGTTTATAAAAAGTCAAGTAATAACATCAGTTTCTGATAACATTTATCTCGATTATATAATATTTTGCAAGGAGGTTGGAACAGCTGGAGAAGGTCATGTGAAAGGAACACATTTTATTTCGTTATATTTACAATTTCCGAAATATTCTTTGATATTGGTCTCTGTTTTAAAATATTTAAACTTTTCTCATAAGACTTAACAACTTCTGGCCATGCAAAGAAACGAGTTATAACCACACAGGAACAGGAGTTTGAAAGACTTGACTATTAATCTAGCTTAGTGTATTCCATGATTTCCTTTCTACATACAAGTAAGCAAGTAACAAGACCAGTTTTGGGAATGTTTATCTGTTAGTATGAAGTAGGCAGAAGAATAAGCTTTTCAACAATAGTTTGTTACAGAGATGTAGCGAATGGAACACATCAGATTTTATTCGTTTTTTTTAAATAATATGTAAAATAATATTCTTAGCCTGTTATATTGGCTATGTCTTGCAACAGGTGCTGAAGATGGTCCTTTAGGCACCAGGCAAAAAGTTTGTGTGTTCTCTCACAATTGAGAATATCGCTCCTATTGCTTCATAAATGTCTCTTGCTAACACTTTCCGAAGACTTTTCCCCCCAAATATCCGAAGAAATATTAATACTACGTAATTGTAAATTTAGTACTAACCATAACTGTAAAATTTGTTAACACATTTGTATTATTGCCCAAGTTGCATTTACACATATAGCTTCAGCTGGCCATGCAATTAAGCGTAGCGTTATGTAAGCTGTTCAATGTATGGTCTTCTGATTCGATGTGAAATTAATGGCGTGCGAAGAATGCTTATTTCCATTTCAAGGTGGAGTACCTACTAATACAGATTAATTGAAGGTTGTCTGTTCGGATTAAAAAAGTTTATATTTTCGGAAAAACGAAAAAAAAAATGGAATAGAACAAACATGTATCTAATTACAGCTATAAGATTGTCGGTGTAGGTAGCTCATTTGGTTAGTCACTGGCTTTCAAAATAGCGATTATTTTTAAAGTATGCTTAAAAGTGACAGGCCCATTTCAGTAGATATATTGCCATATTAAAGAACTTCTGCGGAATGGAATTCCAGCACACCGGCGGGGCTGATATGACCCTGGTAATTGACAGTGTCGTTAACAAGCAAACAAGCAAACAAATAATAATAATAATAATAATAATAATAAACACATAATAATAAAATAACAACAATGAACATAACCCATCACATGGGATTGTGACCGTTCGCAGGTAGTTCATATTGTTAGCGGTTACTCTAAGAAAATTAAATTATGCTTAAGTTCATGAATTCACACAGAACCGATGCCTGTTTGTGTTATATCAAGTAGTACGATGTCAACGAAACGAAAACATAGCTTCTGTACATTAAAAGAAAATCTGATGCGTTCCATTCACATGACTTTCTCTACATCTCGGTAACAAATTACTGTTAAAAGCTTATTCTTCTATTTACTTCAAACTAATCTAGCTAAGTATTAAAAATGGTCTTATTACTTGATTTCTTGTAAGTAGAAGGGGTATAAGGGAATTAACTAAACTAAAGCTATAGACAAATCTTTTACAACCTGGTTGCCAGGTGGTAGAAATCCGTTTCTAAGCATTGCCAGGAAAATTCTCATATGTTTCAAGTACTTGGAACTGAAATCAATAAAAAGGAATATCTAAATAATGGTCAACTCCACGAAAAAATGTATAGTCAAATTGTCTGTTTTAATGAGATCTACAGTTTTTGTGTAGTAAGTGGTTTTCTATCTCTTACCGTTTACCAGTTACGTAAACTTCAGCAAAATTCTCCAGAATAAATAGATCTTTATAGGCTATTCCCAGAAAATTCAAGATAAACATTTTATTTGGTTTGTAAATATCTTTAATATACGTTATTTTAATAGGAATAGTTAAGAGTCATTTTTGAAAAAATTAAAATCTTCGAAATGTTTTCCTTAAAAACGATAGGTTGCGGTGGAGAAATTTTCTTCAAAATTTTGTTTCGTTTCCTTGGAAGATATTAAACTTAAATACAATTTTGGTACGAGATACCTTCTCTACCTACGTAAATACAATTTTGGTACGAGATACTTTCTCTACCTACGTACCATGTAGAAAAAGTAAAAGCTAGTAATGCTTAAACGGCTTGAGAGTGGCGAAAAATTTTAGAAAATTGACTGTTTAATTTGGTGTTGGGAAAGGCAATATAAGGGATTTTTCTTTTTAAATATTCGTGTCGCCAAGTTTGGCATTTAACCGTCTTTTCGTTTTTGAGCAATGCACACACACACACACACACACACACACACACGGTGAAAAAGTTGTTTTTTTTTTATTCAGGGGACCCTAAAACATATATTTCCGGTAAAATCTTGGTATCGTATTTTTGGGTGGAATACAATGCCTTCTCTATCCACTATGTTTATTGTACATACGGAGCTAGAGAGAGTAGAGATGATCTGCAATGCTACAAATAAGCTTTTTATAATTTTTAACATGAATTTTGTGTTTGCATTAATTGGAAATAACGGATTTGGGGTTGCAGATACAGCTGTGCTACTTTATAAATCTCAGACTTTGAAATATGAAATAGAGTTATGAATATATCTATGCTATTCTTTTCAGATTCGAAAGAGGAGCTGCTTTTAATGATAAATAGATTCACATCTGATCTTGTGCTGACGGCGAGCCGTATAAATTGTCTCGATTGGCCGGCCATTGCTTCACAAGGCTTCGCTGCCCATGCATCAAATAAATATGTAACCTCTCATGGGTTACCTACGATAAAAACTATAATTTGAGTTGCTTTTCCCTATTCCTCAAACTGAGCCTATATATACTCTCTTGTGCACTGCGGAAACCAAACCCGACTGTCAGCTGTTACAATTTCATGTGTACTTGTGGTCAAGTGTCTCTCTCTCTCTCTCTCTCTCTCTCTCTCTCTCTCTCTCTCTCTCTCTGCGCACGTATGCAAGAGCTAGAGGTAGATTAACTGTATCGTGTTAACCAAGCGGTTTCAGGACTTTTTGCTGTCTTTCTTTCCATGCTAAACGAGAGGGACTACGTGCAGAGATAAAAGCGTTATACAGTACTGCCAACCTTTCCTTCACCCAGCGGTGGTTAAATTGCGAGAGCTGTAGTGTGTAGAAAAAAATGAAGTGGATGGGAAAATGCTTTTTTTAAGGTAGTATGTAATGAGATCTTGATAACGTAAAAGCTGCAGAAGAGGCTTTCCAAACGAAGGTAATATGTGAGCATATCGCGTGCAATTCATGTGGACCCCTTGCATGTCATTCGACTGTCGCCCAGCGCCCTCTCGTGCGTAATTCACTAATGTTCTCAACATTCTTGTAAAGCCATTAGAGCAGCGTAGCCATTAGAGGTAGGTGCTGAGCAAGGATGGAAAAGACTGCAAAACAGGTTAAACCTGCGTTCATGAATGTGGCCTTTAGCGATATCAACTCATTTCGACGGGAAAACATTTCCTTAACAGCGTCATACCCCGTCATATTCAAACTAAAAATGCAACGAGGAATTAAAGAGTATACTGTCATTAACACGTCTTATATTTTAAACATTTTGATGTGTTCCATTCACAAGAATTTCTCTACATATTGTGTACAAACTTATTCTTCCTTCCTCTAGCACCTCTATCTATTTATACACATATACACAGGATGTTAATAAACTATACCGAAATATGTTCACAGAATATGTAGATTACTTAATAAGTAATTCGAGATAGGAGACTTATGGCCTGTTTACTGAAATTTCGAAGTAACGGCAATAAGTTGCTGAAGTGCCAGTGCGCCACGTATCGCTGCAGTTAGTCTGGAATGAAAAAAATAATAATAAAAAACATTTACTCAATGACAAGAATCGAGCTCATGAAGTTAGGATAGCAGCTTCCCCCGTTATACATTAAGCCACCAAAGCAGTTGAAGAAACGCCTCCAGAGTAGGCTATATGACTCAAATGAATGCTCAGTGTGCACTGTCAAGTGATTAGTTCGAGATTTTACAGATTCTTACGACATTAAATCTTGAGAACGCTAGTAACCAGCTGCTATAAATTGATATTCCTATACTCAAGCAGCAGTTTTAAAGATATTTTAAGCCATTTGTTCAACCTGCTTTGCTTTAACACCGACTTATCAGCACCTGATACCCACAAGTTTAACGCTATGTAGTTGCGTTATGTTTATCCGGGGACCATGCACCGCCAATTTCAAATTACTTATATCAGTCACGTGCACAATCTCGCAAATGATTTCGGTGTAATTCATTAATACCCTGTGTGTGTGTGTGTGTGTGTGTGTGTGTGTGTGTGTGTGTGTGTGTGTGTGTGTGTATATATATATATATATATATATATATATATATATATATATATATATATTAGATAGAGAACGTATTGCATACCACCCAAAACTTCTATACTGAGATTTCATCGGAAATACTTAAAACCCCCTGTGTCCAAAAAACATTTTCAGAAAAATGTTGTGTGTGTGTGTGTGTGTGTGTGTGTGTGTGTGTGTGTGAAACTAGCCCGTTCAATACCAAGTTGGTTCCTATCTTCCAAGGATGCGACACGAAGATTTCCAAGTAAATTCACCAAACTCCAAATTCCCTTTACATGTATCGTATTTTGAAAATGTTGACTATTTAATTTTTATTAAAATGTCATATGTTTAAGATATTTTCTTGTCAAACGAAACGCACATCTTGAATTTCCTGAAATAGCCTCTGAGCAGCACTTCATATTTAATGACTTTTGTATAACTCGTAAGCCGTAAGAGATAGAAAAAAATCTTATGTGTTACACTCACACGACTTTCTCTAGCTGCTTTACAAACAAACTTCTTACAAAAGATTATTCTTCCTTCTTCACCATGCTAATCGAGATAAACGTTAGCAAAATGTTCTTATCACTTAGTTCCTTATAAGAAGAATGAAACTAAAAGAATGCAATAAAGTGAAGGTCATATGTTTTAAAAGCTCTCGTTTTGCGATTGTTATTGCAAATCGCTTCTTTGCTTAACCAAAAGTAGAAAAAGAAACGGAATCTTCCTGTCTGAAAAAAGTATAAGTACTTTACAATAACAACGAAAATTATATATGACATAAATTTTGTATTTTAACGAGATCTATATTTTTTGTACAGTAAGTTTTTGTCTATATTTTACGGTTTACTAGTTATGCAAAATTCAGCAAAATTCGTCCAGGATAAGCAGGTCTTCAGAAGCTATTCCCAGAAAATTTAAGATATACATTTTATTTATGATGAAAACAGCTTTAATATGTGCTATTTTAATAAAAATCGTTAGAGCCATTTTTAAGAAACACAAAATTTTCGAAAATGTTTCCATGTAAAGGGTAGTTAGGGATGGGGGGATTTTCTTGAAAATCTTTGTTTCGTATTTTTGGAAGATACCAAAACCTAACCACCAAGTTTGGTATTTAATCGTCTTTTCGTCTTTTCTATTTTGAGCTATGCGGTCCACAGACAGACAGACAGACAGACTGACTGACTGACTGACTGACTGACTGACTGACTGACTGACTGACTGACTGACAGACAGACACACATTGAAATCTCGGTATTGAATTTTTGGGTGCAATCCAATACCTTTTCTATCCACTATGTACAGTCATGAAAAAAAATGATTCAGTGCAGTAATCTTTCGAAGGGCGCTTCGGCCTCACGGAAGCACACGAAGTTACGCAAGCTGGGTTCAAAATGCGTGTGCAGTATATTACATAAGATCCCTTCTGCACAGCGAGGTAAGATGTAATTTATTGCTGTATTGCACGTCTACGCAACCAGGGAACTATCAACATTATTGTTTTTCAATAACATGTACAAAAACAATAATAAATAAGCCAAACCTTGATAGTTGAGCTGTCCGCTACAGTTCTTTATAAACCGGGAAAAGAGTGCCCCAAGTAGAAATGGCTCAGTCCTAACGTGCTGCGTTTGAATCTCAGTATGCTATCTAGCGTAGGTTGGAGCCTAGCAACCCGCATTAATTTTGTTATATTTTGTTTTTTAGTTCATATTAGTACTCCTTACAACCGAAGTAGATTACATTGTATAAATCATTCATTCCATGAAATGTGAAATCTTTTATTTGCTGTTCTCGCAAACTAGAAAACAAAGAAAAACACTGCAACATAATCTCCGGTTGCTTTTAAATGCAAAGGATAATAAAACAAGAGAAAACAAATTCTAATTATTTCTGTGGTTCTCATCATTTGCTATCACTGCGCTCAATCTTCGAGGCATGGAATTCACTAGCGTTTGAAAATAATTAATGTCTTCTACTAGTGAATCCCAAGTGTCTGTAATGGCACACCAGAGCTGGGTAGCATTATTCAATCTGGGCTGAGAAAGTCTGTGCTTTACTTAGTCCAAACATGTTCAATGGGTTGAGATCTGCTAACTTGGGAGGCCACGGTATCTACTTTAAGATGTTCGTGTGCTCCGAAAAACACTTTTGAACTTTGGCGGACTTGGGGACCGAATGATTATCCTGTTGGAATTTAGTAATACCTTCAGAATAACGCTCTTGGGGAGACGGAAACAAAACATGTTCTAGAATTTCAGAATAGCCTTCCCCATTCAGTTTTCCATGAACACGTTCCAGCATAACTGCACCTTCCCAAGATATCCATGCTCAAGCAGTAACGCTCGTTCGACCACTCATTGCACGAAGCGCAAACAGCGCATATCATATGGAGTACCACTAGGTCTGTAAACAAACACAGTTGAATTGGTATCTGCAGTACAGAACGTAGTTTCATCAGAGAAAACTACTTCGCTCCAATCGAAGTTCTCGCACTGTACAGCAAACGCCAACCTGTCAATTTTATGGGCTTCAGTTAGCACTTCCTCAACTGTGGCACGTCTACGCCGAATTCCGGCATCTTTACAGCGGTTGCTAATCGCCATACACTACCCGGGAATAAAGATAAAGCCTTGTATTCAGCGGCGTCAGAAACAGATCTCTTTCGACCTCTGTCATTCTTCATTCCGGGTAGATACACGCGAGCGACCGGTGCTCTTCCTTGCAGCAATCTGCCCCTCTCCACGATATAACTTTGCCCATCTTCTCGCAGTGGACTGTGGAACATTACAAATGCTACCCGCTCTGGTGGCGGTATAACCCTGTGAAACCAGGCTGAGAACAGCAGAATGTTAATCAACGGCCTCTGCCATTGCTAAAATATGAATGAGTGAGTCGTTGTAGTAGTGATTGAAGACTTCTTTCGGTGACTAATGGAACCATGCACAAACATTTGCTCAACATACAAACAAACATAAAGGAATCAAGCTTATCACCAGTAGTTGTAAACTTTGGATATTATACATAATATATATCTGCATATTATCTAGTACTCAAATTATAACTAATATAGCAGTAGCACTGTATTAGTATAAATTAAGAGTACCAAATAGAAAATACGATAGAAGAAACAACATAAATGCGAGAGCAAAAATTTATGCTGTTCCAAAGCTTTGAACTCAGGTTCGGTAATTTTCAAAGCGCTTGCGTTACCTCCGAACTATATTTGCTTGGGCCAATAAGCGTCTGCTGCCATATTCACAAAGGCACTGTAATACCAGTCATGGTCTTATTTATCGTATTCAGGGTACTTCATAGTTTCTGAATGAGCTTATTGGTTGATTCCGTTGATTGGGAATTGGTTGCTACACCTACAAGTATAACCCCCAATGAGCATAGCATCAGGTAGAAACACTTTTGGGTTTATTTACTAATTGTTAACGAAGAATGGGAAACATGGCGCTTGTCGCATTCTTTATCAGGAACCAATACAAATGCGAGCGAGACACGGTGAAAGACACAGCCTGTTAATTAGTTCGATAGGTGATAACGTATGTCGCAGACACTGTTAGGTAAGTCTAGCTGCATATTGGAAATATCGACCAGTGTAAACCTAAGATACGAAGTAGGACTTGCAAATATTCTGCTCTCAGAGTACGCTCTAATCATTATTTCAATAACTGCACATTGTACATACGAGGCTAGAGAAAGTAAAAAGTAATACATAAAAATCTGATGTGTTCCATTCACATGACTTTCTCTATATCTCTGCAACAAACTATTGTTAAACTCCTTATGCTTCCATTTACTTCATACTAAACGAGAAAACATTAGCAAAAATAGGCTTATTACTTGCTTCCTTGTAAGTAGAAGCGAAATAAGGGAGTACTGTAGTTTAAAGTGATAGTCAAAAGCTGTTTGCTATATGACTGAAGTTCCTTTGTTTGTATGGGCAGAAGTTGACAAATTCCTGCATGAGAAAAGTATAAGTTTTTCAAAGCTGAAACCAAAAACAAAGTACTTGTAAAAACGATCAACTCCACGAAAAAAATGCACATAACATAAATTCTGTGTTTTAATGTGCTCTACATTTTCTGTGTGGTAAGTTTATGACCATCCATTACGGTTTAGCAGTTATGCAAAATTCCGTAAATGCATCCAGAATAAAGTAGTCTTTAGAGGCTATTCCCAGAAAATTCAAGATATACATTTTATTTGTCAGGTAAATATCTCTAATATACGGCATTTTAATCAAAATTGCTAGAGGTATTTTTGAGAAAATCAACATTTTCTAAAAAAAGATCCATGTAAATGGTAGTTGGGTCCTTTCGTTTCTGAGCTATGCTCTCCACAGACACACACTCACGCACACACAAATACATACACACACATGCAAACGCAGGACCTTTTTCCAGAAATGCGTTTTTTTGGTTTCAGGGGGACCCAAAACATGTATTTCCGGTGAAATCTCGTTAGCGAATTTTTGGGCGGAATACAATACCTTCTCTATACGTACTATGTGCATAGGCACATAATACGTATAGAGAAAGTAAAAATATAGATCTGATTAAAACATACAATTTATGCCATATACATTTTTACTTTTTCTACACTACTATGTACATAGGTATATAGAAGGTATTACATTCCACCCAAAATTTCGATACCGTTATTTCAGCGGAAATGGATGTTTTAGGGTCCCCTCTATGAAAAAAAAAGGATTTTCAGAAAAAAGGTTCCAATGTGTGTCGACGTGTTCGTGTGTCTGTGAACACGATAACTCAAAAATGAAAAGTTAGTAAAATACTAAACTTGGCAATTAAATTTAGTATCTCTCAGGGATGCGACAGGAACATTTTGAAAAAAAAATTTTCCCACTTCAAACTACCTTTACATGGAAGATATTTCGAAAATTTTTATTTTTTCATAAATGGCTCTAATGATTTTGATTAAAATACCGTAGATACATTAAAGGTATTTATATGACAAATAAAATATATATATATATATATATATATATATATATATATATATATATATATATTGAATTGTCTAGGAATAGCCTCTAAAATCCTATTTATTCGAATGATTTTTTCCTGAATTTTGCGTAACTGGTAAACCGTAAAAGATAGACAAAAACTTACTACACAAAAAATATAGACCACGTTAAAACACACAATTTATGTAATATATGTTAGTTTAGTTGAATTCCTGGGATATTTCCGAGATATGCCTTGTTATTTGTTTCAGATTTAAAATATTCAAACTTTTTTCGTTCGAAAAGCTGTAAACTCCTAGCCCTGATATAAGCCACACGGCAACTGGCTTTTAAAATATTTGATTATAGTTTTAGTCTAGTGTATTCCCTTATTTTTCCTTCTTCTTACAAGAAAGCAAGTAATTAATACAATTTTTGCTAATTTTTATCTGGATTATTATAAAGTAGATAGGAGAATATGTTTTTTTTTTAGCAATAATTTGTACAACGATGTAGAGAAAGTTATGTAAATGAAACACAGCAGATATTTTCTAGAGGTTTTCTAGATATTCCTTGTCATTGGTTTCAATTTTAAGGTACTTAAACTTTTCTCAAACAGGAAATAAACTTTCATTTCATCTCTTTTGTTTTACTTCCGGGAATGCAAAAGGGAACCGAATTTAAATTGTTTCACATGGCAATGAGGTTTTAAAATATTTGGCTATCGTTCTGGCCTAGTGCCCTTGTACTGATAAGGACGCAAGTAATATTTTGCTCAATTAGCAATACGTATATAAAAGAATACTCTTTTGTAAAAAAAAAAAAAAAAAATTGTTAGTGGAACAGCTAGAGAAAGGCATGAGAATCAAACACATCAAATTTTTTTTCTATTTCAAGGGTCCTATTGGCGGCACACTATTTGTTGTCGTTACGTTTATATTTTCCCTAATTTTATTCATTAGGTCATACATACATCCACTCTCTATTTCATACTTCCACACTCTGAGGAGGATAGGGAATAATCTGGACTAAATAAAAACTCCCCACTCCCCAACCGGAATTCAAACTCGGGACTACTAGCACAGAAGGCAGATGCATTGTTGACTGAATACAAAATTCCACATTAATTCTTTGAAAGTGGAATTAACCCAATAAGATTTTCACGTCTACCTTTTTCTTTACAATTCTTTTTAATCGCAATCATCTTCTTAATTTTTTAATTGAAATTATGCTAATTTTACCACATGTCAATTAAGATAACCATTAGAAGAAATAACAGTTAAATCAATTTTAAAGATAAACGCTATGAGATGACTTTGACATTTCCTTCTGTTTATATGACCATCGTGAAAAAAGTGAATGACGATTTTCCATTTGACAAAATAACAAATACTGGACATTTTAAAATAGCTCGGTAATGGCTAGTTGTACAAAAATAATATATAACATAAAGGAATGAAAACCTCGTTTTCTGTGTTATAGGCTTTGGTTTATCTCCGACGATTTTCAGATTTGCAATTGTCACCCAGAATGAAAAGCACGTTAGAGGCCATTCCAAAGCAATGCGATATATATATATAGTTAGGAGTCTTCAATCCTTGGATTGGTTTGCAGCGACTCTCCATTCAGATCTTCTCTCTGCTTTCCGTTTGAGTTCTTCATATTTACTGCATTTCATATATTCCATAATTTGTTTTATATATTGTGATCTTGCTCTTCCTTTGCCACTTCTTCCTTCTATCATACCTTCTATTATAATATTCAGTGTTTTCTGATGTCTTAATAAATGACCTATTAATTTTGTTCTTCTTCTTTTAATTTGGTTCCAAATTAGTTTTTTCCGTTTCTGCTCTTTTATATACTTCTTCATTTTTAATTTTGTCACTCCATTTAATTTTTAGCATTTTCCTATAGCACCATGTTTCAAATGCTTCTATTCTCTTTCTTTCGGCTTTTAAAATTGTCCAAGTTTCACATCCATATAACATAATACTCCATACATATGTTTGCAATAAATTCTTCCTGGTTTCAAGGCTAATATTGTTTGCAGTAAATAGCTGGTACTTTTTATTAAAATCAAGTTCTGCGTGTATTGTATTCTACTAGTTATTTCTGTTTTGCTCCTTCCATCAGCTGTTATTTAACTTCCTAGATATTGAAATATTTCGGTTTCTTCTAATAGTTGTCCATTTAGTTTAATTTTTGTGTTACTATTCCCTTTCTTCCTGTAAGTCATAATTTTTGTTTTGGATTTATTAATGTTTAAGTTGTAGTTGCTCCTTAATGTATTTTCTAATTTGTTTATGAATGTTTCTAAATCTTTCTTGTTCTCCATTAATATTGCAATATCATCTGCAAAGCGGAGCATACTGATTTTTATCCCCTGTATCTTTATTCCGGTGTCTATTTCTTCCGTGATTTCATTTAGTGCACTCTGTATGTATGCATTAAACAGTATTGAGGATAGTGCAGAGCCTTGTCTCACTCCTTTTCTTATATGGACTATTTCTTGGTTTCTCCCACAGTTTATAATTGCTTTTTCATCTTTATATAGATTCCATATAATCCTAAAATCTCTAAATTTAATTCCCAGGTTTCTAAGCACTCCAAACATTTTGATGCAATCCATATTATCAAATGCTTTTTCTATATCTATGAAAGCAATATATGTTCTTTTATTCTTTCTTAGCCTTTTTTTCAGTATTAGTCTCATTGCTAATATTGCTTCTCGTGTGCCTGTGTTCTTCCTAAATCCAAATTGATCAACTGTTATGTATGTATCTATTTTCTTTTCTATTGTATTATATATTATTTTTGTTAATATTTTGGATGCATGCGACATTAAACTTAGTGTACGGTATTGTTCACATTTTTCAGCATTTGCTTTTTTTGGGATTGGTATAATTTTACACATTTTAAAATCTTCTGGTAGTATTCCAGTTTCATATATATCAAATATGAGTTCATAGAGTGTCTTGTGTAGTTCTTCATTTGCATCTCTTAGATTGTTTAGAGCCTGTTCGAATTCTTCTTTTATTATTGGGTCTCCTCTATCATCTTCTACTTCATCTATGCTTCCTTTTAGCTCTTCTATTTCATGTCCTTTATACAAATTCTCTATATATTCTTTCCATCTATTTACTTTAATCTAATCATCATCAATTAATTTTCCTCCTCTGTCTCTTTGTTCCCTTGTGTTTTACGTTCAATAAAAAAGTTCTTAATTTCTTTATATGCTGTTTCTCATTTTCCTTTCTTGAATTCTTCATCTATTATTTTCATATTTTCTGCCTTTGCCGGTCCCAAGCCCGGATTAGAAAAGAGGAGGAGAGGAGTAACACCTCGTTATTAAACCAGGGTTCATCTGGCTCCGGATGATAGTACCCTGTGAGGGCCCCTAGCTGGGGATACAGCGAAGAGGATCAACGGCTCCAAGGCGGATGAGGACAATGTCCCAACGGCAGAAGAGGCGGAAGAATCTTTCTTCCTGATAGTGGGAAGCAGCACTATCAGTATCTACACAACGCAAGAAACACTAAATGTTTAATTGGGTTGTGACTCAATATTTACTGGCATGGTCGGGATGACTTGAATGGCAGTAAAACTGCGATGTGGAAGGCAACGAGAAACCACCGCATAATTCTCAAGAATCAGCAAACTATGACATGAAGTCTTCTCATGTTAAAATATCCGGAGGTAAAATAGGCCCGCAATCGGATCTCCGGAGCGGGTCAACAAGAGGAGCAATGAAGTATATTGCAACATGGAATGTATATATATATATATTATATTAAATTAATTAAAGTTAATTATATTAATATAATTTAATATATGGTGTATTAATAGAAAATGGAAATTTCGAAAATCTTCTATATAAATGATTGTTTGTGCTTCAAGAGCAGTTATTACCAACACACATGGAGGATAATATTATAACACAACAATAAAAACAATATTTCAGTGCCTGAATAAGTTCCGACAGTTTCAAGGCACAAAATTATTTCTATTTCTAGAGAAAGTATTTTCCTTACAAAGAATAATACCTCCATAGAAGAAACTTAGTTTGTCTATCTATAATATAACTATTACAAAATTATCACCCAAAAATTATATTAAGTTTCAAGAGAGTCATTTTCTTTCTATCTTTTTTCTTTTAATAAAATCTCAATAAGTGAAAAAAATCTTGGAAAATACTTCCTCCTAGAATCACAGTTACATTGTAACCTCCCTATCATCATTCAACTTGTGCTTTTTGCCTCATATTCCACTGGGGAATCTCACCAAATAGTCACCTTCAGTTTTTTTTATTATATAAAATGATGTGAAAATACAACAGCTTGAACATTACCCAACTCGTGAATAATAAATAAAATTCCAAACGGGTATCTGGAACAACTATAGAAAAGTAATCACCACTATTCGTTGTACTAAATTGCTTAAGTTGGAAACTGCCTAAATTCATGAGATCCATAATATTTCAACTAAAAGCCAAAGTACTTCCTTGCAGTTCGAAAACGTTTTTTAAATCAATAAATATATCTCAAAAACTTATTAAATTTTCTTCCCTTACAAACATAAGGGAGAACAAAACCTTATAAATATATATATTTAAACGTAATACTTTTATTCACTATGGAAAATCACTTCACTTGAAAAACTCTTAGCCTTTATTGACCAAGCCAATTGTACAAAAAATAAATAAATAAAGTAGAAAAGCCACTACAAAATAGTAATACAAAGGTACTTCGTTCCAAAATAAAGTAGTTCCCAAACCCAGCCACTATGCAGCCCTATCTTGCACACAATAATTTAGCTCAAGTACTCACTAAATATTACCAAGAAACTCCATTCTTAAATTTCAGCTGGAAAATTACCTAAGTTGGCAGGTGAGGTACTTCCTCTCTCTGGCTTTCTCTTGTACATTTTAAATTACTCAAATTTATCATAAATGTAGTTTAAATTCACTCCAACCTGAGTAAGATGTACAGTAAAACTATCACGTCTAACAATAAGGAACAAACAATGTTAATAAGGGGGAAAGCACTTTCCCTAAAAATTTATCATCTAACTTTCTAGTAATGAGTTACTACGTAGGCAGTTTTTCTATTGAAACATATCTTAAGCTCACCACTGACAGACAAAATCTCAAGTTAAAATTCCTATTTTCTAACAACAATGTATATATAAATATATATCGGTAGATCTGCCAAACAAAATCTACTGTTTCACTCTGAAAGGTATACTAAGTTATGTTTTTTTTGAGTGTTTCATTTCCCATTAAAGAGATCGCTACTACAAGTGAGCAAAAAAGAAAATGTCAGTTTTCTAAGTAAAGTGTTTTCCTTCCAATACAATGAACGTTCATAGAAAAGAGCTGAATAGTGCATCAAAAACCAAGCAGACAACAACCCTTTATCTGTCTCTCGAATTACCCCAGGCGTTACACACTCCAAATTAATTTTATTAGCAACATTTATGATCCTTGAAAAAAAAAATAGATCAAAAGACAATAGAGCAAAATAACCCTTTCAGCTTGGAAACTTTAAAACTTTGTACTTTTTAATTCTTATAACAGAAAAAGCAAAGTATATTTTATAAAACGATCCTCCATACAGCTATAAAATTACAGAAAGCCAATTACTCTAGGGCAATTCTCTAAAAAGTAACAACAGCCTCATTGCTCGAAGCACATACTGTGTTTTAACCCGCGAAAAATGCCACCTAATACAAGTAATAGAAACTCGCACAATCTAACACAGTATTCTCAAATAAAATATATGCCCAAGACGGTATACTAGTACTCTAATGCACCCAAGAAGGTCGTTTAGTAACAACATATCAAGTCTATAAAATTCCCAATAATCTTCCATTTAAATTTTGCAAAGAAGGAAATGCCGCAAATTCAAAGCCCTATACTGTCTTAATACCAACATTTACATTAGATCCAAGGCAATTTATCACCTTCTCAATTTGAAGAAATCCATCCGTAGATGAACTTAACCCTCACGACCTCTAGCCCACATGCACACTCGTCTCCCTCCAGGAACCAATTATCTCTCTCCCAAGCCCAGCCAGCCCTTCCTGGTCGAGTAAACAAAAGCATGCAGTAGGAACCAATCAGACAATGCCAGACGCAGCATATAAACAAAGTCCATCTTCACGGGCAGAAGTCAAATAATGACAATGTAACTATGAATATTTCTCGTAAAAAGAAAGAAAAAAAAAACGAGAAACACACCGTAAAATTGTTCCAAAGGAAAGTTTCCGATTGAATCGGTCCCTCGTTTACTCACTGTGACCCACGTGAATGCAGGTCGGCGGTATGCGAGTAGTACTAATTACAGGTGATGACCATTGCATGAAGTATGTACACATAAGAGAGGCAAAATGCAAGACTGCCCAAAATCACATTAAACTCTGAAATGTATGCTTAATTTTTAATGCTATGATAAGCGGAAAAAATGAGATTCACTTAAGTGCTATACGTATCCTATTATTTTCAACTAAATATCAAATTGTTTGCACTTATTCACCTCCCATCCTATATACCTATATACTTCTGAGAAATGGCAGAAGGTGAACAAAATTACTGATGAGAATAGAAAAGTCATAAACGAAGGAGATAGTAGCATTTTTACTTAATTGGTAGGGACGTTGTTAGGAATGTAGACGAAAATGTTTGCGAAAATTCTGGAAGTAGAAAACAAGGAGGAGAGATTAGCCTCTTAATGCCTGGAGTGAATATGTTACATTAAATTGTTATCTAAAGTTTTTACATGTATTTCTTCTTTAATTTTTATACCTGTTAAGTAAATACGCAAATGAAACCAATTGGGACGAATGAAATCAGATTTTGGTAAATTTTTGTAGTATCTCAAAAGTATTGATTGAAAAATATTGAATGAGAACTTAATTATGAAATTTAATTTTAAACGTATTCATAGATTTTAAAATTGTGGATGAATGAGGAGTTACTGGATACCAATAACAGTAGTTTTAGATGTAGTTTGGAATTACTGGATACCAATGTTTAGTTTAATAAGTATTTATATTAGTTCATTCATCTTCTAATGTATTTCGATGATACTATAAAAATACGGGTGTTTTACTTTCTCTACACTACTATGCACATAGTAGATAGCCAAGGTATTGTATTCGAACCGAATACACTGTCGAGATTTTACTGGAAATATATGATTCCTGAATCCCCCCAAAAAATATATTAAAAAAGGTCTGTATGTGTGCGTGTCTGTAAACAGCATAACTCAAAACGAAAAACCGGTTAAATACCTAACTACATATTTAATTTCAGAATTTTCCAAGGATGCGATTCAAAGGATGTTCAAGAATACAGCCCTACCTGAAATAATCCTTAATATGGAATAATTTTCGAAAATGTTCGTATAAGATATGTTTGTTACAAATTAAATGTATGGTTTTAATTTTCCGAGAATAGCCTCTGAAGACCTCTTAATTGTTGATGGCTTTTGTATAATTGTAAACCATAAGACCTAGACACATGTTTATTACGCAAAAAAATGCAAATTAGATTAAAACACATAATTTCTATCATATAGGTACATTTTTTAAGAGTTAACTATTATCCGATATATTCCTTATTATGGGTTTCAGTGTTAAAATATTATACTTTTCTGAAATGGTAACTCCTCATTTGTTCTGTATCTCTTTTGTTTTGGTCTCAACCACGCAAAGAGAACCAAATTTCAACTCTATCACACATCGACAGCTAAAAATATATTTAACTATCGCTTCAGTCTAGTGTAGGTACTCCCTTATTTCCCTTCTACAGACATTAATAAGACACTTTAGACTAATGTTTGTCTCGATTAGCATAAACTAAATGCAAGGATATTTTGTGAACATTCTGTTTTCGAGAAACAGATAGAGAGTCATATAAATGTAACACATAGGAGCCTGCATACGCGACTCTAAAGTTTCACCCCTACAAACTGCAATTAGTGCATAAGTTGAATCCAGCAAAACGATTAGTTTTTTCGGGACATATATTGGTGCTAATGGAGGATAGTGAAAATCTGTCAGAAAAAATAATTCTCAGTGATGAGCAACATTCCATTAGTGGAAGTGAACAGGCATAATGTTAGGATTGGGGGAGCCAGAATCCACATGCCATTTTGGAAATTAAAAGAGATTCCCTTTCGTGTCGTATCGAGACATCAAGCCCATGGCCCATTTTCTTTCGATAAGCCACTATCAACGGTACATCCTCGCTGAATAGTTATTTCCAGACTGGGAAGAATAAGCCAATGAATTTCTTTTCCAACAAGATGGAACACCTACTCAATGATATTTACATGTTCAAGAACATCTGAATGAACAGCTTCCAAGAAGATGGATTGGATATGGTGTTGTCTTCTACAAGTGACCACAAGGTCGCCTGACTCGACGGTCTGTGACTTCTTTTTTGGAAATGATTGTGTCTATGTATCCCTATTGCCTCAACAACTTCGTATCACTGCCGTCCAGTTTATTTCATCAGATATGTTGGAGCGTGTGTGGCGTGAATAGGAATATCTCCTTGTTATCTGCAGCGTCATCGTGGTGGCATCATCAATTTTATGTAGAATAGTACAGCTATTTGTGTTCTTCTTTCAGTATCTATAAGGTTTAGTAAAATATATTTGAGTTTTCTTTCGAATGTGACCAACTTCACCTACACTATCCGAAGATATGCAATACCAGTTCAAAGTATGGCCATATTTTTATGAATACACTGTATATAAAAATATACCAATATGGGACACCGGGATACAAATTCCGTCTTTTTAGTTTTTATTTGAAATAAGCTTGGTTCAACCTCACTAAAATCATACAACAATCCTTTTTAAATTATAGGCTAAATTAACAATTCAAACAGTAAAGACCTAAGGAGAGAAGAGAGACAAGATCTGGACGAAAATGCACACAAGCAAGGACGGGGTTCCTACGATTCCACAAGTCCAGCGGCTGGTAATGCTTAACCCGGTGCTTCCCGTGGCAGCTAAGACTGCTCCCATCAAAGGCGACTCAGCGGATTTTAGGTCTCACCAGGTTCCAAATTCCACCGATCTTCCGCAGCAAACCAACTGCCATCGTTAAGACCTTCAACTCTGAAACAGATGAAAGATAATGTTGGTGATAGAAAATTCGTACAAGGAGGGGAAACCCCCAAACATTCACTTGTCGATCCGGGGAAAAACGAAAACACTCATAGTCAGACCCAAAGATAATCAAATCCGGGACCTAACGAATGGGAGTCTCTTACTTTATCGCGGAGCCATCTGTTTTGGTAATTTTGGGTGGAATACAATGCTGCTGCTACCTACTATAAATAAGTATAGTATGTAGGATATTGAAACGAAGGGGGACATAGCTCTCACTAAGTACATTATGATAGATCGATTGTGACTGCTCATCCTGGGGGCAGAGCTGAGATGAAGGAACTGAAGGAGGTTCCAGGCCAGCAGACACACACCTACAAGGACGCAAAGAAATATCTAATATTCCCATTTCGAAATCCCGCGCACCTGTAGAGAGTAAGGGCCACACAGCGACCCTACATAGCGAAAGAGCTCATTCTGGAGCTCACGGGGAGAAATCATTTCTAAGTGCTAGCAACTACATCACCAACTCCGCACGACTTGAGAGCACGTCATAAACAAGAAAGGGAAATGAAATAAAAATGAAATTTGGAAAGAGATTCGTGGTAGAGTACACCTCTGGCATTTACTTTCGGCACCAGGAAATAACACTAAATAAAGAAATTATATTTTCCAATATTTTTAAATTTAATTTTTTATTCCGTAGTCTGCACCCTCCCCATATGTAGGATTTACTAGCGAATGTCTAGGGGTCAGAATGTCGGGGAGCCAATGACACGAAACCACAGTTTTGAGAACCTGGAACGAATGGTCGGCCCATAGCCAGCCAGGCATGCGTATGAGAAAGTGGATGATATGAAATGCAAGCGATGTGGATGATAGGGAAGGTGATGATGGAACAATAATTGCTGGCAGGAAAACTCGGAAAAAGCCACTTCATCCACTACAATTCACAACCAGGACCTCCTAGGTGAGAGGCAAGTGCTCCAACAACTCGGCATGGCATCGCCTTAAATTTAACTCTACTTTTTAATATACAAATTAAATGAGAGGAGTGTGGTTCGTTCAGTTTCCGAGGGGAGTGCTGGATAGATTTGCGTGAGGAGTATTAAGTAAACAGAAATCGGGGCCTATTCTTCTAGTAAATCCAACTTTACACACCAAAATGCGAATTAAATTCATTTATAATTTGTTAAAGATAATTTTATTATTTTTGTTGTATAGTCTATCATCATTATATTTATCTAAATACTTTGCACTCATTGCTGCCAAAATAGTTAATTTACATTCAATAAATATATTTCATTGTGATGAATATAAATGGTTGATTAGAAGTTAAGTCGTCTTCCATTTAAAAATCTAGATCTAAATTATAACGTGGCGCATCTGCCTCACATTCAAGATGTCCCGAGCTCGAATCTCAGTTGGAATGAGTTATCGGGGTGAGCTTTTCCGGGGTTTTCTCTTATGCTAAGAAGACCAATATTGAGTAACTTTAAGCTCCATAGTTCTCATTTGAGCATGCAATGGTCAGAGTAGGTGTCGCCGGCCCTCCCGAAAGCAAGACTCACACGATACCGCGGGAAGTATATAAATAAAACGGAATGAAATACTTAAAGATGAAACGAAAAGTACACAACCAAGTGTCAGCCCCATAGCTATCAAGTGGCTCAACTGTATTCACTGTGCAGCAGGGGTGTATTTACGGGAGGGGGACGAACGGGACCACCCCCCCCCTTAAGCCCTCCCCCCCCAAAAAAAAAACTACCTTCAAGTTCTTCCATTTGTTTAACTTAAAAGTGACAAATGCATCGAAATTCTCCGTCATAAACAGCTTTCTGCTATACTACAGAAATGAAGGAATATATTTAACTTTAATATATAAACAAGATTATAAAATAAGATTATTTATGGCTTTTGTACGATTTAGTCGCTATCCAACCAGCAACATTCTGCAACTAGGAACTGCCGGCACGACGTGCATTCCTACTACTGCCTAAAACCTCTCTGCCTGTTGGTTCAGCGCCTCTTAACGTTAGTGTAATGTGTATCATTAGATACGATAACAAGTGGCTACTTGTGCTCTTTTCCTCTGGTTCGCTGATCCGTTACGCTAATTAATTTACCTTTTGTTTGTTCATTATTCAACTTAATTGACATGGTAAAAAAGCGTAAAGCTGACGATATCGGTATAAGCTTGCCATTCGTTCCGTAAAAATAGTACAGTACACTTTTTTACTTCTCGCGACCCGAGAATCTTTATAGGAATGCGATAAGTCCCGTATTTTCTTGGCTCTGCCTTCCTAAATTAAAAGCCTAATTTAAACTGTTGCCATTTCTTGTTGTGAGAAATGCTGAATCGGAACCTATCTCGCTTATTTTTGTTATTGTTTAGTGCATTCTGTGAGCAGTAGTCTTGCCAGTATGCTGTTGGCAGTTGATGTGCTGTGATAATTGCTAGAACTTATGCTATTATGCCTAAATGGAAATACATCTTTTTATCCAATTTACAGGATAGATTTCGTTTCTTCCAAGGGATAGTATCAGCACTATTTATTCCTTTTTTAAAAGGAAAACAACTGAATCATCTTCAGAAAGTGACAAAGGACTTTAAAACTGACCAATACAGTGCCAGACAAGATTAATAATGCACTCCTGCGTTTTCAAGTCTTAAGTTCATTCCCAGCCAAAATGCACATTTCATTTCATCAATTCTAACGACATTCGACACTTCATTAGTTACTTTAAGATTTGCATGGCTGCTTCTTATTCTTAAATTATTTAATAAAAAGGCATTTGATTGTTTTTCCGTATGGGTAGCGCATGGAAACCGGGCCCGTGTACAGACTGCTTGCCAGCCAACTACGCGAGAATTGTTTCCCGCCTCGAGCAGATACAACAACAATTAGGTAAATATGTAATAATTAATTAAGAAATAAATAATCTAACAGCTTCGCAACAATAGATAACAATTGACGGGCGCCAATGTGCAATCTAGTACTTGCGGCCTGTTTTTGGTACACTATTCTGTAGAAACTTATTTACTCGTGTTTATTTAATTTTTACTTTCTCTATACGTACTTTGTACATAGTACTATATATAGAGAAGGTATTGTACTTCACCCAAAAAATCGATACCAAGATTTCACCGGAAATATATGTTTTAGGGTCTCCTATATTAAAAAAAAGTATTTTCAGAAAAACACCCGTGTGTGTTTGTGTGTGTGTGTGTGTCCGTGTGTCTGTGAATACGATAACTCAAAAGCGAAAAATCGGTAAAATACCAAACTTAGTATTTAAGTTTAGCATCTTCCAGGGATGCCACGCGAAAATTTTGAGAAAAATTCTCTCACCCCTAACTAACCTTTGCATGGAACTTTTTTCGAAAAGTTTTACTTTCTCAAAAATGGCTTTAACGATTTTATTAACATATCGCATATTAAAGATATTTACCTGAAAAATAAAATGCATACTTTGAATTTTAAATCGGTAAAATACCAAACTTAGTATTTAAGTTTAGCATCTTCCAGGGATGCCACGCGAAAATTTTGAGAAAAATTCTCTCACCCCTAACTAACCTTTGCATGGAACTTTTTTCGAAAAGTTTTACTTTCTCAAAAATGGCTTTAACGATTTTATTAACATATCGCATATTAAAGATATTTACCTGAAAAATAAAATGCATACTTTGAATTTTCTGGGAATACCCTCTGAAGACTGCTTTATTATGGATCAATTTTACGCAAGTTTATATAACTGCTAAACCGTAAGAGATGGACAAAATACTTACCACACAAAAAATGTAGAGCATGTTAAAGCACACAATTTATTTTATATACATTTTTTCGTGGAGTTGGTCGTTTTTGGATATTCCTTGTTTTTTGTATCAGCTTTAAAAACATACTTTTCTCACACAGGAATTTGTTAGCTCCTGTCCATACAAACAAAGAAACTTCAGTCACATAGCAACCAGCTTTATGACTATCACTTTAACCTATGGTTCTCCCTTATTTTGCTTCTACTTACAGGACTATTCCTTCTAATTTTTACTCAATTAACATGAAGTAATTTGAAGCATAAGCTTTTTAACAATAATTTGTTACAGCGAAGTAGAGAAAGTCATGTGAATGGAACACACCAGATTTTTTTAAATAAATTGACCATTTTTTTCATTAAAATTACATACAATGCAACTTAATTAGGCAAATCAACCCCAAGCACCGTACATTAATCATAATACAGAATAAGTCTACAAAGCTGATAAACAAAATTGCATTATTATTTGAGCTACAGGCACTGGGAGATTGAAGTAAGAAAAATAAAAATGGAGCATTATTGTATCAAATAGTAATAAAACCATTAAGATAAGCCATGTTTGAACTTAAAAAAACAGTAAACAACTGATTACATTTAAATTGATAAAGAAACGTTTAAGCTTTGCGGTATATCTGAAATAGTAGGTATATGTCCACTTTCTCAAAACAATTTTAGAATTTTCCAAAATATGGTCTTTTTCTTTCTTTCTTTTTAAGTGATAGCCATTACATGGTTGCACTATATCCGCCGAGGAACTAGGAAAGCCGATTTACAACAAGTGCACTATAAGCACATATTTTCGGCCGATTATTTTTCGAATAATCATCATCAGGTATTTCCTTATAGGTACAACAGAAATACGGGAATATATTAAGTTAATGCAATAGTCAAATTTATTAAAAGCTGGTCGTCAAGTGATGACTTTCTCATTCTGTTCTCTTTGCATGGTCAAGAGTAAAAAAAATTCGTGCCAATAACTCTGAAATGGTTAATTCTACAAAAGATATACTACTGTAAAATATTTTAATGAGATCTACATTTGCGTGTTTGATGAGTTTTTATCTATATCTTATGGTTTGTGATAAAATTCTCCAGAATGAAGATGACTTCAGAGGCTATACCCACAAAACTCAATATATACATTTTATTCGCCTCTAAATTTCTTTAATATATGGTGGCATTTAATCCAAACTGGTAGAGTAATTTTTGAGAAAATATGTTTCAAAATATTCCATATAAACGGTAGATTGGGATGGATGGGAATTATCCAAACAACTTTGGCGTCGCATGTTTGAAAGATGCTAAACTCATATACCAAGTGTGGTGCTTAACCTACTTTTGTTTACAGTTATGCTGTTCACAGACGCACAAGCAGATTCTTATTCTAAAAACACTTTTTTTCTGGGATTCACGTGTCCTGAAAACATTTATTTTCGATAACATATCACCTTTAAATTTCTGGATAAAATGCAATATCTTCCGTACTTATTATGTACATTGTATGTGATAGAGAAGCTATAAATGCAAGCTAAACATACATTCGAAGGTTGAATAATTAATGCAATTTTAAACAAAAATATTAAGTGGTATAATGCAGTAATATGCTTGACTAGATCACAATTAAATCTACTACTGAAACTCTTTCATTCCTTTAATTTATTCTTGGTAATCTGCAATATCGACTAAAATTAAATATAAAGTCTAAAAGTAAAAATAAGTTTGTATTGATTATGTAAAAGGAGAGTAACTTTTATTTATGGAGTTCTTTAATGCTACAGTTCTCAGCATCCCATTTAGGTGTGAAAGACCACTGTCCCATAAATCTACAACGCAGGATCAATGCCTTTACTTTCTCTCTGTTGGAAGCTATGTTAAGCATTCTTGTACCCGAATAAAATCATTCACTCCCCCCCCCCCCTCCCCAGATTTGAACCCGCGATGATCTTGGAAACTAGAGGGTAGCATAGCACTGCTAAACCACGGAGGACTATTAATATTGTAGTTTTTTAAATGTTGGTGTGATGATTAATCCAAACACTTGGAAATTTCATCTATAAAAAATATTCTTGACCCCCCTCCAAGAGCCTAATTCTAGATGCGCCACTGCTGTGCAGATATTATTTTTGCGTTAAAAGTTTCGCAGAACTCAACTTGCATGTAGCGAAGAGGGAAAACGAAAGTTGCTCTCGCCTTTTTTCCAGTGGCTCGTTTTAACTTGAAATAAACGTGTTGAGTTCCACAACTCTTATAATAAAGAAGTGAAATATCGGGTATTTGGGCGATCTGGTATACGAGGGTCAACTGATAGGTCCCGGGAATCAGACAGATATGGCACCAGTAGGCTAGTTAGACGATATCATCGCAAAGTTTAACTCTAGACTAGCTTGTATCTATAGGTACAGGTCAATAGCTTGTTTGGTTTTCGAATATTTTAAACAAGACAACGTTAGAGTTTTCACGAAAATGGAGGATTTGGAATTACTTTCATTGATTAAATACTTCCATTTGAAAGGCTTAATGCCTAAAGACATCAAGAAGGAAATGGTCAGCACATTGAAGGACTCTGCCCCTTCATATTCAAATGATTAAACGGTGGGTTGCAGAGTTTAAAATGGGACATGCAAGTACTAGTGATGAGCCTTACTCTGGACGCCCTGTAGAAGTGACAACTCCAGAGATCATTGAAAAAAATCCATCGCAGGTAATATTTTAAGTAATGTTTCGGGTTTTCACAAGGTCTGTTCAAGATGGTTGCCGCGTTTGTTGACACCTGATAAAAAGTTGCAAAGAAAAACTGTTTCTGTTAAAAATGTGGAGCTCTACCTTAAAAATTCCAGTGAATTTTTGAGACGTACTTCCATGAATGAAACTTGGATACATCACTACACTCCAGAAAGTAAATCACGGTTAAAACAGTGGATTGCGACAGGTGAACCAACTCCATAATAGGCAAAGTGAATCGTGTTAGCTAACAAGGATATGGCGTGTGTTTTCTGGGATGCACAGGGAATTATTTTTATTTATTACTTGGAAAAGGGTAAAAGTATCACTGGTGACTGCTACGCAAGCATACTGCAACATTTGAGTGATGAAGTGAAAAGAAATAGACCTCATTTGGCATAAAAAGAAATCTTGTTTCATCACGACAATGTTCCGGCCCAAAGTTCAGTCATTAAAAAGAGAAAAATGCGCGAATTAAAGTTCGAATTACTTGAACATTCATCCTATTCGCCAGATCTAGCACTCAATGACTACCAACTGTTCCCAAACTTCAAAAAAACTTCTTGGAGGACGAAGATTTCACAGCAACGAGGAGGTCATTGATGCGGTAAACAGATATTTTGAGGACCTTGATAAATCGCACTACAGAGATGGTTTAATTAAATTATAACACAGATATGACAATTATTACAGTATTAGCCTTTCTGGAGATTATGTTGAGAAATAAGGGGAAAAAAAAATGTTGCTTACATTAAGAGGCCCGGGATTTACCAGCCAACCTAAATATATGAAAGAATTTGATACTCAGTACACATTTTTTATTCAATAGATACATTTAATTTCTCTTTCAGTAAACTTCTCTACGTTAACAAATTTTGTATTCCTATTTTGGGTACATATTGTAGATGTCCAACAGCTTGCCGTTCTCAAATTATGAGAGAGATATGTAGAGATATTGCTGATGAAATACGTAAATGAGGACACACGCTCATAATCTGCAATAACATTTGAGTTAACGTTAATAGTTCATGAGCTGAAGTTCACATTTCGTTAACAAAAATTGATGGGCGACTGTTAGCGTGTGATATCATTATTTACGTCACCAAAATGACAGATGGTGTAATGTAGCAAACAACCGGGATGATTTTGGGAATACAGAAACTCGGGCTTAATAGAGTACACTACATTACTAAATCTCTGTAACTTCCTAAAATTTCTCACAGTATTCATAACAATAGACAAAAATTCATTATATATACATAAATCGGAACGAAATAACTGCAGTTTTCCTTTTCGTAATCATAGCCTTATTCCAATCCTTTAAATTCTGGAATGTTGTACAAACTGTACAAAAAAAAACTGATGTGTTCCATTCACATATCTTTCTCTACCTGTTCCACAAAAAAAAACTATTCTTACAAAAGATAATTCTTATATCTACATCATGGTACTCGGGATAAACTTTCTAGAATTGATCTTATTACTCGATTCTTTATAAACAAAAGAGAAATAAGAGTTTATACTAGACTAAAGATATTAAAGCGCACCTTCATTCTTTGCCGTCTTAAAACATTCCATCCATTTGAATGTAATTTTATCGAGGGTAAACAATGATGATCCCTTAAATAACTAAACTTTGTATCATTTTATGCCCCCGTATTTTATATTGTATGCGTATAAAACGTATTTCAAAGTAATAATAACTCGATGACATGACAGCTCACAAGGAAACTTGGCCTACCGCGCGGCCACTGCGTCCTCCATCTCGGTCTATGACAGACGTCATCGATGGGGTTCAGTATTGGAGGGTGAGACATGGTCATTCCTCGAACCCCGGCCTGTTAATGCGGTCCTCATGAACAGGAGCCGCTACTTCTCCATCAAGTAGATCCTCAATTGCCTCCCACGAGGCTGAGTGCACCTCAGTCTAGGTCTCCCAGCGAGGGAAAATTCCCCTCGCCGGTACTGGGAATCGAACCCAGGTCTTACGCTTGTCAAGGTATTTCAAAGTACTAAAACTATAAAGAAACAAAGTGTAGGAGAAAAATAAATAGCCCTAAACAGCATTGCAGATATTTCATTATTTGACATTGAATTGCTAGACCTATTGCACCTGAGAAATAAAAGCTCTAGCGCATAGTACATGTGGCAGCAGTGTACTCAATTTAACATGGCTTAGACGATCTTTAGTAAGTAATCTGGCGGGGCGTGGAACAGGGGATCCTCTGTTTACTGGAGAGCTTTCCTAGTGGTTGTTGGTTCTATTCAAATTTCCATTTCTCTATTAGTATTTTGGAGACGTGATTTAGGACATAAGAGTAAGAAATTGAATTTTTGTTTCTTCAGGTAATGACAAGGCACTTTTATTCCTTATTATTCCTTGATGGCAAGGAATCCAAGCGAAAACCACATCCTTCCCAGCATCAGAGATTTTATTGATTTGTGTTTGGGTACCCTGTACTAGCTTATTGTCTGTAGCATAAGTGTTAATGCTGTGTAAGGTATTAGTGAACCAGAGCATATTACATAGTAGTTTGTCATGGTGCAAACAAGTGTTTGATAAAGGGTGTATAATTCAGATCCACTAGCCTGCAGTATAGAATTTTATCCGGAGTGATTACTGCATATGTAGTATAATTTTAGAAGTGGTTTCTTTAATAAATTAAAATAAATTCATATATTATAATATTTTTTTTTTCTACAGGATTAACAGTTTGTTAAACTTTTCGTTTCATTTATTATGTTTTGTGAGGGGGGTTTAATTCAATACTTCATTTTGATCCGTTGGTGTAAGAATTTATTGTAAAGTGTTTAACGCCCGCTTTTACTACTATGGCACCACAGGCAATGACACTGACGACACATGGAACGAGGATAGAGCATCGGTGGAATACGATTGCGGGGGAAACCGGAGAACCCGGAGGAAACCCGCCCCGCGCCGCTTTGTCCGCCACAAATCCCACATGCGGTCGTCTGGAATCGAACCCCACGCCTTGGTGTGAGGTGATTGGTCTAACCACCCGGCCACGGCCCGGCCTCTTCGGTGTAAATACATTTATAGATGCAGAAATTTCATAAAATAGGTTTTGGTAAATGCAGTGGTGTTCGATTTTTGGTGAAATGATAAGTCATTTAAGAGGTTTGTTTCATAACATGAAAGGAAGAAACTTTATTTTTGCGGCTCCAAGATTGATAAATTTGATTATTCAAAGGATCATACAAAAAAAGGCAACAGCGTTCAGTTCATTTGACAGCCGTCTGAACTGGGGAATGAGTCGAAAATCGAGTTTCGTACTGTTATTAATCATTTTCATTTGCAGGGTTAGATTGCCGCACACATCAAAACAGAACTGAATGAAGTTCACACGGACTCCGTATCACCACTGAAGAGCATTTACTTTTGTAATAAGGAATTTAAACGTGATCGGTCAAGCACCGAAGACGGAGCGGGCTGCGGCCGCCCAATTAATCACAACACAGGAAACCATTGTCAAAACCATGAATAACGGACCGCTGAATAAAAATTCGCGTCTTTGCTGAGATAACGGTCATCTCAAATGAGCGAGTGCATAATATCCTGCAGGAGAATTGACTATGAAAAAGTTATATGCGAGGTGGATACCGCTATTGCTCATAGGTGCATCCGGGACAACATTTCAACAGAATGTCTGGCGATGCTTAATCGCATTCCGCAAGGCCTTTCTACATTGGTTTGTGATTATTGATGAAATATGGATCCACCACATTCAAAATGACATTTAAAAATGGACAAAGGCTAGCGAAGGTGCGCCCAAGCACTGAAGAAGAGGTTAATTTTTCCAATATATTTCACAAATAATTAAAAAAAAAAAAAAAAAGCAGAACGCTGGACCCTATATTACTTCATCGTTGGATCGTTTGAAAAAGGACCAAAGTTGGCACGCAAAAATGTGTTCTTTCAACAGAATAATGCACAGTCCTACACAGGAGTGATAACAATATCGAAAATGCATGGATTGGATTTTGAATGGGTTCCTCATCCATCCTACTCACCAGACTTAGGCCTAAATGACTTCTTTCTGTTCCTTAACTTAACACTTTGGCTTGGTGGGAAGAAATGTTCATCAAATATGAGAGAGAGAGAGAGAGAGAGAGAGAGAGAGAAAGAGAGAGTGAGTCACAGTCGACGAGTATGAAGTTTGACATAACCTTTTTTTTTTCTGACGGGGTGAAAAAGCGGCAGGATGCTTGGGCCATGTGTATATCCTTCAAAGGAGAATGTTTCAAGAAGTAAGGTGACTGTTTAAGAAACAGCCTTTTTTCTTGTTTTCTACCAGAAGTATCAAACCACCCTTGTATACATTGAGTTTCCAAGATGGGCTATCATAAATATGCCTACTGTCATGGCAGGGAGTTTTATATTGTCAGTATTTAAGCAGTTGGCAAGTCGTAGATGATAACAAGGGGTTTTCTGTATAGTAGGTCCTGATGTTTCCATGTTTGGAAAACAGCACGTACAGCTATTTTGATTCTATAGATATAATCTTGTTTTGAAGCTGATCATGCGATTTCGTACTGACAAATAGGTATATAGCGCAGCAGTGTAATACATACACAGGATAATTACGGAAATTAAACCATGCTTTAATTAGTAGGTATTTCATAATCGGAATAAATATAAAACGTCAAATTATTAAGCATTTCCAAATGGTTTATTATCCATGTTTGTTATATTCTAAATTGACGATAGGAGATCATATTACATAACAGAAGATTATATAATTTGATGCCTTTATAAGCACATGGGGAATTTTTCTTTCTATACTAAATATAGCAACTATAGCAGGTATTGTATTCTACTCAAAGATTCAATTTCAAAATTTCACCGAAATAAATGTTTTAAGATACACCTTGCGTCTAGGTAAAACATTTTTATAAAAAGGTTCATGTGCGTGAATAATCAAATAAAAAATTGAAGGTAGGTTAAATACCAAACTTGATATTTAAATTCCACATTTTCCAAGCATAAATAACAAACATTTTAAAGAAACTTCCTCCGTCCCAAAATACCCTTTATGGGAAAAATTGTATTCTCTAATAAATGGCTCCAATTATTTTTATTAAAATACATATATTTAAATGTTTTAATGATAAATAAAATGTAATTTTCTAATAACTATTTATAACTGGTAAAATTTAAGAAAACAAAAACTTTATAAACAGTGAATGCAGATTTCGTCAAAACACACTCTTGATATAAAATATGCTGGTTTTTTTATAGATTTAAACATTTCCAAAATATTCCTTGGCTATTGACAGTTTTAAAATGTGCAAGTATATTTTTGTTAAATGGGAAGTCGTTATGCGTTTTTATTTTTCCCGGTCAATCAAAGAGAATTTCAAAGTAACACAAAGTGTTACATAAGAGTATTGCTTCACTCTATTGCATTCCCTATTCAAATTGTATCTGCAATTTATATTTAATAAAATATTTATTCAAATAACAACTGTTTTTCCACATTACCGTGTGCAGGATAGAAGTTCTAAGGTAGAGTCAGACTGAAAAAACTCCATAGATTAGCCGCGATTGGAACTATGGATCTCCTGGTCTCTGTCTTTAATCTATAAGCTACTGTCCCAATATGCCAACACGACATTAAATTCCCCAACTGACTCGATTATCCCGATATACCATAAGAAGGTCTCAAATTATTATGAGATTACATATTTCAATGGAAACTTACAATGTCGTAAGTACTTTCCATTTCTTCAAATGTTTTACTTGAAGTAGATGGAAGAATAAGTTTTTTTTTTTAAGAATAATTTCTTGAACAGTGGCTGAGTATTAGAACACTCGCTTCTTACCAAGGAGGCCAGGGTGTGAGATTTGTGGTCGTGAAAGCTGGTCTGGGTGGGTTTTTTTCGTGTTATCTGGTTTGCTCCGTCATTATCCCCCCCCCCAATCGTTCCATCATTTTTCCTTTTATCCGCTTCGCCTTCATTTTATATCATCTACTTCCTCGCTCTCATTCATGACTATGCGCTGATCCCTCCTTCCGGGTTCTTCACTCTGATTCAATGCCATTATGTAAGTCCTGGGATGTATGAGTCCTTCCTGCGATAAGGATAACCAAGTAAGTAAATAAATAAGAGTTCCATAAAGAATGGGTGGCAAAGCCATGTGAATGTAACAAAAGACTTTTATACACATAGCATATAATGCTGCCATCCTGACAGCTCCAAATTACTACCTAACGGAACCAATTTCATTAGGGCTATAACATAATGAAAAAAAAAAACATATTTAATTCTTAACCGTGTAATACAAAATACTGTTTGTTATATTAACATGATTTCTTCTATTTAGTTATACTTTTTACCTAAGTACTTTTACTAAAGCTTATGCCTCTACCTATTTCTTGTTGAAACAAACTTTCATTACACATTTTGATGCACGTTTGATTAAAGCGATATACGCACTTTTAATTGCTTTGCAAATTCATACTTTATAATATCACGAGAAAACAACAAATAGTGATTTACCAGAGGAGAAAAATAAGTATTTGAAAACTCAGACTAATAACAAGGTGGGAAATAGTTAATAGTTTCTACCACGGAAATAGTTAACTGTTCTTCTGCTTCTCTTCATACTTTTATCCTCTTCTATTCCCTCCGCCGCCACATGGCTTACAAAACAAACCCTAGCATAACCCGCCTATAACGTAGAAGAAGACTGAGTACGTGTAACCAAAGTCGCGAGTTCAAACCCGGCGGAGGGCAATGAATTTCGTTCGGACGTAAAAATCCGTAACATGGCTTGCTTGAACACAACCACAACAACGTACAGAGTTAAAAATGTTCACATGAAAGTAGTTGTTGGCACTAGCCATAGTTTTAGCGAAATCCCTTTTTTCGTTATAAAACTAATTTTCATTAATATATAATATGCCATTAGTAATATGCGTGATACAGAATATTTTTCTTGCAGGAAATGTTGATAGTTTATTTTGGTTGCAATTCCGCTTATCGCATAGTGAGTTGGCAACCATGAACATGACGTACAATAAAATAAATAAAATAAAATATGTGTATTAAACCATGATAACCAGGATATAATATCCCAAACTTTATACGTTTATTACTCCTTATACCAATTACAAATTTAATCATACAATTTAAATTTACAGATATAAACTTAACCTAACTTAGCCTAAAATTTGTATAAATAGCAATTAAATTCATAATTATTGGCAATTAAACTGTGTGTTACTATTTAATTTAATACAATTTCAATTTAATATTAATATCATTATAATTTCGTATTTTAATATATATATTAATAATTTTATTTGATTTTAGTATATAGTTTTACTATTACTATTACTATTATTATTATTATTTATTAACATTTATTTTATACTATTTATTTATATTATACACATACTTTATTTTAAAGACTATTATATTATTTTAATAGCTATTCTATTAAGTAATTTAGTTATATTACTCTTACCATCATTAAATTATTACTTAAAATTTCATAAATATAATTACTGTTTTATTTATAAAATTTAAAGTAAAAAATATTACTTCAAAAATTTTACAATACCAAATTGTAATTCTTTTAGCTTTATATTTATATATACTTAAATTCTGTAACACTTATTACTATAATTTCTTCCAATTATATCAAACTCTTTCAGCTTTAAAGTTAACTAATTACATTATTTAAACTTTTCAAAACCATCCATATTCGATGTAAATTTATATTCAATTTAAATCTACATTAAATCCAAAACTGAAAAATACAATTTAAAATTTATGATTCAATTAAAAACATTTAAAATATTTAAAATTAATTTAAATTTAAGGTTTAATTAAATATTTAAAATTATATATAGTAATTTTAAATTACTGGTGTCCAGAAATTAAAACAACTGGTATTTTCTCACTTCACCTCACAACCTCATTTTCTCACCTCTTCCTGGGAACTCCATATTCCCAGTCCCCCATTTCCCACTTCGTCCCAAATAATGCATCTTATGCCTTCTTCTAACCTACATCTTCCAGCGCATATGATCTCCTGCTTCATCGCCGCTTTCCTCAAATTTCCATTTACCTGCTCTTGGTTTCTTCTTATCTTCCGCTAATTATATGCAATGATAGGTGCGCTTGTTATTATTAATTATTATTCTCATTCCAATATTTTTTCCTCTTGGGTGTTGCAGGGGCCACTAAATATCTCCCTGCATGCCATCCATTTCCCCTCTCTCAGCTAATAATTAAATATACCTACCCTTCAAGGGTATTTATTACATCTAAATCGGCTACTTGAAAAATATTTCTGGGTCTTAACCTCTTTTGATGTGTTCTCTCTAAATTCAATTGAACATTTCTCTGATCTATTGGAATAATCATTTCCTCCCAACCCTCATTACTTATTTTATTTACTAATAGTTCCAAATGGGTGTATAAATATTTATTTCATAAAATTTCGTTTATATAACAACCTCTAAGTGTATCTCTCTCTTCCCGTAACTCTTGTGAGCTTTTACTACATTCAAACAATACTTGTTCCGGAGTTGCCGGAAAATTACAAATTTCACAATTTTATTTATTTCCTTCCGGTAAGTATAATATGGACCATGACCTGATAAATAGTGAATTAGGCATTTTGAGGCATTTATATGATTTATTTTTAGCCCTTCTTTAATGCTGTTGAAAAATAAAAACGTTCTTCTGCCTGTTTCAGTCTCTTCCCATTCCTTTTGTCATTCTTGTATTAATCTGTTCTTAATATCTAATTTAGTTTGACAGTTGTATCCAACAATTTGTTGTACTTTAATATTATTTTGCTTCTTTAACCATAACAAGCTCCTCTCATACGAAGTATTAAATTAATTGACCAAATGCCTGTTATAATTAACAAAGCCAAGGTTGGGGTAGTGGACGTCGCACCTGTAAAACGTAATAGAACTTTTTTGAGATTTTCTAAGTAATAATTTAATTGAAATTTGTTAGCTTTGTCCGCCCATACACCAGCTCCATAATGTATAATGGATGCGAAAATTCTAGTATGATAGCAGCTGATGGTTGATAGTGGTATTTCAAGTTTGGATCGAAAAATTCTAAATAATTTCATTAGTATGTTTTCAGCTTTAAATGCTATGAAATTCACATGGTCCTTAAAATTTTTACGTCTAATTTTATTCCTAAATATCTCATAACCAGACATATTTTTATACTGTTGCCTAAAATTCTAATTATTGAATTTCCCATTAGGGTACCTTTCAATAACAAAATTGCATATTTTTGTGGAGAAATCTTCAATTTCGCTTCTATGTACCATTGGTTTAAGGTTTTCTATCAAATTGTTTCCTTTGATTTCCAGTTCGTCTTGGGGGTTTCCATCTATAATAGAAATCACGTCATCCGCGTATGCTATTGTATTACTGCAGCTGTTGTTGTTTACTTTTTCTAATAATGTTTTGTAGCACAATGTCCCAAAAGGTCGGCCCTAGGACTGAACCTTGAGGATATCCTTTTGATATGTTTTTGTGATAATTTTATTTATATCAATCAAATAAACTTTTATATTTTTACAGTAATCAGGGAGTATATTATAAAGCGTTTTTGGATATTTACATTCTCTTACCTATTGAAGAAAAACGGCCACCAAAGATTATCAAATGCTCCAGAGATATCAATAGAAATTGGCATTACATATTTAAATTTTGAGTTGTGTACAGATTCTAATACAGTATCTAATGCATCTTCTGTCGACCGTCCTTTTCTAAAACCATGTTGGTTTGCATTGGTGCCAATTAGGAGCCTATATTCTATGATTCGTTTGCTCAAGAACTTTACCGAAGGTAAAGTACAATAAGCAATATTACTGTATTCGCCACAGGTCAATCCTCAAGTCTAATAAAGAGGCCTCGAGCAAAATGAAGTGATCTTTCACGCCCAGCATAGAATAGCACGCTGAGAACCATTGCAGTTAAAAAAAACGTCCATAAGTAAAACTCCACACCCATTTTAGATAGAGTATCCAGGGATAGGGACCAGCCCAGTGCCTGGAATGAACATGAGAAAGTAGATAGTATAAAGTGTAAGCGAAGTGGTTGATCATACCTCAAATTTCACTTGCGCTCCCCCGGGATTGATTATACATTGGGTCTTAGGTGGGAGGAGAGCGGTCTAACCTGCCTGCCATGGCGCCAACCTGGTTAACTCATCAACAAATTTTACTTTACTGTGTGCGTATTTAACATATATACAGTTTTTGTGAAGTAAGACTTTATCATAAATACATTTGTTGATGCTATTTGATTGATTGTAGCAATTAATGTTACTGATTGTTATATATATATATATATAGGGTGTTAATGAACTATACCGAAATATTTAAACAGAATATGTAGATTACTTAAATAAGTAATTTGAGATGGGAAACTATAAGTTTCTGAAGTGTCAGTACGCCACGTATCGCGTCTCTTTGTCTGGAATGAAAAAAAATAATAACAACAACATTTACTCTATGGCAGGAATCGAACTCCTGATCTTTGAGATATCAGCTTACCGCGTTACGTATTAAACCACCAGAGCAGTTGAAAAACCCCTCCAGAGTAGGCCAGATAAATCAAGAACGTAGTTAATAAATGCTCAGTGTCGCACTGTCAAGTGGTTAGTTTCAGATTTTTGGGACATTAAATCTTGAGAACGCTAGTAACGAGCTACTAAAATCGACATTTCCATACTCTGGCAGCAGTTTTAAAGACGTACTAAGCCATTTTTTTTTCAACCTGCTTTGCTTTAACACCGTCTTATCAGCACCTGGTATCCACATGTTTACGCTATGTAGTTGCGTTATGTTTATCCGGGGACCATGCATCGCCGATCTCAAATTACTTATATCAGTCACGTACACAATCTCGCAAATTATTTCGGTGTAGTTCATTAACACTCTGTATATATGTATAATTTCAGAAATTATGACAATTATTTTATATATTCCAAATAACCTAATATGCAGTTATTGCAGTATATACACATGAAAACATGCTGTGCACAGTATAGGATGGCGCCACTAGAGGACGTCTGGGTGCATTGGTATGTGCACATGCAAACGTTAGTATCCTAGAGGCTGCGTCCCAAAATGGATGTCACTTGTTGAACAGAGAGCGACGTAAAAATGTGACGTGTTAAATTCACATGACTTTCTCTACATCTCAGTAACAAATTATTGTTAAGAAGCTTATTTTTGTACTTTAGCTGCTCCAGAAAAACATTAGCAGAAATTGCTATAATTACTTGCTTCCTTGTAAGTGGATGGTAAATAAGAGAATACGCTTGGTAAACATGATAGTCAAATCTTTTAAAGGCTGGTTGCCGTGTGTTGAAATCCATTTCTATGCATGGCCAGAAATTTACAAATTTCCATGTAAGAAAATTTTAAGTATTTTAAATCTGAAACAAGTAATAAGGAATATCTCACAAATGGTCTCTCCCACGAAAAACGTATATGATATAAATTGTGAATTGTCTTAACGTGATCTACATTTTTTGTGTAGTTAGTTTTTGTTTATCTCTTACGGTTTAACAGCCACGCAAAATTCAGCAAATTCATTTAGAATAAAGAGGTCTTTAGTTGCAACGTTAATATTTTTAATATACGACATTTTAATCAAAATCGTTAGAGCCATTTGTGAAAAAATCAAAATTTTCGATTTGTTTTCCATGTAAAGGGAAATTTGTGGCGGGGAAATTTTTATCAAAATCTTCGTGTTGTATCCCTGAAAAATACCAAACTTAAATACCAAGTTTGGTACTTTGCCGATTTTTCGTTTTCCAGTTATGGTGCATACAGGCATACGGACACACTGATACATGGACACACACACACACACATACACGGACCTATTTGTAAAAAGGCCTTAATCGGATACAGGCGACCCTAAAAGGTCTATTTCTGGTGAAATCTCGGTAATGCATTTTTAGGTGAAATGCAATACCACCTCTATACACTCTATACATAGTACGAGTAGTTATGCAACATAAATTGTCTGCTTGAACGAGATCTACATCTTTGCGTAGTAAGATTTTGTCTATATCTTACGGTGTACTAGTTATGCAGAAGTCACCCAGAATGTAGAGCTCTTCAGAGGCTATTCCCAGGAAATTCAAGAGATATATTTTACAAATGATATTTTAATAAAAACTCATTAAAACATTTTTGAGAAAATAGAAGATGTCGAAAAAGTTTCCATGTAAAGGATAGTTGGGTTTGGAGAACTTTGTTAACATTTTTCGGGTTATCCTTGGAAGATGCTCGACTTAGGATATCAAGCTTTCTATGTAATAGACTTGTCGTTTTTTGTTTTATGCTGTGCACAGACTTACGGATACGCACACAAACAAATACGCTTGGACGTTTTTCTAAAAAAAAAAGTATCTATTCAGGAGCTCCCTAAATATATATTTCTAGTGAAAATTTGAAATTTTTGGGTAGAACACAATATTTCCCTTACTTATAACACAGAGATAAAGTAAAAAACAATTACTAAGTAATGAGATGCATAAATTTATCTTGCGATCTGATCTAAAGAGTAACCTTCGGATATATCTTTGAAACTGTTTCCTGCTTTGTGATTACTGAGGGAAAAAGTGACTCTAAATAATTAAAATAATTTTGCACGTATGCTATTAATAATGACAATTTTTAAGACAGAAAGCAAGTTTAATGACATGAAAAAATTGAAGTTGACTTTTATGCCAGAGTAAAATTTTCCTTTTATGCTCAAAGTAATTTCTACTGCGTTAGGGACAGCAAAAAAATGACGAAGCTATAAAAAATATATACTTTCTTTACAACGTTACCGGGAAATTATAGAGCTTCAGAAGCATAATAAAATGCTCATTTTGTAAATTCCCTCAAAAGTGCGGGTTTCCAGGCATTGCAAGAATTTCAAGAACTCTTTTCAGCAGCTCCAGAACAAAGGGATGGGTTCGGTGTTTGTTACTATAAGGACGGTAGATCACGTAAGAAAATTAAAAGGAAGTTCAATGTGTACTTCAGAATAACAGTCTTGTATCGCTATATTACTTGCTTCTTTCAATGTAATGCATATGATATTTGCATGTGCAGGAGAAAAAATTCCTATGTGTTCCTTTCACAAGACTTTCTCTACTTCTCTGTAACAAATTACTGTTAAAAAGCTTATTCTTTTATCTACCTTATGCTAATAGACATAGCATTAGTAAGAGTGGTCTTATTACCTGCTTCCTTGTAAGTAGAAGGGAAATAACGGAAATGTAGGCTAAAGCTATAGTAAAATGGTTTAAAAGCTGGTAGTTATGTGATTGAAATTCGTTTCTTTGCATGGCCAGCAGCTGACAAATTCTCGTATAAGAAACATTTTAAGTATCTTAAAACTAAAACCAAAAAACCAGGAATATCTCGAAAATGGCCAACTCCACAAAAAAGGTGTATTACATAAAGTGTGTGTTTAAACGTTTTCTACATTTCTGTGTAGTGCGTTTTTCTCTATCACTTATCGTGTATCAGTTATGCAAAATCATCCAGAATAAGAGGTCGTCAGAGGCTATTACCGGGAAATGTTGAATCTACATTTTATTTGTCATAAAGGTATTTCTAATACACGATATTTTAATCAAAGTCATTAGGCCAATTTTTGGGAAAATCAAAGTTTTCTACACTTTTTCCATCTAAAGTGCAGTTTGGGGTGGCGGGATTTTCGTTCAAATCCTTGGAAGATACTAAGAAGATACTAAACTTAAATACCAAGTATGGTACTTAACGACCTTTCACAGACCACGAACATAAGGACACACACACACACGGAGCACTTTTTTTTTTTTTTTTTTTTTTTTTTTTTTTGAAACAGGGTACCCTCCCTACAATGTGTATCTACGGTGAAATCTCTGTATCAAATTTTTGCACGTTTACCCTTCTCTTTACGATTCTTTTTAATTGCCATCATCTTCTTAATCTTTGATGCGTCGAAACTGATTACAATTAATTTGCTTCTAACTTAATTTCAACTAAATAACGATAATTATTTATCCAAAACGTTTTAAATCTACTATGTACATTGTATAGAGGTGCTAGAGAAAGTAAAAAGAAAAATCTTAACCATATGGTATTTCAATCAAAACGTTTACAAAAGTTTTTGAGAAAATCAAATTTTTCAAAAATATTCCATGTAAAGTCTAGTTTGGAATGGGACATTTTCTTAAAAATATTCGTATCGCATCTTTGGAATGTAGTTACATAATTAATGTTAATACAGTTAATTTTATAGTAGCCATCTTGAAACTGTAAGTGGCGTGTTATTTATGGACGCTCTTTAACTACTGTAGTTCTCAGTTTCCCATTCTAAATTGGACGTGAAAAACCGCTTAATTTTGCTCAGAGGCCTTTCTATTAGGCATGCCGTAAATCTACGACACGTGACCAACAGCTTTACTTCCCTTCAAAAAAAGCCATCGTCCTCCGCCCGATTTGAACCCGCGACCTTGGGTATATGAAGTTAGCATTACACCATGGAGGGCGACTAGCCATCTTGATGTGATGTGTCTGCATATGCAGAGCACACTGCCAACTTAACCATACATTGGTGAAATCAGTGAAAATAGTGATGGATTGTCTTCAAATACACATGTTAAGGGGAAGCTGATTGAAATGATCACAGTTTTAAACCAAAACATTTGATAACTAAAAAGCTATGCTAACGAAATTGAAATTCTGCAGAACAATATAATTTATTATCATTAATTTGTCTGAACAAACCATTTTTATTGTTAACAATATGAAAAATCTAAATTGTATCCACCATTTAGCTATCTCAAATACACATAACTTGAAGAGTATGTTTTTGTAAGTATAGTTTGAGTAAGTCACGTGAATGCAAAAGCAGCAGATTTGTCAAACGCTAGGTGCCGGCCCCGTCTTCGCACGGGTGACAAACCTAATGAAAAAACTGAGACAAAATCTTCCGTTTACAGTGCGCCCATTCAATGAAAGAAAACTACAATTAAATAATTTGACAATATTTTATTTTAATGCCTAGTAATGTACAATTTTCCTTTCGGAGAAAAAACAAATAGCGCCGATGGTTTACCGACTCTCGAGCATGGAACGTAAATTGGCCCATGCGGAAAACATAATTCAAGGTAAAATTCCATACACTTGTAACGATTGACCTTTACTGTCATTGCGAATGCAAGGCGCACCGGAAACTGAACATGCTTAAATTCAACAGGAAAGTCAGTTGGTATTAGTGGTATTCTTGGAATAAGCACACCCTTGCCTTTGAAATTTCCTATGATTATAGAAACTTAAATCACATTTATCATATATTTTTAACAGTGAGTCTTGTTCCTTTGATCAATTTCGGCTGGTTGGGATTGCGTAGCATATTTATCACCTAGTCAACCTAGAGTAAATTATATGGTGGTAATTTTGGCAAATCGAATGAATTTAGAAATTCAGTTATACAATTAACGACTTCGTTTGGATCGGTAATGGAATCGATCACTTAAATGAATGCATTTGTCCAGAAATTTTACTCTGAAAGTATATATTCAAATCATCCACATTCTTATTAGTTGCTGCTAAAATGGCTCGTTCGCTTAACCAAGCATAGTTTATGTAACTTGCACCAATATTTGGGATTACTTTCGATATTGATTCTTCCTTTGACGTTGAGAAGTGACAAAAATTTGGTGGAAGCGAAATGAGACCAGCAGAAGCGTCAACAGGAATTTTAACATTGCCTTTGCATCTGAAAAGCGCAATGAAGCGACATGATGTGCGCAATGTAGCATATATAATTGGTATTACGAAAAATACAAAGTCACCCATAAAGTAGCGTGGAAAGAATGACATATGCAGTTAACAGCGTGGGTAAGCAAGGATGCCGTTGGCATAATAACATCAATGGCAGCGCTTCCATAGTGTGGCGGGTAAACGCTGAAATAGGTAATGAATTACATTAAGGAGAAAGTCAAAAATAATATTCATGTTTCTTCCGAAGAAAGAGGTGCAAAACGTTAGAAGTAAATCCTAATATTTCACTTCTTTCTTTATTTTCTTCTATGTCAAAACAGCACTTTTTAAGACTAACAATAACATAACTAAAGAGCAAGTAAATCTGGTTGAGCAATTGATGAGTTTTTATTTGATGATAACTTTTTGTATTTCTCCATTTAACTCAAAATATTAATTGATCAAATATATTAACAGCATCGCAATTGCAGTGTGATGGTGCCAGGGGTATCTTCATGTTCTGATGAAATTACCTTTAGTTAGTTCATGTATACATAGCCTCAAATAGCCAACATCTGCAATAGGAAGTTAACCTAAAATGTCTACTATCCGGATCCCGTCATTTGTCCGCCATTTTCAGATTCCAAGAAGGATTATTGGTTATGTGCATAGTTTATAAATTGTTCATTTTAAAGAATTACAAAAAAATATACGTATTTCTTTATTTAAACGATGTGACCAAGGAAAAGATAGATATAAGAAATGCATTTCATTTTCACTGTTATCTTGCGTCATTGACTCCATAACCGGGTGCATTTCCTTAGCATTGAATGGGGAAGAAAAATAGAGCAGTACTACGGCCATCTAGTAGCAAATAAATAAGTACGTATTTTGAGTACTCCTCGTCAGGAAAGTTTCTTTGCTTCTCTATTATAAACGATAGGAGTAAGGAAAGCACACAAAAATGTATTTTTATTTCACTGCTGCGTTGCATCATTGTCTCGATAAACTGTTGCGTTACCTTAACATTGAATGGGGAGGAAAATAGAGCAGTACTACGTCCATCTAACGGAAAATAAAGCATTACTAATCTAGGCGTTCATTGCCAAGAAAGCTTCTTTGCTTTCTTATTTTAAACGATAGGAGTCAGGAATACATAAAAATGTATTCGAATTTCACTGCTGCCTTGCGTCATTGTTTCGACAAACTGGTCCATTACCTTAATACTGAATTGGGAGGGAAAATAGAGCTGTACTACGGTCATCTAGCGGCAAATAAATAAGTACGTACTCTAGGTGTTCCTTGCCAGGAAAGCTTCTTTATTTTAAATGATAGGAGTAAGCAAACGATAGGTAATACATAAACATGTATTTGAATTTAAATGCTGCGTTGCGTCACTGTCTCAATAAACTGATCTGTGTTTTACCTTAACATTGAATGGGGAGCAAAAAATAAACAACAACTACAGGCATTTAGCAACAAATAACCGTGGTACCACCGCCATCTGGCAGCTATTAACCAATTGCGTTTCCTTGGCACTGGATGGCAATTCATTTCATGAGACTTTATGAACTTTCCCGTACGATTTCTAAACATTTTCTTTTACACAAACCTTGTCGTGACAATAACAAACATAACAACAAAAGAAGAGTTGATCAATTTGGTGCGGTCGCTCGGAAGTGCTGCGTGGACATGAAGTTTGGCGATTCATATATATATATATATATATATATATATATATATATATATATTACGTATTACTTTCTATACCACGCGCATAGTAGGTGGAGAAAGTATTGCATTCTACCTAATAATCGATATGCAATTTGAGATGGAAAGCACGTTTTGGAGTCCCCTGAGGACAGAACAGGTCCGTGCGCCCGAGTATGTGTGTTCGTGTGTGAAAGCATAATTCAAAAACGAAAAGGCGATTATATATCATACTTAAAAGAAATTGCTAATGGGTTATGCAAGTATTAAATGATCATTGCTATTCCTAAGTGTACTCCTATAAGCATTCTTAGCCCTAAAGTGAATATTTTAAAATGTTGAGAGGAAGGTTATGGTAATTTTGTATATTTTAAATTTAATTATATAACTTATACGGCAATAGTTATTTCGTTGTTTTAAATGGAGGTTTTATGCTACGCCAATAAGAAGGGTAGAAAATCCCCCCCCGGGAACACTTTAAATACATTTGTTTTCGAATAACCTTTGTTTTGAAGAAGTAGAAGTAGTGGTGTTCCTTATGTGCATAACACATTAGTACTCTTCGTATTCTATTTATTAATTATAGCACATGATCCCATGGATCATAGCCCCGTAGAAGTTCTCTGGATAAACACTTCATTTGGAATCTTAAGTATACTTATTTTATAGTTAAACACTGAAAACATGTGCATATAAAAACTACATACACTCACAACCACATATACAAATATGCACTCACATATGTATAAACGTTCAAATACCAAATCTATCTAACAATATTTACACAAACACCTTATCTCTTACCACACGTCCTACCATTAAGTATGTACCCAAACCTGGCAAGTTTAGGCTGTTAAGAATCAAGTGTTAGCATGCTGCCCTCCACCAGAAATACCTCTGGTAATATATTTTCCTAGCCTCATCTGTGTGCACACAAGCTGCCAAAATATGTGTTCAGTGTCTTGATTTCCCATAATGGGCAGATCATCCAACAAGCTTCGTCGACTATCTTAACAGGTTTCCCCTCTTACTACATGTCATGCCACTCCCGCCCGAAGTTTCAACCAAATTTCAAAATATGTGTCCTTCTTAACTAAATTTTTATTTCATATTTAGCTCCAATGATCATTTTCAAATTGTATTTCTTACATGTTTGTATTACTTAGTCGTCTTTTGATTCTTTCACGCTAAACATGTAATCAGTAGCTTCGGTGCTTGCTATGGCAGTTTACTTTCTTTTCGAATACGTTTTTCTGTTAAAATATGTAGCATTAATCGATAAGATCATGAGCACTTGTTTTCAATATGACAGATACTTGACGCATTGAATGATGGACACTTCTTAAAACAAACTTCTCAAACTGGGCGAAATATTACCCTCTTCCACTTATAGTGACCGTAAATTGCTCCGTCTGTATTTTATGACATATATAGTCAAAATAATTTCAAATGTATCTCTATGTCTTCAGATACTGAATTTAATAAATCAAAACTAATCCTAGAAAACAGAATGACTAGACGGTGCCTTACATTTTGATTTACATATGGAGCATCCTGATATTCATGTAAAACAAACTGTTGTATTACATTCACATAACTTTTTTTAATTACTATCGTTTCTTTCATTATAGCAGCTACAAACTACTCTTATGAAACCGTATGACGTACTATGCATCCAAAATTTCGATGTTTTGAGGCCCTGAATCCAAGAAAGATTTTTAAAACAAATGCCTTTGTTATGTGTATGTGTGTGAATCCCTGTGTGCGAACAGCATAACTCAAACACGAACATTTCGTAAACACTAAAGTTGGTATTTAAGTTATTCTTTCAGGGAAAGGAGTCGGAGATTATCAATGAAATCCCCTCATCCCCGGCTGATTAAAATACCACAAGTTCCAGATATTTTCATCACAAATAAAATGTGTTCATGAATTTTCTGGGAATAGCCTCTATAGTCGTTTTCGTCCTGAATGGATTTTGCAGAATTGGTAAACCGTATGAGATATAAACGAGGTATTTAAAAATTTTGATATATTTAAAAGACAATTTATGCCTTATAAGATATACCATGGTGGAGATTACTATTTCCATAATATTTATTCTTATTGTGTTTACTTTCTCTGCTTAATACATAGCTAGAGAAGGTACCATTGCATTTCACCCAAAAATTCCATACCGAGATTTCACCTGAAGTACACGTGTTACTGTCCTTTGTAACGAAACAAAATTACTTTTAGAAAAAGGTGAGTGAATGTGTGTGTCCGTGCGTCCGCGAGCCTGTCAATGCGATAACTCAAAAACGAAAAAATGGTTAAGTACCAAACTTGGTATTTAAGTTTAATATATTTCAAGGACGATTCACGAAGAGTTTGAGGTTAATCCCCCACCCCAAATACTCACAAATGGAAAAAAAAAATATTTTCTCAAAAATGACTAACAATTTTGACTAAAATTTACGTATATTACAGACTCTTACCTGACGAAGAAAATGTATATTTTGAATTTTCTGGAAATAACCTCTGAAGACCTCTTCATTCTGGATGGCTTTTCATAACTGATAAATCGTGAAAGAGAGACAAAAATGTACTACCAAAACTGTATATCTCATTAAAGCACACAATTTATGTCATACACATTATTTTTCCAGGGGTTGACCATTTCCGAGTTATTCCTTGTTAGTTTCAGTTTTAAAATACTAAATTTGTCTCATGCGGTAATTTTTCAACGTCTGGTCGTGCAACGAAACTTATTTCAATCACATTACGACCAGATTTTAAAGGATTTGACAGTCGCTTTAGCCTGCTATACTCCCTTATTTCCCATCTTCTTACAAGTAAGCAGGTAATAAGCAATGTATGCTAATGTTTATCACAATTATGAATCCCGTGGAATAATAAGGAACTAAGTAACAAAACGTCTCTACTAATGTTTATATCGCTGTTTGACTTACAAGAATAATTTGTTGCAGAATACGTTGAAGCTATCTATGTGCTTGAAACACTTCAGATTTTACACTATTTCGTTTTTCTTATCAAATGTTTAAAAGATTTTCTGTTTCTCTAAAGGAGCAGAGGGGGATTTAAGTACTGCGGCCAGAGACCTATTATGACGCATGTACTTCCTGGAGGAAGGGATGAAATGAAACGTTTACAAATGGCAACACTCCTGTAACCCCAGCACTCCTCCTGACGATCATACAGAACTGCGCTGGTGGAATGCCACTTCTATGGAGATGGAATTTGTTGAAATGTGTACGAAAGTCTAGAAAAGTCTAGTGACACTTGTACGGAAGGTAATTGCCTGGCTCGGCCTAATGCATTTCTTAGAATTGTGACGTGAGTGCAATAAGAATTGTTGACAGGTTAGACTTGAGAGTAGAATGGTCACTCGCTAAGTGGAATTCATTGCTATAGTTGATATCTGAGTGTCAAGTAGTGTAATGCATTATAATTGTTGTGGAGATATGGAATTCAGCGAGATCACAAAAGGAAAATCAGTATATACCAACAAAGAAGAATTCAGTATACTTCATAAAAAACAAATGCAGAAGAAGACTGTCAACTAAAGACAACACAGTTCTAGGCGAAGGAAACCATATTTATATATCGGATGAAGCTGCAACTGAAGTGCGAAAACATTTTGTAAACGCAGAAAACGTGCAAGAGAAACAGACACTGTCATTTCAAGTATTTACGCTGATGAAGTAGGAAAACTCTTCAATCGAAGCTATGACTTAGTCACACCGTTACCATCACACAGGAGTGCCAAAAATCGCTGCATCACATTAGGCGATAAAATATGGGACCTACAAAACATCCGACCCATCCCAAAGACATAGTGCTTCAATAAAATCTCTTGCTTATAAATGATGGTAACATTTTTACTTGAAGATGACAACAGAAGTCCGAATTACAGAATATTGTTGTTTGCGAGCGAAAAAGGAAAACCGCCTTTATCAGGCTGTGTCTCGTTCTTTGTCGACGGAACCTTCAAAAGCTCGAGCAAGGAGTTTGGACAGTTATTTGTCATTCACGCCAATCTCGGAGGTTCCTGGGAGGAAACAAATGCAATTCCAGTTATATACGCCTTGGTGCCGAACAAACAACGAGAAACATATGACCGTTTATTCAATGCTATTAAAGCCAAAGTGCCTGGATGGACTTCAAAACTGCTGTTGTATAGTCAGCTAGAAGCTTGTTTCCTCAAACAGAGATTTTGGATCGCAATTATCATTTTAATCAATATTTGTGGAGAAAAGTGTCATATTGTGGACTTGTTCCTACAGGGAGAACGAAATATACGCTGTCATATAAGAATGTGTTTAGCTCTAGCGCATCTCCCTCTGGAAACCTTGGATGATGGTTGGCTCTACATTCAGGATAGCACGCCTGAGAGCCAAAAACTTCAAAATTCTACGACTATACTATAGACTAGTGGCTGGATAACGAGCACGGACCAAGAGATGTGCGTAACTGCAGTGGAAGACGCCACCGCACTAATAACATCTCAGAAGGGTGGAAACAAAGAATACACAAATCAATTTCAAGAGTTCATCCCAATGCTTATTCATTAATGAACAACATTCAAGAAGACACAGAGTACTGCGGCCACCACTCTGACCGGCTATTTTTAAATATCGACGGGCAAAGAAGGAGGAAATACGCAATTAAGTTTGACGAGACTATTTCTGGCTCTAAAAATACTCTAGGTTGATGACAACTTAAGACAATTTCTGACTTGCAAGGCTTACTCACAGAATAACAATTATGAAAAAGGGTTACAAGTTGGCAGATATATCATGTGAATATTATAAATAAGTTTAATACTCAGTTAAAGCATAATAATAATAATAATAATAAATAATAATAACAATAAAAAACATTGGGAACGAAGAGAGACTACCTCCCAGTGGTGTTCCGTGGAAACGGCACAAATAGGGCAGAATATTTATTTCAATTTGTATTAAAAGAAATGCGTAATTATTCAGCACCCTTCTAGCCCCGTCACGGTGGTATGTCAAAAATGACACCCTGCTGTACCCTTAACGAAACTAAGGCAATTTAATACCATTTTTTGATGCCGTAATGCAACATTTATCTAGAGAATAAATAGCTAACATTTATAAAAGTACATTTAAAGGTGAACTTTCTCTTTTCTGCTACAATAATCATATTTTGATTTTTAATTTACTAGTTGCACATATCCACATTTATTCCCAGTCATTAGTGGTTGTTCCGTACAAGTGTTAACATGCAAACTCGGACTCGCCAGAGAGAGGAAAAGGTTCCGTGGAAGTGTCACTCCGTACAAATGTCTCTCCGAGGTAGTATTCCAACCCCGGTGGTATACCAGAGGAAACACAAAGCGAATATCCACCGCGCACCACACACCGCCAAGCCACCCAGCCAAGCCCCGTAATCCTAAGTGTGATATGAAATGAAGTGGGGAATGGAAACTAAAAGAAGGTTGCATACTGACCCACAGCGAGAAACAGCTGAATGATAATCACTTCAAAGTTGGCAAAGTATCAAATAACTCAAATCGAAAATAACAGTTATCTGTGAAATGGTTCATGCTATAGAAAGATTTATTTGAAATAAATCCTTATTTTTAAAGGAGTTGTATTTTTTGTGTGCTAATCATTTGTCTATCTCTTATCATTTTATGGTTATACAAAATTAATTACTGCATTCAAATGAAGAGGGCGAAGCTCATAAAAAGTTCAAGGAACAGATTTTGTTTTCATGCAAGCAACATAAATATGTAATATTTTGATATAAATTGTTACAATCAGTTTTGAAGAAACCAAAGGCGGTGAAAACATTTGCATGTGAGGACATTTGTAGTGAAGGTACTGTATTAATCCTTTTGCTAATGTTTAACAAATGGCACCGCAGGCGATGACCCTGGTGATTCATGGAATGTGATGGCTGGGGAAACCCGCTCCTGCTCCGTTTTGTCCACCACAAGTCCCATATGTGGTCGTTTGGGATCGACACGGGCCGCCTAGGTAAGAGGCGAATTGTCTAACCACTCGGCCACGGCGCGGCCCTATACTAAATTAAAATATTCGTGTAGTGCCTTTAGAAGAATCTAAACCTAAAAAGTAGATTTAGCATCTTTCCTATATTTCGTTTTTGAGTTATACTGTTCACAGTCAATTTCAAGGACCTGTTATTCAGTTTGTATTTAGGATAGCTACAAACGTGTATTTATAGTAAAACCGGTATCCCACTTTTAGTTGGGTTACAATAATTCGTCTATTACTAAGAGGTAGCGAATTTCAAAGTGCAGCTTTTTATTCTAAACACGCTTCATCGTATTGAATGTGTTTTCAAAGTAATTTCGAACTCTTTATTTCACCTAGTTTTGCTTTTTGTTTTATTTTATCAAAGAATATAATCCTTTTTATCCAAATAAGAGCTGGGGAATATTTACTTCAAATTACTCTCTAACTTTCATGCTAGCCGAAAAGTATTGAAACAATACAATACTTCGTATCAGAGTGTACATAACATTCGATCAGTTTCGTTGTAAAACAAATAAAAATTGCGAATTATGCAGCAATACGATAACAATAATTAATTTTATTGTTACTCCATGGAAGTTAACAAATTTGTACTTATGGCTGAACATGACCATTACTGCATAGCGGGAATCTGGGATTGCTTTATTTTTAAATTACTTTTAGAAACGATGTAACTTTTTGGCAAATAATTAATTGTTCCCTTGTTCCTGAGAGTAAGCGAATTTTGATGTGTAACGTATAGCCAATAATTCTATATGCTTGATATTTCTTCCTCTATTATTAAAGAGAGAGCATTTCAATATCTCCCCATATATACATACATTTTTGTGCGCGCACATGACTTGTTTGCGCGTGTGCACAGAAGCAACTAAACCGATCTCCATAATTCGTTTGCTGTTATAGTGATGCATTAAAGTGAAATTTGACCAAAAGCTATGAAAAGTTAAACATTATGTTGTTTCATCATGAAATTATATGAATTATTATTCTAAACTTTAAGAAAATATATGGTTTTCTTCAATTGGCCAATTAACTGAATCTATAAAAGGTTAGGCACATGTTTATTAATAGGCACTCCCAACCTTTTTTTTTTAAATTTATTTATTCATTTTGTTAATTACAAAAGTATAAGTTATATTATAAATACAGTATATCAGTTCACAATTTTTATATATACTTATGAACAATGTTGTCTGTGCGTTTAAATTAATCATGTGCAGGAAGATGGTAACAAAATGAGAAGGTTTTGTAATCGCTATAGAATGAGCAAGGCAAAAGCTGTTGCCGATTGCAGTGAAAGACGCCTATGTTTTTGCAGATCTTCTCTTGCTGCTCTAAGATGACAACGTAAACCGCCGACGCTGGGATGCGTTTCAGACTGCATATAATGCTGAAAGCCTAGAGCGAGCCACACCTGTGCGAAGCGGTCGGTTGTACTTCGTGTCTCTAGTTGTAGTAATGTGCGAGCATAATCGTTTGAGGTTTTGCGAAGGAGCAAGACGGTACAATTGCGAAACAACCCAGTGCCAGATCTGTCGTGCTGCTGTGCAGGTAACAAAACGATGGCGTAGAGTATCCCGCAAACCGCAAATGTTGCATGTGGGGGTCCTCACCATGTTATATCGGAATTTTTATCCTCTGTAGCCTCAACATCATTGATGACCAAATATGCGCATGCAGTCCACTCCGTAGATATGTTGCGCAAATGGATGTTCCGCCATACCTGACACCAGGGTCTGTTGGGCATCTTATCCACCACATGAATTGGTGCAAGCAGCCGCTGTAGGAAAAGTTTGTAGAACTCAGCTGATAGTCCTCTAGGTTGCTGAGGTAGGACATCGACATCAATGCCATCCAAAACATGGAGTGCTCTCTTAAAACCCGCAGGAGCAGCCCGAACTGGTGTTCCAAGAGAATTCTTGAAGGGTTCCCAAAATACTATTTCTTGTTCCTCTCCATTACCCCTAGTGGCAAGTATAATAGATTTAACAAGAAGCGCTTTACTCTTAGGTCACACTGCAATTAAACCTAAGCCGCCTTCGTTACATTTTCGCCACAATTGGGTTTTAGCTACACGAAAGAGCTGTGCTCTCCATAAATAGTATCCAATAAGTCGCTCAATTCGGGAGACGTGTTTTTTAGGCTTTGATAGTATCTGCGCCATATACCATAATTTTGCCAAAACAAACTGATTGATGTGCCACACTTTCTGTAGAAGATTCAAGGTCGGCCAAGATGTGCAGTGGTATTCAGCCTAATAAAATTTATTTTGTGATCCCAGTTGCGAGCAATCATCGATGTAAACGGCTTGGAGAAGATGATGCCAAGAATCTTGACACTATATTGTATCGGGATATCGAGAAAAGTGTGATCAGTCGGCCACGATCCAAGAGGGAGCAGTTGCGACTTCGCGGTGTTCATTTTGGCATTAGAGCTTCCTCATAAAGTGTGATGGCGGTATGTACCAAGGGTAAGGCCTTACGCCTACGGATGAGCAGCGTGACGTCATCAGCATAAGCTCTGGCACAAAATAATCAAGCGGGAGTGACAGTCCCAGTCAGCTTAGCCTGAAAATAGCGAAGAAAGGGTTCTAAAGAAAGGGAGAAGAGAATCATTGATAGTGGAAAACCCTGGCATACAGAGTTAGTAAGCTTTATAGGCTTACTGAAGTATCCATTGACTTGCACCTTCGAAGACATCCCGCTGTAGACGGTTCTGATTGCAGATATTAGCTACGGTGGAAATTTGAATTTCTGCAGCACTTTAAACATATAAGCAACACTATCAAAGGCTTTATCAAAATCCAGACTGACCAACGCAGCAGCCTCCGACGGATTCCGTTCATAATGGAGAATTGTATCTCGGAGGACCAGAAGGTCCTGCCCGGGATGCCACATGTTTGTCCGGAAGTTATAATTGTAGGTAGAATAACCCTTAATCTGGATGCAAGTACTTTCATCACAATTTTGTAGTCGCTGTTTAAAAGTGTTATGGGTCTATAGTCCCAGACAATCATTGGAGACCGTTTCTTTGGGATTAGGATGACGATGCCATCTGCGAATCCAGGGCAACAGTTCGATCCAATAAGGATATCATTTACCAACTCTACAACTTCTGCTTTGATTATACTCCAAAAGATCTTGTAAAATGAATATGTCAGGCCATCTTCTCCTGGGCAGGAATGGAGGCTAGCGCAATTAATGGTTTGCAGAATCTCGGTGGCAGAATATCGCTGCTCCAAGGAACGCTGTTCCTCGACAGTTATACCGGTGTCAACATATTGGAAGAGTTCCTCCATGGCGTCATTGCGTAGGTCAGTGGTGTCAAACATGTTGCTATAAGAGGTATGGATAGTATGTAGGATTTGAGGCACAGAGGTGACCTTGGTGCCAACCGGTGTCAGAAGAGCATGGATGTAACGACCACTACCAGCACACTTCTCCTTAATGGTATGAAACAATGAAGCATTCTCCTGTGCCACGACGTAGTCATGAGTTCGCGAACGGGTCATAGTTCCCGCCAAAACATGTTGCTGTATTTCCATGAGCTTCCGCTTCACAGCTTGAAGGCGATGGGATACGTCTTGACCACTCTGTTGTCTAGAGAGAAGACCCATTAATGTTTTTTGGTAAAAGTCGAAGGTGTGACGTCGCTCAATTGCCCTCTCACGACCTTTGGTCTTGAAGAAGGTCGTAATACCAGGCTTAAATATACGTCGCCATTTCTCCACCACCAACAGCGGGGAGCGTCGAGCTTTACCCTGAAGACTTTGCCACAACTTGGCAAAATCAGCAGCAATAATGTTATCATGTAATAAAGCTTCGTTTAATTTCCAATAACCTCTGCCATATAGCGAAATGCGACTCTCAGCGATTAATTGCAGTTTGACAGCATGGTGGTCAGTAAAGGCAACAGGTAAAACTCGCACTGTGTGAATCAGAGAGTTGAACTGAGCGCTTAAATAGAAACGATCTATCCTTGAGGCACAGTTCGCTCGACAGTAAGTAAATTCTACAGACGTAGCGTTCATATGTTCGCAAACATCACAAAGACGTAGCCCGGTTACCAGCTGATCCAATGCCAAAGACTTGTTATAACCAGGACGCTGATCCTTAGCATGTAGCACGCAATTGAAGTCGCCACCTACTAAAAGCAGGACATAATTCCATCTCACATAATAGGGTAGAATGTTTGTTATAAATTCTTCTCGCTCATGGCGCCTATCACTCCCTGAAGGCAGGTATAGGTTAAGTAGCAGCATGTTGTCTATTCTAGCACTGATAACACGACCACTAGGATGCATCTCTATCTCGGTAAACGTCAAACCTGCTCTGTACAAAATAGCAGTACCACGCATATGTTCTCCAACATTCACCACACAACTGTACTGTGGACCCATAAAGCCAAAGTCGGTTATGTTAACTTCTTGGAGGAAAACTATATCTAAATCATGAGTCCGCACAAAATCACGTAAAAGAGTCTGTTTGGCAGTGCAGCGTAGGGAGTTGATGTTAACAGTGGCAAAGGTAAGTAAGACAACCATTCAAACAAGGCCAGAAGTAGACCAGAGCAGGTCACCGTCCAAGATGTATCTAGTCATTTTCAACGGCATGAATATATGTTCGTGATACCCGTGGAAACTTTTTCGGTAGGCTTCCAGACCGAGAAGGCAAGTGTTTCCTGAGTCGAGGGTCTCTCACTGTCTCCCACGCGATGTTAGACTCCGTTTCTTCGGTGCCTTCCTCCTCACTAACAGACAGCGGGCGTTCTCTCCTAACCGGCACAGGTTCGTCGGAATCCATCTCACTCCATTTCTGGTGTTCAATTATTACAGTGTCTGGTGCATCGCAGGGACCAACCATGTTCTGGTCACCACTATTAGGCATCACAACAACAGAAGATCGTGTAGGGGATGAGACACCCATTTCTGCTACTTCTGAGGGAGAATTGACAGCTACCGGTGTGGACACAGAAGTCTCCTGCACCGCCACATCGTCACGCATACAGCTGGTATTCGGGTAGACTTCCTCTGTAGGTTTGACGTTACAAACAGGTTCTATTTCACTAGCTTCAGTAGGGGGCCCATTTGACGCACCTACTGTTTGTTTACTTTCCTCTTCCGCCCGAGCGCTAACTTGACCTCTCACTACATCGCTGAGTAACACAGCCCTGCGCAAGACAGAGACAGGCAGTACAGACTTTTTGTATGGACAGTGTGAGCGAAAATGAGAAGCTTCCCCACACACATAGCAAGTTTGCGGTTGTCCTAGATAGGTCACACCAACAGGAAACCCACGCACTACTACTGTAAATGGAATTTCCTTTTTTAATTCCATTCTTACGGAACGAACACCAGACTTGACGGGGTACTTATAACCTGCGTTCCATTGTTCTTCTTGAACCTCTGGTAATTTCCCATATTGTGAAAGTTTCTGTTCCAGAAACGTGTGAGTGATCTCAGGCACTAAATTGAAAACCCGGACATTTACAATGCGGCAGTCAGCTGGCCCAATATTTACCGTTAGTATTTCACCATTTTCATAACTAAACTTTGCCGCCCCTTGAAATTGCAGTAAATATCTTTCATAGTGTGTTACAGATATTAATTTTATAAAAACTGATTTTTCTCTAGCATGAAACTGTAGTGTATTTACCTGATCAGGTGGTATTTTCATGTAGTCCTGAATCCAGTCATGCACTTCCATCGCGCTGGGTCGACGTTCAGCTCCTCGAAATGAGATTTGTAAAGTATTTTGTCGGCGTATTGCCTCCATCATCAGAAATTCTTTCCTTGTAGAACTATAGACTCACACAAAACAATGTATTTGACGTTCCTTAACGCCGCTCGATTACGCGCAACACAGCGGACAACTCGAAAAGTGTTTCATGTAAAGAGTAGTTGGAGAGGGCCGATTTTCTTGACATTTTTCGTGTTTCGTCCTTGGAAGATACTAAACGTAAGTATCAAGTTTGGTATTCAACCAACTTCTCGTATTTTGGCTGTGTAGACAGACAACAGACAGACAGAGACACACAACAAACAAATTTATCTTTTTCTAAATTGTTTGGATTCAGGGTTCTTCAAAAGATGTATTTCCTGTAAAATCCTGTATTTTGAATTTGGCTTACCTTCTCTACCTACTTTGTATATTGTACATACATGCTAGAGAAAGTAAAACCAAATTACAAACGCTATATACTAAAATGCAGTCACACTAAGAATATAAGGAGTAGAAAATGTTTGTTTTTAATTCTTCTGAAAGACGAAAATAAATTAAAAACCAAAATTGGTAATTAAGTTCACGTCTTCCTATGATGTACCACGAGTTACACCAAATCAATATTTTATGGGAGAATTTTCGAAAAATTTTATTTACTCATAAATGGTTATAAACAATGTATTAGGTAGGTATATTAAGATATTTGCTTGACAAATAACGCTATATGTTGAATCTTCTGGCAATAGCAGTGGAGTCATCTTGATTTCGAATGAGTTTGATGTAGGATGAGGGTGTGCAGGGTTTGCCCTTGACCAAACTAGAGGTCACATGATACACGGTGTAGGGCCCCGTTCTAATTGCATTTACGCCGTATCACATAATATTCGTTGTCAGTGAGGTGGGCTCTTTGCCACTATAGCGATTCTTTGCTAATACTATACCGGTTCTACCCGCACCGGGTCTGGTACAGGAGAACACTGTCTATATTGACCACTGCTTAAGTGAAGCTATTATAATAAAATGCATACCATTGTATTTGACTGAGCTCTAACCTCCTATAGAAACACTGAGTTATGAGAAGTATAGCTCGGCATTTTGTTCCGAAGCACACTTAGTTGCAAACACAGAGCATACAATTGTGTAAAGAGAGGGTAGTAGGGATGGGCTTGTAGTAAACAAGAACACGTTGCGGTATAATCTGTTCCAAAAGTAGTTCACTATATGTATGGACATTAAATGAATCGTTCTAACTCATTAAGTGACACAAACAGTTATTTCATAATATGATTAATACATAAAAATGTCTTCTACTTTTACAAATAAACGTATAAAGCTTGACACAAAAAGTTTAGGATAATAATGTGCAGAGCTTTGAAAACACATTAAACCTAAATAAATCAAACTCACTCAGAATTCATTGCAGTTAATTACAAGATACATATTTACTGTATCGAAAGAAAAGGTTCTCCTCTTGTCACTCTAGTTATGTTTGAATCATCCACAAATTTGTTCATTGTCGAACGCGAACCTTTTCGTATTTTCGGCATTTTTAAATATGCGCTCTCTTTTAGTGTTCAATGGTTTAACTACTAGCAGAAACTGAAGAGGTGAGACAGTGAACAATCTAGATAGTGAAAAATGTTTTGAAACGGACTGCAGAGACCACGCCTACTCATTAACGTTGTAGTTATACTCTGTGTAACCGAACTGCAACTCGGCAACTTCGTGACACCGGACCGAGCGCTAAGTAGTTCGTCAAAGTGCAAGTTTTGCTATGTGTTGCATGTTAGTTTTTTGCTTACTTTTGTTCTGAGCCACGTACATAAACAAATAAAACTTGTTCTTAAGAGTTTATATGTAAAGTATTTTACTTTTTGTGTAGGTTTTCTCTGTTAATTTTAATTGAAATACGGTTCCAGTGTTGTAAGCAATATTATGAAGACCAAATTAGAGAGACCATCTCAAATGATGTATATAATGTTATAAATAGTGTATATACAAATAAATAAGAAACAACTGTGGGCAACATCAGGTAAAGGGAAATGTAGCCAATCAGCTCTGATGTTTTTCAGGAATGGGATTTGCACCTTCTGAGAAGTACAATGTGCCATGTAATGAAAGTATGGACTATGTGATAGAAAAATTTGATGTGCTGCATTTACACGACTTTCTCTACATCTCTGTAAAAAATTATTACTAAAAAGGTTATTCTTCTATCCACTATACGCTAATCGTGATAAGCATTAACAAAATTGGTGTTATTACTTTCTTCCTTGTAGTAGAAGAGAAATAAGGGAATACACAAGGCTAAAGCTATAGTCAAATCGTGTAAAAGCTGGTTACTATGTGATTAAAATACATTTCTTTGTATGGCCAGGAGTTGCAATTTCCGTATGAGAAAAGTATAAGTATTTTAAAACTGAAACCAATAACAAGGAATTTTTCAGAAACAGTTAGCTCTACAAAAAGAAAAAAAAAACAAAAAAAAAACATATATGACAGCTAAATTTTGTCTGCAATAAGCTTTTGCTAATCTCTTACTGTTGACCACTTATGGAAAATTCAGAAAAATTTATTCAGGTTAAAGAAGTCTTCATATTCCCAGAAAATTTAAGATATACATTTTATTTGGCATGTAAATATCTTTAATGTACGGTATTTTAATTAAAATTGTTGAAGCCATTTTTAAGAAAATCAAAATTTTTCCATGTAAAAGGTAATTTTGAGTGGGGATATTTTCTTCAAAATCTCCACGTTGCATCATTGGAAGATACTAAACTTAAATGCCAAGTTTGGTATTTAATGGACTCTTCGTTTATGAGGTATACAGTCCATAGGCACACACATAGATACACATGATCTACCACTACCCTCTCTCTACAACTACTTCAGCTCCAACAGCTTCGGTCAAGAAAGTCACGCCGCAGTAAAACCAATAGATGTCTAATCCCCTCAAAGAGGGGCAGGAAAGAGAGTCAAGGGGCATCTCCAACAGCTGGTACGCCTAAGCTCATTTACAATCCTTCAAGAATTGCTTCGGCTTCAAAATTTCAACCCCCCAAAAAAATAAATAATATTTTGTAAATAAATCCCACCAGCGGTGCACAAGTACCGTTGCACCGTGACTGGCATCCATTGATGAACAATCTTGCTCCATCCCTTCACTCCCCAACCTCATTTACCCTCGTCCTCCTGCAAACTCCACATTAAATTCTAGCAAGAATGTGTACCCGTCTATCACATCATCTGGCTGCTTGCTCTCAGCCGATCTATGAACGCACGGTAGTTTGTGCCAAATCTTCCAACAACAAAGACATACTTCTGTAAAGTTTGTGCTTTTTTCTAATACGACAAAAGAGTTGGGTGAGATACTTTTTACTACGTATCGACTACGTATGTACAATGTACATAGTTTAGCTTCGGCAACTTCAAGGATACAACACAAAGGTTTCGAGAAAATCTCCTCACCCTGAAATACCCTTTACCTGGAACATTTTTCGAAAATACTGCTTTTCTCAAAATGGTTCTAACGAGTTTTATTAATGTAACATTTGTTTAAGATATTTTATGATAAATGAAACATATACCATTAGTTTTCTGGGAATAACCTTAATTCCTTCCTCGGAAGGAAATAAATTCGTTGGTCCTGTATCTAAATTTACGTAAAAAATCTCAAGCCGTATAAAGAGCGTTCTGAGCAAGTCAAAGGTTATTTCACAGCCATTATAGAATGGGACCTGATAACAACAGATAAAGAGCGTCCATAAATAACTCAATGTAATTAAATTTAATTTTAATATATCACATAGAGATCCGCCATTTAAAATCCTGACTAAATGGATTTACAAGTAGTAATTAGAAGAAGATTTTGTAAGAATAGGTTGTAGAAGAGTAAGTAGAGAAAAGCATATGAAATCAGCCCTTTAGATGTTTTCTTCTTACAACTCAAAAAAATATGAAGCTTTCGGGTCCTTCAGTACAACAAATCAGTGTTTTGCAGTGTTAATTTTACGCCACGCTTTCTAATGTGCGTAAAAATGTCTGTGAAGAGTGAAACCTGCCCATCGGCTGTGAACCTGACTCATGTCTATTCACTCTCAATATCGATATCTGATGGCAGCATCGAAACTTTTTTGTGTGGGAGAGGAACACCTCCTCGGGGAAATCATGGATACAAATGGAAGTGCTACTACCCACTTGCTGCATCGAATTCTTTCACAAATAATGAGAAAAGTATTCTCATGTGGAATTTATAGCAATAGTCTTCGACCAGCAAAATTTCATTAAGTCCGCATCTATTGTTCTGACCTGAGAAGAGGGAAATGTCCTCATGTTCACGCGAGATACTCCACCCATTAATGTTTTACAAGGATTCTATAGACAAGCTTCATGATTAAATTAGGCAGATCAACTTTGTCACTGAGGAGGCTGAGACAAAACACAACCATTCATCAGGTAAGTCAAGGGTGTGAGTCTGTAATATAAACATCCAGGAACAATGGGGAGATCGATACCAATATTTTTCATATAAAAATCTAATGTGTTACATTATCATGGGCTATTCTTCCCATTCTTCAATAAATTATTCTTAAAAACGTATTCTTCTATCTAATCCAAGTTAACTGAGCTAAACATCGATAAACCTGTGTTGTTTTTCACTTTCTGTACTCGTATTAGGCACAAAGTAGGTAGATAAAGTATTGTATTCCACTCAAAAATTATATGTTGGGATTACACCTAAAATATATTTTTAAGATCCCCTGAGTCAAAAAAAAATTTTAGAAAAAAAGCCATTAGTCTAGGTCTATGGGAAGCAAAAGTCCTTTTAATACCATACTTAGTATTTAAGTTTAGTATCTTCCAGGATGCGACATGAAAATCCTTCACTCAAACCTACCCTTTAAATGGAAAACTTTTCGATATTTTAATTTTCTCAAAAATGGATAACGACTTTTATAAAATGATACATGTTTAACACATTTTTATTGCAAAAGAAAGGTATATTTTGAAAGACCTCTTTAATCTGGATTACTTTTATGTAAGAGATACATTAAAACTCTTGCACAAAAAATGTAGATCTCGTTAAAACACACAATTTATGTAATATACATTCTCTGTAGAGTTAACCGTTTCCGAGGTATTTCTTGTTATTGGTTTGAATTTTAAACCACTTAAACTTTACTCAAACGGAAGCTATCATTCGTTTCAATTTCTTTAGTTTTACTCCTGATCTTGGAAAGGGAACCATATTTAATGAAAAACCATAGGGACAACTTTTGAAAGATTTCAATGTCGATTAGTATTTTGTCTTATTTCCCTACTACTTATAATGAACTAAGTAATGAGACAATTTCTGGAAGTGTTTATGTTTTTCAGAAATAAATAGATAAAAGAATACTCTTTTGTATGACTAGTTTGTTTCCAAACAGATAGAGCTAAGTGAATGGAACACATTAGAATGTTCTGTTTGTTTTTTGTTTTTTTGGTTTTAGTTTTGTTACAATGATAATACAGATAACAAGCTAGCGTTTGGTTCCCGTTGTTGCGTTTGGATGTCATAGGCCAATTGAGATGGATTATATTTTTAACGTAAAAATCCTTAACATGCATTCCTTCGGAAGATGAGTAAAATCAGTGAACTCGTGTATTTCTGGCACGTAAAAGAACCTCAAGCCGGTTTGTCTTTCTGAGTAAAATTAAGAGGGCTTTCATGTCTTGTATAGAATGGGACGCTGCTAACCTCCGTGGTGTAATGGTTACCATGCTAGCTTCATACCCAAGATCGCGGGTTCAAACCCGGCGGAGGACGATGGATTTTTTCGGGCGTAAAAATCCTTAGCATGGCTTCCTTCGGAAGGGAAGTAAAGCCGTGGGTCCCGTGTCGTAGATTTATGGCACGTAAAAGAACCTCAAGCTGATAAGAGAGGCCTCTGAGCAAATTTAAGCGGTCTTTCACGCCCAATATAGAATGGGACGCTGAGAACCAAAGCAGTTAAAGAGCGTCCATAAATAACACGCCATTTCCATTTTGACGCTGCTAACCGCAGCAGTAAGGAGATACGCAGTAGGTAGAGAAGGTATTGAAGTCTATCTAAAAATATTGTCGAGATTTCACAAAAATACATGTTTTGAGGACCCCTGAATATAATTAGGGAAAGGTCCATGTGTGTGTGCGTGTGGACAGCATAACCCAAAAACGAAATGTCGGTTAAAGACCCAACTTGTTATTTAAGTTGAGTAGTTTTCTAGGATGCAACACGATTTTCTAGAAAATTCCCTACCCCAAATCCCAAAATACCCTTTACATGGTAGATTTTTCAAACTTTTCGATTTTCTCTGAATGGCTCTAATGATTTTGATTAAACTGCATATATTAAAGATGTTTAATCCATTTGCTCTGAATCGGTTTCATATAATATGTTATCAATAACATATGAAAACACTATCTACTATTATTACCCAAATGTTCTTCACTGTTATTCATGCTTGAGAAAACTTTAAAAAATGTTAAATATATAAACATATGGTAGTATAGACTTAAAACATACTCAAATAAGAAAAACACAAGAATTGAACAAGTGAATACATTTTTATAAAAGATGTTCAGACTTCGGTGAAAAGTTGATATTGTCATGGTAATGATTGGCGAACTTTTTCAAAAAGATCTGGCATGTCACGAATGACATCACATGCTACAGAGACCGTAACTACTCTTCACTATTTAACCAGCTCCTCATTCAGCAGAGTCTGACATGTCTCCAAAGGAAAAATCCACAGAGGTTGGATCTAGTGAGGCATGCTGGACATATATTGAGCTCCTTTAGCGATCCAATGAAGAGAATACGAGAGTAAGAAATCTCTTACGTCAGCGGAATAATGCGCAGGTGCCCCATCGCCTTGGAACCACAAAAACTGGCGTATTTTTAAAGTATTCAGAAGTTATGACAAAGTATGTGTAAAAACCGTGTGTAAATATAGCCGTCAAACGTGGTGTTAGTAAATAGGTCCCTATGAGTGTGTCATTCACAGTGTCAGCCCAAATGCACTGTGCTTATTTGCAACTCTAACACTTCTTGGCTGTTACGGTGCCCAAATATGCTGTTATGTGTCAAACATGCCCGTTCATGTAAAAATCTTCGCGTCTGTCAACGAATGCTTATTTGTTTAGGAAATTTTATTTGATCGATTCATTTATGAAGAAACCTCGGGACAAACTGTAGTCTGGACGCAGTGTTTGAACTTGTGTGTGTTCATGCAGAATGGTAGCAACCGAAGACTGCATGCGCTATTGCGGTTGTGCTTGTGGACGAAGAATTATGTACTCCGCTTTTTACATTCCTTTGGATTCCCGAGCGATATGCTTGTTATTCTAAAGTCTCTGTTTGTTGCTGTCGTTGATGAACGGTTGTAAAGGTGCTGTGATGAGGCAAATGTTTCCTTGGATAAAGCTCAATGTTATTTATAAGAATATTAATATGTGTAATTTTTCTTGGTTCTGATTTAAATTCTTTTATGTATTTTGGTTTACAAGGCCAATGTTTTATTATTAAACTATTAAAACATTTAATGTTAATAATATTTTATTTTATATTTTTTTGTGGTTTTCATTGGTATGAATTATAATTTTTATGAAAAAAATATTTTGGTTGGTGGTCTTCCCTTTTCATATTTCCCCAAGTAACACTAGTTTTGCTTGAGTAAAGTAAGAAACTTTACAATGGCGTTAAAACGAAGGTCCTTCTAGTAAACGAGTGTTTATATATGCTGATACCTAACATTGATAACCGGAACTACAAAATCACAAAGTGCTATACTATGCGACGGAGTCTCTTACGGAGTTTCAAAATGGAAAGAAAGCAAAACATAAGCTATATTCCAATGCTGAAGGGGGAACAAGGGTCTGTGTGACAGAAAAACATTGATGTACTCTACCTCAATAACATGATGTTTACGGACATGCATTCGTGTTATCGTGACTCACCCAGAATTACAATGATGTAGTATGAAAATGAACTTAACTCAGCTATTCAAGCTACTTCAGTTGTCACAATTCTCATGGGCCACATTCGTCTTAAGGTCACGTCACCGTTCATCGTGTGTCAATCGTGACTTGCAAGCATTCTTTATATTCTATCTTTCTACTCAGATATGTATTGTCCATAATATATGACTTACCCTCAGGGAGGAGTCATAACGTCATACCAGTGGAAATGATATCCTGTCCGATTATCACTGCATTCGTTAAAGCATAGACATACAAAAGCTCATTCATTCATTATACAAACACTCATCCAATCTAATGACGTAACTTTGAAAGGCTACAATTCATATGTGTATAGTATGTGCATTACGTGAGTTGTGAATGAACGCTATATAGATTGGATATTATTATTTAGGAAATGTACAAATGTTACTATTTTTAAATTTTTTGAGGATAGACGTATGTTTCTTTTCATGAAGTTAAAACTACCACTCAACGATTTTCTATACGGAGTGCAGTAATTCATAAGGATACCTCACTTTTTACAGTTATAGCAGTGAAAATAATTTGCTTCGGTATTTATCCCACCATTAACGATCTTTTCTGCGCGGTATATTACTTTATAACTCGCTTATTTATTACTATAACCCTTCTTAACATCTTCCTTCTTGTGTGACGATCTAATAGCGTCTTGATGCTAAGGAGTTCTAATGACGTCCCTTTTTCTTCATTTCAAGCGTCGTGTATAGCTTATGTCTAGCAACCAAATTATACTGACATTCCACTGTTTTATGGAGATGGCATTTTTCTTTCAGCCACAATTAATCTTACTGGATATCCGAAAAATATGATGCAAGTGATCCTGGTTTGTCTAATTGAATTGACCATTACAGAAAGCTCCTGAGTTCTTGAATTAAAACTTTACAGGAGAAATAAAATACTATTTAGAATGAAACAGACTGCTTAGTTTTGCTTTACTCAATGTCGCTGTTAGTAACACTACACCAGCATTAGAAAACTAACAAAAAAATTTAGTTTATAATAGGACCGCCATGATTTGGTATACCTAAATAATAACGAAAGATACCAACACAAAACTTTATTTACAAAGTTTCTATTTCTCAACATAATTTCCATTCTGTCCAAAAAATTTTCACGTGGTACCAGTTATACTTTTCTACTGCCAAAGAACTTATTGGTGTTCTGAACGCACAAAATGTTTGGTCAATCAAATTTTATAGGCAAATAACGCAAGTTATGGTGTATTGCAATGAACGAGCCTTCATGAGGAAATGGCACATAATCAACGAGTAATCATAGAAGTACCAGTGTGCACGACAAAGATCGCTGTGGAAGTTCACAATCATTATGAATGAGCTGAAAGCAAATGTTGTTAAAAGAAATCAGAAAAATGTTTATTTCAATTTGGAAATCGTACTTAGCTTTTGGGTAGAAAACATCTTCCAACCAATGAAGACCTCAAAGTGGCAGCCACATTTTGGCTAAGATCTTTAGCGGTGGAAGAGCGTACCATCTGCTTGAAAAACCGGTATCACGTAACAATAAATGTCTTGATAGCAAAGGCGATTGAGTTGAGAAGTTCGGTACATTTTTACTTTCTCTACAAGTACTATGTACACCGTCACCCAAAAAAGTCAACCCCAGATTCCATGTGTCGATCGAAGAGCTTCGGGTATCTTCGTAAAAGCTGTGTTCACAAACTACACGAAAGAGCAGTACGGTGGCCAGTGACTGACAGCGCAATCGTTAACTTCTGAATACTGAAAACAGTGTTTATGTTTTTCAGAAATAAATAGATAAAAGAATACTCTTTTGTATGACTAAAATTTAAGATGTACATTTTATTTGGCATGTAAATATTTTTAATATACGGTAAATATTTTTAATCGTTAGTGCCATTTTTGAGAACATCAAATTTTTCGAAAAAAGTTTCATGCAATGGGTAGTTGACGGTGGGAGAACTTTCTTGAAAATCTTTGTGTCGTATTCTTGCAAGATACTGAACTTAAAAACCAAGTTTGGTACTTGATGGACTTTTCGTTTTTGAGCTATGCTGCTCACACACACACACTTACACACACTCACATACACACACTGACAGCTACACACACACGGACATTTTTCTAATATTTTTTTATTCAGCAAGTCTCAAAACATACATTTCCGCTGAAATCTCCTTAGCAAAATATTCTTCTCTATACTCTATGTACATAGTACGTGTAGAGAAAGCAAAAATTGCATCATAAAAGTGTTTCATAAGATTGGTTTTCTTAACAATACATTTAGTATTTCTTCGCACCGCATTCCTTCGTGTGCAGCATAAGTGTCTATGGTCCTGGCGCTAATCTTCCACCTCGCCCTCCACATGTAGTCCATCTACTACATCGGATCCACACCACTGTGGAAGTGCGAAAGTACATAAAAGATCGTGTGCCCGATGATCCATAACAAAGTGTTCTGCCTCCTAAGCGGATGAGGAAAATCTGGACGCCTTAAGGGTTCTGGACACAGTTTGGAACACCCAACTTTCTCAAAAAGGTTATAGTGGTGATAAACACAGCAGACACAGTGGAGCAAGTAGCAGCACGATGTAATTCAGTATCCAGTTGACAATGAGGGCATAACGGGGAGTCACTCAGGTGAATAGCTGCCAGACACTGTCGTGTCGGTAGGATATCATGAATTGCTTGATACCAAAGGGAGCGGACTGCGTACGGAAGGATAGCGCCGCTGAAATTCTTCCGCAGTTTTTGACAATTCAGATGCAGTGGCGCGACTCGTTTAAAGCTAATTGACGGACAATCACACACTTGAAGCAGTTCCTGATAGATCACGTAATGTAGCTGGGATGGAGCGAAGATCCACAGGATTACATAGGTCAACAGTAGTGGACCAAAACTGCAACCACGAGGCAGAAAAAACTGGTATTTGTGTCTTGAATATGCCACCCACGCCTAAAAAACAATGATAGGCACTTGAAGACAACATTTATCAGCCCAATCCCACCTTTTTGCAGAGATAAATTCAATGTGGACATTGGCACTCGAAAAATACAGCCTGCCACATCTCACATATGATTCATCTATTAAAACCAGAGCAACAAACCTACACTGGGAAAGTAAGTACATGTGTACTACCCATCCGCGCTGTTATAGACACCAATCTCGATGGTACAGGTCCTTGGCAGAGTTCTTTATCCTGCCAACAATGGGTTTCCAATTCAGATTTCTCCCAAAGAAGCTGTGAAGATAACACCTAAAACCTTGAGTTGGGAAAAAATCTGCAATGGCGTTAATCGTGGAGGCGTAGCCCAACGTCCGAAGATAAGCACCTTGGACCTTTGCTCATTGATCTCAAGGCCAGAAACATAGCTATAGCTTTGCAAGATACTCCAAAAGGAGCGAAGATCATCAGCATATGCCAGGACACTCAGGCTATGAGTACGGAAGGAAATTTCAACAATCTTAGTGTGTAGGTGACAAAGGAATGGATACAAGGCTAGCAAACCTGTTCTTGTCCGTGGTAAGTTACATAAGCCTCGTAACCAACAACATATACGGCGGGAATCGTTTTTATATCTGCATATAAGCAATCCTGATTCCAGTTTCCACAAGAAAACGGTACCGATTTGCCCAATTCCCCTTTTCCACTGACCTCACTTTCCTATATTGCGCGAATACATTACATACACAGTCATTAGGCATTTCAAGTGGAATATTCAGAATACGTACAGTAGCTAGTTCTTCTGCGAGTGTAATGTTTATTTCCCCATTTGAAAATTCAATTTTAGACTCACCCAGTGGTGTTGGAGGTAGCCGTTGTAAACGGCTTCGGTCGTAGATTTAATGTAGACCCATTTTTGCTTCCTTACCAATTGAATAGGTAATAAGCCAGAATCCTTTACATGCAATATTTCAACAATCCAACGATGGATACCCGTTGCAGATGGCTGTTGGTCTTCCTTTTTAAATGTGGCCTTTAACGTGTTTTGACTTTCATATCTAGTTGCTATCGTGTGCACAAAAACTACCAGATACAGTAAAGAAAAACAATCGGAAAAACAGCAATTAGGACTTAATGGCTCACTTACACTTCGTTTTAAGACCATGTCATGTGTTACTATGTGTTCATGTCCCTCTTACAATGAATGTATTATTATTATTATTTTATTAACATTACAAATGGGTTATTTTTGGCTTATTCAATGTAACGACTGAAAACTAACAAAAATTACTAATTTTAATAAGTTGTCTTTACGAAGGACGGTTTTAATTATGATCTCAGTTTCGGAAACAACGCACTTTCCTCGCATTGATTGGCAATTTTCCTAATAGATAACCGAGCCGTTCGTCTGGAACTGGCATGGTTAAATTCCTGACGCTGGAGTCTGAAACACAATGAGTCCATGGCAGCTGCAGTGTGAAGTCCCCCTTTTTTTTTTTTTTTTTTTTTAAACAGTAACGGAGTCTGATCAGGACTCCGGTACTGTATCCCTATTTGCATTTCCCCCCGTAGGTTTTACTGATTACTGGTTTACTGGTTTTACTGTTTCTTTACAAACATATACACACCAACATATAACACCCGTGCCCAAGGCGGGACTCGAACCCACGATCTCCTGCCCACGAAGCACCAAAGGGAGTCGCTTTAGCGAGCGTGGCCATGGGGACCGGCACTTCGTAGTGACACACATACACACATGTACACACGAACAATGGATATGAAGTTTTTGTAGGAAGTGTAATTAGTGTCCTTTGTAGGACACTACACATTTTTAAGAAAATCTTCCCACTACAAACTACCCTTTAAATTTTGATTATCTCAAAAATAGTTCTAACGATTTTGATTAAAATATCGTATATTAAACATAGTTACATGACAAGTAAAATACATATCTTGAATTTTCTGATAATGATCTCTGTAGACATCTTTATTCTGGATGAATTTTGCATAACTAGCAAACCGTAAGAGAGAGAAAAAATGTTACTACTCAAAAAAATCTGAAGTGTTCCATTTACATGGAACACCTTCTCTACATCCCTGCAAAAAAAAAAAAAAAAAAAATATATATATATATATTAAAAAGATTTTGCTTGTATTTACTTCATGCTAATCAAGAACAAATTAGCAGAAATAGTGTTATTACTTACTCCCTTGTAAGTAGAAGCGAAATAAGGAAGTACCATAGGTTAAAGTATTAGTCAAAAACTGGTAGTTAGGTGACTGAAGGTCCTTTGTTTAAATGGACAGGAATTAACAAATTCCTGTATGCGAAAAGTATAAGTTTTTCAAAGCTGAAACCAATAACAAGAAATATCTCAAAAACGACCAACTCCACGAAAAAAAAAAAAAGTTTATTATATAGATTGTGTGTTTTAACGTGCTCTGCATCTTTTGTGTGCTAAGTTTTTGTCTACCCCTTACGGTTTAGCAGTTATGAAAAATTCCGAAAACTTCATCCAGAATAAAGTAGTCTTCAGAGGATATTCCCAGAGCATTCGAGATATACATTTTATTTTCCAATTAAATATCTTTAATATACGATATTTTAAACAAAATCGTTAGTCATTTTTGATAAAATAAATATTTTCGAAAACAGTAGTTAGGAGGGGGGATTTTCTTGAAAATCTTCATGTCACATCCTTTGAAGATACCAACCCTAAATACCAAGTATGTTTTCTATGGTTTTAAAGAACTTTTCGTTTTTGAACTGTGCTGCCCACAGACACACACACACACACACAAACACACACACACACATACACACACCCGGAATGTCTCGGTTCGGGTCTCGGGGGGTCTCAAAACATGTATTTTCGGTAAAATCTCTGTATGCATTTTTGGGTGCATTATAATACCTTCTCTATACACTATGCACATTATACGTGTAGAGAAAGTAAAATTGTAGATTGCGTTAAAACATTAATTTGTGTTATATACATTATTTTTTTCGTGGAGTGGACCGTTTTTTGAGATATTTCTTGCTTTTGGTTTCAGTTTTGAAATCCTATACTTTTGTCTTACGGAAACTTGTCAACTCCTGGCCACCCTGATAATTGATTTCAATCCTATAGCAACCATATTTTAAAACCTTTGACTGTCGATTTAGCCTACTGTATTCCCTTATGTCCCTCTACTTTTAAGAAATTAAATAATAAGATCGTTTCTGTTAATGTTTATCTTGATTAGCATGAAATAGAAGTTTAAGTTTATACTAATTTGTAGAGATGTAGAGAAAGTCATGTGAATGGAACCCATAAGATTTTTAAATTTGTGTTTAACGTCGTCCTAAGTATACTGTTTCATCTTCACTCGCGTACTACCACCGACCTCTTTTTTTTTTTTTTTTTAATAGAAAAATACAGTTCCGGAGGCTTGTTAGGATTCCGGCGCTGTATTCCTTTTTTCTCAATTTTTTTTCCAGTTTCCTATATTTCCTTAGTAGACCTTTATATTCTTAACGTTTTCCTTTTACATATACATACACAAACATGGACACATTTACAAACACAGAAACAACCATGCCCAAGGCGGCACTCGAACCCACGATCCTGTGCACCACGAAGCGCCAAAGTGAGACACTTTAGCGAGCGCGGCCACCGGAATCGGCACCTCTTGAGAAGCACTGCGTCTATCATCCCCCTGTAATATGACGTGAATGACGTTACAGGCTGCGGGCGGACAGGCTATAGAGTCGTGTGCAAGTCCCTGTCGGTTCCATGGTCGAGGATCTGTTCTTCTACTGAAGCTGCCCAGAAAGACCGATGAATCACCCATCCTTACAAGCTAGTGCCTACGGATAAATCTGTTTCCGTTGACCAAGTATTCATGCAATCTGTATTGGCTCGAGCCAAAAACCTCGATGTAATACTCAACCATGCCAAGGAAAAGGATTTCCGACCATGGAAAACCACGAACAACTCAAGTTCAGAGTGGGCGACACGGCAAACCGAACCGAGACATTCCGAACGGAAGTTACACCTAAACGTGTTGCCAACTAACTCGGTCGATATAAATATTAATAACGATATAGTTTTACCATTGTTTCATGGTTAAAAACAAACCATTACAAGAATAATATTCAATGTATTATTTCTCCATTTTCAATTGTTTGTCATTGTTCTATGCTTCTTGTTTCAGTTCCCATTTCAGTGAATAAAACTAGTCTAACAGATTGGCCCTAATGTTTACAAAGGGAGTTTCTCAAATTGATCATATGAATTTCAATACAATTTGTTAGAATAGTAATAGCAGCTGTCGCCCTCCGTGGTGTAATAGTTACCATGCTGACTTCATATACCCAAGGTCGCGGGTTCAAACCCGGCGGAGGACGATGGATTTTTTCGGAAGTAAAAATCCTTAGCATGACTTCCTTCGGAAGCGAAGTAAAGCCGTTGGTCCCGTGTCGTAGACTTACGGCACGTAAAAGAACCTCAAGCCTGATAGAGAGGTCTCTCAGCAAAACTAAGCAGTCTTTCACGCCCAACATAGAATGGGACACTGAGAACCACAGCAGTTAAAGAGCGTCCATAAAGAACACGCCATTTGCATTTTAATAGCACATGTTTTCTATGTTACTTTATATACTACTTCCGCACTGTTTTACTTTAAATCAATGTTTTGACAGTTATAAAGTTTATTAATTCAGCAGCCGCCATTGTTTAAATTTACAAAAGAAGGAAAAAACGAAAGAAAGAAAGTATGCTGATCGCACATTATTTGTGACATTTTACTTCACGAATGCTCAGAGATTCCGGTAGTTCCCATTTAGCGGTGTTGTTTACGATTGCAATGCCATTAGTGGATGAATGCGGCGTTTTGTTGCCTGATCCCGACGGCTTGGAGAGTTCACTTTTTCCAGTGTGATCGGACACACCTTAAACTTCACTCAGGCTTTTCTGTTGAGCTTATTAAGTTAGCTTAGTTAAGCAGATAGTTCGGTTATCAAAACGTAGTTACTTTTCACGGAGCCGGAGTGATTTGTTAAACATGTATCAGAGATTTTTTCCGACCTGGAACAATAGGCGATATTTACTTTTTTCAACTTTGGTGCGTTTCGTAAAGCTCCGTTTAAATTTTAAGTTATTCTATTTTATTAGAATTTTTATTTTGCTCAAAGTTTTTTTGTTGATGTATTTTGAGTCTAGTATTTAAAAGTGTAACTAGTACTGAACAATTCAATATTCAATTTAATATTTCTGTTTAATTAATTAATTACCAATGACATTCTTCTTCCTTTCTTTTCACTTACTCTAGCACGTATGTACATACAATATACATGGTAGCTGGAAAAGCTACTGCATTCCACCGGAATACTTGTTTTGAGTACCATGATTCTGAAAAAAACATTTTTAGAAGAAGGTCCGTGAGTGTCTATCTGTGGGCAGCAAAGCTCAGAAACGAAAAGACTGTTAAAAACTAAATTTGGTGTTCATGTTTAGTATCTTCCAAGGAAGCGACCCAAGATTTTCAAAAAAAAATCCTCCCCACCACAAACTACCCTTTACATGGAGAAATTTTTGAAAATTTCTTTTCTCCAAAATGGCTTTAATAATTTTGTTTAATATGCGGTATACAAAGATATTAATTAACATCACAAATAAAATGTACATTTTAATTTTCTAGGAATAGTCTCTGACCACCTCTAAACCATAAGATAGACACAATCTTAATCTACAAAATATACAAATTTCATTAAAACACATCGTCATATACGTTTTTCTTGTGGGGTTGACCGTTGTTAAGCTATTGCTTGTTGTTGGTTTCAGTATTAAACTATCTAACTTTTCTCAAACACAACCATGTAAAGCGAACCGAGCCTACGTTGTTGCACATATCAACCAGCTTTTAAAAGATTTGACTGTCGGTTTAACATAATGTATTTTATTTATTTCCCTTTTAGTTAAATGAAGAAAATAATAAGACCAATTCTGCTAATGTTTATCTTTATTACCAAGAGTATATACAAGAATAATCTTTTGTAGGAATATTTCATATTTGGAGCAGCTAGAGAATGTTATGTGAGTGGAACATATTTTGTTTTATATTTTAACTGGAAACCAAATTTGTAGGTTATTCTCTATCACATGGCAAACCTTTAATGTAAGGTCAGAAATGTAAATAAAAATTCTTTATATGCAGGAGTATTCTTATGACATCCAAGGAATTATTTGTTATTGTTTTGACTTTGAACAGGTAGGCGTGAGGTGAGGAGCTGTGTGATTGATTTAAATGGGCCCAAATCTGTTATATATTCCCATCTAGATAAATTACTCTGTCTTTCCCTTTGTAATATTTTTCTTATTGATTTGAGCTCATGTACGAAAATTTAGAGTGCTGAAATGGTTATATTCAAATTTAACATAATATGATGTATACCACCTTATGGAAAATAGTGTTTAATTAGACCCAAATTGTTTTGTATAAAATGTTTTGCGAAGATTTTGACCTTGCTTGCAGCTTTTCTGACGACCTTTGTTCAGAAACCCTCAAAAATTATTTCCGCTGCTCTCGGTATTGAACTTTTGGTTGGAAGCAATCGCTGTTGTACCTAATTTATACGTGGCAAAAAAAGTAAAAATGTGATACGTCTTTCTCTACCCTCTAGCACTTATTAGTGAATTTTTATGTGTTACTAATGCACAGCATGCTCCATTAGAAGTAGGTAATATTACACGTACACAATGTGCACAGACATTTTATTTCACTCAAAAATTCGGTACGGAGTACTCGAAGACTACATGTTGTGTAGTCCCATTAAAAAAACAAACAAAAAACAACAAAAAACACACACACTTTCAGAAAAAAGTACCTGCATGCGGTAGGAGTGTGTGAATATAGCTGTAAATAGCATAAATCAGAAAAGAAAATTCCGTTAAATACCAAACTTGATTGCTAAATCCAGCATCTTGCAAGGGCATGACACGACTATTTTGAAGAAAATACCCCCATCCTAACTACTCTTTACAAAGAAATTTGCTTGAAAATGTTGTTTTTCTCAAAGATAGCTTTACCATTTATATTAAAATACCCTCAAGAAAATACCCCCACCCTAACTACTCCTTACAAGGAACTTTGCTTGATAATTTTGTTTTTCTCAAAGACAGCTTTACGATTTTGATTAAAATACGGTGTGTTTGGGATATTTTTTAAATCTTGATTTTTTTCTAGAAATACTCCGAAGTCCTCTTAATTGTGTACCAGTATGGCATAACCGAAAACCGTAAGAGAAAGACAAAATGTTACTACTCAAACATGTATATCCCTTAAAACACACACTTTGTGTCAATTATATATTTTAGAGTTACGAATATCCGAGATATTCCAGATTATTAGAATACACTTTTGAATACTTAAACTGTTATCAAAAGGGACATTATTCGTTTTTCTTTTGTTTTACTCCTGGCCTTGGCTTAGCGACAACCTTTTAGAATATTTGACTAGTGTTTTTAGCTTGGTGTGTTCCTTTATTCTATTCTACTTAAAAGAACTAAATATAAGATCATTTCTGTAAATGTGGATCTAAATTAGTTGAAGTATATAGAGCAATAACCTATTATAAAAATAGTTTGTTGCAGAATATTAGAAAAAGTTACGTGATTGGAACATATCTGAACTTTATCTATCTACTTCATTTAATTGAGATTTACAGAAAGGTTTATCCATTTCCATATAGATAAAATGGTAAAAGCGGCAGTATAATGTTTAAAAACTGGATAGTATATGTTGAATTTACATTTAAAATTCTATATTTTATGAACACAATCGTGAGCAACAAATGAGAATTGACAGGACTTGAAAATAATGACAAAGTATTGAACAATTAATAATCGAAGTTTAGAATATGAAAATTCATGTCTATGTATGAGATGCAATTAAGAATAAAAGCGGTTTTTAATTAATTGTGTTTCCTGCAGCTCACGTTCATTCATCCTGTATATGTTTCGGCCACAAGCAGCGCTGCACATGCTTCACCAGAGGGAACCCGTGTGAACATCACATGAACACATCCATCTCCATGGCAATCCAGAAGTTTGCAACAAATGAGTGCGACAAAGATATGCTACTCACATATCGGAAAGTGATACAAACGTTGCACATAATGAATTGCCGCCATGTTTAATTACTCGCCAGAAGGTTGTCATCGAAATAAACGGTTTGATGCATGCTGGGGTTGCTTCTTGCGCTTTGCGATAGACATTTGTTTTCTGACATATGACAGATGACGTGCGCCAGCGAGACCGTATTGTGAAACCAGGGAGCGACAAATTTACACATCTACTACCACTAAAAACATAACCATCAACTAAGATCAACATGGGCACAAATCCAAGTTTCAATGATAGAAAAGTTTAAGTTGCTTCCATGCATGCTTCCTGTTTGTTTTAAACGTGGCACTAAAAATTTATATTAAAATACTATGTTTAAGGTGATGCATCTGTGGGATTTAAAATTCCGTAATAATAAGGTATCTGATACCGGCCGCAATACACATTAATATTGATACTTTTGCCATATATCAAGATCCTAGCTGGTTATGTAAGTATTACTATTTTCTTGTTAAATTCATTGTTCTAAAAATATTATTCAAGTGATGCATTTCTAAAAATATTCACATTAAAAACAAGCTTTACAAAAAGTAAATTAATAAATCGATCCGTCCTATTGTATTTTTAATATTAGACCTAATTATTGTAGAAAAATTATTATTGTTTATAACCTCCAAACTCTTGATTTTTCAAAATATAACAATGTAATATAGTTCCCTTCCGCAGTGACACACTTCTGCCACCACTTGTAAAGAGATTGGAAACACTTCTGGAAGGCATTTTCAGATACCTGTTGTGTCCCTGTCGCATTTGCAGTAATTCCTACAACAGACTGAAACGTTTATGCCATTTATACACCTGGATTTTCTTCATGTTTGTCTCACAATAAGTTTCGTCCATCATTCACAATATTTTTGAGGAAAATTTGTTTAACAAAACACAAAACTTTATGTTCGAACGTTGCTCCTTTGCCGACATTATGAAATACGATAAACGACATGCATACACAACAAAAAGTAGTTGCCAAGCAAAGACAATAATCATTATAAGCATGAAACTTGAAACGAGTATCGTCATGGATGTCACTAACATCTAAAAATAAAACATCCTTTATTTTCATATAAGAGAAACTAAATGATTCCAGGGACTGCTTAAATATAAAGTTATAACCATTTTCACTAATGTGCTACTGAGAGACAGCACAAATACGTTGAAACAAATTAGTGATCAATTTTATCGTTTGGAGTAGGTAGATTATGAAAATGTGTTGGAAAAAGTATGGGAGAAAAAATTGGGTGTCTACTATTAAGCATGCGTCTACCTATTCATAGCTTCAGTTAATTGTCAGTTTAAGTGAACCACGTGGCAAAAGCAATACATTTTCTAAAATTTTAGGATTCGATTCATTTTAATCTGAAATCATTTTTTTTTAATTTTTCAAAATTTTGGTCGAATTTTATAGATGTATTACCTTCAGATATTTAATTACCTTGTCCATGTAACTACTAATTGGAGAATACGATGTTTCCGTGATCGGATTTGAATTTCTAGTTCGCGAGTTCGTCGCTATGCGCCATAGTGACGAGGAATCAGCTCTTCGCCCACAGATGGCATTGTAGGACAAAATCACAACTTGTGAACACGAAATGGGGCAATTTTGCTCAGGATCCTTCTTCTTTCAAGTATGGGGGGTTTTTACATGCAAATAAGACATTACATGGGACCACCAGCTTTACTTCCTTTCCGAAAGAAGCTATGCTATGGATGTTTGTGTCTAATAAAATACATCACTCTCCGAGATATTTGAACCTGCTATCTTGGGTTTCAGAAGCTAGAATGTTAACCATTACTCCACGGAGATATTGGCTTGAGAAGCAATGCATATCTTGGAAAGCTAAAATCAGACTGAAAAATTCAATGTTTTTCGTCATCATCATCATCATCATCATCATCATCATCATTTTCTTCTTAGCCTCCTTCTTCTTCTTCTACTTCACGGGTTAGATTCCTTTAGCCTTTTCCGGCTCCAAAATCTTGTTGGGTCAATCTATTTTTAGTTAGTTTGAGTTTCTACGTATCTCCTTGCGGTCTCTAGTTGTATGCTGCTTTAGGTACTCTATTTAATGTGCTTTACAGGCGTTGCTTTTGCATAACTGGTAAACCATAACATATATAAAATGTCAAACCACACAGGAATGTAGATCTCTTAAAGCACTCAATTGTTGTTAAATACATTTTGTGTAGAGTTAACCGTTGCCCAAATATTCCTTGTTATTGTTATACGTTCTCCAAGATTTATACTTTTCTCTAATGGAAGTCAGCTATTTTAATTTTTACATCTTGGTCATGAGGAAAAAACGGAATTTCAACCTCATATCATAGCGACCAACTGTTAAAAGATTTGACAAACACTCTAGCCTTATGTGTTCGCTTATTCTCTTTGTACCTACAAGGAAATATGTAATAAAGTCGTTTTCATTAATGTTTATCTCAGCCTTAAGTGCACAGGAGAATAAGCATTTATAAGAATATGTAAACAAAGTAATGTGAATATAACACATAAGATTTTAGAAATAACTTGTTGAATAATGGACAGAAAAATTCACGTGAATTCAACACAAAATTATTTTCTTTCTTCTCCTTCTTCCGTGCGCGTTCGTGCAAAAATATCCGAATTTCAAAGGCTTTACATAGCGAATATTACTTGACTATTATATTAGCGTGTAAGGCTATGTTTGATGAGTGATAGACATTTCCATCTAAGGGCAATCTTTCTCTACTGCAAACATAATATATAGGTATAGAAGGTATTGCATTCCACACAAAAATGTTACACCTATATATCTGGAAGTACACGTTTTAGGGTCCCATGATAGTTCATAGACGTACGGGCACACACACACGCATACACACACACACACACACACACACACATATGCACAGGCAGAGGCAAGGCATTCTTTTTGATGTTTTTTAGATTAAGAAACTAAAAACTGTGTAAAAGATCATAAACAGTTAGCTTGATATTTAAGTACAGCACATTTCAAGGATGCAATACGAAGATTTTTAAGAAAATCCCCTACCCGAGGCTACGCTTTGCATGGAAAAATGTACGAAAATTTCGATTTTCTCAAAAGTAACTAACGGTTTTTGATACAACAAATACCGGTTGATAAAGATATTTTATAAACTTATTTTTATACCCTTTATTATATTCTTATTCCGCTAATTATTAAAAGTTGAAATATTCTTTATGAAAACTGAATTAATATTAAACTATTAATTAAATTAAAGTGTAAAATAATTAATATTCCTGGTAGTAATGTACCATCAAATGCTGTGACTAAAAAGATAGTTGCGTTAAAAACTGAATCTGAAATAGTAAATGGCGCTTCAATACATTTTTGAACCATATATTTGTTCAAGTCAACTGAAAAATTTAATTATAGTTGGGACGGCAATAATTATATGTTATTTTTTAAATTTTTAAATACTGATACTTTTTCTTTTGTTTTACTCTTCCCCAAGCAAAGAGAATTTAATTTCAATGTTAATCTCATAGTGACAGTTTTTTAAAGAAATAAAAATATAATTCTTAAATTTAATATAATTCTTAATAATATATATCACTATCACTTTAGCCTATTAGATTTCCTTATACCTATGAGGAAATCAATAATAGTACGATTTCTGATACTTTTTTCTCGATGAAGAAGACAGAAGAATAATCTTTTGTAAGAATAGTTTGTTTTCAGAACAAGTAGAGAAAGTCATATGAATGGAACAAATCAGATTGTTTTCGTTTGCCATACTCAAATTCATATAAAAGCTATGTAATTATAGGTCCCTTATAGTGGTATGTAAAGGCGAAGTACAGTTTTATAATGTCTGTAATAAACCACGTGGCAAAATTTTAATTAAATCTGATAGTAAATTCTCATGCGTTCCATTCAATGACCTTCTTAACCAGTTCAGCAAACAAACTAGTCTTACAAGCGATAATTATTTTATCTATATCATGCTAATTCAGATAAATATTAGCAGAAGTTTTCTTACTTGTTGGCTTCCTTCTAAGCAGAAAGGAGAAAGGGGAATGCACTAGGCTAAAGCGATAGTCAAATCTTTTAAAAGCTGATCGCTATGTGAACAATTGAACTTCGGTTCATTTGCATAGCCAACAATAGAACAAAAGAGAAATGAAACGAAAATAAACTTTTTGATTGAGTTAAGTTACGTATTTTAAAATTACAACCAATAAGAAGGAATATTTCGGAAATGGTCAACTTTACAAATGAAAATATATATGGCATAAATGGTCGTTTTAACAAGATCTACATCTTTTGTGTAGTAGGTAAGTTTTTGTCTATCTCCTACGGTTTACTGGTTTTCGTCCAAAATGAAGATGCCTTCGCAAATTATTCTCAGAAAATTCAACCCCGTATTTTATCCGTGTTGTGAGTGTCGTTAATATACTGCATTTTAATAAAAAAACTTTAGCGCCATTTTCGAGAAAAACAATTTTTCTCAAAAATCTCTATATAAACTTTTGGGTTGGGGGATTATTTTTAAATCTTCATATCGCATTATTATTGTATACTCAAGCTTAATACCAAATTTGTTGTTTAGTGGTATTTTCGTTTTTAGCTATACTGTCCAGATATACAGAGGACCCTAAAACATGTATTTCCGGTGAAATCCAAATTTCCGGTATTTGGATTCGAATTTTTGGGTGAAATAAAATACCTTCTCTGTCTATGATATACATTGGACAGGTAAAAATATTAGCAATATTGAAATTTTTTATGCGGTATGGTAAGTTCGCTCGAATGAAAATTATGGATTTTTAGTTTTTTCAAGGCAAAATTTGAGTTGATTCTGAAAATGAGTAACTTCCTACTAGACACAAAGAAGACGGAATTTATTGCAACCCTGTATGCAGGTCCAGAGCATAACGGACTTTTAAACAACGATTTCCTGGAAAGCACCTTGTAATGAAAGTTAGGAGAAATACCTGGAGAACATAGAAACAGTAGCCAAACTTTCGGTGCCGGGTGATACATTTCTGAAATTTGGAACATTCCAATTGCGCAAGATATATTATTAAAATTTATGCCAGTTATACACAATTATACAGATATTCTTTGTATGTATGACAATTTTAGCTAAGGTAGTTTGTAATAACTATTATTCTTTGAATTTATTATTTTAATAAAAATGAAACCCGTGATTCATTTTTAAAACGATTCACAAAAATGATTTTAAAAACAGATGTCTTATTTTTTTTATCTTAACCCAAATTATTGCAGAAATATGTTTACTTATTGTACTCTTCAAAACTCATTGTTTTTAGATTTGATAATTTATTTCTTAAAGTTGCGTCGGTATTTTGGATTTACACAACGTGCAAGGGTTTGCAAACTCCAAAGTTATGCTTGCCTTGCGTACATATAATAATTATGCATTCTTTCGTCTATGCGCTATCTCTTATTAGCCAGTTCTTTATAATTCAACTTACAAATGCATATTGTTATACTTGACGAAACAAGGGCAAATGACACAGAACACGAAAGGAAATGGTCATAAATATAAGCGTAACGCAATATTATGCGTATTTTGAAGTGTAATGTTGTAGGATACCCAGGGTGGGTTAAGAATTACTCCTAACACACTGCATCGCTATGGGGTGGTAAGTTCTGGGTGGATCCAGTACTCGTGCATTGCTAAAGTTATGAAATATCATCCCGAGAAATTCCTGTGATTATGCAGTCCGAGTTAATGGAAAATAGACATGTCAAAATTGTGTGAATATACAGTTAGTGTTATTGTGTCCGAAATAAGAAATATCAGTGTAACTAACTAACCTTGAGTGCCGATTTCTGAAGATATATACGTATTAAGTATACAAGATAAAAAAGCAATTTATGTAAAATACAATACGCTCATTAATTAAGCTAATTAGCATTATTAATTCAGAAAGGCTCCCTTTTCCATTTCACCATCCATTAATTTCTAGTAAATTACAATTATAGCATCTTTAATTTTTCAGTGGTTGTATGTCTTGGACTTAACGAGGCCCTACAAGGTAAAAAATACCCCCATTTTCTACAAGTAGCACTGTACCGAAATATTCAAAGTTCATAGCCCTGCTACGTGTTTTGAAGGATGATAAAAAGAAATGAGGAACAGAAATATCCCCAAAAATACTTTTAGTAAGGGGATTATTTCATCATAACATTTTAATAACATACAGTATGCTAATTTCTTAGACAAAAACTTATTAGCTATAGATGGTAAAAGATATCTGATGTGTTCCAGTCAGATGACTTTCTCTACATCTCTACAACAAATTAAAGTTTATTAAATCAAAGTGTTAAAAGCTAACAAGTAAGTAAGTACAAGGGAAATAAGGTAGTACCATATACTAAAGCGATAGTTAAACCTTTTAAAAGCTGATTGCTATATGATTGAAGTTTCTTTATTTGTATGGTCAGGGTTGACAAACTCCCGTACTAGAAAAGTATAAATATTTTAAAACTATAAGCAATAAAAATAAATATATAATAGCGGTCCACTTCCCGGAAAAATGTATATAACATAAACTGTGTGTTTTAATCAACTCTACATTTTTGGTTAAGTAAGTTTTTGTCTATGCCGTACAGTTTATAAGCTATGCAAAATTCCGCAAAAGTCATTCAGGACAGGCTATTCCTAGGAAATTCAAGATATATATTTTGCTTGTCTGTAATATCTTGAATATACAATATTTTAATCGAAATCATCAGAGCTATTTTTGAGAAAATAACTTTTTTTGAACATTTTGCCACGTAAAGGGTAGTTGAAGGCGGGGGGATTTTCTTAAAAATCTTCGTGTCCCATTCTTGGAAGATATTGAACCTAAATATCAAGTTTGGCATTTAACGAACTTTTCGTTTTTGAGCTATGATGTCCAAACACACATACACACATACACACACAGATAACCCACACACGGAATTTTTCTAAAATTTCTTTTATTTTGGATTCAGTGGGTGTCAAAACATACATTTCTGGCGAAATTCGGTATCGAATTTTAGGGTGCATTACAATACCTTCTGCATACACTATGTACATAGCACGTGTAGAAAAGTAATATAAGAAGAAAAAAAAATAGTTATTGAGGTTCAAACCATAAGCAAGTTCCTAATTTTAAATATCAGGGGTGTAATGTAATTATCAATAAAGAACCTTCACAGAGAGGAAAATATACAAAAGTAGAATATAAAAACGAAATAATATTAATACATTTTGGAAAAAATGTGCTAAAATATTAAAATAATGCCATAATATGTTATTAAAGCCTGTACTTTATATGGAAGTGAACATGGGTTTTGAGAGGTCATATGAAAGCAGAATTGAAGTTGCACAAAGATAGGGTTTCTCAGATCTATTGAAAATGTTAACTTACCATACAAATTAAAAACAGTGGAATGCGAGGTAAATTAAAAACAGCGAAGTAGTTAACTATCAAAGAATGTGGTACCACCATGTGGAAAAATATCTTTGACAGACTGCCAGGTCAAGCTTTGTCTTACCACCGTGATCTGGGTCGACCAACAACAGGTGGAGAGACACCAGTCTCGAAGCGATACATAATTGCTAAATCCATGACGGCAAGAAGAAGAAGAATTTTTCGTAAAATACATTCATATATTGAATGAAGATCTGTAAAATGTGATTATGTATATCTAGTGTATGTAAGTGTAACATTGATATACTTAATCACATTGAAAACTCTGCTGGTATTTAGTACTTTGTCCTTTAAGCTACTAATAGCAGATTCAACTGCTTTGTTTATGCTATGATGCATTTTTTATAGCTCCATGACTATTACTTTTGAAAATAAGATTGGCTATATAGGGTTTTTTCAAACGTCACTTCAAACTGCTAAAAATATGTTAATATATGAGATAGGACAAAAACAAGTCACACACTGGGCAAGCAATAATTAACTGGCTTTCTTTTGTTGTTTTTTTCAGACCACTGTTACCATGAGTACTGCTTTTTTTTGTTTTTTTTTTTAGTAAAGCGTTGGTATTTGTATTAATACTGTTTTAAGAATCGATGTTCTATTACTAAATGATAGAATACAGCTGATTATTGTTGACATTCTCAACGTCTGAAAAAATGTACTCTTACTAATTTAAGAGCCCGCCATACTCCATTGCTAATTATGGGAATTGAATCAGGAAGTTTGAGGAAACTGGTTATATTGCTAACAAAATCCTGAAAGGCCAAAGGTTATCAATCATGTCACAGTTACTGAGGTGCTTCATGTAAATATGTAATTACCATATCAAGCCATTAGTAGACAAAGTGGCCGCCGCGATCTGCATAACTCAATTTGACCTACTTTTGTTTGTGGGGTTATCTTAAAACGAGTTTTTCGGACACATCCAACAACCCGCAGTAACTGTAAATGCTATCTCACAAGAAATTGTTAATATTCTAAGACATCGTCTGCAAAATACTGCGTATGGAATTGCAGAAGGAATGGTGAAAAACAGAACAAAGGACATCTTCCAAATGTTTTTATATAACCATACTGTTTGCCCAGTATGTGTCTTCCTATCTGAAATAATATATTTATAAGAGTTTAAACTTTGAAGTGATTTTTGAACGGCCTGATACTATAGGTGGTGTGAGTACAAGTTAAAAATTAGCTGTCTCTAATTATAGAAATGCCTGATTCATGTACCTGTATTATCAGAAACTAATAGTTTGTTATTCCATAGGCAACTTTAGCTTATGGTCTGATCTAATGTTTTTGTCATTAATCCATGTGGTCATTCAATTGGATAGTCTGGCATTTGTCGATATTTGTAGTACTTTATTTCTCCTGTCACCTAGCGACATGTTTAATAGTGTCAATTAGAACAACAGCATTGCGAGATTTTAGGTGCCTACTACATAAATATTGCTCTTTCATTTGTCTGTGTCACACCACGGAATCGCTGAAGCTAGAGATTCTTAAATTCATTATTATTGCAATTGAAATATAGTAATAGCTGTGTGAATGTCATTTTTACAAATTATTTATCTACATAGTATTTAATGTATTTATTTATACGATACTTGAGCTTATATCCTTCAGTTTTAAACTTGAGTTACGCTTGGAAGACTTCCGTAATTATTTAAGGATTTCTAGAAAATTGTGTCAACTTCTTGCTTTACGCATACGAATGCGTTATGAATGGTCTTCCCTCGCGCCTGCGCTTATGGTGCGCTACGTTAGCGCTGCAAATTCATGGTGAATATGAGTTAAGGTACAACTTGGTCTTACGGGCATAAGGGAACTGGGGAATTGCAGATTCCCGGGGCAGAATAGAATTCCTATATACAGTCAAACCTATCCGAACGTCATTTCACACAGTAGTCACCTCAATGTACGATACTTCTACAAGTAGGTAGACAAAGTATTGCATTCCATCCAAAAATTAGATACCGGAGATATAAGTTTTGAGAATCTCTTATCCAAAAAGCAGCATTCTTTGAAAAAAAAGTCCATGTTTTTGTCTCTGTGTCTGTAAACAGCATAGCTCAAAAACGAAAACTCCACTAAATTCTAAACTTGATATTGTGATGGCAGTTCAGTCAACTGCGGCTGTCCCATTCGCGAAATGGCCTAACTCAGGCGGCAATTGTTCCAGTCACCAACCTTTAACAATTACGCAACCCCAACATTGCGCAGTCACTCGAGAAAACTCGGCAACTAATGTTTTTTTTTTTGTTTTTTTTCGGGGGGAAAAGAGACGAAAATAACAAGGATGAAGTGAGCAAACGTTTTTTTAGGGACCAATTATATTAAGCTAAGGTCTTTTTTTACTTATTATTTTGCAATTAGTCAATCAAGCATACTTCCTAATGTAAATAACAATAATGCATCTTAAGTTTTTTTTTTTTTTTTTTTTTTTTTTTTTTTTAATCGGTAAGGAAATTTTGATGCAGGAATATTTCAAGTGTGTATTATTTTTAGGAGCCATGGTTGGAAAGGCGCGGTCTGGCGTTTCTGGATCAGTTTCCATCTCTCAGTGTAGAAAAATTGTCTGAGTTTGGTCAGGATACAATCAGCGGGGTTGTCCATCGTCTGTAACCATGTAAAGGTGCCCACTAACAGCCAAATAAGGGAATTGTACAATGTGGGATGCAGCTTCGGCAGATTCAGATGTAACATGTCGATTGGTGAAGGGTTCCAACCGCCAGGTATCCAATTGCGACATTTTCCCAAAACCCAAGTCCATATGGCTGCTTTACCGGAACATTCGAGCAAGCGATGTGGAAGGGAATCCGCTGCTTGGCAAATTGGGCAATTGCTGGAAATGGTCATCCGGTGACGATATAATTTGTCTGCCGTAGGAAGAACTTCATTGACCACTTCATATGTTACCGCTATCCATTCCACATTAATGTGCGGAATGCTAAAACAGCTCCAAATACATTTCCAAGGCAAATGAGGATATTTCTCTTGGACATGTGGGGTAACAGCAACAGGTCGCCGAAGAGAAGCATAAACATTTTTCACAGAACTAAAATCACCACGAGCGACCTTCTCCGGTGGTAACGCACTGAATGCATGGTACGTTGCATGAAACAGCTGGGGAATCTTGTCACGTTCTCCCTGAGTCCAAAATGATGCATACTGTTGTTGTAATACGACATCCACAGGGTCACCTTTATCATCCAGGGCAAACAGAAGTAGTTTAAGGATCAATGCCTGGGACTGTAGAGCCACATCTAGTAATCCCCAGCCGCCCTGGCCCTTAGGGAGACGCAGTTGGGTACGCGCAATGCGGTAGAGCTTCCCAGTCCAAATAAAATAACCCATTACCTGTTCAATTCTTTGGCAATGACGTTTCGTCGGAGGTAAAACATGAGCAAGGAACCAAATTCTGCTCAACGCAAAGCAGTTACAGAACCATATCCGCTGTACCAAATTCAACAACCGAGTTTTCTGATTATACATGACAGCACGTAAGACATTAATGCGAGAGGTCCAATTGTACTCCCTCATGTCTGCCACGTTGTCACTGAAGTAGATCCCCAAAATCTTTGTTCGCTGCACAACAGGAATACCCAAAGCTGAGGTATCGGGAGGCCGTATTCCAGCCTTTAATATTTCAGACCTCCGCAAATTAAAGCTCATTCCAGTACTATTCTTATAGTGCTGTAAACAATCCCTCAATCGAAGAACATCTTGGTGTGTGGTAACCATCACAGTAACATCATCTGCATATGCTCGCACCGCAAGTCTCTGGCCATACACATCAATTCCAGTAAGAGTAGATTGCAGCCGTCGAAGCAACGGATCAACATACAGGGCGAACAATATCATCGACATGGGACAACCTTGGCGCACGGAGCGTTTAACGGGAATAGCCGCCGTTAAAAATCCATTGCAGAGTACTTTGGAGGACGCAACACCATACAGGGCTCTAACTAGGTTTACAAGCTTTTGAGGCATGTTCAAAACCTCCAATCGTTTCCATAGCTGCTCGTGAACAACACTGTCGAAGGCTTTTTCGAGATCTAAGTTTATGATAGCAGCAGACTTCTCGTCCTGTGTACAATGCAATATACAGTCGCTCACAGCAGCCAACGTATGGTGAATGGTCGCTCCTTTATGTAATGCAACCTGGAACTCACTAATCATATGTGGGAGTATGTTTTGCATACGAGCACCAATGATTTTCATAAATAACTTGTAATCACAATTCAATAACGTGATTGGTCGAAAATCCTGTGGTGTCTGCGGCCGAGCACTCTTCGGAATCTGCACGATTATACCGTCCGCAAAAGTAGGTGGTGCGCTCTCTGCATCCCACATTTCTTGGAACACTTGAAGCAATTCCTTCCGAATATATGACCAGCAGTCCTTGTAAAATTCATATAGCAGGCCATCAGGTCCAGGGGATGCATGCATTTTGGATGCCTGAATCACTTCCAACAACTCCGACGCCGCAATTGGCATTGAATCCTGCTGCAACTCCTCAACGGGAACAAAGTCGGACATATACCTCTCTGCGGTGTGGGAGTAATCTGTGGGTCCTGACAATCGTTGTCTGTAGAAGTCTTGTACTGCTTGAATAATTCCTGTCGTGGTGGAAACTCGGGCACCACCCACATCTAGTTGTGTGATAATCTTGTGGCGACCATGTCTACGCTTCTTTGCCAGGTGGTAAAAGCTTGCCTTTTCCCCATGCACTATCTCCGCCGAATGCACTCTAGCCAGATTTCCCTGTAGTTCTCGTGTTTTTCGAGCCTTGATGTGTTCTTTGACTCCTTTCACAAGTTGTACATCTTCACCTTGCTGCTGGCGCTTGTGAAGCTCATGAAAGACTTGGAGATAAAAATCCATGGTTTCCCTTCTAACCATAGCGCGACGGCAAGCTGCAGCTCGAAAGAAGGATCGTATCACAAGTTTGGCTTTACACACCCACCAAGAGGCTTTATTCGGTGCTAGCAGAAAGGATTCCCGCAGGCGGGACCAACAGTCCTGGAAATCGGATAACACTTCCTCATCCGTAAGCAATGAGCAGTTCAGCTTCCAGTAACCTCTGCCTCTACTGCAGCTCGTAACCCGGCCTTGAATAGCATGAATGAGTGCATTATGGTCACTAAAGGATTGGTCACAATTTCCGTGCGATGAATGCGTGGTATCAGCTCAGCCGAAACATACATACGGTCCAGCCTCGAAGCTGATTGTCCTCTCCCGAAGGGAAATTGGACTTCGTCGCCATACAGATGCTCCCAGGTGTCCTTCAGGCTTAGTTGTTCCACCAATTGCTGCAAAGTAATACACCCATTGAAGCCTCCTCGTTGATCTTTAGCCGCCAGCGTACAATTAAAATCACCCACAATCACAAAGGGTGCTCCGGATGGTATATGCGGCAGGAGGTCTTGCCGAAAAAAATCATCTCGTTGTTTTCTTTTATTATTACCAGCAGGGGCATAGATATTCACGAAGGTAACGTTATCTAATATAGCCGAAATAGCCCTACCGGAAGGATGGTACTCAAAGCTGTGTATATGTAGTCCTTGCCGGTAAACAATCGCTGTACCAGTACCCTCAGGACCAAGATTAGTCTCGTAATCGAAGCCATACAAGAAGTCCAGATTACAAATATTCACCTCTTGTAAGAAGCACAGATCTATGTCATTACTGATCAAGAAGTCCCGTAAAAGAGTTTGTTTAACCACCTGTCGCAAGCTGTTAACGTTAAGCGAAGCCCACATTTGCAGACCTAGAGGCATCCAAATGAAGAGTATTTGTAATGGAGACGGCGCCAGATGAGAATAGCGGTTATCACCACAGAACCAAAGCACATCAGTTGTCAGTTTCCAGGTACGCATCATCCTTAGTAAGTTTAGACGAGCGTTGGAGATCCTCAGAACTATCTCTATCATCCGCTGCCGGCCGCTTACCAGACTCAATGTCCTTCACTTTTTCTAGCGTTTAAGTGGAACTGAACAATTGTGGTACGTCCTGCGGAGACCGTCGCGCCGAGATAAATTCTCCCTCCAATCGCCGGTACTGACCTCGTAGCCGAGGGTCACGGCTAGACAGGGAAGAACCCTTCGTGTGTGATATCTCACTCGCCGACAACTCCACCTCTTCATCACTGAAAACTTCCATAGCTTCGTCCTGAGAGTCGGCCGATATAGCAGCTCCTGAAGGGGGTTCTAACAGTTCCCGTGGCTCATCAATGGGTGTTGAGTGCTTATCCTCGTTTACATGTTCGGGCTTCTCAGCAACCAGCGGTGTCTCCTCCATTGTCGGAATGTTACTGTCGGCAACTGAAGATTGCTGTAAGACATTCACAGAAGTCGGTTCCACGGCAGAGTTGCCCGTCGTAATGGACGGTGGTTCCTGATCCCCAGCAGGAGAAGATGTGACAGCACCCACCGCCTCGCTGAAAGTGACCGGTCGATTCCTGGGATTTATGGGAAGCCTTATAACGAGCCAGAAGATTATCATACAATACCGCTGATATCAGTTTCACATAGATCGCTCTTTCTCTGGTATGAAGCTGGAGAGTATCCACTTGATCTGCTTGCAGCCCCAAGAAGTTTACTAGCCACTGGTCTATTTCTAAGGCACTGGGCTTACTCGCTGATGTATCAAAATGAATTTTGATAGTATTCACACGTTTATAAACTGCCATGATTACCGTTGTATTCTTAGAAAACAGGTATGAAAAGGTTACCCAATTCAACCGGTGGACGCGCCGACACTAGAACTGTAGCTATATGCAGCAGCACACAAAACAAAACAACTCTCGCTAGTACAAACCGGTTACACACACAGCGGGCAGACAACCTCACGGTACGCCAGCCGCTGGCAGACTGGGGGTTCGGAGTCTGGGCTACAAGTGTCGGCTGGGAAAACGTGAGTCTAGTGAGTGAAATACGCTAAAATAGTGCTGAATAAGTATGCAGTTGATAGTGTATGATGCATAGTGCAGTTCAATCGTGGGCTGTGATTCAGTTTTTAAATTATTTTGTGAAACAAAGTGTAACGTGTATATTACATTATGTGCCTTAGTTGTACTTTAATTAATTTGGTTTACTACACGATTAACATATAAAAATATTAAAATTATATGTACATACAAATTGTTTTATAAATAGACGTTGTATGCCATTAATTCTATTATCTTTTTTAAATTTGAAGTTATTTTTACTTGATTTTTTTTTTTCAAATAATGTGAATTGAGTGGAAGTTACTGTTCTCATTTGTTAAATTGGTGTCAGCAGTGGGAAACAAACGTAGCGATGGGGCAAATGCTTAAAATATTATTGGAGAGGCTGGACAAGAGCAGGTCTCTCAAATCGGGTGGTAATGTGTTTTCCTCTCATTGAAGAGGTCCACCTCGAATCTCCGTTAGATAGAATTACCCCGATATGTTTTTTCTGAGCTTTTTGCTTATTCTCAAGAGCCCAATGTCGAGTAACTCTAAGCTCTATGGACCCCGGGCTCATTTCACTCATTTCTTTCATGGTCCAATATGACCTACACGTTAAGGGACGTCAAAATAAAAATAAAAAGATGGGCATGATGGGAAGTGAAATCACGAAGTAAACTCTGCGATGTAGGAAATGAAGGTGGAGATGGAATCTGGAATAGAGGAAACGAGGAATGAAATTTAGACTTTAAGAGCTGGGATGGACCAAGTAGATAGTGAAATAACGATAGTGAATCCCGCAAAGGAGAAGATGCAGGCAGAAGTGAAAATAAAAATGAAAAGTGTAAATGAAGAAGTGAGGACGGAAAGATTCAAGGTGAAGGCGGAGCTTTCTACTAAAATACAATGACAAGAGAAACACATGGAACAGCTCGGCGGAAAAGTGAAATGCCTTGGTCGACGCGTTAAGGCTATAGAGTAGAGGACTTTGGGGAACGCTAACGTCCTGGAAGGAAGAAACGATGATAATAGTAAGAAAATGAACGCCACGATAGATGAAATGTTTAAAGAAGACTCAGGGACCTGAAGTTCAAGACGCCTAGACGCGATACAATACCGACGCGCCTCAAGTCACCGAGGTTCAAAGGAATATCGCCTTATTAGTCTTCCACCGACAGTTCGCTGCCGCCGCTACTTATAAATGTTCGCAGGCAGAGGCGCAAGTAACACAGATGATAGCCAGCCTCCAGGGATGGTCGACAAAAATTTTAAATGCACTTCCAATGTCGGCGTCATCCGGAGATATCTGAGAGGCCCTCAGGAATCTTTGCTTGACTGCAGCCTATTTTATTCAGCTCAATTTGAGGCAACAACAGCCAGGAGAGACGCAGAAGATTGGAAGATAGGCTAGTCGCGGATGACTGGATACGGAGAAAAGCGAGGTAGGTTCGAGTATACAGAGGCACAGCCAGATTATAATCAGACCTGCCGTCGCGGAAGGCTTGCCGTCGAGAAAACCGAATCGGCTCTACATTCTCGAAACGGCATCGGCGTTAACTTGCCTGTGGAGAAGGAGGTCTTGCTAGAGTTGACCTTGCATGGGGCATTATACATTTTGGAGTGTTCGTTGTGAGGATGATTGACGATGTGATACTAGATCTGCATGACCTCAGAAGTCAATACGCGGCGGTCGATGTCGCAGGAGATGAGATAACGCGTCGGTCTACAAAATGATCCTGATGCAGAATGAAAGACAGCTAAAAGAGTGTCGTTGTGCGACGGATTTGGAGACCAGCATACACGCAAAACCGGGCTCCCGGCTGTAAGACTTGCTGAGGAGGTCGGCAGACCATCTGACCGTGGCACAACTGGAGAAGGTCCGGTATCTGCTTAAAAATACCTGTGGTTTGGTGATTACGGCCACACCGATTGTGTACTCCCACCATCCTCACACAGAAGGCCACCCGACCTATTGGACAACCACCAAGACGTGTGACATGCTGGAAGACATGTGATTCAGAGGGATTCGCACTTGCCTGTCATCTTGGTGAAGAAGAAAAAGGACGAATTTCTGTGTGAAGTATAGAAAAGTGAATGCTGCCACCTGCAAGGAATGTTTCCTCTTACACTCTGGATACTCTCGCGGGAGCCCAGTGGTTCTCGACCTTCAACTTGAGCTCAGGACACTAGCAAGTAGCTATAGACCGCAAAGACAAGGATAAAACCACATTGTTACTGACCAATAGCTTTGGCAGTTGACAGCTATACTTTTTGTCCTCTGCGACGCGCCAGCCACATTTTAGCGCTTAATGGAGTGGCTGGTTTACGATGCCTACCTGTGTATCTGGACATCATCGTGAAAAGTATCTTCTAGGACCAGCTTTTTAACCTGATTAAGGTAGTACAGAGACTGCAGCGAGCCAACCAGAAGATGAACGCAGCTCTTCTGCAAGAAAATAAATTACTTGTCTGATATTGTCTCACCAACTGGGTCGCCAAAGAGTGGCTTCACCCGAAAGATAGGCGGATGTTACGTAGTTTTCTGGGTCTACGGAGATGATATTGCCGGTTTATTTTTCAGTCTATATTTAGACTTCTAATATATATATATATATATATATATATATATATATATATATATATATATATATATATATATAAGCCTTAAAAAACTCCTACAAATCCTGATGCAGTGCACAACTTTCAGAATCGTAGGTAAAAAAATATGGAAAACAAATACAAAGTTTATCCTTATACCTTTTATAATTGCTATGTTAGCGAGGACGCGGGTTTGATTCCCACCTGGGGTGGGGAATTTTTCTTTAACCAAAATTATTCCCTATCCCCCACAGACTCTGGAAGTATGCATTAGAGAGTGAGTATCTGTATGTGTTTAATTAGGTAAACTGATTAACCTAATGGTAATAACCTACAATAAATAATACAACAACTTATCAACTTTATATGTATATATAAAGTTGTTTCACAAAGCCCTAGATATAATCATAGAGGTTAAAGGGAGGATTTCCTAGGGAATTGAGTATATCCTACTCCAATATGGCCGTTATATGTGTTTCGAACTGTAAGACTGAGTTTTGTCGCAATCAGCATTACATACTTTACTACGTATAGTAATAAGAAGAAGTATTTTACTCCATCAGAGAATCGAAGTTGAGATTTTACTGGAAATGTGTATGTTTTACGACTTCCTGAACACCAGAAAAAAAAAAAAACTATTTAGAAATTGTTTCATGTCTGGTCTGTTAACAACATAACTGAAAAAAGAAAAGATGATTTAATACAAGCTCTGCATTTTCCGAGGATGCGACATTAAATACTCTTTGCTTTATTTCTTTACTATTCTTTGCTTTAATTTTACATTTTTATGAAAATTTGGTTATCAAATGGTTTTTCATAAATGCCGTTAACGGTTTTGATTAAAATACTGTATGTTTAATACTTTGAATTTTCTGGGAAAGCTTCAGAATTCCACTATTTAATTTTTCTGTATACCTTTATTTCTTTCTTGTGTAGTTAACCAAATCAAAGACATTTCCTATTTGTAGTTCGTAATTTAAAATACCTTTTCTGCACCTATCACTCTCTCTCTCTCTCTCTCTCTCTCTCTCGCTCTCTCTCTCTCTCGCTCTCTCTCTCTCTCTCTCTCTGCCATGCAAGTAGAATCGAATTTCTTAGCAATCAACACATGCACACAGACTTTTCTAAAACTTCTTTTTCATATTCTAGGGCTTCAAGACGTGTATTTACGGTGGGATCTTGGTTTTTAATTTCTAGTTGGAGTGCAATACTTTCTCTACTATATAAAATATATGTATAATGTAAAAATTCGAAATGTCTGGGAAAACTCATAACATGAAAAACAATTACGACAATGTGACCTCTGTCTTGAACAAGTTTCAGTGAATATTATTACTAATTGCTCTGAATGAAATTGTAATGTCCAGCTATTTAACTTATTTCAGCGAGAGAGCAAGTGTGATGTTTCAGACAGAAATCGAAGCTACATTAAGAGTACATTTCCCGAGCTGGTGTTTATATCGCACTTTCTCTTTCAACGTTCCGTTCTGCAGTTGTTTTTATTCGACGTCTGCCAAGGCTCTAAAACAAACACCAAGGAAATAGTACTCCTCTGCAAAGCGTTCCCAAATGGTCAGAGAATTTCTTTCCCTTTCCCTTCTTTTTATTTTTTTCAGACCACAGGACACATTTTCTCCTTTCAGCGGATGTTTTCCTCCTAAACAGTTTCTGCAGCTGAGAGCGGAGAGGTCCACTAAGGAAATAATACGTTATTGGAGAAAGGGATTTGTTTCAATATCTTAGGGTACTTTCGTGAAAGCAGGCGCAGGTCCAGAAATAAAGTTGACCAACATGCGGAAACCGCTAATTTACACAGAATGAAAAAAAATCGAATGTATTACAATCATATTGTCGCCCTTCGTGGTGTAGTAGTTAGCATGCTAGCTAAAACTCAAGACAGAGGCTCAAACCTGGCAGAGATTGATGCATGGGCATACATTTTTAACAAGGTTTCCTACGGAAAGGAATTAAATCGGTGGTCCCGTGTAATCCTTATTTGCAGGTAAAAGAAACACATACCTTGAAAGAAGAAGGTTTCTATACAACATTCTGCCATTTCGCATCCGCAAGTATTGTTTCATCCTACAGTGTCATCTGTGGGCTAGGAGCCCATTCCTCGTGCCCATGGCGCATAGCGGCAAACTCACGAACTAAAAATTCAAATCTGATCAAGGAAACATCGTTACGATGATCCACTTAGGAGCTACAGGAAATAACTTAATCATAGGACACTTTCTATCCCCTATTGTTTAATAGGGACTTACCATCCTACACAAGTTTACGTTACTATAACTTCATTTCATCGTTATAAATCTTTGTAGAAAGGGCTGCATTGCACATTTCATTTGAGATGGTACAAAGAAAACAAAAATACTGAAATATTTAAGAACTGGAGGCTAGTTACTAGCCGTAACATTCCATATTATTTCCTTCATTCTCAAGAAACCAATATGAATTAATGGGAACAGTATTGATCAATTATATATTTGTATCAGATTCACGAAAACCTGCAATGTCACAGAAAATATTTTGAACAACTTGTGTGTTTTAAAGAGATCTACATTTTTTCTTTCTCTGCTCAGTACATAGCACATAGGAAGAGGATGAATGTACTACAATACTCTCAAAAATTGATATTTCACTCGAAATACAAATTTTAAGGTCCGCAGAATAAAAAAGAATTAGAAAAAAAGGTCCTTGTATGAGTGTGCTCCTATTTCTGTGAATACAATAACTCAAATACAAAGACGGTTGAATACCAAACGTGATATTTATGTTCAGTATCTTCGACTCGAACATTTTCATGAAAAATATTTTCAAAAATTCTTTTAATAATTTTTATTAAATGGTATATTGAATTTTGTGGAAATAGCCTCTGAGGACCCCTTAATTCTGAATTAATTTTGCATAATTAATAAAACATAAGCGTGAGACAAAAACTGAACAAATAATTCTCGTTAAAACACACCATTTATGGGTATATAGCTTTTTTGTAGAGCTAAACCATTAGTAATATATTCTCTGTTATTGGTTTCAAATTTAAAATAATGTTCTCAAACGGTAAGACGTTGTCTGTTTCATATCTGTTTTTTGTTTTACTGCAGGCCATTCAAAGAGAACTGAATTTGATTATCTCACATGGCGACTAGCTTTTAAAATATGTTACTATCGTTTTAGACTATCCATTCTCTTATTTCCATTATACCTACAAGGAACTAAGTAATAAATCTATTTCTGCTAATATTTATCTCTATTAGCATTAAGTATAAGAATAAGTTTCTGTAAGAATAGTCTGTTTGAAGAACAAGTTAAAAAAGTCATGTGAATGGAAGACATAAGATTACATTTTCTTCTATCCCTTGACTTATACTAGTTATATAAGATTATAAAAATTCCTTCCGAACAAACAGTACTTTAAAGGCTGTTCTCACAAAAATTTAAAGTGTATGTTTTAGTTTTTACTGTCTCTAAACTTCTAATAAGGATATTTTTCAATTCAGAACATGTGTAGTAAAACTTTTGCAATCTAGAAGTATTCAAATAAAACTTTTAATTAAGAACTTTACCCTAAATACATGTTTTTTTACAAAACATTCAATTCTAATTGCAAAAAGATCCTGAACCCGGCCCATTATATAACAAAAAATCGCATGTGTTTCATTCGCACGAATTTATTTACAAATTATTGTTACAAAGAGTTATTACTTTATCTATTTACATCGTGGTAATCGGGATAAACATTAGCAGAAATTTCATCTAAGTAGAAGGGAAATAAGGCAATACACCATAGCGATAGTGAAATTTTTGTAACGCCGTGAAACAATTTAAATTGGGTTCACTTTAGAAAGCCAGGGTAAAATAAAAGAGTTATGAAAGGAAAAATTGCCTCTAGTTTGAGAAAAGTTTAAGTAGATTAAAATTGGAAATCAATAGCAAAAAATATCTCGGGAACGATTATATACATCATATATAACATAAGTTCAAGTTTTATCGAGATCTACAGTTTTGTTTAGTGGATAAGTTTTCGTCTATCTATTAGGACATACTAGTTATGCAAAATTCACCCTAAGGCTATTCACATAAAATTCAGGATATACATATTTTTGTTCTTAATATCATTTGGCATTTTAATCAAAATCATTACAGTCATTTTTGAGAAATTCTAAGTTATGAACATTTTTGCTATATAAAGGGAAGCTTGTAGAGGGGAGATTTTCTTGAAAATCCTCGTGTCGCATCCTTCGAACATACTAAACTTAAATATTAAATGTGATGTTTAATGGTCTTTCGTGTTTGAGTAATGCTGTACACAGACACACACGCACACACACAAATAAAAAAATAAACTGACATGAAGAGCTTCTTTTTAAATTCAGTGGTCCTCTAAAGATACTGAAATCTTGGTATCAAATTTTAGGTGGAATACATTAACTTCTCTATACTCTATACTATACCTACAGAGAAAGTAAACATGTCTGTAATATGGAAGCCAGCAGTTTATTCCAAACAGCATGCTTTATCATACAGTGTCTGTCCCAGAAGTACCCGACTTGACGTATAGATATCGGATATTGTTTCAGACAACAATAGCAAAAAGTACCAACTTTAGAAAGCTTAAGTTTAAAGCTTGACGATTTTACACTATTTAGCATTTGTTTGGCAGCCATCATTAGTGAATGCTATTAATACATTTGCAAACATGCATAAACTGGTCATCGTTGTGTGTTACAATACTTTCATTTGAAAGGTTACTTACTCCTCAGTAAGTTTTTTTAACTTGAAATTATCAACTTCTGCATCAATACTATATTAGACCGGCCGAAAAAACAATTCAGGGACACAAAACCACCAAACATTCCGGCACATCGCCGGCGTTGATATAGCCCTGGAAATTGTCAGTATTGATTTAAAGAAATTAGTAGTTTGTAGTTTGACAATGCGGACATATAGGTAAGTGAAAAGACCCTGGCAATTTAGTGGCTAGAATAATACTTGAGAAACAGAAGGGGATGCACAGGCATAGGGTGAAGCTACATTTGTCATTACTAGCAAACAGTTGCGTTCGATTATAGTCCATATTTCATACACATTAAGTTTTCTGAAGGGCGTCTCAACCTTAGAAGACAGTAAATGTTAAATGGAGCGCAATGTTGCCACATGTACTGTACGTATGTTTTTTTGTTTGTTTTTTTGTATCCCCGTTTACATTTCCCCCCTAAGTTTTACTGTATGATTACTGGCTTTACTGTTCCTTAACACAAACATATACACATTGCACAAACATAACATCCATGCCCAAGGTGGGACTCGAAACCACGATCCCCTACCCACGAAGCACCAAAGCGAGACGCCTTAGCGAGCGTGGCCATGGGGACCGGCTATGTTAGATCTTCGGTAGTCAGCTGCGAAGGGCCTACCAATTTAACACCATCTTGCGAATTACATATCACGAAATAGTAAAATATCTGCTTTACTATTTCACGTTATTGCAAGACATTTGTTTTTCACCTTTACTGTGTCTCATTTCTTTATAGTTTCAGTACTTTGATATACGTTTTATAGGCATAAAAATATCAAACGTGGAGGAAAATTTATAAATATTTTAGTTTTTAGAGCATCATCATTGTTTACTCTTCACAAATTTACAATACGATGGGTTTAATGTTTCTAGATAGCAAAGAATAAATGATACACTTCATTGTTTTGTGCTCCATATTCCATTTAATCTAGCGTGTTTTTCCCCCACACATTTTGATTTCTGTTTTATGACATCCACATTTTTTACCTTTATCTTACACACTGCTGTTTCTGAACATCTGGAAGCTTTAGGTCTTTCATTTATTCCCGTAGTAATCATTTTATTTGATTAATCTAACGCATTATTTATTACTTTTCGTTTCTTCTTAATTTACGAACATTTCGTCTCTTCCAAGCTTCTCCTTCTACAACTATAAATTTTTACGTAAAACACAAAAATAAATAAACGTGCATTAACATTTGACAGTGTTCCACACCTATAGACATTTCCTTACAAACTTAGGTTAACTTTTAACATAGCACGCTATCTGCTTGCTGTGTGGACAGATGAATATTTGTTGTTATACTTAATGAGTTGTAGGAATTATAGGATTCCAACTTGTTTAAGAAACTTGCACCAACCTTCGTTAAGGTTTTCTCTTGATTCGTCTCCATTGTAAACGCAATAGCAAAAAGTTTATTATTCCCAGACTTTTTTACTGCACATTTACAGAATTTGTCGTAAATAGTTTATTTAAAAAGTCAAAACGCTCATCTTATTAAAAATTGAAAATAGAACCTAGACTATATCAGTATTACAGTTTACTTTAGCCAACAAAAATATTATGGCCTTCTGATATATAGTTTATTAGTTGCTGAGTGATAAGTATAGAAGCAGCAAATATTGGATGTTCACGGAAAAGATGTTTTGTTTATGAATTTGTACCCACAAAAGTTTTAAAAGATCTAAAAATGGTGTAATTTGATAGAGAAAAACATTTTGCATAGAATAGCGTGTTCAACAATGAAGATTACAAGTAAATATTTACGCCATGAGCAACTTAGCGAGAGTGAGAAGGGTTCCGAAGAGCACATAGAGCAGTCAGAGGTATAGAGGGAGGGCAGTGGGGAGGGGTTTGTACCGTACACTTTGAGGTAGCGCAATACACGTATTGACATTATATGCATCGTTCTACTTCATAAATTAACATAATAAAACGATTATTTTATAATATGATTAATAAATAAAAACGCATCGTACTTTTACAAATAAAAGTATAAAGTTTGATATAAAAAATTCAGGATCATAATGTGCAGAGCTTTGAAAAGACAATCAACATAAATCAACCAAATTCGCTCAGAATTCATTGCAATGAATTACAAATTACATCTTAACTGTATCGAAAGAAAATGTCCTTCTCCTGTCACTCAAAATATGTCAGAATCATTCTCAAGTTTGTTCAGTGTTCACTGGTGTATCTACCAGCAGATCCTGAACGAAACTAGACGGTAAGCAATGTTACAAAGTGTAACACGTTTCGAAACGGGCTCTAAAGACCACAGCTACTCCATCTCCTCTGTGTGTACCAAATCGAATCCGGCAATTTCGTGACCTCGGACGGAGCTCTAGTGATGAGTATGTGAAAACTGCTTCCTAGAAAGACATAACACCACACTCAAACTGCTAGAGGTTAGGGCGCTGCTTAGTATAACATTGCCGTAGATTAACGGATTCTCGCCGACTAATGACATCAATTGGAAAGAAGCAATTACTCACGTGGTTAAACTTGAAACACCACGTAGAAGCTGGAATGGCAATATGATCAATAGTTTTGTGAGTCGTTATTAACCTTACCGAAAGTTCATTTGACAGTGAAACTGACGTTGCGGAGTCAGATTTCGATATGGATGGGATTGCTTTATTATCGGATGCTCTATAATTGTGAGTTAAATACTTTTATGCATTTGTTGCACACTCAACACTTAATGTACATGAGTCACACATGTTTGCGTTTTTACATCCGCTTATGTTATGTCGTCTGTTCACTCCAGTGCTATATGAGTCACATTTACGGCAGAAATAATTTCAACCATCAACGAGATTATCAATGCAGCGTAAGCTTATAAAAATAAACAAATGAAAAAAAAAACAGATTAATGACATGTGGATTAGATAGAGGCAAAGATATTACATTTAAGTTCACACTGTTTTTTAAGGTTCAGACAGGCTAATAGAAATAAAGTGAAGTGAAATTCTTGTGGGAACTTCTAAAATCTTATAAGTAATTCTAGTATATCTCGAAATGTAATATTTTCTCTACTTAAGCAGGAAAGTAAGGCGTTAATTTGACCAACGTTTAAGCATCTTTAAATAAGGTGAAATTAATTTGGGAGGACTTGAGAGTTCTAACACACCCGTTTCATTATTTACCCAAGAAACAGAGTGAGTTATAAGGGTGCATTAGAAGAGTTAGACGCGTAGCACTTGCTTCCCAGTACCTCATCCTTCATCGCTTTGTTGTTATGTTGCAAACCGACTCCCTTCTCAGAACAGGGTGTCACTAGAGGAAGCGCTAATTAACTACAATGTAAGGCGCAAAGGAACCTGGAGATGCCGCTATGTTCCTACCTTTACAGAAATGTGCGGGGAGGGTATTTTACGCAATTCAAGGTCAACAATTACGTTCTTGTACTTTCTTTTCCCTTATAAAATTAGTTCTCTTATTCAAAGAATGTGGTAACAGTTACACAACCAACTAGACTCTTTTAGATTTTTAAGCTACATTTATGCATGGAATTCATTATATCTAAAAATACCCAGGACATTTATGTGAAATTCTGGCATTGATGTATGTTGAATAAAAAAAACCTTGGGTGGTACATTTACATGACCTTATCTGTATCTCTGTAATAGATTATTGTTGAAAACTTATTCTTCTTTCCACTTCACGCTAATCCAGATAAACTTAGGCAGAAGTTGTCTTATTACTTGCTTTCTTGTAAGTAAGAGAGAAATAAGGGGATACACTAGGCTAAAGTGATAGACAAATATTTTGAAAGCTGGTTGCTATGTGGTTGTAATTTGTTTCTCTGCTTCTCTAGGAGTTGAAAATTTCCCGTAAGAAAAGATTTCAGGTATTTTAAAACTGAAAGCTATAAGAAGGAATATCTCAGAAACAATCAACAGCATGAAAAATTGTGTTGGACATAAAATGTATGTTTCAACCAGATCTATTTTGTGTAGTTAGCAAGTCCTGCGGTTTACCAGTTGTGCAAAAGCCATCCAGAATAAAGAGGCCTTCAGAGCCTGTCGGCAGAAAATTGTATACACTTAAGTTATGTAAATAATTTTGATATACGGTATTTTAATCGAAATCGTTAAAACCATTTTTGAGAAAATCAGAGTTTTAGAAGAATTTTTCCACGCAAAGAGTAATTTGGGGTGTGGAATTTTCCTCCAAATCAATAGCCGGTTCCTGTTAAGGCTACCGCTGATAGCGGCGTCGCTAGTTTTGCTGTTGTCCAACGAACGTACACTAATGAGCTGCCGCGGAGAGTTTTGGAGGTCGAGCTTATGGCACAGTCCGTCGCGAAATGCAAATAACTGTAGAAAGCTATGTTGACTAGATAATAAGCAATATTTATCGGATTTATTATAACTCAACTACAGTAATCTCAGCTCTGCTGTAATGGGGCATCGTACACAATGAGTGAACACGTTCGTTTAACACACCATTACACTGAAACGCTGGTGTAGTGTAGGTACACTCATTTTTTACAGCACCTGTCCAGTGTATGACGTAACAGTTAGTGCAAGCGTTTGTCACCGGTGACATGAGGTGAGATGGGTTGTACTAAGCTTAAATACCAAGTTTGTTATTTTACCGATTTTTCTTTTTTGAATTATGATTTTCACAGACACACGGACACATACGGATATTTTTCTAAAACGTGTATATCCGGGAAATCGGATATCTATTTTTGGGAGGAGTTCAATACCTTCTCCACCTATGTACCCTGCAAGAAGAGAAAGTAAGACGTTAAAGCTTTTATTGTTTTATTTATAAATCTCTCTGGGCCTTTGATTTACCTTTGATTTATGACGTATTACACTCATTTGACTCTACCCACTCTCCAACTAATTTTTCAAATGATTATTTAATTAACTAGGTACTTCATGCTAATCGAGAATGTTATCAGAAATGGTTTTACTATAGATTGTCTAATGGGTAGAAGGTTAAAGATGGTAAAGTCTTTTAGCAGCTGGTCTCCATGTGATGTCACTGAAATTCCGTTCTTCTTGCAAGATCAGGATGAAAAAAAGAAAAGTTAAGTACAATATCTCATTTGGGAAACGCATACGTATTGGGAAATTCAAACCATTCTCGGAAAAGGTTAACTCCACAAAAAAATTATTTGATGTAAATTGTGTGTTTTAGTGACAATAGCCTAGAAATGTCAAAATATGCATTAATTTCTGAGGTAAATATTTTTAACTGTGCTATTTAAATCAAAATCGTTGAAAATATTTTTGAAAAAAATTAAATCTTCCGAAAATCTTCCATGAATGTGGTAGTTTTGGATGGGAAATTATCTTGAACGTCTTCTCGCGTCCTTGGACGATTCTAAAACACAGAGAGATAGAAAGACATATACTGGAAACTTTTTGTAATATTTTTTATTCAGCAAACTTGTATTTCTGATGAAATCTACTCGACCATTAATCCTAGAGAGATAGCGTGGGATATTTTCTGACCTCAGTCAGCTTTATTTACAGGTTTCGTAAAATGAGTTTGAATACCTGCCCTCTGTATTTTTTTTACCTTTCTCTGCATTACTTGTGCTTTGTTAGAGAATATTTGCACTAGAGTAGAGGCAGTATATTCCTAGAAAAATAGGTTTGTGTTTCTCACACCACCTCTTCCGTTGCCTGTTTTGTGTCGCATTCAGCGTTTTGTTTCTTAGGTAGTTAACTGTGTTTTCAGATGATGCTTGAGAAGTCCGATTATAGTATAGTATAACATTTTACTTTCTCTAGAACGCATGCACCACGTACCTAAATAGTGAAAAGAGAAGGTATTAAGGTCCTCTGAATAAAAAAAAAAATTAGAAAAAGCTTCGTGTGTGGACAGCATAACTCAAAAACGAAAAGCCAAATACCAAACTTGGTATTAAGTTCAGCATCTTCCAAGGAAAGTCCCCCCATCTTCAATTACATGATTACATTAAAAATTTTGAAAATTTGGCTTTCATCAAAAACAGTTGTTACGATTTTAATGAAATACCATATGTTTATGACATGTTTATGACAAACTAATGTATATTCTGGGAATAGCCTCTGGATACGTCTTCATTCTCGATGCATTTTTTATAGTTTTGTATAACTATAAGCCGCAACAGATAGACAGAAACTTAGTGCACAGAAAATTTAGATTCCCTTGAAACTCAATATATGTGATAAATAGTTTTGTAGAGTTAACCATTCTCGAGATATTCCGTGTTGTTCTTTCCAATTTTAGGCTACTTAATTTTTTTATCAAACGGCAGGTCATCTTTCTTTCCGTCTCTCTTTTGTTTGCTCCTGACAAGTAAAGAGAAGGGAATTTCAATTGTTTCACATAGCGACCGGATTTGAAAAGGTTTAACTATCGCCTTAGCCTAGTGTATTCCCTTATTTCCCGCCTACTTACAATGGTCTAAGTAATAAAGCTGTTAATGCTTATTTTGATTAATGTGAGGTACAGGAATAGTTTGTTACAAATTAGATACACAAAGTCCTGTTTTATATTTACTTTATTATATTTTAAATACTTTAATTATTAAAATCTGAAAAATTAAATCATTATTAAAAATAATATTACTTACTATTCATATTGAACCAACTGTTTATTACATATCGGTCTATAATGTGAATGGAAAATATCAGTTGTTTAAACTCATTATGAATTACGAGAAATATCAGGCGAGTATATTAGCCTAATAAGGAACTTGGAAGAAGAAGGATTATTAGTTAGTGAAGCAACTCCTTCGTTCTCTCACTATGAGTCATGTGTATGCAGATCGACGGTGTGCGAGTTGTACTAAACTAAATTAATGCCGTTACCCGGGTCATGTAAACACATGAGACATAACGCAGAACCACTCAAAACACATTATACCCTGAAAGTGTGCTTTATTTATGATAACGATATTTAGTGTAGTATTATTTTATACTAAATATTAAATTATTTGCACTTATTCATCTTCCACTTGTATAAGTAATAATTAAAGAAAAGCATTTATTCAGCTTATGACAAACATATTATTCATAGGCTCTCGTCACCCCAGGAATTATATGAGACCCCGGGCAATGCTCTAGACTATACCAAATGTTTTCAGCGTTCCTTCTTTAAGAGACAAGTAATTTGGAAGTGGATTTCTCTTACTGATTAATTGAAACGGATCACCTTCAACGCTTGAATTAGTTATTAAATCGAATGTTTCTCGGTTTTTATGACAGCATTGATCAACATGAATTTCAGAGCCAATTTAACAGACACCACTTTTCATGACTTCAGAGGCAACTTTTTCATCTCTAGGGAAAGAAAAAATCTTATCCCATTGCATTTATTTACGAGTAAACACTTTTTCTAATCAGAATAGCTACAGAAGCTTCTCAAACCAACCGCGAGATGTAATATTCTTAATGCTAGACAGAAGTAGCGCAGCAGGAACAAAAAAAAAAAAAGAGAAAGAAAATCATTAAGATCGGTCCTTGAGGCATCTGTGGTCCCATCCGCAATAGACATATAAAATGGGAGGAAGAACAAACAGCTGAGGCCTTCTGGGAGAAGCGCTCGACTTCGCGAGTCACAGAAACGCAACGTAAAGGAAAGCGGAAGAAGAGGATAAAGCGGAATACAGTTCTTTTTCCTCCTCTGTTGGAAGGCGCGCACTCAGGAGATGCTATTGCAGCTTTTCTTACTCTCCTTTTATTTACATTCCATATCACCTCCTTCCCTCATCATTTTTAACTCGACAACATTTTCTTCCTCGTTTTTCTTAGTCATACAAAAACTCACCGGCGTACACGGATGTTTCTCCGTTTTTTTCTTTTACGGAAATTTTTTTAACTTCTTGCCTAAACTGAAGGTGCTCTATTTTGCAAACTCTTTGGATTTTAGCAAGGGGTGTGTAGGTTAGCGAAGTATGTTGAACATGGCTTTCCATATATGTTATATTGCAGCGTTCTAATGCTGGGAACAAACCGCAGAATCGGAGCGAGGTAACATTCAGCAAAGTGTGAAGAGCACTTAGGAAGCTCAGAGGATCTACCATAACTTTTACTTTCTCTACTTAGTACATAGTAGTTTATAATTACAAGTATTGCAAAAATTACCAAGTATCGCCGGAAAAACACGTTTTAGGGCACCCTGTATCTGAAAAAAGCATTTTAGAGAAAGATTCGTACGTGCGAGTGTGTGTGTGTGTCCTTATATGTCTGTGTCTGTGAAAAAAATCGGTTAAATACCAAACTTACTACCTAATTAAGTTTAGTATCTTCCAAGGCTGTGAAACGAAACTTGAAGGAAAATCCCCAATTCCAAACTACCCTAAAATTATTTTATTAAAATACTATATGTTAAAGATATTTATATAACAAATAAAATGCATATTGAATTTTCTAGGAATAATCTCTGAAGCTCTCTTTATTCTGGATGGTTTTTGCTGAATTTTGCATAACTAGTAAGCCATAATACAAAACTTACCACACAAAATATGTAGATCTCGTTGAAACACACAACGTACGAGTATGACATAAATTTTCGAGAAGTTAACAGTTTCGAAATATTTCTTGTTATTAGTCTCAGTTTTAAAATAGTTTTCTCATACGGGAGGTTTTCAGCTCCGGTCATGCAAAGAAACGAATGACAGTGACATAGCAGCCTGCTTTTAAAAGATGTTATACCACTTTAGCCTACTGTATTTCTTTTCTAGATACCAGGAAGAAACCATTTCTGCTAATATTTACCTCGATTAATATGAAGTGGAGAAAAGATCAGGCCTTTTAACAAAATTTGTTACAGAGGTTTGGAGAAAGTTATGTGTATACAAAGCATCATATTTTTTTAACTACGTCCCTTAAATTTTGGATGCTGGTTAATAATATTCCTAATTAACGCAAATGTCTTTCAAACGCATGGAGTTGAGTTACTGACAATTTATATTTGCATGGATTGAAATTCATGCAAATTATGAAATATTTCATACGACTTAACATTTTTCAGCAGTAGTTTCTGCATATGATTATTTGATATATTATGAAACGGTAGTAGGGTTATTTTTAAAATGTATACTATAAAACAAGAACTTTTTAAACTTAACACTATTGCATAATTTAAAGCTAAACTTTATCACGCTTATGTTGTAATTAATTCACTATGCCAATGATTTCAAAAAACATAAACGTACAAAAAAGTACCACTTAGAATGTTGTGGAAATTATCTTGAAAGTTGGCTCAAATTTCATACGCAAAAATTTAGTTTTGAGAAAACTATGATTTTATTAAGGTAACTACATTACTTAATGCCACATATATTAATCAACAAACTAACCAGAATATACCTCCCATCCTTCTTCCTGTTAGACTGAGCTTTCTGTTTTTGTCTTTGAATACAGAATCTTGAATCTTAAGTTTTGGTTTAGTTATTTTTTCTTGTTCCATTTTCCAGCTTTAACTGCATGGTCCTATCTGCGACATTTCCTTGTGGAGTATATTACCTAATGAAAGTACTGTTAACTCGTGTATTGTTAGTTTTCGTTGGGTTTCTATATTCTTTAATTGTATGCGTTAAATCACAAATACATTCATTCTCTCTTTCATACTAACAGAATCTGGAGAGGATAGAAGTATTTAGAGAAGAGTTTTACACGTCCCAGCCGGGATTCGAACTCGGGACCCCTAACACAGCAGGCCGGAGCTCTACCGTCCGAGCTACGGGCTAGCCGAATCTTATGTTGTGCCAAGTAATTACATTAACAACTGCAACTTCTAGTCCATTTTACTTTCTCTAATACGTATGGACATACAATGTACATATTAGCTAGAGAAGGTATTCTATTTCACCCAAAAGTTTTATGTTCAGATTTCACTGGAAATATGTGTTTTGAGGTATCCTGAGTCCGAAAAAAGCATTTTAAGAAAAATCCGTATGTGTATGTGAGTATGTGTGTGGTTGGTATTTTGTTTAGTATCTTTCAAGTATGCAATAGGAATCTACCGCTTACATGGAAACATTTTTTAATTTTTTTGTCCAAAATTGCACTAAATGTTTTCATTGAAATATTTAAAGATATTAAAGATATTTATATCACATATAAAATTTATATTTTAATTTTCCGGGAATACCTTCTGGATGACTTTTGTGGAATTTTGCAAACGGTTAAACCGTAAGAGGTAGACAAAAACTTAATACACCTTTTGTTAAAGCACATCCTTTGTGTTATACGGTATACATTTTTCTTGCAGAGTTGACTATTTTTGAGATATTCCTTGTTGTTGGTTTCAGTTTTAAACTACTTAAGTTTTCTCAAACGGGATCATGCAAAGCGAACCGAATCAATCGTTTCACATAGTGACCAGCGTTTAAAGCATTTGACTATCGCTTTAGCATAATTTATCCCCTTATTTCTCTTCTACTTACAAGGAAGACAGTAAAATTAAAGAATAAGCTTTTTAACAATAATTTGTTGCTGAGATGTAGTGAAAGTCATATGAAGGGATAAATCATATTTTACTTCCTCTACACGTACTATGTACGTAGTGTATAGAGAAGGTATTGTATTGCACCTAAACATTCGATACTGATATTTCACCGGAAATACATGTTTTGGGTCCTCATGATTCCAAGAAAACCATTTTTAGAAAAAAGTCCATGTGTGTGTGTGTGGTGTGTGTGTGTATTTGTATGTATGTGTGCATGTGTGTATGTGTGTGTGCGCGTGCGTATGGACAGCAAAGCTCAAAAACGAAAAGACTGTTAAATACCAAACTTGTTATTTCAGTTTGGATTCCTCCAAGGATGCGACACGAAGATTTTTAAGAAAATTCCCCACCCCAATTTACTCTTTACATTGATTTTCTCAAAAAAAGCTCCAATGATTTTGTTTCCAATCCCTTATATTTAATATATTTGTGTGCCAAATAAAATTTATTTCTTGAATTTTCTGGGAATATTGTCTACAAGACTTTCTTATTCTGGATGATTTTATTGAATTTTGCATAACCGGTAAACCGTAAGAAATAGACAAAAACTTACTACACAAAAACGCAGATCACAATAAAACACACAATTTATACCATATGCATTTTTATCCTGGAGTTGACCCTTTTCGAGATATTCCTAGCTATTGATTTCAGTTTTAAAATACTTAAACTTTTCTCATACGGGAACTTGACTATGCTTAGCCACGCAAAGAAGGGAATTTCAATCCCATTGCAACCACACTTTGAAACATTTGACTGTCGGTTTAACCTAGTGCATTCCCTTATTTCCCTTCTTTTTATAAAGGAACTAAGTGATAAGACCGTTTCTGATATTTTAGCATTAAATAAATAAATAGGAGAATAAGCTTATTAAGAATAATTTGTTACACTGCCTACGTGGTCGAGTGGTCAGCGAGTTGACTTCTCACCCGGGTGCCCCGGATTCAATTCCCGGCTGGGGCCGGGAATTTTTCTTTATCCCGAATTATTCCCTATTCCCTACAGAGTCTGGAAGTATGTATGTGAAAGTGAATGTGTGTGTGTTTGAGGAAAATAAAATGATTTAAACCAAACGTAAAAGAACCAATAGACGAATTGTTTCAAGCGCAAAGCCCCCGATATGACCTTAGATGTTAAAGGGAGCTATTATAAATAAAAAAATAAAATAAAATTGTTACAGAGATCTAAATGGAGCTTATCAGGTTTTTATAACTTGTGAACAACGAACGACCTAGCGAGGTAACGCCACAGTAATGTGTGAGACGCGCATTCTGGAGGTCTCGGATTGCATTTGTGCATTCTTGTAATAACTTTGGTTAAAATATGTATCTCTCACAAATACAGAAAAAGCAAATTATTACAATTAAAATAACATACAGCACAATGAAAATAAGAATGTAGTAAAATGCTGACTGACAAAGCACACCTTGCAACAATTCATTTCCAAGCTACTCGCCCAAAAGTAATAATTAGTTTGCCACATTATTACAAACATAAAAACTCATATACAAGCAACTCGCCCAAAAGTAATAATTAGCTTGCCACATTATTACAAACATAAAAACTCATATCCTAGCAACTCGCCCAAAAGTAATAATTAGCTTGCCACATTATTACAAACATAAAAACTCATATCCAAGCAACACGCCCAAAAGTAATAATTAGTGTGCCACATTATTACAAACATAAAAACTCATATCCGAGCAACTCGCCCAAAAGTAATAATTAGTTTGCCACATTATTACAAACATAAAAACTCATATCCGAGCAACTCGCCCAAAAGTAATAATTAGTTTGCCACATTATTACAAACACAAAAATTCATATCCAAGCAACTCGCCCAAAAGTAATAATTAGTTTGCCACATTATTACAAAACATAAAAACTCATATCCGAGCAACTCGCCCTAAAATAATAATTAGCCTGCCACATTATTACAAACATAAAAAATCATATCCAAGCTACTTGCCAAAAGGTTTTAATTAGCTTGCCACATTATTACAAACATAAAAACTCATATACAAGCAACTCGCCCAAAAGTAATAATTGGCTTGCCACATTATTACAAACATAAAAACTCATATCCAAGCAACTCGCCCAAAAGTATTAATTAGCTTGCCACATTATTACAAACATAAAAACTCATATCCAAGCAACACGCCCAAAAGTAATAATTACTTTGCCACATTATTACAAACATAAAAACTCATATCCGAGCAACTCGCCCAAAAGTAATAATTAGTTTGCCACATTATTACAAACATAAAAACTCATATCTGAGCAACTCGCCCAAAAGTAATAATTAGTTTGCCACATTATTACAAACATAAAAACTCATATACTAGCAACTGGCCCAAAAGTAATAATTAGTTTGCCTCATTATTACAAACATAAAAACTCATATACTAGCAACTCGCCCAAAAACTCATATACTAGCAACTCGCCCAAAAGTAATAATTAGTTTGCCTCATTATTACAAACATAAAAACTCATATACTAGCAACTCGCCCAAAAGTAATAATTAGTTTGCCACATTATTACAAACATAAAAACTCATATCCAAGCAACTCGCCCAAAAGTAATAATTAGTTTGCCACATAATTACAAACATAAAAACTCATATACTAGCAACTCGCCCAAAAGTAATAATTAGTTTGCCACATTATTACAAACATAAAAACTCATAACCAAGCAACTCGCCCAAAAGTAATACTTAGTTTGCCACATTATTACAAACATAAAAACTCATATACCAGCAACTCGCCCAAAAGTAACAATTAGCTTGCCACATTATTACAAACATAAAAATTCATATCCAAGCAACTCGCCAAAAAGTAATAATTAGTTTGCCACATTATTACAAACATAAAAATTCATATATTAGCAACTCGCCCAAAGGTATTAATTAGCTTGCAAATTATTACAAACATAAAAATTCATATCCGAGCAACTTGCCCCATGGTATTAATTAGCTTGCCACATTATTACAAACATAAAAACTCATATCCTAGCAACTCGCCCAAAAGTAATAATTAGCTTGCCACATTATTACAAACATAAAAACTCATATCCAAGCAACTCGCCAAAAAGTAATAATTAGTTTGCCACATTATTACAAACATAAAAATTCATATATTAGCAACTCGCCCAAAGGTATTAATTAGCTTGCAAATTATTACAAACATAAAAATTCATATCCGAGCAACTCGCCCCATGTTATTAAGCAGCTTGCCACATTATTACAAACATAAAAATTCATATCCGAGCAACTCGCCCAAAAGTGTTAATTAGTTAGCCACATCATTACAAACATAAAAATTTATATACTAGCAACTCGCCCCATGGTATTAACTAGTTTGCCACATTATTACAAACATAAAAATTCATATCCATACAACTCGCCCAAAAGTATTAATTAGCTTGCCACATTAGTACAAACATTTGTCACTGAATGATAAAGGAAAAAAGTTGTAAAAATTCATAACCAAGTAACTCACCCTAAGGTATTAATTAGATAACAAGATTATTATTGGGCAGACATGGTGTCTATGACATGATACAGCTAAATTTATTTGCTGATTCTTATACTACATTAGAAACAAAGCAATGCTATTGAAATAAAAAAAAATAAAAGTAATTAATTCAAATGAGTTTACCAACATTTCCACCACTTAACGTATATATACGCCAATAATATAGAATGCATTTTTCCCTTGGTTTCATTAATGTTATTTGCCCAAAGAAATTAAGGAAACAAATTAAGTGATCATACCTTAACAATTCACCTCACTTATTCTGTATTAATTTTTTTCCAATGTAGATAACGCATGCTGAAACAAAGCAAACAACACAAAGCTGCAAACCATTGCGGTTTACAGACTGATACCCAAAATGTGTGCAGCCAAATTAAAACAGCCCAGACTGATGGTTTTTAAGTGTGTTTAAAAGCAACCCTATATTATAAATTTACTGCATGTAAAAGAACTTCACATGATGAAATTCTGGAACACAGGTAGTACTGGTATCCTGGCAATTGATAGTATCATTGAAAAAATACTGTGTAAAAACATTATTTCTGTCAAATGCATTTAGGCTACCCTTAAACAAATGATAGAAAACTGTGCAAATATATGTTTATATATCATTCATCAGCATTTCATAATATGATTTAGATTGTTTAATGCAAGAAAGGTATTGTAATTGTAAATAATACTGTGCATTGAATGTAAATTTATACAAGCTTGTACTGAAATGCCAACACACATTTAATTACAAGATGGCTGAGGTAAACAATAAATTAGTCATAGGAGTCTGCAATGCAGTATGTGGTTAGTTTAAGTTATATAACGAGTGTCAAGTATACACTCCAGGAAAAAGGGGCAAAGTTGGTGGTTATGGTTAAGATAAAAATATTGCTTCAAATCTGACATTGTTTCATTAAGAATTATATGTATAGTGTACTCAATAGTTAATTTTGTAGTGAATTATTTTTCTGCGTGAGAGAATATAAAGCAGTTATTAAAGTGTCTTTCACAAAGTTATTACAACCAAGCGGCAGCATTTTTCAGGTTAGGTAATGACTGATTCTTTATTCCTGTGTTGTTCTGTAAGCTTCTTACCTTTCATTATAATTCGGTAAGGAAACAATTTAATTCCCTTAATCCTCCCTGTAGCAGGACAACCTCAAAGGGCAATAATTTCTTTCAAAAGACTTTGTGCATTTTACAGTTATGAAATTACGGCCACGTTAATTTTTTTTTCAAATTCAAAACATGTCATCAAGATGGCCAACATTATACTAGGAAGCACACTGCCAGTATGGGCTATTGTTTCACAGTCCTGTTATGTAATGTGCGAATAAATAGAATTAATTGATACTAAGTCCTATCTTATAGTTTTATTTCAGAATTTTCTTTTATTTAGTTCACACTAAAATGTATCTATATTAATGACAATTGGCACCACTAAACCATTTTATACTTACGCTGAACTCTGGTAGAAAGAGACAGCCATTGACAGCAATACAAGATAATTTTGGTGTGCAGCGCTCGAAATGTCACCTTCGAGCCAATTTTTTGCGGAACCTTGACTCGGCACCGGAAGTTCCTATTCCAGTTGGCAGGCTCTGCCCTTTCCCTTCAATTTTTTTTTTGGTAGTGTTTAACGCACGCTTTAACTACTTATGGCACCGCAGGCGGTGACACTGAAGAAACATGAATGATGATGGAGCACCGGCGGAATGCGTTGGCGGGGGAAACCTGAGCACCCGGAGAAAACCCATCCCAGCGCCGCTTTGTCCACCACAAATCTCACATGTGGTCGTTTGGTATCAAAGCCCGGCCGTCTAGGTGAGAGGCGAGTGGTCTAACCACCCCCTTCAATTGATTACTACATAAACAACATTATGACAGTTAGGAATTGTAACACCAAGATATGTTTAATTTTGAATGTCATATACACGTACTAATATGATTCTCTAGCTTTATGAACAAACGAGTAACTGAATATCCACTCAAAACTCAACTCTACTATATGTATGCTTTTTGCTGTTTGAAGCTCTGAAGTGGTGTACCATTACTCAGTAGTGTTGATTATCAACATCCTGATATTCCATGCGCTAGTAAGAGAAACTCGTAACTCAACTCTTAAATTGGCTGAGCTGGATAAAAGCGTTGGACAATACAGACCTCTCTGAATTTCAATACGTCGCACTGCAAAACCTGCTAATCAAACTTCAAGAGCGACTTAAATACGGAAATACGTTTCTCTACAGTTATTATAAGTATTTTTGTACACCGAATAAAAAAAAAACTGATATCTTCCATTCACATGACTTTCTCTTCATCTCTGTAACAAGTTATTGTTTATAAGCTTATTCTTCTATTTCATTCTAATCGAATAAACATTAGCAGAAGCGGATTTATTACCTTGTTCTTTATAAGAAGAAGGGAAATAAGGGAATGCACTAAGCTTTTTTTTTTTTTTTTTTTTTTGCGTGCCCAGAAGTTGACAAGTTCCCATATGAGAAACGTATAAGTACTTTAAAACTTAAACCAATTACAAAATATTTAAAAAACGATCATCTCCACAAAAAAACGTGTATAACATAAATTGTATGTTTTAGCAAGATCTACATTTTTTATGGAGTAAGTTTTTGTCTATTTCTTACGGTTTACTAGAATAAACTGGTCTTCAGAAGCTATTCCCAGATTATTCAAGATATGCATTTACTTGTTATGGAAATGATTGTAATATGTGGCATTTTAATCAAAATCCTTAGAGTCATTTTTGAGAAATTCAAAATTTCCCAGAATTTTTCCATGTAAAGAGTAATTTGGGGTGGGGGATTTCCTTAAAAACCTTCGTGTCGCATCCTTGGAAGATACCAAACCAAATACTAAGTTTGGTATATAACGGACTTTTCGTTTTTGAGCTATGCTTTTCTACAACTGCCTTTTTTAGATTCAGGGGGGCCTAAAACACGTATTTCCGGTGAAATCTCGGTATCGAATTTTTGGGTGGAAAACAATACCTACGTCTCTGTACACTATGTACATAGTATGCACCGAGAAAGTAAAAATATGAAGTATAACTCATAACTTATTAAATTTCAATTTTATTATATATGTATTAATTGCAGAAGCTATATATCTGTTTACAGAAGCTCGTTAACATTCATATACCGCGGTTGAGAGTAAAGTTTAATTTTCACTTTCTCTTTCGTACTATGTTATAAAGAGAGTTTTGTATTCCACCCAAAAATTCCATACCGAAATTTCACAGCAAATATATGTTTTGAGGTCCTCTAAGTCCAACAAAGTTTTAGAAAAACATGCGTGTTTGTCTGCCAACAACATAGCTCAAAAATTAAAGGACCATTAAATACGAAACTTGCTATTCAACATTTACTATCTTCCATGGATGCGACATGAAGATTTTTAAGAAACCCACCTTTACATGGAAATGTTTTTGAAAATGCTCTTTTTCTCATAAATGGTTCTAGCAATTTTGATTAATACCAGTATAATGTACATTTCAAATAAAATGTATGTCTTGAATTCTCTCGGAATAGCTTCTGAACACCTGTTAGTTCGGCTGTGAATTTGGTATAGTTAGTAAACTGTAAGAAATAGACGAAACTTACCAACACAAGAACTGTAGAGTCGTTTAAGCACACAATTTATGTCATATATTTTTGTTGTACCTAGAGTTGAACTGTGTTGAAGATATTTCTTGTTATTGGTTTCAAGTCAAACTAAATAACTTTTCTCAAATCCCAAACGCCCACATATGGTATTTGTGGTGGACGAAGCGGCGGATTTTCTGTGGGTTCTTAGGTTTTCAACGCCCCCAATTTCACTAATTGCTTCATCTTTCCTATGATTCATTTTGCTTGCATTTCATCTCATCCACTTCCTCCCGCTCATGCCTGACTGCTCGTTTCAGGTTCTCCATTTTGTGGTTTCGTGTCGTTGGCTCCCCGACGAGCTTTTTATCCTTAGGTATCCGCTTATAAGTCCTATGAGGGTGTCAGTCCTAAAATACGGGGAGGGTAAGCCGACTAGTAAAAAAGTACACTTTTCTCAAATGACTTAAAATGTAATTTATTTGAAGAAACATTCAGATATCTTTCTCTAACTCTGCTGCGGTAGACTATTCTTACACCGGTTTTTTCTTCTATCTACACCACCCTTATCAAGATAAAAATTAGCTGAAATTACATTATTCCCAAGTACAAAGGAATAAGGAAATATAATTAACTTGAGCGATAGTAAACTCCTTTAAAAGTCCCTCTAAGATGGTGTAAATAACGTGCTCTTTGCTTGAACAAAATAAATATGATTATGACTATCCTTTTGAAAAAATATGTATTTGAAAATGTTACCTAGAAGAATATCTCGGAAATGATTAGTTCCACAGTTAAAATGTTTGTGTGTTTTGACTAGATTTATAATTATTGTGTACAAAGTTTCTGCATAGCTTACGGTTTAACAGTGACGCAAAAGTCATTCAAAATGAACAGGACTTCAAAAGGTATTCTAATGAAATTCAAGATATATAATTTATTTGATATGTAAATATTTTATAAATAGTATATTAATTAAATTATTTAAAGCCATTTATAAGAAAATGAAACATATCGAATAGTTTTCCATGTTAAGGGTAGTTTCAGCTGAGGTATTTTCTTGAAAATATTCGCATTATCCTTGGAAGCTGCCGAACTTAAGCATTAACCTTTCGTTTTTGAATTTGTCGACAGACACACACACACACACACACACACACACACATTCACACACACATTCACACACATTCACACACACATTCACACACATTCACACACATTCACACACACATTCACACACACATTCACACACACACACACTTTCACACACACACATTCACACACACATTCACACACACACATTCACACACACATTCACACACATTCACACACACTCACACACACATTCACACACACACACATTCTCACACACATTCACACACACACTCACACACATTCACACACACATTCACACACACACATTCACACAGACACATATTCACACACACACACACACTCACACACATTCACACACACTCACACACATTCACACACACTCACACACATTCACACACACACACTCACACACATTCACACACATTCACACACATTCACTCATACACACATTCACACACATTCACACACATTCACACACACACTCACACACATTCACACACACACTCACACACATTCACACACACACACTCACACACATTCACACACTCACACACATTCACACACTCACACACATTCACACACACACACTCGCACACATTCACACACACACACACTCACACACATTCACACACATTCACTCATACACACATTCACACACATTCACACACACACACTCACACACACATTCACACACATTCACACACACACACATTCACACACATTCACACACACATTCACACACATTCACACTCATTCACACACACAGACACTCACACACATTCGCACACACATTCACACACACATTCACACACACACATTCACACACACATTCACACACACATTCACACACACACATTCACACACACACACATTCACACACACATTCACACACACAAATTCACACACATTCACACACACATTCACACACACATATTCACACACACACATTCACACACACACATTCACACACACACACACTCACACACTCACACACACACACTCACACACACACTCACACACACACACTCACACACACACTCACACACACACTCACACACACACTCACACACACACACTCACACACACACACTCACACACACATACACTCATTCTTCTAGAAATGTGTTGTTTTTATTTTGGGAACTCTTTGGAGATTCGTATTTCCAGTGAAATCTTGTATGGAATTTTAGGTTGGAATGCAATATTTTTCTACCTATCTACTATGTGCAAAGCAGAGAAAGTAAAAGTTTTTGATTAAATTAGATTAATGAAATTCACGTATGCTAGGTTACTCAACTGTTCAGTATTTGGCATATGCAAATATTCCTTTCTGCGTTGAAAGAGTTTCAATTTAAAACCGTGTGACCGTTTTACCCCTCACAATGAGCACGACCCCTCACAGCCTCCGTTGATATCAATACGTGTAAAGCGAAGGTCAATTTCGCGATTGCTCCACTGACAACTTGAAATAGTCCCGTTGAGTTTTGCAACTTTTAAGATACCAAGGGACATCTACACACTTAATATTTTATATACGGCTCAGTTGGGTCACCTGGTATAGACAACTAATATCTCTGAGTGGAGTTAAAATGTGATTACATGAACTTGGAACACTTTACGGAGAGAAAAAACTGTGCGATCGGCCAATCTTTATGTACGTCAGTGTCTTCGGCACATTTTTCAGTATGATATCTTAAATAGTTTCTGAGATAATTGTCATGAATTTATCAGGGTTTACATTGGTGGAATAGGAGTGACAGAAAACATTGAAACAGGAATCTAAACGGTGCGTTACGGAAGATTTGATAACTTGGTGGTAGTTACACATTATTTGCTCGGCATTTTGCTACGCTACATCAAAGAACTTTCTCTTTGAGAAGATGAAAGCGCACATGCCATGTGTGTATTTGACAAAGGCATACACAACATCATCATCGTGCTACACAGATGCTGCTTAATTACCTTTATAGCAACCCCTTTAAATAACACTGCTTTACACGTTTTGATTCTTGTAAACAAAGTGAATGAGCAAGACACACACCACACCACACTCACATGAATTTCCCTATACGCTGTCGTTTACCTAGATCTACTACAAACTACTCTTAAAATTGTAAAGCTAGAGCCAAGCAAAAAAAATCATAACCACAGATTTAAACCACAGATCTTCCGGTTTCCATCCTATTGCTAACCATTGAGCTACCATGACAAGGTTGTACCGTGGCGGAGTAGTTAGACCAATCGCCTCTCACCCAGATGGGCGGGGTTCGATACCAGGAGACCGTATGTCGGTTTTGTTCTTTTATAGTGTTTAACCCCTGAATTTACTACTATGGCACCGCAGGCGATGACACTGGTGATACATGGAACGAAGATGTAGCACCGGTGGAATGCAATGGCGGGGAAAACCGGATAAAACCCACCCTTGCGACGCTTTGTGCACCACAAATCGCCTGGGATCGAACCTAGGTCGTCTTAATGAGAGGCGAGTGATCTAACTCAACTACAGCGCGGCCTGTGGGATTTGTGGTGCACAAAGCGCGGTTTACCTCAACATCGCATTCCACCGGTGCTCCAACTTCATTCCATGTTTCATTAGTGTCATCGCTGGCGGTGCCATATGTAGTAAAAGCGGGCGTTAAACACTATCAAAAAGAAAAGGAAAAAAAAAAAAAAAAACTACCATGACAACATACCGACAAGCCCAAGCATTTTTCAGGTAAATCGCATGTGATCTCAAATTTATTTTGAATAGGCATGCTCCAATGGCAACTTCATAATTTAACCAACTATTAGATCAATCAATGTAATTAAAATTTTTGTCCTTGTGGGCGTTGTGGGCATTGTGGCTCAGTGGAAGATTCGTGCTTTCGTATTGAAATCAGTCTGTCCATAACTTTTCAATTCTTGTCCTACATACGGTACTTGCATGAGAGCATATGTACGGACTCCTGACCCATGTGACAATTGGACACAATTGTTGTAATACTATATGTTTAATAAATACTACTACTACTGCTGCTGCTGCTTCTGCTACTACTACTACTACTACTACTGCTACTACTACTACTACTACTACTACTACTACTACTACCACTACTACCACTACTACTACTACTACTACTACTACTACTACCACTACTACTACTACTACTACTACCACTACTACTACTATTGCTACTGCTGCTGCTGCTGCTGCTGCTTGCTTTCCTTCCCTTCCTCTCTGCAACGGCTGTGAGGAGGAATAGAGGTGTCAGCTTGTCGTGCATCGTTAAACAATTACAGTTCGTATAAAAGTAATTGTTTGCAGATATTTATAGTTTTAGCAAAATCACTTTGTTCGTTATAAAACTGATTATTACACATATATAATACGTATTTAGCAATATGTAGATCGTAAGAACGAGTGTTTTGCTTGAAGGAATGTCGATATGTTTATTTTTGGTTTCGATCCAGCTTATCACACAATGAATTGACAACCATGAACATAGCCAATATTACTGTGCTCTCCACATGTTTCTACAGCTCCTCAATCCCGCTCATTGCACCATCATCTTCGTCCTCATATACAGCATTGCTACTCATATCGTTGGCTTCACTGTCTTCTTCAAAATTAACAATAATTACCAGCAAATAATGTTTATCCGAACAAGCAATAATTGCTTCTTTGCATAAATACTAAAGAATGCCGCACTAAAACTAACGCTAGTCCACTTCACTCCTTTGCCAACAGAAATGTTATAACTTCTGCGCATACATGTTGGCGCTACTTCACTCACCATCACCACTTCAGGTAAAGAGTTTTCAATGTTCAACTTACAGTTTTGCTATTTCCTCTCCCCACGAGCTATAGCGACTTCTCCTTATAAGAACATACGCTCTTTATTGTGTATAGCCTTCAACAACATACTTTGTACCTTAGGGCCCTTTACAGTATGTTCGGTGGTTTGGTATTGCTCTGTAACTCTTTTAAAGCACGAAATGATAACTGCACATATCAGCTGTTACTGTTACACAAGGTATGCATCTTCAAAATGTGCTAAAACTCACAGTATGCAATATATCCTGTTGTAATTTATACAAGTTATTACACAAAATAACAGTAAAGTTTTTGCCATGTATCAAATTTTAGCTTATTTGGATATTACAATAATAATTTTTGCTGTCTAAAGTGATTGTTCTTAATAAATGAGCCACGTGATGCATTTTTGAAGATATTCACATAAAAAAAGTCCAGTTTTGCAATAAATGAGTTTACAAACAATGTCATATTATTTTTCCTTTCTCTAGCACATATGTACATATAGTATACATAGTAGCTAGAGAAGGTATTGTAACCCATTCAAAAAGTGTCACCAGAATTATATATTTTGGGGTTCCCTGAGCCGAAAAATATATGTTTAATAAAAACGTGTATTTCTGTGTGTGTACATTATAGCTCAAAATTCGAAACGACCATTAAATACGTGTACTAAAATTAGTATTTACCTTTAGTATTTCCAAGGATGCGACTGTAAGAATTTCAGGAAAATTCTTCCAGCACATGAAAATTTTTTTGAAAATGTTTTTTTTTCTCAAAAATAGCACTAACGTTTTAGATTAAAAATCCGTATATTAAAGATGTTTGCATCGCAAATAAAATGTATATCTTCAATTTTCTGGGAATAGCCTCAGAAGACCTGTTTATTCTGGATGAGGTTTATAGAATGTTGTATAAGGATTAATCCATAAGAAATAGTCAAAACCTTACTACACAAAAAATATAGATCTTGTTAAAAATTCACAATTTATGTCAATTATTTTATTTTTTAAAATTGACAGAATTATATAGATATTCCGTATTATTGGTTTCAATTTTAAACTACCTTTTCTAAAACGGGTCCATTCAAAGCGAATGAAACCTCAATTGTTTATTATAGCGTTGAACTTTTAAATATTTGACCATCGCCTTAGCCTAGGGTATTCTCTTATAGCTCTTCTACTTACAAGAAAGCAAGCAATAAGATCAATCCTGCTAATGTTTATCTCAATTAGGATGATGTAGATACAAAAATAATTTTGTAAGAGTAGTTTTATATAGAACAGCTATAGAAATTTATGTGAATGGAACACATCAGATTTTTTATCCTAGACCTTATTAGTCTAGGAAACGTATTACATTTTGCACTCTCAAAAACCCATGATATTTCAAAACGTAATGGGCTATTTGCCGAAATGTCAGCATTATTTCGAAAAAAATAATATGAAAAATTTAATGAGTTTTTGAGAAGCAGAATATTTTTTTTTAAATTAGGAATGAATATTAATAAGCATGCCCTTACCTAACTATATCTTCAGTTAAATGGTAGATATAGTGTTCCAAGAGGGAAAAGCTATATATATATATTTATTTTTAAAATTTAGAATTCACATAATTTTATTACAAAACAAAATATGTTTCTAGTTTTTTACAAATTTTACAGATGCATCACTTCAGTCACTTTCAATTTAATGGAATGCACAACAATACTCATTCTAAGACATTTTGGTGTGAAGTTCCTACGGTATTTTGTTAAGTAGCGTCTATACTGAGAAAAGAACCTCTTTCCACATCACCATCAGTAGATAAGACCTCCAATCCAAACCCTTCTATAGATGACTGCATTTGCGAGTACCGCAACTTCGATGCTTTCGGCAAAATATACTTCCACAAGTTTGGCACACAATAAGATCCTAATGACGCCTTCACCAGATCTTTACTCAAACTTAATGGAGGAGGAGTTAGGGTTATTTACTGGGCATGGATTCATCAAAAAGCACCTACAGACTGAGGGCATGCTTAAAGAGAGACCACCTGTAGACTCCAAATGGGAGGAAGGAAGTGGGCAATATATAGTGCTAAGGCACAACGAGGCACTGTGGAGAAGATTTCACATTTTTGGAGCCCAAATTTTGACACTATTTTAGAAAAATAGTCTCGGCGGTAATATCGACGAACTCGGATTCACGTGGAACAGCACAAAGACCAAGGAATCGAGTTGCGAAGATCCTTGAATACTGTAACGGCCCAAATATTAATCTAAACTAATATAATCTTAGCACAAAATTGAATACAAAACAAAAACAGTTACATCGAGCCGCCTCATTAGTAGTCTGAGCGTACAGCGGATGGATGTACCGGCCCCGCACTTGTCTCTGACGTCATCAATTTCCATAGCAGTTATCTTGCAATCTCTCAAATGATACCTTCGTCTGCCCTCTCTAATAATTATATAAACTCTAATTTAAGCTCCAAGATAATGTGATGTTTGTTTTCCATATCACTTACCTAATAGAGAAAGCATTGCATTTCAGTAAAAAAAGCTGTATGTTACACTCACATTATTTTCTATACTTATTACAAAAGCTTAATCTTCCATCTATTTCATTCAAGACAAAATAAACATTAGTAGAAATAGTTTTACTGTATTTCCTTGTAGGTACAAAGGAAATAAGAAAATACGTTACGCTAAAGCAGATTTCAAATAGTTTAAAAGCTGGCTGCCATCTGATCATACTGAAATTAGGAATCTTTGTATAGCGAGGAGGAAGAAACAAAAGAAAATCGAATGACTACAAATTTAAAAGTATAATTATTGGGAAATTCCAGTAAAAAAAAAAATCGAAAATTGGAAATTCCACAAAAATAATTGTACATGATATAAATTGTGCGTTTTAATTCGTTCTACGCTTTTTAATTTCTCTACACGTACTATGTACATAGTGTAAAGAGAAGGTATTGCACTCCACCAAAAAATTCGATACCGAGATTTCACCGGAAAGTTATGTTTTAAGGTACCCTGCATCCAAAAAGGTATTTTCAGAAAAATGTCCGTGTGTGTGTGTGTGTGTCCGTGTGTCAGTGTGTCCGTGTGTCCATGTGTCTGTGAACACGATTACTCAAAAACGAAAAGGCGGTAGACTACCAAACTTGGTAATTAAGTTACATGGAAATGTTTTCGAAAATTTTGATTTTCTAAAAAATGGCTCTAACGATTTTGATTAAAGTATCCTATAATAAAGATATTTACCAGACAAATAAAGTATATCTTGAATTTTCTGGGAATAGCCTCTGAAGACTACTTTATTCTGGGTGAATTTCACGAAATTTTGCATAACTGCTAATTCGTAAAAGATGAACAAAAGCATACCAAAGAAAAATTTAGAGCGCATTAAAACACACAATTTATATTATATACATTTTTTTCGTGGAGTTGATCGTTATCTAGGTGTTCCTTGTTTTTGGTTTCAGCTTTGAAAAACTTAACTTTTCTCATCCAGGTATTTGTCAACTCCTGTCCATACAAACAAACGAACTTCAGTCACATAGCAACCAGCTTTTGACTATCACTTTAACCTATGGTACTCCCTTATTTCTCTTCTACTTACAAGGAAGCAAGTAGTAAGACTATTTATGTTAATTCTTTTCTTGATTAGCATGAAATAAATAGAATCATAAGCTTTTTAACAATAATTTGTTGCAGAGATGTAGAGAAAGTCATGTGAATGGAACACATCAGATTTTTTTCTATCTCTTGCGGTTTAACAGTTGTACAAAACCGCCGAGATTGCACATAGGTATTCAGGGTCTATCCCAGATATTGCAATGCGTATATATGATGAAAATATATTAAGCATATCTTAAGCATATAATATTCTAATCAAAATCTTTAGTCATTTTTGTAAAAATCAGAAATTTTCAAAAAATGTTCCATAATAGAGCTACGCAGGTCTTCAGAGCCTATTCCAGATCTTGCAAGCAGTGTATATAAGATAAAAATACATTAAGCATATCTTAAGAATACGATATTTTAATGAAAATCGTTAGCCATTTGTGCAAAAATCAGAAATTTTCACAAAAAGTTCCATAATAGAGCTACAGTTTGGGATGTGATTTTCTTAGAAATCTTCGTGTCATGTGCTTAAAAGATAATGAACTTAAATAGCAAGCTCGGTATTTAACATACTTTACTTCTAGAGTTATTCTGTTCACAGATACTCATACAGAAACGGATATATACACATGGACCTTTTTTTCTATTTTTATTTTTTGATTCAAGGGACCTAAAAACATATATTTCCTGTGAAATCTCGATATCGATTTTTTGGCGGAATACATCTTCTTTAACACTATATGCATAGTCCGTGTAGAGAAGTAGAAGCTCATATCGATATATCACGGAAAAGGCATGCTTTGACCTCCATGATATAAGTAAAAGTATTTTAGAAAAAGGACAGTGTATGTGTGTTTACGCGCGCATAACGTAGCTTCAAACGAAATGTCTATTGAATACAGCAGCTATATTTTTAAGTTCAGTATATCTAAAATTTGCACGACATATATTCTAATAGAAAATTCCGCAACCCAATTCCGCATAACGTCCGGCTGCAGATTTTGTGTATGCGTGCTTCGCGCACTGTCTACCAAATGTTTGAGCTGCCTCGTAACTTACGAATAATATTAACATACAATATAATGCTAACGTTATTACGTTATAACGTTATAACGTATAAGTGGTATTGAGAGTGGTGTTCACCTGCAGTCCTTATATTTTCGTCGTAGCAAGGCTGTATTTTATGGAGAACAATCACTGTGTAGAGTTTAAAATTTAAAATTTTAGCACCTAAATGAATTATTGTTGTGTACAGCGACTTACAGACTTCTTTAGGGTGTGCTCGAATGATTCACCAACTCCTACATGAAAATAATTATGCATTTTTCGCTTTTTAGACTTAGGGTTTAGCAACCAAGTTGTCCAGACTTCTTTAGGGTGTGTTCGAATGATTCACCAACTCCTACGTGAAAATAATTATGCATTTTTCGCTTTTTAGGCTTAGGGTTTAGCAACCCAGTTGTGCTATTGTTATTGATTAGATATCTGACTGTTCATTGTGAAACACACGGTGTATGAGTATATCACAACGATACACACACACACACACACACACACACACACACACACACACACACCAGGAACTTTCTCTAAATATACTATTTTTGGATTCGGGGACGTCAAAATATGTAATTGCGGTGAAATCTCGTTTGCGAATTTTTGCAATACCCTCTCTGCCTAATATGTGCATTATACGTAATAGAATTAATTTAATAAGAAACTGTACTGAAAACCAATACAAGTTGCCGCTGGTTTATTTAACGGAATTTTAATTTTTGAGCTGTCCACAGACACACATACACGCGCACGAGCGGACCTTTTTCCGAAAATGCTTTTTTTGGACTGAGAAGACCTCAAAATATACATTTCCGGCCAAATCTCGACTTCGAATTTTTGGGTGGAGTATAATACCCATTCTAGCTACCATGAATATTTTATGTACATATGGGCTAGAGAAAGTAATAAAGCTTTAAAATATCGAAAATATAATAAAATATGTATATGTATAATTTTATTTCAATAGATGATAATATGTTAATATATTTTTACTTAAGAGTTAGTTTTACTTTTAGTTAAGATTAAGTTGGTTGTTCTGAGGATACTTTAGTAAGAACTATTTAGTAGAAATATATGCATTTATATGTAAGAAATGGTTTAAACGTATAAAAATGATAAAGATTTGGAACACATTCCCTGGTTTATGAAATTAATTACCAGGGCATGAAACTACATGCTTTTATTCTATTTTGTTTTGTTGCTTTCTCTATCAGGGGTGTACAATGGACAAAGCACATAAAGATGTTAATATTCCATTCCATATTTCGCTTTCGAGATTTTGCCAGAAATAAATGTTTTGAGACCCACTGAATAAAAAAAAAAGCATTTTTAGAAAAAACGCCCGTGTGTGTATGTGTGTGTGTGTGTGTGTGTGTGTGTCTGTGGACAGTATAGCTCACCCAGATAGCACGGATTCAACAGCAAGCGAACTGATGTGACATATGTGACAGGGGTGAGTTTTGTCCGGGTTTTTCAGTTTCCCCCACCATTGCATTCCAGCGGTGCTCCGTTTTCATTCCATGTATTAACAGCGCCATCGCCTGCGGAGCCAAAAGTAGTAAAAGCGGACGTTAAACGCTGCCAAAAAACAAACAAAAACATTTTAGCTCAAAAACGAAAAGTCGGCTAAATAGCTCGCCTCCCACCAAGGCGATCCTAAGTGCTCGCTCGGCGTCTGGGCTAGTTTTCTCCGGATCCTCAGGTTTCCCCCATCACTCATTTCACCAGTTGCTACATCATCAACTTTCCTACCCTCCATTTCACTTACATTTCATACCATCCACTTTCTCACGCTCATATTTGTCTACGGGCCGACTACTCGTTCGTGCCGTTCGCTCCCCGATAGGATTCTGACCTCTAGGCATACGCTTGTAAGTTCAAGGGGGGTGTCAGTCCTAAATGTGGGGAGGGTAAGCCGACTACAAACATGCAATAAACGTTTGTAAGAATATGTTGTATACCCACTTATAAGATATTTGAATAAATCATAAATATTATTATAATTAACATAACAAAAAAAAAATAATTAAATAAGACTTTAAATTATTAACTTGAAATCATTGATTTAATCTTCCCATTTTTCACTGATTAGAGAGGCTAGCCACTTTAACATGAGATATTTGTCTGGTTTTGGAATGTTCGGTGAGATTGTGCGATGTCGTGCTCTGCGTATTAGTATCTCTTGTACTGAAATGGCGTAGCTTGTATATTCTGATGCGATAGTAACACAAACCAGAAGTTACTGCCAGGGAAAGGATTAAATAACATTGTTTGATGCGTGAGTTTGTTGAATGTCAAAGGTCAGATATCTGATATTTAAAACTCTAAAAAACCTTTGAGAGGATAAATGTAGTTCTACTTCATTAGATGCCGCATTGAGACGACCCGATAATATCCACAGCTTATTACTAATCCTAGGAGTAGCTAGCTATATGTCAAAAGTAAGTTGCCAAATGCAATCATTCTTACTTTCCCTACTACGAATAGTAAGTAGTATCGTAATCCATCTAAAATCCGATACTGAGATTTCACCTCAAATAAATAAATGTTTCTGCTTCATGCTAATCACGACGAACCTATAACACAGTTACCTCATTATAGCAGAGGGGAACTTAAGGAATACATATGTTAAACCGAAAGTCAAATGTTCTAAGAGCTGTCGCTATGCGATTGTCATTGAAATTTGCTTCTGTGTGTGGCCAGGATTAAAATAAAACAAACATGGACGATTTTTTGTTAGAGTAAAATATAAGTGCAAACAAATAACAAGGAATATTTCGGAAGTGGTTAACTCTACACACACACACACACACACACACACACAAATGTATATTACTTAAATTTTGAGTTTTAACAAGGTCTACATTTTTTCTGTAGTACGCCTTGTCTAACTCTTACGGTTTACCATATGCACAAAAGTCACCAGAATGAACAGATCTCTGAGCTATTCGCAGAAAATTCAAGATATACCTTCTTTTTTTATAAAAATATCTTAAACATAGGGTGTTTAATCAAAATCGTAGGAGCAGAATTTTCGGAAAATGTTCAATGTGAGCGGAAGTTGGGGGTGGATTTTCTTAAAATCTTCGTGTCGCTTACTGAACTTAAATGCCAAGCTTGTATTTCAACTTTTGTTGTTGAGTTAAACTTTCACACTCATACACACGCCCGCGCGCGCGCGTGTTCCCAAATCTTTATTTAGAAATGTTTTTTAACTCAGGGGGACCTCAGAACATGTGTTTCCGGTGAAATGTGAACAACGAATTTTTGGGTGGAATATAATACCTTCTCTACCCACTGTATACATAGATCATTTTCTGTAGCTCCTAAGTAGAGAAAGGGTTCACCGTTAAAATGTTTCCGTGATCGGATTTGAGTTTCTAGTTCATTAGTTCAACGCGAGACACCGTGGTGACGAGGAATCAGTTCGTCATGTAGGACGAAATCACGAATTGCGGTCGCTAGATGCTGGATTTTGACTTGGAGCCTTCTTATTCAAGGTATGGAGATTTACTTGCAAATGACATTACACTGGACAACCGTTTTTCTTTACTTCAAATGAAAGTAACACTAAGGATTTTTACGTCCGAAAAATATCCATCTTGGGTTTTAGAGGCTAGCATGGTAACCTCTACAGCACGGAGGGTGTATTATTTACATAGTACGTGTAGATAAACTTAAGCCTAGAAAAAGCTCTTTATATGTGTGTGCGAACACGTAAGTCAAAAATTAAAAGTTGGTATACAGAGTGCATCATAATCAAGTTCATGATTTTTAGGTTAAAATTGGGTCCTATTAGTAAATTAGCGTATAATAGGAACTTATATGTTAAATTTAAGACTTTATAGCATTTTTGCAATAAAGATTTGTATAGGTCACTGGGCATGCCATTGTGTTTAAAAGTCTTAACTTTAAACCGTAAAAGATTAAAATAATTCTAACTTAGTACGTATTTGAAAATACCAGCTTCAATAGACTAAGGATTAGTGTGGGATTGAAACCGAGGGACATTGCTCAGGTGGTTTGGCCTATGGACCGCATTCGCGAGATCTTGGGTTCACTTCCCGTGGACTTTTTGGGGGGTTTTCCCGGAAGATTCTTTGTTCCCCGGAATTTCCTACCGGTCCATATCGCTTCATTCATCTTTAATCACGTTGGTTTTTTTCAAGTTTGGAAAGGGAAAGGGACTCTTCAAGTGACTAATTCCGTACCTCGACTTTTGTTGGGATGAGGACCGCTCTCGTGGGGACGTTGGACCCTATGTACCTCCTAACCAAAACTTCCTAGGCAACCTCTGAACTACGATTAGCAAATATGGGATGCACCTCACAGCGTTTCCTACAACTTTGCTCATTATCAGTACTATCTGTTAATTCATCGACCAAAAAAAAAAAAAACAACATAAAAGTCTCCAACTCCAGCTCACTTTCTTCACTGCCATGCAACCTTTTCAACCATTCTTCAGCCATTTTAATGATGTTCAGTTTTCAGTTCAGTTTTCTAGGAAAGCACAACTGAACTGAACTGAATATAATTTTTCAGTTTTAGGTTCTGGTTCAGTTCATTTTCAGATTGGAGGAAAGCAAGGCTTTAGGCCTCGGTCTGTCTGTCCGACTATCGGGGTGCGTCAATCTGGAAACTATAGCTACCCTGTCATTGCTGTGCCGTTCCGGACACCCACTGTATCCTTTTACCTCATCCCTCCATCCCGGGGTCGCCACTCGTGCGGCATGGCCCATCACATTTTTGCGGCAGGTATAGATGAAGATATACGGGCTTCCTTACTGGAGCTACTATAATTATTGCTGTTCCAACTGGAATTGAAATTTTAACTTACAACAATATACGGTTCAAAATTATTCTTAGCCCCGCATTAATATGCACTTTAGGTTTTAGTTTTCTTTTCACGGTTAGAGGATTAACAGATGCAGTTTTAGCTGGTTATGGTAAACTTAATTTTGGTGTGAGCCTCCTCCAACCGTGTTCGATCCTATCCTGTAGTACTGAAAAACACAAATTAATTTCAAGCTCTGCTTGTCCAAAAGTTCTCAGTAAATTAATTTTGTAGTATACTATGGTACTGAGAAACATAATTTAATTTAATTCACTGCATGCTCAGTAGTTCTATGCTGATTTTGTTTTAGCAATGCTCCGAAAATCACACAATTAATGTTAAACACCGTATGCTCAAAAGCTATCAGCACTCATTTGGCTCTTCTAGTGTGACACTGAACAAAGAATACGGTTTACACATCAGAATCTTGCAGTCTTAAAATTGGCTTCATAGCGAAGAAACATGAAGTAAGAGATGCAATCTTATTTCTTAAAGTTCGAATCAAATGATGCTGAAAGCTACAATGCGCACTGAAACAACTTCTAATATTTTTGTTATTTGGAAAATTACGTAAGATTTCATAAGACATAAATATTTAAACATTTTATTATAAATACGGCCTCCTTTCACTATGAAAATATGTTATATATATAAATAAATTACTGTAAATTTGCTTAAACAACTAAATTAGATATTTTTAGGTACCAATACAAAATGTGTTCCATCTCGTGGCTTTCTCTAGTTATTCCACACACAAACTTTCCTTATAAACGATTACTCTGTTATCTATATTATGCTACTTAAATAAATATTAACAGAAATTCTCTTATTACTTAGTTACTTACAAGTAGAAGGTAAATAAGGCAGTACACCAGGTTAAAGTGATAGTACAATCTTCAATCTAGTTGCCCTGTGAACAATTGTTCGGATGAAACGAAAGGTGAGTACACGTTTGAGAAAAGTTACGTAGTTCAAAATTGAAACCGATAACAAGAACTATCTGATTATTATCCTCCTAATTTACAATTGGAACACCAATTAGAGCGTCAATGGTAATGGATTTATTAGGCACATTGTTTTCAGAGATGATTGATTATTTGGTTCCAGCTACATGTAAAGATATATATTTAATTTGAACCTTTAAGTACTGGCAGTTAGTTTGATTATTACCTCTGGTAGGAGTAGCAGCAAGGCACGTATACCGTTGTTGCATTGCCTACAGTATATTTGTTGCGGTATGTATGTACCTCGCGGCCAGTGTGAAATGTTGAGATTCCAGTTGCGTGCGGAATCGACCACCCTCCCACCAACCCTCTCTTTTTTATCTTGGGAAGAGGTTCCCTTGGGAAAGTAAACCCTCCTCCCAATTCCAGAATTCCCCAGGAGGTTCCCGTCTTCCCCCTCCCTTGTACCTGGTTCGATATATAGAGAGCCCGGTTTCCTTTTTGTTCTTCGGTACCCCGAAGGTGTTAAGCGTAGCTAAGCTATTCTTCCTCTGCAGCTGGTAGTTTTCAAAGCCACCACAGGCGGCTCTGTCATCCTCGGTTCTTTTAGAACGCCTTCACGTGGACTGCTACTGCTGCTGCCTTTTTTATTGCTCTCCAAAACATACGGCGAGGGCTGCACAAACTTTATTTAAGGGTTAGGAACACTCTGTTAGCTATCTAAATTTCACTGGGGGATAAAAAAACTCCAGCTGTGTCGCTTTATATTTTACAAACTTGTTATAAAATTAAAAAAATGTGCTATGCCGCGTTCATATCACTTCTTCTGTTCACCCTTTCTCTTTTCATTAAATCTTTTTCTTCTATTTACACCTTGTTAATCGAGATAAACCATCCTCCAAGTTTTATAAACGTTTGTAAGAACTTTAGGTTTATTAAACAGTTTATTTTTGAACTTGCTATGAACACTATTATACATTCCGTTGCAATTTTCAGAAATCCTATTGTAGCTTTAACCTTTGAACTCTGTCATTATATTTCTTGTTAATTTAACTGCTTTTTTCAAGCAAACCATGTGTAGGACAGGAGTTGGATAGGTAGAGTCAGTCTGAAAAATTAAACGACATAGCCGGGATTTGAGCCATTGATTTTTTGGTGTCCAACCAGTTGCTGTAACCACTGAGCTGCCGTGACAACATGCCGGCATGGCATTTAATTTCTGAACTAACCTCGCAAGTTTCCCGGTAAACCACAAGGTGATCTCTAATTATTTTGAAAGGACATACTCCAGTGGCAACTTACAATGTCGTAAGTACTTTAAGTCCCAGACTTCATATTTATCATACTACTATGGTCAATTAATGTTAATTTAATTGCTTTTCCACACAAGCCGTGTGTAGGACAGGAGTTGGATAGGTAGAGTCAGTCTGAAAAATTCAATGCCGCAGCCAGAATTTGAACCACGGAACTCCCGAGCTCCAGCCGGTTGATCTAACAACTTGGTAACATGCCGACACGACATGAAATTCCTAAACTGTCTTGCATGTATTGTTTCATTTTTTCACATTCGTCTTTTGTACTTTTGATTTTTGGCATCTTAGCTTACACCATTTCCTTGTTTTTGAATTCAGTTTTCTATAAGTAAAGAGAATCATATGAATGGAACACATCAGATGCCTTAAAATACATTTTTATGCGATGGTTTTGAAATTCCATATTCTTTCAAAGGCCATAAAAAAAAATCCGAAGTGCTTTATTTATATACTTTTCTGCACTCAATTTTCTACAAATTGTTATTACAAAAGTGTATTCCTCTATCTGCTTCTTAGATAAATCTCCCTTGCTCATACAAGTTGTAGGTATCTGAAGAAAGGTTGGTTAAAGCGATAACCGTTTTCAAAACAGACTTCTGTGTGTTTCATTTCAAATAATTCGTTATCTTTGGTGAACAAGAAAAAGAAATAGCAATTTTCAGTTAGGAAAAGTATTAAAAATTTGAAAATTCAATACAACAATAAAGAATATCTTGATATTGATTATCACCTTTTATAACAATTTTGACATAAATTGTGTGCTACGATGAGATTTACACCAACTGGCCTAACTGACCTATTTGACGTGTGTGCGTTAAAAGAGTAAAAGTGGATAATTCAAGTTAAAAGCCGTCAGTAAGGAACTACCCTTAGCGGCCTCCGTTTCACTCCTCTTGCTTATCAGCGGAGGTGCTCATTGAGAGGAGCAAAACGGAGGTCGCTCCGTCGGTCCCCATGGCCGCGCTCGCTAACGTTTTTTAGCTTTAGTGCTTCGTGGCGCAGCGGATCGCAGCTTCGCGTCCCACCTTAAGCATGGGTCTTTTTTTTTTTTTTGCTGTGTTTGTGTTCAATTTCAATCATTTTCTCTCCCCTGTAAAGAAAGAAGAAGAAAAACCGAAGGTCGTCAAAAACTTTAAAACTAAATTTAACATTTTAATATATAAATTAAGCAAACATCAAAAATAAAAAACAAGAACTGACTTTTAACAGTTCTCTTCTGGTGAATTTTAACTTTAAATAGCCCCATTTAGTTCTGCATCCCCTTTAACGCACGAAGGGAAATGGTGAAATATGAGCAGTTGGCACACCTTGTATCTATTGTGTAGTAAGTTTTGCCTACCTTTTATTGTTCCCAATATGTCGAGCTCATTCAGAATGAACAGAACGTCACATGCTGACTATTGAAGAAAAATAAAGACATACATTTTATTTTATATGAAAATATCTTAAACATTCGTTATTTTAATCAAAATCATTAATGGCTTTAATGTTTTCATAAGATTTATTAGGATTTTGATTAAAATAACGTGCAGTAAAAATATTTAAAACACATATTAAAAATATTTACTTGACGAATAAAATGTATATTTTGAATTTCCTGGTAATATGCTCTGAAGTCCCTTTTGCATAATTGCTAAACCGTAATACATCAATAAAATCTTACTACATAAACATGCAGCTCTCGTCAAAACACAAATTTATGGCAAATACATTTTGTTATAGAGCTAACTATGTCCAAAATAATACTTGTAAAAGCTTTAAAGTTTCTAATACATTCGTATTAGATGACAGGATTTTGTTCATGCTGATCAAGCATCAACACCATAATGTAGCGACCTATTTTTAAAAGATTTGACTATCGCTTTAGTTCGATGCATTGCCTTATTCCCCTTGCACAAGGTAACTTCGTAAGAAAAATTTTCTGCTAATAGTCATCTTAATTATCGTGAAGTTATAGAACATCAAGCTTTTGCATTCTTAGTTTTGAGCAGTATAGGTAGAGAACGTAAAGTGAATGTAGCACATCAGAATTTTTATTTTTCAAGTTACTTCCAAATTGGTTTCTAAGTTGTATCGGTAGTGAATTTTAGATGGAATTCTATACTTTATTTACGGACTATAATTTAATGAAAGAGAAGTAAAATCAGTTTTAAACTATGAAAAACGCTATACCTTTGCTTTCCACACATTTTCCATATTTTAATTATGAATTACTGCTATTTACCTTATATATCGTTTTAGTTTTAGTGATTTATGTAATAACCATATTCCATTTTCCACATGGGAGGTTATGTATGAAGGGAAAATTAGCGTTTTCATTATAAATTATTATTGCTCACATTTATTAATTAATTTATATAGTATTTGTTAATCAATAATTACCTTGGTAGTGCATAATTATAAAACAACCGTGCTGCTTGTTGACACTGATAAATAACCTGATGCCGCAACATATTTCAGCATGTAACATAATATAAAACTATATAAATTCATGCACATGATTTTCTCCACCAACTATCGTTTACTGTTATTTAGCTTCTGCAAAATATTCGTACGAAAGCTTTTACTTCCTCTACCATGTATGCACTCATGGTTTACTTAGTAATTAGAGAAAGTATTGTATTCCACCCAAGAATTTAATAAAAACTCGGTTTCCTTACAGATTATGTTTTGAGACCCCCTAAATTAAAACATTGCATGTTTAGAAAAACGTCCGTGTTTGTGTTTGCGTGTGAAGCTAATCCCAAAACGAAAACTCCATTAAACACCAAACTTGCAATTTAAGTTTGGTATCTTCCAAGGATAGAAATGACGATTTTCAAACTTCCCCAAACTACACTTTAAATGGAAAAATTTCAGAAAATTATTCTCAAAAATAACTAGGTATGATATTTATGAGACCCTCATTATAACTAAAATGTAAATTTTAAATTTTCTGGAATTAGTTCAGTTTTTTGAAGTCATTTTCATTCGGGATGACTTGCATTATGGGTAAATCGTAAGAGATAGAAAAACTATTACCACACAATAAATATATACATCTCGCTAGTACAACAATTTATGTCCTATATATTGTTGTGGAAATAAACATGTCTATGATATTCCATGTTATTGGAATACATTTTCAAATAGGTACTTTTTTTTTTCTTTTACTCCTGGCCACAAAAAACAAAACCGAATCTGAACATTATTATATGGCGACCATATCTTAAAATGCTCGTTTATCGCTTTAACCTAATATATTTCCTTACCCCTCTTGTACCTACAAGCAAATATACAATAAAAAGATGTCTGCTGTTTATGTCAAGATGTTGTTGACCACCTTATTGGCTACACATTCTGAGAAGACACCTACATGTAATGGGGCTTACACAAGACCCATTATGTATGATTTGTGGAATGAATTTTGATCGCTTTTGTTTTTACACAATCCGCACGTTGTTGCTTTACATTTAACGGGAAGCTTGCCTTTGTTGCCAGGAACTAAGGAACCTACAGTGTGTCAAATGATAATCTATGAAAGATAATCTATGTTTTTCTGGTTTCTTCAGTTTCTTCAGTATGTGGACCATCTCATGGGCTAGCACACCTTGCCCTCACATCTGGTTCAATTCTTAATCAATCTTCCTCACAAACGTTACATGCTATATGTCTTCGGATAATACGTAATTATTGGGCATTCTGAGCTTTATAGCGTATTCATTATTAATTTTACTAAAAGACATAGCATGTTTCTTTGAATTCTTTGTTGATTACTGGAAAAGTGCTCTCAAGGCACTTTTTTCATACCTTTAACTTCTTTTTCGTCTTTCTTATATAATTACACTTTAGAGCTACTTGTGGTATTTCCTTATAACATCATATATTGATTTTATTTCTGTTTTTATTTAATCACTATTTATTTCCCTATGATTCTCGATATAATTCTTAAGCACAATTTTTAATCTTTTCATTGTTGCGATGTAGTTTGTTTTATTTGTCTTACTTATATCACAACACATTCTAAGTTACCTTTTAATATTTCGTAATGATAAGATCACTTTTGTTAGCTATTGGACTTTCTATTACCTTTTGTTCGTAACTCTTACTGATAGTAAATTAGTATGACGATTTGTATCCTATCATAGCGTTATAATACTTTTGTGATTCACCAATTTTGCATTCTATAGATACAATTATTTATTTTCCTAATTATAGTACTGTCCTATCCTTTTAATTCATTTTTCAAACTTGATTTACTCTTCTTTATTATAAATTATTACATTTATGAGTTGCGAAAATAAATACCTTTGTTTCAAAAATATGTATTCACTCGCAAAAAGTGTGTACTTTGTAAGGCTTACCGAGACCTTATTCTACTATTCACATATGTGTCCTTAGCTTCCTTTTTTCTGGATCCTGGGAATATAAGAATGGCTCTTTTTAAAGACATGGTCCGTTTTCTACCCAGATTAAGAGTCTCAAAAGACTACAAGAGCACACAGCATGGCCTTGTTTGGCACTCGGCTTCCATCATCATTATCATTGCCACCAAATATGATTGAGAAGAATTATCCTAGCCGTAGGGGGTCAAATAATTTTTAATAACTCTGTGATAAATTAATGATAGTAAAATTAATGTAATTACGTAATTAATTGTTCCTTTACATAAGATTGTGTAGGGACAGGGATAAAATCAGATTGACAAATTCAATCTCATAGCCGAAAATTGAACCACGGATTCACCCATCGGTTTTCCGCTCTTAGATTGAGCTATCGCGTAGAATATCATCAAAACAACAATTAAATTTTTAACGTCATTCTTCCTTTTCAATATGATTAATTATTTATTTAAACACTTCCTTTGTGCTAATCTTTAGATGTTAAGAATATGTGACCAGGCTATGAAATGCAGGACAAAAGGAAATTAGGTTGAACTGTTACCGGATTTTACGCTGTGCATATACCATTGTGTGCAATTCTTTCTTTTAGTCTGCCTCTGTAGTATGGTGGTAGCATGTTTGCCTCACATTCAAGAGGTTGCGAGTTCAAATTAAGTGAGTTACCCGTATAATATTTTTCTCGGGGATTCCTTATTCTGAGAAGAGATTGTCAACCCCGAAGCTTAATGGAACCCGAAGCAATTCGCTCCAAGATAGCCAAACAGATTAAAGCACGTTAAACTGCAAAGAAAAGAGAAAACAACTTGTCTTTCTGTCCGGATGTTTTTATCCTTCTGTTAACTTAATGGTCTAAGTGAAAGGAACATTTTATCAGGAATGAATAAATCAAATTACATTGAACACCTAACTGGTCATTTATTCGCCAAATTTCTTGAAACTGTAATAAGTAAAATAAATAAATCTTTGATTTTCTGATTTGATTTGATCTTATTAAAACATTTCTTGACATGAACTTCTCATGTACAGTCCTCCCTTAGAATCAATGAATGTGAATATATTTATATTTAATAAAGAATTTGCTTTATCTTATTGAAATTACGCCTCTTTACTTTCAGATAAATGCTAAACCAGAAGTTAAATTTGAAATTCTTACACCTCTAAGTAGAACTGAATTAAGAATTTCACCAAGTCCGAAAAATACTGAACATTGTCAGATTTCGGTCAGTACGTAAACTCAAGCCAAGAGAACGCCTGGAGTTCCCTGCACGTTCTCCTAGCTGTCTGAAACACACACATTGTTGTATACCCATCCAAGGGCGAGATGGCTGACGGCATCCAGCTAATCCTTCAATAGCTCATAATGGTACATTTGTGGATAGCCCTCTGTTATTGCTTCGGCGAGCTGTTACAATGAAAGTAGAGCATTTGGGCGAAGTATTATATCTGCTGGACAGAATAAGGTCTCAGAACATGACACAGCCTTCGTAGATTAGGATTATTATTAGGATTGGGATCTAGATGACGACGGGGGCGAGTATGTTCACCCCCCTAACGTTTCCGGATCAAATGCATCTACCGCCACCCTTGTCCAACCCATACGCCTCAGGCCTCTGGGGGTCCCCCGAAATGGCGCCCGCCCGGAAGTCCCCGAAGTGATATACAACGACGACGCCAGGAAGAAGCTTTACAGAGCGCAAAACCATCGCCCAACCACAAACCACCGAATACTGTCGCCTGGTCCCATCAAGCCTAAATAAGACGACAAAGGAGGTGGTGGGTACAGGAAATCATGAACCACCCCAGCATTTGCCTGTTGACCTGGTAAAACCATGGTATACGTTGGTATACGTTTTTAGGAATAGCTGGGGTTGTAAAATTACGATTATCTGGACTTTCACCACAAAAATCTTCTAGATCACTGTATAATTATTACATAAGGAACTGGGGAAGCAAATATATAAATTGGATGGTTATTTGGATCAGGCAACCAGCTAGTCACCAAGTTATGTAGAATTAGCGCGTAAAGATTATAAAATTAAAAGAATTAATTTCTTGATTCGGATCAAGCAGCCAGCTAGTCAAATAATGATGGTGAAATATAACACATAGCACGTAAGCATGAACAAATAAAATTAATTAATTGTGATTCGGATCAAATAGCCAGCTAGTCACTTAACGGTGGAGTATAAGACTATGCGCTTAGTAATTAGACCGAATTAAATGACTTATTACGTGATTCGGTTCAGGCAACCAGCAGTCATATAATAATGGTGGAATATAACGTAAAGATGACCAAATGAAAGCCGAGATGTGAGCTGCTGGAGCATAGCCACAAAGCCAACTGGATGTGGTGTTTAAACATTTAATTCCGGACATCTGAGTACCACCCGCAGGGAACAGCCCGTGTGTGCTGACTTCGTGGAGCGTTGGTTCGTGACACTCATGGGAGATTGCGGAGTGATTACTTGAACAAGCAGCGACTATCAGTGCGGAAACCTGCCACTTCCACAGGTAGTGGTGGGGAGCAGGGTCGCTGTGTATCTGATTTCGCACAACTCTGCCGAGGAAGATATACTTAAAATCCGGCAAAACTTTGTGGATCAATATTTTACACTCAAGGCGGACGTTTAACTTGATCGGAGTTACTTGGGCAGGGTAATTACATAACAGCTGTGAGAGTATCTAATCTATGAAGCTTCTCTGCGAGTCTAATAGGATGGATAAGGCACTGGGTGGGGGGAGGTTCTAATACCTCCCCAGACGTTCGCGTCTCTATCTTAGTAACCAACGTGAATAGTGAGAATAAATGGCGGGTTCAGGAGATAAAAATGTCAACCACCAAAACTAAAAGTTTTCAGCAGATAAATTTTAAAGTTTTAAGACTCAGTACTTATAACAAGGACTAAGTATTTTTTATAAAATATATGAAATGTGTTATTTAAATATATTTGGAGTCAAACATTAACCATATTAACATTGTACCTCAATTAAAAAAAGATCGCTCGCATGTCTTTTTCTACCTATTCTGAAACAAATTATCCTTGCTAAGGTTCTTCCTTCTACTCCATACTAATAAAAATAAACATTATCAAAAATATTCTTATAACTTATTTTTTGTAAATAAAAAGAAATAAGGAAATACACTACGCTAAATCGTTAATTAAATAATTTAACAGCTGGTTGCTAGGTGAAGACTTTAATATTACGCTAGGTTTGCATGGTCAGAAACAAAATAGGTTAATAAAATAAAATACTAATGGTAATGATAACAGTTACAATACTAATAATAACAACAATAATAATAGTGATAATAATGATGATAATAATAACAATAATAATAAATAATTATAATAATAATTATAATAATAATAATAATAATAATAATAATAATAATAATAATAATAATAATAATTAACGATCTGATGTGTCCCATTATGACAACTTCTATCTAATTCTGCAAAAACTATATTCCTTTTTTCAACTTCATGCTAATCAATATTAAAAGTAGCAGAAACTATTTTATTACTTAGTTGCTTCTAAGTATAAGCGAAATAGGGAATACTCCTGATAAAGCGATAGTCATATCTATGTATTTGAAACTAACTTCCCTTTTGATGACTAGGATTAAAACAGTGAATAACGGATTCCCATTTGAGAAAAATGCAAGTATAGGAAATTATAAATCAATAACAAGAAATATCTCGAAAATTGTTAATCCCCAAAACAACTTCTGTATGGCATAAATTGCATGTTTTAGTCACATCTACATTGTTTCTCCAGTAAGGTTTTGCCTATCTCTGGCGGCGTACCGATTACGCAAAAATCCTCCAGAATGAAGAACACCTCAGAGGAAATTCCCAGAAAATTCCAGATGTACATTTTATTTATAATGTAGACATATATGTTTAAATATGTAATTTTAATCAAAATCCTTAGATGTTTTCATAAAATCGAAAATCTTCAATTTTACCGTATAAACGGTAGTTTGGGCTGAGGGAATTTACCTGGATATATTTGTGTCGCAGGCTTGAAAAATACTCTATATAAATACGAAATGTAATACATAATCGCTTTTCGCTTTTGAATTATGGTGTTCACAAACAAAACAGAGCGTTTTCTAAAGTGATTTTGCTTTTGGGTTCAGGTATCCGCAAAACATGTGTTTCCGGTGAAATTTGGGTATCGAAATTTTGTGTCGAATACAATACTTTCCATTCTATGCACATTGTACATGTGTATTTAAATATCTTAGAAAAGCTTCTGAAACTATCAGATTAGTAATTAAAGTCTCTAAGAGAGTATTTAAATAACATGGTATTATTTTTTTCTACTTATGATTTCTATATCGCGTGGAACATTTAATTAATTACCATAATTAAATTAACAATAATGATTTCTAAAAATATTAAAATATGTGCATAAAATTTAATACACACACATATCTGTGACAGAGCAACACGTGACAAAAATTTGAAAACTTTGAGATAAAAACAGCAAAATTTATAAATCTTAAATATGACCATAAATAAAACTGTTACATTCCTGTTAAATTAAACTATTACTAAGTATGAGACGCATTATATTCCACTAAAAACATCGATACCAACATTTCACCGGATGTGTCGTGTTTGAGGCTCCTTAAATTCAAAACTAAGTTTAAAACAAAAACAAAGGCCGTTTGTGTGTGTGTGTGTGTGTGAGAGAGAGAGAGAGAGAGAGAGAGGTTAATTCAAAGCCAAACATCGGGTTAAATACCAAAATTAGTATTTCAGTATAGCATTTGACAAAAATGCGAAAGATGCTCCCCCATCGCAAAATTACCATTTACATGGGAAATCTTTCCTTGTTGTTTTAATATCTCAAAAAAAGCTGTCACAATGAAGATGTAAGCTACACAAACAAAATGTATTTTGGATGATTTTGAAAATCTAAATTTTTGCATAAAGATATACCATAATAGACAAATACAAATATTAATATACAAAGAATACAGTTAAAGGCAATTTCAAATTCTTTTCAATAGTTAACCATTTCCAACACATTACTACATATTGATTTATTTTCCTAATAGATATTTGGAGGGGGGTCTTAGGGCATTTCAAAACATGTATTTATAATAAAATATTGACATTCAATTTTGGGCTGTAATGCAATACATCCCCTACTCAAATATGAAGTAGAAAAAGAAATTTGATTAGCTACTTGTCTGTTTTAGAAACTAGTCGCGTGAAAATCAGTACATTTAAATAGTTGGTAATGTTTGTTTCACGCAAGCTGTGTGAAGGACAAAAATCTCAGTTAGTTAGAACACTCAGAATTTGTGTGGTTCGAATTCTGGATATGAATCTAAATTTTCACTTTGCCTTATACGCAATAATATATAGTACGTGAAGAATGTCTATTTCAACCAAAAATGCTACCAAGATTTGGTTTTTAAGCTCAGCACCTCCCAATAATGCGATAAAAACTTTTTCAAGATCGTCCCCAGCCCAGACTACACTTATGGAACATTTTTAAAAAATTATGACTTTCTCAAAAGTTGCTTTAATGATTGTCATTAGAAAGCCATATGTTTAAAATACTGTCTACAAATTAAAGTATAATATCTGAATGTTCTGTCTGAAGTCCTGTTCATTCTTTAGTATAACTATTAAAGCATAATATATAGATAACAACCTACCACACAAATATATATATATATATATATATATATATATATCTTTAAAGCACGTTATTATTATAATAACATTATTTATTATATTATATTAATGTTATTAACATTATTAATATATTATAGTAATGTTGTTATCATCATTATTATATTAATATTATTATATTGCTATAAGTTCTCCTGGTTTTGCAAATACTGCAGAATTCTAATATTATTATTCATAGCAACTAGCTTTTAAAATATTTAATTGTCGCTTTATTTAACGTACCTTCTTATTTTTCTTGTACCACAAGGAAACAAGTAATAAGACTATTTCGATGGTGTTCACCGCAATTAGCATAAACTAGTTAGAAAGATAAACTTCTATAAGAATAGTTTGTTGTAGAGTAGATACAGAAAAATATCTCTCCCAGTATCTGTGTCTATGAGCAGCATAAGCAAAAATCGGAAAATTGTTGAAGTAATAGATCTGGTGTACAAGTACAATATATTTTAAGGATGTGACACGAAGATTTTCGGGAAAATCCCATACCTCAAACTATACTTTATATGAGAGATTTTTTCGATATTGTACTGTTTTTTTTTTTTTATTTCAAAAATGACTAATGTGTCTTAAATAACATAAATTTGAAACTAACCTCATATCATCCAGCTCTTAAAAGATAAGCTAGTGTATTCCCTAATTTCCCGTGTACCTACATGTCTAGATGTATATAAGCGAGATTTACGATTGCTTATCTCAATTATCATGAATTAGTTAGAAGAAAAAGCCTCTGTAAGAAGGTTTGTTGCTGAACACGTAAAAAAAAGTCATGTGAATGTAAGCAATTACATATTTTCAGCATATAGAGCTGAGCTGATACTCGCTTAAAATACTCCCTCAAGTTAATGACGTCATGTTCCACTCTTCATGCTATGTACAGGTTTTTTTCTGGGTTCTACACATTTCACGGAGGTTCGATTTACTATTAACATTTTAAATATTATGCTCAACACAAGAACCATGTCTTGCAACATGGGCTTTCTAAAGGCCCATTTTATGAAAGGTTGCAGAAATTTGATTTATCTGCCCAAGCCGTTGTTCTACACAATAGAGGGCACTTGAAAATGTTCACTACAGTATTGACAAAAGGCTTTGTAACAACCACGACAGGTGAAAATCAAAGGAACGTCAGGCAGGCCAAGTTAATATTCCCCGCTCAAATAGATCCATCTAATGGAGAACCAGTATTCCGCTCTGAGGCAGAATGAGGGATATAACCTCTACATATTACCTAATGCAGAAAGTGAAAGGAAACCTTCAGTTATCGACATACAGTCATGAACTATACCACAGTATAAATCTGATATGTTCCGTTCGCATAATTTTCTCCAGCTGTTGCATATAAAACTATTCTTACAAAACATTATTCTTTTATCTACATCAAGCTAAGAGAAATAAAAATTATTACTTCTTCTTTATAGATATTAGGCTTCTCGCTATGTCAGTCGCTATGTGAAACAATTGAGGTTTGATTCCTTTGTATGGTCCTAGTTGAGAAAATTTAGGTATATTAAAACTGAAACAAAGAATAAGGAATATCTCAAAAACTATTTTCTCTAAAAGAAAAACGCATATGACATCAATTATGTGTTTTAATAAATAGCAATTTTTGGGTAGTGAGTGTGTATCTATCTCTTACGGTTTAACCGTTATGCAAACTTTTGCGAAACTCAACCAGAAAAAAGAGCTCTTCAAAGGCTATTCCCAGAAAATTCAAAATATACATTTTGTTTATGGTGTGAATATCTTTAATATACGACATTTTAATCCAAAATCGTTACAGCCAGTTTTTAAAATTAAAATTTTCGAAAAGTGTTCCAAGTAAAGGGTAATGGAGGGTTGGGCATTTTCTTAAAAAGCTTCGGGCCGCATCCTTGGAAGATACAAAACTTAAACACCAAGTTCAGTATTTAACGTCTTTTCGCTTTTGAGCTATGTCTGTCTAAAGATAGCCATGGACCTTTTTCTAAAAATATTTATTCTTGGATTCAGGAGACCTCAAAACATATATTTCCATTACATACTCAACATCGTATTTTTGGGTGAAATACCTTATCTAGCTGCCATGGACAATGTATGCACATACATGCTAGAGAAAGTAAAACTCTTTTGTGTTCCATTGACATGACTTTCTCTACCTATTCTGCAAATAAACTATTCTATATCTATATGATATTAATCAAGATAAATATTAGCAGAAATGGTTTACTACTTGCTTCCTTGTAAGTGTAAGGGTAAATCAGCATCTACTACACCTTTTTGTTGTTTACATTTTCGCGCACAACAGACTATATCTTTGTTGCAAGGTATGCAAAGTTGGAGCGTCGTCATCACTCAGTTTAGCTTAGCCTTGCGACACGTCAAAATAGCCGCAGCACTTCCAGCTGCTCAAGAAACAATAGTGTGCAGTCCGAAGACATACTAGACGCCGAAATTCATCGAAGACTTCTAGCACAACATCAGAACGGAGTTTACCACGGAGAAGCGAAAGAACAGGCCTCCCATCTACATGCAATACTGGCAGCAACATTGAGAAAGCCCGTGCCCTGATTTTGATCAATGGACAAGTGACTATCTATGAAGTGGCAAACCATCTGCAAATCAGACGTGGTTCTGCAAACCAGATTGTTTATAACAGGCTAGGCTTTTGTTAAGTCTGTGCAAGGGGGACTCCAAGACAACTCGTTGAAGAGCATAAGCTCAATCGTGTGGTCCTCTGTTAACGCCTTCTGGACCTTAGTGCTAACGAAGAGGACAGTTTTTTTAAACGAAATCACTGAAATTGAAACCTGGATCCACTATTTTGGAGCGAAAAAAAACTAGAGTGTGGAATTAAAGCATCTGGGTTGTCCAGTGAAGAAAAATTTCCAGAATGAATCTTCTGCTGTAAAAGTGCTGCTCACATTTTTTGGGACATACAAGGGGACTATACTAAGAGAAGAGCACAATAGTAAACTGTGTACGTTATAGTGAGATGCTCTGTGACATCTAAATACCGAGGTCTTTTGTCCGCAGGCGATCGGTTGTTGCTAGAAACGCGCATTCATATACTGCCACCCACAGAATTCAAACATAGGTGAAAATGGGTCTCGAGGTGTTAAGACCATCCTAAACATAGTTACAATCTTAGTCCCTTGGTTTGTCATCTTTTTGGTCTTAAAAATGGCTTAAGAGGCTATCGATTCATCTCAGACAAAGAAGTGAAATAAGCGGTACATTCGAGGCTTGCTGCTCAGCCCAAAGGATTTTTGTTTGTTTGTTTGTTTTTCTTTTGAGGGCATCGGGAAGATTGAGCAACGCTGTACCAAGTGCATTGAAAATCAGGGGCACTACGTTGAATTGTGATGTAATGGTAAGTACCTACCGTTCTTCTAAAAGTATAAAAATAGTGTGCCTATACTTATTGAGTTGCCCTCGTAGAAGGGGCATAAAATAATGCACTAGACTCAAGCGATAGCCTTTAAAAACTGTTTGCTATATGATACAATTAAAATTCCGATTTTTTGCATGGTCAAGAATAAAACAAAGGAGATATGAATGAGAAATTCATTAAGGTATTTTTTTGGTAGTGTTTAACGCCCGCTTTAACTACTAATGGCACCGCAGGCGGTGACACTGATGATACATGAATGATGATGGAGCACCGGTGGAATGCGATGGCGGGGGAAACCGGAGTACCCGGAGAAAACCCGCCCCAGCGCCGTTTTGTCCACCACAAATCTCACATGCGGTCGCTTGGGATCGAACCCCGACCGTCTAGATGAGAGTCGAGTGGTCTAACCACTCGGGCACGGCGCGGCCCTTAAGGTATTTTAAAATTGAAACGAATAACAAGGAATATGTTGGAAATGGTTAGCTCTACAAAAATATTATGTGTGTTTTTAAGAGATATACATTTGTTGTATTGTAAGCTTTTGTCTATATTTTACGGTTTAATAGATATGCAAAAGTCCTTTAGAATGAAGCGGGCTTCAGAGGCAATTCCTAGGAAATTTAAGATATACATTTAATTTGTATATATTGTATTAATATGAACACCACTTGAGTTATTGTTTGAGAATATGAATATTTTCGAGAATATTTGGGTAGTTTGAGATGGGAGGATTTTTTTTAAACGCTGTATGTTGCATCTTTTAAAAATTTTGAACTTAAATATGAAGTTTCTTATTCAACCGACTTTTCGTTTTTGAGTTATGTTGTTCATAGACACACATACACTCACATCTGGATGTTTTACAAAAATGTTTATTATTATTATTATTATTATTATTATTATTATTATTATTATTATGGGGACCCTAAAACGTGCATTTCAGTGAAATCTCTATATCGCATTTTTTGGTGAAATGCCGTACATTCTCAAACTATATACTACCAGGTGGTCTCTGCCCGTATTTGTCCTATGTTAAAGTAGCTGCATAACTCAACGGGTCTATTCCAGGTTAAATCATCACTGGAGAAAGACGAACGCGACCTTCGCTTTACCCCTCTTACGGGTCGCGGAATCGGTGAGCGGGTCGCGCTCATTGCGAGGAGTAAAACGAAGGTGGTTCTCGTCAGTTCTTCACCGGCGGGTTTTAACTTGAAATAGCCCGTTGAGTTCTACAAATCTTTATCGCAAGGATATCTGCACAAGACAAATACGAAGCAGTTGGGCTACCTGGGATAGTTGTGAATTCTGTAATCGGTATTGGGATGACGAAGTCAGTTAGATTAGAGGCCATGATTGCTAACTTAGATGCCTGACTTCGGATGTGAAATCAGTCAGACTGTGGCAACCTATCGCCATCTGCTGGGTATGAAACGAAAGTGGTTTGAAAGGAGGATAATTCTGAAAGACTACTGTAAGCCACACACCATCAGCGAGCTACTGTATGCAAAAGACTCATCACGATATGAGCTAGAAGTTAAAGCGACGTAAAAAAATCTGTTGTGTTCCATTCACATTATTTTCTCTACATCTTTGTAACAAATTATTGCTAAAACGATTATTCCTCTAGCTACTTCGTGCTAATCAAGATAAACATTAGAAGAAATGTTCTTATTGCTTGCTTACTGTAAGTACATAGAAGGTATATAAGAGAGTACACAAGGCTAAATGTAAGTAAAGTCTGTTAAATTCTGGTTGCTATGTGATTGAAATTCGTTTCTTTGCGTTGCCAGAAGTTGACAAATGCATGTATGAGAAAAGTTTAAGTATTTCAAAATTGAAACGAATAACAATGAATATTTCAGAAATGCTTAACTTCATGAAAAGGAATTGTATATGACATAAATTGTGTGCTTTAACGAAATCCACAGTTTTGTTTATCTCTTACGTTTTCTATTTATGCACAATTTGGAAAAAATTCATCCAGAATGAAGAGCTTGATAGACTATTTCCAGAAAATTCACGATACACAATTTTATTCTTCATGTAAATAGCTTTAATATACGGCGTTTTAATTCAAATCGTAATAGCCATTTATGACAAAATTAAAATTGTCGAAAATTTTTTATATAAAGGGTCGTTGTAGATTAGGCAAGTTTCTTTAAAATATTCGTGTCACATCTGTGAAAGATACTAAACTTAAATACTTACCGAAGATATTCACTGACTCACGGACACACACGAACCTTTTTCTAAACTATTTTGGATACAGAGACCTTAAAACCTGTATTTCCGGTGAAATCTCGGTATCGAATTTTAGGTGGAGTGCAATCCTTCTCCATTTAGTATTATGTACTATATAAAGAAAGTAATAAAATTGATTTTAAAAAAAGGTTTCTGTACAAAGCGGCTCAATATATCGCATAAGAAATGTATATTCCTCTAAACTATAGTAAATTAAACAATACATGCAATTAAGCGCTCGACTACCATCCACTTAATACGATATAGATCTAGGTATACGTTAGGTTGTAAAACATTCGATCTCTCGGCAGTTGGTACATTAGTTTATACAAAACCACGGGGCTACAAACCGATATTAGGTAGCCCCTCTGGAATTTCTGGCAATGGGGGAACAGTTTGATTAATCAAATCGTTTCCACAAAGCTGCATAATTAAAATTCGTTTTTACAACAGCTGTATTTAGAAATTAACTTCGCCTGAGTCACGTATCTGCAGGGGACAGAATAACGAAATCAAAAGCGTTCTCTTTGATTATGGTAAAAGCAATAAAGCAAACAAATTATTGCTTGCCTTAGGCTCATCCTAATAATTACTGACACACTCATTAAACAATAAAACCTGTCAAAAATCAATTTTTCGATATTGGCGACTTTTTCTTTACTTTACCTTTACGTACTATCTAGGTATGTAGTGTACAGAGAAGGTATTGTATAATCACTCAAAACGTCGATGTGGATATTTCACCGAAAATATATATTTGAGATCCCCTGAATCCAAAAAAATCATTATTAGAAAAATATGCGCGCGTGCGCGTGTGTTTTCAAAAATTATGATTTTGATAAAAATACATATGGTTAAGATATTTACATAAAACGAAATATATATCTTGCATTTTCTGCTAATAGCCTCTGAGCTATTTTGATCGATTTTTATGTAATTGGTTAACCTTAAGGAATACACAAGAATTGCTCCCCAAAAATTTTATGTAAATACACAATTTGTGCTATATAATATTTCCAAGATATTCCCTGTGATTGGTTTCAATTTAAAACTACCTATTTAGCTTTTCTTAAACGGGAAGTCACCTTTTATTTCAGCTCTCTTTTGTTTTCCTGCTGACCTCTGCAATGCGATAGCTTTTAAAAGATTTTTCTATCACTTTAGCTGGAGTATTCTCTTATTTCGCTTCTGCTTTTAAGGAAGTAAATAATAATACTATTTATGCTAATATTTATTACTACTGTCAGTGTAAATAAATTATCTTTTGTAACAATAGCTTGTTTGCAGAACAGGTAGAGAAAGGCACGTGGATGGAACATAAAAGATCCTGTTTTGTGCTGTTTCACCTCGCTTGTAGTGTGTGAAAATGTTGAATGTAAAGTTATCTTTAGAAATACCCATGATTTTTACCAGTTGTTGACACAGCACTGAATATTAAAGTTTAAATTCCCACTTATGAATATATTTTGGTAACTAAAGGTACTACATCGATGAAATGCTTAACATCCACAGCATGTAAGATATATGGTCAAATTTATACTAGTTAGTGGTGATATTTTTACCAAGAATCAAAATTCTAAGCTTATAGGTTATTTAAATAATAATTTTTATTTTCTAAATTCATTGTTTTAATAAGAATCAGCCAGTTGATATATTTTTAAAAATATTCAAATCATATTTTTCAGTTTTACAGAAAAAAGATTTATGACATATCTGTCATATTATATTTCCATATTAGCCCCAATTAGTGGAGAAATTGTATTACTTTTCGTACTCTCCAAAAAGTCTTGATTTTTCAAAACTTAATAATTTATTCATCAAAATTGGAGCATTGTTTGAAAAACGTAACATGAACATTTTCTTTAATGTGCTAAGAGGCATAAACATTTTAAAACAAATTAGTGAAAAATTGCATTGAGAGGAAAATGTTGAGTATGGGAAGGTGTTGAAGAAAAGTTTGTGAGAAAATAAGGTTTTAAGAAGTGCCTACCGATCTATAGCTTCAATTAATTAGTAAATAAAGTGTGGAAGTGGATAAAAGAGATCTTTTTATAAATTTAAGAACTGATATAATGTTATTGTGAAACAAAATAATTTTAAAATGCATCATAATGTTTGGTCATATTTCACAGATGCATCACCTTAAGGTAAATTGTTGCCAACTGTATTAGTTAAATTTTTGTAAACTTTATATATACTTTTTTTTCAACAATAGGTAGGCTGGTTATAAACATTTTGAACTCACCTCCTACCTTGCGGGGTTGCTCCACGATAATGAGTGTGACTCACATTTTGCAGGTTCAACCCCCGGCCACCGCCCGTAGAATACTTTGTGGGATTTCCCGGATTGTAAGACAAAACTAAGTTTTTCCTGTCATCCACCGAATTTTCTGCCCCTCCACGTAGTTCCATTTTAATGTCATTCATCCTGCGTCTCATCGGTCTCTATCAGGGTCGGCAATGGTAATTTAGTGCGGCGTGGCAGGAAAACAGAATGCGACTGAATTCTCACCGTGTCCCGAACTTAGGTTTGTTGCCCGGGCATAAGGGCCGGGGCGGGGTCTGGTCTGTTTGTCTGACTGTTGGGAGTTAATCCGTAGACACCCTGTCATTGCTGAGCTGTCGCTTCTGGTTTCCTTTCGCCTCATCCCTTCATCGTGTGGTATAAGTTGCTTGGTTGGTACATTCCAAAAAGGCGTTTCATGCAGCAGCCCCATGGGCTTACTGTGCGTCAGACTCCAAGAGACCCTTTTGGTCCTCCTCCGACTCCAACGCCACCCGGCGTTGACTGCTGTGTTTCCAAAACGCATTCACTATCACAGAAGGGCGACACCATCCCAGTCTTTTTCGACATTTATCCAAAAATAGACAGGATGGAGTGAAATGAAGCTGAAATGAAGAGTAGGAAGTCCATGCGAATTAATAAACCAATCTTAACTTTCGCATAGTGACTCGGGAAAACCTCCGAAAAAAGCCATGTGAAAGAGAGCTCGGGCTTGAGAATCAAACCCACGACCTTCGAATGCCAGTCTCAGACGAAACGCCTTAGCCCTGTGTCTGTGGGGCATACATATGGATAGTATCTTTATTTTCTGACCAGGACAATTATTTATTTGGTGAGCTACAGTAATTACTGATTTACTCTCAGCTATTCCTTGTTTAAGTATGGTTGCTGAGGGGTGAATTGGATTGTTTGGTGAGGGGTATGTTGAGTAAAATTAAACAAAGGCCCATCTTCCTTTACGGGGCACTCGTAAGTGGTGAGGCATCATTACCGACGAATGAAATGCTGACAGTTGTAATACGCGGATAGGGTAAGGTCAAGGAAAGTTGGGGGAGAATTGTAGAATTACCTGAACTGAGAGGAAAGCCACGTCATCATTTACTTTAGTAAATTCATCTCCCTTTTCTCATAGTGTTTAACGCCCGCTTTTACTACTTGGGGCACCGCAGGAGATGACACTGATGATACATGGAATGAAGATTGAGCACCGGTGGAATGCGATACCGGGGGAAACCGGAGAATCCTGAGAAAACTCTCCCCTGCGCCACTTTGTCCACCACAATTCTCACATGCGGTCACTTGGGATTGAATCCGAGCGGTTTAGTAAGAGGCGAGTGGTCCAACCATTCGCCACGGCGCGGCCAAAATTCATCTCCAAACTCTAAATGTCTATAATAGTAAATGTAAATGTTGCTTGAACAAAGCATCATTTCTTGAAATAAGTGGCTTGAAATAAGCAGCATTAAACAGTTCTGCATTTCTGTCTAATAACATTTTTGTGAAGATGCACAGTTTCTGAAATATGTCGAACTGTGTTACCAGCTTGTCACAGGTCAGTAATCCGGTCACGTGAAGTTTCTGATGTACGACATAGTGCGAAACAAGCAACAGTGGTAGCTTAATGATAATGAGCCACCAGAAGAAGTAACCAGAACTTAAGTTTCATTTCGACATATTAATATGTCTTGGCTATCGCATCAACTAGGACGAATTGGCATTGGAGAGGGGTAAAGAGAGAAAAGAAGGCGGAGCTACGAATAATCACGACACCCTTGGAATTAACTAAATTCGGTATCTGTACAATAACCTCAACGGTTCGATGCCGAGTCCCCTCCTCATGCTGACCATAGACGTCATTGACAGTGATGCTTACGAAATAAGAGTAGAAACTATTGTCGTGCAATGTTCAAACTTGAGATGCGTAACAAAGACGGAACAACCTGAGCCTTGCTCCATATGCAACTATCACAACATATGAAAGGAGCGCTTTTTAAAATGCCCTGGCAAAGTCAAATTCGTTTGATGGGGCATATTTGAACCGATATTTCCTAACTAAAATGGATGGCCTTGCTTGATTTATTGACGTTACTAGCGATGTACCATGATTGCATTGTATTTATTTGATATTCATCCAATTTGGTATTTATCCAATTCTTGGGTTTTGAGTTGTGGTTTTCACAGACACGCACAAATACAAATTACCCCTTTTGGATGTAGGAGTCTTAAAACTTGTATTTCTGATTAAATGCTAGTATTGGCTTAGTAATATCGGTAAGTTTTAAAGCAAAAGTAGAATAAAACCACAATATTTGGAAAAACTTTAAGCCTTTCTTCAAGTGAAAAGAATTTGTTGTTGTGATGAAAAATACAGAACAATCCTGACATAAAATAGAAACACATGGATGCACTGTAGCAAATCGTTAGCTGGTTTGAAAGCAGGCAACAGGAGAATGATTGCCATGCGACATTCACTCAGGTCAGGCTGCACAGCCCAGCTTGAATAATTGATTATATCTACGTGGCCAGAATTTCAAAACGCTTTAATTACGTAAGGACCATTTTAGGAAAGCAGACGATAGGTAAGCCCGAAAAAACAAAAACGGTGACTCTGGAGAGATAAATAATAGTTCAGAGGCTAAAGTAAAACTGTATTCCATTCACATGACTTTCTCTACTTGTTCTGGAAACTAACTATTCTTACAAAAGTTATTCTCTATGATGGTAATCAAGATAAATATTAGCAGAAATTGTCTTATTATTTGTTAACGGAAGGGAAATAGGGAATAAACTTGGCTAAAGTGATAGTTAAATCTTTATACAGATATCGTTTTGTGAAACAATTTTGAAATTCATTTCTCGTTATGGAAAAGAGTAAAACAAAAGAGGTATGAAATGAAAAATAACTTAATGTTTTTAGAAAAGTTTAAAATTGAAATTAATAACAAGAAATATCTCGGAAGTGGTTAGCTCTAGAAAAAACGTGTATAAATTATATGACATACTATGGCATTTACTTGTGCGTTTAACGGAATATACATTTTTACTTTATCTAGCCTTAATGTACAATGTACATAGTAGATAGAGAAGATATTATATTCCACCCAAAAATTCGATATTGAGATTTCATCGGAAATATATGTTTTAGGATCCCCTGAGTTCGAAAAAAGCATTTTTAGAAAAAGATCCGTGTTTGTATCGGTCTGTCTGTGTCTGTGTCTGTGTCTGTATGTGTGGACAGCATAACTCAAAATTGAAAAGACCGTCGAATACAAAACATGGTATTTAGGTATAGTATCTTCTAAGGATACTATACAAAGGTTTTCAAGAAAATACACTCACCACAAAAACGGAAAAAATTTCTAAAATTTTGATTTTCTCAAAAAAGGCTCTAACGAATTTGATTAAAATTATGTATATTAAATATATTTACATCCCAAATAAAATGTGTATTCTGAAGTTTCTGGGAATCAACTCTGAAGACCTCTTTATTCTGGATGAATTTTGCCGAATTTTATTGAACTGCTAAACCGTAAAAGATAGTAAAAATTGTAGATCTCATCAAAACACACAATTTATGTCCTTTACGTTTTTGTTGTGGAGGAACTTTTGAGGTATTCCTTGTTATTGGTTTCAATTGTAAAGTACTTATACTTTTCTCAGACAGGAAGAGTCCGTTTTTCTTTTGTTCTACTCCTGGCCAAGTAAAGAAGTGTTTTGCAATGACGATCAAATAACGACAGCTTTTTAAGCATTTGACTCTCACTTTAGCCTAGTGCATTCCCTTGGTTCCCTTCTACTTATAAGGAACTAAGTAATAAGCACATTCCTCTAATGTTTATCTCAATTAGTATGGTGTAGAAAGAATAATAATCTTTTTTAGGAAGTTTTTTTGCAGAGAAGATAGAGAAAGTCATGTGAGTGTAAAACCTCAGATTTTTATGCAGTAAGTTTTTGTCCATCTCTTATGGTTTATGAGTTATACAAAGGTCATTCAGAATAAAGAGGTCTTCAGAGGCTATTCCCATGTAATATCTTAAACACGTATGATATGTTAATCAAAATCATTAGTACCATTTTTCAGAAAATTAAATTTTTCGAAAAATGCTAAATGGTAAAGGGTATTTGGAGGTTGAATTTCCTTAAAAATCTTCCTGTTATATCCTTGTAATATATTGAACTTAAATACCTTGTTAGGTATCTATCAGACTTTTTGTTTTGAGCTATGCTGTCTAAACACGTATATTTTTCTAAAATGTATTTTTTGTGTTCAAAGGGTTCTAAAACATATCTGTATTTTCTGTGTATCGAATTTTTGGGCAGAAAACAATACCCAAATCCTATGTGTACAAGTAAGCCAATGTTTAGAGCATACAAATTAAAATATCTTATTGTATCAATTTGCTTTTGTTGATGCTGAAAACAAAACTACGAACTATTCTTACGACATTTAATTTTACTAATTAAGATTATTATTGCAGAAATAGCTACAGTACACATTTCTTTAAAGATGCAAAGAGAATAGTGATTAGACACGTAATAAACAGATGAGCGTTGTAATATACTGGCCTTAAAATTCAATACTCTTTCCATGGATTAGCGGAGAACAACTCAAATTTAGCAGAACTTTTAAACAAAATGACAAGTGTTGAACCATTAATAAAGGATATCTTGAAAATGACTCCCTTATGATGCAGAAAAATATGATTTTCAGTGCAATACAAAGCTGTATCTAACATGCTTAATCTTCTTTTTGACTTATTTAGGTTCGTTATTGAACACATTTGTTCTCAAACATACGTCGATCAAAACATTGTAGTATATCGGCATGTGTGTGCATTTAGAATGCGCTCTCTGATATCATGCCTCGTCGCGGTGCCAACGAATGCAATGTAGAGAGGAAATGGCTAGAAAAGTGGTTGGGACAGTTTTTAGCCGAGCCGAGCTGTGAGCCAGGCCAGGGCACTCTGGCTCGATGAGGACCAGTTGAGAAAGTATGCTACAAAATAGACTTTTCTTAATTCTCTCAATGAGAAGAATTACGTGCTTGGTAAGATTGACCCTGAAAATCTACCTGCCTTGAAGACCCCTTAATCCAAAACTTGGTAAGTTCAGTATCCTCCAACGATGAGACACGAAGATTTTCTGGAAAATCCTCTCACCCAAAGTATCCTTTAAATAGAACGTTTTTTAAAATTTTCGATTTTCTCAAAAATAGCTGTAACGATTGTGATTAAAATACCATATATTAAACATACTTATGACAAATTAATTGTATAAGCTGAGTTTTTGGGGAAAATGCCCTGAAATCTTTTTCATTCTGGATGACCTTTGCACAGAAAGAAGGGGACGAGCGGGACGAAAGTTACATCGGGAAAGCTACGAAGATGCACCAAGAAATATACACTTCTATGCATTGGTGTTATCTGTGTTATTGGTGATAGGTGGTGTATAAATAAACCCAGGACCAGTGCAAGAGGCGGTGAAATGCCAGAAATGCAAGAAGAACGTACGGATGGGCCTTCTCTGCAGTCTCTGTATGAGCTGGTTTCATTTCAATTGCCAAAAAATAAAGAAAACACAGCAAATTGAAGACAGTTGGAGGTGTATTCAATGTGAGAAAACCCACATGGAAATGGAAAAAGAAAGGGAAGAAATTAAAATGATGGATGAGATTCGGCGGCTGCGAGTAAAGTTGCAGCTAGCCGAAGAACAAATGAAAGAAGAATGTAAATGTTAAAAATTCCGGAGGTGCAGACAAAGCGGGAACATTGTTTGTTGGTAGGAGACTCAATAATAAAGCATGTTGGACATCACAGTGCAGAGTTGACTGTAGAGTGCTTCCCTGGAATAAGAACGGAGCAGATGAGGCACGTTGTGGAGCAGCAGGAACAAAGAAATCCGGAAACGGTAATTGTGTATGTAGGATCAAGTTACCTGAGGGGAAGCATAGACCACATCATGGGGAACATGTACGATTTGGCTACAACAATGAAGAGTAAATTTCCCGCTACTAAAATAATTTTAAGTGGAGTGGTACGACGCAGAGACGTAAACTGGCGTAAGGTTGGTAGAGTAAATGACTCTTTTCAATGTGTGGCAGAGCGACTGGGACTCCTCTTCGTTGACCCAAACTCCTGGCTGGGTACGGATGGGATGAGGCCGATGGCAATTGACAATGGAACTGTGGGAACGCCGACGAAAACCCTAATAGTAAAGGTGAGTCTCTAGTGATTTTGCAGGTAAATTGTCGAAGTATCTTAAACAAAAACTTAGAATTCTCAAATTTAATAGATGCTAATGATCCAGACGTAGTAATAGGTACCGAATCATGGCTTCATCCAGATATTACAAACGCTGAAGTATTAGGGAATAACCTCACGACAATAAGAAGAGATAGGAATGGCAGAGGAGGTGGGATATTTATTTGTGTCAAGAATATATACAATGCTGTCGAATTATGGAGGGATGAGGAATATGAAATCTTACAAGTAGAAATTTCAGGAAACTATAGTAAAAATAAATGGCAGGTAATAGGAATATACAGGACACCAGGTGATCAATTAGGATCACTAAAATCACTTGCAAAACGAATTTTTAAGAGTGACATGGCCAGTGAGCAGGTAATTGTAGTGGGAGACCTAAATCTTTCGCGAGTTAACTGGGCGGGTGATGTGAGGGGTAGGGAATCGCAGGCTATTGTTAAAGACCTGGTTTGGAAGGTGGCCGTGTTCAAAATGTAAAAACCCCAACCAGAGAAGGGCGGTTTTTGACATATTTCTTGTAAAGCCAGAAGAAGCTGTACTAGAATGGGAGGTTTTTCCAGGTATAAGTGACCATAACTGCCTATTACTTAAAGTAAAAGGAATACGTGCCAAGTTACACACGGATGAAATGAGACACTTTTATCAATATTACAAAGGAGACATTCCGGCTGCAAAAATTCTTAAACGAAAAATATTCGCTGTGGTCCCAATCTGGAAGCTCGGTAGAAGAAATATGGCAACATTTTAAAACAAAAATTGTTATGGAAGCAACATATAAATTTATACCCCGTAAAATGCTAACTAAAAACCCTGACCCGGAATACTACAATAAAACAGTAAAACGGCTAAAGAAACAAGTCAGAAGAGCATATAGTTCACAAAAAATTAGTAGTTATCACGCAAATAAATTCCGAGTTTTGTCAAATAAACTTCTATTAGAAAAGATTACCGCGGAAGAATATTTCTTAAAAAGTATTCTCTCGTCTGACAGAAATACTTGGCAGCAATTTTTTAAATTTGTGTGAAGGCGCAGGGGAAACGCAGAAATCATTCCAGAAATCAAGAATGGAAATGTACTAATGGCCGATTCATTGTTAAAAGCTGAAGTGTTTAATCAACATTTCGCTTCAATTTTTCGAGTAAAGAGCAATGCCAGTATTAAAATAACGGAAGTTGAAACCAAGCGACATTCGAAGACGGTTAGCTAAATTAGAAAAACATAAATCAGTCGGGCCAGATGGCATTTCGGGCGACTTTCTTAAGATTGGGGGGGGGGAGGCAATCGTGCCACACATACTGAGGCTATTCGAAGTAACAGTAAACAACGGAAGTATACCGCAAGATTGGAAGCAGGCTATAGTTGTGCCTATTTATAAAGCAGGGGATAGAACAAATGCGGCAAACTATAGGCTAGTTAGTTTGACATCATTAGTAAGCAAACAAGTTGAGCATCTTATAGCACAATATTTAAGACGAAAATGGGAAAAAACCCATTGGCTCTTCGAAGGCCAACGTGGTTTCCGGAACGAACATTCTTGTGAGAGTCAGCTAGTAGCTGTTTGTCAGGATGTAGCCGATCCACTTGACGCGGGTAAAAAAGTAAATGCAATAGTAACTGATTTTTCTAAAGCGTTTGACCTTGTACCTCATGGACGACTAATAGAAAAACTTTGTAATGTGCAAATAGACAACAGAGTGATAACGTGGATTCGGAAATTCTTGAGTGAAGGAACCCAAAGAGTGCGGGTGGGAAATAAATTATCGTCTCCTACAAATGTAACTTCTGGTGTGTCCCAGGGAAGCGTGGTCGGGCCGTTGCTTTTCTTAGCATATGTAAATTATTTACGGGAAGGGATAACATCTCAGATTCGCCTATTTGCAGAGTATTGTATAATCTATAGAAATATTAGCGGTAAATGTGACACAATAGATCCACAAGAAGATTTAAACAAAATTCTACTTTGGGCAAAATATAATAGGAGATAAATCCTAACAAATGTAAAACAATTATATTTTCAAGGGCAAGAATAGTAGAAAACGTAATATATAAATTAGGCAGTAAGAAAATACTCAGAGTAAATAGCACCAGATATTTAGGGGTGATACTAAATCAAAGATTGGAGTGGGGGGAACATGTAAACTCGATCATTGGGAAGGCGTGGAAAGCGTTGCATTTCGTAATGAGGATTTTAAAACGCAGCAATGGAAAGTCGCGAAATTTGGCACACACTTCTTTAGTTCCACCAATATTAGAATATAGTGCTGCATGCTGATATCCGTATCGGGTGGGGCAAAAACTGGCACTAGAGAGAGTTCAAAAAAGAGCAGCTAAATTTGTAGACAGAAGTAAACGATTCAAAAATCATACCAGTACTGCCTGGGAAACACTAGAAAAACGTAGGAGACGAGCAAGGCTATGTGCAGTTTTTTAGAGCCTATAAGGGGGAATCTGCATGGAAAGACATATCCAAACGATTATTAAAGCCATTATACTGTGGGAGGAATGATCACTCGGAAAAAAAATAAATAGGGAAGAGAAAACAGAAATAGGTAAATTTTCCTTCGCAAATAGAAGAATAAACGAATGGAACAAAATATCTGCAGGCTTACTGGATACTTTGCCTAAAAGTGTAAATAGTTTTAAAAAGAGATTAAAGAAGAGTGATTTATAGTCAGGATAGTAAATAACAATATTGCGTTATTATTACGTTGTTACAATTATGTATACATTAGTATACTATGCCGTCATTGGCATTTTAACAGGGTATTACATTATTGTTTATTTGACTCAATTGTATTGTACACTGTATTATTACATTGACAGCGCTGCCACCGGGCATCGCCCTATCCATCCATCCATCCATCCATCCATCCATCCATCCATCCATCTGTCTGTCTGTCTATCTATCTATCTATCTATCTATCTATCTATCTATCTATCTATCTATCTATCTATCTATCTATCTATCTATCTATCTATCTATCTATCTATCTATCTATCTATCTATCTATCTATCTATCTATCTATCTATCTATCTATCTATCTATCTATCTATCTATCTATCTATCTATCTATCTATCTATCTATCTATCTATCTATCTATCTATCTATCTATCTATCTATCTATCTATCTATCTATCTATCTATCTATCTATCTATCTATCTATCTATCTATCTATCTATCTATCTATCTATCTATCTATCTATCTATCTATCTATCTATCTATCTATCTATCTATCTATCTATCTATCTATCTATCTATCTATCTATCTATCTATCTATCTATCTATCTATCTATCTATCTATCTATCTATCTATCTATCTATCTATCTATCTATCTATCTATCTATCTATCTATCTATCTATCTATCTATCTATCTATCTATCTATCTATCTATCTATCTATCTATCTATCTATCTATCTATCTATCTATCTATCTATCTATCTATCTATCTATCTATCTATCTATCTATCTATCTATCTATCTATCTATCTATCTATCTATCTATCTATCTATCTATCTATCTATCTATCTATCTATCTATCTATCTATCTATCTATCTATCTATCTATCTATCTATCTATCTATCTATCTATCTATCTATCTATCTATCTATCTATCTATCTATCTATCTATCTATCTATCTATCTATCTATCTATCTATCTATCTATCTATCTATCTATCTATCTATCTATCTATCTATCTATCTATCTATCTATCTATCTATCTATCTATCTATCTATCTATCTATCTATCTATCTATCTATCTATCTATCTATCTATCTATCTATCTATCTATCTATCTATCTATCTATCTATCTATCTATCTATCTATCTATCTATCTATCTATCTATCTATCTATCTATCTATCTATCTATCTATCTATCTATCTATCTATCTATCTATCTATCTATCTATCTATCTATCTATCTATCTATCTATCTATCTATCTATCTATCTATCTATCTATCTATCTATCTATCTATCTATCTATCTATCTATCTATCTATCTATCTGTCTGTCTGTCTGTCTATAACTGCTAAACCGCAAGAGATAGACAAAACTCTCAAACAAAAATGCAGATCTGGTTAAAACACGTGATGGATGTCACATACAGTTTTTGTAGAGCTAACTATTTTCCAGTTATTGGTTTCAATATTACAATGCTTGACATTTTCTAAAACGGGAAGCCGTCATTCGTTTTTCTTTAACATTTTGTTTTACTCCTATCCATGGCAAGATAACGAAATTTCAATGAGAATCGCATAACCACAGCTTTTAATAGTGTTGTCTGTCTCTTTGCCCTAGTGTATTCTCTTATTTACTTCTATTTATAAGGAACGGAGTAATAAGATAATTTCTGCTCATGTTTATCTGGATAAAAGAATAATATTTTGTAAGAATAGTTTGCACAACAGATAGAGAAAGTCATGTGAATGGAACGCATCAGATTTTTCTGCCTTCTCTTCTGGACCATTGGTGAAAGTAGCTGTATCTGTATCGCCCAGGTTTTCGGATCCATTTGTTACGCGATGATGGCGCTGGCTCGGATAATGTCCTGCGTCTTAAGTCATCCAAGCGGAGTTTCCAATTCATTTGTTGCTGCATTTGAAGGGCTAACTTCTCATACAACGCGTGGAGCTTGGTTCAATATTTCACTCCCCTCAACCTCACCACTGCCCGCCGAGGCCATATGTCTCATACCTTATTCTAACATTAATAGTTTATGATAGGAAAGGGTGGCTATACCACAGCATGACCAAGGGCAAATGATTTGTGAGTTCAGTCATGTTTCTTGCTACATTATAATATACCTGTGACACTGTTGCTCTGACACCTGCAGATTTAAACCGGAACCAAGAGAGCAACACGAAATGGGACACATTTTTGCTTTCTCTACCATGTACTACGTAAATAATTGGTGGAAAAGATACTGCATTCCAGCTAAAAATTAGACACGATATTTCATTGGAAATTCATAATTTGAGTACGTCTGAGTAAAAATATCTAATGTGTTCCATTCACATGTCTTTCTCTACATCTGTGTAACAAAATATTCTTAAAAAACCTATGCTCTATCTACCTTACGCTAATCAAGATAAACATTAGCAGTAAATTATTATTCACTTCTTTATAACTAGAAGGGAAGTAAAGGAATACACTAGGCTAAAGCGATAGTCAAATCCTTAAAAAGCTGATCCTATATGATTGAAATTAGTTCTCTTTGCTTGGCCAGAAGTTGACATATTCCTGTATGAGAAAAGTTTAAATGTTTTAAAATTGAAACCAATAATAGGGACTATCTTGGTTATCAGGGAGTGGTAAACTCCATAAAAATTTTTGAACATGACATAAATTGTGTATTTTAACGGATGTACAATTTTTAGTAGTAATTGTTTGTTAATCTTTTATGGTTTACAACTTCAGAGACTATTTTCAAGAAATTCAAATTATAAATTTTATTTGTCATATAAACACTTTTAATATACGGTATTTTAAACATAATATTTACATACATTTTTGAGATAATCCAAAATGTCGAAAGCTTTTCCAAGTAAAACATAGGTTGGGGAAGGGGCATTTTCTTAAAAAACTTCGTGACGCTTTCTTGGAAGATACTGAACTTAAATATCAAGTTTGGTATTTAAATAACTTTTCGTTTTGAGTTATGTTGTCCACTGACACATATACACAGTATAAATAGCGTCTAGCTAAACATTTGAATATCGTTAAACTCTTTGAATCAAATATGAAACTCTTTGAATCAAATATTATATCGGTGCTGCAATTATTTCACCAAGAAATTAGGATCACAATCAAAATGGAGTAGACACAAACATAAACTAGCGTAAGAATATTTTGTGCACTCAACAGTTGAACTATAGAGGGCAGAGAAAGTAATATTGAGGTAAACTGACTGTAATAGTTATGGCCTGTATTTCGGAGGGCTCAGGTACCTGTGGCTGGCCTGCATAACTCCGGTTCTTCAGGTGAATGCTGGGTAGGTTCATGGCGTCGTCATCGGTAACACTCGACTCGGAACCTGCTCGGTTTGGGGCTCGGCTTTCGCACCCCCTCCCCAAGGGCTTCGGGGTGCACGTCTATGATTGTGCCAGTCTTCAACAATTTGGTCACCCTTCGGTTCTCTCGCCCCCTCCCTCCCTCCATCGGGTCATAATTACATGATCTACGTCTGGTTCTCTACCTCACTTTTCCGGGCGTGCATCTAATCTTAATGTGAGTGTATAGCATCAGATTTTTAAAAGCCTGATTGATATATTTCTCTATTCAGTACCTGCATGGGTCTACTATAGAAAAGAATGTTTCCAAAAATATCCACACACACACACGCGCGCGCATAAGTGGCTGTATCACATTGTGTGTGTGTTTTTTTAATTGTAGTGTTTATTGCCCGCTTTAACTACTTATGGCACCGCAGGGAGTATGTGTTTGTGTGTGTGTATGTTTTTTTCAATGAGTCTCTGAATCCGATAACTCAAAAATAAAAAGTTGGTTAAATACCAAATTTGATATTTAAGTTCAGCATCTTCCAAGGATTCGCCATGAAGATTTTCAAGACAAGTTCGATTTTCTAAAAATACTTTAATAATTTAGATTACAATATCTTACATTAGATTCTTATATAAAAAGTAAAATTTACATCTTGAGTCTTTAGGAATAGCCACTGAAATCCTCTTCATTCCGAATGACCTTTGTATAACTGGTACCGTAAGAGATAGACAAAAACTTGCTACACAAAAAATGAATACCTCGTTAGACACATAATTTATATCATATAATGCGGAGCTAATCATTTCCGAGACGTTTGTTTTTATTGATTTCAATATTTAAGTATTTATATCCTTCCATATGGAAATTTAATACCTGGCCATATAAAGAGAACGAATTTCAGTCACATAGCAACCAGCTTTTAAAAGATGTGACTATCGTTTTAGCCCTGAGTATTTCCTTATTTTCCTTCTACTTCTCATAAGGAACTAAGTAATAAATCCATTTTTGCTAATATTTATCTCGAAAAGGATGAAGATAGAAAAATAAACGTTTTCAGAATAACTTATTAGAGATATATAGATTCAGTCCTGTGTATGGAACACATCAGAATTATTCTGAAATTACATAAATTTGGATACCATTTACCATAGGTAGATAGAGAAATGATGTTTTGTAATTCAAAGAGAAAGCCTTGTGAGTGCAATACATGTTTTGATGATTTGTTTCACTAGCTTTATCAATAATCCTAGAGAGAGAATGAAACATCGACAAGCATATTGAAGAATATAAATGCGTCTCTATGAGAATATCCTTTGGCAGTTTTCAATTTTGCAGTATTCCCACAGCAGTCTGTAAAATTGAGTTACCGACTCAAGCTTTATGTATTTTGATTTCTCGGGAGAATGAAATCGGAGAGTAGGTATCCACCTAATCTAGGGAAATTGGCAGATAGCCATCGATCCATTGGGGTACTTTCATTGCGTCCTGTGTCGTCGTTTTGCTCCTTGGAAAGAGGTTTAACTTTTTTTTTTTCCTTGCTGTTTTCGATCCCTTTCAACCGTGAATCCACACACACGCACACACACAAAAAGAGAAAGAAAGAAGTGCTCTTGGTGAATACACACTGACTGTAAGCAGATTGCGGTATTCAACCGAGTTGTATACGTGCTCTATACGCTAGGAGACGCAACGGAATCATCCCTCCATGTGCTCAAATCGGATTACTACAGTCTGATTATTTATCGACATGGATGGTCTCCAGGACAGAAGAAAGCAGGTATTTGTTCATTCTGAGGTCCCCTGCCATTAGAGTAGCTAAACCCTTATCCATCAGTCTATCTAACAGGGTGTTATACAAGTTGTTTATTTCAATTGGTTCGCACCATGGCATTTGCTCAGTGTCTCTAATAGGAGTGTGCACCAAACATTCTCGTAAACAAATCCGTTAACGTTACCGAGGTAAAAATTTGTCCACGGTAAATAATACATGCTGGTGCAGTGTAGTTGATTAGTCGCATTAGTTGAGCGCAGCATTCTTTGCAGATAAAATCTACTGAACGCACCCAGAGCTAATAGAGGGTAAAGAGACTAGGCATTTTGACCTTGATTGTCAGGAGAGGGGGTGCTACTTGAACAGAGAAATACTATGAACCCAGCATACAATAAGTAATATAACACAAATGAAACATTAGAGCTGGGTGTATCTTGATATATCAGTTACGCGATTAACTATTAGAACTAGCCCATAGAGTCAGTGAAGGGCAAGAGCCTCTTGGCTGTCAAGGTGGCTGTTCTGACAATTCCATATAGTCATTTCGGGAAAGGTCCTCAAATTTTTTTATTGCTTCTGTCAGTACTCTCCACTGGGTCGCCCTCCGTGGTGTAATGGTTATCATTCATATACCCAGGGCGCGGGTTCAAACCCGGCGGAAGGCGATGGATTTTTTCGGGTGTAAACATCCTTAGCATGGCTTCCTTCGAAAGGGAAGTAAAGCCGTTGGTCCCGTGTCGTAGATTTACTGCTCGTAAAAGAACTCCAAGTCTGAGAAAGAGCAAAATTAAGCGGTCTTTCACGCCCGGTATACAATGGGCCCTTGACTGTTATTTGGCCGTTTAGTCCATTTGGTCCAAAGTGAAACTTCAAGTCGTCTGTCCATCTTTTTTAATGACGTCCTACGTTCCTGTGACGGTTCTTGGGTCGTACACTGTTGTTTTATGTGCCCATCTATAGTGATCTATTCTCACAACATGGACCGCCCACTTCCATTTGGTCGTTGCGTCTCTGATGTGTATCATCTTCCTTCCTCAGGTCTTCATTAAGAATTCTGTCTTTGAACCGGACCCAAGAATCCTTCTTGCACAACTGTAATTTACACAGGCACATAATTAAAAAAAATAAACCTAATGATGGTATGTGCACATTTAGGTAAATATTTACTGTAATTAACTAAACACTACCTTATTAAATTCACAACATTCACATGACCTTTCTACCCTCCATCTCTCATTATTGGATAGGAAATCATTCTTACCATCGATTTTTCTACCTACTTTATTTTACTCGAAGTATACCTGAATAGATGCTTAAACATTTGTTTATAAAACATTTAGTCATTTTTTTAGAGCTGCACGCTATATGCTGTCTTTAAAATTTATATAAATTTTTTATGACACCGCGGGAAATAACTGAAAATTGATAAGAGGTCATAGGAATGAATAAGTATGTATTAACAATGCAAAGCATTAATAACGGATATCTCAGAATTGGCTGATGTATTTTTTTGTTTTAATTGTTCATATTTTTGGTCAAATTTCACAGATTCATTATCTTACTGTAATAACGAAGATTGGGAAAAGAGGCACATTGTGGTGAATGATGTTATGATACATTCGAATATGAAACAACCGCTTATATATAAGCCATCTGGCAGAGAAAAGCAAAATAACACGTTCTCTCGTTCTCTAGACTTCATCAGCAAATATTAAACGCGAACTTTATTCGATCAAGAGAATATAACTCAGTTGTAGCAAAGAGAAGAGCCTCTCTCTTCCATATAAAACAGAAAATAAAGGAATTGCGCAGCCGGATACGTGAACATATTGAGAATTGGGAATGGGACCACCTTCCTCAACTCCTTCGGGATACCTACAGCCTTCTTATGTACAGTTCCAGAGAGTACCACAAAACGTATATCCTCACGTTAGGATAGATATCTAATAGACTTAGGAACGAAATTTACTGTACCAAACACAAAGGAGGCCATGAATTGAAACAGGTGATAAAATTATATGATGGTACTGTGAACTATTATCGCTCCATTCTTAGAACCAAACCTGATGTTAACACATGACCCCATTAAGTAGTCCACGATATGCGGGAAACCAAAACATACCAAACACATATTACCCCATCATACACGATTATCTGTTGGTGTTCAGGAAGTATATTAATTAAACATAGTGTGAAACTTTGATTAAGGTTGATTAAAAATTTTAAACAATTTAAAAGACTATTTCGTTCATGACACGTGATCGTAGGAAGTGATCAATCCAGTACATTGGCGCGTAAAACTCATCATCTCTGCATTTTAGTCGTTTTTATATGACACCCGTGTCATTGTTTTTCTAAATGTATCGCAACCACGTGCATTTGTCTTTCTCTCTGAACTAATGCTAGTCTCATAATAATAGTATCAGTCTGCAGAGATATTCCCGTGCATAATGGCGGAAGTTCCAAAACGTTTTGAGGAAAGGTTATCTATCACTGAAATAGACATATTAACTAAAAACACAAAACCGCAGAGTACTAAAACCAACAAGATGTGGAACCAGTTCAAGGAATTCTCTAAACAACGAGATCAAGATTTATGATATAGTCATCAAGTAGCAGTGACTTCGGTACAAACATACGTCAAGACAAATGGGATTTTAGGAATATTACTCTTCGAGTACATATAAGCTAATCATTGTTATTATATTTTAGAAATAGTCTAATTATATATAATCACGCTACAACTGTTCTCTGGACAAAAGTTGGAGCTCTCGTTACATTATCTACTTATGATAATAAAGTAGTGTGCATTTTAAACTTTAAGCAATTATATAGATTTTTTCTATTATGTGAACTTAAATTATCAATTAATGAAGTTATAAACGAGTAGGCGCATGCTTTTTAATAAACCTTATTTTCTCGTAAAAATTTTCCAATATTTTTGCATACTCAAAGTGTTCTCATACGATGTAATTTTTCTCGAAATTTGTTTGAAACGTTTTATACTGCCTCTTAAAAGAACATAAAATGAAACAGTCAAACTATTACTTCATTCTAGCCCGTATGTACATACAAGGTACATAGACGCTAGAAAAGTATTGTATTCTACCAAAAAATTCGGTGCGAAATTTCGCCGAAATATAATATGATTTGAGGTTTTCAGTCCAAAAAAATGTTTAGAAAAAGGTGCCTGTGTGAAAGAGAAAGAAAGGAATAAAGAGAGAGACAGACAGACAGATTTGGGGCAGCATAGCTTTAAAACGAAAAGGCCGTTAAATACCAAACATGGAATTTGTGTTTCGTATCTTCCCAGGATGTGACTCGTAGATTTCAAGAAAATCCCCCACCACAAACTAGCTTTTACAGGAAAATATTTTGCATATTTTGTTTTTCACAAAATGGCTCTAAAAGTTTTATTAAAATGCCGTATATCAAAGATATTTACATTAGAAGTAAAATATATATTTTGAATTTTCAAGGAATAACCTCTGAAGACCTCTTTATTCTGATGCAGTTTTACAACATTTTGCACAATGGTTAAACCGTAAAAGATAAAAAAATAGTTTATCATACAAAAAATTCAGACCTCATTAAAACATTTTTTACCATGTACATTTTTGTTTTAGAGTTGATCGTATTCGAGATATTTCTTGTGATAGGTTTTTAATTTTAAACTACTGAACTTTTCTCAAACGGGACCATGCAAAGCAAACGGACCTGAATTCTTTAGCGATGAGCTTTTAAAAAGTTTGACTATCGTGTATAATGTACTCCCTTAGTTCCCTTCATCCTACAAGGAAGGAATGAGACAAATTCTGCCAATGTTTAATGTTTATCTTGATTAGTGTGGAGTAGAAATAAGAAGCATCTTTTGTAACAATAGTTCTTATATGGTACTGCTAGAGAAAGTTATGTGAATGGAACACATCCGATTTTTCTTTTAAAATAATGCCCCTGTTTTAATAAATAATTTTTAAATTTTGAAAAATATAGAGTTTTGGAGAGTACGAAAAGTAATAATTAATTTTCTACACTAATTAGAGCTAATATAAAAATCTAATGTGTTCTATTCATATGACTTGCTCTGCATCTTTGTAACAAATGATTCTTAAAAATGTTTTAGCTCTATTTACTTCATACTAATTCAGATAAAATTAGCAGAAATGGTCTTATTAATTGCTTCCTTGCAGAAAGAAGCAAAATAAATTAATACAATATAATAAAGCGATAGTCAAAATGTTTAAAATCTGACTGAAATGCTGAATGTGACTGAAATTCCTTTGTTTGTATGGTAATTTTTTTTGTAGTGTTTAACGCCCGCTTTAACTACTTAAGGCACCGCAGGCAGTGACACTGATGATACATGAATGATGATGGAGCACCGGTGGAATGCGATGGCGAGGGAAACCGGAGTACCCGGAGAAAACCCACCCCAGCGCCACTTTGTCCACCACAAATCTCACATGCGGTCGCTTGGGATCGAACCACGGCCGTCTAGATGTATGGTAAAAAGTTGACAAATCCTCATATGAGAAAAGTGTTAAGTATTTAAAAACTGAAATCAACAACAAGTAATATCTAAAAAAAGAAAAAAAGAAAAAAAAAAACGACCAACTCCAGGAAAAAATGTATATAAGAAATTGTGTATTTTAACGAGCTCTATATTTTTTGTGTAGTATTTTCTGTAGTAAGTTTACAAGTTATGCAAAATTGCACAAAATTTGTCCAGAATAACGGGGGCTTCTGATGCTATTTCCTGAATATTCAAGAATTTGTTATGTAAATATTGTTATATACTATATTTTAATTAAAACCATAATAGCCATTTTTTGAGAAAATAGACATTTTCGAAACATTTTTCATGAAAAATGTAGTTGGGTGCAAGGGATTTTTTTGAAAAAGCTTCGTGTCGCATCCTTGAAAGATACTGAACTTAAATGCCAAGTTTGGTATTTAATGGACTTTACTTTTTGAGCTATGTTGGCACACACAGACTTTTTTCTAAATTTTTTTTTTTTCTTTTGGTTGAAAACATGTACTTCCGGTGAAGTCTCGGATTCGCATTTTTGGGTGTCATAAAATACTTTCTCTTTACATAGTTCGTGTAGAAAAAAAAATATAGTATGACAAATAAGTTGCAAAAGCTCATTTACTGTAAAACTGGAATTTGCAATGTGAATCTTTAAAAATGCATTACGGGGCTCATTTTTATTAGAACTATGAATTTAAATAACAAAAGTTATCATTTAACTAATCCAGCAAGTTATGCAAAATGTTGATACAATGCAAGAGTATCACTATAACTGTTTGTAATAATTGGTATCAATTTCAATAAGATATGTTATACACTATGGATTTGCCAAATTTCACAGATGCATCGTCTTAATATGAATGATATTTATATTAAAACTAGAGAACGTATTCTCTTTTGTGTCGTCACTCTCCCCTTTTCTGTATTCATTGTTGAGCAATAACGATGAGGAATAAGAGGATAAATATGGCTTCTGCTGTATCTCCTGTAAGCTTGGTGAGTGACAATAGCAAGACATTCTAAAGGCAAGTCGTATTAGCAGCAAGGAAAACGAGTTGAATATTTCAGAAACTTAATGGAGCTGAATCAAACTGCGTGATAAATAACATTGTTGAATCGACTGCAGACTATATCTATCGCTGTTTCCATTGGAGCATTGGATGTGCATGTAAAGAGCATTGCGAACATCAATGAAGAAAAGAAACAGATCAGAATTAAAAAAAAAAGCTGTTTTCCATTTATATGGCTTTCTTTTCTTCTCTGTAACAAATTATTGTTAAACGCTTATTCCTCTGTATACTTCATGCTAATCGTGATAAATATAAGCAGGAACACCAGTTGCTTTCTTGTAAGTAGAAGGGAAATCTTTTAAAAGTCTTGTGGTTGAAATCCGTTTCTATGCATTACTAGGAGTAGGCAAGTTCCCATATGAAAAAAAGGTAAAGTATTTAAAAACATAAATTAATAATAAGGATTTACTCAAAAATGCTGAACTCCATAAAAATGTATATGACATAAATTCTGTGTTTTAACGAGATAAACATTTTTTCTGTAGAAAAGTTTTGTCTATCTCTTTCGGTTTTCCTGTTCTGCATAATCCAACAAAATTCAACAGAATAAAAAAATCTTCAGATGTTACTCCCAGAAAATACATGATATATACTTGATTTGCTATGCAAAATATCTTTAGTATATGGTATTTTAATCAAAATTTCAAGAGCCATTTTTGAGAAAATATAAATTTTCGAACATTTTTCATGTAAAGTGTAGTTTGGGTGTCTTTTTTTTTTTATAAGTCTTCGTGTCATATCCTGGAAATATATTAAACTTAAGTACCAAGCTTAGTATTTTACCGACTTTTCGTTTTTGAGTTATCGTGTTCAAAGACACACAGACACACAAACACACGGACAGTTTTCCTAAACATGTTTTATTGTATACAGGGGACCCTAAAACGTGTATTTCCGGTGAAATCTTGGTATCGAATTTTTGGGAGGTGCGCGATACTTCTCTATCTACGTACCATCTAATATGTACATAAAGTAATAAAATGGATTTACGAGAAGTATCTATGCGGTGGAAAGTACACGAGCTTTTCTTTAATAATATACCACTATCATTAGAGCAGTCTGAAATAATATCAACAATGGTCCTATTTTTATGCCTCCACCTTGAATAAAATATTGGTAGAAACTTTTTAGCTGTGAAAAGAGTATACCGTGTGATGGAGACACAGATTTTATGCCTCTTCCGGAAAGTAATGAATATATAGAGTATATAGAGTAAGGTGTGTTTTATTTTAATTATTCCTTAATTAATTTCATTTCAGCTTTATTTTCGTTAACATTGTGCTGGTATTATTATTATTATTATTATTATTGTTATGATTATTATTGTTGTTATGATGATTATTATTGATTTTAATGTGTCGTTATTATTATTATTATTATTACTATTCAAATCATATAACTTTTGTTTGTGTTTGCTCCTCGTAATGATTAGAACGCGAGGTTAAATCGGAGGGATACAATATGTTTTAGAATATCTTAGGGTATTTTCACGGCAGATGTCCTTATATTTAAAAACTGTATTTTCCGGGCTGTTGTGCCGTGATCGTAGGTTAAAATGCGAACCAACGTTTCTCCGACTTCTACGGTCAGCATCTTCAGTGGCAGTCACTAAAGCTGGGAGAGAATGCAGACTATTCTCTCGTTCAGTAGAAGGATGGGTGACAGGTAACACACAGGTGTGTCCAGACGTTGAGTGAAGGTTAAACCAGCTGTTTGTCTACTAATACCGGTTTCCACGTTTTGCTTATTGGGTATCCGCCGTCTTTGTTTAAGTTGTTCGGATTGTTGTTCTATTTCAAAAGCCTCTCTCCTGAGAAGATTGAAATGTCACGCGTTTTAGTGGACCTTCCGGTCATGCCACATTCATAGAGTATTTTGTAGATCCCCGTAGTACTTGTTTCCTCAGGTCTTTAACTGAACGAAGCATATTTCTTATCCTTCTTGTTGGAGTAAATACAGTTTTGATGCCCTTCTTCTTTAGTAACCGAGCAATGCCTACTGTGACGTCTTCCACATATGGTAGAAACGCCTACAAAACAATGGCTACCATGCCAAGGTCATTAATCGTGCCATTTGATCTCGACACTCTAATACCGGATCCTAAGGAACAACCAAAGGCGAAAATAAAATAAAATCACTTCATGCACCAGAAACATACCAGATAGTGAATAGGGACCCGACAAAAGTATCCAAAGGAAAACTATTACCTCGTTGAAATGTATACCAGAAATGATTACGAAGTTACAACCCGCGGATAGCTTAACTCCCAGGCTACACGGTTTACCTAAATCCATAAGAGTGATGTTCCGTTGAGACCAATAGTAGCGCCATTGGAGCACCGACATATAAGTTAGCACGTTATCTGACGTCATAAATTAACCTACTCATTAGGTTGACAGAGCATCACATCAAAAACTCTAAACAGTTTGTCGTAATTATAGACAACATTGTAATCAACGAATCTAATATATTAGTCACTTTTGATGTTGATTCACTGTTTAGTAAAATTCCACTAAAGGAACGTAGCTTTTACAGGCGCATTTGGACCGAGAAATACTCGCTATGTTTGAGCATATCTTGAGTTCAAGGTACTTCCAGTGGAAAGGAACATTTTACTCGCAAAAAGAAGGTGTATCCATAGGAAGCCCATTGAGTCCTGCCATCGCGAACTATTATATGGAATGGTTTGAAACTAAGAATTTGGAAACGTCAGAGTATAAACCATCTGGCTCCGCTATGTGAACGACACTTTCGTGGTGTGGCAGCATGGAGTACGAAGACTTCGCGGAATTTTAGAACATCTGAATGGGATCCACAACATTAAATTTACGCTAGAAGTGGAAAAAAATGCTCAGCTCCCTTTCCTGGACGTTCCGGCTTAAAGAAAACCTGGTGGTGCTCTCGAACACGAAGTATATAGGAAAATCACTCACATGGATCGATATCTGAACGCAGCATCAAATCATCATCCCGCCCAAAAAAAGGGTAATGATCAAAACGTACAACCAAAGGCGTTTCTACAGAGCGCATTGCTCGGTTATTAAAGAAGGGCATCAAAACTGTATTTACTCCGACAAGCCTAACTTACTGGTCGGAGTAAATACAGTAAATATGCTTCGTTCAGTTAAAGACCTGAGGAACCCACTAAGTACTACGGGGATCTACAAAATACTCTATGAGTGTGACATGACCGGAAGCTCCACTAAAACGCGTGTAACATCAACGCCAGGTCCGCCTAATGCAGCCAACACATGCAGCAATTGCGGAACACGTATTTACAAAGGACCATAGAATTAAATTTTAAATTACTGAGATGCTGGCAAAAACAAAAGGATATTTCAATCTTCTCAGGAGAGAGGCTTTTGAAATAGAACAACAATCCGAACAACTTAAACAAAGACGGCGGATACCCAATAAGCAAAACATGGAAACCGGTATTAGTAGACAAACAGCTGGTTTAACCTTCACTCAACGTCTGGACACACCTGTGTGTTACCTGTCACCCATCCTTCTACTGAACGAGAGAATAGTCTGCATTCTCTCCCAGCTTTAGTGACTGCCACTGAAGATGCTGACCGAAGAAGTCGGAGAAACGTTGGTTCGCATTTCAACCTACGACCACGGCACAACAGCCCGGAAAATACAGTTTTTAAATATAACAAAAAGTTTTGTTTACATTAAATATGTTCTAGCACTGGATCAAAAGTATAAAGATCTACTGTGATAATATCCCAGAAGAAGGGATGAAGAGAATGAATCACTGGAGACCAAAGGCCGCAGGCAGACAGTGCATATAAATGCGCATAAGCCCTTATCAGTTCTGCCTCAAATACCCGTCACACTGCTGGAAAGAAAGGGAAATTATGAGAACAAAAATTGTGGTAAATGAGAAACCATCACAGCATTCGCATATCAGTCAAGGAACATCACGAAAAACCAAAGCTCAAAGTGGATAATTGACGTAAATCGTCAACTGCTCCTTCTTCCATACACCACAATGTTGAAAAGTGTTCCATTCACATGACTTTCTTTACATTGCTGTAACAAATTATTGTTAAAATCTAGTTCTCCTATCTAATGATAATCTAGATAAACATCAGCAGAAATTGTCTTAATTACTTGCTTCCTTGTAAGTAGAAGGAAAATAAAAATACACTAGGCTAAAACAAATGTCAAATCTCCTAAAAGCTGGTTACCATGTGCTTGATATCCATTTTTATGCAGGTGTTTGCAACTTTCCATGTGAGAAAAGTTTAATATTTTATTCCTAAAACAAATAACAAGTAATATCTCAGAATTGGCCAATTCCACGGAAAAAAAAAAAAAAACGTAACAGTGTGTTTTAACGTGCTCTACATTTTTTGTTTAGTATGTCTCTATATATCTTTTATAGTTTACCAGTTACTTAAAATACAGCAAAATTCTTTCAGAATAAAGAGCTCTTTAGAGGCTATGCACAGGAAAGTCAATATATACGCTTTATTTCCACACACACACACACACACACACACACACACACACACACACAATCAAAATCGTTTGAGCTATTTTTGAGAACATCAACATTTTCGAAATTCTTTCCATGTAAAGAGTAGTTTGGGGTGGGTTTTTTTCTCAAAATATTCGTATCGCATCCCTAGAAGATAATTAACTTAAATACTAAGTTTGGTATTTTACCGACTTTTCATTTTTGAGTTATTCGTGTTCACAGACACACGGACATACGGACACACACGAATTTTTTCTGTAAATACTTTTTTATACAGGGGACCTTAAAACGTATATTCCCGGTGAAATCTCTGTATCAAATTTTTGGATGGAGTGCAGTACCTTCCCCATACACTATGTACATAGTACGTGTAGAGAAATTAAAAATATGAGAGATACATGGAATGAAGATAAAATAATGGAAAGGAAATGGTGGTAGAAAAGAAACTACCTCAGATTCAACTTGGAACCCCTGGGATACACGAAAAACATATGGGTTGAGTGGGCAATCACCGGGGATCAAACCCGGCACCAAATGTAAGTCGCACAGCTATTGCGGTGCCACCTCATTCGGTCTCAGTAGTCTGAAGAGATAGTCAGATTTCATGTTCATGACCACGAGAAAAAATGAATAGCGGCTTACCACTGGAAAAGGGTAATAATTATTTGTGTATTGAAACCACAATTAAGGATATTTCGGAAAATTCAACGCCACAAACAACTTTATTTGGCAGAAATTGTGAGATTTTAAGAAATCTATATATTTTTTTTATCTCTTGTGGCTTACCAATTATACAAAAGACAATCAGAATGAAAAGAACTTCTCATTTTTTTTGTAGAAAAATCTATTTATACGTGCTATTCAATCACTTCTAATTATTGATGCAATAGTGGTATTAATTCTGCCACCTTTTTGACTTTGATAGATTAACTTTCATTCAAAATTATTCTTATCAGAAAAATTATGCCCATAAAGGCCACCCACACTAACCTATACACACACATACACACACGTTTGTGTGTGTGTGTGTGTGTGTGTGTGTGTGTGTGTGTGTGTGTGTGTGCTTATAAAATAATATATTTTCCAAAGTTCGGTCAAAGCAACCCATGAAGGTCAAATTAGCTGCAGTTTATGTTACACCACCTGACTATAATTTATCAGATAAGAATACTATTGAATGATAACTGAATGCAGTATTGAAATTTGAAGGTTAATCTAACAAAAACAAAAAAGTTTCCAGAATCGAAACATTTAGAGGCTTATGAAGAATATATAGTGAGGTAATGCATCTCCGAAATTCACAATATTCACAGTATTTGAGATATACGTATTATTGAAATTTATATCTCTTATTACACACAATAGTAAGACATTTTTAAAATGTACAAAATTCCTGGCATTCTTGGTTATTTAAATAATGTTTTTGTCTAAATTCATTGCTGTAATAAGAACGAATCGTATTTTTAACTTTATTCACATTAAAGTTTCAAATTTTATAATAAATGAGTTTACAAATAGATCTACCACATTATATTTTAATATTAACTCCTATGTATGTACAAAACACACATTTTGTATCCTTTTGTATCTCCAGAACTTTGATTGTTCAAAATTTCTCAAAATTGAGGAGTAATATAGAACATTTCGAAAAAGTAATATGATCATTTTCTTTCAAGGATAAAAGTTTAAAATTTAAAGCATTTACAGTAATGTAATATATAATATATATATATACGTATATATAAAGTAATTTGCAAATATTTTAGAATTTGTTTCAAATTTCACCGATGCATCAGCTTATTTTCAAACGGGGTTAATAATTAGATATAGGTTAATAGTTTAGTTTTTCTTTCTCTTATAACAACTCAGTTCTTTCAGGAATATTTAGAAATGTTATGCCAAAAGAATGAGTTTAGTCTGCTCTGATACGAGCGTAGAGCAAATTAGCGAGTACATGAGCCTTTCATTTGCAAAGCTTTTCTAAAGCAGTGAAAAGAGCGGGCACACTTTAATAACGTTGGCGTTCAGAGTGGATGATATTCACTGCTTCATTTACTGTTCTAACAGTCATCCCATGTGATTCGTGTAATACGGAACTGAGAGAGGGAGAGAGAGAGAGAGAGAGAGAGAGAGAGAGAGTGAGAGAGAGAGAGATCGCAAATTTGACAATAATTGTTTTACAAAAATTTCGCATTTTAATATTTTTATTTCAATAACCATGTTGTTTTTTCGTTATATAAGTACAATCGAATTCAGCAAATTGTGCGCTGCTCAGTGGTTCATGTAGATAAAAATATCTGATGTTTCATTCATATAACTTTCTCTACCTGGCCCAGAAACAAACTTTCCTTACAAAGAATTATTCTTTTATTACTTCATGCTAATCGAGCTAAACATGAGCAGAATTAGTCCTACTACTTGCTTCTTTGTAAGTATAATGGAAATAAGGAAATACGCTAGGCCAAAGAGATAGTCAAATCTTTTAAAACCTCATTGCTATGTGAAACAACTGAAGTTTGAATATCTTTTGCAGTCCCGGGACTAAAACAAAATAAATAACAGGAAAGTAAACTTACCGCTTTTGCCTTTCTCTTACGGCTTACCAGTTATATAAAAGGCATCTTCAGAGCTTATTCTCAGAAAATTCAAGATATGCATTTCGTTTGTCATCAAAATATCTTAGAGCCATTTTGGAGAAAATCAAATTTTCAAAAAATGTTTCATGCAAATGGGTGGCTAGAAATAAGAATATTTTCCTGAATATCTTCGTATCGCAACCCTGCCAGACACTGAACTTCGTTTTTGAGCTATGTTACGCATACACACACACACACACTCACACATACATACATATACACACGTGCGCCCACGCACTTTTCTAAATATGCTTTTTTGAATTTAGCGGTTCTCAAAACATATATTTCCGTTGAAATCCTGGTATCTAATTTTTGTGTAGAATATAACACTTTCTCTATCTACAAAGTAAACATCTAATGTGTCACATTCACATGATTTTCTCTGCTGTGTTATTTATTATTCAAATTCCAAAACGCTATCCGGCCATTTTTACGTGGTTTCTAGATCAGAAAACGTTCTAGTTCGAGAGTTCGCCACCAAGGATACAAGCTAACGAAGGATGAGCTCATTGCGCATAGCACAAAAACACAAGTTGCGGACGTAAACCGTTGTGAATTTAACCCAGGGACTTTTTCTTCAAGTATGGGGTTAATTTATGAGCAAATAAACATTATGCGGGTATAACGGCTTTACTTTCATTCCGAAGGAAGGCATGCTAAGGACTTTTACGTCCAAAAATATTCATCACCTTTCGTGAGTTTGAACCTGCCACCTTTTGTATTGGAGGCTTACTTAGTAACCATTACACCATTAGTGTTTATTACATTGTCAAAAAATCTTCCCTTACAAAAGCTGATTTTCTATTTTATTTTAATCGATTAAAACTTTGTAGAAATTGCTATATTAAATATCCATTTATACATACAAAGAACATAGAGATAATCAGATGTTTAAAAACTGGTACAAAAAGTTGACCATAAGATTCCGTACTGCTTCCATGCAACCGTAGAAAATGTCTAAAGAATTTTAAAAGAATGACAAAGGGTTGAACAATTGAAACCGTCAATAACGGAAATTCATAAACGACTTATGCCACAAAGAGTTAATTAATATTAGTAGTGCATTTTAAAGATATCTGGATTTTCTGTGTAGTGAAGTTTCGTTTATAACTTAACGATTATCAGTTATAAACATTACAAAAATTCCTACCGAATGAAGAGAACTTTAAAAGCTACGCCCAGATATATCAAAATAAACAGTTATTTTCCCTATAAATATATTTGACATATGGTATTTTACACAAAGTCGCTAAATCCATTTTGAAGAAAATGAACAATTTCGAAAAATGTTCCACCTTGGTATTTTGTAATACAGACATTCTCATATGAGATAGATAGAGGAATTTTTCGTGTCTCATCTTTAGAAGATACTGAACTTGAATAAAAATTTTCCGACTGTTGTTTTTTTGGTTATGCTGTTCCAGACACATCAGAGACGGACATAGCGCACACACACACACATATTTACTTTCTCTACACGTATTTTGCACATAGCAGTTAGCGAAGGTATTGTATTCCACCGAAAAATTCGATGTCAAGTATTTCACGGAAAATATATGTTTTAAGGTCCCCTGAATAAAAAAAAATCGTAGAATATCCGTCTATGTGTGAAGTGTGTCTGTGGACAGCATAGCTCAAAAACGAAAAGACCGTTAAACACCAAACATGGTATTTAAGGTATCGTCCAAGGATACGACACTAACATTTTAAAAAAAAAAAATCCCCACCCCAAATTACCCTTTGCATGATATTTTGTTTTTCGCAAAAATGGCTATAACGAATCTAAATAATGTATGGTGCATAAAATATATTTACATCACAAATAAAATGTATATTTTGAATATTCTGGGAACTGTCTCTGAAGACCACTTCATTCCGAATACATTTCACCGACTTTTGCTTAACTGGTCAGCCGTAAGAGATAGAAAAACCAAAAAAGTAGAACTCGTAGAACACGTCATTTTGTAGAGTTAACCATGTCAAAGACATTCCTTTTTAATGGTTTGAAGTGTAATTTACGTAACTTTCCTCAACGAGAAATCAGCTTTCGTTTCATCTCTCTCACTTCTTACTCTGGTTGCTTATGTAACGACCTGCATGTGAAAGATTTAACTATCGTTTTAGCCTAGAATATTCCCTTTATTTCCTTTTATTTAAAAGAAAGCAAATAATAAGATTACTGCTAATCCTTGTCTGGATTAACATAATATATCTGTTGTAAGCAAAGTTTGCTTGCAGAAAGTCATGTGAATTAACAAATTCTATTTTTCCATATTTCAGAGAGTTTCACAACGTGTATTTCCGGTGCAAAATCGTTACCAAATTCTTTACTGGAATACAATACTTCTGCTACTAATTCTATGAGGTAGTGAAATTAAAAAATAAAATGTTCACCGTTACGCCCATTATCTGGTTTTAGCACTTCACTGAAAATGTGGCTTCCCCCTTTACCTTCAATTCTGAGCCTGAAATGACCTAGCTTAATGTTTGCGTGCCGGCATTTGATATCACACCAAAAGAGACGGATTCACCCAGGGGTTAGTGTAGCCCGTTGTTGCGAAGAATGCGTTTGTGACACTCAGGTGAAATGTTTTTCCACATTTCGCTTTCGCTGCTTATCTAGAACTAATCTTTGCTCTAATATAATACGTGTGCGACGGATTTTAATTCAAACCAGTAAGAGATTGAATCACTCAGGGTAGGTATGAAACACAGTTGTTAAGGCACTCTTGTCAATGTTAAATAAATAAATAAATACACTACAAAGGCTTACGCCATAGCTCAGGGAATAGAGCATCTGCCTGCTGTGTGAGGGGTCCCAGGCTCGTTGCAATGGACTGAATTTGTTTCTAGCTAAAGTTATTTGGAAGCTAGAGTGTATGCTATATAAAAAAAACCCAAAAGCTATAAATCCAATTATATGAACGTAACTGAAACATCGCTACTTTAAAAATTCTACATTTAGGTTATGTAAAAGAAAACTAAAACGGATATTTAAAATTTTGGGATTAGTCTTCGTTCGAAAAGCATTTTGTATACACTTGTATATGGAGGGATTCCTACAGACAGACAGACAAAGGCTTGCTGTATAAACATGAGGTATTTTAAAACACAGAATTTATTCCAGAAAACTTTATTGTTACTTGAATAACTTCCGAGATTTTAGTATTATTGGTTTGCATTTTTCGATACTTTGCAGTTTTTTAAAGTTCCTTCGTCATTTGGTTATTCGCGATGTTGATTTTAAGCTCATAATATAGCGACCCACTTTTAATTATCTAACTGTTGATTAGGTTCCCATCTATCCCCCTTATATCCACCACGAAATGTACGATGAAATGATTTCTATGAAATTTTAATTCAATTCAATTACTATAAACGAGATAGTTGTGTCAGGCAAAATATGTCTACATTTGGTTCATGTTTTCTTATGTGGCCAATGTTGAAGTTAGCTTCTTGGAGGCGAGACAAGCTATGTGTGTTCGAACTTGCTCCCTGTTTGCTGGACTCTCTGCCTCTCTTTCTCTCTCTCTCTCTCTTTCTCTCTCTCTCTCTCTCTCTCTCTCATCTTTACTTGATATTTCATTCACAGGTAGAACTTCTGTACGACAGTCAGAGAAATGGTTAATCAAGTTCACAAACAACCGAGCGGGATGGTTCAGACGGCGACAGCTAGGCCAATATTCGGGAGGTCATCGGTTCAAACCCCATGAGCGAACGATTTGGCTGGGATATTTTCCTGGTTTTTCTCAGTTGCCTAGCTAATACGGATTGAATATTTAATACTACGACCCAAAGTTTCACCTTTAATCTAAAATGATAGCAGAACTGAAAAATAGATGGTTTGAGTTTATGCCACCATCTATCCATTTGCTTAGAGCGGAGAAAAGTAGTATTGTTTATAAGGCTTGAGACCAGGAAGACTGGCTGTATACCGTCTGAGTACAGATGGTGAAAAAGAAGCCAGACTGGGTGGAAGGAATCCTTGTAACGCGACGCAAAAGTGATATGCGTACATGGGAAAGATAGTGAAAGCTGCTGTTCACTACATAGAGTATCCGAACACAAACGTCGCGTTATGAACCAAACAGTTAAAGCAACGTTAAATAAATACAATTTTTAAATAAATCGAACTTTTCTATATTTTGTAAACAAGTGATTACTTACCTCAGAGTAAAGTTATCGCTTGGAACGTCAGAAAATCAAGAACGACATTAGAGTCTTCCAAAATATCGGTTCGAATTATGCCCTTTCGGAGGAATTTAATCATGTTAAATAGCACACTTCATTCATATGTTTTGATAGCTATTTAGGTATATGCAGCAGACTCATGTGTCCCCTTTTGGTTTCCCGTCAAACAATTAAATTTTGCTTATACTTTGCATTGCTGAGAGTAAAAAAAAAAAGGAGATGAAACGAATTGACTTACCGCTTCAGAAAAGTTTAAGTAGTTCAAACTGAAACCAATTACACCAAATATTTTAGAATCGATTAATTCTACATTAAAAATGTATATGATTAAAGTATGTGTAATATTGAGATCTATATTTTTGTGTAGAGTACGACTTAATCTATCTCTTACGGCTTACCAGCTATACATGGTGAATCATTTAACTTGAGACTGTAGAATATCTCCAAAACTTGGCGTTATGGAAAGAAACGTCTTGAATATAGGTTGCTTGATATAATGGGGGGAAAGTAAATGCAATTTTTTGTGGAGATTTGAATGGTAATTTGAGAGTCAATGTACGTAGTTTAAATTGGACCCAACATTTTTATAGACTCCTGACAACATGAACGTTGAAATGCTTGTGCCAGTATTGGAAGAGATATGCGTTTACGGACCCAGCAATCGTTTATTTACAGAGTTGGAAAATTCATTGCGGTAGAACAGCACCATTTTGAATATATATTACATTAAGGTACAACGCTAATGAACTATTAATGTACTATACACGTGCAGTGGTGATACTCTGCGCATATGCCTTTCATCAATAATTAATTGTCCACGCCCTGGTAAAGGAAACCTGTATACGAAATGGCTTAAATAAAATTTGTTTATTTTTGACGAGGAATATGGAAAAAAAAAAAAAAAATCTGATGTGTTCCATTCACATGACTTTCTCTATATCTCTGTAAATTATTATTATTGTTAATAAGCTTATCTTTTATTTATTTCATGCTAATCAAGAAAAATTAGCAGAAATAGTCTTATTTCTTGCTTTATTGTAAGTAGAAGCGAAATAAGGGAGTACCATAGGTTAAAGTGAAAGCCAAAAGCTGGTTGCTATGTGACTGATGTTCCTTTGTTTGTATGGATAGGAGTTGACAAATTCCTGTATGAGGAAAGCATAAGTTTTTCAAAGCTGAAACCAAGAAAAAGGAATATCTCAAAAACGATCAACTCCATGAAAAGAATGTATATAACATAAATTGTGTGTTTTAACGTGCTCTACATTTTTTCTGGGTTAAGTTTTTGTCCATCTCTTACGGTTTAGTAGTTATGAAAAATTCATCCAGAATAAAGTAGTCTTCAGAGGCTATTCCCAGAAAATTCAAAATATACATTTTATTTGTCAGGTAAATAACTTTAATATGCGATATTTTAATCAAAATCGTTAGAGCCATTTTTTAGAAAATCAAAATTTTCGAAAAAAGTTCCATGTAAAGGGTAGTTTGGGGTAGGGGGATTTTTCTCAAAATCTTCGTGTCGCATCCCTGGAAGATACTAAACTTAAATACCAAGTTTGGTATTTTACCGACTTTTCGTTTTTGAGTTATCGTGTTCACAGACACACGGACACATGGACACACGGACACACGGACACACACACACACACACACACACACACACACACGGACCTTTTTGTGAAAATGCTTTTTTTGGATATTGGGATCCTAAAACATATATTTCCGGTGAAATCTCGGTATCGAATTTTTGGGTGGAGTGCAATACTTTCTCTATACATTATGTACGTAGTGCTTATGGAGAAAGTAAAAATTACACTTTGTACATAGTGCGTATATAGAAAGTAAAAAATGTTGGTCCCCATTTAAAAAACGTACCTTCACCCTTAAATTACTATCCAAACCTTCTTCAATTAAAACACAACAAAATACATTTATTTTCCCTCATTATATACAACAATTTTTATTAAAGACGTTGCCTTTTATAACGATTAACTTTGAAGATATTCTACACTCTCAAGTTAAATGTTCACCTAGTATAAAAGTCAAAAGTCATCCAGAATGAAGAAGACTTCGGAGGCTATTCTCAGAAAATTCAAATTATATAATTTATCTTGAATATATCTTAAATATATCGTACTTTAATCAAAATCGTTAGAGCCACTTCGTGCAAAACATGTCGCATATTTGGCAGATATTGAATCCAAACACCAAGTTTGATTTTAAAAGACTTTCCTTTTTGACATACTGTCCTTTTTACTTTCTGCACATAGTGTATAGAGCAGGTATTGTAATGCACCCAAAAATTCAATACCGAGATTTCACTGGAAATGCATGTTTTAGGACCCCCTGAATCCCAAAAAAGTATTTTTAAAAATGTCCGTGTGTGTTCCTGTCTGTCTGTCTGTCAGTGTATGTGTGAATGTGTGTGTGTGTGTGTGTGTGTGTGTGTGTGTGTGTGTGAGCAGCATAGCACTAAAACGGAAAAGCACATCAAATACCAAACTTAGTATTTATGTCAGTATTTTCCAAGGATGCGACACCGAGATTTTCAGGAAAATCTTCCACCCCAACTGCCCTTTACATGGAAAAAAGTCGAAAATTTTTATTTTCTCAAAAATGGGTCTAACGATTTTGATTAAAATATCGTATATTAAAGATGTGTAAATGTCAAATAAAATGTATATCTTCACTTTTCTGTGTTAATAGTCTCTGAAGACATTTTATTCAGGATGAATTTTGCGGAATTTTGCATAACTGGTAAACCGTAAGAGATATAGACAAAAACTTACTTCTCAAAGAGTGTAGAGGTCGTAAAAACACAAAGTTTATATTATATACATTTTTTCGCAGAGTTGACCGCTTTTAAGTTATTCCTTGTTATTAGTTTCACCTTTAAAATAATTTTCTCATACGGGAATTTACCAACTCCTGTCCATACAATGGAAATTCAGACATAAGGCAAACCTGCTTTTGAAAAATTTTCCTATCGGTTTAGCCTTGGTACTGCCTTATTTCCCGCCTACTTATAAGGGAGCAAGTATTTAGACCTTTTCTGCTAATTTTTTCTCGATTAGCACTAAGTAAATAGCGGAATAAGCTTTTAACAATAACTTATTGCAGAGATGTAGAGAAAAAAACGTGAGTGGAATACATAAGATGTTTAATATGGCGTCTATTTTGTATCCAGGGGCTCTCAAAACATGTATTTCCAGTGAAACTCGGTGTAAAGTACATGCAGTCCGGCTCACGGAAATATGCCGATGCTGTTGGTGTGTTTCTTTATTTAGTGTTAACGCAACTTTTTCTCCATTTGTGTTTCATACCAGTCTGTCTAGCAATATATTATTAGTATGTATTCACAAGCAATGACCAATGATCGAAGGGTGTCGCCATGGTGAGTAGAGCAAGGCTAAGTGTAAAGAACCAATGGAACGATCGCCTACACCACTTCCTGGCAGAATGAATGCTGTTATATGAATAAGGCGGGTTGTGAGTAATAACCATAACTTTAGCTTACTTTATTTTCATGATCGTCTTAGTGTTTCCCCCTTACTTTTATCTGCTTAGCGAGAATATGCTTTAGGAATGCTTTTGTACGCTCGGTATAGTTTGTGTATATTGAGATTTAATTTACGACTGCTTATTTTGTAATGAAATGGGATAATTAAATAAACATGTGCAAACACATGTAATAAAACAGATACATTTTCTTATTTTCTCATATCCTTTCTCCGAGAAATACGCAAAGGTTAGCATTTTCATTATTTGAAAAGGATTGCCAATCTGGCTTTTGTTCCTTTCCAAAACAACCACTGGTAATATAATAAAATTAAGATAAGACACATTTTGAATTATATGTTTTAATGCATCTAAAACTGTCTGGGCCACTGGTTTCCATCCGCCATCACGAAACAAAGGACAAGCGCGTCTTACCAATCACGCCCTGCTATAGCTGATAGAGGTTTGAACTGGAGGCGTGGTAGAGAAATGGTGTCTACCAACCTAAACAGCTGTTCCTCCTATCGACACGTTTCCATGCGCCGGACTATACATTGTGCATGTGTGCTAGAGAAAGTAATAAACGCTAGTAAGTAGAGAAAGTAAAAATGTTCCTGAATTAATTACCTAAAATGTAATTTCTTAAATATAAGTGTACCTTTGAAATATAACGACGACCTGCTGTATCACTGGGAGCACAAAGTTATATCTTTTTCAGGTTCGTGTACCAGAAGGATGTAAGAGCTAGGGCTCTGAAAGGGAGAGCAGCCCGAACAAAGATAAGCATTGTGAAGCCGAGCAAACGAAATGACGTTTGAAGAATTAACAAAAGAGAAAAATGGGAGAGCAGCAGGTGATAATAATAGCGAGGCATTAAAAATTACCTTTTGTCTTGCTTCAATGTACGGTATGGTCATTTCGTTACAGTGGTCAGGAACACTGAGAACATTTATCACCTGTTCCACAGTAGCTGCTCCCTTTACAAAGAGAGGCACCAGAATAAATGGCGGATATCCGCACAAGCGTTTTTCATTCCCTTGCCTCGCCGTGTATTGCTTTCCAAAATATTTAGCCTCATTTAGTACCTCAGCACTCGAGGAGTAATGGAACCCCTCATTTTTCCTCCTCGTAAATCCCATTTCCAAAGCAGAAGTGTAATCCAAACCAGGCAGTTTCAGCATTACCACACTCACAACTACACATACGGTCCAGACTCTAATTTCAGTGGGTAAGATCTAGTGAATAGGGTGTCTAAAATATTAATTTCTCAACTACTTGCCTATATTAAGCTGATTAATCCCTGAATTGTGCAAAATCCAAAATAAATATCGTTATTTAATACAAATTAAATAAGAAGCAAAATGATTGAACAAAATAAATAAAATTATGTATAAAACATCAGTTTAAAATGGGTTAATTTTCATTGTTATTAGATAATATAATTCCTCAATATTCGACCTTTAGAGTAGTAAAGTAGTAAAGTAGTTGGTAAAGTTTCCGCATTTAGAGTTTATTATTTTTTTCTCAAATGTTATTGCAATATAAACTGAATTGATTTGCGTATTTATTGCACATATCTTTACATACATGAAACCATTTTTTTTATTAAGAGTTTTTCAATCTCTGAAGACAAAAGTACCATGACACGTCAGTAAACAATTTTGCACGCATTACTTTCGCGAAGTTCCAGTTTTCAGCAACTGCTGTAATTTACACTATTTTCTTTCAAACATAAGCTACGAGCTCAACAACACTTTTATAGCAGTGTTTCACAAGTACTGAAAATTACCACCATTTTCTTATAAACGCAATAATTCCACGCGTCTGCGCTTGTTTCGCGACACCTTGTTTAAGGCTACTGGTCTTATTTCCGCAACACGAAATTGCAACTTTGATTTCTTGTAGGGAATGTGGGTTGCCATTGCACACTCTTTTTCTTAACATAATGAAATCTGGAGAGGTCAGAATTGGGGGGAAGGCGGGGGCATTGGAGGTCATTCATTTTTGGAGATTATTTGATTTCCGAAAAATATATTTAACATCTCCATGGGCTCGTTTGCAGTATAACATCTTATTGAAACTAAGTGTCACGTTAATCCTCTTCCAATATAGTCATAAATTGCTGCATAGTTTCCATATAGAAGACACTGTTGTCTGTAAGCTCAAAGAAAAAGGGCCCAACAATTCTTATGACTGAAGCCACTTCATGGAAGATATACGGAGTTTTAGTTGCTAAAATCTAGGGTTCTTAAAGTTAATCCAGCTATTTAAGTGGAACCATGCTTCATCCGTACAGGAAGCTTTATTGAGAATGGCTACATTGTTGCTTGCCAAAGTACGAAACCATTGGCAATAATGAGATGTTTTCCTAGATCGGGTGGTTCCAGCTCTTGGATGGTTTTGACACAATACAGGTGCAGTTTGGTAGGTTGGGCGCTTTTTGTATGGGTAAAATTTATGATCCAATTTGTTGGGTCAAACGTCTTATTGGTTTTCGCGGCGATGTAATATTCGTTGCTCAACATCATGAACGAAATCTTGTGAAACATTGAGTCTTCCACTTTTTCGACTATCTTCCAAGGAGCCAGTATTATGAAACCGATAAGTGCATAAACGGCACTTTTATCTGACGACTATCTGTCCAAACATCTTTCATACGATTTTAACTCAAAATATGCTTCCAGCTTTGTGACACGCTGTGCGCGCGTAAAACCCATTGTTTCCGATTACTGTTCAATGTTTCGCTTAGAGCAACGCAACAACTACACTGAGCTGAGAATAATATTTACTCGTTCTTCAAGGCTACAGCAATCTATAATGCAAAGCTTGCCAATCATCAAGTAAAATACCCCAAAGACAATTTTTCAAAATATGAGTGCGGTGACTTTAAGAACGCTCTGTAATTGAAGAAAGGCAGGTTTAGGTGCTCCTAATATTATAGGTGAGCCTCTTTTTCAGTTGTTCTTCTAATAATTAAACAGTAAAACCTAAGGAACTGGAGACAATAAATTAACAAAACTGGTAATTATATAAACTAGTAAAAAACAAATGTGCTTAATATATTTACAATATGCTACATTAAGATGTTGGGACTACACCCTGTGACCGTAATCGCCGAACGTGGGTGTATAGCTTGATTTGAAAGTCATAACACACATTGTTACACTGCATTAGTAGACACCTGTGCTGAGTCAAGTTCTATCGACATTGCAGCTGTGATTGTTATACCTGTGCGAGTGGACACGTGTTTTGTCTTTGAAGCTTGAGTGAGTTTGTGTAGTTTTGCATGTAAGACTGTTTCTAAAAGTTTCCATTTACGTGACCAGCAGGTATAAAAAGAGCAACGAAGTCCTGCCCCAGTGTTTACTTTTCACTTGACGCAATAGTTAGTGACTTCGATGGGAATTTCGTAGCGAGCTGCATCGTCTCATTAACGTACGTCGAAAAGAAACTACATGGTGGAATTATTAGCTATTTGTGAGCAAAATCTAATTATAATCAGTTTGTAGAAGAAATACAGATTCTTGTTGGAGAAAAAGAGCTTTTGTTACTATATTTTATTAAAATTTATAGCAGTAATTAGCATTAATAGTGATACTTTTGCCCCGTATAAAAATGTTATCTTATATAGCTATTTATATTATAATTGTTATTCTTTAAAGTCATTGGGCTAATACAAATGAGCTACGTGATGCATTTTAAAAATATTCACATAAAAATTCAACGTTTACAGTAAATAAGTTTACAAATAGATTTATCATATTATATTTTATATTAATGCTTATTATTGTAGAAAAAATATTATTTTTCGTAGTCTCCATATATATCTTGATTTTTCAAGATGTAAGAATTTTTATCTCAAAATTGGATCATTATCTCAATAATGTATACAGCAATTTTCTTTCATGTATTTTTGAGGCGCAGTGTAAAATTTTGAAACAAATTAACAACAAATTGCATTGAGTGGAGCATTTTGTTTTTGGAAGATTCTTGGAAAAAAGATTCGAGAACATAAAGTTTAAAGTTTGGAGGGTCTATTAATCAACATGCGCATTTCCATGTCTATAGATTCAGGTAATTTATATTCAAATAGCGCCAAATGGGGAAAAGGATATTTTTTTTAAGTTTAAAATCTATATTTAATTATGAAAAAGAAAGAAAATTAGCGTTTCAGAATGTTTCACATTCCAATTTCACACATGCATCAACTTAAGAGAGGAAGTATTGTATTAGAACATCTCTGAGGTGTGAAGATAAGGTAGGTATCTCGTATTCTAGACCAGGCTGGAAATTGCGGCAGCGTCTAAGAGCAGCAAGTTGCTTAAGACTATCAAGGCTACACCAGTAATATTCAATATAATACAGCATTGAGGACAACCTATCATCGCGGCTAGTTATGAAACAGTAGGACTCAAGCTTTGTGCTAAGATCATCACCCAATGACAATTTACTATCACGTTGCCCCTCCATCTGTGCTCCGAGGTCTTTATTGAGCACGTGCGACTACTCTGACTAAGAGGAGTGCAATTGGAACAGCCTTGATAACTTTATCCCGCTGTTCTTTATTATTCTGAAAGGATGAGCAATGTATAAGTTTATTTCACACATTTCATTTATTTATCGCCCAATATTATATTTTAGGTAAAATTACATTAACTTTAAAAAAAATATGTTTAGATGTCGCATGACTTCATCAACAAACTTATGTTATAAAAGAACTATTCTTCTATATACTTCATTCTACTCGAGTCAAACATTGTAAGTATAAGAGCAATAAGGGTATACGCTGGGCATAATCTATTCTTTTACGAGCTGAGCGCTACTAAACATCCGGTTTCCTTCCAAGATCTCGATGTAAAAAGGAATAAATACTTCCTGTCTGAAGTTATGCAAATTTTATCCAGATTTAAGAGGACTTTAGATGCTATTCGCAAAAATTGAAAATATACATTTTGTTTACCATGAAAATACCCTAACTGTATAGTATTTTAATCACAGTCGTTATTGTCAATTTAGGCAAAAATATCATGTGAAGGATAGTTTGGGTGGGAGAATTTACACAAAATTATTTGTATCGCATACTTGGAAAATGCGGAACATAAATACCGAATTTGGTATTTAATAGACTTTTGAGTTATCTATGCTGTTCACATGCGTGCGTGCGCGAATATTTGGGGGGGGGGGGATTAAAGTGGCCTCAGAATAAATAAACAAATAAATACATGTTTCCGGTGAAATTGACATCAAATTTGTGGGTAGAGTGTAAAAATGCAATAGAAGAAGAATGTAAAAACTGTAATTAACCGAACGACTCAACACCAAGAATATGTATTTTGAGACTCTTAAATAACAAATAGAAGAAAAATATCCGTCGCTATTTATAATGCAAACAGGAACAGCATAATTCAAAAACGATATCTTGGTAGCTTAACTTATCTTCCAGGTATGTGACACAGATTTCAGGGATAGGCTAAAACGATTGTCAAATCTTTTAAAAGCAGTTGTCATGTGGTTGAAATCTGTTTCTATGCAGGACCAAGAGTTTACAGCCTTCCGTGTGAAAAAACTTTAAGTATTTTAAATCTGAAACAAATAACAGGGAATATCTCAGAAATGGTCAATTCAACGAAAAAAGGCATATGACGTAAATTGTGTGTTTCAACGTGATCTACATTTTTTGTACAATAAGTTTTTGTCTATCTCTTGCTGTTTACCAGTTACGCAAAATTCATTCAAAATAAAGAGGTTATTCTTTAGAGGCTATTCTCAAAGTTCAAGATATACATTTTATTTGTCATATTAATATTTTTAATATTCGTTATTTTAATAAAAAGCATTAGTGCCATTTTTGAGAAAACCAAAATTTTCAAATTTTGTCTATGTAAAGGCTACTTTCGGGTGGGGGGATTTTTCTTAACCTTTGTGTCGTATTCTGGAAATTAAACTTAAATACCAGGTTTGGTATTTTACATTTTTCGTTTTTGAATTATCGTGTTCACAGACACACGGACACACTGACACACGGACAGTTGGACACATGCACACACACACATACACACACAAATACTTTTTTCGCTATAGGGGACCCTACAACGTCTATTTCCGGTGAAATCTTGGTATCGAATTTTTGGGTAGGGTTCAATCCCTTCTCTATACACTATGTATACAGTACGTGTAGAGAACATAAAATATTAAACATGATCTTTAAGTTTAGAATCTTCCAAGGTTGTGACACAAAGATTTTTAGGAAAATCAGTCAACCGCCAACTACCCTATACATATATGAAAAAGATTGAAAAAGTTTGATTTTCTCGAAAAATGCCTCTAACTATTTTTATTAAAATACCGTATATTAAATATATTGACAATGGGATATGAAAAGTATATATTGATTTATCTAGGACTAGCATCGGAAGTCCTTTTCATTCTGCATGACTTGCTAACCTGGTAAACCTAACAGGCAGGCAAAAACTTACTATACGGATAACCTAGATATCATTAAAACACACAATTTTTGTCTTATTTCATAGCTAGTCCATGTTAATGGTTTCATTTTTAAAATGCTTATAACTTTTTTCATTGGATAATTTATCTACTCCTGGTCATGCAAAGAAACGGATTTCAATCACATTGCGACCAGCTTTTAAAATATTTGACCATCGCCTTTGCCTAGTGTATTCCCGTATTCCCCTTCTACTTACAAGAAGAAAGGTAAAAACACCATTTCTGCGGTGTTTGCCTCTAATAGCATGAAACAGAAGAATAATTTGTTTCACAGAGTAGAGAAGAGCACAAGAATGGAACACATCAGTTTTTTATTTTTTGCTTGAATTGTCAAATATTTACACAATTTAAGTCGCTATTTGTTTTCTCGTGGTCGTGCAAAGATGCAATTTCAAATCCAACACATGGAAACCCTATCTTAAAATATTTCACTTAAGGAATTGTTAAATCCCCTAATTCCATATTACCATTGTATCTACAAGAAAATATATACTGTTATAAACAGAGAACATTAAGGTTATCTAAAAAGAAACACATCCGATTTTTATAATACATTAATACATTCACAATTGAAAGGCCCATCACTCTGATGAATGTGGTGACATAAACTCCTACTCGTATAGTTTCATAAATGATTAAACCTTAAAAAAATACCTGATTAGTTACATTCACATAACTTTCTCTACTTTATTTGCAAACAAACGTCTTATAAAATATTGTTCTTGTATCTACTTCATGCTGATCGACATAAACATTAGCAGAATGTCTTATTACTTGTAAGCAGAGGAAATTTAAGGGAATACCATGGGATAAAGCAATACTCTAATGTTTTAAAAGTGTGTGTCGCTTTAAAATGTCATTGTAATTCCGTTCTCTTTATATGGCCAGCAGTAAAAAAAGGAAACAAGAAATATATGTGTTTCAAAACAATATAAGTATTTTAAAACTAAAATGAATAACAAGCAATAACTTAGAAATGGTTAACTACAATAAACTGACAAATTGATGTTTAACGAGATCAACATTTTTTGTGTTTAAGTTTTTGTACATCTCTTACGGTTTATCAGTTATACAACATACATCCAGAATACAGAGTTCTTCTAAGGATATTCCCAGAAAATTCTATACATACATTCATTTGCTATTAAAGTATCTCAAAAATCTTAAAGTCATTGGAGTCATTTTTGAAAAATATTCCATGTAAAGTGTAGTTGGGGTCGAGAGGTTTCCTAAAAATCACGTGACATATCCTTGAAAGGTTTGGTACAAAAACTTAATACCCAAAAGTTTAGATCTCGTTAAAACACATAATTTGTGTAATTTTTCTTAAGAGTTGGCCATTTCGGATATATTCATTATTTTTTGTTTCAGTTTTAAAATGGTTATAAAAACTTCATACTTAAAATGGCCAACTCCTAGCCATGCAAAGTAACAGATTTCAATCACAGGGCAACCAGCTTTAAAATACTTGACTATTGTTTTAGGCTAGTGTACTCCCTTATTTACTTTCTTCAAGTAACAAGACTATTTTTGCTAAAGTTTATCTCGACTAGCATGAAGTAGATAAAAAATAAGCGTTTTTACAGTAATTTGTTACCGAGATATAAACTAAGTCATGTGAATGGAACACATCAGGTTTATAAAATTATTTAAACAATCCCTAGGTATTATATTTTTCATTTTAATACAAAAAGCTTGCAAGGCGTGAAATCTGCCACCGTCAGCAATTGGTGTACACGGAAGTTGTGAGACAATGGAGGCGCGTTCTCCCGGTACGATGCATTAATGATCAACAGCACAACAAAAAGGGAAACTTTGTCCTGCATTATTATTCTCCTCCTCAACAGTGCAGCGTTAATAATTTCCGGCGGACCTATGTTTGCTCAGCGGGTCCCATGTCGTCAAGAACTGCACGTAATGAGGCGCAGGAAATTATCCACCGAGAGTAATTAAAAACGGGGCAATAATGAGCTGCAAGTCGCTTACCAGCGAGAAACTAACTTTCCAGGATCATTATAACCACGAGAAACTGTGTTGCCATACTGATACTTTTAAACTTTGTTTACACTCCATAATATTAACTGTCACGGTTGGATATATACTAATACACAAACATTTGCCTTATAATGGGAACATTGTAAATTAAGAATTCCTTTCACTAATAAGTAGAAGAATTATGGCATTTTATCCATACATTTAATTTCAAGATTTCCCAGAAATACACGTTTTGAGGCTACTTGCATCGATAAAAGTAGGTTGTGTAGTTTTTCTACACGTAAGTACTATGTACATGGTGCTTAGAGAAAGTGTTGCAATCCACCCAAAAATTCAAACCGATACAGAGCTCTCACTGGTAACACACATTTTAGGGTCCCCTGTATAAGAAAATCATTTTTAGAAAAAGGTCTATGTGTATATGTGTCCGTCTGTCCATGTGTCTGTGAATACGAAAACTTGGTATTTATGTTTAGTATCTTCGAGATATGCGACACGTAGATTTCGAGAAAAATCCCTCCACCCCAAACTACACGTTTCGAAAATTTTGACTTTCTCAAAAATAGCTCTAACGAATTTGATTAAAATCCGTATTTTGATATTCATGGTAAATTAAATGTATATCTTGAATTTTCTTGAAATAGCCCTTAAAGACATTTTATTCTGGATGAAGTTTGCGTAACTGGTAAACCGTAACCTTGCTACACAAAAAATGTAGATATCGGTAAAACATACAATGTATGTTATTTAGATATCGCTAAAACACACAATTTATGTTATTCATAGTTTTTTTCGTAAATTTGGCCGTTTCTATGATATTTCTGTTATATGTTTCAGATTTTAAAGCTTAAACCTTTTTTACACAGGAATTTGTAAACTCCTGGTCATAACAACCGGCTTTTAAAAGATTTGTCTATCGATTTAGCTTAGTGTATTCCCTTATTTTCCTTCCATTTCTAAGAAGTAATTAAGACAATTTGTGCTAATGTTTATCTCGTTTATTATAAAATGGAAGAATAAGCTGTGTAACAATAATTTGTTATAGAGAAGTAGCGAAAGTCATGAGAATGGAACACTTCAGATTTTTTAAAATTAAATCTGATGTGCTAAATTATAATTTGGGCACATTGAACAGGTGTTAGAAAACTGGCATTGGCTAAGCATATAAATACCAGGTGACCCAACTGTCCTGTATTTGGCAGGTGCAGATATCTCTTGGTACGTTAAAAAAGTTGCAGAACTCAAGGGGGCTATTTCAAGCTAAACCCGTAGTGAACTGGGCGAGGGCGATATTCGTTTTACCCTCGCAATGACCGCAACATGCCCAGTCTCCACCCTCGCCCTCTGTGGTGTAGTGGGTAGCTTATACCCAACTTCCTGGGTTCAAACCCGGTCAAGTACGATAGAGTTTTTTAAGCATAAAAATTATTAGCATAGGTACCGTGTCGTAGATTTACAGCACGTAAAAGAACCTCAAGGCTGATAAATAGGCCTAAGAGCAAACTTAGGCGGTCTTTCACGACCAGTATAGAATGCGACGCTGAGGACCACAACAGTCTCTGCTGATAGCAAGACGTGTAAAGCGATCGTTACTCTTGCCATTACTCGACTGTCGGTTTTAACCTGAAATAACCCCGTTGAGTTCTACAACTCTTTTAATACCAAGGGATATCTGCTTTCAGCAAATACGGGTAGTAGGGTCAGCTAGTATGTGTGTGTGTGTGTGTGTGTGTATCCTTATTTATTTTATTTATTGTTTTTAGCTAACATCCTTAACTTGTTTGGTCTTGTCGAAGAATGAATGGTATTGGTGAAATGATGCTCCAATAATTTGAGCATCCACGGACTTAAAGTTACCGTCTCTTCGTCTTCTCAGAGTTATGGAAAACCCCGAAATAAACCTTATCCGGGTAACTTACCCTAAGCGATATTCGACCTTTGATTATTTACTTTGCTCACCTTTTACTTTGTTACATTTTTGTGTAATTTTACTTTATTTTTATTGTTACTTTTAGTTTAGCTTCAGTTTGTTCTGTTGGCTCGTCTAGTTGGCGGCCTCAAAAATGAAGAATGAAGTTTTTCTTCATTATAAAATAATAACAAGTATGTATTTATTGTAACAAAAATTATGAGGAGTCCCCCTCTCTAGTAGCGTGCTGACCTCACATTCAAGTGACCCAGAGCTCGAACCTCGACTAGGTTGAATTACCCAATAAGGTTTTTTTCGGGGATTTTCCCTCATCTTGATAGCATGGGATCGAACACATTTGGAAAGAAAGGTTCTTCCCCTTGGTGACCGTCCTACACACTTGTATGAGTAACCTTATAACGCTTAAAATGGAATTTTCTGAGTGCAGAACTTTTCCGCAAACTACCCTTTATTCGACCGCTTTCTCTAAATATGCAGGATTCCTTGTGGGCAAGAAGAAACGTGGGAGTCGTGTTGGATTGTTCTCTGTTCCTTGCATACACACCGCGCACTATATAAGGAAGAGACAATCCCTATCGGCACGTTTTACCTACAGCATGCACGGAGCACTTTCTCTAGCACGTATGCAGTAGATGCATACTGTATAGAGAAGATACTGTATTCCATCCACAAATTTCACACTCATATTTCACCGAAAATACATGTCTTGAGATCACCTGAATAAAACCATTAGAAAACTGCCAGTGTGTGTACTTGTTTGTGTATGTCTGTGGCAGTATAGACCAAAAACGAAAATTAATAGTAATAGTAAGAAATACTAAAAATAAAAATAAAATATTATAGTTATGTTAGTTTGCATGAACACCTTCAAAGTGAAATTGTGGTGCTTCCAGAAGACATTTCCTCAGCGTTAGTGAAGTGTTTTAAATGTTTCCCAATGAGACCTGGAAAAATGCTTCTTTGCATACAAACTCAAATTAACCGATAAACATAAAAAATGTTTATGTGAATACTTGGAGAGAATTATTATTGGATATTGAAAATCAAATTAAGACTGGAATGATGTCTAAAGAAGAATATACAAAAAAAAAGTAAAATAAAAAAAAAATCTTGAACTCAACAAATTCAGTGCATGCTTAGTTATTTAGCATATTTTAGTTATTTTAGTACGTAAAACTCCGATGTTTAGTTAATATGGACCCCAATTCTTTTCCAAAGGGGTTAGCGTGGTAGCCAAGAATTCGGAATTTCCATACGAGGAGCGTTCAATAGGTCATTAGAAAAATATAGAAAAACTAATTATTTTTATATATCTATTCTTTCTATTTTTCAATATAATCTCGTATTAGCTAGAAACACTTTTCCGAGCGTTTCTGTAACTGTTTTAAGCCTTCCAAAGAGTAGGATTTCGGAAGGTTCTCAAAATAAGCACGTGTATGGGAGATGACTCTTCGTTAGACGTGAACCGTTTTCCACCGAGCCACTTTTTCAAGTTTGAAAATAAAAGAAAATAAGTCACTCAGAGCCAAATTTGGCGAATACGGTGGATGTTGTAGTAATTCGAACCTTAGTTCTACAATTTTTCGCCACCAAAACTGCGCAGTTGTGCACCTTGCATTGTCTTGATGGAAAAGAATCCTTTTCTGTGCAGATGAGGGCGATTTTCCTTGATTTTTCCGTTTAACCAGTGCAATAACGATGCATAATACTCTGCATTTATAGTTCTTCCTTTCTGCAAGTAATCAATGTAGATGATTCCCCGAGCATCACAAAAAATCAAGGCCATTACCTTGTTTACAGATTTCACCATTTTGCCTTCTTCGGAGCCGGCTCGCCTCTAAAAACCCACTGTTTCGACTGTGATTTTGTCTCTGGAGTGTATAAATGTATCCATGCTTCACCCCAGTTATGTATCAACGCAGAAGTTCGTCAGGACTGCGACGGAAAAGTGCAAAAGAGCTTTCGAATTGATCGCACTTTTGTGTTTATTAACCATTAAGAGCAAATACGGCACCCATCTTGCGAGAGACATTTGTAGACGTAATTTTTGCTGCAAAATTGAGAACACTGTACCTTGTGATATGCCTACTATTTCTTTGATTCGTTGATCACTCAAAACCCTATCCTGAATTTTGTCAATCATTTTGGAGGAAGTCACTATTAGTGGACTCTAGAATGATGTTCATCATTTATGGATCTATGGCTACGTTTAAACTCATATATCCAATTGTAAATTTTGCAGATGCAGGAGCAGATGTACCATGAACTTCATTCAGCTCGGCCTTTATCTCTTTCGGTATTAAGTGTTTTATATAGAAGTGTTTAATCACCGTACGAAAATAGTTTTCCCATTCTTCTAAAGAAGCACAAGAGCATTGATTCAATTACGTATGGCAACGAAACCACGTGATATATATGGTTCAAATTTTAACTACCGTCTAGTAAGAGACAACGGTTACTAAATATTTTTTTTTTATGCAACGAGTGTAATTTCTTTGATTTTCTAAGAACTTATTAAACACCTTTTGTATTCAGGCTTCAGCTTTATTTCGTTGTGTATATTGAAGATTTTACTCCTATGTGTAAGTTATGTATTTTGTATATTATTAAATAGGTTTGGGACGAAATAACAGGCACAAGGGTTAATATTTCATCTACTGTAATTATCTAAAATTTGTTCGATCATGCCTACTAAAGATTCTTCCACAACCAAAGCTTACGCATAGGCTGTGCAGCATATCCTGTACTTGGAAGACTGTCGAGAGGCGGTTAAATATATCAGACGTTCCGCCGATGTTTCAGGCCATTTTGCGTAAATTATGTCTTACTTTTCTAACACATATGCACAATCTACGTAGTGGATATAGAACGTATTGCATTCCATCTAAGAATTCGATACCTATGTTTCACCTAAAATGCATGTTTTGTGAACCCTGAATACAGAAAAGACATATTTGGAAAAAGGTTAGCGTGTATGTGCATGTATGTGTTTGTCTATGAACAGCACAGGTCAAAAACGAAAAATACTGTAAAAAACCAAACTTGGTATTTATGTTTAGTAATTTCCAAGGATGCGACACAAGCATTCACACTACCCTTTGCTTGGAAACAATTTAGAAAATGTTTTTCTCAAAAATGCTCTAACGATTTTGATTAAAATACCGTATATGAAAGATATTTATATGGCAGATTGAATGTATGTAATTTTTTTGGAGGGAATAGCTTTTAATTAACACTTCACTCTGGTTAAATGTTATGTGATGAACCCTGAGAGATAGACAAATATTTACGAAAATGTAGATCTCATTAAAGCACATAATTTATTTTATATATACATTTTTTGTAGAGTTACCCGTTTTCGAGAATTTTTTTTATTATTATTGGTTTCAATTTTAAACCACTTAAACTTTTCTCAAACAAGGCATCATCTTTCGCTTCATGTCTTTTGCTTTGTATGGGCCATGCAAGGAGAACCAAACTTCAATTGTTCTCATAGTAGCCAGGTATTTGAGTATCGCTTTAGCCTATTGTATTCATTTATTTCACATCTGATTAGAAGGAAGCAACTAATAAGGGAATGTCAGCTAATGTTTATCTTCATTGGTATAATTTGAATGAATGAATGAATAAGTGTATTTATTAACATAGCAATATCATACATAGAATTTCAACAGTCGCACGGGTCCACAGACCGTACGTGCTTTTGTAATACACATTACAAGCAATATTAAAACAACAATCACAACACAGAATTAAAAGAGTAAACACGTGAATAAAAAGACAAAGGAAATACACAGTCAAAAGCAATATTAAACAACAATAAAATTAAGAGTGAATCCGAAAATAAAGATACAAAGATATTCAAATATAGCAATTTAAATTTACAGCATAGAGTACACCTTCATAAATGCACCCTCTTATAATAGATAATTACACTTAAAAGACATATATACACATAATATATACAACCCTAGCACAACAGTGACCTAAGTATGGAATAATATATATATATATATATATATATATATATATGTAGAACATTGTAGTCACTTTTGTTTAGTTGATCTTATTCCCCCCCCCCCCTTCTCTATTGGCAGCCTCCTCAGATCTCAGCTGTCTTGCCTTAAGTATAAATTTACCTAGCCCGTCCATATTTTCCGTGCCTGCCAGTAGCGTCCAACATGCTTCTGTCCCTACATTCGCAGTGGTAAAAAATCGCGGCAAATATTTTTCTCGCCATTCCTCCGTACCCCTACATCTTGCCAAGATGTGAGTCCACGACTCTTCCTCCTCGCAAATGGGACAGATTCTCGTACCATTCTCGTCAGAAATTTTCGTGCTCCTCCATGCTCCTAGTCTAATCCACGCGAGCCCCTCTCTAATGAGTTTGGTACCTGTTTTGATGTATTGCTCCATACCCCACTCCGATTTCAGCCCAGACTGTACTTCTAATGACACCTTCTCTGTGCATTGCGCAATCATTTGCTGTCTGTCAATATCACAGAGACGTTTCTTAATTTTTCTCCAAATACTTCGGCTGTTTTCCTGCCCCGCCATCCAAATGTCTCCCATCCCAATGGTTTCCAACTCTTTCTTTAATTTTGATGCCCACGTCAAATTACCTTCCATTCGCAACTGTTCACGGTAGCAGACTGCCCTAATTAGAGATTGGTTTCCGTGAACGATTCTCATCCAATATTTAACTGCTCTGATTTTGCACTCTATCGTTTCAACATGTGCCCCAAATTCCCTCATTATTCCGCAGTTTGCCGTACCCCTCCCTACACCCAGAATTCCTTTCAAAAATTGGGTCCTCACTTGATCCAGATTTCCTGTTTGTTCCCACCCCCATATTTCTCCTCCGTATGTCATCGTGGATCTAACTGTCGCTCCGTATACAGTTTCCATTAAGGTTATTGAGATATTCGGAATTCTGCAGCGTATCCGGAGAGCTTCCGCCGCTTTCACCCTTGCCTTGTGCTTCGCAATGTCAATGTGTTTTGTCCATTTTCCGTTCATTGTAAATGTGAGTCCTAAGTACACAAAAGATTTAACATTGTCCAGTATCTGTCCTGCATATGTCCAAGTCTCCTCCCTGCTCTAAACACAGCCCTTTTTGAAAGTCATTGCCTTAGTCTTATTCACATTAACTGTAAGTAGCCATTCATCGCAATAGTTCTTAAGTTTGTCCAGTCCTCGTTGCAATCCGTTTACTGTCGTAGAGCACAATACTAAATCGTCTGCGTATAAAAGTGTTGGGATCTGCAAATCCGCTACTACTGGTGCTTGAATATTCTCTGCTATCATTGTATCAGTAATATCATCCACAAAGAGATTAAATAGCAAGGGAGATAAAATACAACCCTGCCTTACTCCCCTATAGCTTCGGCAGCTCTCGGACACTCTGTTTCTGTCGTACTTCACACAGAATTCGACATTTTGATACATTGCCTGCAATGCTCTAACCATTTTACTTGATAACCCCTTTCTGCCTAGTTTGTACCATAATGCATTTCGATTGATAGAGTCAAATGCCTTCTTAAAGTCCACAAAAGCACAATGAAGCTTTCCCCGCTTAACTAACAGTTGCTTCGTTCTTAAAGTGTCTAATATAAAAGCGGCATCTGTGGTACTGTGTCCTTCTCTGAAACCCATTTGAAATTTTGAAAGTTTGCCAAATTTAGATTCCCAGTCCTTTATTCGGTTATATAACACTCTACAATAAATTTTCTCCATAATTGGCAAAAGAGTAACCCCCCTATAGTTATCCGGATTTCCAATAGTTCCCTTCCCTTTATAAATGGGATGAATAATGCCCTTTCCCCAACAGGTAGGGTAATTCCCCTCAATAAACAATCTGTTACATATCTGGAGCAAACTCCTACCAAACTCATTAACATTGGCTGCGGCTTTAAAAACTTCCGGAGGCAGCCCATCCAACCCTGGAGCTTTGCCTTCCTTCAGACTCCTCAGCGCCTGTGCTATTTCTCGTGCTGATATTTCTTCGTCCAGTATTGGGATCTCAAGATTTCCCAAAATTTGCACTTCCTTTATAAAAATTCCTTCCCTTTCACCTTTCCCGAATATTCCCATGAAATGCATTGCCCATTTTCTGGGAGAAATTTCGTTGGGTGCCTGACGGTTGCCTCTTAAATGCTTTACTACTTGCCACATCTCAGCGTTATCCCCCCGTGTTAACATATTACTAATTTTCTGAGTAATTGTGTCTTGCCACGTGGTTCTCTTTTCCCGTAAGAGCTGTTTATACTCCCTTCGCTTTTTTGTAAACAGTTTCCTAATGTCATTCTGAATTTTGACAGAGCCTCCTCTGCTTGTTTCTTTACAGCTCTGCATTGCTGGTCATACCAACCATTGAATCGTTTTACCTTACCATGCATTTGGACTTTCATTGTCCCCGCAGCCGTTGCTATTATATGCGTTAGTTCCTCCGCTGTGCCTGCGTTCCTTTCCCCTAATCTTCTTTCTAATTTATCAACAAATACTTCTTTTTCTATCGGCTTCTATATAAATTTACTAATGAATCTCCCTTCGTCCCCCTACCCCTCTTCAGGTGCATGCGCCACTATTGCCGTCTGTATATTCAGTTCCAGGACAACCGGACAGTGATGTGACTCGATACGATCCCCCACCCAAAAATTTCTAATTCTGCCAATTAAACCCTGACTTATTAAAATAAAATCTATTACACTACCCCCATTTTCATTTATGAAAGTGAGTTCTCCCTCTCGATCCTCACCGTACTTTCCATTCATTATTTCTAAAGAGAAGGCATCGCAGAAAGCAAGTAATTGTCTGCCCTCCCCATTAATAACACTATCCTTGCTCTTTCGTTGACCTTCGTGGAATTCCTCCCCCCATTGATGACCCCCCGTTAGAGAAATATTCTCCCCTCCTAACCTCGCATTAAAATCTCCTAAGAGAATTAATTCAGTTCCTGGAAACTTTTCCTGTAACTGCACTAACGTTTCGGTTAAGTCACTGAAGAAATTCCTGTTTGCATAGATAAACGAGTGTTTTGCAGCAACACCTCCCTCATTTGCAGAACAGATAGGGAAAGCCATGCGATTGATACACGTTGGATATTTGTATTCAGTTTTATGAATAATCGGGGATGTACAAAATGCCATATTTAAGAAGTAAAGGCGAAGATTACTCATAAAAATAAATCACTTCGTTTTATAATAATTCATGAAGACGCAGTAGATATCAGTATTTGAGTTTAAAACATCTGATGTGTTCCATTCTCATGATTTTCTCAAGCGGTCCCACAAGTAAATTTTCTTACAAAAGATTATTATTTTAACTATACATCACGCTAATCTTGATAAACATTATCAGAATTGGTCTTATTACTTGCTTCTTTGTAAGTAGAAGAAAAACAATGGTAATGCACATGACTAAAAGATAGCAATATCTATTAAAAGCCAATCACTATATGAAACAATTGACATTCGTTCTCCTTGCTAAAGAGTACACAAAAGAGACGAAAAGAAACATGATTTTCCGTTTGAGAAAAGGCTAATCAGCTTAAAATTGAAACGAATGACTCGATATACCACGAAAACGGTTAACTCTACAAAAAAGTCCATATGACATAAACTGTGTATTTTAACGAGATATACGTTTCCTTTATAGTAAGTTTTTGTATATTTCTTATGGTTTACCAGTTATACAAAAAGTATGCAAAAGACAACCAGAATGAAGAGGTCTTCAGAGAATATTTCCATAAAATTCAAGATTTACTTATGTTTTTCATAAAAGTATCTTAAACACATGCCATCTTGGTAAAATATAACATATCCGGGCTTGTAGGCCGTGGTCGAATATTAAAATTATTAATTACTAATTGTTTTAATATTTTAATATTCGACCACGGCCTACAAGCCCGGACATGTTATATTTTACCAATAATAACACCGGCCGTGAAAGCCAAAGACCACATTGCATCTTAATCAAAATCGTTAGAGCCAGTTTTGAGAGAGTCAAACTTTTTGAAAAACTTTCTCTGTAAAGGATAGTTTGGGGTGAGCGGATTTTCTTGAAAATATTCGTGCCGTATACTTGGAATATGCTCAACTTAAATAACAAGCTTGGTATTTAACTGGTTTTTCGTGTTTGAGCTATACTGCTCACAGATCCACACAGAGACTGGCAGAATGACACTGAAGGACATGTTTTTAATTTTTTTTTTTGATGCATTAGTCAATAACATGTAATTCCGATGAAAAATCGGTATTAACTGTTGGATTTAATATAATACTTTCTCTATTCCCTATGTACAGGTACATTGTACATACTAGAGAAAGTAAAAACTACTCTGTGACATCGGGGAGGGGTGGTAATGTACAAAATTAGTATTAAATGTTTTGCAGAGAAGACCAGTGATGAAAGAGGTTTGTATTTGTATTTCGCCTTACAGTTACATTATACGTTTTAATATGGAATTTGATATGTCAGTCTTGAAGTTGCACATAGGTCCAGCACCGCAGAATGCAGCGTGTTAACTTAGGAAATGGACGGCCTATGTGAGGAACGCTGTGAAAGAGAAATGCAGAGACAAGGGAAAAGGGAAAATTAATAACAGGCGTACCAAAACAGGAAATTAAACAGGATGACACGAGGTACAGAAATAGAGAGGGAACTCGGTCCTACAAGGAAATCGTTCCTCCTTCCGTTTTCCCTAAATAATTGTTTCCTGGTGCGCGAAGAGAAATTTTTGTTGAAGGCCGCTTTAATTTCCCTGCAGTGTCCCAACGGGGCACGTTAACATGTCCGGCGGGAACAAGACATAACCGCCAATTTCCCCCCAGATCATCATTCAATGCAAATGTCTTGCGGCTGGGAACGGTTGGCAAGCGTGCAAGTGAGTGAAATAGGCGTTCCCTCATTCCCAACACCTACTGCAAAACAATGCGAAAATTGTCGCCGATGCATTCCATTCAATTTCCCTGCTCTCCTTCTTAAGGGTACCTATAGTAAAACTTCTAAATTCTGTATTAGTGAACATACGTTTTTTCATATTTATACTACAACTAGTATTCTATGTTTTAAGCAGATATCGTATTTTCATTACAATATCTTGATTGATCAAGTTATTTGTCTTTTAATCCATTACTCTAATGGTAAACAAAATGGCCTAAAGAATGAACAAATTATAAATTTAGTGATATAAAGAACCATTTAAGAACAAGTGTTGCACAACTATTTTTACTTTTTCTGGAATATATGCACATACAATATACATCTAGTTGTATTGCACCCAAAAATTCGATGTCGAGATTTCACCGGAAAAATATTTTTCATGTCCCCTGAGGCCGAAATAAGCATTTTTAGAAAAACGCCCCTATATGGATGTGTGTCTGTGGACAGCATAGTTCAAAACGAAAGGATGGTAAAATACCAGTTGGTATTAACGTTTAGTATCTTATGAGGATGCGACGTGAGATTTTCAGTAAAATCCCGCCTTTACGTGAAAACATTTTCCAAATTTTTTTTCTTTCAAAAATTGGCCATAACGATTTTGATTAAGATACCCGTATATTAACTAGCCTTACCTGAAATTTTTTTCCAAAATTTGTATTTTTCCAAAATTGGCTTTAATTTTAGATTAAGATGCCGTATATTAAAGTTATTTTGATGAGAAATGAAATATATTTTGAATTTTCTATGAATAGCCTCTAAAGACCTTTTCACTCTGCGTGAATTATGCTGAATTTGACAGAACTGGTAAATCGTAAGAGATAGACAAAACTTATCCACTGTACAAAAAGTAGATCTTGTTGAGACACAATTTATTTATGTCATATACATTATATTCGTGGAGTTGACCATTTGTGAACTATTCCTTCAGTTTAAAATACTTAAACTTTCCTCATATTACAGCTCCTGGGAATGCAAAGAAACGGATTTCAAGCACATGGAAACCCAGTTTTAATAGATTTGAGTATCGCTTTAGCCTGGTATATTCTCTTATTTCCCAACTACCTACAGGAAAGCAGGCAATAAGACCATTTCCGGTAATGTCCATCTCGTTTAGCATGAAATACATAGAAGAATAAGCTTTTTAACAATAATTTGTTGCCAAGATGTGAAGAAAGATTAAATGAAACTTATCAGAGTTTTAGAAAAAAAGTCTGTGTGTATTTGTGTGTGTGTGTGTGTTCGTGTGTCTGAATACGATAACTCAAAAACGATAAGTTGGTATTAAGGTTAGTATCTTCCAAGGATACAACACGAAGATTTTCAGAAAAATCCTCCAACCGCAAGCTACCCTTTACATGGAAAATTTTCTAAAAATGTGGCATTTCCAAAAATGGCGCTAACGATTTTGCTTAAAATACCGTATATATTTACATGCCAAACAAATTGTATATCTTGAATTTTCTGGGAGTAGCCTCTGAATACCTCTTTATTCTGGATGAATTTTGCTAAATTTTACATAACTGGTAAACGTAAGAGATACACAAAAGATACAGATCTCGTTAAAAACAATTTATACCATGGACATTTTTTGAGTTCAGCTTGTTATGGTTTTGCATTTTACTTTTAAACGACTTAAATTTTTCTCAGATGGGAGACATCTTCCATTTAATACCTCTTTTGTTTTATTTCTAGACACACAAAGAGAACCTCACTGCAATTGCTTCACATAATGATTGCTTTTGTAAGATTGACTGTCATTTTAACCTAGTGTCTTCCCTTATTTACCATATATTTACAAAGAAGCAAATAATAAAAACATTTCTTCTAATATTTATTTCGCTTAGAATAACGTAGAAGGAAGAAAAGTCTTTGTAACAATAGTTTCTGATCAAATAGGTTGAGAAAGTCATGTGTATGGAACACATCAGTTTTTTACTTTCTCTACACGTACTATTCTCATAATAGATAGAGTAGGTATCGTATTCATTAAAAACTTAATGTCAGATTTAACCAGAAATATATATTTTGTAACCCTGATTCCAAAAACTGGATATTTAGAAGAAAAAAATTATCCGCGTTTGTATCTGTGTGTGTGTTTGTGGGGAGCATAGCTAAAACAAATATGCCGTTTACCACCAAACGTTATATATAAATTCAGTATCTTCCAACAATGTAACACAGAGAGCTTCAAGAAAAGCTCATTCTCCAAACTACCTTTAAGTAGAGCATATTTTGAAAATTTTGTTTTTCTCAGAAATGATTCCAACATTGTTAATTAAAATACCGCATATCTGATATATATATATATATATATATATATATATATATATACACATGACAAATAAAAGGTATATCGTGAATTTCCTTGAGGTAACCTCTGAAATCCTGTTCATTTTGAATGAATTTTGTATTACTAGTAAACGGTAAGAGGTAGACAAATCTTACTGCACAAAAATCGTGCATCTCAAAACACATAATTTAGGTTCCCTTCCTTTTTTTTTTTTTTTTTTTTTTTTTTTTTTTGTGAAGGTAACGGTTTCCGAGAAATTCCTTGTTTTAATTTTAAAATCTTTATGTTATGTTTAAAATTTTAAAATATGTTTATTTTACTCCTGACCAAGCAAAGAAGCGAATTTCAATAACCAGCGTATAGCGACGCTTTTAAAGCATTTGACTAATTCTTTGGCATAGTGTGTTCCCTTAACTCCATTAAAATGGATAGAAATAATAATGTTTTGTGAGAAGTGTGTAGAAGCTAGAGGAAGCCATGTGAAATGAATGTATGCTATTTCTTTTAGCTGTGTTGCTCTAAGTGTGAAGGAAATGGGATTAGCAAATAAAGACTGTAGTTGTTGATAAATCCGACACTGCACCTCGGCGTGAACTAAAGCGACAAATGCGTCACCGAACTTTGAGGCGAGTTGCAAGTGAGAATCACTTTGAAACAGCGTATCACGTGGGTCGTTTGTCACCACCTCCTCCCCCCAACCCCTTACTGAGACCGGCCGTCCTCTTGAGTGCATTTGGCGCCAATAAATAATACATGAGTAGGAGAAGGCAGCATATTCCATACATCGATCACACTTCGGTGCTCTTTAATGGTAGTTTCGAAACGTGCTTAACTTTATCTGCTCCTATTCTTAACCTCAAGTGTTGATTGATATCTGCCATTCTCAACGAGATACATCAAATGACTTCGCTATTTCTGAAACGTTCTGTTCTTACCACCACTTGGTTTAGCATAATGCGACTGTATGACTTTAGACCAGTGGCGGATGCTTGAAATACAAATACGATTATTTACTTTCCCTACATATTACATGGATCATAGAGAAGGTATTGCATTCCACCCAAAAATTCGATATCAAGATCTCACTGGAAGTACATATTTTGTGGCACTTTGAATGCAGATAAAATAAAAGGAGTTTTTGAGAAAGTTCCTGTGAGTGTATGTATGTATGTATGTATGTATGTATGTATGTATGTATGTATGTATGTATGTATGTATGTATGTATGTATGTATGTATGTATGTATGTATGTATGTATGTATGTATGTATGTATGTATGTATGTATGTATGTATGTATGTATGTATGTATGTATGTATGTATGTATGTATGTATGTATGTATGTATGTATGTATGTATGTATGTATGTATGTATGTATGTATGTATGTATGTATGTATGTATGTATGTATGTATGTATGTATGTATGTATGTATGTATGTATGTATGTATGTATGTATGTATGTATGTATGTATGTATGTATGTATGTATGTATGTATGTATGTATGTATGTATGTATGTATGTATGTATGTATGTATGTATGTATGTATGTATGTATGTATGTATGTATGTATGTATGTATGTATGTATGTATGTATGTATGTATGTATGTATGTATGTATGTATGTATGTATGTATGTATGTATGTATGTATGTATGTATGTATGTATGTATGTATGTATGTATGTATGTATGTATGTATGTATGTATGTATGTATGTATGTATGTATGTATGTATGTATGTATGTATGTATGTATGTATGTATGTATGTATGTATGTATGTATGTATGTATGTATGTATGTATGTATGTATGTATGTATGTATGTATGTATGTATGTATGTATGTATGTATGTATGTATGTATGTATGTATGTATGTATGTATGTATGTATGTATGTATGTATGTATGTGCAGGTAGATAGGTAGTAGTCACAGCATATCTCAACAACAAAATTTTGGGTATACCTTGTCAGCATAATCAAAAGGCTGCGCAGAGCGCTGAGAGCGCAACTATCGCCGATTATGACATTCTCCCTTCTCCCGCATCTCCATGTGACATCAGACACGCATGCGTATCCCAGCACGTCAAGTGGCGGGAGAGAGGGCATTGCAAGCGGCAGTAAGTGATCACAAAAGCATAGTGTACCGTTCATTTTAACAGTTCATAAACTTAGAAATATTGATATTAACAACGCCTAAGTTCTCCTCTGGTAAGTCCAGATAGGTTTGGGGCATTGTTTATAATGTTACCCCATACTTACGAAAACAAGCACTTCTTCTCATCTGCATGCAGTCATTATCGCGCGCATTGCACCAGTGATATAGCATAGTTGAAAAACTCTACCTCCATCCACGTCTTTCCTACCATCTTCGTACCGGCCAGCTAAAGCGGGAAGAGGGGAAGCAGTTGGAGGCGTGAGCTGCGCAAAGCGAAATGTGACAATATTTTTAATTACCTTAGCAAGTTACAAATATCATATTTGATATTTAGGTTCACTATCTACTAAGGATGCGACACGAAGATTTTCAGGAAAATCCCTCATTCCAACTACCCTTTACGTGGAACCTTTTTCGAAAATGTTTATTTTCTTAAGAAAATTTCAAAAATTTCAAATATCCAACCTTTTTCCTAAAGGTTAGTTATGTGATGGGGGGTTTATATGAAAACCTTCATTTGACATTCTTTAAGTATAGTAAACTTAAATACCAAATTTCATATTTAGCCGACGATGTGTTCACACACACACACACACACACACACACACACAAACACAGTGACACATGCGAACAAACACTCGCGGAACTTTTTCTAAAAATGCTATTTTGGGGTTCGTACAACGTGCATTTCCGGTGAAATCTCGGTATAGACTTTTTGGATAGAGTGCAATACCTTCTCTATCTATGTACCAAGTGCTATGAAGAGAAAGTCAAAAGCTCAAACTGTAGCGGGAAAGGAAACCGTTCGTAAGGTCTTTGGACAATATGAGGGATGTAAAAGACATAGAAGGTTCTTGGGCTATAAAGCCAGAACGCTAGCCGTGGAGATGACACTCCCATAGGAATGTGAGTTACTTTGGTGTTAGCACCTAAAGGAAATGCTAAAATTGTAACGATTGGCTCAAGAAAGTAGACGCCACCACACGCAACAAAATAAGCCAATCAAAGCTTAGTTTTAATTTTTCATCAGAACAGGGGTGTTTGGTACATATTCTAAGGGGATGAGAGACATTACCTTGTCACCAGTTTGTTCACGAATCACGCTGGCTGTTATTTAAGTAAGCAATGGGATATGCTAAATCTCAAGCTTCACTTGTAAATAAACGTGTAGAGCATTGGATAGTGCAGTTTCAGTTAGGATCTTCGTATGTATAAAAGTGTATAGTAATTGTTATTTCACACAAGTCGTAGGACAGGAGTTGGGTAGTAGAGTCAGACTGAAATGTTCAATGCCATAGCCGGAATTTGAACCATGGATCTCCCGGTCTCTAGCCGGGTGCTTTACCACTATTCTAACATGGTAACATGCTGTCACGGCATTAATTGACTTAATAGTTGGCTATACTATGAATCCTGCGACTTAAAATACTTACGACATTGTAAGTCACCATTAGGGGCCGGTCCCCATGGCCACGCTCGCTAAAGCGTCTCGCTTTGGTGCTTCGTGGGCAGGGGATCGTGGGTTCGAGTCCCGCCTTGGGCATGGGTGTTATATGTTTGTGCAATGTGTATATGTTTGTAAAAGAAACAGTAAAACCAGTAATCAGTAAAGCCTACGGGGGGAAATGCAAATAGGGATACAGTACCGGAGTCCTGATCAGCCTCCGTTACTGTTTTAAAAATAAAAAACAAAGAAAAAAAAATTAGGGTTTGTCATCCCAAAGTAATTTGAGATCCCCTGTGGTTTACCGGGAACCATGAGTGTAAGTTGAGAAGTTGATATGGTAGCCTAGTGGTAGAGTCACTGGCTAGAGACGTTGTTCAAATCCCGGCTATGGCCTTGAATTTTTCAGTCTGTATCTACCTATCCAATTGTTAAAAGTCTTTGGTAACGGTTTGAAATAAATACTCAAACTTATAATCTTAATGTTTTATCTATAAAAATAAGTCTACGTTATCTAAAAACTAGAGAACTAAGGGAATATATTAGGCTTAAGGGATAGTTAAATGTTTTAAAATCTGTCGCTATGCAATTGGGATTGAAATTCGCTTCTTTGCACGTAAGAAAATGGGCGGCTTCCTGTTTGAGAAACCTTGGCTCCACAACAAAAATATAAACGACATAAATTGTGTTTTGATGAGATCTACATTTTTTGTGTGTAAGTTTTTTGTCTATCTCTTACAATTTAGCAGTTATGCCAAAATCATCTAAAATAAAGAGAACTTCAGAGGCTATTCCCAGAATATACATTTTGTTTGTCACGTAAATATCGTTAATATAGAAATTTTAATAAAAACCGTCAGAGCAATTTCTTAGAATTTCAAAAATTAGAAAATATTTTTACTTTCTCTATACGCACTATGTATAGTGTATAGAGAAGGTATTGCACTCCACCCAAAAATTCGATACCGAGATTTCACCGGAAATATATGTTTTAGGGTCTCCTGTATACAACAAAGGCATTTTCAGAAAAAGGTGTCCGTGTCCGAATTTCAGTCACATAGCAACTACTTTTGACTATCACTTTAACCTATGATAATCCCTCATTTCGCTTCTACTTTCAATGAAGCTTTTTAATAATATCTTTTGCAGAGATGTAGAGAAAGTCATGTGAATGGAATACATCAGATTTTTCATGTAAAGAATGGTGGGAGTAAGGAAATTATCTTGAAAATCTTTGTGTCGCATCTTTGGAAGATGCTAAACTTAAATACCTAGTTTGTTATTTAACTGATATTTCGATTTTGACTTATTCTATTCAGACATACACACATAGACTAACTTTTTTCTAAATATGTTTTTATTTATTTATTTATTTTATTTTTTTTTTTTGGGAATCAGGGGTCTCAAAATATATATTTCCGATATACTGATATCGAATGTTTGGAAATGCCATACCTTCTCTATCTGCTATGTACTTTATATGCGGTAGAGAGAGTAAAAATAGGAACACTCCAAAACAATACAATTTGCTACATAGCAACCTCTTCTGCTTCACATATTCCTTAACTGCATATAATAATTACCGGAATCCTTAAGTATTCAGCAAGTAAAACCTTGGTTTGTTTTGGGAGTGAAACCGATAATCGGTAGCAATAGAAGTGTGTTCCCTTGACCCCCAAATCTGATTGGAATATTCATTCTGTGAATTGTAAATGATATGATATCAACGGTTGGGAGAAGCAGCATTTGTGTGTATAAGCAAACAATGCAACCATGGTCTACAGCGCCATGACTCGACCTCATTACGTCATCTGATGTATAAAGGTTTTCAGTGGCGCATAGCGAAAACGCACTGAACTATATCAAAACAAATGATGGGGCACTAATGCATTTTCAGAAGAGCGAAACGTAGGGATCACTACGCTGTAAAACAAAAGGCTTTTTTCGCACCGAAAATTACTATAGCTCAGCAAGGGCTCAAGTGCTTCAGGTTTTCGTGACTTATCAAGATCTGATATTTCAGGAGTTAATTGCGGAACTGATTGCTCTTGCAATTATTATAGATGTGTATTATTAAACTGAGCTAGGAGAAACCGCTGCTTTCTCTCTGTGTTCCATTCACATGGCTTTCTCTATCTATTCCGCAAACAAACCAGTTTTACTAAATATTGATCTTTTATCTACAAAATGCTAATTTAAATAAATATTAGCAAATAATCTTATTACTTAGTTCCTTGTAAGTGGAAGGGAAATAAGGGAACACACCAGGCTAAAGCAACACTCCTTAAAAAAAAAAAAAAAAAAAAACTGTTGCTATACCACATAACTCTCTTTCTACGACAAGGAATAAAACTAAAGAGAAATGAAATGGAAGAGGGCTTAAGTAATGGAGAAAAATTTAGGCAATAATGAATATCTCGGAAATAGTTACCTCTACAAAAGAAAACTGCATATGACATAAATTGTGTTTTTATCGAGGTCTTCCTTTATGTGTTAGTATATTTCTGTCTAATTGTTACATTTCAATAGCTATGCTCAAGTCATTCAGTATGAAAAGAATAGTGGATATTCCCAAGTGATTAAAGATATATATTATTTTCCATATAAATGCCTTTAATATATAGCATTTTAATGGAAATTGTTATAGGCCGCCTTTTAGAAACTCCAAACTTTCGAAAAATGTATTATGTAGAGAGAAGTTGGAGTAGCATCCTTAAAAACTACCAAGTTTGGTATTTAACCAAGCTGACCATAGATAGACACATACACACGCCTTTTTAAAAACACGTCTTTTTGGATTCAGACGTCCTCAATACATGTATTTCCGGTGAAATCTCAGTATCGAATTTTTGGGTGAAATACAATAGCTTCACTATCAACTATGTATATATGTACATACGTGCTACAGAAAGAAAAAAAATGAAAGAAATGAAAATTTGACGTATCACTTTCAGATGACTATCGTTTATTAGTGGCTTTTACTGTCATTCAAAATCCTCTTGTTCAGTTCCTTTTTGTTGAGTGTTGCTGCTACCGAAGTTTTCTTTTTACTTTCTCTAATGAGTATTATGTGCATACATAGTAGGTAGAGAAGGTATTGTATTACAATCAAAAGTTGTACACTGAGGTTCCACCGGAAATACGTGTATATGTGTATGTGTGAGTGTGTAGCGACAGCATAACTGAAAAACAAAGAGTCTGTTAAATACCAAATGTGATATTTAAGTTTTGTATCTCCAAATGATAAGCACAAGATTTGCAAGATAATTTCCTCACCCCAAACCAACCTTTACATGGAAAAAAAATTCGAGAATTTATATTTGTTCAAATGCATTATGAATTTAATCCAAATATCGTAGATTAAAAATATTTATATAAGAAATAAAATGTTATACTTGAATTTTCTTGGAGTAGCCCCTGAAGTACTTTTCATTCTAGTTGAACTTTGAATAACTGGTAAACCGTAAGAGTTAAACAAAACCTTAGTACACAAAAAACTGTATTTCGTCAAAACCCACCATTTATGTCCTTTAATAAAATTGTTTGTCGCGGAATTAAACATTTCCAAGATATTTTTTTTTATTGGCTTCAGTTTAATAATACTCTATACTTTTCTCAAGCAGGATATAATCCATTTTTCCTTTGGTTTACTCCAGATCATGTAAAGAGAACCAAATTTTAATGTCAATATCATGGAGATAACTTTTTAAAAATGTGACTATCACTTTAGTCTAGAGCATTCCCATTGTTCCTTCTACTTAGAAGAAAATAAGCAATGGGACTACTTCTGCTAATGGTTATTTCGATTAGCATAAAGTACATAGAAGCGTAATGTTTTGTAAGAATGGTTTATTTGCAGAAGAGATAGAGAAAGTCATCTGAATAGCACACATCAGATTTTTAGAGCGAAAAAAGCTACATTGGCTCGACTTTGCTCAACTATTTATTAAATGGACTCTCTCTATTACACAATAACACAGTTGCAGGTAGAAGTTCTGCAGGGCTTTTATAGAAATGGGTAACCAATCTCACGGACTGCTACGTATATTTTTGGTGCGCAAATGACTTTATTGTGGCTATGTATGAAAAATAAATTCAAATTATAAGCTCCATTTAGGTATATGCATTACATTTTATACCGGTCATGCCAAAGGCGTATTTTATTTGATAATGTATAAATTAATAACAATTAGTCACTAATTATGAGCTCTGAATTATTTATTGTGCAAACTTCAGATCGTTATAATCATAAACATACATAAACCTCTCAGAACTAGTATAACGTTCTACTTGCTCAGTACCACATCCAAAGGAAATAACTGGACTAGAGAGACCACATTCAGATGAAAACAAATGATAAATTTACTACTGATTATGAGATTATGAATTAATAAAAAAGTGATGGATTTGGTCTCGTTAAACAATATATTATGCGTATATACCAAAAAATACCAAATTTTGCTCTACATTGGAAACAAGAATTTATTCTGTTCTGAATGAACCAAACTGCTTGGAACGTCAATAATTCAAGTAAGGCCTTGCATTTCTGTCAGCATATATCGCTTGAAATATTCACCTTCGAACAAATTTGACTGCACTCGGGCATTTTACATTACATGGTGCACTCCTACGCTTAAATTGTTGCATATGCAGCAATGTTTACGGTGCCCCAGTTCAACCATTGACCGACACTTGTGGGTGTATATGACCTGTTTCATCTTAATCGAATTGCAGAAATAGCTATATTACACATTGCTTATTCGTAAAAAGAGAACAGTTATAGTGAATTGCTTATGAACTGGGCGTTATATCTGGCCGTATAACTCCATACCGCTTCCATGCAATTGCAACAAACAACTGAAAATCGTTAGGATTTTAAAGGAATGATGTATTGATTAAATCAAAATATTAATAATGGACATTTCGGATGTGGTTCTCGCCACAAAAAAAAATATTTGAAATAAGTGGTATACTTTAACGGTATTTATATATATTTTAATTTATTTAGGTATTGCAAAAGAGTTATCAATTACACAAGTCTGTACAAAATTCCTCGTGAATGAAGAGGTCTTACCGGACCATATCTAGATAATTTGAGATATGATTTTTATACTTTAACTAAAATGGATTTAATACGTGGTTCTTTAATAAAAAAACATTAGAACAATTTTGAGAAGAAAAATGTTCCATATAAAGGGTAATTGGGGTGGAAGAAAAATAGTAAGCAGGTATTAATAAATTTAGTGGCACTATTTGTAGAATAAAGGGCTCTAGTTATGACACCAAGATTTTTAAAAAATTCCCTAACTCCAAACTACTGTTGTTGATTTTCTGTAAAAATGATTCAAATTTTTATCAAAACTACCGATTATTATAAATACTTTCATAAAAATGAAATTATATTTTAAAATTTCTGAAAATACCCTGTAAAATTCTCTTCATTATGATTGACTTCCTTATAACTAGCAGCAAAATCTTGCTACAAAAAATATTGGTCTCGTCAAAGCATACCATATATGAAACACAATTGTTGGTGGAAATAACCATTTGCGAGACATTCTACGTTATGAAATGCGAAGTGATGTTCATCTGAATCTGTAGTTCAGTTTTTTCCCGACATTGTGTGCTCACAATAAAGGTTAACCTCTAACCGAGTTTCGAATTTGAGATCTGTTGACTGTGAAATTGGCTCGCTAACCACGCACCACAGAGGCAGGTGTATTTTAGTTTTACTTTCTCTAGACATACTATGCAGGTACGCAATGTATAGAAAAATATTGCATTCCACCCAAAAATTTGATTCCGAGATTTCAGCAAAAATACGTGTTTTGAGGTCCCCTGAATAAAAAATCGTTTTAAAAAAGGCGCATGTGTTTTTCCATGAACACGATAACTCAGAAACCAAACTCGGTTAAATACCAACTTGATATTTATGTAGGTGCGGTATCTTCTAAGGATTGGACACGAAATTTTCAAGAAAATTTCCCCAACCCAATCACCCTTTGCATGGAAAATGTTTCGAAAATTTTGAATTTCTCAAAAATGGCTAACGATTTTGATTAAAATGGCATATGCTGAAGATATTATTGTGACAATAACAAAGATACTTTTGTTTAGTAGTGTATAAGACCCATGTAAAAGACTGATGATCTATTAGATTTTTTATATATTTTTAGGAAATCATACTCATCAAAAGACGACAATATATAATGAGAACTCTTTGAATTTGTCATGTTGGTTATACATAGCCCACTGTCTGTCAGGTATTTTTTACAAGGATAAATCTATTTACTGCACTGTGATTTTATATACAAACGTAAACATTCATCCTAACATTATTAAACGATATATTTTGTGAACTTCTTCCTAGGACTTTTGTTTCAACTGGGTGCATTTTGTAATACTGTTCCATTTAAATATTTATTCATGATTTAATGTTTGTTACAATAGCAATTGTTTTCTTATTTTTCGTTGCTCATATTGCAATTTTCATTGTGTCCAATAATGCTTAGCCAGAACAACAATAATATTGGTGATATTAAAATACACTTTTGTAGGAATAGTTTGTTATACTGTTGTTTATTTGTTAGAATAGGAAGAGAAAGTCTTGTGAATGGAACACATTTTTCTTAAATCTACAACGAAATGTTTAAGGAAGCTATTAAGATATAGGTATATGTACTAACAAGAACTAGAAGAAAACATTTTTGTAACAACAACTCCTGAGTGGAGGAGCGGAGGAAGATTCTTCTGTGCGCCGCATTCTGGAGGTTAGGGGCTCAATCCCCATAGCTGGCCTACCTGACCCATGGATTTTTTTCGTGATCGCCAGGAAAATGCTGGGTAAGTGTTCATCGGGTTTTTAGCTGTATGGTGGATCACGTTGTTATCGGAACTCGGCTATGTCATCATCCGGATCTGCTCGCCCTTCGAGTCTCTCCATTCATCCCTCCCACACTGGGGTCACGAAAGAAACAAAGGGTCCTAAGGTTCCTCATCTCACCCATGTCTAATCCTTATCTCAACAGTAGTTTGTAAAAGGGTGGATAGAAAATGTCATGTGCATGCAACACGCGATTATTATATTCTCCTGATCAGAGGAGAAAAAATAAATAAATAAATAAACAAAAAACCGGAATTTCAAAACCATCAGTTGGTGACCATATCTTCAGGTGGTTGACTTAGATAGAGCCCATACCATATTACCACTTTCTCGTTATATCTAGAAGGAACTTTGTTGTGAAACTGTTTTTACAAACATATTTGAATCTTATTGATATAAAGTGGATAGAAATGTATTTTATTGAAGAACGAGTAGAAAAGTTTACATGAAGATAACACGCCAAAATATTTTACTTTCTCTATATATACTATATGTATATAGCAGGTGGAGAAGGTATTGTATTCCACCCAAAACTTCGATGTCGAGATTTCCCTGGAAGTATATGTTTTGTGTCCCCTGATTAAAAAAAAACATTTTTAGAAAAAGGTACATGTGTATGTGCGGGTGTGTGTCAGTCGTCAGCATAATTCAAAAACGAAAAGTCCAAATTTGGTATTTAAGTTTAGAATCTTCCAAAGATGCAACTCGAAGATTTTCAAGAAAATTCCCCTACACCAAGCTACGCTTTACATAGAAAAATATTCTGAAAATCTTGTTTTTCTCAGAAATGACTATAACATTGTGATTAAAATATCGTATATAAAATACATTTACAGAAACTGGTAAACCGTAAGAGATAGAAAAAACTTACGACACAAAAAATGTATATCTCTATAAAATACATAGTTTATGTCATATACATTTTTTGTAGAGTTAACTGTTTCCGAGATATTCCTTGTTATTGATTTAAATTTTAAACAATTTAAGCATTTCTCAAATGGTATATCATCTTACGTTTCATCTCTCTTTTATTTTACTCTAGACCGCCAAAGCTAACCGAATTCCAATTGCTTCACATATCAACCGACTATTTAAAATAGTTTACTATCAATTTAGCCTAGTCTATTTACCTTTTCTCCGTTCTGCTTAGTAGGAACTAATACAATCATTTCTGCTAATATTTATCTCGATTACTGTAATGTAGATAAAGGAATACCCTTTTGTAACAATAGCGTGTAGAGGAAGTCAAAGCAGCCTTTTTCCTTTCATTACTTTGTGTAAGAATTACCTTACTGGACAATATTAATATTAGGTTATTGCAATTATTTCTAAGTATGTTTAAATCAAAATTAATATATTTCTTCAAACGTCCAATGGTCCAATCAATTGGTTTTTTAAAAATCTGTATATTCGAGTTCCAAATTAAACAAACTTCCAAATTCATGGGTGTAAACAAGGAATTTGCTTAAAGTTCGTTGCAGCTGAAATAATAATACTCCTGTTTTATTGATTGTATAAATAGGTAAATATCTGGGTGACGATTATCATAGTGAACTCCGGAAACCAAAGCCATGTGTATACTTAGTCGAGTAAGCATACGGGTGATTCAGCATTCTGTTGCATCGAGGCGTACAGAGAAGACACAAATACTGAGGTGCTTACGAAGGTCGCTGGATATTCCAACACAAATGCTGCGGCAGCTATTGTTAATGTACCGTTTGTATTTGCGTACACAACCGAACCAAAGAGGGCTACTCAGCTATCCGCTAGGTTCATGAATATCGTTTAAGACTCAATGGTGCCTAAATTGGGGCTTTATCAGCCTGAGATATATTCCTGATTTACTTTAATATTGATTATTACCACCAATCGCTAATTTATAATAGCACATAGTAGTGGTAGTAGCAATAGAAGAAGCAATAGTAGTAGGAATAGTAGTGATAGTAGGAGTAGTAGTAGAAGTAGCAGTAGTAGACTTAGTAATAGCAGAAATAGAAGGAGTTATAGTTTAGTAGTGTAATAGAAGTAGTTGTAGCAATAGGAGTAGTAGTAGTATTAGTAGTAGTAGTACTACTAGTAGTACAAGATAGTAGTAGTAATAGTAGTAGTAGTAGTAGTAGTAGTAGTAGTAGTAGTAAAAGTAGTGTAATGATAGTAGTGGTGGTGGTAGAAGTAGTAGAAGTAGTAGTATGATAGTGAAGCATTAAAAGTAGTATTAGAAATAGTGATAGAAATAGGTAGTACTAGTATTAGAAACAGTAGAAGTAGTTCTAGTATTAGAAGTAGTAGTACTAGTTGAAGAAGAAGAAAAAGAAGAGTTGGACATCTTGCTCACTGCGACACTATTACAGATCGATTTTAGCTACATCCTTGGGAGGCAGGGATAAGGTGAAGGAGTCGGAGGAGCTCCCATGCCTTCAAGATAGGCACAGAAGTTTCAGTTGTAACACTCGCGCATTTTGAGAAATAATTACAAGAGAGCGATGCAGGAAAGACAGATCATTCAGGCGGCCGTGCAGAGAAATATGAGGAGAGTGCAAGCAACTGCACTATATTCCCGGCAGCGCCGGCGCTGCAAAACCTGAAGGGAAATAAGATAAGAGAAAAAATAGGGAAAGAAGATTCATGGCTGAATACATCATCCATGCAATCGCCTTGGCGACAAGGGGAAATCCATGAAACAAAAGAAAACATACATATGGCCTATGTCTATAGCGTCTGTTACCGGTAGTCGAACTGAGGACTTCCCGAATCCAACCCTCATACATTATCTTGGAGCCATCTCGCTAGGTGGTAGTAATCATCGCCTTTCATGTTTTAAGCCTTTTGTGTCTTTCCGATCTCACTATTTAAAATGTTCTGTCCATTTTTTTTAGATCTGCCGCTGTTTCGTGGGTATTTTGGTTTATATTTTAAAACCAGCTTCGTGTAGCGATGTGCATTCACCCGTTGGTTTTGTTATTTTGATTGCTTTTGATTCTTTCTAGTAGATTAATGTTTTTAATTTAGACTTTTGAGACAAGTGTCTCAGGCATTCCTGGGACTAACACTCGGGAGGCCGTGGGTTCAATTCTCACGGCCCACCACTCTGACCCATGTTTTTCAGGTGTTCAGGGTTGTAGATGTCGGGAAGAAGTGGTTCTTTTTCGTGGCAGTGAATGCTTTTTGGAAATACAACTCTCAGCGTGGGATGTCATTGGAGTCATCTGTAGGACCCAGAGGGGACTTGGTGCTCCCCGCGTTGATATATAAACCTGCTTCGACTACGTTAAGGACCGTCCACGGTGGCTCATTCCCCGCATTTTGGTTTCGGCCACCGTCGTTATTTTTCTCATTTTATCCTATTCTCCTGGGTTCTGATACATGGCGGCTGCTATGCGCACGCAGACACTTGTACCGGTTTCACAAATGTTTTCACTGTCTGTCGGTTGTCCGACGTCATTGTTCTTTATCTCCATTCTTCCTTACTAAAACCTCTGATTTGTGTTATCTGTTATATTGGTTTCTACAGGTAATTCTGGGACGAATCTTTTTTTGGTTCTTTCTAGTGGAGTTCACACACATTTACATGAGAGAGGAAGAGGAAAAAAATAAGGAGAGCGAGAGAAATTCAGAGGGAGAGATATATAGAGTTAAAGAAAAAGATGTATACAGGGAGAGAGAGAAATACATAAAAGAGAGGAGCAGAGAGATAAAAGAGAGAGAACTACGTGAGAGAAAGGGAGAGAAATAAATAGGGAGTTTGAGAGGAAGAAAGATAAATAAGAAGAGCTTGAAAAAAACATGAGAGCAGGACAGAAATAAACAGGATAAGACAAATTAATGAGAAAATGAAAGAAACATTTAAATAAGGAGAGTGAGGAAAATACAGAGAGAGAAGGAAGAAGATAAATATAAAGGGCGGGAGAAATATGTGAAACAGAGATAAATGCAGAGAATGAGAGAAAGAGATATAAACAAGCAGAGTGAGAGAAATACTTGTGACAGAGGGAGAGAGGTAAGTAGAGGCAGTGAGAGAAATATATAAGGAAGGGAGAGATAAACAGAGACAGTGAGAGAAATATGTGACATGAAAAGGGAGAATGAGCAATAGATCTGTAAAATAAAAGAGAGAGAGTGAGAGAGAGCGAGAGAGACGGTGCGGAAGAGAGGGGGGAAGGATCGGACCTCAATGTGATAAGTTAATGTCGGCTAGTATGCCTGCAGTCAAAATACCTAAACGAGCAATATCTCTCAATAATGCTCGGAAACAATTTCAGAAAAAGCTAAACATGGTATATACAAGTATGGTAAAGGTATGGATAATGATGACGAGTTTGAAAATAGGAGACGAAGTGGGCGGGTACTGAAAGACACCGTCATCCCCGCCTGTAATGATTGAAATGATTTATTACATAATTTCCTGCCGGTACAAGGCGAATAAGACAATACAGTAGGCTAAAGCTGATAACATTGAATTCCGGTTCTCTTTGCATAGCGTTTGAGAAAAGTATAAGTATTGCAAAATTTAAACAAATAGCTAGGAATATGTCGTTTATCTTTACAAAATATGTATTTGAACGTAAATAATGTGCTTTATCAAGATAGACACTTTTAGTGCAGTAAAATGCACGGTTTACCGATTATGGAAACGTCATACAGGATGAAGAGTGTTTCAGAGGCTGGTCCCATAAAATTCAAATGCAAATCACTCTAGTTTACGCTATTTTAATCAAAATCATTGTAGTTATTTTTGAGAAAATTCTGAAAAACTTTTCAAATAAAGGTAGTTTATGATGGATTTTTCAGAAAATCCTCGTATCGCATTTTTGGAAAATACTTATTTACATACAGGTGCACACACATACACACGGTTACACCATTTGCCTCTCACCTAGATGGCCCGGTTCGATCCCAAGCGACCGCTTGTGAGATTTGTGGGAGGCAAAGTGGCGCAAGGGTGGGTTTTCTCCGGGTTCTCGGTTTCCCCCGCCATCGCATTTCATCGGTGTTCCATTTTCATACCATTATCACCAGTGGCATCGCCTGCGGTGCCACAAGTAGTAGAAGCTGGCGTTAAACACTATAAAATACACACACACAAACAAACCTTTTTCTAAACAGACCAGTTTAGGAATTAGGAATCCTCAAAATAAGTATTGCCGGTGAAATCTCGATGTTTGGGTGGAATACAAATCTTCTCTACCTATGAATTATGCCTATCTTGCATGGAATTTATAAGACATTTGTTCGTATAGCTGACAACACTGTAGGTAATCTTATTTGTACCTATAAAGAAACATATGTGCATCTGCTTGAAAAAGTCAAGTGAGTACATAATGGAAAAATTAAATTGCGTTTGTGTTAAATAAATGTTGTTAAATGCTCTATGTTATGAATAAGCAGTTTTTAGTAAATGGTAGCTGTTTAAAATGTACATTATAGTTTAAAAAACTTAGCCAAACCTGGTATTCAACCCCCATCTTCAAAGACATTTATAAAACACATTAACCCGCCTGGGTAGTGTGGTGGTAGCGTGTCTGCTTCACATTCGAAATGCTATGAGTTCGAATTTCGCTTAGGGTGAGTTACTAGGATAAGGGTTTTTTCCGGGGTTTCCCCTGATCCTGAGAATACGAATGTCGAATAACCTTAAGCTCCATGGACCCCGAGATCATTTTGAGCATCATTTCACCAATTTCAATCATCGTCCGATATGACCAACTAGGTTAAAGGACGTTAAGCTAAAAAAAAAAAAAAATCAGAAAAATGTACTTATTTATTTTAATTGCATAAAAAATTTAAACATTTCGGAATACAAAAAGTACACCTGGCCATCAGACGCCATTTTAAATTGTTTAAGATACTGGAGCTACAACAAGGTATTAACGGTGGAAGTGGAACGCGGTAAAAAACTTCAATTCGGCGAGATCTAATTCGTATCATGCAAAGTAAAAAACAAAGTTATGCAAAAGCTAAACAACCACTCAGGTAAAAAGACAGCAAAAGCAGCGGCATAGGAGAGGAAAAAGAAAAGCTGAGGGTCCAGCTTACCAACCTGGTGGATTTTAATGTGAGACATGCATTCCATTCTTTTGTTGTTTTTTGGCTAATAATATTTGGCATCACCTTAAACATTGGAATACTTGAGTCACTCTAATAACCAACGTCTAGAAATCAATGTTGTTTATAACTCCATGGCACGACAGCTCACGGGGAACCTTGGCCTACCGCCCGGCCGCTGCGTCCCCCATCTCGGTCCACTACAGACGTCATGGATGGGGTGCAGTATTTGAGGGTGAGATGTGGTCAGCGCCTCGAGTCCCTCCCGGCCGGTTAATGCGGTCCTCATGACCTGGATGTTGTGTATAGTACCATTAATATAGTATGCACATCTGGTGGAAAAGTTCTGAACATGGAACTAAAGGGTTTTACAATTTGTAGTAATAGAAGGACTTTTATTGATAATCATTTTCAGTATATACTTGGAAATGCCCACAATCATATGGACCTCATAGCCGCACATGGTTTTCCTGCCCTCGAACATTTACAGTAAGAGGTTTTTTTAAGCATTAAAGATGTACATTTAATTAATGCAAAATAAGAATAGAGAAGTGAGAACAAATAATACATACAAAAGAATGAGAAAAAATTAAAATGATATTCTACCATAAAATTAGCAGTACATATAATAAATACCATGGTATAAGAAATAATAACAACCACAGTCCAACTCTGATGTACCGTTCTCCATAACAAGATTTTGTAAAAAATGCAGATATACAATTTAAAATTTGTTAGTCCTATATTAAATACTTCTATCCAACGTAAAAATAATAGAACTGAAAAGAAGAAGAAGAAAAAAAGAAACAAACTTCAACAAGTATAGTTTTAATGTAGAGTAAATAATGTTCTCCAATAATAACTATATATAATTGTAATTCAGCATTCTGTGTTCTATTATATATTATTATTTAGCTTAACTCGCCTTGTGATATGATTTCAAGCAATTGTGTCCTGCTACATAGGTAGCGAAGGTATTGCATTACATGCAACAATTTTATGCAATGAATTCACTGTAGACACACGTTTAGGGATCCTGTATAAAGAGGCATTTTTAGAAAAATATCCATTAGTATACGTCTGCCCGTGCCCATGCCCTATGTGTCTGTGAATAAGATTCATCAAAAACGAAAAATTGGTTAAATACCAAAATTAAATTCAGCATCTTTCGAGGATGTGACACAAATATTTTCAAGAAAATCTCTTTACATGGAAAACAATTAAAACATTTTGATTTTCTCAACAATGGCTATAAGGCTTTTGATTAAAATGCCATATATTACAGATATATAATGTATATCTTGAATTCGTGGTAATAGCCTCTTCATTCTGGATTACCTTTGAATAACTGGTAAATCTAAGAGGTATACCATACGTTCTACAAAAAATGTGCATATTGTTAAAACACAGAGTTTAAGTCATTACTTTTTTTTTAGAGTTAACCATTTCCGAAATATTCCTTGTTATTTGTTTCAATTTTAAAATACTTCAAATTTTCTCAAACGGGAATTTGTTATACTTATTTATTTTGTTTTTCTCCTGGCCAATGAAAGGGAACCTGATTTCAATCACAGAGCTACCGGATTTTTAAAGAATTTGACTATAGTATTCTCTTATTCCCTTTCTGCTTAGAAAGATGTAAGAAAAACGTATTTTGTTAATGTTTATCTTTATTGCCATGAAGTAGATTAAAAAATAAAGTGCTGTAAGAATAATTACATAATAGGTATAGAAATTCATGTGAAAAGAAGGTATCGGATTTCTAATATGCGTTTAGGTTTATAACATAGCTTTAAGTGCATCTACTTTAGGCCTCTCGCTTTGTACTATACAGCGTTATCAAGTATAAAAATGTCCAGTGAATTCCAGAGGTTGGTGGCTATGTACATGTACGTTTTGCAGAAATTCAGAATTAGCAACTAGAGTCAACAAATAAGAAAGCAGTAAAGATCTATGTAATGGAAAAATCAGGTTTCCATTTTTTAATATTTCATATCTGTAAAAACAAGGCAGCTGGGGCACAATGGGCACTGATGCGAAGCAAGCAATTAGTTGTGTAAAATATATGGAGAACAGGATACTTCCATAATGTTGAATATTCATTCCATGTTGAACGAGGATCTGACAGGCAATGGAAACAACATGTGCTGTAGTTTTGTTATCGACACCTGTGTGTTTTAGTCATTTTTGTTATTTTCTTACCATTATACTCTAAGATATTCATCTTTTTCATATAAAGGAATTAAAGGTAAAACAAATAACAAGTCTGGGATATTGCTGTGCATGTGTTAGCATATTTATAGCACTTTACTGTGCATTGATGGTTTTCAAAGTATGCTCAATTACATTATGAAGTTATGGGGCAAGGTGAGCAATGTTTCCTGAACTACTGTAAGCATGTTTAGTTAGTTGTGTCAGTCTAATGTTACAGCTATATGATCATGAGAAAATGATTCACAACAGAGATCGAAAAACTGATTTAAGCAGGTCCTTAACAAATTTAGTCCTTACACATATAGAGGCAATGCCCCAATACATAAGAAGAAAACTGCCACCAGAGAGCAGCTCATCAGGTAGTGAAGGCTTTGCCATTAACCTATTAAGTGATATTGATAATGAAAACGACCTAATTCTAAATCTGGGAAATGAGGAAAGTATGGCGGAAGAAGTGATATGTTACAAAGTGGGAACAAAGGTACCAATTCGACATTTTGTGGGGCTTATAAGTAAATGAATAACTACAAAAGTGTTGCAAATGTAACATCTTCAAAAGTCCAGTAAATTTGTCCGCAATTTTTACTTCCCATAGATGCACAAGTAGGAAGTGTTAGACCAGTTTCACTTATTCAATTGGTACTCATGTAAATAGACACTCCTGCACTAAAGCTAATCAAGTGTACTTTGGCTGATGCCGCATATTACAAGGTATATCGGTTGCAAAGTATTGCGCTGAGTACTAACAAAAACTACCGAATCTCCTCAACAGTACATAGCAACGATATGTTTAACATGCTATTGTGTTAAGTTGCAACAAAATGAAACCAAATAAAGCAATCAAATTGCTCTTAAAGAAAAGAGCGAACAACATGCGTAGACTGGCTTCTGCTGGTGAGTTTGGAAGCTGGATGGTGAGACCGTTAGTACTCAATCATCATGGCCGAATCAATGCAGTTTGTAAAACACCCCTGAGTAAGCCTTTAACCAGTGGTGAGAAAGTTGTAATTGTGAATTGTTTCACAAATTATGTAAGAAATATCCCACGTTGACCATTAAGATGTTACGTCACAGCAGAGTTTACAGCTCTGTGTGTGTGTGTGTGTGTGTGTGTGTGTGTGTGCGCGCACGTGTGTGTGTGTGTGTGTGTGATGTAAATTTCGTGCACATTGAAAGGTTAAAAACACGCAAGTTAACCACACTTGGAAAATCAAGGAAACCTAAAATATCTATTCTAGAAAATCAGTGTGACGAATTTCTTAGGAGTGCAGTACGTAGAAAGGCTCATCACTGCATTTGTGAACGGTGGCTCTGATCTTCCTTCGCTCAAGCAAACATATTTTTATACGCTGTTACTTGACATTGCTTTCGAATTCCGGAATAGAAACGGTAAAAATATTATTGTTGACTGGGAGGATGCATTGTATAATTTCTGCGTACAGTCGAAGCTGTGTTTTCTTTGCAAAACATGGGTAAATGAAGGTCACACATTATCCCACCATTAAAAGTAGAACGTAAGCAGAAGATAGACAGGGGAGAAGCAGGACTCTTGATACAACCTCTTTCAGATTCATATTAGGTATGCTTTTCATATTTATTTTCATATAGTGATTTTTATGTTTTTTTTTATATTTTTACTACGTACATAGTGTATAGAGAAGATATTGCACTCCACCAAAAATTTCGATACCAGAAATATATGTTTTAGGGTCCCCTGCATCCAAAAAAAAGTATTTTCAGAAAAAGGTCCGTGTGTGTGTCCGTGTGTCCGTGTGTCTGTGAGTCTGTGAACACGATAACTCAAAAACGAAAAATCGGTAAAATACCAAAATTTGTATTTAAGTTTAGTATCTTCCAGGGATGCGACACGAAGATTTTGAGAAAAATCCCCCACCCCAAACTACCCCTTACATGGAATTTTTTTCGAAAATTTTGATTTTCTAAAAAGTGGCTTCAATGATTTTGATTAAAATATCGTATCTTAAAGATATTTATCTGACAAATAAAATGTATATTTTGAATTTTCTGGGAATAGCCTCTGAAGACTACTTTATTCTGAGTGAATTTCACAGAATTTTGCATAACTGCTAAACTGTAAGAGGTAGATAAAAACTTACCATAGAAAAAATGTAGAGCACGTTAAAACACACAATTTATGTTATATACATTTATTTCGTGGAGTTGATTGTTTTTTAGATATTCCTTGTCTTTTTGTTTCAACTTTAAGAAACTTGATACTTTTCTCAAACAGGAGTTTCTTAACACCTGTCCATACAAATAAAGGAACTTCAGTGACATAGCAACCAACTTTAGACTATCACTTTAATCTATGATACTCCCATATTTCGCTTCTCCTTACAAGGAAGCAAGTAATTAGACTATTTCTGCTAATTCTTACTAGATTAGCATGAAGTGAATAGACGCACAAGATTTTTAACAGTAATTTGTTGCAGAGAAGTAGAGAAAGTCATGTGAATGAAACACATCAGATTTTTTTTAGTTCAGAGTGCTATAGACAACTGCTATGCAACTACTAGCGTTTTTCTAAACTATCCAGCGAAGAGGTCAACGGGTATAAGGAAAGTGATGAAATACCAAGGTTCCACGTGGTTATGAAACCAGAGAAAAAACAAAAACGGAGGAGTACAGTTTGTGTTTTGTTTACATGACAAATTCATTCGCTGTAAAGGAAATAATATATGTACATGATATTGTATGCCATCAATCAAAGCCAGCATGAATGTTTGTGTTTCATATTAACATGGGTGTCAGCAATATTCGGTGAAGATACTATATTATACAATTTCATGTATCAGGGACAAAACAAATATTTTTAAGCTATGTATGTGTCATAATTTTAATGACTGCTTACTGTGCCTCATTTGGGGTACAATGAGCATCTTCTTTGACATGATCTTCCTCTATTTTTAGTAGCTCTGTAAATGTTGTATTTGTTTACCATTATAAACTTTTAAGAGTAAACTGTATATACGCTTCACACTGCAGAGACAAACATTCAGAAAAATCATTAACTTTCAGCACAAAATATTAAAACCCAATATGTGTCCACTGTGCCCCAGTTTCACCTAAATGTATCAAAGCTAGAGGAAATGTTGTGTAAGCACATACAGTGAAGTAAAATCGTCAAAACAGGCAGGGAACTACTAGTACTGAATGCAGAATATTCAGCTTTACACCAAGATAGCATGTACAGGAAAAACTAATATTAAAACGAAAACAAAGTTAAGAATTTTCTCATTTTCTATATCATCTAGGTGAGAATATTCTGCGATTATTAATTTCTGCTCCCTTTGCAAGGCAAACACAAGTAGTAGTGCACACACGCTACCTAGCTTCTGCAGAGACAAACTTCACTCTATCTAAGTTAGCTCTAAAAAGTTAAACACGCCATATTTGGGTACACCTCACCTTCCCGAGTGTTCTCTTATATTAATGAATTTATTCTGTCCCGCAAGTAAAACTCGAACCTAAACTTCATATATCACACGAGATTTAAAGAGCTGGAACACGTAATGAAGAAAGTTTTAATACTTTGGCTTCCAAGTCAGGAAGTAGGAATTAATATTCACAAAGATTACATAAACCCTTTTCTTGCCGTTGCGAACAAATTGCTTGCAATTTGTATACACTAGAAATGTATTAGTGTTTAATACTTTATTCACAGAAAATTTTGAATCAGTCTTCCAAAATATTTAATCAGCACCTGTGAAGTATTTTGATAAATGGTATCTTAATGATCCTTCTTTCATATGTTAGTTGTTTATACTTTGCCTGGTACGTATGTATAGTGTACATAGTGCGTAGATAATTTATTGTACTCCAAACAAAATTTGGATACCGAGATTTCACCGGAAATGCAGGTTTTGAGGATCCCTGAATAACTATATTTTAGAAAACGTCATGAGAGTATCTATCTGTGTGTGAACAGCATATCTCAAAAACGGGTTCGACACGAAGTTTTTCAGCAATATCCTCTCATCTCAAACTAGCCCTTACATGGAACAGCCTTTTAAATTTTCGAAGTTATAAAAATATCTTTAGTGATTTTGATAAAAATTCGTATATTAAAAAGGCTTACATGACAAATCTTAACTCTCTTGACAATAGCCCCTGAAGTTCTCTTTACTCTGAATGATTTTCATAACTGGTAAACCGTAAGAGATAGACAAAAATTTACTACTTAAAAATGTAGATTTGGTTAAAACACATGATTTATGTTATGCATAGTTTTTTTAACTAACCATTTAAAAGATGGCCTGTTACTGGTTTCAATTTTATAATATTTCAACTGCTCTCAATAGGACAGCCGTCATCATTTTCGTATCTCTTTTGTTTTATTACTGGCCGTGGAAAGAGAACTGAACTTCAATAAAAATCTCATAGGGACAGCGCTTAAAAGATTCGATTGTATCGTTCTAGCCTAGAGTATTCTTTTACATCTCTGTTTTACTTATAAGTAGCTATGTAATAATACCATTTCAGGTAATATTTATATTTATTAACATTATGTAGATAAAAGGATAATATGTTGTAAATATATTTTATTTACAAAATAGATAGAGAAAGGCATGTGAATGGAACACATCAGAGTTTCTTCTCTTTGTTTAACAGTTGTCCCATAAACTAATTGCATAATTTACTACTTGCTGTGTTTTGCATCCAGGCACTACAAGTTCAAATTATGTACTATCAGTAATAATAAAATTGAAGCTGATTTATTCACTTAAATAATAATTCTGTGTCACTACAACCCTTATAATCCTGGGGGTACCAACCCGACTGCCGGCATCACACCCACTTATGCATGTTCCTCACTTCCTCAGGATGGTGAGAAGGTACCGGTCCTAAAACCGGGACTTGCAATCCGCACCCACACGAGTGGGATTGAAACCGGTTGCATTCCTTGGCGGGAACTAGAGAAATGGCCATACTGCCTAAGGGTGCACACCACTGTCAGTAAAAGGAAATTCCAGGCACAGGTTTTCAGCTAGAGGTTATTAAAAGGCGTCGGCTATGTGAGAAGTTTAATGATTCTTCACCGGAGCACATACAAGACGTTTACAAAGATCTCTCGCCTGCGGAGCCACAAGTAGTAAAGGCGAGCGTTAAACATTGTCAAGAAAATGAAAGGTCTCAATTTCAATGATGTTCAATTTGGTAAAGCTACAAAGATGCTTCAAAATTAATAACAATAAAGTACTTAGGTGTGCGGATATACATTTTCTATCATGACACTGTATTTCTTTCAACTTCAAACCAGTTGATGGATTAATGCCGTTAAAAGTAAAAATTAAATCATAGAAAGTAATTTTTCTATACACCATTGTATGAATTATGCTAAAATATAATACGAGAATCACTCTGAAAGCATTAGATGCATCTACAAATATTTAACATTTGAGTTATAACGCTTAAAATTTGTTGAAGTATTCTTCAGTATGACTTCCTCACTTCCTTATCGTTCAAACCACTTAGAAAACGCATCTGCCCAAACTTCTTTTGAGATGTCGCTCACAACTTCTGTGTAAGCCCCAACAGCCTCTTCATGTGATGAACTATGGTGATCGCGGAACTTTTGTTTTGGGTAGAAGAAGAAATTCTCCGAGAGCCAAATCTGAAGAATATGGGGGCTTAGGAAGCACTCGACGTTTTGATCAGCTAAGAAATTCAGTATTGTCGCCGTTGTGTGAGCAGAAGATTTTGTTTTGGGTAAAAGAAAAAAGCCTCAAGAGAGCCAAATTTGAAGAATAAGGGGGTTTAGGAAGCACTCGGCGTTTTGATCGGCTAAGAAATCCAGTGTTGTCGCCATTGCATGAGCAGAAGCATTGTCATGGTGAAACAGCAGGTGAGCAATCTTCGATCTTGGATGCTTGATTTTCCGTGCTGCATGATAAATGACAGACATACACTCAGCGGTAACTCTTTTGCATATTCAGAGTGACCGATGCTAAATGACTAGTTTTTGAGAAGAAGCAAGCCAGCATACCTATCTTCTTTCCAGCATTTCTGCTTCTTCACACCTTAGTTGGTGGGTCATCTCTAGAAAGCACTATACCGCTGATGGTCGCTTTGTTTCAGAGTACATACTTTATTCATCCCCTTTAACAATCCTGTAGGTATCCTTGCTTCTCCCAATGTTGAACTGTTCCAGTATGAATAGGCATCATTCCACGCGAGCTGCTTTCTGGTTCTCTTTTAACGCATGTGGTACCGAACGAGAACATCGGTTGCTGTCTTTAAGATGTTCACGTAAGGTAGCATTCACTGCAATCGATCCAAAGTTAAGGGTACTCTGAATGTCAGCATAGGTGGTGTGGGCCTCCTGCTTCAATAATTAACGCGCAGTTGCAATTGTTACTGCTGTATGAGGATGATCTCAGCAAAACACCAGCCACATTGATGCGAAGTAAAGTGTGGTTATACCGTCTTTCAAATGCAAGCACTCACATCGCTATCACTGCAATGGTTTATCGGCTGCTTAAACTTCCGAAGTGACCCTCATATACTAGAAATATGCGTATAGAACACTGAGAGCTCTTCAAAATCAAATGTCGTAATCGTAAATTGCATATACGCCTTACTCTATTTAATGTGTCGCAGCTACCAGCTTATCATTCAGGGCACTTGACCATGACATTCCTATTCCACTGCGCAGGACTACTTTATTCACTGATCGTTTAAGGTGCATTTTGGCATAACAGAACAGTAAAGAAATATCAAACAACCAAATAACATGCTAAATTTACTAAACTCCATTATTCCCTTAAAAATGTAAATTGTAAACATTAGTTCTTTAAATGTCCACTCTTCGGACACTGTGTTTTTACTTTGTCTACTACGTACAGCAAATAAGGGAAGTATTGTATTTTACTAAGGAATTTGATACCGAGGTTTCATCGTAAATACATGCTTTGAGATTTCCTGTATAAAATAGCATTTTAGAAAAAGCTCCATGTGTGTGTATCTATCTGTCTGTCTGCATTTGTCTATTATAAACAGCATAACGAAAATTTGATGAGTTCCATTCAATGACATTTTTTACTTATTCTGCTACAAATTATTCTTATAAACGCCACTTCTTCCTACTTCTAATGATGGAAAAAATTAAATAATTTAAAATGAGGAAGAATTAAGTAGAAATTAATTAATGAGTAAAATTAATAATTAATGAATTATGATAGAATTTTATGCATATTTTTTAAACATATATACTAAGAAATTATAAATTATAATTTCTAACTATAATTTATAATTTCTTATTACATTTGGTTTTAATATTTTTAATGTTTTAATTGTGTAAATTAAAATATATAAATAATTTAACAAATTAATTTAAAAACAGAATAATATAAGAAATACATTTGTATGGCTGTGTATGAAATACTGATTATAAGTTAGTGTAGTTTTTTAGGAATTATATATACATTTATATTTTTTATTTTGTTGTTATAAAAATGTATGTAATGTTTAGTAGTATTAGATAAATTTAACTATAAAATAATGAATGTAAGAAATTTTTAAATGCGTAAATAAACGATAAAGATTCGGAATACATGTCTTGGCTTAACTAATTAAAAGCTAGGGCAGAGTTTTATATTATATCATTTATTGTGCTTTGCCTACTTCAACTAATTAGTAGAAATGATCCTATTATTTAGTTCATTGTAAGTAGAAGGGGAATAAGGTTATACACTAGGCTAAAGCGATAGTAAAATCATCTAAAAACTGGTCACTAAAACACACTGAGGATTAAAAGAAAAGATAAACAAATGACGACTTCCCATTTGATAAATATGTATTTGAATATTTACACAAAACCAGGAACTCCTCGGATATTGTTAACTCTACAAAAATGCTTTAACGGGAGTAGGGGGTAAAGGGGGATTTCGGGACTCAAAGGATGCCGCCCATGTAAAACATCATGTACATATGTAACACTTAAGATAAACATCAGCCGACAGACCACCCACACAGCGCTGCCTCTTTGCCAAGACAACAGTCTAAAAGCTTCCCCATGTACCTGTCAATCAAAGTATGTGCTGCCGGCTACTACCCCCTCCCCCTTTGCCAAACCACCTGTCTAAAAGATTTTACTTGCAGGGTTCTTAATCACTTGAACAATCGTCTTTCACATTCACAGATCAAATTCAATTTAATCGATTGACCACGCCCACTCGAATTTCTAATTTTTGAGCTACAAGGCTCATCTGCATATCAAATCGATCTAGTTTTTCACGAGGAATCTGAATCTCTGATCATAAATACAAAATTCTTTTGATTTCAATTCGATAGTCTCTTTTAATTAAAAACACGTAGGATTTCTCTATCTCTGGCAATTCGAGAGCTACAAGGCTCATTTGCATGACAAATCAGTCTAACTTTTCACAAAGAATCTGAATATACAAACATAGTTCAACTGTCATGGCGAAAAAACTCGATAAAATTACTGAGTGGAATATTTGATATAAATTATTAGATATCAATTGAACATGCGTTAGCGGTAATATTTTTGCAAGGAATTATAACACTCACACGATTGAACATGTTAAAAGCTTTATTATTCAATACCAACATATGAAATGAAAAATAGCAAGAGAGAGAATTGCTTTTATAAAACCTACTAACTTATCACATCAAAAACCAATATGGCGGCGAAGTGATTGTGTTTCCAACGAGCAGAGGGCACCCAACAGGGAATTGAACCCGGGATCTCTCGAACACTGAGAATGCCAACATCATTACAACTCCAAACATTATAAATCTTAATATCCGTTCTTAAACGAGGACCTACATTCGACTTTCAGTGAGGATGCAATCACATGACTTTACGACTATGTATAATTAAACAACGGGAAAAAATACCGATTGTAGAACACAATTATAACAGTCGATATAACTAAAATACACGTACTCGTTACCTCAGCGTGCAAGCTAAAGAGGAGCTATGAAAACAGTGAGTTCCTATCATAGTAGTAAACCCGTTCTAACCTGCTTCAGACGACGAAGAATGCTGGCGCCGCAGCATAAACGTGCCCCTGCAAGTCATTAGGAGCTTTCCGGAAGAATTCTTAAATGTAGGCGTAAACAAGTATACTCATCCATCCATTAAACGCTTTCAACAAAACCCCGCCCATCCCTATACCTGGAAAAACATAGCTTTAGAAGAGTAGCTATATATATAAGCATGGCAACTGCGATACCAAACATATTATTCGAAATGGCTTCAGTGAGAGGGTTTTCTAAGAGAGATATTGAAACATTTGAGGATATGGATGAGTACTGGAGTGAAGCAGGAGAAGAATCACATCATTACGCATATTTCCACAATGAATCGTGTAACGGGCAGATGCATACAATTGTGTGTGCCAATCCGTCATATCACGATTACATGTCATCGAGACATATTTGCACAGAGAACTGTCCTGTCTACGAAAGACGGATGTTGTAAGTATATATATATATATATATATATATATATATATATATATAATAAACAATATTATACATTATGAGAATTAACTCCAGCTAATATTAGTTAATTTAAATTGCTTTTTTATATTTCCAGATCTCTATCATTATCATCAGAATTTTTTATGAATGATGGCAATGAAATGGATGTGTACAGAGGAGTCCACGATAACCAATATCATAATGAGATATGTAATGGCTACACACATGTGGTACATTGCTACAAGCCAGCAGAACATGATCGAATCACCTCTTACTTTATCTGCAACTTTGTATGCAGCGTTTATCGACAAAGACTGGCAAAGTTAAGGTAAGAATATTGTTCAAGATTTTTTTGCTTGTTTGTTTGTTTATTTGTTTGAAGAAACAATTGTGATATACCAATTCAAGAAAATATTACCATTGACTCTGTATTTTTCAGAATTCGAGAAACAACCCCAAAAACTTCAGAGTCGGAGGACCGAGACGGAGATGGTGTAGACGAAGTAGGCGGCTGCATTTCAAACCCGTGGAACGACTGCTCTGTACACGATGGCGACGACAATGTAAGGATTGCCAGCCAGAAACATGAACAAGTATCGAGGTAACATCACACATATGAAATAATGAAAAAGGGAATACAGAGAAGGTTTTAGGAAAAAACTAACTAAATTTTATTTCAGCAGGATTTAATTTTATTTGACATTACTTCTATTGAGTGTAATTCAAATGTTTCAGATTGGTAAAGAGGCATCCAAAGAATAAGAAGAATAAGGAGGAGAAGGAGGAGGAAGAGGAGAAACAGAAACAGGGAGTTTCATATGATATTCCTACTAGGAAGCTACGATTACTTGAAGACCGGACGAGAAAAATTCCAACACGTCGGAGCAAACGCAACAAAGATGTTGACGCCAGCTCCTGTGCGAAAGGTGTCCCAAGACGTATACATCTCTGAAGGAAAATATTTGTGTGTAGCTTTTTACTATGACCAACCAGTGCTAATCATCAAAAGCGAGTATAATTCATTTGTATATGTGACATTGGCAGATTGGGAAATTATCATTAACGTGCTCCCAGAATTCGAAATGTTCATGAAAGGACACAAGTGCTCGACACGTGAATACAGTGAACATTTAGTGTATTCATACAATCTAATTGCAATTATGGAAAATAAATCAATTAAACTCGTTAATACATCTCTACACGAAGGCGAGATAATTTTAAAAAGAAAATGTGTAAAAGGTCTTAAAAAATCATCTGCATTTATCACCAGACATTTACATTTCTTATCTAATGTAAATAATGACGCTTACGCAGGAACAAGGAGCTGGAGAGGGAATGTAATGAAAATACTTTATAAATAAAAAGAGTTTGTATATACATTCACCACAGTGTTTTATTGCATAAAACCAAGTACAAGTTTCCTTGTCCTATTCCTTTCATAATAAATATTTAAATTATACATTGCATGACATGAGATAAGGGCTTGTAGGTAAATACCTTATCGTGAAAAATCAGACAGTATAATGAAGTCTGAGCTGGAATATTAGCGCTTGCTTGAATTTCAAGTCTAATATTAACAGCACCGCTGATTGTCTCCTCTGGCTGATGAGAGCAGTCAATGATGAATAACGGAGCATATTTCAGAAAATCCTTCCTCTGCAATAAAGGATAGTTTTCCTTGTTATAATATGAATTCTGAAACTTTGAATACATCTCATACAAAGAGGCAAATTTATAATTTCCAAAGTCCAAATTCATGTCATGGTAAGGATAACACTCGCTATTAAGATAAAGCCTCAAGTTTGTGATATTACAATGATCAAACTCAGAACAACTCTTTCTCGCGTCATTTGTTCTGGCTGTTTGAGCGCCAACTATAACAAATCTCGGCTTCTCAAGCTTTGATGTTGTAGCAACATTCCATGTAAATGATTTAGTTTGTGGAACCGCAGGCTGAGTATGAAGATCCATAGTTCGAAATGCGATGTGTAGAGATTTGTCCTCCTTAACAATCTTGAGAAACTGCACCTTTTCTCCATCTGCAAGACGCATCACAGGCATTCTCCATTCAATGCGATTTAATTTAACTATACCATCTTCAGCTCCTGCAGGAGCCACAATACAGTTTCTAGAGTCCTTACTTCGAATCATCACAAGCTCAAACTTGCTATTTAGTATAAGTTCATGGTGGTCATCAGCAAAACCCAGTAACATTGATAGGGGGACAATAGCGTTGAATACGCCACTTTCAGAATGTACTATGTCCACCTCATTCCCAGGATAGCTCCATCCAGCATTCAGCAAACGACTTGACTCCATAGCATTAAGAGAAACATAGTTGCGCATAGTTGTTGAAATCCCAGGATTTCGGGTTCTATCGATAATCGAGCCATTCATATCAAGACGAATCTCCTCAAACATGAATGCTATAGCATTATTACCGAGTTTTGCAGTAGTAGGTGTCCCATCAGGCTTAGCAATCGTTCCTTCAATGTAGAGATAGCTTTTGCTAGGCAATGTATACAAATCTTCAACTTGGCAAGGAATTCTAATTTCATCGTTAAATCCCAAAGCTGACGAATTTTACGGTAGAAACACATGCTCCTCTTCTTTAGCAATCTTATTGTCAAAGACAGGAGTGCTAGTGACATTGAAGATGTCCATCACAGAATTCGATATCCCAAACTCTCTAGGAACTTTCGATTGTTCAATGTTAACAGTCTGATGACTGGTGGCAAAGTACGAGCAAGTTGATGAATCGCTTGCTTATTATACAATTGACGACGACGCTTAAAATCGATTCCCATTGCGTCTGAGGTGAAGTCTTATACTTATATCTTCTTTCCTAAAGTTCAGGACACTCCCGTCTTGATCAACAATCCTGAGAGTGATTTGCTCGATGTAATTTGAAGCAACAATTGGCAAGTATATCGGGTTTGACGGTTCTTGGGAAATATGAAAACCAGGAGCAACCGAAGGAAAAAACTCATATATTGAATGCCCGCTCCTACCATTAATGAAGGACCCTGTTGCAATACTACACTCAACTCTAATGATGCCAACCTTAAATATGTTTACAAGGAAATCAGATTCTGATATTTTATCTGGATGAATAACAGTAGTATTTGAAAATCCTAAAAGAGAGCCAATAGAGCACTCTTTCGAGAAATCGATAGTATAAGGACATTTAATCTCAGCCTTCATTGTATTATTGTTTGCTTGAATAAAGAAGACATCCCTCCCCAAACCGAGCTTACTCCCTATGTATGAATTAAGATCAGCTATCTCATACGTTCCAGAAGGAATATGAATGATTTTCAACTCATCGTTGAAAATATAATGAAATCGATTATTACTAGAATCAACATTGGGAATTGAATAAAAAGTTTCAAAGTTCAAGAGAGCAATCTCATAAAACCCTCTTGGATCTAGATGCAGAGGCGGATTTAGATACGTTGTAAACACTGAATCATTACCGCTAGCTGTAATAGTATAACTCATTGTGATAGAAATTGCAAGCACAAGTGTCCGCAAATAACTGAGCCAAAATCTTGAAATCTCTTTGTATTATAGTATAGTTTAACACCCTTTAAGTAAATCTCTATCTCCTTTGGAGGTTTTAAATCCCCAAAACTATCAAAATAAAACGCTGTATTTCCAATCTTCTTCACAGCAACCCAGTGTGTTCCTTCATTCTCAGACGAATCTAGATTCACAACAATTCTTTCATTGAAATGAGGTTTTGAAGGAAGATTGTCGCTCATGTACACACCTCGAAAATGAGGTACCTTCAAACGTCTAGCATACAGCTCTATATCAACATTGCTTAAGACTTTTTCCGGGATAGATATAACCCTCGCCCAGAGTTTTTTTAATTTTTTGAATTTGTCTTTCTGTTCTGACAATTCTTCCTCTTGATTTTTAACCCATTTCCTTTACCACTCTTTTTCCCTTTTAGGACACTTGCAATTTTAGAAGCCGCAGCTAAAGATGCAGCCAGAGGTAGCACTGGTAACAATCCTCCACTTTTCTTTTTCTTGTGAAGGCCTCTTCCTTTCGCTTCCATAGCTCTGTTATGACGATTCATTTCAGCAAACTGTCGCTCAGCAGCTTTTTTCTTATTTACAGCTGAAGCAATTTGAGCTGCACCCCCTGCAGCAGCTCCTAATGCAGCAATAATAGGAATGAGAGGTAAAAATCCTCCTCGCTTCTTCTTTAACTTAGAACCTGCGCCAAGAGTGACTTTTCCTTTCATAATGCTCGCTACCAGCCTTGCTGCCAACTTTTCCCCTATAGATGAATCTGGTGATTGAACTCTACTCCAAGCCTTCTCAGCTAAAGTCTTGTCGGCAATATTTCTTGAGACAGCGTCCTGGGACTCTGCGTAGGCTATATCGTGAACCCTACAGGCCTCATCCAGCTGATTAACCCCTCTGTCTCCCCTCTTTAGTCTTTTGGCGAGCTTAGTTCCAGGCCCGCAAAATCTATAACCGGGCAAATGGGCTTCAAATGGCAGCCAATTAATAATCTTGTTGAGGAGACCAAATCCTCTCTTGACCTTATCACTTCTAGCTCTCATTGCATACTAAACACATTTCGCTATGCACCCAAATTTATAAAAATAGATTTCAGACAATACTGAAAGAAGACAATATATATATATATATATATATACATTAGCAGGGTGTTATTATTTTAGTTGATAAGATGGAGCTCGTCAAGCAAGAATGTGCGCTACCTATTCAAGTATTGGACTTTGAAAGTGATCTTAAATGTGATAGGCATGGAAAGCTGTTTCCGTGTAATGTTAGAGGACTCATCTTGGGAAGTTCTAGTGCAGGAAAGACAAATATACTACTCAATATGCTGGTACACGAAAATGGACTACGTTTCGAAAACTTGTACATCTATTCAAAGTCTCTCTATCAGCCAAAATATCAATACCTTATTAAACTCCTTGAAAACATTGAAGGCATAGATGTGAAAACATGCGAGGATGGAGAAAGTGTATTGCACCCATCAGAAGTTAAAGAGAATTCAATATTTATATTTGATGACATCATTACTGAAAAGCAAGAGAAGATTGCAGCATTTTATAGTATGGGTAGACATCGTAACGTTGACTCTTTATATTTAGCCCAATCCTACGCAAAGGTACCTAAACATTTAATACGTGATAATGCAAATATGATTATACTTTTCAGGCAAGACAATTTAAACTTGAAACATATATATGAGGATTACGTAAACACTGATATGACATACAATGAATTTAAAGATTTGTGTAAAAACGTTTGGGAGAGCTTTTCAGAAGGAAGACCGTTCGTAGTTATAGCACCTGAATTCCCTATGAGTAACGGTCGATATAGGAATGGATTTGATCGATATATTAAGGTCAATATGAATGAATCCAGTCATTCATAGTTCAGAATGAGTGTCGACAGGTTTGGCTCATCGAGAATCTCGGTAGTTAAGAGAACTCTTAATCAGCTCATTATAAACAGAGATGGGAAAGGCAACTACCAATTCAAGAAAAGACGTTTGTGTAATATTCAAGACCCCGAAGATGAAGATGATGCTACAAATAAACGATATGTGGATACACTTTCAGCTTCTTCTGAGAATCGATTACAAGAGTTTTCTGTTAAAACATCTCAGAAAGGACTAGAGGAATTTGAGCTCGTTCATAGGAAACATATTCAGAAATCACTTGAAGCGCAGAATGGAAGTCTAATGGTACACATAAACAAAAATGCTCTGAAACGAGATACGAAAAGAAATATAATTCTGGATACTATAAGAATGAAAGTATTATTACCACCATCGGATGGCACAGACGTGCCTAATACTAAATACATACAAGACTACATAAATGCAAGAACGCCGCGAATAGATTCCAATGGAAATTTCACATTTATGAAGAAAAGATTAAGAGAGATAGCGGAGCCTATAAGCGATAGTGACGCATCCAATAAGGGATATGTTGACGCTTTAGAGAAAAAGACACATTCTTTCATACAGCAAAACTCAAAAGAAGTGGGAGCTATGGTTAATACCAAGCTTAATGGATTGATTGCAAGATATATTCTGAAGAGAGACGATGAAAACAATATTGTAATGGACGATGTTAGATTGAGAATATTACTAAACCCATTACACGATCACGATGTAGCGAATAGAAAATTTGTCATTGAATATTTCAATTCTCAAACACAACCACGAGACGGTAATGGTAACATTATATTCGGAAAAAAGAGAATTGTTGACATAGCAGATCCTATCGATGATACAGATGCTGTAAATAAAAGATACGTTAGAAATTCAATTATAAAAAAATCAAATGAGACACGTCAACAACTAAGCAGGTATGTGCCGAAGGAAATTGAAATACAAGTAAGCAAGAAACTTCAAGGTTTCAACACATCCCTGAACAATACTATAAGCATAGTGGATTCTCTATCAAAGTCTTCAAGTGAGTCTACCAATTCACTAATGGAATCTATAAAGCAATTGTCAGAGAGATTTGATAGTGAACGAAAAAACTTCGATGGTATGTGCACTAAGAAGATGGATAACATAGAGAACCACATGAACATGCAAGGCAAGCGACTAGACGAAGAAATTAAACGGTTAAAGACAGATACTTTAAATAACCGCAGCACTAAGCAGTTGGACGAGAAACTGAGTACATTGCAGATTCGTGTAAACTCATTGATGGATAATCACAATAAACTACAAGAACAAATAACGTCTATAGAGGAATCAATTAAAAGTCTGTATACTAATACAGCAATATTTGCTGATGCATTCAAGGCAAAGATGTACGAGCACAAGGAGGACACTGATCAGCTGAAAAGATCAATTGAAATGATAGCTAAGGCTGTCGATACTTTGAGACTTCAAGTTGATCGCAAGCTATAAATTGAGAGAATGCTCATAGTTGTCATCATTCAAAGATGGATAGCCAAAGAATAAGACTTAAAGAATCAGTAGTCAAACATACAAAAGCAATAAGAGAAAAGCTACGAGAACTCAGGGGGCAAAGGTTTGAGACCCAAAGGACCATGAGCGAAGCCCTTCAGCCAGTATCAGAACCTCTTCAAGAAATACTAGATATCCAGAAAAAGAGTGTTGTATCTGCTAAAGAAGAGAAAGACGAGAGCATCACATCATATCTGAAGAGAGTTCGAAGGAAAGATAAAGATGAAATCGATACAGTTTACGGTGTGCGATATGAAGATGGAAGCTACATGTTAGGAAACAAGACAATTGATTTTATTAATAATCAAATTAGGGTAGGACAAGAAAAATTCAATGTTACAGCTGGATTGAATGAGCTGATCTTTAAGAAGATACCTGAAATGACTGTCTTTACAGAAGATGATTTGGATACTTATAGAAGAATTCTGGAGTCAACAATGGTGCACCGACAGAAGAATACCAGACAAGGACGATTGAAATATAGCAATTCATACAAGTATATAAATATCATACGTCCTCTCCTTAGAAAACATAAAGGCTTGGGCTTAGAATGGAAAGAACATCATCCAGAGAGAAAACAAGACTACATCTATTGGAACGATCCAAATACATTAGTGAATCGCTTGAGACTGCTCATTGCATCCAAAAACGCTGGAAATACTAATCATACTCGAGAAATTAATGAGATTATACAAGAGCTAAAAGATTCCAAAATAATAGCATAATGGAAGTGAAGAAAAATATAGCAGCAGAACTTCACGCCCCTGCAAGGAGAAAATTTTTACGTCGAAAGATTGTCAGCAAGGGAATGCATGACCTAGTACAAATTGATTTGGTTGAAATGCTTCCCCATGCTAAACTCAACAAAAACACCAAGTACATTCTTATTGCAGTCAACTTCTATTCTAAAATGGCATACGCAAGACCGTTAAAGAACAAGACAGGTCCTCATGTTGCAAAAGCTATGGAAGAGATTCTTCAAGAAATGCAAACACCTCCAAAAAATATCCAAAGTGATAATGGAAAAGAATTTTATAATAAACATTTTAAAGGACTAATGATCAAGAATAACATTAACCACTATAGTACATATAGCAATGTGAAGGCAGCAGCTGTTGAACGTTTAATAAGAACATTGAAGAATATGATGTATAAGGAATTCTTAACTCAAGGTTCATACAAGTGGCTGGATCTTCTGCCGAAAATTATCGCAAAGTATAATGACACATACCATTCAACTATTCGGATGAAACCTAATGAAGTCAAGGATAATAGTCTTCTTCTAACAGTCTACAACTATAAACATCATCAAAGGGAGAATAGGAAAGCAAGAAAGTTTAAAGTGGGTGATTATGTGAGAATATCGAAAAATAAGGGACATTTTGAAAAGGGTTACGAAGCTAATTGGAGCGTAGAAATCTTCAAAGTTGACAAAGTGAATAGAACCAATCCTACTACATATATATTAAAGGATAAGGATGGAGAGGAGATTAAAGGTGCTTTCTATGGACATGAAATCCATTCTACACTTTTTCCCAACACCTATTTAGTTGAGAAGGTGATACGTAGACAAGGAAATAGGATTCTTGTAAAATGGTATGGATTTGCTAATAAACAATGGATTGTTATGAATGACTTATTGTAATAAAATATTGAAATAAAGAGACTCTTTTCAGTTTCAAGTGTATTTTATTAGAAAAAAACAATTTCCCTTCACATTTCCAATAGTGAAGAAAATACGTAATTTACCTTAAAAAATAACAACAAAAAAACCCGTTAGCGGGAAAAAACTATACACAACATAAATTTAAATGTTAATCATATATTTCAAAGAACCCATGAGCGGGAGAAAAAGAAACTATATACAACATAAATTTTAATATACAAATACATTAAATGTGATATATACAAATGACAGAGCATGTGCCGGCAGAAAAGTCATTTCCTTATTAATTGTCAGTCATAGCCAATGAATAATGCCCCCAGGCAAGAGTATAATCAGAGCCTTCAATAATTTTACGTTTATCGTCCCTACCATACAGAGCGACTTTATTCTCCTCCATTGTACGGATGCAATGCTTGAAGCTCCTAAATATTCTTTGTTTTGCCAAATACTTTTTTCTAAGGTCATTAAGACAGTGGAAATATTGTTCAAAATTTAGAGTTGCCGTGCCTGATTTGGTTATGCCCTTGGCCTTCTTTACAGTCTGTCCCTCAAATCTGTAGCTGTACAACTTAGACCTTAGACCTATAAATTCATACATGGGCTTGCCCCCTAGCTCGTCCTTAAATAAGCCTATCACTTTTTTATTTTGTGGTATTATGCCGAAAGGATTGTCTACTGCAAAATTTGAGGTATCAAAATATTGTGGATTCTGTCTCATAAACTTGTAGACATCAGTTGAAGTTTCAAATATAAATGAGTCAGTATCCATGTAGGCCAGGACTAGATCTTTTAAATTTGGTTTCATTACATTATAAAAGAAGTCGTACATTATCAGTTTTGAAATATCCAAAATTGCCTGGCCTATATAAATAGGCTTATTCATATGCACTTCCTCTCTACTCAATTCTATACCCACAAGATTTTCATTAAATATAATGCTCCGAATGTAGGTCGGGCGAGCAATCAGTTTCTTGGCCTGCTTCCAAGACGAAACAATTCGGAAGTCAGTATATTTCCTGACATTCTCAATGAATTTTCCATATACAGAATTATTCATTTTTTTCCATAGATTCTGTCCAAATTTGGACGTTTCCCTTGCACGTCTTTCTGTATTAACATGTATATAGGTTTTAAGCCAATTAGTTTGATCATATGCCACCACACGGTGTATCTTTTCTAATTTCAGACCTAAATCAAGACACTGTTGTAGATTCCTATAGTGCAAGGTATACTTCTCTTTATTATCCAAATTTGCCAACAGTTTCTTATAATGACCTTGTGGTGGTACTTCGCTTTTAGGACAGAGAGGAAGCTCATTGTGGATGTCGTGGATATGACTAGGGTACTCCAAATCTACCTCTAGCACATATCCAGTAGCTGAATCTGAAGGTACAGAGGTGAAATCAATGCTAGCTATTTCCTCTTCTTTCAGCCATCTTAGATTTCCCATTGGAAGATGACACTTCATTGCGCTCCCATATAAGTTGTTTAAATCTTGATATGCGATATAAACATCATTCATTTCTTGGTTGTATCCTGGGACATACTTATTATTAGCTTTTACATAGCGCTTTGATACGCTGCACATCCCACCTCTGATAGCTCCCTCAAAAAATTCTAGCATGGTCTGATCGGTAATGAGGTCGAGCTTTACCTTTGTCATTTTCAGCATAGCATCGAAGGCAAGCCCTGGTAATGTAAAATACCAGCAAGGATCTAAATTATATACCTCCAGAGAGAGAGGTCCCTAAACTTTTCAAAAACATCAGCTAACAAGAGCGTGTCTGTCTTCAGGTAAAGGTCGCTGTATTGGCCTAGATTTTGAATATTGAACGTCCTCCACACTTTCTGGGCGTGCATATATTCTTCCTGGTTTATTCCATCAAACACTTCAATTGGTGGTAGTTGATTTTCTTCCAGTTTATCTATGTTATCAACATAGCTATACGGGAATATTCCCTTTGATCGAACGAGCTCTTGATGATTTGGATCAGGATATTCCGCATTTGTTATCCGGAATTCATCTTTTTCAAGCATACTAGCTAGACTAGATAACTTGTCGTCCAAAAACTTGAAGCTATCTAGGAAGCGTAAATTGATGCCCCTGTATCGCTTTGTAAACGATATATACCGCTCAGAAGTGGTTGCGATACAAGAAATTGGGTTATCATCATATGACATGTGCTCAAATAGGAAGTGGCTATCATAATTGCTCAAGCAATGAAAATAGATTGGAATGAAAGTGGGTACCTTTCTATTCAGATTGCAGCGATTATGGCTAGCGCCAATGTAAACTCCTGTCATGTGATCATGATCCCTTACTTTTTTCTCGTATACCTCAATCGTCTTCATGCATATGTGGCAAAGATGCGCGCTTTGAAAATCAGCCTTGTCCTGAGATGTCATACACATTTCTTCATTTTTACTATATTGAGCAATAACCATATCGGCTATCGCTCTTATTTCAATGAGGAACTGCTTGATAGCGTCAGGACCTCTAAAAAGCATGAATTTCGAGAGCGATGCATCTTGGCGACATACCAGCTTGAGCGATATTGACATTGCTTGATGATGCTGGATAGCTCGGGTCCAACTCTCAGTAGTCGATGGCTCACAAGAGGAGACCTTTGCTAGCACGCTCTCAATGTCAGCGTAGATAACAAAATTTACAGGCACGCCTTTAGAATAAGATGAAAACTGGATAACTTCGTCACTTGTAGGCATTTTAACCAATTGCGCCTTGGAGCAACGCAATTGGTGTTTTTTAAGTATTTCCTCTCTGGAGAAGTGTATCAGACATGTCTCACAGATCCATTTCCTTTCCTTGTGATTGCTTATTTGCTTTCCTAATAGCTTGCTGAGATTCTTAATCAGACAATAATGTGAATTTTGTCCTTCTGTTATCATGAGAAGATTAACGTGATGTCCCTCTTTTTTGGCTGTTTGATAAAGTGGTATAATAGTTTCATCATCATCATCTAAACCGAATACAGCGACGCTTGTTCCTGGATTCTGACTTTCAAAGTGCTTTATTTCATGGAGACTGACAGGGAAATTAATATCTGTATAATTGAACTCTGTAAGTAGTTTTTCCTTAGGATACTTAGTAGTTTTCTCGGCATGTGCCTTTATAGAGTATTTTGATGCAAGAAGACACCAAGCAAAGCAATATTCGTCTAAGTTCTTGATATTTACAACTGATAACTTATGTTTTATATCTTTTGGAAGCTCTAAGTAGCTTGATGCATTGAGAGGTTTGTAATAGCTTAAGCTATTAACAAGGGAATTGACAGAAAGAAGTGATTTAGAACTGGCTTGGCCTTGAAAATTTGAAATGTTAACAAGAATTTCATCTGCCATAGTTGAGAATAAAGCATCCAAATTGCATGATTGGAGACCCAATTTAGTACAGCTATTAAAGTACATGTTCTCTATAAGATCAGATTCGGGTGCTTGAATCATGAATGTCAGCTGCAATGAGCTGATTATCTTGAACCCAGCCCGATTTCTGGTAAGTACTGAGCTCATTTCTTTAATTACTAGTGGTCTACACCTCTCTAGGAATGCCTGGGGATCATTGATGTCTAATGTGTTAGAAATTTCGGTATTATAAATATGACCTTTAAAGGCTTTTTCTATTGTATCGCATTGAAGCTGGCTATGACTGACCTTGGAAAGTTTTGCTGATGCGACACTGCTGTCCCCTTCAGAAGAATCATCATGGGTCCTCTTGCATCCGCAAGGTTTAGACATCTCCTCCACTTGCATGCCAGCTCCTCTGAAGACTTTTGCCGTGATGTCTCTCCCTGCATTCCATAGGTGATCGGGTCTACAGGAAGGTCCGGGCGTCGGAGATTCGCACCTAGCGTAATTGGTGAACGGTTCGGGCAGAGGAGAGCTTGCTTCCTGTGTCATCCAGCGTCCCATGGCAGCGTCCCATCCTTCGTCATCTGAGGACTCATCCCAGAAGGCGCTCGCTGTCTCAAAGGGTCGAGAACAGATCGCCTTATCCTCTGGAGGCCCCTCTCGAAGAGCACCACCAGCTTCGAGATCGGCAATTTCTGCAAATTATGAAAGAAATTAGGCTTTGTTTCACCCGCGATTTCAAACTGTTTCGAATATTTATTATTTCTGCAAAAAAAATAAGATGTGTTTCATTAACATAACTTTATCTATTTTCGGCCATAGCTTATTGCTCTATTTACTTTACGCTAATCTATATAAACTTTGGCAGAAACTTATTTCTTGTAGATAGATACAAGACTAATGTTATAGTTTAAGCTTTAAGAGAGGGTCCCTATGAGATGTCTTTAAAATTCCGTTCTTCTTGCATGAATACAATCATTTATGTAAATATTGACTTTTCATTTCTGAAAAGTATAATTTTAGAATATTTGAATAAAATCAAGGAATATCTAAAAACAATCAGATCCATGAAAATAATGTACATAACACAAATTTCGTGTTTTAACGGACTTTACATTTTTGTGTGGTAAGCTTTTATCCATCTCTTACAGTTTAGCAGTTATGTAAATTTCCGTAAAAATTCACACTGATCAAAGTAGTCAACAGAAGCTATTCCCAGAAAATTCAAGTTATACATTTTATTTGTCCGGTAATTATCTTTAATATGGGATATTCTAATCAAAATCGTTAGAACCATTTTTAGAAATAACATTTTTCGAAAAAACGTTCCATGTAAAGGGTAGTTTGGGGTGGGGCTTTTCTCAAAAATCTTCGTGTCGCATACCTGGAAGATACTAAACTTAAATACCAAGTTTGGTAATTTACCGAATTTGCGTTTTTGAGCTATGCTGCCCAGTCACACACATATACACACCAACACACGCAAACACACGCGAATCTTTTTCTAAAATGGATTATTTTGGATACAGGGGACCCTAAAAACATATATATTCCCAGTGAAAAATCAGCATCCGATTTTGGGTGGAATACAATACCTTTTCTAATAACTATGTATGTAGTACGTGTAGAGAAAGTAAAGAAAATGAAACTTACCAGGTCTTGGAAGCTCCAGTCTCGTGTCTCCTCCGAACCGGATCACTGCGGGGCTGTTTGCATTTTCTGTTGCGCCTCCTGAAAATGAAGATGCTAATAATAATAATAATAATAATAATAATAATAATAATAATAATAATAATAATAATAATAATAATAATAATAATAATAATAATAATTTAAAATCGTTAAAACAATATTCATTCATCATTAATTTATACCCATCATTTCATTAATTATATTGATTTGTAAATCTGTAAATCAGTCCTTTTTGCTTTAGAAAGATGAGCCGTTTTCGTATATTCTATTTGAACTGTAAGTATTTTTTCATATGCATGTGTTATTGGCTATTGTATGTAAGATAATTACCTCTATTTAGTTCACCATGTTGATTCTGTCCCGTAACAAGTTGCTGTGTTGTGAATATAGCCATTCTTTGGACAGATTGTTCCATTGCTGGAGTCCAAATATCGCTTAGCGCCGGAAAATCCCATTGATCAGCTGGCATTGTCACCATATATAGGACTGATTGCATTCTATTGTATGCTTCTCGCAATTCGTTGGACCAATTGGCTGAAAAATAAATATTTATTCTTTAGTTTCGTCATTCAACTTTGTTTAAGTGTTACTAGCATTCTTCATGCGTATTTCAGTCAATAGATTTTTATAGTAATAATAAAAACCTGTTCATTAAGAGTAAAATGTTTATTGTTTAAGGTATTTAAATGTAAAATTATTTTAAAGCTTTTATGTTATTTCAGTGGAATAAATTACCATAAACTACTATCGCAAGCACGTGAAATAAAGATTTTCTTTTTATACATAATTCACAAATATAGCGCTAACCACTGTGTGTGAAATGTGACTGCCGCTGTGTTCGATCGGTTAGCGACCTGACTTCTCGACTCGAGGTCTCGGTTCGATTCCCTGCTGGAACGGATGATCTTTCTTTAACCAGAATTATTCCCTGTCCCCCATAGTCTAGAAGTATGAACGCGTGCGTGTATACGTGATTTTAATTGTATAAAACAATTAATTATAATCTAATATTACCTAGAGATATTACGGACTAGTTTCACAAGTTATAAGTTATGAGCTGATCATAGCTATATATAAAAATGTAAAAAAAATTTGGTAAAAAATAAAAAATACATGTTTTTCATTTAGTTCTTGTTATTTCATTACATTTCATTTAGAATGAATTTATGTATGTGTGTGTGTATGTATGTATGTATGCTCTGGGGTTAAAATGTTCACGTGTGTACGTCATATACTTTTTCTGAATTTATTTCATGTGTTCCGAGGTTCTAAAAAATTCATTCACCGTAAAATCTTTACATCGAATTCATTTGCCAATACTCTCATACTGTTTTTTGATTCTACTATAGATTCTCTATTTCTCACACTACCGTTAGGTATGCGAAGTTCTTATTAATATATATATTTTTTAAAAAAAATGCATTCCATTTCATTGTAAAAGTTTCTGAAAAATGTTGGAAGTAACTACAGCCTATTTCCTGCGTGATAACCATATTAAAGTTAGTGAGAGTATACTTTTTAAAGCTTACCATTCATTTCAAGATGTTCGATTTGCAGTGAAGTCTTCGTACACAAATTATCTTCTAGGTTCTCGATCGATTTCCGTAGCTCACTACACGAAGCGAATTTTATAAAGACGATGTTCTGTTAGCTTTTTTTCTCGTCTTTTATAATGGATACGGTGTTAGGACCGCCTACTATCCTGAATTCGATTGGCAGCGCACCCCTATTTACATTTCCCCTCCTTTATTGTAGAATCATATTTCATTGGTCGAATTTAGAAATATTTTCTCTCTGTTTAGAGAGGAGGGGCTTGAACCAATCATGTCTGGACTTGAGAGATTGCCCATTTCTTGTAAACAGAATGTCCCTCGGGGTATTTTTGAATCGCAATAGGACCAGAAATAATAGCGTCGTTTTGGCTACATACCTACTCTAAACACACTTTCGTATGTTATTTACATACTTCTTGGAGTGATAGTTGGAAAAAGGCGTATTCTATATTTCTGTGTCTCAGATTCAAAACATTGATAGATTCATAGCGTCTGACTTGGCAGTAGTATCCATCAGAAAATATCATTGAATCTTGATTTAAAATAAACTATACACGCTTTTAAGCTTAACCAGAGCGATACACTTAACGAGGGTTCAAAATAGCATATTTGTTTTCGTGAACTATTCAACCTTAAAATAGTTAAAAGGGTTTCTGAGTAATAAACATTCTTTCAGTCTAAGTCTGATATTTAAGGCGTCTTTGGGGGGCTGTGCATTCTCAAAAGTGTATATTATTATTTCCTGCTTCTTACCATGGCAGGTGGATGGGGTGTATTCTATTTTTCTCTGTCTCAGATTCAAAACATTGATAGATTCATAGCGTCTGACTTGGCAGTAGTATCCATCAGAAAATATCATTGCATCTTGATTTAAAATAAACTATACACGCTTTTAAGCTTAACCAGAGCGATACACTTAACGATGGTTCAAAATAGCATATATGTTTTCGTGAACTATTCAACCTTAAAATAGTTAAAAGGGTTTCTGAGTAGTAAACATTCTTTCAGTCTAAGTCTGATATTTAAGGCGTCTTTGGGGCTGTGCATTCTGAAAAGTGTATATTATTATTTCCTGCTTCTTACCATGGCAGGTGGAAGGGGTGTATTCTATTTTTCTCTGTCTCAGATTCAAAACATTGATAGGTATACATCGTCGGACTTGGTAGTAGAATCCGTCAGAAAATATCATTGCATCTTGATTTAAAATAAACTATACACGCTTTTAAGCTTAACCAGAGCGATACACTTAACGAGGTTTCAAAATAGCATATTTGTTTTCGTGAACTATTCAACCTTAAAATGCTTTCAAACCGAAGTGGGGTGTGGTTGACTATGTGTTTTGGTACAAAACCATTCATATATTTGTTAAACCAAAAACAACATCTACCCTCTTCTGCCTAAGTGGATTGTCTGGTTTCTAAGAAAAAAACAAAAACACTCGTTGCCTGTGGAGCTACTATGGAAAGCGCACCATGAAGACGCCTAGAAAGGAAGGCAACTTCTCCGGCATAAGTGAATTATCAGGTTACATAAGCGTTACGGGGTCTCCCTGAATACTCCACTAAGAACAGTAATTTTATATTACATTTTTTAAAGGTTCTCATTTAGTTTCAAAACTGATTTCATTCCGCTTTCGAGGTATTTAAAATCGTAAAGTATTTTGTAGATTGAAAATGATGTTTACAAGCGCCTGTTCATAGCTCTTCTTTAGCTTGCACGCTGAGGTAACGAGTACGTGTATTTTAGTTATATCGACTGTTATAATTGTGTTCTACAATCGGTATTTTTTCCCGTTGTTTAATTATACATAGTCGTAAAGTCATGTGATTGCATCCTCACTGAAAGTCGAATGTAGGTCCTCGTTTAAGAACGGATATTAAGATTTATAATGTTTGGAGTTGTAATGATGTTGGCATTCTCAGTGTTCGAGAGATCCCGGGTTCAATTCCCTGTTGGGTGCCCTCTGCTCGTTGGAAACACAATCACTTCGCCGCCATATTGGTTTTTGATGTGATAAGTTAGTAGGTTTTATAAAAGCAATTCTCTCTCTTGCTATTTTTCATTTCATATGTTGGTATTGAATAATAAAGCTTTTAACATGTTCAATCGTGTGAGTGTTATAATTCCTTGCAAAAATATTACCGCTAACGCATGTTCAATTGATATCTAATAATTTATATCAAATATTCCACTCAGTAATTTTATCGAGTTTTTTCGCCATGACAGTTGAACTATGTTTGTATATTCAGATTCTTTGTGAAAAGTTAGACTGATTTGTCATGCAAATGAGCCTTGTAGCTCTCGAATTGCCAGAGATAGAGAAATCCTACGTGTTTTTAATTAAAAGAGACTATCGAATTGAAATCAAAAGAATTTTGTATTTATGATCAGAGATTCAGATTCCTCGTGAAAAACTAGATCGATTTGATATGCAGATGAGCCTTGTAGCTCAAAAATTAGAAATTCGAGTGGGCGTGGTCAATCGATTAAATTGAATTTGATCTGTGAATGTGAAAGACGATTGTTCAAGTGATTAAGAACCCTGCAAGTAAAATCTTTTAGACAGGTGGTTTGGCAAAGGGGGAGGGGGTAGTAGCCGGCAGCACATACTTTGATTGACAGGTACATGGGGAAGCTTTTAGACTGTTGTCTTGGCAAAGAGGCAGCGCTGTGTGGGTGGTCTGTCGGCTGATGTTTATCTTAAGTGTTACATATGTACATGATGCTTTACATGGGCGGCATCCTTTGAGTCCCGAAATCCCCCTTTACCCCCTACTAACGGGATCTAGATTTTTGTGTAGTAGGTCTTTGTGAATCTCTTACGGTTTACCGGTTATGCAAAAGTAATCCAGAAGAAGAGTTCTTCATAGGCTATTCCCAAAACATTCAAGGTACCTTTACTTCTTTAAACATGAATATATCTACAACATATATTTAAATCCAAATCGTTAAAGCCGTTATTGAGAAACTCCAAGTGTTCGAATGTACATTTCGTTGGTTGAGGGAGTAAAAAGCGAGGGTCAAATAAATACCAAATTTGATATTTCAGTTGAGTATCTTCCAGAACTGCAGCATGGAGATTGCCAAGAAAATTCTAGTTTCCCCAACTATCCTTTACATTTTCGACAGTTTTGATTTTTACTTTCTCTGCTCAGTACATAGTATATATGTCGTGAAAGTAATCTACTGCACCCAAGATTGCTTATGAAACAGACTTTTTAGCGTCCCCTCATTGAAAAAAAAATTGAGAAGGTCCATTTGTGTTTGTGTGTGTCCGCTACACGATAATTCAAAAATGAAAAGTTGATAAACTACCAAACTTAATATATATCAAAGTTTAGTGTTTTCCAAAGATGGGTCACGAGGATTTTGAGGAGAATCCCCTAATCCAAAATTAGCTTTTAATGAAAAAAATTGAACATTTTATTTTCTCAAAAATGGCTATAGTGATTTTAATTAAATACCCTATATTAAAGATATTTAAATAAAAATAAAATTTACATCTTCTATTTTGCGGGAATAGCTCCTGAAGATCTCTTCATTCTGGATGACTTTTGAATAGCCGATAGAAACACTAACCTAGTACACAAAAAATGTCGATCTCGTTAAAACACACACTTTATTTTATATTCAAATTCATTTTTATGCAGTTGACCATTTAAAAATCTGATGTGTTTCTTTCATACGACTTTCTCAATATCGCTGTAACAAACCAGTATTAAACAGCTCATTTTTCTCTACTTTATGATAATCGAGTTAAACGTTACAGAAATTGTCTTAATTACTTACTTCTTTGAAAATAGAAGGAAAATAAAGGAATACATTAGGCTAAAACGACAGTCAAATCTTTTAAAAACTGGTCGCCATGTGATTGAAATCCATTTCTATGCATGACAAGGAGTTTACAGCTTTTCAGTGAAAAAAGTTAAGTATTTTAAATCTGAAACAAATAACAAGGAATATCTTAGAATATCTCAATTTCACGAAAAATCGTATCTGACATAAATTCTGTGTTTTAAAGATATATATTTTGTGTCGGAAGCCTTTGTCTATCTTTTACGGTTTACCCGTTGAGCAAAATTAAGCACAATTCATCCAGAAAAAAAAGGTCTTTAAAGGATATTCTCAGAATATAAAACATGTACACATGTAAAAGTCTTTAATACACGGTATTTTAACTAAAATCGTTACAACCATGTTTGAAAAAAATCAACTTTTTCGAATGCATAAGTAGTTTTGGGTGGAGAATTTTTTCTCATAACCTTTTTACCGCATCCCTGGAAGATATAAACTTAAATAGTAAGTTTGGTATTTCACGGGCTTTTCATTTTTGAGTTAGCGGTATAGACGGACACACGGACAAACACACATACACACATACACACACGGCCCTTTTCTGAAAAGTGGTCTTTTTTGACATAGGAGACCATAAAACGTATATTTCCGGTGAAATCTAGATATTGAATTCTAGGATGGAATGCAATAATTCTCTGTACACTATGTACCTACGTAGTACGTGCAAATATTTTTAGTACCGGAATTTGTCATCTCTTGGCCATGTAAGTAGGAAAACCATTTCTTGTAATGTTTATCTATTAGCATGAGGTAGATAGAAGAACTAACTTTTTTAATAATTTGTTACAGAGCAATAGAGAAAGTAATGTAGATGGAACGCATCAGCTTTTTTAAAACATACCTATAACAATGTTTATTAAAGTACCATACCATGAAGGTATTTACATGCCAAATGAAATGTATACCTTCAATTCTCTAAATGTGATTTTGGTATAACTAAAGAATTACTCAAAAATTCTGATCGATAACTGTTTCACCTCCAAAAATACTTATAAATACACAGCATTTTCAAACTTTGGAAGGATTTCGCTTACAGGTAAAGGAAGCCAAAAATGTTCCACTAATGTTTTACCTCCTTTTGTGTGGATATGGAAGATATTTCTTCTATTATAAGGAATAGCCTCGTATGCACAAAACTAGTATTATTATTATCATCATCATCATCATTTTACTATGGTTATTGTTATTATCATTATTTTTATTGTTATTATTGTATTATTACTATTATTATCATAATTTTATTATTATTATTATTATTATTATTATTATTATTATTAATTTATTTAGGCTATTCCTGTTAGTCTGCTTGCAGAGTCTGATGGCGATGAAAGGCGTCCTTCTAATCATCATCATTTTTAGTGGATTTCAAAAACATACATTTCCCGCTGGTCATTGCTGTCTGCAGTGTTATTTTAAATATTTTGTTTCCTCTGTTCTGTCAACAAATTCATTCCAATGTTTCTTCCTTTATTTCCTTTACAAATGATGATATATCGATTATATCATATTCATATCTTATATTTTCATTTTTGTTCTGCCCAATATTGTTTTCCTGTTATTGCCCTTAGGCTATTCATTTGTTGTTCTGGGTAACTGTTTAGTTTTGCTGTTTTATACTCTTCTTTCTGTTCCATAGATGAATACAGTTCTTACCAGATTTTGGAATTTTTTTTTTGCTTTCAGGCTCCAAATGTTTATTCCTCCAAACAGTATTTCGTTAAAAACCTCTACGGTGCCCCAGTATTAAAAGCGGTCGTTAAACACTATACGTTATAAACCTGATTATTGCATTTCGACAACTTGATACGCATTGTGCCAGATACTTAAACTACAATACTGCTCAATGAATTTTCCTTTGCTTTCTAATTTGTACCACGCAGGCTATGTGACCCAAGAACTTCGTATTTCGAGTGTGCAGATAGCCCGTCGTGCAAAACTCCACGGGGTAAATCCAGGCGTACACGGCCGACGGTCAGTGGCGTTTTAAGCGACAGTGACCTCAGTTCTTCTCCTGAATATCAGTGCAAACGGCGAAGGAATGGAGCTCATTGAGAGACGATTCCCAGACTGGCACTAGAGTCCATTATGATATACTAGAATAATAATATACACACACGGATAAAGTTAACATCCTTTGCACTTGAACTACAGAGAATTTAATTTTTAGAGAACAAAGCGACATTTTGAATTCAAATGTAATTAACATCCGCCATTAACTAGTTTTTTATGTGTAATACGCTGTTCTTATTTAACTTCGCAGACTAGACCCACTGTAGGGTTAAATAAAGCATTAAGCCGCCGTAACAAAACGCCGTGGATGAGAGCACCTAAAGTTTTACTGTGTTGTTGTTATTATTATTATTATTATTATTAGTAGTAGTAGTAGTAGTAGTAGTAGTAGTAGTAGTAGTAGTAGTAGTAGTAGTAGTAGTAGTATTATCATCATCATCATCTTGGCAGAATAAAAATCAAATATAAAATATTCATAACGAAGATCATGCAGTCATGTGTGCACATAGTACAGTGAAGTATTACCGCCTTCGTGTTTGCATGTTTTCGTTACAACGCTTGGATGTTTTGTTTCCCTGATAAAGCAAAATGCATAATAACAATAATAATAATAATAATAATAATAATAACAATTATAATAATCATAACCGTAGCCATAATAATAAAATATAATAATAATAATTATATTATATATTCCTAATACTAGATGAGATATCCCCCGATATTCGCGCAAAAGGAAGTAAAGCATTTGTAGAACATTGTTATCTCCCTGTAAAAGTGATTCTTCCGAAGCTTGGAAATGCTGTCTGTGTACCTTAGCATGAAACAATCATCGAGTAGAATTTTTGAGTAGTTCTTTAGTCATACCAAAATCTTATTCTGAATATTCAAGGTAAACATTTCCTCTGACATGTAAATTTTCGATTTTCTAATGGCTCTTTTAATATTCTAGGAAAAAGTTTAAGCTTTCAAGAATTTTGTTTCGAATTCTGGTACCATATTTCATTACATTACCTTAATAATTTAGGAGTTATATCAAATCTCATCTACATTCCACCTTAATCAATATTACAACATACATGTTTTTAATACTTCAGAATCTGTTTACAATAATTGTCTTTATTTCAAAGCTACACCACAACTTATTCTTTCCTTGCTACTCGCAGTCGAAAATAACGGCCAATACCGCTTATGTACCACTTGATAACATGTCATTACTGCACATGTAAATTACACCAAGATACAACAATGCGGGTTATGGATATTTATCCACCAGTATTTTGTTATTTTTGCGCACACCTACAACAATAAGCTTTAAACGATGGTTCAAAAAGCGTATATACATAGGCAGCAATTCAGGGTGACAAGATATAGGTTGGAGAGGACTCAGCCCTAAAGCTGAGGTTTTTATATCTACGACCCACGAGGCTTCATTGTAGGAGGGGGGGGTCGATTGGAACCATGAGCGAATACACAGCAATGACAGAGTCCTTACGCTTTGCGGATTAAAGCACCCTGACAGTCGGTTAGGAGACCGGGGTCACCGCCCCACGTACGGTTCACACCCAGAGCGGATCTCATTCCGGCAACCACCCAATGCCGGGGGACGGAGATATTCACTTAGAGCACCATCGGCGACACATCTAATCCTGAAAGAAGCTAACAGTATGAAGGATGATTGAAAAGACAGAGGGACAGGAAATTCGGGGGATGAAAGCAACCTACCCAGCATACGTCTGGCGACACCCAAAAAGGATCAGGTAGGCCGTGCTTGGAAACGAACCCGTGACCTCCCGAAGGCGAGTTGCAAACAAAACTATCTAAGACATCCAACTCGGTGACACACAATATAACGTAAGACTACTTTCAACCACTCGATTAAAATTGGGTGATGATATTGTGTACTTTCTTGAATGGTGCATACATAGGATCTTGAATGGTGTATACATAGGATGTTGGCAGTTAGAGCGTACAGATTTCACAGATTAATAAAGTCCAATAACAAATTCATCTAACTTGAAACGTAATGTGATATTAAACAGTATTGAATACATTATCTGCTCGGTCTGGCAACAGAGCAGGACTTAAAAGCCAAATATTTTGTTTTGGTTTGCGTTTTTTGATAATGTTTAACGCCTACTTTTACTACAAACGGCACCGCAGGTGATGACACCGGTGATACATGGAATGAAGATGGAGCACCGGTGAAATGCGATCGTGGAGGAAACCTGACACCCCGGAGAAAAACCGCCTCTGCACCGCTTTGCCCACCACAAATCTCACATGAAGTAGTTTGGAATCGAACCCGTTTTTGGTTTGCGGTCAGGCCAATGTTTCGTTTTGGTTTATGCTTGAATTCCAGTCCGAGACCTCCCGGTGTGTTTATTATAAGCTAGTAGCATTATTTCAAGCTATCCGACCTCATTCAGGAGACCTGAACTAAAAACTGCATAAGAGGTTACGCATAATATTCAGTCCGATGATCAAAGATACAGCAAGTTAAAATATTAATTATGGAAATATCTCCTTCAGTGTATTTCGGAATAATTAATTCAAAGCTATACCTGTGCTAAACAAGGCATTTATTAAGGGTCAACAACTGCAACTTCAGCAATATGATATGCTCATTTAAAGCAAGTAGATGCTCCAAATATGCTCCAGTAGAATTTATGCAGGCATCGCACCTCCTTGGTGAATATTCCTCTACCCCGGTTAAAGTTCTGCGTTCTGTTCAGTCTCTGGGGTGTTTCAAACACACGTATTAGAAGATTGTCAATAGTAGCAACCTGGTCATGGTTAACTCTGGGGTGTTTCAAACACACGTATTAGAAGATTGTCAATAGTAGCAACCTGGTCATGGTAAACTCTTAAAATTTCCCCAGAAATAATAATATAAAGCACTCAGCTATGCCATAAGCAAGACGTAGGTATATCTAGATACTCTTGATTTGTAAAGACTTCCATAGCTTTAAATGTATTTAACACATCTGAAACACTGACAGAACCAGCTGACGTGCAAGGTGTCAAGGCACAACATTACTGTCAACATTTCTAGCCTTCCGGTATACTCACAACTACCAATGTGGCGTAGTTGCCAATTTTTATTTCACTAGATATGCTGGAATCCAGTTTTTAATATCATTTTGTGGGTAAACAACTCATTTTAGAACACATAATAAACATACAAATATTTAATCTTTTGTAACTCTGCCCCGCTACTCTAATTGCAAGATTAAACGATGAAGGAGAGTGACAAATTCGCAATGAAACATTTTATTAATTTTATTTTTCATTTATTCAACCATACACTTTAGAGGAATATTGTACAGAAATTGTGATTCAGTTTAACGCAAGGAAGTTACTGTTGAGGTCTGCTCTCTCATGCCCTAACACCTTGTATAGATGTACCAGCTGAGTACCATACCACATTAGGCTTAGGTTTTCCAACAGCAGTGTGTCCATTTGGACATATTTTAAACTTATTAAACAACATACTGAGACAGATAGTTAATTAAAACTCAAGATACTACTGAGAAAGAACAGTAACTGAGCAAACAATTTCCAAAAGCAGGGTCAAATATTCTATTATCATAGTTTGTAAAAATGGTTTCATGTGCAGTTCTGACTTTCATTTTGTCATATTTTGGGTGACCTATCGCTATTTACAAAATAAGTTTCAGTTCTGAAGAAGTAATGCCAATTTAAATGTATCCGTTTATTTCCAGCAACCAACATACATAAAACTGGAAGACACAAGAAAGAAAAACACGAAAATCCAACGTAATACATATAAAAGAAGAAGTGGTACTTCATCCGAATTAATGCTATTGCTGTTATCTATGCCAACTTAACATGTTTATATGGCTTCAGGCTTGTTTTTCTGCTTATAAATATCAGAAAGCCTCGATAGAGAAAGGAATCCGCTGGTTAAAACTTCACGAGAAATTACATATTATAATGAGTGAATCGCCGAGCATCGAAGTGTGATTATTAATTGCTCTATGTTAGGAATGTATAAGTGCCATAGAAGATTTGTAATCAGTGCGATTACAAAATATAAGCACATGAAATACATGAAGATAAAGAAGATGGTAATAAAGAACAATTATTTATTCTGGTTTCTTTTGTTTCTGTAATTACAGTGTAATATAATGTAGTTCTTACGTTTGTTACCCTTTGAATCATATGATTATATCGCCTTTGAATTTCTGCAATCACACTAATGTTGTAATTATTTGCTGTTTTATTACTCTATGATGAGTAATAAACAGCAGTTTAAAGAATTATGTGAAGTCACTATAACGTTGTTATTTTGTGGGGCCGTGAAAGCCTAAGGGATAATTATTTTTCTTATATGGTATGACGACTATTACTAAAAAATATGTAGATGGTCTTGCGAGCTTTTGTAGGCAATACATAAAATAATTAACCCTGTGAAATGGAGCGGCATTTAGAATTCTAAGGTAAACAGTAATTGAATGTGTCGTTGCAGAAAGGTACCTAAGTCACTTGAAGGAAAGTTGTGAGAAATTAAAAAAAAATGTCTAGCTGAATAATTAAGAAATATAGAATAACAAAATAAATACTGGATACTCTTCTGATTACCAGAAATAGTCCTGTATATGCAAATGCTCGTAATCAAAATAATTTAGAACACAAATATATTTAATGTTGGCTGACTTAGGTACCTTTCTGAAATTAAAATATTATATACCAATATTCAATGAAATAATCTTCATAAATTAATTTCAGTGCAAGAAAAATGTTGTCATTATCCACAGATATGAATAGTACAGCATCACGCTTAAACATAACCTCTTGATAACTGCTACAACAATTTGTTATACATGAAACATCAAAACTTTAGGCATGAGAGTGCAAACTTTAATTTATGATATCCCTATGTTTCGAGTCTCAACATACAGTAAGAGTTGTATTTCAAAATTTTTAAGAATCAGCATGTGGCCAGCACAAGATTTTTTCATAAAAATTAATATGTTCCTCAGGGATATATTGAAGAACTTTTTTATATCTACTATCTTACTGAGCTTTATCAGAATTTTACCATCTGGACACAATTTTTGACTAGGAAATAAGTGTGACAAGAAACAGCGGTAGAAGCACGTGATGTTGCTAGGAATACTGTCATCTTATAAAATTGGCCACCAGTTTGTAAATTCTTAATATCACATGTCTCAACCATTTTCAATGAAAATGCACTAGTCTCTGAAGATGAAACAATGAGCTCGCAGTACTCATAGAGTGTGTAAATTCTATCTCTCTTCCTCAAAGCACGTTTAATCATTCCAAACTTCCTGTCGCACGGCAACAATGAATGTCCTCTCAGTGGATAGAAGTGGAGAATTTTATCAAGTCGATTCAGGTCCTTAGAAGGGTGTTCTTCTTATTTTTTCCACTGCAGTTATCAGAAAATAAGTGTAATTCTGATATATTCTTTGGGGCAATCAATTAGAAATGATGAAACTTCATCTGCTCCTTTTCTTCCCTGCCCCTCGTGGTACACAAAGAAATGAGTTTTTTCTATCTTCAAATAATGAATGGAAAAACATTAACGGTTTTTTGCGGCAAATAGAATATATCCTGAACTGGTATAGCAGGCAAAAGTAGGTTTTGCATAAAATCAAACACTAAAGGCTTAATGTTTTTATTGTGAATACATTTTTCCTTGCTCTGTTTCAAAGCACTGTAAAATCTCCTACTTCTCCTTTTATGAACAATTAATTTGGCAGCTGCTGCCCGTTTAGCTGTCTCATTCAGATTGGGGTTTTTGATCTTATTCTTCGGTTCTTCACACACACAGCACACATCAAATTGTGGGCAATCAAACCATAATGCAAAATTTTTATTGAAATATTTGTTATAAAACTTATACTTTATCTTGATATTTGAATGTTTCCTTTAAAGAGTGGGTACATCTTGATTACGGACAAAGAAGCATCTAAATAATGGACTACTTTGCCAGAATAATGACTTTGCTTCACTGGAAACATTTCAATATGTTCACTAATGAGCGGAAGTTCTCCCTTTATAGCATTTCCGCTGGATTCCTTGCCCCTAGCATCATGTGGGGACTGTCCCATGAGTAGTAACTTGCGAAGTCGCCTTACACGTTTATCAGACACATTATATAAAGAAAAGAATGCTTCCCTGCATACTTGTACTTTCTTATCACGAAACAGTATATGGTATGTAAAAGATTTTGTCCCTCAGAGTTGGGGTTTCTCTGCGAGGTCTGTGAGTTGCAGGATCCACTGCTTCAATCATTCTTTGCAAGTGAAGATCTTGTTCGTCTTTTGAATTCATCCTATAGAGGGTTAAGAATATCTCTTCCTGATCCTCATCGGTGAACATCTCAAAACATTTCTTACGGCACCTGTAAATTAAAAATAGTGTTATCATACAGGGCTGTTGGTATAACTTAGGCCTGATATTTTATTTGATTTTATATTTTTTTAAAATATTATGCATACTAACGAGCAATGCACTTATGACATATTTCAAAATGAAACAGTATATTATATACATATAAAGGCACACCAATAGCAGAAGGTACCATGGTTTGAAAACCTCGCCCTATAACAACTTTTGTCAGCACAGCACCAGAAATCAGTATACAACACATCAGTTAGTATTTACCTGCATTTTGAGCTAATTTCCCGACGAGGTACTGTCTTCCCATTATAGGAAATATATTCTTCACCATGTACACGTGCTTTCTTAACACTATTTCTTTTATATTCTTCACTGTTCACAATGCCTTTCCTCCTTTACTTCGGAGAAACATTAACCACAGTCTCGGTTTCTGCCATTTTACAGCTTTGTGTTCTGTTAGTGATTTTAGCTAACGCTCTCATGTGGGAATGCAGAAAAGTACTTCAGTCAGTGACTTAGAAACCTTTCTGAAGTACACGTTTTTTTCACATTCGATTTTCATTCTTACAAACATTGATAACATCGGTAATTTTCTGCCGAGAATATGTGTCTATGTGTAGGGACTCGAAAAACCGCATAATAGCGATTTCACAAAAAAAAAAAAAAAAAAAAAAAAAAAAAACTGACTTAGGACCCTTAGGACCCAATTACACATTCAATTTTTATCTTATGTTAAAGGTTATCTGTGCCAAGTTTGGTAGAAATCCGTGAAACTGTGTAGAAGGCTATTAAAAACGGTCATACATTGGCTTTGATATGTATGTGGTATATCATACAATATATATATATATATATATATATATATATATATATATATAATACATGATACCAGATTGGGCACTGACCCTTATTTGACATGTGCATGTATTCTTTCGTGGGTTAATAGAGTTGCAGAAATTAGCGATTAAAAACTTAACGAGTTAAAGAACAGGTCATTGTGGAACTGGATGGCCTGTGTCACCACTCTTGCTCTCTTGCTGTGAGCAGGTCGTGCTCATTAACAGCGTCAGTTGAGTTCTACCCAGATACGTTGTGTACCAAGGTAACACCAGTGGATGCGCAGTGAAATTCGGTCGCTAGCTGTTGCTCTGATTACAATGGCAGTGTTTATGAGGACTTTGATTGTTCACGCTTATTGTTGAGCGTTGTATGTTATCAATAAGGAATTAAACGATACCTTACACCTGTGCAGTTGCTTCCTGCATCAACAATGGTCGCAAAACCACAGCTTCAGGTATTTCTTACCGTAGGTTCCCCAAAAATATTGAGCTAAAAAACAAATGGGTTCAGTTATGTTGAAACGGTGATCGTTTCTCTCCAGATAATTCCCGCATCTGTTCCATACATTTTGACGAGGAAGATGATGACGCGATTTGAAAGCGGAGTTCTGTAACTAGCTCTAAAAATATTAAAAAGCATTGCTGCACTAAACTTAAATTTAAAATTGTCTTATGACTTGTATGAGAAATATAGCATCCTAAGAAAAGAACACAGAACTAGCTTCTAAACAGAGATGCAAAAAATAGTAAATGATCTGTTAGAAAAAACAAACAACATTAGGTCTCCCTCATCATTTAATACATCATCCGTAACCTAGAGGACATTAAATCTGAAGTTGAAGCACTTAGAAGACAGAATTTAAGGTTGGATCAGAAAGTAATACCTCTGGACTATGAATTGCAAGAGCACAATGCGAAATGTACACAAAGTTAAAAAGTGTTGAGCATGCATTCCAGCAAATTTTTTCAGGTATATGTAAAAATTAGGGCCCTGATGGCATTCAATTGATATGAATGACTAAGAAGGCATATGATTATGTGATATGCCTTAAATATTGTCTACCAAGTTCTATAACCAACAATTGGCAAAATTCGTCATATCACTGGTAATTATTAAATGAATTTTGAGCATATTACAACAGAAAGCAATTTCTGTTAGTGAGTTTGAGAAAGACCTTGTTCTGAGCTTTGATGAGATAAAAGTGAAATCTGATTTTTGTTACAACATAGAAGACACAATTGGTGGCCCTCACAATTATCTGCAGTTACTGGTTCTACGCAGCTTAGCAGGAAATTTAAAATAAATAATACACTGCAATGTTGATGAGCGGGTAACAAAGGAACTACAAAAAACATTATTCAAATAGTCAAATCGACAGGTTTCCAGTTCGTGATTTTGTAAGTGATATGGCAGACCAAATAGGTAGTTACTCTCTGACCTTGGAATTGTAAGAGAGAAACCCTACATAGTGCATCCTACTAGAGAAAATGAAAATCGACGCTTATGGCCGTTCTACGACATTCCTCAGGTGTTCAAATTATTCAGAAATACTTTTTTGGACAAAGGATTTGCTGTACATAATGGTAAGGAAGTATAAAAGAGGTTTTTGAAAAGCACGCTGATGCTAAAAAATGCAATGACTTACAGTATACTCAGAAACATTCACAACCTCACCTTTTACTTATAGGCATTGAATGGCAAAATATTCGCGCTACCATTTATTAGGCTGAAGAATATCCTCAGTTTAACGGGATCTGGGGTCAACTGCTGTATTGAGGTTCAGAGCACACAAAGTATAACTTTGACGTGACATGATGGAGCAAGTGTGGTCTCTACAGCCCGTTTCGACACATGTTGCACTATCTAGCATTGCCCTGCGTAGATAAACCAGTGATCAATGAAACACGTCAAGTGCGTGTGTGTGTGTGTGTGTATATATATATATATATATATATATATTATATACGTAGGAATATGACGTGAGTTTAGCAATGAAATCTTTTTCTCTAAAATGCTCAGTGGAATTTCTTGTTTTGAATTTGTCTTCCAACAACTTGTGCGATTGGTTGCCTTAGCAACTGCGCTATAGGGAATACAGGATGAATGATTGCAGGATCATATCGCAAATATTCTTCTGGGATATAGAGAAATGTTTTGTATCGATATATGGAAATCTGATGCTCGCGAATGGTCAACAAGAAACGGCAGTATCTTAAGCAAAATGTGGTGTATATTTACCACCAAATCCCTAGAGCAGAGTAAGCCTAGCTGTTTCATTTCTGAGAATTACGAGAAGATAAACTGAATTCCAGGAAGCCACTCTCTGGTGGTCGTATTTCAGTTTATAAACTACCTGCGTTTCGCTTCTACTTGTAACTTTGATATACCTTACTCACTTTTCGAATAAACATAGTTTAACTAAACTTTTAAATAAAAATCTGGGGGTTGCATTCACATGACGGTCTCTACTCCGCTGTATCGAATTATTGTTAAATGCTGATTTTTCTACTTTATGACAATCGAAATAAACTTTAGCAGAAATTGCCTTAATTGCTTGGTTCCATGTAAGTCAAAGGTAAATAAGGGAACACACTATACACACTAGGCTAAAATGATAGTCAAATCTCTTAAAAGCTGGTTGCCAGGATGTAGAAATCCGTTTCTGTGCATGGCCAGGAGTTTACAATTCCTACGTGGGAAAAGTTGAGTATTTTAAAATCTGAAACAAATAACAGGGAATATCTCAGAAATGGTCATTTCCAGAATAAACGGAGATGACATAAATTGTGTGTTTTAATGAAATCTATATTTTTTGTAATACGTTTTTTCTATCTCTTACGGTTTACCAGTTACGCAAAATTCATCCAGAATAAAGACGTCTTTATAGGCTATTCCCAGAAAATTCAAGCTATACATTTTATTTTTCATGTAAATGTCCTAATGTATGTTATTTTAACCAAAATCATTAGAGCGATTTAGTGTCATGTAAAGAGTAGTTGGGAATTGTTTTTTCAAAATCTTCGTGTAGCATGGAAGATGCTTAACTTAAGTACCAAGTGAGCTGTTTTACCGACCTTTAGGTTTTGAGTTATCGTGTCCACAGACACACAGGAACCTTTTTCTAAAAATGTGTTTTTTTATATACAGGGAGGTCTAATACGTGTATATCCGGGGAAATCACTCGGTGTCGAATATTTCGATGAAATGTAATACCTTCTTTATACACTATATACGTAGTGCGTGTCGATAAAGTAAAAATCTGAAATGTTGCATTCACATGACTTTCGCAACTATTCTGCAACAAACCATTATTATAGAAGTGTATTGCTCTACTTCATGTTAGTCGAGATAAACCTTAGCAGAAATGGTTTTACTACTTCGTTCCTTCTATGTAGAATGAGAAATAAGAGATTGGACCAGTTTAAAGCCAAGTCAAGTCTTTTAAAAATATCATTATGTAACGAAACTCAAATTCCCTTCTCTTTGCATGACACGGATAAAAATGCGAATAACGACTTTCCACTTGAAATATGTTTGAATATTGTAAATTTTGAAAATCAATGACAAGGAATATCTCGGAAATGTTAATCCCTCCAAACATTTATATCACATGAAATCTGTTCTTTAACGAGAACATTTTTTTAAGTAAGTTTTTGTATATCTCTTAAGGCGATATCTCACAGTCAAAATTTAGTCCAAAAATGTTTATACAACGTGGAACGTTATGTACCATTTCTCCATACCATTCCCATGGGAGTGTGTATTGGTCCAAATATTTTTCGCATGCACATGAACAGCGATAGAAAATGGTGGAGGTTGCTAATTCACAATTATTTCGTTCGCTGTCGCAAGCTTAGTTTATACATCCATTACAAGAGTATACATCATAATAGAAAGAAAATCAAGACTAGACCATGGCTGGAACGTAGGATGCAGCCAAGGAAGAGGTGTACTACATATGCTACAGAATGAACTCCTTTCTGACTCTGTAAATTATTTGAACTTCCTTAGAATGGACGAAATTTTTTATAGAAAATTGCTGTCCTTAGTTGAGGCAAAAATCACTCGCCAAGGCACAAATATGAAGCACTCCATACCAGCAAATCAAAGGTAGCGTTTTTATATTTTGTTCAGAAAAGAAGGGTAGGTACAAATGGATCCGATAAAATCCGTTTGCAGGGATTATAAATATCCGAGTGATTATTTCATAAATCTCTGCCGCACAAAAAAATGTGTATTTCTACAAAAACCCAGCCACTATAGCCCTATTATTTAGGACAAAGTCTACAAGATACAGCAAAGGTTCACAAACAATCATATGGGCGGAAAGGAAGACCCAGGTTAGCTGTCATCTTGTTATGTCGCTTATTGGTTAATTCTTTACGTTTGGACCAAAAATTAGAAACCGCTTTATCCGTTGTAGCAAACTGGAATTGAACAAAAAATAGGACGGAAATTGTACACAATGAAATTATCCGATGTCTCACGGTCCAATTTGAAGTTTAAAGAGTATTGGACCAAACTATTTGATCGTGGTGCATTGGCTTTACGGCTTCCTGTTTATGCAAAATATATCTAGAATGAAGAAAATTCCCAGAAAATTTAAGGTATACACTTTATTGGTAATAGAATACCTTAAACATGTGGTATTTTAATCAAGTTAGAGACATTTTTCAGAAAATTCAAATTTCCAAAAAAAAAAAAAAAAAAAAAAAAAAAAAAAATCATTTAAAGTGTGTTTTGGGGTGGGGATGTTGGAAATCTTTATGTCGTGTCCTTGAATGATGCTGAACTTAAATACCAATGTTAGTATTTAATAAATCCACACGGGCAAACGTATATGCCTACTTTTTTTTTTAATAAATATTTCCGTTGAAATATCAACAACGAATTTTTGGGTGACATACTGTAACTTCACTGCTTACAATATATTTACATACTATGTGGTAGAGAAACTAAAAATAAAACTAATTTGCTCATTCACATGGGTTTCTCAATTCATTCTTTATCAAGTATTCTTACAAAATCTTATTCTGCTCTCTATTTTTGTTAATTGAGATAAGCTTTTATTTCAAATTTACACGTAGAAATATACATTTAAAAGTGCCATGATGTTTTGAGACAACATGAGTAAACGACTGTGAGCTGTAAAGATAACAAGTTAACAAATACAAAGTAGTTGAGAATTTGCCCAGTAAGCTCGGCAAGGATAATAATGCTTAACTACTCGTAAAGCGCTTTCGTCGTTCGTCACACCATTTTTTATTCTCGGAAGTCGCTTACGTTTGACATACGTACCAATGAACATATCACTTGAGTCAATGAGTGCAAAGAAGTCCTCAGTTTAACGGGATCTGGGGTCAACTGCTGTATTGAGGTTCAGAGCACACAAAGTATAACTTTGACGTGACATGATGGAGCAAGTGTAGAGACCGTTTCGACACATGTTGCACTATCTAGCATTGCCCTGCGTAGATAAACCAGTGATCAATGAAACAAAGTGCAGATTGAAAAATGTCAAAAATACAAAAGCGTATGCAGTCGATCCTGAACAAACTTGTCTTCCCTGTTTTCTCTCTCAGGGGAAGGAACTCAATGAAAGTAATTGGTTCTGCAAAGACCTAACAAAATGTAACGATTCTACTGTATGGAAAACATGGGATAGCACACCGTGTAAAAATAGCAAAAATATTAACTGAATATGTTTTTACTTTCTCCATACGCACTCTTTACATAGTGTATAGAGAAAGTATTGCACTCCACCAAAAATTCGATACCGAGATTTCACCGGAAATATATGTTTTAGGGTCCCCAATATCCAAAAAAAGCATTTTCACAAAATGTGTGTGTGTCCGTGTGTCCGTGTGTCTGTGAACACGATAACTCAAAAACGAAAAGTCGGTAAAATACCAAACTTTGCATTTAAGTTTAATATCTTCCAGGGATGCGACACGAAGATTTTTAGAAAAATCCCCCCACCCCCAACTACCCTTTACATGGAACTTTTTTCGAAAATTTTGATTTTCTCAAAAATGGCTCTAACGATTTTGAAATGTATATCTTTAATTTCCTGGGAATAGCCTCTGAAGAGTAGTTTATTCTGGATGAATTTTACTAAATTTTGAATGAGTGCTAAACCGTAAGAGATGGACAAAAACTTACTACACAAAAACACACTTTAAAACACACAATTTATGTCATATATATTTTTTTCGTGGAGTTCTCGTTTTTGTGACATTCTTTATTTTTGGTTTCTACTATGAAAAACGGATACTTTTCTCATACAGGAACTTGTCAGCTGCTATCCATATAAACAAAGGAACTTCATCGGCATAGCAGCCAGCTTTTGACTATCACTTTAACCTACGGTTGTCCCTTATTTCGCTTCTACTTACAAGGAAGCGAGTAATAAGACTATTTCTGCTAATTTTTTCTGATTAGCATAAAGTAAATAGAAGTATAAGCTTTTTAAGAATTATTTGTAGCAGGGATATGGAGAAAGTCATGTGAATGGTACACATCAGATTTTTTCCTAGTGCGATCGCTTTCTGCTGCACTGAACATCTTCCTCTTCCTAGGCGACTTTGATGCATCACATGGTAACATCAAGCAAAATGGTTTAGGCGATGACGTTTATGACCCGCGTTCGGGAGGCCTTGAGTTCGTAATGTCTTTCTTATCTACCATGAATTTCTACTCCATCATTTTCTTGTCATTTGACTCGCGTTTGAAGGACCAGTCGACGGTGTTCGGCAAGTTGCGACTGGCGGTGCGGTGCTCTTTTTTACTTTCTCCATACGCGCTATGTACATAGTGTATAGAGAAAGTGTTGCACTCCACCAAAAAATTCGATACCGAGATTTCACCGGAAATATATGTTTTAGTGTCCCTAATATCCAAAAAAAGCATTTTCACAAAAAGGTCCATATGTCTGTGTACACGATAACTCAGAAACGAAAAGTCGGTAAAATACCAAACTTGGTATTTAAGTTTAGTATCTTCCAGGGATACGACACGAAGATTATGAGAAAAATTCCCCCACCTCCAACTTCCCTTTACATAAAACTTTTTTCAAAAATTTTGATTTTCTCAAAAATGGCTCTAACGATTTTGATTAAAATTTAGTATATTAAACATATTTACCTGACAAATTGAATTTTCTGGGAATAGCCTCTGAAGAGTAGTTTATTCTGAATGAATTTTGCTAAATTTTGAATAACTGCTAAACCGTAAGAGATGGACAAAAACTTACTGCACAAAAAATGTAGAGCACATTAAAGCACACAATTTATGTTATATACATTTTTTTCGTGGAGTTCGTAGTTTTTGTGACATTCCTTATTTTTGGTTTCTGCTATGAAAAACGTATACTTTTCTCATACAGGAACCTGTCAGCTCCTATCCATATAGACAAAGGAACTTCATTGACATAGCAACCAGCTTTTGACTATCACTTTAACCTACAGTTGTCCCTTATTTCGCTTCTATTTACAAGGAAGCGAGTAATTAGACTATTTCTGCTATTTTTTTCTGATTAGCATAAAGTAAATAAAAGTATAAGCTTTTTAAGAATAATTTGTTGCAGGGATATGGAGAAAGTCATGTGAATGATACTCATCAGATTTTTTAAAGTTATTTATACATCTGTAAAATTTGGAAAATACCCATTAAAATTTACACCAGTTATTGTACACAATATTTATGATATTTTTACCATGTATTTAAACTTTAACTTGTATGATTATTTCAATAATTTATTGTCTAAATTTATTTTTTTCATAAAAAGTATTTACTTGACGTATTTTTAAAATTATTTTCATAAAAAATCAAGTTTTACGGTAAATGTACTTTCAAATAAATGTCATATATATTTTATATAAGCCTATTTCTTTTACTCTCCAAAACTCTTGACTTTTCCAAATTTAATAATTTATTTAAAAAATTGGCGCATTATTTCAAAAAATCATGTCTATTTCATTTAATGTACTTTGAGAGGCAGTATAAAACGTTGCATTGAAATAGGAGAAAAATTGCAGCCTGTGGAACATTTTGAGTATGGGAAAATGTTGCGGAAAAGTTTGCTGCAAAACGTTTAAAATTGGGACTGCCTATTAATAAACATGACCACCTACCTATAGCTTCACTTAATTATTGGTTAAGGTGCGCCAAGTGAGGAAAACCATATCATTCGTAAAGTTAAATTTTAAATTAATTTATTATTCAAAACAATATTTCTTTTTCACAATTTTTAGCAAATTTCAAGGATTTATTACCTGTTATTGTCGAGGGATTAGTTTGTAAGGGCCCCTTTCGGGTACTTTCGGAAGAGAGCCCTTTTGATGGATCCCCGGAGGTTCAGGGTTTGTGGACTGGGCCTGGAAGCATTGAATCCGTTGTATTTGAAGTGTTAAAGACCTAGTCCACAGTCGTCAGGATCTGGTAGCACTCAGGACTCTCTCCTCATCTCTTCCTCCCTGGGGTAACGTAAGTTGGAAAGGGTGACAACAGCTTAGGTGCCTCAGTGACTGGGAACCGCATCCGTAACAATCCTTATCCCATGCTAGTCATTACAGTAGCACGGTCGACTACTACAATGACTACACTAATCATAAAAGATAGATCAAATTACGCGCCTCACAATATCGCACAAAAGTCTAATATAAAATAAAAATCAAACATGTGAACTTTTCTTGCCTAACCCTGCCGGAGTCTTTTCATATATTTACATTAACAGAAGTGAGCCACAATACAGACTATGACAATCGCATATTACGTTACTCTAGTGAAGATAAGAAATATACACTACAACTTTGAACAAACTTTCGATATCGACGAAAACGACCCAGTGCAAAAGCGGATCCTTTAGGCCGACGTGTTAGTTCTGCCGGTCCCGCTTTGGTGCTTCGTAGCGCTGGGGATCGTGAGTTCGAGTCCCGCCTTGGGCATGGGTGTTATATGTTTGTGTATAGGTGTGTGTTGCAAAAGTAAGAAAACAATAATAAACAGTAATAATACGGCAAAACAAAGTAAAAAGAAAAAGGTAAATAAAAGTAGGGTATACAGTGCCGGAGTCCTGATCAGACTCCGGTACTGTATTTAAAAAAAAAAAAAAAAGTTCTTATTATAAGCCTACTTCTTAGGCAACTTCTGTGACACACGAGTTACCCACCTCAACAGCCGGTCCCCATGGCCGCGTTCGCTAAAGCGTCTCGCTTTGGTGCTTCGTGGGCAGGGGATCGTGGGTTTGAGTCCCGCCTTGGGCCGGGTGTTAAATGTTTGTGCAATGTGTCAATGTGTCTATGTTTGTAAAACAGCAAAACCTGCGGGGGGAAATGTAAATGGGGATACAGTAATAAAAAAAAAATTAAAAAAAAAAAAAATACAGTGTTATATGCTTTTCTACAGGCGAGCCAACACGCATCTCCGGGACTTGATGACCTGTCCTATGAATTTTATAGGACATGCTGGCCTATTATAAAGCACGCAGTCATGCCAATCTTTGGAATTTTGGGACACAGCTTTTTTCCCATCATTTTTGCGGATGGCATTATAATATTACTCCGAATAACATTGCTTATTGCGGACTATAAATTATTTGCTAATGTCTTGGAAAACAGACGGAAAAGTGCTTATTCTCAAATATCAAACTACGATCAAGTGGCGGTGTCAACAAAATATCGTTGCTAGCGGATCTTCGGGCTGTTCCGAAAGAAACATCAAAAAGCGGCTTTGATCTGTCTCAATTTTTATGAGAGTATCACCGTCTGTTGACGATGTGACAATTGTAGCTCTGATGACCTTGTTATGGCAGAATTACACTGTGGGCTGGAGGGAATGTCAAGTGCAGTGTTAAAACCGGAGACTCGTGCAAAATCGGGGATATTGGTATTAGGAAACTATTCGGAGTCGCTTAAAACGTTGGGCATGAAACTTGTTTCCACTACAGGAATATTTCCTTTATAGGAAATGTAGAAGACTCAATTACTCTTGACTTGAGAGATAAAATCAGCCACCTCCGACATTCTTTATACATTGAGCGGACTTGCACCTTGAATTTGCTGCAGCGTATCTGGTGTATCTATGGTCTCAGTCAAATTTGTTATTTAGCACAGCTTCTGCCGATTACCAAAAATTACACACAGAAACTTGAACAACTTATCGGTTAGTTCTTATGGACTGGTAAAGCATGTAGACATCACAAAGAAATGTGTGCATTATTGGGGAAAACTGCCAAACGTTCACTCTGTGGTAATGGTTCTTCTGGGAGTAGCAATTACAAGATCCTCATATGGTACTCCCAGGCTTTTAACCCATCGTCACACATTTAAAGCGCCTTCTGGACACAAAAACGGAAGTCACAACTTTCGTGTAAACCCGGAACCACTACCGTCTGTTGATTATTGCTCCGGTTGCACCCAGAATTAAAGAAAAACATGCTCGAAGATGGAGCATTCTCTGGCAGAATTTATTCTGTAAGCATATTTGAACTGATTGGCAGGAGACGCCTTATGAAGTGTTAAACGAGACCACACTGACGGCAGAAATACTCTGGTGACACGGGCGAGAACTTTCTAATCTCTATGCACTCTGCTCCGACATTGATACTTTGCAAAATCGCCTTATATGTTATCGACAGGTTTTGGTTGGTGCTATCCAACCAAATGGTGCCAGCCGGAGACCCCACCGTGCCTGGAGAAACTCTGGCGCCTACAACAATGTGTGATTTGGTTGTAACGTGCAAGCTCCACTGGATCTTGAAAAGAAAATCGGAACTATGGTCAAGAGGGAGAACTGGTCCGTCTTCCTGGGACAAAAACGCTGGAAGTTGATTAAGTCCGGATTCATCGGTGATATGCAGCCATTTATCACACTTGAGGCTACCAACTAATATTGTTGGCCCCTCTATTGACTATCACCTCAATACTTGAAGCACAGACAGTGTTGTTGACTTAAGCTTCCCGCTGCTATGCGGAAAACTCGTTCTATAAAATAATAAACACAACCAACGAAATGACCAAAATTCCCCAAAACCTGAAATAGGACTGACGACTATGACAAAGTAAACAACATAAATTACATGGAATAAAAAATGGAAGCGATTGAATTCATGCTAGACAACCGATACCATATCAGGTAGGTCAACTGCCTAATATTTGACGCGTGAGTTAAAAGAGTCGCAGAACTAAACGGGACTATTTCATGTTAAAATCCGCCAGTGAAAAACTGATGAGAATGACCTTCATCTTACCCCTCTAAATGAACTAGACCTGCTCACGATTCCTTTGATAAGCAAGCGGCGTATAACGGAGGTTATTTTCGCCAAGTTCCTCACTGATAGGTTTTAACTCGAAATATTCTCGTTGAGTTCTGTAACTCTTTTAACGCACAAAGGTTGACGCAGTTGGGTCACCTGGTATATTATATCAAAGCACAGTTTGAAATACTGATCCAATATAAGATTCATGATCACCCTTCACGGTGTAGTGGATACCATAGCATCTAATACCCAATGTTGCGGGTTCAAACCCGACAGGGGATGACGGATATTTTCGACGTAAAAATCATTAACACGGATTCCTTCGAAATTGGAATTACAATTAGACATTCTTTTGATCTAGAAAACAGCAATAGGCGTCCCAAAATGACGTGATAGAACTTCAATGTAAAAATTATTAGTTTCAAAACAATCCGAGAGCAAACCAATTTTTAATAATCTGACTATCGCCAAAACCTACTGAATGCTTCTAATTGCATTCCATTACGACATGTGACTTATATTGGGCCATCACTGCAGTCGGTTCTTGATCAAGGAGTTTCTAATTTAGATTTCGCCACTATGTGCACAATAAAACGAGAGATCAACTCATCGCCTCATAGATGGCACAATAAACATAAAATGGGACCAATTGCTTTACTACTCTTCCTAAGGAAGTTTTGCTAAGGATTTTTACGACAAAAATCCATTACACTCCGCCAGGCTTGAATCTGCGACTTTGGATACTAGAGGCTAAGTATGGGAACAACCACAACAAGGAAGATGGCCAGCTTTGCATTGCCATGAGAATTCAGAATAGCAACTTTAAACTTGAGTAGAGTAGAAGTATTTAAAAAATATAAAGTAATAACAATGAATATACCTAAAGTATGTAATAACGCTACAAAATATTTCTGTCGCATAAACAACTCTATACTCATTCACATTTCTGGTATAGTAAGGTTTTATCTAACTCTTATGGTTTATCAATTATAAAAAACAATTCATTTTGAAGACTTCACAGGCTCACAAAGAAAACTTGAATTATTCACTTCTTTTGTCACATGTTAAAATTTTGCTTTAGCCAGAATTATTCCCGTCCTTTCTGAAGTCTGGAAATATGAATGAAATTGTGAATTTAATTCAATTACTAAAAGTAACATCATCTCAAAACATTTTAACAGCACCCTAAAGCATAGTTGACAATGAGTAATTGTTCCTACCTCAAAATACGATGAACCGAAAGGTTAAAATAATAAAATGCCTGATGTCTTTTTTCATATATATATATATATATATATCTGTGTGTATGTGTGTGTGTGTGTGAAATGGTCTGTTATTTATGGACGCTCTTTAACTGCTTTGGTTCTCAGTGTCCCATTCTATATTGGGCGTGAAAGATCGCTTAATTTTGCTCAGAGGCCTCTCTTATCAGGATTGAGGTTCTTTTACGTGCCGTAAATCTACGACACGGGACCCACAGCTTTACTTCTCTTCCGAAGGAAGCCATGCTAAGGATTTTTACGCCCGAAAAAATTCATCGTCCTCCGCCGTGTTTGAACCCGCGACCTTGGGTATATGAAGATAGCATGGTAACCATTACACCACGGAGGGCGACTGTGTGTGTGTGTGTGTGTTCTAACAATTCTGCCAGAAATTACTCCTACAAAAGCTTACTCTTATTTACTTCAAGCAAATCAAAACGGTTTTATTATACATTTCGTTATGGATACAACAGGAATAGGAGAATACACTATGCTAAAGCAATAAGCCAGTCTTTTAGAGGGTGTTTTGTGCAATAAAAGAGCGTTCTGTCTGCAAGACCAGGATAAAAAGAATTGATGTGTTCCATTCGCAGACTTTTCAACGTACATTGCCACACACTATTATTATAAAAGTATGCCCGAAGCCGTGATGAATAGGGTGCAGTGCTGGAGGGTGAGATGTGATCAGTGTCTCGAGTCCCTCCCGGCCGAATAAGGTGCTCTGCTCGATCTGGAGCCGCTATTTCTCAATCAAGTATCTCCTCAATTGGCTCCCCAGGTACCTCACGAGGCTAGGTGCACCCCAGACCAGGACTTCCAGCGGGGGAAAATTCCTCACGCCGCTAACGGGAATCAAACCCACTTCCCAAGCAGCCGGCTACCACCGCTCTAAGGAGAGTACCATAATATTTTATAAGATAATTTATTTGCGGAATATATAGAGAAAGTTATATGGAACACATCAGATTGTTTATACTCATGTGAGTAGTAAAGAAGAAGAAGAAAAAAATTGATCAGCCGAATTATATTTCGGCCCAGTCTTTGATTTATTAACTTTTTGGACAAAACAATTCTGATTTTTAAAATTATATCTTGTCTACAGGTTTCGACTAAAATTAATAACTTTTTGAGTAAACCATAAATCATTAAAATATCTTCGGCGTGAAATATTCAATATCTTCTTTACAAAGGGAGGGAAAAGATTATATGCTGTATAAAAGTAACATTTCTAAAATGTTTTCAGTATAGCATACATATTACTTTTGTTTAAAAAATTACGCACTTTCATGCTTCGTTCTATAATAGCAGCTTTAGCCTTATGGCACCTATTTAATGGATTAATTTAACTTTCAAGTGTACACATTTATTGTAGAAATTTGAATCTGAAAGAACTATATACAAACAGATGCTAGCATTTTAACATGAAAAAACAAAACAAAAAATCGCAATTAAATTTCACCCTTCACCTCTTTGATAATTTTTTCCCATTCGGTTGTAGTTGCAATGCCAACAAAAGAATATACAAATAATTTACATTAATTTATTTGGTTTACACGGTTTTCTCAACATTTTTTTACACTTCTTCAATATAGTTTCCCTGCTTCTCTATGACTTAAATCCCAACATCTCAAAACTTTATTACTCCATCCACGACACCACTTCTGTTCATCTGTCGAATGGCTCGGGTAACGGTGGTAGATAGCTCTTCCGGAGAAGGATAACGACTAACACGCACAGGTTCTTTCAACTTCGGGAACAAGTCTTAAGTCTGGTGGACTCATATCCGGGCTGTATGGAGGATGCGGCATCACTTTCCATCCGTATTTGCCGAGTTTGGGCTTCAACATTGCCGATATGGGGGCATTGTTCTGTAGAAAGAGTGGCTCAGCCTCGAGCAACTGTGTTTGGGTTTTGTGCATTTTTCTGCTTATGTTTTTCATGAAGTTACAATAATGCACTGTTATGACACTTTTTTCCACGTGGGATTCCTTAGTATTCATTAGCAAAAATCATCTTTGATTGAGCGAGTTTAAAATTTTTTGTACGTACAGAATCTGATGCTCTCTACTCATTGAACTGTGATTTCGATTCCAATTCAAAGTCTCTATAATCCACGTTTCATCAATAGTGGCAATTCAAAATAAGAACCTTGACCTCCACAGTCAAATCGTTGTTTGAGAAAACATGCAATAACTAAGTGTTTCTACTTCTCTTCGGCAGCCAAACAGTGTGGGACCTATCTCGTGCTTCTCTTCTTCATATAATTTTCACAATACGGAATACTGACGGGGAAATTCCCGTGGCTTGCGCAAGTTGCTCGCAAGTCACACGGCGATCTTTTTCAAAAGCATTTGCCACAGGCTTCACACTTCGTTTATTTATTAACGTTTTTGGCGTTCCAGGTCTTATATTATCGTCTATACTAGTACGACCATCACGAAAACGATTAAGCCAACGAGAAACTATACTATGTTTTCGATTAAAAACTCACCACAAACTTCACCTAACGCACTATGGAATCCTGTCAGGTTTTTTCCGAGTAAAGTTTCTAAAGTTTTTATCTTGATGTACGACCTCTGGTCTTCAACACTCCCAGTACCTGAGACTCCTGTTATGTCCTTTTCTGTATCTGTCGCAAATTTTATGTTAGAGTATGCAGTGAAAAAACAAAAATAGGTGCGCACCTTCCTCAAGCTCTCCACTACATCTGACTAGTTTTCATTGTTGTTGCATCATCCAATCCACAGTAATACCAACCTATACATTATTTATGAGATGTCCCTCGTATAGTCTTAATGTTTACTGTACACAATTTAAGAACGAAAAGTTATTTAAAATAGTCTACGAAGGATTATTTTCATGATGTGAAACTTGTAGAGTTCGGTAGATAAGACTATAACCGGTGAATAATGTAGCGCGTTAGGTTTGCTTTTAACTTGAAAAAGTCCATGCCTTTTATCTTGGTTTATGATATAAGTGAAAGAAAACCATATCTTATTTTACGATATCCAGGGGAAAATCTCATGTGTTCCATTCACATGTCGCTCCTCACTTATTTTACAGGTTCTCTATTCTTATAAAAGTATATTCTTATTTGTACTTCATGCTACTGGTCTGATTACTGAGCTCCTTCTAAGTGGAAGGGAAATACAGGAATACACCAGGCTAAAGTGATAATACAAGTTTTTAAAACGGTCGCTATGTGATGGCGTTACAATTCTGTTCTCTTTGCATGGTTAGGATTAAAGTTAAGTACACCAAATGATCACTTCCTGTTTGAGAATACACCGTATTGGTATTATAAAACTTTAACCAATGTAAGGGGTTATCTCGGGAGTAGTTAACTACAAAAAGAATGCATCTGACATAAACGGTGTGCTTTAACAATATCTACATTTGTTGTGTAGTATACTTTTTTCCATCTGCTACGGTTTAAAGTCATTCACAATGAAGAGGTCTTCAGAGGCTATTCCCAGAAAATTCAACATTTTCATTTATTTGGCATAAAGTTCTCTGAAATTGTTGGTATTTTAATAAAAATCGTGAATTGTTTTTCAGAAAATCTAAGTCTGAAAACACATTGCATGTAAAGTATAGTTTGAGGTGAGGTTATTTTCTTAAAAATCTTGCTGAAGTAAATATCAATTTTGATATTTTATGGACTTTTCGTTTTTAATTATACTTTCACACACACATGGAACTTTTTCATTAAATGCTTCATTTGAGTTTAGGTGCCTCTATTTCAAGTAAAATTTCGACATCGAATTTTGGGTGGAATAAAATACCTTCTCTACCTACTATATACATTGAACATGGTAGAGAAACTAAAAACAATGTATAAGATGTCAGATGGTAAAGTAAATATAAGAAAATATTACTGCAGTATTTGCGTTGTATTATATTCTACAAAGTGTATCTGTAGCATACTACAGCACACTAATTTATGCCATTATCCCTCGATGATTGGTAATAAACAACGTCTCATAGACTGCGGTGCCAGGGATGGGCTATAGGAAAAATATTGATTTTCATTAGCTGAAGTAATGCCTTAACAAACAACTATTTTCCCTTTGCAGAAAATGGTGCTGTATAGTGCTTATATGAGAATAACAGAGCTAACGACAATGCAGTTTGTTACGCGCTTGAAATGTATACCTACGTTAATTCTATTTCGATATGTTGCGTAAAATAACATTTCCGTTAATTATGTTGCTTGGTTAAATAAACCCTATATAGATAACGGGAATTATTATTTGACAAATACATCTCTGTGACTAATTTTCAGCTACAGCAACTCTGATGAATACCTTAAAGGTATGTTCTTACAAGCAAAGTTATTAAAATGTATACAAAATCGTAAATATACACATACATATTCCAGGTGCGCTTATATGGGTCTAATTTTTGTTGAATAAAGTGACAATCGTCGAAAAATATCAAGTTAATCCAAACTTTAAAAATTTTATATGCACTTTTGATATTTTGCGTTCACGTGATTTTCTCTACACACTGAACTGCAAACTATTCTTATAAACTTCATTCTTCTATTTCTTGTTTTATTTATTTATTAATATTTTCTATTTTATATGCCTCCTCGGGTTTAAGGCTGCCCTAAAGGCTGGCCAGTGTTTAAAAATAAAGCATAAATAGTATTTAAAGATTAAAAATAAATGACGGTTTATAAAACAGAAATTCTCTTCTGTTGTAATAGGTTTACTTAGCTTCTGCACATATGGTATCTCAGTATGACTACAGATTATTTTAATGCTGAGACGTTGTTCTGCTTCACTCTCTCCCTGGATATGCTTAATTCAGTGTTGACACAAACGAAGAGCACTGGACACCAAATAATTACCCAAATATTTGGATATTTTCGAGGCTATATTTTTAATTTCTCTAAAACATATGTGTAGCTACAATATACATAGTACATAGAGAAGGTATTGTATTCCACCAATAGATTTTATCAAGATGTAACGGGAAATATATGTTTTCGATGCCTGAAACCAAAATAAAGGGAAGAAAAGTTGATGTACTATCTAAACCAACAATGAAATATGTAAGGGATGGTCGCTATGTGACGGCTTTACAATTCCGTTCTCGTTGCATGATTAGGAAGTAAAGAAAACAATAACGATATCCTTTCCTTTTTTTATTCCTTCCTTCTTTCTTTTTATCTTTATTTGTTAACCCTTTTCACATGCAGAATGATGGGTGAAACTGAAAAAAATAGAGAAACTGGGCAGATTGATTATCCACCACAAATTCCAAGTATGGTCCCCATGATCAAACCGGGTGAGAAGCGAGTGGTATAACCTATAACCGCTTGACCACTGAGCTGCCATAACCGATTTCTAATTTGGGGAAGTCATAAGTCATGGAAAATTTAAACCAAGAAAGAACATCCCGGAAATGACTAACTCCACGATATTTTAAGTAAATTGTTTTAACGAGATCGGAATTTTTTACTTTTTCTACACATACAATGTACATACAGTATATACAGAGGGAATTGTATTCACCCAAAAATTCGATACCAAGATTTCACCGGAAATACATATTTTGAGAACCATGAATGACTTTTTTTTAGAAAAATATCCGTGTGTGTAACGTGTGTATGTGTGTATGTCTGTCATTGGGCAGCATAGCTTAAAAACGAAAATTCCGTTAAATTCCATACCTGGTATTTTGGTTCAGTATCATCCAAAAAAACGACACGAAGGCCTACAGCAACTACCCTTTACACGGATAAATATAAAAAAAAGTTGGATTTTCTCAAAAATGGCTCTAAGGATGTTCATTTAAATACCGTATATTAAACATATCTATATGACAAATAAAATGTACACCTTCAATTTTCTGGGAATTGCCTCTGAAGACTTCTTCATTCTGGTATTATTTGCATAATTGGTAAACTGTAAGAAGAACTTACAGACAAGAACTTACTACATAAAAATGTAGATCTCGTTAAAATACTCAATTTAAGCCATATACATTATTTGTGAGCAAACCATTTCTGAGGTATTCCTTGTTATTGGTTACAATTTCAAAATACTTAATCTTTTTCCATACGGGAATTTTCCAACTCCTGCCATGCAAATAAAACAAATTTCCATCACATAGCAAGCATTTTCAAAGCTTAGCCTATATCTTTAGTCTAGCATACTTTATAAGCAACTAATAAGGTAGTTTCTGCTAATGTTTATCTCAATTAGCAGGAAGTAGATAGAAGAATAGGCTTTTTACAGCAATTTGTGACAGAAATGTATAGAAAGTCATGTGAATGGAACACATTAGTTTTTATGTTAAATTTTGTTTGTCAGGAGACAGTTACTTGTCAAAGAGCTGCGAAGAAATCGGGATTACGTCCATACAGAGTGCATATGGTGCTGTAATTAAAAGAAGCGGATAAAAAATGAATGCAATGGTTAAAGGGTTTTCGTATCCAACATCCAAACATTCTCTCCATAACATGGTTTACAGATGAGGCATCTATTAGGCTACAGCAATACACAGCTACAGCTACTGTAAACCCACAAAACATTATTGCACGATTAAAAAGTTGAAGCATGGTACGCGTTGTCAGCTTCTGGGATTGTTGACCCCATTTTCTTTGATACGACTGTAGATACTGCGTTTTATATGGGCATATTCATCATATTTGTGGAGCAGTTGGATGTCAAATTAACGGAAGGTTGTTTCCAGCAAGATGGAACAACGTGTCATATATCTAATTCCTCCATGCACTTGTAACTAGTTTCTTTGATAAATAACGTCAAAAGGCTGTGACCTCAGATTACCTGACCTAACTTCACTGGACTTTTTTCTATGGGGGTATTTTAAAAATAAAATATATAGGAATAGACCTCGGATAACCACTGAACTCCGTAATGTCATTAGAAATAAGCAACATTGGCCCATAGAGTATGGTGAAACGAGTGCAGAAGAATATAGATGCCGGTGGAAGACACTTCCAACATTTACCGTAACAAACAACGAAAAATGTAATATTCCATTTGTTATTACATTCTCCAGAAGTTGTACATGTATCCTATTATTGGTTCAAAAGTTATGGTCCATTAAAGAGGTTCAAATTTTTATGGATCGTACTGTAATGTATTACCAATATTTAAATTAAGAGAGGAAAGTAGAAAACACTTTATGGAATAAAAACATTAATAATATTTTCAGTATTTGGAGTGAATATATTAACTGATACATTTTAGTTTCTTTTATCAACAGTCTGTAATTCTTTCCTTTTATCTTATTTGGTATTATGAGAAGATTTGAATTTTCACATGCATCATTCCATGAGAAAATCCGTATAAACTGTCTTTTGTCTTCTTATTTCCTTCTAAATGATCTATTTCATGGATAATACGAGGTCCATCCAGAAAGTAAGAGACGATTTGCCATAATAAGCAATAACAAAAGTTATCAGCACAAATTTTTATTTACAAAGTTACAGTACCTTACTCTATTTTTCAATGTAATCTATCACGGTATTTATTGTCACGCGGTACCAGTTTTTCAATACCGAGGTTATACTCTTATACCGCTAAAGAGCTCATCCAAGATGCCACTGCCAGTTTGAGGTCTTCATCGGTTGGAACATTTTTTCCATCCAAAAGTCATGTACCGTATCCAAAGTGAAACATCAGTTTTTCTGAATTCTTTTATCAACATTTACTTTCAACTCCTCCATAACGATCGGTGAAATTATCGGTCTTTATGGTTCTTCGTTAAGGACTCGTAAATCATGTTCCATTTTTCCACTGAAGACTCGTTCATTGCATCACCATACACTTGCGTTATTTGCCTATAAAAATCGATTAGCCGAATATTTTCGGCATTCAAGAAAACGAACGAGTTCTTTGGCGGCAGAAAAGTATAGTATCAAAAGCTAGTACTAGTGACATAAATGTCTTGACAAAATGGAGATTACGTTTAGAAATAAGAGTACTGTACTGTAATTTTAAAAGTTAAAGTTTTCGGGTTGTTTTGCCGTGGTCTGTAGGTTAAAATATGTTTAGTTAAAACATTTCTACCTAACGTTTCGTCCCTGTCTGTTAGGTAGAAATTTTTTAACTAAACATATTTTAACATATTTTAACCTACAGAAACAACTACCCGAAAATTTTAAATTTTAAAACTACGGACACCGGCCATGAAAGTTTACGCATATATTTAATGTACTGTAACTTTGTAAATCAAGTTTTGTGTTGATATCTTTCGTTATTATTTAGTTATGCCAAGTCGTCTGTCATTTTCTGGATGGCTCTCGTACATCCGTCTTTGGATCCGAGTGATGAAATTTTTTCGGCATTTTGGCGACAAAATTTTAATTGATGTTGCACTATTATAAAGCGAATCATTATCGTAGCCGAGTGGTACTGAGGACCTTCTGAAGAGGCTGCACCCTCTTTAGGAGGTAGTAGAGAGCAGGAGAGTATGGCATCGTAAATCGTCTTTGGTAGCTTGAACGTGAGTTACTTTTACGCGTCGACATAGATATGTCAGGAACTTTTGTGTCCTGAACGTGAGTTGTTCTAACAGGTTGCAGCAGGGTCTCCCGTGGGCTTATTCTACAAGTGAATGCCGCTATGGATGTGATACTCGTATGACTTTGTTTCCTCTGCGTTTTGTTAGGATAAGTAATTATTATATCAACGTACCATAGACTCTTTTTCTCGGTCTGGGTGACCCAGGTGGTTAGGTACTGGCTTTCTGATCTCAAGGTGGCGGTTATCAACTGTGCTTAAAAGCCACAGCCACATGTCGGTAGATTTTCTGGCATGTAAAAGAACTTTTGCGGGACAAAGTTCCGGTACACCGACGACACTGATATGGTCCTAATAATTGACAGCGTTTTTAACAAACAAATAGTAATAATAATAATAATAATAATAATAAACCCTTCTTATAGGGCGTTGTTATGAAAGCTGCTCAGATTCAAGAAAAACGGAAAAAAAAAAAAAAAAAAAAAAAAAAAAAAAGTAAAATATGTACACAACGGGAAGCTCCATAATGAAGCGTTCCTAGAATCATTCAAGCGGCAATACTGGCATGCTGTTTAACGTCCGCTTAGTAATATTCTAGCAGGCATTAGTATTGCCTTTGTGGTTAAATGGAGACTGGCACATCATTATTTCAGATACTGTCATGGCAAATCCCGAATAAATTTGATCAAGCATTATTCTTTGCCCAGAGCTTTTTGAGACTGCAAGGAACAAAGGTAGGAAACTGTTACCAGGTTGGTTACGTCTCGGTACTTTGTGTTAAATACGGTATAACCAGTGACGTCGTTATCTACTCCTTCCCAAGTCTCAAAATATGCCAAATATGTATTGGTTATATAGCGTCTTGCAGCCATAATAGAGAGATGTAGCAAAGACGATATAGCAGGAAATGCTAATAAAGGCTGAACTCTTCAATTTTCAAATTTAATGTTTTAATGCAAGTGGAAAAGCTGATAAAACGCGAATTTGGCCCAGAAAGCGAAAATTCCTCTTAATACGATATAAACGTAAAAAACGCGATTTCTTCACTGAAAATACTAGTTCCTGAGCTTCCATATTTACTCTTTGGGATGGTGGAATCGTAATGGAAAAAGATAACAGTTTTCTTTTTTTGCTGAAATTGTCAGAATTATTCATTTTAGTAGATATTTCATTATTTACGATATGTAAATTTGACTTAAATTTGTTTTAAATATTTTAGTAAGCTATTTTAAGCTTTTTGTGCTGTAGCTCAAGATGTCTCTCCACTTTTCCAATATCCCTAGGGTTTCCCTAGTCAGTCACATGTTTGGCTCGTTTCCAGTGCGGTACTGAAAGCATCACTTTTAGGCATTTCCAAACCTGTGAGGATAGAACCAACACACTTTTGAACAGATATATAGAACGAGCAAAAGCATTTCAGGATATATACATTTTAGCTAGTTTGCTTAGCTAATACGTACAATAAAATCTACGTTTAACTATCTCTACCAGCACATATTTAGAAATATAGGCAGGAAGCTCCCTTATTCCAACAGAAACAATCTTTAGAAAGACCTCTGCGTGAATGACTGTCAACACCATTTAAGAAATCTGCAATTCTTGGTTGAAGGCCAGACTTGAACGTTCAGTATTTTCCAAGGATGAAATACAAGACTTTTAACAAAATTCTCCCACCCTAATCTTTCACTTTACAAGCAAAATTTTAGACGTGTTATATTTCTCCAAAAATAGCTTTAGAGTTTTACTCCCACAACAACAACAACAACAACAACAATAATAATAATAATAATAATAATAATAATGACATTTTATCCCAATAGGACAACGGCCCCTCCAAGAGGGTAGCTCGAATGCTCATTCCACATTTGAACCAAGAATGAGGTATATACCTTCTTTTGGTCTTAATTCATTTGTCTTAACCTGTTATTTACATTGAACACTTGGTATCACTCTCACTGTTCTATTCCGGTATGTCCCCTCTTCCTTGGCCAACGGTCGCACTGAGTGTCTCAGTTCTTGTCCGCTTGTTCATGAGCCTTCAAGGCGTAGCGGTTCATCGCAGTTCTGGTCTAGATGTTGCCAGCGTTCTTCTTCACTTCGTCCACCCATCTCGACCTCGGTCTACCAGGCCCTCTCTTTCATTTTCTAGGGTTCCATACTGTTGCTATGTTTGTCCAATGATTGTTGTTGAGTCTTACAGTGTGGCAAGCCCATCTCCATTTCACTACTTGCGCTGCGGGTTCTGCGTCCTATACTTATGTCCTTCTCCTAACTTCGGTGTTTTTTATCCGGTTTTGTATCTATATCTTCTTTTCCATCTTTCTCTAAATGACATGTAGGGTTGTCCTTATTGCTTGGTTGTTATCCATGTTTCTGTTCCAAATATTAATGCTGAGAAGATGCAACTTCTAGGATCTATTGATTGATTTTTAGCTATTGCAACTTGTCGTTTAGAATGAAGCTTAAGTTCAAAAACTCTCTCCAGGCTATTCAGATTCTTCGTTTTATTTCTTTGTTACTGCTACACATATACATATTCTTAGACGTATTGTAGTGCTGATCTGGGTTTCTTCTCTGTTCCTTATAGAGTTCGTCTTAAGCTTCAGATAATTAAATAACATGCATATTTTAATTATTTGAAGAATGAACTTTCAAGTTTTCTTTATTGGACAGAAATATTGTATAAATGATAAACAAATACAGATATAATGCAATTTACAAAGGTATACTTTTTTAAAATATATAAATTGCATTTATTCATAGCAATAGCCATTTTGAAGCTATACTTTATTATAAGTATAATTTTTTCAATATTTTTTATGTTTTAGCTATAACTTCGTTTGTCATATATTAACTTCTATTTTCATATCGGGGGTCTTACTTTAGAAACAGCTGCTGGTACTTTCTTACTGAACTGTAGGGTTCTTAACTTTCGTATTTAAATATACATATACTCACTCTCACAAACATATTTACAGACTTTGTGTGGAATATAGAATGCATCTAATTAAAGAAAAATTCCCTTCAACACTTCCTGTTTCTAGCCAAGTTTTCCAAAGAGTTTAGAATTTCAACTCAGTATGTAAACATTTAACTATCGCTTCTGTTTCCTATGTTCACATTATAGCTATGACGAAATTTATCTATAGAGTAACTGTTGCTTTCCACTTTAAATTCTATGCGAAGATTTCAGAAGAAATACGTGTATTAAAGATACCCTGTATAAAAAATAAAATTTGTAAAAAGCGTGTCTGTGTGTGTTTGCGGACAGCGTAAATAAAAAGATACAACCAGTTATGTACCAAACTTGGTATTTGATTTCAGTATCTTTCAAGGATTAGCCACAAAGATAATTAAGAAAATCCCCCCACTCCAAACTACACTTTACATGGAAGAGTTTTCAATTTGTTCGACTTTGTAGAAATTCACTAAAAATACGTGATTAAAATACGTATATTGGAGAATAGTATATGTGCTACAGGTTCTGAAGTTTATTTTGGATTTATTTGTATAACTGGTAAACTATAAGAGATCGACAAAAATTTACTACACAAAAAATATCTATATCTTGCAAAGCAATTAATATGCGCATTTCTAAATTTTTAAAAGTACGCTATAGATAATGTATGCCAATATGCAGACAATTTAGAGCAAAGCTAAAACGCAAGGAATAAATTTCAAGCGCAAAACCGTAACTCAGAAAATCAACAAACGCAGAAAGGAGAAGTGTGGTTCAAATGTAGCAAGTGGCTGATTTAAACATTTTTCTGGGCTTTTAAAAATGGGAAATCAGAATGATAGTCAGGATGATTCATAGATGCTACAGAACATTTATATAATATAACTAAAAGTAGAAAATGTCATTTTCACCGAAACTCTTAGTTCCAGGGTCGCTTAAAGCATATCTGCCAATGTTTAACTCGATACACGTTTAGAATAAGTTTCTATAAATACAATTTATCAAAGAATGAGTACAGCAAGCTATTTTAATGTAAGATATTATTATTATTATTATTATTATTATTATTATTATTATTATTATTTTCTAACAGGTGCAATGTAAATAGTGGGTAGAGAAAATATTGTATTACACCCAAAATTTCGATACCGAGATTTCAGCGAAAATATACGTTTTAAGACTTTCTGAATCCATAAAGTGCATTAAGAAAAATACCCGTGTGTATGTGTGTTTGTATTTGTGCGTGTAGATGTAAGTATGTATAGGTGTGTGTCTGTGAACAGCATAACTCAAAAACGAGAAGTCTCATAAATACCAACCTTGATATTTAAGTTCAGCTTGTCCAAGGCTTAATATGAATATTTTCAAGAAAATACCCCTTAAGCCAAAGTACCCTCATATGGATTATTTTGCAAAAAATATCAGTTTTCAAAAATTAAATAAAAATGTGTATGATTGAGATGGTTTCTTATCAAATGAAACCTATGTATTAAACTCTGTGGGAACAACCTCTGAAGTCTTCTTCATTCTGAATGACGTTTGCATAATTAGTAAGCGTAAGAATTAGATAACTCTAAGCAAACAAAAATGTAGTTGTTGTTAAAGCAGACAATCTATCAAAGATGGTTCTATTTATTTATTTACTATCTTAGAGTTAGCTATTTCCAAGGTATTCCTTGTTATTGGTTTACTTGCACTTTTCTCAAACTGGTCCCATAGGAAGACGGAATTTGAACGCTGTCATATACAAACCAGCTCTTGAAAGAATTGACTACTTCTTACTATATTTATATCAACACGGAAATATAAAATTAAACTATTACTTTTGATGCTTATCTTGATTAAATTGAACATGTTTTTGTAAGAATTGTTTGTAGCACAATAGATAGAGAAACTCATGTAAATGTAACTTGTTAGATTTTTCAGATTGCTACATACGGTTAGTTTGACCGTCCATAAAGCATCCCTGAACTTGCGTGTTGATTTTCTGAACCTTTAATAGTAGCGATTTTATTAATGAAAAATAGTTTTTATCCCAGAAATTTCAGCTTTAAACGTTTAAGGAAAGTTCTCTCATCGTACAAGTACAGAGAAAACGTTGAGTACCACATGGCGGGATTCTTCATGAGATTGATCACAAAATGTACATAAGGCGGGCTATAGTATTTTTCCTGGGAAGTGCATGTAGTAAAGCTTCAGGTTCTGAGTTAATCTCCTTCCAGATATGCAAATGTAACTCTTGTGTGTAAGTGTGTGCACATAGTGGTTGCTTGAGGGTTACGGCGTCATATCTAATATAGTAGCCACTAGGCTTTTGTCATTCACTTCCATTTATGTCTTCTCCCTTCATGTTTTACTGACATTAAAAACCCCATCTCAAAGTAAAAACTATGACCTCTTTGGTTGTTCTGTTTTGAGTGCTATGAGGGGCACTATTTATATTTTGAACCTAGTAATACAATTTTTGTGTTCCATTCATATAACTTTCTGTATATCTCTGTAAAAGAAGTATTGTTAAAACGCTTATTCCTCTATCTACTTCATGCTAATCTAGATAAACATTAGCAGAAATGATCTTAATACTTGCTTTCTTGTAAGTAGAAATGAAATAAGGGGATATACCAGGCGATAGTCAAACCTTTTAAAAGCCGGTTGCCAAGTGGTGTGCCGTTTCTTGACCTTTTTACTTTCTCTATACTCACTATGTACATAGTGTATAGAGAATGTATTGCACTCCACCAAAAAATTCGATACCGAGATTTCACCGAAAATATATGTTTTAAGGTCCCCTGTAACCAAAAGATGTATTTTCAGAAAAAGCTCCATGTGTGTGTGTCCGTGTGTCTGTGAACACGATAACTCAAAAACGAAAAGTGGGTAAAATACCAAACTTGGTATTTAAGTTTAGTATCTTTCAGGGATGCGAAACGAAGATTTTGAAAAAAATCCCTTCTCCCCAAACTACCCTTTACATGGAATTTTTTCGAAAATTTTGATTTCCTAAAAAATGGCTCTAACGATTTTGATTAAAATATCGTATATTAAATTTATTTACCTGACAAATAAAATGTATATTTTGAATAGAGAATGAATAAAACTCAGGTGTTAGCATGAAAACGAAAGCATGTGGTGCGGACTAATTTACATACAGGGGAACCCTTACGCGGAAGACAGCTGAACAGATTTTGCGTGAGGAAAAGTGAAACTTTTCAGAATACAAATTAACATATTTAAACTACGTACACTTCAGCAACTGAATCAACTATTTAATAAATCAGTATTTTAACACTTATAAAATCTGAAACAAATAACTAAACCTATCACTAAGGCGTGGCCCACAAACAGTATAACCCTGAGATCTGAATTTATATTTTCCCCTATTCAATAACTGGATTATAAAACTCTTACACCAAATCTTCGCCCCTCTTAGAAAAATTATACATAATCATTAAACATTATACTTCAACATTGATTCTCCTCACAGAAAAAAATTAAAAGCCTGGCATGAAGCGACGGCATTAAACAGCGTATACAGCAGGAGTAAGAAAGGCCAACCAAGGCACTTTTTTACCTGACTTACTTAACGGGACTTGGCTCTGACCGACTGAACTGAGCTCACTTGCTCGACCAAAACCAGACTAATCTCGGCCGTTCGAGCTAACAACTTACGTCCCTAGCGCCAATTTCCTACTGTTTTCCGCCCTTTTGCGGAGAAAATATTATAACCAAAAACATAGTTGAGCGGAAATGACACAGTAGTTGATATACGTTTCTGTGCAATGCTAGGAGTTAACAAATTCCTACATGAGAAGCATTTTAAGTACTTTAAAATTGAAATCAATAACAAGGAACAGCTCGGATATGGTCAACTTAAAAAAAAAGGCATACGGCATATATTGTGCATTTTAACGAGCTCTACGTTTTTAAATAAGTTTTTGTCTATCGATTACGCTGTACCAGTTATGAAAATTTCAGCAAAATTTATCCAGAATGAAGAGCGCTGCATAGATTATCTATTCCCAGAAAATTCAAAACATACATTTTATTTTCAACATACGGTATTTTAAACAAAACCGTTAAGATTTTTTTTTTTTTTTTTTTTTTGAGAAAATAAAATTTTATAACATTTTCCCACGTAAAGCGTGGAATTTTCCTCAAAATCTTCGTATTCATTCTTGTAAGATACTAAACATAAATACCAAGTTTGGTATTTAACGGTCTTTTCGAATTTGAGCTGTGGTGTCGACAGACACAAACATGCGGACCTTTTTCTAAATATGCTTTTTTTTGGGACACAGGGTACCTCAAGACATATATTTTCGTGAAATCTCGGCATCGACTGTTTGAGTGGAATGCAATATCTTCTCTAAATACTATCTACTTTGTATGAACCTACGTGCTAGAGAAAGTAAAAACACAGTAATTTGTTGTTATTTGTTGTTATTTTTTTATTTCGAAATATTCTCCTTTATGAGCAATAAACTTTTCCATATGTTCGAACCATTTGTCATAGCATTTTTTCCATTCTGCTTGAGACAACTCCAAAGCATGGTTTACGAACGCTTCAACGGTAATAGTTGTCCACGCATTTTATTCTTGATATTGGAAACAAAAGCTAGATATTAAGCTAGAACATAAATTTGCTGAGAAGTATACTTTAAAATTGTTGGTTATAAAAATATGTTTGTATAATCGTGGGTTCTGCATTCACACATACACACATACATCTGAAATTCGGAAGTGTTCTCAGACGTAATAAATTTGCTTCGTATGCATAGCTGCATCGAAAATTTTACTTAGAATTTACTGAGGAAAATAGTTCTTAAGTTTCACTTAATTACTTAAAAATTGAATCTTGAGGGTCTTTTAAGGGTTGAAAAACCAGTTGAAAATGAGACAAAGGCAGAGATAAGTTACTCATTAAAAATGACCCGAAATTCTGGAAATGAATTCTTATTTTCTCTACTACGAATTGCAAGTAGGGGATGTTTAGTATTTCGATACCGAAATTTCACTAGAAATACAGTTTTGGAACTCCCTCTAACTAAAGGACATGATTTAGAAAACATCCATATCTGTGTGTATCTGTTCGTGTGTGTGTATGTGTTCGTGTGTCTATAAACAACACAAGTGATAAACGAAAATTCTATTAAAGGTCAAGCTTTAATTTAAATTCATCTTCAAAGCATATAATACCAAGATTTTTAGTAAAATGGAACATTTTTCCAAACTTACGATAATCTCAAAAATTGCTGTAACTTTTCTAATTATAACAGCATATTTTAAACAGGTTTACACGACTTAATACATATTTACAGTTTTCTGGAACTAGCCTCTCTATCTAAGATTATTATTGATGACTTATGTATACGTGGTAAACCGTAAGCAGTAGACAAAATCTTACTATACTACAACAAATGTTGATCTCATTAAAACTCACAATTGTGCCGCTACTTTGTGGTTAACCATTTCTAAGACATTTATTAAATAGAAAGTCGTAAAACTTTCCTTAATTGGTATAGTAAGAAGTATAAGTATTGCCTTCCATCCAATATTTTGATACTACATGTTTTGACAGCTCCTGAATATAAAAAACAAACATTTTTAGAAAAAAACGTGTGTTCTGTATGTCAGCAAAATTCAAAACTGAAAAATCAATTTAATACCTAAGTTGGTATTTGAGTTCAACATCTTCCAAAAATGCTATACGAATATTTTCAAGAAAATCCTGCACTCGAACTATCCTTTACCAGGAAGATTTTTAGAAATTTTCGATTTTCCAAAAAAATGACCATTTTATGATTAAAATGTCATATATTAAAGATAGGATCATGACAAATAAGATATGTCTTGAATTTTCCGGGAACAGCCTCTTATGTTCTCTTCACTCTGATAACTTTAGCATAACCGGAACACAAAAAGTTTAGATATGTTTAAAGTAGACAGTTTATTTCAGATATGTTGCTTTGTGGAGTTAACCGCAGCTGAGATATTTCTTGTTGATGGTTTATATTTTCCAATACCTAAATCTTTATCAAATGCGAAATAATTATTTAGTTTTCCATTCTGGTCATGTGAGGAGAAAAGGATTTCAACGAAATTATACAGTGAGCGGCTCTTAAAGATTTTGTCTATCGCTTAAGCCTAGTATATTCCCCTATTTGCATTGCATCTATAAGTCAATGTTTTATAAAACCATTTCTACTAATTAATCTCAATTACATAATTAGGGAAGGTCGTGTGAATTTAACATACCAGATTTTTTCATGAGTAAAGTGCTGTTCATTTTTCCCGTGGTCATGCAAGCAGAATGGTATTTCAATGTCATCACCTAGAGCATTACATAACGTTTAAAAATGTTGCTATCGCTAGGCCTATTTTTGGTTTGTACCCTTTACCTACGAGAAGGGTCAACCTACGAGAAGGGTCAGTAGAGAATGCCATCTGAATGCATCAATTAAGGGGACACGGAAGTGTTTGCTGTTTTTGTTTTGTTTTTTAGCGGTTTTGGATTATCGAGTTTTGGACTTTTTATAAAAAAAAATCACCATATCTTAAAGTGCATATTTGCGATATTTGATTCTCCTAGTGTGGATGTAACGCATGTTTTGGAAGCCATTTTAAAGCACAGAGCTGGTTAAATGCCTATGTTTACCAAACTTTAAAACCATTTTCCCAAGTTCAATGTTTTCGTTATTTTCCCCTCATTTAAAATCTATCCACTCCTACAAAAATGCTGCTAGAGGTCTAAAAATCGTTCTTTAGAATGTTTGTAATAAGATTATGTATGGTAATTTTATATTGTCATAGTTTTAGAAAAAATAATTAACATTATCATAGTCTGCTATCAGTTTTTTTCACTTTGTGGTATAAAATATTAAAAAAAACAATCAAATATGGAAACATTTCCATCAAACAATTTTCAGAAAGATATCAAAGCGCCTAGTTTTAAATAATGACACTTTGGGTACAATATCTGACGCAGAAGATATATTTTGAATGTTGGTAATAAAATGTATATAAATTAATTAATAGAACTAGAATGAAGTCACATATTATCTTGAAACTCTGTATAGCTATTTCTTTTGTTGCTAGTAATACCAAGCAGAATTTAATACCTTAAAACGTGACTTCTAGCACTTTGGCGTTCCTTTAAGAAGGCTTTTTTCAACCTCCCAAATTGCGTAATGTTTAATTATATTAGCGAATCTATTTGTTGTAAAGTACACGAATTTGGAAGGAAATTATTTTAGTTTTGAGCGTAAATTTTTGTATAAGAAAGGTTTATTAAATTGCGAGGTTTCCTGTGAACAAGAAAGCAAACCCAAGTTGGGCGTGTTGCTACTTTCCCGAGGGAGTATACACAATTTACGTTGTGTATGTTTGCAGTTTTGCCCCTTTAGTTGACAGTCCAAATCTTTTCCTGTGGATATAGCAGTAGTAGTGAACATTTCAATTTCCGGACAACGAAAAGCTCTGCTTTCAAAATCTTCGATGACCATTACATTATGAGAATGGCACCACCGAATGAGTCATCTTCCAGAAGTCTCCCTCGTCTCTCGAATCAGCGGGTCTATACCTCATCTATACCTCACCAGTTTCATATTTCTATTTTAGGATGAACAAAATGATGTATTCATTCGACGTTGTTTTATAAGGTTGACAACCGAAAAACTTTCAGGGGTTACAGAGAAATAGTTTAGGATGACACTGAGAGAAGACACCTAAGGTCTGTGACAATAAACTTTGTAGATAAATAATGATACTACATTGGTCTATTCGTAGTGATAATTGCACATACATAAAGAATGAATATATTTGAGACGCTGCTTTCCGTTCAAAAGTATTTATCTTCTACCCCCCAAGCGCTACCAATGTGGTATTTTAGAAGTTATGTATGAGCTTTGCTATTCTGAAAAAAGCAATCTGTCCACTAGGACCAGTGCACCACTGAGCTCCATTTTCACATTGTAGAAAACTGTTTAAATTAGAGAGGGAAGTTTCCTTCTGTACAGCAATAGAGCAGTTAAAAGCGAGCTCGGTTCTCACTCTGATAGCCCTGGGTTCAAACACTTCTGAAAGTCAGAAACTCATTTTATTCCAAGCACGTGAATGGCATACCTTTGGAGTGAACCCGATTTTCATTCTTAGTGTTTCCTTAAACCGTAAATGTTTTACTGAGGTATTTACATGCTATTTTTTTTAACATATTTGCATCGGAAAAGGCGAAACCTTTTAATTCTTCCTTTGCATGGTTTGTGACATGGTTTGCCGGTATCGGTATACGGATATGAATGCGTACTTTAAAGATACTTTCAGACTAATAGTGCATGTGTTTTACTATTTCTGGTACTGCTACTTGAAGTAGATTACTCGTCTGCAGAGCATGCAGTGAGTAGTCAATAAGTTATTACGCTTTAATTATATGGTGCAAGTCCAAGCTACGTTCAAGTGCCAATTTTTTCCCCAAAGCAGGTGAATGGTACATTACGGTGAACCCAATTTGTATTTTTCTCAAAATGTAAGTACATTTTACGAATATATTCTGGTGGGTTATTTGAATAGTCTGTACATTGGATACACTACTGCATTTGGTTGTGCATGCGTCCTACCATGAGGTAATGAGAAGGTATCAGGTATGCGAATGTGCCCCTAAAGTTGCGCATGGGCACTTTCAAAGTTATTCCAGACTAATAACTCATGCGTTGTATTGCTATTCTGTTTCTACTGGAACTGAGTTATTTACATCGCACCCATGACATACTCCTTATCGGAGTGTATTTTGTTTATGGGGAGGCAGGAAAAAATTCATATAAAGTATCATGGCTCTATGCAGTCAGATACCCTCAACGAAACCAGCCGCATCGTTCTGCCTTCCAGTTTATTCACCAGCACTGAGGGAAACAGGTTCTCTGACTGTAATAGGCCTAATGCAGGTTGAAAACGAACGTTGCACTTCAGATTTCGAGGAAGAAGTGCTCTAAAGGTTTCACAACAACCGTTCAACCAGTCATTTGCACGTACTGTGGGCACAAATCATGTCAACCTATGGCGAGTGATTCAGGAAGGTGATCTCCAACCCTCCCGTTTTGACACAAGCTGACCACGTTCCCCAAGTGCAGTTTTGTAACTGAGTCGGAGCGGCATGGAAAACGGCCGGACTCCTTTTCCCGAGTGCGCTTTACCGACGAGTGTTTTTCACAAGGAAAATAATGATATTAGACCAAAGAAACAGCCACATCTGCGATCATTTAAGTGCTCATGCTTTTTTTTTTATTTTTTTTTTTATTTTTTTTTTATTTTTACATTTTATTTTGCAAGTAAATGTCTTGAATATTATAGATTTTAATGAAAATCGTTAGAATCATTTTTAAGAAAATCAAAATAGATAGGAATAGGATGATTTTCTTGAAAATCTTCATGTTGCATCCTTAGAAGTTACCAAGGTATTTGGTATTTTTTTTTTTTTAATAACTACAAATCAGTGCAAATAAACCATCATCTTCTAAAACTAAACCACAACAAAATAAACATAATTAATATCGGGTTAATGAATCCTTAGCCCGAATAGTTACTTTTTTTTTTTTTTTTTTTTTTTTTTCAAATCTGGCAAAGTTTTTTTTTTTTTTGTTTGGTTTTTTTGGTTTTTTTTTAATGCTAGTTGACCATAATAGTTTCTTTTTTAATCACAGAAGCGGGAAGCTGAACCTAACAACATTGTCAGTGCTTCTTAGTGTGGAGGTGATAGTCCACCGAGAGACTAACAATGTTAGGTGGTAACCTCAAACATGGTGATAAATGGCTGCATATCGCCGATAAATCCGGACTTCATCACTTTCCATCGTTCTTGTCTCAGGAACCCAAACCAGTCTTCCCTCTTTGCCACAGTGACGATATTCTGTTTCAAAATCCAATGGAGTGTTCCCGCTACCAACCAAATCACACTACGTTGAAGGTAGGTATTCGAGAAATGAAATTCCAGGCGCCAGAGTTTCTCCAGGCACGGCGGGGTCTCCGGCTGGCACCATTTGATTAGATAGCTATTAAGCACCAACCAAATGCCAGCAACCTGCCGACACGATATAAGGCGATGCTCCAAAGTATCAACGTTGGAGCAGAGTGCACAGAGGTTAGATTGTACTCGCCCATGTCGCCAGAGTTTTTCTGCTGTCGGTATGGTCTCATTTAACACTTCATAAGCCGTCTCTTGCCAATCAGTTGAAATATGTTTACAGTAGACATTCTTCCAAATAATGTTCCATCTCCGAGCATGTTTCTCTTCAATCCTAGGAGCAAGCGGAGCGGCAGTCAATAGACGGTAGTGGTTCCGGGTTTGCTCAAATGCTGTGATCTCCGTGCATGTGTCCAGAAGGCGCTTCAAATGTGTGACGATCGGTTTAAAGCCGGAACGTACCGTATAAGGATCTTGCAATTGCTCCTCCCAGAACGCTCTATCGATTGCTGAACCATTACCACTGAGTGATCGGATGGCAGTTTTCCCCAATAATGCCAAACATTTCTTTGTGACGTCCACTAATCCACATCCACCCTGGGAACGTGGCAAGCGTAGTTGAGGTCTGTTCACCCTGTATGCTTTACCAGTCCATAAGAAATAACCGATAAGTTGTTCAATTCTCTGTGCGTCATATTTTGTAATCGGCAGAAGCTGTCCTAAATACCAAATTTGACTGAGACCATAGGTATGAATATACCAGATGCGCTGCAGCAAATTCAAATTTCGAGTCCGCTCAATGGATAAGGAATATCGTAGTCGGTTGATTTTATCCCTCCAGTTAAGAGTAATGGTGTCGTTCACATTTTCCATGAAGGAGACACCCAGGATTCGTGTAGTGGAAACAAGTTTCATGCCCAACGGATTAAGCGGCTCCGGCCAGTTTCCGACTACAAATATCTCCGATTTGGCCACATTTAACGCTGCACCTGACAATCCCTTATACACCTCCAGGCCATGCTGTAATGCTGCCATATCTAGGTTATAAACAGCCGCAATTGTCACATCGTCAGCATAGGCGGTGACAGTGAAGCGCTCATTATACACAGTAACTCCTCGGAGGGTGTCTTGAAGAATCTGGAGTAAAGGATTTAATGACAGGCAAAACAGTCCCATAGATAAAGGGCACCCCTGACGTACTGACCGGCTGATTTGAATCGGGATGGAGAGCCATCCGTTCCACAACACCCGAGACTTCGCTGTTCTGTAGAGACCTTGAATCAGTTGAACCGTCGGCACAGGAAAATGTGCTGCTTCCAAGCATTTCCATAAATATTGATGGTGCACTCTATCGAAAGCTTTTTGGAAATCGAGACTGATCAAAGCTGCTACTTGCTGTTCCTTTCGGAGCTGCATTAGTACATCCCGAAGTTCCACTAACGTTGCAATGATATTTTTCTGTGACATTGCCGCCTGATTGTAATTTAATATTTCAGCATAAGCACCTTTCAGTCTGTTAGCCAATACTTTAGCGAATAATTTATAGTCCGCATTGAGCAATGTTATTGGACGGTAATCATTCATTGTGGTTGCCCGAGCTGCCTTTGGGTGTAATACTATAATTCCATCCGCAAATGTGTCGGGAAAAGAAGCTGTATCCCACAATTCCACAAAGATTGGCATGATTGCGTGCTTTATGATTGGCCAACACGTCCTATAAAATTCATAGGACAGTCCATCAGGACCCGGAGACGTGTGTTGACTCGCCTGGAGAAGGGCATCTAACACTTCACGTTCGGTGATAGGGCTGGTTAGCATCTCTGAGGTGTCTTGCGAGACGTCAGTTTTAAATAGCTGACGATCAGCATACATATGCGATGTGCCTTGTGCTGGTTCCTCGTGAAACAAAGCTTGGAAATGATCCGCGATAAGTTGAAGAATGGCTCTGGTCCCAGAGCATGGGGCTCCAGTGACAACATTCTGAAGGACTTCTGGATATTTTGCACGCCCCTCCTTCCTTTCTTTAGCAAAATAATAAAATGAATGCCGTTCCTCATCGTGTATGTGCCGGGCCTTGGCTCGGACTTTATGGCCATCTAGGTGCTGTAATTGTTTCATCTTAATAATCTCATTCAGTCGTTTGATCGCTGCCGTCACATCACAGCCCTCTCGTTGCTTCACACACAGGTCCCCCAGGGCCTCGTTATAAAAAAGCAGCAATTCCTTTTTCGCCCGTGCCCGCAAAATACTCCAGTATTTAAAAAACGAGCGGATCGCCGGTTTTGCAATTTCAGTCCACCAAACACTCTTTCGGGGTGCGGTTCTGAATGAGGTTTGTAGCTGGTTCCATTTAACTTTAAAGTGCTCCAGGACTTCGGTATCCTTTAAAATGGCGTTATTAATCTTCCAGTAACCTCGGCCGGCCTTCCGAATGCTGAGTTGCTGAACCTGGAGTTGACAGATGACGGCATGATGGTCGCTAAATGCCAACGGAATAACGCAAATGCGGTGTACAGCAGTAGATATCCCTGGAGAAACATATATACGATCTAATCGAGATGCAGAGTTGTGACGAAGAAAGGTAAATGTTACAGCAGCGCCATACTTTATTTCCCATGCTCTTTGCCGACGGGTGTTTGTCATGGCATTAAGCCAAAGAAACAGCCATATCTGTGATCATGTAAATGCGCATGCGATTGTTGAAAGAAATGATCAACATACGATTGGAGTCCACATATGGGCTGGCATGAATATAACCGGCTAGTACCTTCTTCCATCGTGCTTAAATGGGAACGCTCCTAATTGATATGCTACCTGGGTTCTGGAATGCGCCCCTCTGGATGTACGATGCCGAATGTTTTTCCAGAATGATGGAGTTTCTGCTCTTTTCGACAGGGATGCCAGAAGTCATTTAAATAACATATTTCCAGGACGATAGGTTGGACGAGGTGCTATTATTACTTTGCCACCACGTTTCCCTTATTTCATACCTCCTGATTATTTTCTGTGTAGACACATTAAGAACCTGGTGTACGAGATTCCCGTCAACTTTGATGAGAATTTGCTGTTGAGATGGTATATGTGACGCAATTCTTATCGCTCCAGATAGCTTTGAAAGGATAGACTTATTCGAAGATAAGGACTGCATGGATGTTGGAGGACGTCATTTTGAACATTTTCTTTAGTTCAGCTCGAAAACAGGAGCTATAAGTTTGCTTTCATTACTTTTGTCCATGTTATTTCCAGCTTCCTTAATTTGATGACTCATTATTATTATAATTATTATTGTTATTATCACTATTATTTATTTATTATCTATTTACTACATGTCCTCCAATTTGAGGCACGAATAAGAAGCTTGGTTTTCTTTATTCTCTTGTGTATCACGAATATCCTTAACTTAGCGTGAATAATGACTCTACATTCAGTATGCCCTTTCTTTTGTTGGTTTATTTAATTCTGAGCAATTTGAGGTGTGAGAAAACAATTTTGGTTTTCTTTCTCGTCATACGTACTTCTTCTTCTTCTTCTTCCAAGTTGCTTGCATCCCCCAAATTAGGGGGGGATAGAAACATGGACTTCTTTATTGTTTCTAAAAGTTTATATTATTACCAATGTAATATGTACAAGTGAGTGTACATGTGCATCATTCTGTAAATATTTTAGCAATGAATTGTTTTATTAATGCTTTATTATAAGAAGTTATAGAATAAATTTTGAAACAAACTCAGAAATCATGGCACCAGTAACATCCGCGTTTGCTTCTTAAAAACAACACAAGGGGGAAACCCTAGGGTGTGGAACATAATGTGACTAGATCACGAGTATGCATTAAGCCCCGTACAGATGGAGACACTTCTTGTACAAAATATAGCGCTATATAGCAAATAGCTCCATGTGTACATGATCTTCCTTACAATCTCCTGGCATACCATGATATTGCTTCAATATCAGGGCATGCCATGCTATATTCCTCACCATCTGGCAGCCATTTTGATGAGTATTGTTCGACTGCAGTTTGGATTTTATGTGTATGCTGAGTGCTTAAGTTTGCTTATTATATATAGCTTTGTATGTTTCAAGTATGATTAAACACGTACATTTAAACATGATTAAAGACGTACTTCAGGACTAAACTAGTCTAACAGAAATGCTGACAGGACGTGAAAAACTGTGAGTCTGTTTTAACTGATTTAAGATTGTGGAGGATCAAAAAGTGAATAATCAGGTGCAACATATTCTGCGGGAATGTGGACGGTTAAAAGTGAAGGAAAAGAACTTAGAAAAAGTGTAGAGAGAACAAAAAGGTAATGGCTGATACAAAACACTGAATCTGTGAAAACCTTTAAAATTTAATTTTTGAAATTTATGAACATCATGATATAAAAAATTGGTTTGTCATGTCATTCCAGAATCACTTCCTTCAGTTGATGAAGTGGAGGCACACAGAATACCCCAAATAACACAAATTCCAAACAAAGCTGTTAGCTGTATTCAACGAAAAAAAAAACAAAAACAAACGAACAAAAAACACTACGTTCTGAGATAGACACTGCATTCTACTAGTTGAGTTCCTTCCCAGAGATGTAACTACGGATGTGACACGATGTTTATGTGTACAAGTTGATTACAAGCTGTGACTGAGTTCTAGCTTCTAGAATACAAGTTGCCGCTATTAAAGTCACCTGTTTGTGCTACTTCCACTCTTAATTTATTTCTGTTTTTAGCTCAAAAACTTTTATTTTAATTATCCCAATGTAATAGGATTTAACTTTGCTCATACTGAATAATGTCTTTAATTAATGTTCTGGATTGCGAATTTGAAAGCCAGGTGATATTACATATGATTTTGCCTCTCTAGTTGATTCAAGTATTTATGTAAAAAGTATAAGGTGTTCTATCCACGTGACTTTATCTCGTAGATCTCTGTTTATTGTTAAAAAGATTATTCTTCTATCTACTTCATACTAATCGAGATAAACATAAGCAGAAATGCTTGTTGTATGTAGATGGAAAATAAAGGACTACACTAGGCTAAACGCCGCAGAGCAAAAACCCCAAACTAATTCAAATTTAACATACTTAATTTCCAAGGCAAAGTTCACCTTCCCATAAAATGAAGTTTATCTAATCCATGCCTGTACTGAGCCCCGTTGCAACACAGCGCAAAATGCAATCTTTCCTGTCCACTGGCCGAGAGTCAACTCCCTACCGCCTGGTATTTCCCGTAAGAGCTAAAATCTTAACACAAAGCACTGACCCAGAACCAAGCAGCACTGTGGAATCTCAATAACTGGAATAAAGAAAGTCAAATGTTCTCGGGCAAGGTTCAAATCGAAGCCCACGATTATTCTCGAAGGAGACGCGAAAAAAGGAAACAATAAAGAATTGTTTATGCATATAAAGTTGGAAAGCTTGTGTTAGTGTTGCAATGAGACGGGTAGATCAAGAACAAGAACACTCTGGCATTAGTCTTGCTCAAACATCGCGCAGGAAATCAGTGATAAAAATTAACACCCAGTACATGATTCAGCATTTTAATGAACTTGTTTCAGAAACTCTAAGGCAATCTTCTCAAAACTTGTTTACTACAGTGTGCGAACAACACAAAGGTACCTGAAAATATATCAATAACTAATTGGATCTTGTTATACTTAACGTCAACATATATCTAAATCATGTGTACAAAGTGTGCACCCTTACCTCTCGCACATTGTTCATAACGGTCCTTTAGATCGTTCAACATGTTGATGATCATAAGTCGCTTCAAGGACACAAAAACTTATTGTACTCTCTCCAGTAATTCGAAAAATTTTCAGTTGGGTTAAGTGAATTGGAAAACTGTTCTTTCTAATGCACCCATATATAGATATCCGGGGCTGTGAGATCTGGAGAGTGTGAAAGGAACAGGTGAATAAGCGATTCAAAATTTGTTGCAGGAATGCAAGCGACTCTCCCGCCGTTTGGGCTGTAGCTCCATCTTGCCGCATCCACTGTCGTCGCAGATTTTTCTGGCGCAGGCTCTGTCCATTCTGACGCCCAACTATGTGTGACCGGACATAATGCCTAACGGTAAAAACCTTCTCCTCTGTGTGAGAACCATAATTGTAACACAAACTCAACCCTGAATATGCAATATGTCAAAATATTATAAACCATAAATAAACACGTGGTTGCTATTGAAACCTATACAGCAAACGCGCAATAATTTTAATTACCTTTGTTGTGCCGCATTCTATATTTAAACAATTATCTTCACTTCCATACAATCCATGTTTGGTTCACGATCTTTATATACGTGATCGTTTAGGATTAGGATTTAGGATTAGCAGACTCTGGGGCACACAGCATCAAACGAAGACCTTGTGGCCCTTTGCCTCTTACTTGACCACAAGGAGGAGTGATCACACGGGCAGACGCATGGATGGAGTACCTAGCAGCTACAGTTGGAACGACTGCGACGCCCCCCTAGTATCTTCCCTTACGCCCCAAACTTTTCGGCGGATTCCCAAGGTAACCCCACATACGAAGGCGAGTGTTCCTAACGACGACGCCCGGATAACCTTTCACAAAGCGCTAAGCACCAACTAGCCTCAACCCGCCAAAAACCGTGGCTTGGTCGGTCAGTCCTCAAAGAGGGATGATTGGAAATGATGGGAACAGGAAGCGGTGAATGGGGAATTGATGAACGTACCAGTATTCGTCTAGCAACGCAGGGTACCACCGAAAAAATCCATGGGTCAAGTACTGAATCCGTGACTGTCGAATGCGGGTCATATATGAGACCGCCTGAGTTACCCTATTCCGCGTGTAGTTTATTTATATAAATTGTGTCTGTATCTGCTTTTATTTTAATTTTGTCTGAAAGTAGTGAATATTTTCAAAATATTTGGAATTCTTGAGGTTCGTATTCGATATACAATTTAAACAAAATAAAAGCTTCCATATCTGGAACAGTAGTAAAACATTTCATCTTTATACATTATAAATGGACAGTCCCCTTTAACTTTTTCAATATGCTCACTTTCTTGCTGTGACTGTGTTTACTAAATCTGCGCTATGGTTACTTCCGGGTTGTATGCCAACAAGGAATTTGTAGGCTTGAACGTCGTGTTGTATGCAATGTGTTTCTCTTCTAACAACCGCGTTATAGCTCGTGGCATAACGAATATTTATAAGTCCGCGATGTGGGGAAATTTGATTCGCGTGGGAATGAAATTAATACGGAGATTAGCGTGGCGGGTAAGATGAACTTGTTAATTTATTTTTGAACGGTTTTGGCGAGGCTCGGCCCTGAAACAAATTCTTAGAACTTGGATGGCCACGAGGACATGTGAACTATCAAGTGCGGGACAATAAACAGAACTCAGGAACATATACAAACGGATGATAACATTTCATTAAGGTTCCACCCGCATAAAATCAATCCTGAGATCCTAAAATCATTTCCTAAGTTAGCTGCCAACCCAACTTTCCCCTCCCCTTCCAAAGCCACAAACAAAACCGCCACAACACTTCATTTCAGCATTTGAGACACACTCTTCATTGTTTTTGACTGCTCAATCCTAAGTGTTCTTTTCCTGTACTAGTTCATAGAAATAGCCTAGGTGCGGTTTTTCAACAACCTTAAGTTTTCGGAACGCATTGGCTTCCCAGGAAAGGAACCTTCAGCTAATTGCAGTTCTTTCAGAGCGAGCATTCTGGAACTTATTACCTTTATACCTCGGCTTTCTACCTAAGTGCTTCGCTGCAACTCTTGCCTCAAAAAATTCCTTAAATAGCAGCTAGTTTTACAACTTGTGCTTTAACATTTCCTCTGTTATTCGAAAAAGGGCATTTGCAGAAAAGGATTTGGCAAAATGGGCAAAAATCGATTAAAAACTGGTTAGTACTTTCAAGTTCCGAGCTTCATAGTTAATCACTATTATATCAGTCAATGTTAATTAATTATGTTATACATATACCACGTAATATGCCATGGTACATTAAATTTCCCAACTGACTCAAAGTTTTCCATTAAATCACAAGGTCTATCAAATTCATTTTGAGATAGCATATGGCAATGATATCAAATTTTAACAGGGACATATACAAATCTGTTGAGGAATTTAATGCCGTGCCGGCATATTACCATGGTATCTCAGTGGTTAGAACGACCGGCTAGAGACCAGGAGATCCGTGCTTCAAATCCCGACTATAGCATTGAATTTTTCAGTCTGACCCTATCCAACCAACTTTTGCCCTACACATGCTTGTGTGAAAAAAACGCAAAAACAATTAATTAACATTGAATTTTAAATCTAATTATGCCTTTTAAACTTAAGCCTACGCACTTTATATGTGGAACAAACATTCAGTTTATTATCTCAGTTTGGCTCTATGAAGCAGAAGTAGCTGCGGTTAAATGTTTGAAGTGTACAGAAAGCTAGGTGAGTGCAACAAACCGGATGTTGTTGAATCTCCGATAGTACTATGAGCTCATCTAATAAAAGTTAACTTACACTATACATGCCACTGTAATTCGCATAAATCAATAAGCTACTGTATTAAATATGCCCAACACTTTTTCGGTGATATTAGATCCAATTCGGGTTGTTCGAGTGGCTGGTATCTACACCAAATATTTGTTCCAGACAATCAACAGTGACGAGTTTATAGTCCATTTGATCAACTGAAACATTTAACGGTTGGAACATGTTGTCGATTTCATTGTTATTTTTTAAATTACTGTTGGAAAATACAAGCTGGAAAAACGGTTACGGAAAAGTGTGCATACCGCCGTTGTACTACGCAAACCAATAAACATCATTTATTTAACGTACCAACAATTCCAGTTGTCGATTCTGCAATATATTGCATGCATTGTCCACACTGTGTTAAAGGATTGCAAAACCCACCTTGCTGGAAATGTTTAGCTGTTTTCCTTTCTTTCTTGTTTTTAGCGTGGCCAGTTTAACATAAAATCCCACTAAATTTTGAAGTATCATTGACAATTTTTTCTGTTGTATTGTGTGACAAATTATTTATTGGAATGAAAACTCTCTGACCGGTCATCAATGTTGCAAATCTATGGCTGAATACTACAATTTTACTAAGTAATGCAATAGCTGTATGTGTTGCATTGCAGAAACAGACTGACCAAGAACTTTATGTGTATAAAAATTATATTTTATGTGAATGCTATTGAACATGCGTAATCGATGTTCATGAATCAATAGTTCCGTGGTTTTATGGCACTAGGTGATACGAGCGCCGCCTTTTTTTTTTTTTTTTTTTTTTTTTTTTTTCAATCAATGATAGGCTGTAAATAAATGACAAGTTCATTGAAAACAATTATTGTATTACTAAAGGTTTTGATACTTATGGTTACTTTTCAACATAATCACCGAAAATATTGAGACACGTATGGTACCTGTGCACAAGCTTTGCAATACCAACTTCAAAAAATGTTGCCCCCAATGATTTCAAATGAGCATTGACGTCGTTTTGAAGATCTTCGTTAGTCTGAAAGTGTTACCCTCCTAGTCAGATCTTCAGTTCAGGGAAAAGGTGAAAGTCGCTGAGTGTCAGATTAGGACTGTACGGCGGATGACCGAAAATGTTCCATTGAAAGTTTTCAAGGAGCCGATGGGTTGTGCCAGTAGGTGTGAACGAGCGTTGTCATGGATCGACACAATTCTTGCAGTCAACATTCCTCTTCGTTTGTTTTCAATGGCTCTCCACACATGTGAATCATTGGGAGCAGAGGATGAAAGGGAAATGATGGATAAGAAATATCGTTAGATGAGAAACCATCCCAGCATTCACCTAGCAAGCAGGCAATATCACGAAAAACCCAAGTTCAGAGTGTGTGGTCTGCAAGAATCGCACCCAGGACATCCCAAACTTCAACATGGGGCCTCTTTGCACTATAGGCTTCAGAACTAAACTCTTAATCTGAAACATAAATATACGTGTGTACCTATATTTTCTGAATTTTAGATTTAGAAGACTTAAATATATATGTTTCTTTCTTTCTTTTTTTTTTTTTTTTTTTTTTTTTTACTGTATTAATATAGCACATCAACAGGTCGGGATTTCGAATCTCACTTAGGGTGAGTTGCTATATAATTGTTTGAATGTCGAGTAACTTTAAGATAAATGGACCCCGAATCATTTGAGCATCATTTCTTCAATTTCATTCACCTTGCGATGTGACCAGCTGAGTTAAAAGTGCTAAAATGGAAAAAAAATGCCTTTAATAATAGTAAACTAAAAAATATAATTTAACAGGAACTAATTGTAATGAGATACTCCCACACAAACTTGTATTTCTCAGAAGCGCCATTAGCTGGCATGTGTGAACAAAAAGGACAAAGAGGCACTATATATATTTACTATTATTTTCTCGAGGACAATAACTCCTCGTGTTGGCTTGGTATCCATTTGGTTATTATATCCTTGACACCCCTTTGCTTTTATTTTAATTGAATGTTTTTAGCATTCACTTACTTAATACTTTCATTGAAATTTACTTCCGTTTTGTTCTAGCCTGCTAATACTTCACTGTTGCAACTCGTGTAGAAGATGTATGATTTTGTTGACCCAGAAGGAAGTACGTGCTCTTCCTACTTTTCTTTGTAATGATGAATCCAATTCATTAAGTGTTTTTAAACGGGGAAAATATGGGTCGCGGAATTTATTTTACTGTCTCTACCAATATACAATGCACATAGTAGGTAGATATCCTACTGTATTCCACTCAAGTATTAGATACCCAGATTTCACAAATCCAAAAATAACTGAGTGTTTCGTTCACGTAAGTTTCTCTACGTCTTTGAAACAAATTATTGTTAGAAAATTGTTCTTCTAGGTACTTCATTCTAATCGAGATAAGCATTAACAAAATGCTTTTTATCACTTGCTTCCTTTTAACTAGAAGGGAAATAAGGAAATATACTAAGCTAAGCTGATAGTCAAATATTTTAAAACTGGTGGTTGAAATTCGTTTCTTTGCATGGCCAGGAGTTTAAAAACTACCGTGTGAGATTTTTCTTAAAAGTGAAACCAATAACAGGGAATATTCGGTTATGGCCAACTGCACGATTAATATGTATATGACATAAATTGAGTTTTTTATCATCTATATTTTGACAGCAAGTTTTTGCCTATTTGTGACGTTTAAAAGTTATGCAAAAATCGCCTAGAATAAAGAGGTATTCCAGAAAATTCGAGATATATATTTAATTTGTCATGTAAATATCTTTAATATGTTGAATTTTACTCAAAATTCTTTGAGCCATTTTTAGAAAATAAAAATTTTCGAAATAGAGTGTAGTTTAGGTGGGGGTTTTTCCTCAAAATTTTCATGATACATGTTTGGAAGATACCAAACTTAAATGCCAATTTTGATACTTTATAGACTCTTAATTTTGAGATACACGGACACATATTTACCTTTTTTCAAAATTCTCTTTTTGGATACAGGGGAAACTAAAATGTGTGTTTCCGCTGAAACCTCGGTTTCGAGTTTATGGGTGGAGTGCAATACCTTCTAAACATATCTACTATGTAATAAATACAGAAAATAAAAACTACCTGTTTATCTCTCAGTGTCTGTAAACAGCATATTTGAAAACCAAAACTCGGCATTTAAGTTTAACTTCTTTAAAGATAAAACATGAACATTTTCAATAACATCTCCCACGTCAAGCTTCCCTTTACATAGAGAATCTTTCGAAGTTACCGATTTTATCAAAAATTGCTCCAACGGTTTAGATTAAACTGCCATATATTAAAGAAATGTCCATGGTACTAAAATGTATACCTTGAATTTTCTGGGAATAATCACTGAACTACTCTTCATACTGAAGAGTTTTTCATCATCGGTCAAGCATAAGAATTAAGCAAAACCTTAATTCACAGAAAGCGAAGATCTTTATATCACATACATTTTGTGGAGATATTCCTTGATAGTGGTTTCAATTTTAAAATCCTTATATGTTTTCCTAAACGGGAGGTTATCAATATTTTTTCTTTCGTTTTATTCATCGTCATGCAAAGAGAACCGAATTGCTGACTATCGCTTTAATTTAGTGTATTCTCCATTTCCCTTGTACTACGAGGAAATAAGTAATAAGTTAATAACGTAATTATCGTTTATATTTATCTCGTTTAAAATGAAGTAGACAGAAGATAAGCTTTTGTATGTATAGCTGTTGCAGAAAGCCATCTGAATGAAACTAATCAGATTGATTCTCTATATTACATAGCAATGCTTAAAAACTAAATCAACAATTTGTTTCAAAAAATTAATAAATATACGAAATTGCTTCTTATATATCTGAAAAATCAAAATTATTTCACAGCAACCGTGATGTATCGTGTATTATTAAAGTTTGCCTTATTAAAGTGTGGTATTTTTCGAAGACATTTCTAACGTACTAACATCTTTAATACTTAACCCTAAAGGAAAAAGGGTAAAGAATGAAGGGAGACAACAGATCTATTAATCTAACATCATCCAGGGAGAAGGGATTGAGTGAGCAAACCATATCGGGCTGCAGACCGCAGATAGACAGGTAACAGAGACGCACAGAAGTTCCTAATTTTTCCAAATCCGGGGCCACCAGAAAGTACGATCAAGCGACCCGTGGGCCTTGCAGCCTATTCAGCATACATCCACTCCAACTACAATTGCACTTAACACCTGTAAGCATCATAATAATAATAATAATAATAATAATAATAATAATAATGTAATAATTGTAATAGTAAAACTCTCTTTTTCTCCAAGAACTCTTTATTTCTTCCACAAATTGATAGCACTCACTATCTGCTCATAAATAACTTTCTTTAATGCTTTTGCGACAATTCAGCCGTATAGTTCATTTTCAACGTTCTCTACGCCGACGATTAATTCTCGCTACGAATTTGTCACAAAAACTCACTCACTATGTAACGATATCATTCAAAATTAAAACTTAACTCTGGGCAGGTCTTCCTTGCTCTTTTCATACCTGGTTACATGGCTGGAAACTTATAGATGCAGTCGCACGTGCCAACCACCACAAGTGTCACAAAATTACTCAGTATCAATGCGAGCTTCGACATTAAATCACACGTCATCTCGTGTCCTGTCCGCACAGGTATAACAGTCGAGGCAACAATCACCTCTGACGTAGGAATCACTCGGTTGGTAATTACGCCCGCAGATTACTGTCTCAGTAGTAGTAGTAAGTAGTAAAGAGTAAGTTGTTAGTGAGTAGTAAGTTGTAAGTAGGAAGTAGTAGTAACAACCTGAAGCACTTTATTCCGGTACCATGATTCCTAAATATCGGCGTATAGAGTTAACTTTTACCATTTATTTCTCAACTACAAATTAAAATCTGAAACACTTCGTCCCGGATTCTATGATTCCTAAACCGGGCTGTATATTGTTAACTTTAACACCTTATTTCTCAACTACAAAATTATAATCTGAAACACTTCCTCCCGGTACTATGATTCCTAAATTGCTATCTTTTAAATCTTATTCCTCAACTACAAAATTATATTGGATTAATTTGTTTTTTCTCACAAGCTTATAACATTTATATGTAGGACAGGAGATGGATAGGTGGAGTCAGACTGAAAAATTCAATGCCATATCCGGGATTTGAACAACGGATCTCCCGATGCTACGCCGGCATGTTGCCATGGTAACTCAGTGGCAGAGGAACCGGCTAGAGATCGCGACATTGGTGATTTAAATCCCGCCTATGCCATCGAATTTTTTAGTCTGATTCTACCTATACAAAATTATATTCATACCTAACTATTTTTAGGCAATACTTATACCTATGTTACAATCTCAATTTCAGCACGATGATATAATATAAAGGAAATTACCAAATATTTTTATTTACATTCAGCTACACAAAATTTCTCTCACTATAATTCATTATTTTTTATTTTTATTGTCTTAACTGCTAAACCACCAGAGTGCTAACATTGCGCTTTACTTTCTGTATTTCCTAAACATTTTTAAATTCTATTTTATTTTACGTCACTTTAACATTTTCATATAAAACAGATCTGTTCGGAAAAATATAACGTTGATAAGATAAGGTGGACAATAGTCTTCAAGGTCTCATTTCCCAACCATACTACTTCCGCCAAGTAGATAGTGCCAGGGAGTCATCCAGTCTAGCTGCCTTATCATCTGCAATCAGATGGCAAAGTGCAGATAGCCTTTTGAGGTCTCACTTCTTACATCATACTACTTAGCCCCTTAACAGGCTGATGGCATTAGAATGCCGTTCACAATCTTGGATATTTGGAGGCTCAATCGCAATCATCATCCTTTTCTGTTTTACTATAACTTTTAGACTGAGGCAAATACTTTACGTCGTTCTATTAGATATTCAATCTGGTATTTATCTTTGCCATTTGGAAGAGCACGAAAAAACAATCCAGGTAAGTCGGCCCACACGATTAGAACTTGAGATCTCCTGAATGCTGGACGCCAGCTTCCTCGGTATGCTTACATATCAAGTACAGAAGGTATGTATCCCGCTCTGAAACTCTTATTGGTATTTCTAAAGAAATACACGTTTATAAAATCCTGATTCAAAAGTATGAATCTGAGTGTGTGTGAGTGGGGGGGGGGAGGAGGGTAGGGGTTTTGGTTGGGGCGTGTGATGAATTTGCGGATGATACAACCTTTATTCATAATCATGGAGATATACAATCTCATGAAACCGAAGGGCAAAATAATACTATGAACACAACCCAATGGTTCCGAGCCAATACTTTTTTACTTAATGATTCGGAATTACAACATATAATATTTACTTTAAATAATATTATTGTCCCACAACTTTGTTCCTAAGTAAAGTTTTGAGGTATTAGCATTGACATATTTTTAACATGGGAATCTTATATTAAATATTTATGTAGGAGGTTGTCAAGGATTGTGTTTCTTCTGAGCAATTTAGTGAACAGTGCACCATCTAAATATGTGCTCATGTCATAGTTTTAAAATATAATTAATCAAGACATCCTACTTTGAGGTAAAATTTCCCATATTCAAGACATTTTAATTTTACAATAGAAAGCAATTATTAGACTCATAGTAAATCTTATTTTATAAGTTGTAATATTTTGACTGTTATAACATTTATATGTTTATACTATATTGATTTTTATCAAACGAAACGAGCATATGTATAACTTAAGATCCGAAATGATTTTTTTTAACACCTGATTGAAATTCCTCTGCACAGATTTATTATAACTTCAAAACATTATCACATACAGTATTGGCATAACATTGTTTAACAACCCATCCCATGAGTCATATGCCTTACCATATGAAATATTTTGTAAGAGAATATATGCTAGACTTATCAATAATCCATTTTATTCTATCAATGAATCTATAGATTTTAATGCATCTAATATTGATATTTAACTTGGATATTTTTAAACTGTTATTTTAAAAGCTGTAAATTGTTTATTCTCCTTGTATATATTGTATATCTTTATTTATATGTTACTGCTTTATTGACGTTGTCGATTGCGGTTTTTCTGTTATGGATTGATTAATGTGTGTCTGCGTCTCTTGAACTACTTAACATAAAAAAGGAACGAAAAATTGCATAAATACCAAACTTTATGTTTAAGTTCAGCCCCATTCTGTGATGCGACACGGGTAAAATGTAAACGGCGCGTTATTTATGGACACTATTAAAATACCTCCATCATTAAACTACCATAAACATGTAAACATTAGAGTTATCTATTGTTTTCTTAAAACTCACTCTACGGTTTTGATAAAATGCTATTTCATGACAAGCAAACGTATATTTTGTAAGTTGAATGGCTTTTGTATAATTACTAAACAGTAATATGTGTAAATCTTACTCAATCACAAATTATAGACCATCTTAAAGAACAAAATGTGTCAAATATCTATTTACCGAGTGTTAGTGATTTCCTTTGCTATTTATTTCAATTTTACGTGTATTTTACTTTTCGTTTTGCTAATCTCATAAAATAGGAACTGAATATTCGATTTTTACGGGTAATTTATCTTTTGAGATTTTCTAACACAATAACCATAGTGCTTATATGTGCTCCATTCACAGGACTTTCTCTACTCTTCCATAAACAAAATATTCTAACAAAAAATGTTCTTATATCTATATCGAATTTAATCTAGATAAAAATTAGCAGAAATTGCCTTAATACTTGCTTCATTTTGAGCAATAGGGAAATAAGAGAATACACTAGGTTTTACGATAGGCAACTCCTACAAAAGCTGGTCAGAATGTGAAACAATTGAAATTCGGCTCTCTTTGCGCAACTTGGAGTAAAACAAGAGGGATATGAACGAAAGATGACTGAGAAAATTTTCAGTATTTTAAAGCTGAATCCAATATAAAAGAGTATCTCGGAAATGCTTAGCTCTACAAAAAAAAAACAAAAACTGTGTATGACGTAAATTGTGTGTATTAACGAGATCTATAATTTTTGTGCAGTAAGCTCTTTGTCTTTCTTTTACAGTTTATCAGTTATGAAAAAGTTAATCAGAATGAAGAGACTATCCAATAAATTAAAAACACTTGTTTATTGGCCATGTAAAAATCTTTAACATAGAGAATTTTAATAAAAACCATTAAAGCCAAATGTTAGAAAATCAAAGGTTTCGAAAATATTCCAGTAAAGTGTAATTTAGGGTACGGGGATTTTTCTGAAAATCTAAAGGTCGAATCCTTGTATGATACTAAACATAAATACCAAGTAAAGGACTTTTCATTTTTTAGTTATGTTGCTCTCTCTCTCTCTCTCTCTCTCTCTCTCACACACACACACACATTGGCATTTTTCTAAAAATGAACGTTTTATTCAATGGTCACCAAAAACTATATATCTGATGAAACCTCGGTATCGAATTCTTGAATGGAATAAAATACCTTCTTTATCTACAATGCACATTGTACATGCGCACTAGAGGAAGTAAAGACGCATTTTTGTAAAGGATAAGCGCGCGTGAGTATGTGTGTGTGTGTGTTTGTGTGTGTGCTTCTTTGAAGCATAACTCAGACAACTAAAGTCCCATAACAAAAAAAAAAACAAAAAAAAACGCAAGTACACTGACTGTTTTGTGACTGTCACGAAAAATGTCAAAAGTATCTACCTACCCCAAGTAGCGAAGTCCCAACTGTTTGACTGATAGTTCTTAATATAAGCTCCAGGAGCACCATGCAGTAGCCAACATTGCGGACAACCGTCCCCGCTCCTCGAAGACACCGACCAGAACACCACCCCAATACCGAAAGCACCATGCATCCAACCGCCATCTGCCATCACTGCTATACACCTCAAGCTCAAAGGTACACACAAGATGAGGAGATGGTATGAAAAGGAATAAGGGAAAGTGAGTCGTAGAGAATAAGCATCCCAGCAAGCGACAAGGTGGAGCCACAAGAAACTCCAATTCAGAGCGTGCGGTCGACGGCGTTCGAACTTGCGACTTCCCGAATGCAAGTCGCACAGATTATCAAAGCTCCATCTGCCGGTCCCCCCACCTAAGCCTTCCTTTACATGGAAAAATGTTCCAATTGTTTTATTTGATTAAAAAATAGTTCCAGAATAAGTTATTAGAATGCTACATGTTTAAAATATTTACGTGACATATGTTATCTTGAATTTTTGAGAACCTCCAGCTTTTGCTTAGCGTCAAGTAGATGGTGTTAGAAGGCCGTCCAATCTAGCTGCACTACCACTGTAGTCAGATAATGGCAGCTTGTGCTTGCAGCTAGCTTCCTAAGGTCTCGTTCTTTCACCACTTGATCCGCGACAGGCAGATGCGTTACGGGGGCCGTGTAGTCTACTGATTGTACCATCTGTGAAACGCAATCCATATTGCCATTTATTTTAAGTTTTGTTATTGTTTTAAGCTTAAGGTGGAACTTTAGAACATGGTATTTACCTTGACGACTGAGGGAAACCACGGAAAAACCCCAGTCAGATTGGCGGACCTATAGATTTGACCCAGGACCTCCCGAATGTGAAACGCAAATGTTACCACCTGGACATTCCGCCCCATTCAAATAATTTTGTTAAATTTTAAAACATGCAATTTAGTTAAAATACAATTTTTCACGTTAAGATGGATGATGAGTGAAATTTACGTTTTCGGCAATGTTAATTCCAGAGGATTCATATATACGCCAAAATTAGAGGTAAAAAGACGATATTCTGCCCAATTTCATACCTAGTCTAATAGTTTTTGAATTATTAAACTTTTTTGTATAAAATATATTTTTGAAAATATATTTTCTCCTACAGATTTTATTAAAATGGCTAAAATATAGTAAAGCACCCAGTAAAGCATCAGGTGTTGTATTTTCACTTTTAAAGCTAATTTTATTTATTGATTTATTCACTTTATAGCTTAACATTCTTCGACGTAGTTGAAGCGATGAATGAAATTGGTGAAATGATCTCGGGGTCCATTAAGCTTAAAGCCTTCTCAGGATAAAGGAAAACCCCGAAAAAAGCCGGGTAAACTACCCTATATATATATATATATATATATATATATATATATATATATATATATATATATATATACTTTTTGTAGCTTAACGACCTTTAATCCGGTTGATCATCATATCGGACGATGAATGAAATTGGTGAAATGGTGTGGTTCATAGAACTTAAAGGTACCTGACATTCGTCTTTTCAGGATAAGGAAAACCCCGAAAAACAACTTAACCGGGTAACTCTCTCTAAGCAAGGTTCGAACTCACGACTTGTTAATGTGAGGCAGACACGCTACCTAGGCGGGTATTTCAGTTTTTGTTTCAAAGAGTAAGGCTCCAATAAATAATTCCATGCTTAGTTTTATTAAGAACAGATTTGACAGATGAAATCAAAGTGTAAGCTTTCTACAAACATTCTGTGGACTGCATTGGGTTTGAAAGAGCGGATAAGTTTTAAAATTAATATGTGGAAGAAAAAATTTAAATATCACCAACAAGAGGTATGCAAATACCGAAATCCTTTAAATATGACCTATGACAAATTGAAACGTCGTAGAGCATTGTAACCTTGCATATATACATTTTAAGTGCCTAGTATTTTTCCATAGAATAATCCATATCATGACTGGAAATGGGTGATATTTCACTCACCATACCCCTTAAAGATTTGTGAGGCGTTCTATATTATTAGTTTAAGCTATCAACTTCTTTGTGGTCATGTAATTAACATGAAATTTGAAAGCATCAAATAGCGATTTTCTTTTAAGCCGTATGGTTCACCTTGTTGAACCTGCTGCCTCCTTCTTCTCCTACAATGAAAAAGGTAAATGTGTAATTGAAGTTATTTAGATTAACAAAAAGTAAATAGAAGAATTTGCTTTTGTATGAACATCCTGATGAATGATCAGAAAGGTCATGTGAATGTAACACATAGGAATTGTTTACTTTCTCTATCACGAACGTGGTAGGAAAAGATGGTATTGTATTCCATCTAAAAATTCGATATAAAGATTTCAGTAAAAATATATGTTTTGAGGTGTTCTAAATAAAAAATTTAAAAACTAAAAATCTGTTAGATATTAAACTTGCCATTTGGAGTTTAGTATCTCTCAAGGATATAACACGAAGATTTCAAGAAAATCACCACCCCAAATACGTTTTGCATAGACAAAAGTTTAGGAAAAATTGATATGCCCAAAACAGTTCTACGGACCTTGAATAAAATAGGAAATGTTATGCTTGTTTGAATGATGAATGTTTAAGAATTTGTTATGTTAAATGAAACCTGTATTATAAATGTCTAATCAATGAAATAAAAACATCAGCTTATAATTTATTTCGACAAAATTGCTTCCCTAGGTCAAGAAAATAGAAGAATACATGTTCCTAATATAGTATGCGGAAGGAATGTTAGAGAAAAATGCGAATGTAAGGCGTAAGCGTACTTGATAAATTAGATAGCCTACATATAATAAATAGTTTGGAGACAAGGCAATAATAATATTTGCTATTTCAAAACTATATGCTTGCACAGCCAGAATCAACAATCACTGGCACGCAGGCTATAGAAACTAACTTCATATACAGTAATAATTATTTAGCAGTGTGCACTTTGTTTGATTAGTGTATGAGACTGTTGCAAATCCGTGTAAGAGCTTCATTTCACCGCAGGCGCATTAACACAACACTCACCACAGTGGGACATTTTAGTGTTACCTCATCCCAGGTAACGACTAATCCCTCCTGTGGGTAACTACATTTGCATTGCCACCGTGACTAGGCAATTCATTTTCCTTTATTAGGCTTAACTCACCTTAATAAGCGCGTCCTCAGCTGTTTGTTGGGTAGATGAAGTAATTTTCTGAGAGAAAGAAAACCAACTAGACACAGAGCAGCTCTGCACAAACAACGACCCGGATGATAACCTCTTCATTCTACTCTTCACATCAACGTCGGTATGTTTCTATAGTCGCTGATGAACACAACAGCCACAGAAAATGAAACCAAATATATAACATTCTATATTACTCAAAGATTAAAGATACGCATATGTGAATTTCCAAACACAAATCCACAAATCCTGGCCGAATTTAATGTTGGAAATCAGGATTAATGAGTAACATAAAAATCAGATTGCATGTATTTTCACTTTCTCTACTCAGTACACAGAACAGAGGCAGAGAGGATGTTGCATCCCACCCAAAAATCTATACCGGAATTTCATTACAAATACACCATTTACGGTCCCCTGTATCCAAAATACATTTGTAAACAAAATAACGTCCTTGTGTGTATATGTGTGTGTGTGTGTGTGTGTGGGGGGGGGACATAATCAAAAACGAAACGCCGGTTGAATAGAAATCTTAATACTTAAGTTCACTATATTACGAGATGCTATGCAAAGTTTTTAAAGAAAAATCCATGTTCGAAAATTTGGATTTTCTCAAAAATTGCTTTTAAGATTTTGAGTAAAATACCACATGATAAAAATACTTACATGACAAATAGAATGTATATCTTGAATTTTCTAGGAATTAGTTCTGAAGACCTCTTCGTTCTGAATGAATTTTGTATAATTGATAAACTTTAGGAGATAGACAAAAGCGTACTGCACAAAAAATAAATCTCGTAAAACCACAATTTATTCATTTTTTTCAGAGTTAATGATTTTTGACATATTCTTTGTTATTTATTTTTTCTTTTTTTTTTTTGTACTGTATCCCTATTTACATTTCCCCCCGTAGGTTTTACTGATTACTGTTTTACTGTTTCTTTTACAAACATATACACATTGCACAAACATATAACACCCATGCCCAAGGCGGGACTCGAACCCACGATCCCCTGCCCACGAAGCACCAAAGCGAGACGCTTTAGCGAGCGTGGCCATGGGGACCGGCATATTGGTTACAATTTTAGTATACTTAAACTTCTCCAAACGGGAGTTTACCACTCCTTTTTCTTTTGTTTTTCTCCTAGCCACGTAAGGAAATTGAAATTGCTATGGTGACGCTTAACAACAGCTTTCATGAATTTGACTATCATGATTAGCTTGAAATATATAGAATGATCTTTTATTAAAATGTTTGCACCATTGGAGACAAAATATTGTGAATGACACGCATTTGATTTGATTCAAAAACTAATCAGTCCTGTTATAGCATGTAGTTTCTAGAAAAGGGATAATTTATTTTACAAAATGTTAATTCTACAAAATTCTGATTAAAGTAATACTTAGCAACACATTCACATATATATGTGGAAACAAAGAAGCTTTTAGAAGTGGAAGCTACTATACCAGGTGGCCCAACATTTCGTGTTTGCAGATTATCCTTCGTGTGATTAAAGAGTTGCAGTATTCAACGGGGCAATTGGAAGCAAACACCGGTCAGTAGTGGGTGAGCAAGTACCGCGAGCGACCTTCTTGCATACTTTTGCATATCAGCGAAAACGGTGAGTGAATGGCGCTCATCAAGAGACAAACTTACCATGATGATATAAAAGAGGCCGAAAACGTTGTTAAATGTTTTCCACTTCAATTTCAGAGTCCTTATTTTTAGAAAATAAATTGACCTACTAATAACCACCAATAAGCTGGTTTGGTAACTGTGCATATGCTGTTCTTATTTAACATTACAGGAAATGTAAATGACGTGTTATTTACGAACGCTCTTTTGACTGCTGTAGTTCTCAGCGTCCCATTCTATATTGGGCATAAAAGACCGCTTAATTTTGCTCAGAGACCTCTCTATCAGCTTGAGGTTCTTTTACGTGCCGTAAATCTACGACACGGGGCCAACAGTTTTACTTCCCTTCCGAAGGAAGTCATGCTAAGGATTTTTACACCCGAAAAAACCCATCGTCCTCCGACGGGTTTGAACCCGCGAATGAAGTTAGCATGGTAACCATTACACCACGGAGGGCGACAATAGAGGCTAGATCCACTGTAGGGTAAATACAGATTTTTAAGGCACCGTAACAAAAATCATACATGAGGGTATGCAATGTTTCGCTGTATTATTATTATTATTATTATTATTATTATTATTATTATTACGCATAATCAATTAATAGAAATAAATACAACATTAAGCGAAAAACATGCAAATATGAATAAAGAAAAAATGTCACTGTAATAACTGTTCTCGTGTTTGCACATTTTTGTTACAATGATTTCATGTTTCGATTTATTCTACTAAGCGTATTCTGCGTAATACCATTAATGGTATTAAATCACTAACACACTACGTGCTCTTTGGCTATGATATGTTTTGTTTTGTTCTGCTAAGCTTATACTGCGTAATAATATTAATGATAATATAGTGAAACAATATGCTCTCGTGTTTGTATGTTTTTGGTTACAGTGCATTCATGTTTTCATTTAGTCTACTAAGTGCATACTATTAATGATATTATTATTATTATTATTATTATTATTAATAATAATAATAATAATAATACAGCGAAACACTGCATGATTTCAAGGAATAGTGTTTTTTCGGTATGAGGTTTATATGCTTTGTTTTATTTTGATAAGCCTGTACTGCATACTAATATTAATGATAATAATCAATGAAAACTACCTGCTCTCGTGTTATGATGCTTTTCGTTACGAAGTTTTCGTGTTTTTTTTTATCTCGATAAGCTTATATAGCGTAATTATATTAATGAAATAATACAGTGAAACAGTACATGCTACAGTGTTCGTATATTTTTCGTTACGGTGTTTTCATGTTTTGATTAACCTGATAAGCGCATATTGGGTATTAATAAAGGATTTATCGATAATAATATGGAAAAAAAAAAAACTCCGAGTGATCGTATTGTGATGTTTATCGTTACGATGCTTTCATGATTTGTTTTGTTCAAATAAGCGTATACTACGGAATGATATTAATGATACGAAACACTAAGTACTCTCTGTTTGTATGTATTTCAGTAAAATGTTTTCATGTTTTGGTTTATTCGCTAGGCGTATACTGCATAATAATATAATGATAATACAGGAAACAGCAGATGATCTCGTCTTTGCAAATGTTTCATTATGATGTTTTCAAGATTGATTCATTCTGCTATGCGTAACAATATAAATGTTTATTATACTCTAAAACACAAGCTGTTACGTTTTGGAGTATTTCGTTACGATGTTGCTCTATTTTAATTTATTCTCCTAAACGCACACTGTGTAATAATATTAATGATAATAATACAGTGAATTACTACGTGCTCTCGTGTATGTATGTTCTCCGTTAGCAATTTTTCATGGTTTGATTTAATCCGCCTAGTATATATTATTAATGATAATGATATACACTACGTGTTCTTGATGTTTTTCAATACCATGTCTTCACATTTTGACTATTTCTGCTAACCATATAGTATTAGTAATATTAATAAGAATGATTATGATAATATAATAATAACAATAATACTAATACAGTCAAACACTGCATGGGTTTTATTATGGTGCTTTAAAGTTGTTATTTACCTTACAGTGGATCTAGTTTCTGATGTCAAATAAAAACAGCTTTACTCAATTACAAAACTAGCTAATGGTACGGGCTCTGTAACTGAATTGGAAAACAGTTAAGAACATTTTCAGTCTGTTTTATATCATCATGGACTCTGGAGTGAGTCTGTCTCTCGATGAGTACGATTCCCTCATTGTTTTCGCTGTTATGCAGAAAGTGTGCAACAAAGATCACGCGCTATTTGTTCACCCGCCACTGATAGGTTTTGCTTGCAATTGCCCCGTTGAATGCTGCAACCCTTTTAACGCACAAAGGGTAATCTGCAAACATTAAATATGGCGCTGTTGGGCCACCTGTTTTTTTATATATATATATATATATATATATATATATATATATATATATATATATAAAGGCAACTCTTTGAGCGAGAGTGCTACTTTTTTTTTATTATTATTATTATTTATTCTTTTTTATTTAGTTTGTAATGGCATGGTACCCCCTTTGGGAATTAGGAACTTTATTTATTTCAGGAGAAGCAGGAGCTCTACATCACAACAGGCCAGCATAAAGAGGAATAATGCATGTTATTGCATCCAAGATCATCCCGGATCGATATAGAATGATTCAGGTGCTCATGTCCTGTATATCCAGGGTTTAAAGGGGTTGATTCTGTTGTCTCGAATCATCCGCCACCTCTCTGCACACAAAAAACTTCGTAAAGCTGGAACCACACAGTCAGCTGGCGTGTCCAAGGTACTAAGCCAAGCATAGGTACCCATTACTGTCCAAATAAGAGCTCTCCACAATGCAGGACGCGTCCAGGGAAAATTCAGGTGCAAAATATCCATTGCTGAAGGCTGCCAGGTGCTGCCAGTCCAACCCCGACATCGGCTCAAGAGCCATGTCCATTTCAGTCCTTTACCTGAGCATTCCAAGAGTCGATGTGCGAGCGAATCTGGAGCTTGGCACATTGGACAAGCGGGAAGAATTGCCAGATGATACCTGTGTAATTTATCTGCAGTTGGTAGGATTTCATTGACAATCTCATATGCCACAGAGACCCATTCCGTGTTGATTTCCGGTATAGCAAAGCCACGCCAAATTTGCCTTCAGGGCAATTGTGGATACTTAACTTGTATATGTGGAGTAGTAGGTTCCCTCCGTTGAAAAAAGGTATAGACTTCCTTAGCCGCCCGAAAACGGCCATTAGCCACTTCTGCTGAAGGTAGTGTGCTCAAGTCACGTAGGAGATCACGTAACATTTTAGGAATCTTATGGAGTTCTCTCCGTTCCCAAAACAACTGATAATGCCGTTGTACTAGCACCTCTACACTATCACCCTGTCCATCCAGTGCTTGCAGAATCATTTTTAAGGAAAGTGCTTTACATTGCATCGCCACATCCAACAACCCCCACCCACCCTGGCCTTTTGGAAGAAGTAACTGAGTACGGGAAATGCGATATAATTTTCCTGTCCATATGAAGTATCCTATTATTTGCTCAATTCTTTGGCTGTGCCGTTTTGTTGGAGGCAGCACGTGTGCTAAGTACCATATACGACTCAACGCAAAGGCATTACAAAACCACACACGTTGTATCAAGTTCAGCATCCTCGACTTTTGACCGTATAGTACACCACGTAAAGTATTAATGCATGACGTCCAATTATAGTCTCGCAGGTCTTCGTCGTCTCCACTGAAGTATATCCCAAGAATTGTTGTACGTTGCACAGTGGGTATTCCTAACACCGTGGTATCCGGAGGATGCGGTCCAATGGGAAGACTTTCAGATTTCCTCAAATTAAACGTCATCCCCGCACATTGGGCATATTTCTGTAAACATCTTCGCAGATACGTGACATCCTGCTCGTCGGTAACCATCACCGTAAGATCATCGGCATATGCCCTAACGGCTAGTTTCTTCCCATAGACCTCCAGACCCGTTATCGTAGATTGCAGCTGTCGGAGCAAAGGATCGATGTACACAGCAAATAACAACATTGATAGGGACAACCTTGGCGGACGGATCTGTTGACCGGTATGGCGGCAGTCAGAAACCCATTGCATTGAATCATTGATAACGCAGTGCCATATAGTGCCCGAAGGAGGTGATACAACTTGTTCGGCACTTGCAATGACTCCAAACGTGCCCAAAGACCCTCGTGAACCACATTATCAAATGCTTTCTCAAGGTCCAGGTTTACCAGAGCAGCAGAGCGGGTTTCTTGGCGACAATGACGAATACAGTCTCGCAAAGCTGCCACGGTATGGTGCATAGCCGCACCTCCGCGTACCACAGCCTGCTGCTCACTAAGCAAGGGTACTAGCCATACTTGCAGCCTTCGGGCGATTATTTTTGCAAACAGCTTATAGTCACAATTGAGTAAGGTGATGGGCCGATAATCTGCGGGCCGGCTGGGCGTGGCAGTCTTTGGGAGTTGTAGAACCACCCCATCTCCAAATGTAGACGGCGGGTTTTCATCCCTCCAGATTTCTTGAAACACTAGAAGAAGTTCTTTCTTAATAAACCGCCAACAATGTTTATAGAACTCGTACGACAGCCCATCTGGTCCGGGCGCTGTATGAGGTTTGGCTGTCTGAATCGCAGTGAGCAACTCCGTCTCCTTCAGCATGGGAGTAGGCGACCGTTTTAAGCCTCCCTGCAAAACTGGCACATATTTGGACATATACGACTGGATTGAATCCACCATATCCACCGGCCTGGCAAAGCGCTGGGTGTAATAAGAATGCAACACACGAAGAATCCCTGTCGTGGTCGTAACCTCTTGACCATCATCTATCAATTTGGTAACAAACGCTCTGCGACCTTGCCGACGCTCCTTCGCCAGGAAGAAGAAACTCATTTTTTCACCATAAACCATTTCTGCTGTATGTATTCTGGCTAAGGTTCCCTGGAGCTCTTGCATTTTACGGTGCTGGATATGAGCCTTGACTTCCCGGAGCTGACAGTGTACGTCCTCCCCATGTTGTTGGCGCAGGTGTAAATCTTGTAGCACTGCAAGATAAAAATCCAAACTTTCTCTCCGAGCTAACGCTCTACGGCACGCTGGCTTCGCCTTATAGACCCACCATGCTGCCTTATTGGGAGAGCGCTGAAAAGACTTCTGCAATTTGGACCAACATTCTTGGAATTCTATCAGGACCTCGGCATCTGTAAGTAAGGAGCAATTAAGTTTCCAGAACCCTGGACCACTACGACGTATCTCCGCACGACCTACAACGGCATGCAGCAGTGCATTGTGATCACTAAAAGCTGCTGGCACTATCTCTGTGCGATGTATCCGGGATTTCATCTCCGGTAGAACATACATCCGGTCCAGTCGAGAGGCCGACTGGCCCCGTACGAAGGTGTACATCACATCATTACCATGCTTGAATTCCCAGCTATCCACCAATTGAAACTGGTCCACTAACTGCTGCAATGTTATACAACCATTAAAGGCCCCTCTTTGGTCCTTGGCTGCTAGCGTACAGTTAAAATCCCCAACCAATAAGAATGGGGAACTCCGAGGAATATGAGTTAAAAGCTCCTGGCGAAAAAAATTCTCGCGTTGTTTCCTCTTGTTGCTTCCCGCCGGGGCATAGATATTCACGAAGGTAACACCATCATACTCCGCGGAGAGGATTCTACCTGAAGGATGATAGGCAAAGCCGTGTAAGGGCAATCCCTGGCGGTATACAATAGCCGTCCCAGTACCACCCGGGCCTAAATTAGTCTCATAGTCATATCCATATAAAAAGTCCATATTATAAACATTCACCTCTTGAAGAAAGCAAACATCAACATCATTACTACTCAAAAAATCCCGAAGCAGCTGTTGCTTAACTGGTTGATGCAACCCATTCACATTAAGTGACGCCCAAATTTGAAGTCCAACTGGCATGCAGAGCAAAGAAAAGTACTTACAATCTCAGGACCAATGTCGTGATACCAAACAGGAATTAGGACACGTGTCAGTTCAATCCGGGGAGTACAACCATTAATTGTCCGCACCTTCATGAGGATCGTCCTTAGTATGCTTGTAGCAACGCCGTAGGTCCTCATCGGTGTCATTGGCATCTTCAGCCGGCCTCTTGCCGGAATCACTGGCCTTGACTACACGACCGTCAGGAAGATCGTGAAGAAATAGTTGCACACCCGCGCCACCAGCTGGCGAAGACGATAACAAATAGGCATCAATATGGCAGTCTAGCGGTTGGAACTGGAGGCGAGGGTCGCGAGCAGATACAGAAACTCTGGACGGCGCACCCAAGTTGCGGGTCGCGTCTTCAGACGCTTCAGGTACGTCGCTATCATTCGCCCTGCGATCAGTATCCTGTTGTACTGTGTCCTGTACATGCTGGACATCAATAAACTCCGGCGTCTCCGGCATCACCATGCTGTCCCCATCTATAGGTAAATCCTCTCCCTCATCCAACTGTCGTTGTACAGGCATTACCTCCACTAGGGTCTCCATTGATGACCCGGGCGTGTGCATAACACCCTGCTGGTCATCCGCCAGTAAGTTAGCCGGAGCACCCACTGCCTCGCTGAAGGTTGCCGGACGATTTCTTGGTTGCAGAGACAACCGAGTAGCTCTAAAGGGACAATCCGCTTTTAAATGCGTCGTCTCACGGCACAAATGACAGGCTTGCTGCTGTCCGGTATAGGCAATAGATATCACATAAGTATCAATAACCAAGGTAGCCGGTATATTGCACTTAATACCCATTTTCACGGTACACACGCCATTGTTAGCCGGAAGCAGATAATGAGAATGCCATTTCTCACGTCGTATATCAAATACCTTACCGTATTTAGACAATTCTTGTGACAAAACTGCGCTGGGCACCTCCGGCGGGAGGTTGAAAACCCGCACATTAACAATTTGCTGGTCACCTGGCGTGATTTTCACTTTGGAGATTTCCCCAGATTCATATGTAAAGTTTTGTTCTTCGGTGTAACGTGATATAAGTTTATCATGTAATAACGTGGAAACTAACTTGACATAAATAGCACGTTCACGACTATTGAGCTGAAGCGTGTCCACTTGATCCGGTTTTAAAGCCAGAAATTTTACCAACCATTGATGTATTTCTAGTGCAGACGGTCTAGATGCTGCGTTGTCAAACTGAATTTTAATAGTATTTACCCGCTTATACACGGCCATTTTAATGCTTTACCACCTTCTCGCAAGAAGAATGAAGGTGCCCAATTAAGCAGAACGCCTGCCCGCTTTCACAACCGGCAGAGACGCCGCAACAAACAAACAACTCACCGCAGTGAAGACTGGTTCCGCTCGCTATACACAAACAACCTCACGGTACGCCGTCCAGCGAGCGACTGTCCCTGTTAGTCAGCATGGTTACCGATTTCTCAGACATAAGTTTTCCCTAAAGGATGGGCTAAAATTTGCTCATTTCTAGAGAGAATCTAGGCGTTCTGAATTGTTCTCTAAATTAATGCATAACTAACGACACAAAATTGTCATGCAAACTTCTTTTAAAAATTTATTTAACATAGAAGCAATCTGGGTACAACTGTAATTTATATTCATAAACTAAGAGGAAATTTCAAGTTACAAAACTGAAAAAAAAATTCAGTGGAGATTATAATGGAGTATAGCACATCAGTGTTTTAATATATATATTCTCACCTTTTAAATGGTTGTTCGAACACTTCTGTCTTATATTATTCGTAGCCAGCTCACCATAAGTTAATAAGCAGAAGAACATTCTATCACAAGCTTATGTAAGATAGCAGCTATTCTGATTAGGCATACCAATAGGAATCCTTTGAAGGCAGTTTAAATTCCCCTCGCGATGTAGGCGTTATCTTCTCTCTCTAGCACAGCGATGTTGAAAGAATATTTTAGCATCAATTTTATCCAAGCAGCAGGTCAATAGCTATTTCAGGCTCCGTCATCGTATAGCCTGATCGAGAACGTGATATCTGGTCCGGGCCTACTCTACCAAACAGTATCATCAGAGTAAGATATTCTTCCGCCTTTACTTCGCACCTTCCTCCTTAGTTTTCGTATAGTTTCATTGGGAAAAATTATTATTAATAATATTAATAACTCAGACAGAAATTAGACTGAAATTCCATAAAATCATAAAAATTACTGAAAATATTTCATTTGTACTATTCACATGACTTTGTCTACTATTCTGTAACAAACTATTCTTGCAAGAGATTATTTTCTATGTGATCTTATTACTTCCTTGGTTGTAGGTATAAGAGAAATAATGGAATACACTAGACAAAAGTGATAGCCAAATCTCTTGAACACTGGTCGGTATTTGATGACATTAAACTTCCATTCTCTTTGCATGGAAAACAAAGGCAAACAAATGGATTTCGTATTTGAGAAGAGCAAAAATATTGGAACACTTAAGCAAAAAAATATACAAAAGAAATACACCTGACGTAAATTCTGTGCTTTAACACGATCTACAGTTTTTGTGCAGTAAGATATTTTTCTATCTCTTACGATTTAGCAGTTATGCAAAATCAACTAGATCGAAAAGGACTTCAAAAAATTCAAGCTACATACGTATATTTGTCATAAAAATATTTTAAAAACGTATTTTAATCAAAATCGTTAGAGCCTTCAAAATCAAAATAAAACTTTCGAAAGCAAAGAGTAGTTGGAAGTGGGGGATTTTCTTGGAAATGTTCGTGTCGCATCTTTGAAAGATGCTGAACTTGAACATTAATTTGGTGTTTAAGGGAATTTTCGTTTTTGAGTATTTGTTCACAGATACATTCACACACATGGATATTTTCCCACATCTTTGTGCTTAGGGCTCACAAATATATGCAGTTACGGTGAAATTTCCGAGATTTTCTTTGTTATTGGTTTCATTATTCAAATATGTCATTGTTTACAGAAGATAGTCCGTTGTTTTCCCTCGCGGGATTGCAATGAGAGAAGAATTAAAAGATATAACATAGTGTTGCCCTTTTAAAAGCCTTGACTATCACTAAAACCTCAGTACAGGGAAATGTGTAACAAAACCATTTCTGAGAACATTTATCTCAATTAAAATGAAGGATATAATGGTCTATAGAAGAGTTGGGAGAGAAAATCATGTTAATGTAACAAACAAGATATTGAATACCGTCTATCTTTTTCCTCTCGCTGGACGCCACTCAAGTAAATGTTTGCGCAATGCATTTCCTAATCTCTTTTGGTTCTTACTTTCAGGTGTGCGAAAAATCGGCCCCATGTACAGACTGCTCCCCCACCAATTACGCACAAATTTGCTTCGCGTTTGGGTGTTCTCAATGTATTTTACACCATATAAGAATTAGGCTCACAAAATGACATGTGTCCAAGAACTAAAGGAGGAAAATACGGCAAAACGTGTGAATTATGCACGTGGCTCTATCAAACAGTTGAGAGTGTGCTGTAGCTCATGAGTGATGAAGCCTGGTTGCATCTACTGGACATATGAACTCCCAGAACACAAGATACTGGTCAACAAATGTTCCCTATATGGTAAATGCGGAGCCTGGTTGTGTGAAGCCTGGTTGCATCTACTGGACATATGAACTCCCAGAACAACAGATACTGGTCAACAAATGTTCCCTATATGGTTAATGAGGAACCTAGTTGTGGAAAGCCTAGTTGTATCTACTGGACATTTGAGCACAAGATACTGGTCAACAAATGTTCCCCATATGGTAAATGAGGAACCTCTTCACGGTGAAAAACTGGGAATATGGCGTGCCGTGTCAGCAAGTCGCATTGTGGATAACTCTATTTTTGAATTATCATTGTAAGCAATTATCTATATGTGAACCTTTAAGATCTTTAACGTGCAGTTAACCCCCATTGAGACGTGTATTCTGTTTCTCAACAGGATGGGGTGACCTGTCACACTTCACGCGAATCAATCTTATGAATTAATGAAAGATTCACAGAAGAAAGGACTGTGGCTGGTGGGTTCGCTCGACCTAACCACTTGTGAAATTTATCTATGAGGCAGTCTAAAGGGAAAAGTGTATATAAATAACCATAAAACATTAGAAGACTTGAAAGGAAGTATTTGTAATAAATTTTGAGAATTAATACGGCAGAGTTGCACCAAGTGTATATTTACATGCTCTAAGGCTCGCAAAAGTGCATTGAAGAATAAGGAGGTTACTTTAACCACCCAATGTAGTGTAAAACACAAGTAGAGTTACATAAAATATATAATAGACCTTTGTATTAGTTTCGTTAGAATTTCTTTACTATCTGATTATTGTATTTTATCTGTTTGTTGTAATTGTTCGTGGCGGGTAGCAATTCGTGTGTTGTTGGCTGGCAAACAGTCTATACTAGGGACCGGTTTCCGTGCGCCACTCTAATTTCTACTGAGATTATGTGCCTATTTGCAGGTTCGGATATCTTGCTACCGTAATTGCTGTGTGTGTCTGCTGCTTCCTTGTCATACCCCTGACCCATTGTTGCACCTGTGTGAGTGAGTACGAGCGGACTACGTCAAAGCCCTAGGCTAAGCTCGTAACACCTGTGTGTAATTTACACGTGCAATAATAACTTCTACTTCTGGAATTTTCTCGCTACGTCATCCACAGTTATATATGCGGAGCTACAGTCCCGCACAGCTTTACAACGGAGCACCCTCCTACGGTCTTTTGGGGATTACTACCCAAGAACGCCGCTTCAGGCGTCAACAGCTTCTTCGGATGGCATACACGCATAACCAGTAACAACGGAGCAATTCTACCAGCAGCTAAGGCTAAGCTCTTAACTAGTTCTTCCAAAAAATGTTTTTACTTGAAAATTAAATAAGCTTATCAAAAATAAATACAAAATTGTTTAAATAATTTTTTACCAGCGGTACACAAGAGCCATTACATTATGTCTGCCAACCGTTGAGGACAAAATCTTGTTACATTCTATCATTCAACAACCTCATTCTCACCCACTACCTTACAAACCCATGTTTCCATCAGAACGTGGATAAGCCTTAGCAAGGACAAGTACGGAAAGCGAATTTAGTAAAATGCACTGTTTGGGAGCATCTCTCAGTTTCTTACATTGTTACGGAGATGTCGTAAGGAGTGAGGTATCACTGCTGACCAATGAACTGCTGACAGTTGCAATACGCGGCTAGAGGGTCGGAACTATAATGAGGACAAGGAAAGGTGTGGGAGAAGCGTAGAACCTGGCCTGGTAGGAAAGCCATGGTTTCATTTTATTCGGATTCATCTCCAAATAATTCTGAATGCCTATAATGGAGAATGTTGCTTAAAATACGCAACATTTATGGAGTTAAACAATTCTGTGTTTCTGATTTGATTACACATCTGTAACGCTGCTTAGTTTCTGAAATTTGTCGAACAGTGCTACCAGCTTGTCATAGACCAATAATCTGGCAACGTGGTAGTTTCTGATGTGTACGCCATGATATGGAGTAAGCAACAGTTGTAGCTTAATGAGTAATGATTTAGTGAACCATCAGAGGAAGTGATCAGAACTTCCCTTATTTTCCGACATGCCATTGATTATTACAATATCTTGCCCATCGCAGCAAGTATAACTACCGCTTAGACACTGGAGAAGGGTAAAGAGAGGGAAAGAAGGAGGAGCTACGAAGGCCTCGTTAAATCGTCATGATACCCGTGCATTTCACTAAATTCTCTCTCTATACATGAGAGCCTACCATCGTCCCTTGCACGGTTAGTTTTGCAAATAGAGCTAGAGCAGTGGAGTTGAATCATAGCCGTAGCAATCGAGGAAGTGTCGAGCCAGCGTAGAAGTAACGAAAAAGACAATTATAATAAAGCATTGAAAAAATATTAATTTTTAGACATTTGCAGGTAAATGTAGAGCTTTTACCAGATGCCAGTAGTATTAAAAGTAGGAAATGCTGTCACTTAGTGTTATAAAATAACATGGCTAGCTTTGGTTCCTTTGCGGAATGTGACTACGGTATGAACGTGCTCTCTTATTGGCTGTTGAGCTTATAACTGCGTAGAAACTAGTTCAAATAAAAATGTGTTCTCTGCATTCCGAGTATTTCAGTAAAAGTACGTTTCTTTCAAGCAATAACGTATTTCTAGATTATTATTCAAAGATATGAGAAAGGTTACCTCTCTTGTTTATACTGGACTGTTTATAACACTTTCCTTACAAAAAACTACTCTTTTATCTGTGCAAAGTAATAGAGACAAACATAAGCAGAAATGGTCTTATTATTTTCCACACTGCAAGTAGATGGGAAGTAAAAGAATATACTAGTGAAGTGGTTCTGAAATCTTTTAAAAGCTATGTGAAACAATTAAAATTCAGTTTTCTTTGCAATCACGGGAGTAAAACAAAAGATATGTAACGAAAGTTGACTTCCCGCTTTACAAAAGTTTCATAGCTTAGTATTGAAACCAGTAATAAGGAGTATCTCGGAAACGGTTAACTCTAAAAAAAAGAGGTATGTAACATAAATTATGTGTTTTAAAGATATCTATATTTCTTTTGTAGTAATTTTTGTGTATCTCTGATGTTTACGAGTATTCCCAGAAAATTCAATATACATAAGTACGTTTCGCTTGTCATGAAAATATATTACACAATGGCATTTTAATCAAAACTGCTTGAGACTTTTTTGGGGGAATCAAAAAAATTCCATACAAGGGTAGTTGGGGTGGGGGGATTTTCAGAAAATTTTCGTGTTGCATCATTGGAAGATACCAAATTTAGTATTTACTAACTTTCGGTTTATGAGCTATGCTGCCCACGGACACCACACACACGGACAAGTTTCTAAAATGCTCTTTTTTTGGATTCAGGGATCTCAAAACATGTATTTTGATCATATCTTGGTATTGATTTTTGGGTGGAATTCAATACCATCTCTATCTACAATGTACATTGTATATCCTGCTAGAGAAAGTAAACATGAGATAGGTACAGAATGAGAGGAAAATGATGCAAAAGATAGCATTCGCCTCCCGACCAGGAAAAAACACAATACCCGAGGTCAGTGTGATTACCGCGGAGCTATCTAACTTGATTTGTTAAAAGTCACATATATAAAACTAGGATTTATATTATATTCATTATATAAGTAGTCGCCAGCCTCACAATAAGGACGAAGCTCTATTTACTAACCAATACTGGACAAAAAGGGGAACTAAATCCTTTCTCTCCATAACAGAAATTCAGTTATTCTACATCCCTCGTCTTACACCGGTCCCTGCCACATCCAAATACCAAAACCGTCTCTGGCGCACGGTCTCTGACAACGTGGAGGGAGAAACGGAGACAGTTTCTGTAAAACCCATCTATCATCTTCCACGACAACGGTCGGTGGGCGCAAGTTGTGAATCAGCTGTTCCTCGGATAAAGGTTGAAGTATTCTACCTCTTGCTGAACATAAGCTCTCGAGGCTTCAGTTTGATCTGCAGCGCAAGGGAACGATTGGGGGCTGTACCCGACAGATTTTCTTCAAGTGATACACTGCTGTATGTAAATTATCAAACTGATAGGCGCAGACAACGTGGCATCATAATGCAGCTACAATCGCTTATAAATTAGCACAAAAACAAATCCGATATGTTACTCTCATATTACTTTCTCTACATACTTTGCAACAAACGTTGCTTACAAAAGCTTAATCTTACAAAACATTAGGAGAAATGGTTTTGGTTCACATTTCTTATAGGTACAAAACAAAACCAGTAGGAAATTAACTACTCTAAAGCGGCATTAAGATCTTCTAAAAGTTGGTAGTTACGTGATCATATTTAAATTAGGCTCCCATTGCATGGGCCGGAATAGAGAAAAAAGAAAAAATGAAAAAGGAATGACGACTTCGGTTTGAAATTGTTAACATTTTGAAAAGTTAAATCAAAAACAATAATATCTCGGAAATGGTTAACTCCGTATTATATGTTTGATGCATTATATTCACTTACTTTCTCTATCAAATCTGCAACAAATTACACTTAAAATGATTATTGTTCGCTCTAACTCGTGCTATTAAGGATAAACATTAGCAGAAATTGCCCTATTACTTAGCTCCTTCTAGCTTGATAAAATATTGGTTAGAGGGAATTATGTAGAGAAAGGTGACAAATGGATGAGGGAATGATATGAATAGGCCAGAAAAGGGTTAGTGGAATTGAAAGTTTCAAAAAGAAGTTTAAATATAGAAGAATGCCCAATGTGTGAAATGCAAGACAAAACTGGCATTCTACATTGGATGTGAAAAAATTAAAGAAATAGAAGCAAAACTACGGATTCAGAAGTGGGCTAGTTTATCAATAGAGATAAGGCCGAAAAATTTGGTGAATATGAAAGCCAGGTACGAAATCTTAGAGCTTGTGGATTATCTGGACAACGCTAAAATAAATAAAACTATAACAAATAAAAATGGGGAGCTAGATCGGCTAGAGAAACATAATTTTATTTAGAGATGGAGGTTTTCTCTAGAAGTAAGTTGGCTACTTGGCTAAATAGTAACTGGGGAGCAGTTACTATTGTATGTTCTTTTAGAATAGGCGGTTCAAGGTCTGGTGGCAGGCCGCGCCGTGGCCGAGTGGTTAGACTACTTGCCTCTCACCTAGATGGCCGGGGCTCGAACCCAAGCGACCGAATGTGAGATTTGTGGTGGACAAAGTGGCGCTGGGGCGGGTTTTCTCCGGGTACTCCGGTTTCCCCCGCCATCGCATTCCACCGGTGCTCCATCATCATTCATATATCACCAGTGTCACCGCCTGCGGTGCCATAAGTAGTTAAAGCGGGCGTTAAACACTACAAAAAAAAAAAAAGAAAAAAAAAGGTCTGGTGGCTTACTACGCATCTCCTCCGCATCGACTTCTGTGAGCCTGCTTTATCTCCCTCCTCTCTCTTCAAGGCATAAACCAGACGGTAATGCAAGTGAGTCACCTGACAGGGGAATATGATCTTGAACCGACTATTCGAAATGAACATAGAATAGTAGTGCCGTACTTTGGCTATGTGATTGTAATAGAAAATGCTTAGTTCAAAAAAGTAAATCTGGCATAAATTCTGTATTTTAATGAGCTTTAAAATTTTTGTGTGGCAAGATTTCATCTATTTATATTTATACAAAAGTTACCCAGAATGAAGAGGTCCTCGTACCAAACTTAAATATGTAAATATTTAATCGACTTTTCGCTTTTGGGTTATGCTGTCGACAGATAGACAGACAGACACACACACACACAGATACTGATCTTTTAACCAAATATTAGTTTCAGGTAGACTCAAAACAGGTATTTCGAATGAAATCTGGATATCGAATTTTAGGTGGAATACAACACCTTCTCTACGTATATAGTAGTTGCTAGAGAAAGTAAAATTGTTTGTGTATCTGCTCAACAAAGCTCAAAAACCTCTCCAAATGGTTCTAATGAGTTTGATTAAGGTATGATATATTTATTATGTTTACCCATCACTGATTACATTACTCAACACCCTGGCTTCTCTCTGGTCCATAGGCGTTTGACTCCAGGCGCTGACTTGTAACTTATGGGGGATATTATTTATAATTATTTTATTTGTAGCATTGTTCTCAAATGCCAGAATTATATCAGCATCACTGGTGTGCCGGAATTTTGACACGCAGGAGTTCTTTAACATATCAATAATTGTACTAATATAGGGCAGTTGCCTTTAAACACAATTATAAATCATTTGAAGGGTTCGAGCCTGCGACCTTGAATACAAAAGGCCAGTGCCTAATCAACTGAGCTACTCAGACGGGCGTCCTAAGGGATCAAGTCCTATATATGAGGAGGATAAACAGAGAATGAATAAGAAGTAGTATTACTGGATGTCTACAAAAGTAGTGAGTGTCATTACGTAACAATCATTAAGAAAATGGTGACAGTTGATATTCATATACGATCTCGATTGTCCATGTCATCGTTGCCATCATTAGTAGCGAGGAAAAATCACAAACAAAATAACCAGCAGAAGCTGCGATAAGCCACATGATATTAATTTTCAATTTGTTTGAAATGTATTGGCAATATAAATGTCTACTCAAACGTGCCAGCTGTCCAGAGAATGAATGGTCTTTTGGGGATGACACGTGTGTTAATGTGAAATATATCAAGGGATTAATAAATAAATGATTGCTACCTGGTTGTTTACTGGCCCTTGATTAATCCACTTTAACAGTGCTCATAGCTATTCCATTGAGGATGTTATTGATAAATGGATGTGTCTACTGTCCAACATACCACCGTAATAATATATTATACTATTTATTTCAGTGAAAAGCTATAAAAAGTGCCATATTTACTTTGCTGTCTGAGAGTTCTATTCACAATAATTAGGGGAATTCTATATCGAGACTTAACATACAATGCCCGTATTAGAACTTTTTATAATACTTTTTAAAAAAATAATAATCTTTGAAACGCGAAACTCAATAATGAAACAGTTTCACACAAAACTTAACCTTGGAGTTTAGAAATATTTAAAACTGCGACAAAAATATGTTTCAAAAAGGATCCGTGTGTGTGTGTGTGTGTGTGTGTGTGTGTGTGTGTGTGTTTGTTTTTCTGTGGACAGCATAACTCTAAAACGAAAAGGCAAATAAATACCACCCATGATATTTAGCTTACTATCTGTCAAAGATACGACGAAGATTAGAACTTGAAGAAAATCCCCCCAGCTCAAACTACCGTTTACATGGAAGATTTTTTCAAATTTTCGAATTTTCTCTAAAATGGCTCTAACAATTTATTTAAAAACCGAGCATTACATGGTAAATAAAATATATATCTTCCAATTGTTTAAATTCATATATGTGAAGTCCTCTGTATTCTGGATGTTATGCAAAACTGTTAAACTGTAAGAGATGGAAAAAAGTAGATCAAACAATTATGTCTAATGCATTTTTGTTGTAGGGCTAACATTAGCCGAAGCATGCCTTGTCATTGGTGAAAGATGTTCAATAAAATCCTTCAGCCTTACTATACCTTACAGGAAATCGTTTGATTGTTATTTATTTTTTCAAATGACAACAATTTTTATTAAAATGTCATATTTCCATGGCAAAATTTGTATATTAAATTTTCTGGAAACAGGCTGAGAAGTCTTCTTTAGTGTGTTCCATTCACATAACTTTCTCTACGTATTCTGCAACAAACTAGTCCTACAAAGGTTAATCTTCTATATACTAATTGAGACAAACCTAATCAGAAATGGATTTTTACTTATTTATTTGTAGGTAAATTTCCTTGTAGAGGAGAACCAAGTAAATGCTTTAATTAAGGGCGATAATAAAAAAATTCGTCGCTATGTGCCCATATTGAAATTCCGTTTTATTTGAGACCAATATAAACTATTGAAAAGTTCAAATCAATAAGAAGCAATATCTCGGAAATGGTTAATACCACAAAAAGCTACATCTGACAGGAAATATGTACTTTGAGGAGGTCAATATTTTTGGTGTAGTAAGTTTTTGTCTATCTCTTACGGGTGACCAGCTATACAAAACTCATCCAGAATGATTAGCACTTCGAAGCTAGCCTAGAACATTCATGTAATATAATTTATTTGACATAAAAGTGACGTATATATGTGGTATTTTAATCAAAATCGTTGGCAATACTTTTGGGATAATAAAGAATTGGGTTTGCCAGACTTCTAGAAAACTTTCGTTTCGCATCCTTGTAATATGCTGAAATTAAAAATCCAGTTTGGTATTTTTTTGAATTTACGTTTTTGAGTTACGTTGTTCTCGCTTTTGAGTTATGCAGTTCACAAGCACACGCACTCTCTCATCCTCTCTCTCTCTCCAACTCTCTCTCCCTCTCTCTCATACAAACATAGAGAAACACACACACACACTCTCTCCCTCTCTCCCGCCCTCTTTTCCTTTTTCTCCCTCTCTCTCATACACACATAGAAATGCACACAAACTCTCTCTCTCTCTCTCTCTCTCTCTCCCTCTCTCTCACATAGAAATACACATACGCGCGAGTTGTACATGTGTGCAAGAGAAAGTAAAAATACTTTTTTCTTCTGCTTTCTCTACACGTACTATGTACATAATGAACAGAGAAGGTTGCACCCAAAAATTTGATATCGAGATTTCACAAAACAAACACTTTTTTAAACCCCCTGAATCCAAAATTACCATTTTTAGAAACACGTGTGTTTGAAAGTGTGTGTCGGTGGACAGCATAGCTAAAAGACCAAAAGTCTGTTTAGTATCTCCCAAGGTTACGATACGAAGGTTTTCAAGAAAACACCCCTAATGCAATTAAGGTTTACATAGAAAACTTTTCGAAGGGTTTTATTTTCTCAGATGGCTCTGACGTTTTTTATTAAAGTATGCTAAACATATTTACATGACAAGTATATACCTTGAATTTCCTGGAAATGCCTTTGATGACCTCTTTATTCTGGATGAATAATTTCGCTGAATTTTGCAGAACTAATAAAACTTAAGAGATAGACAAACGCTTACTACATAAAATATGTAGATCGATTTAAACACTTAAATTATGTAATACCTTTATTTATGTTACAGCTGCCCATTCTAAGGTTGAGATATTCCTTGTTTTTCGTTTCAGCTTTGAGATACTTACGATTTCCTCTTACGGGAGTTTATCAACTCCTAGCCACTTCAATCACCTAGCAACCAGCTTTTAAAAGATTTGACTATCCCTTTTGGCTAGTGTATTCACTTAGTTTTATTCTACTTATACGTAACCAAGTAATAAGATAATTTCTGCTAATTTTATCCTGATTAGCATGAAGTAAATAGAAGAAGAAGCTGTTTTACAATAATTTTAAACAGAAATGTAGAGGAAGTAATTTTAATGGAGCACATTCATTTATTTTAATCAGTGGACCAAATTATTATTTCAGGTGAAATCGCGGTATCAAATTTTGGATGGAATACAATTTAACTATTGCTTTAGGCTAGTGCATTCACCTTTTTCTGTTTTACTTTAAGGAACTAAGTAATTTGACCATTTCTGCCAATGTTTATCTGGATTAGCATGAAGCAGATAGAAAAATAAGCTTTTTAAGAATAGCTTGTTCCAGAATAGGTAGAGGAAGTCATCTGAATGATGATAATTTTATTTAGAAAAAGGTCCTTGTGTGCCCTGTGTGTGTTTCTGTATGTGTGTGTGTGTGTTTGTGAACAGAAAAAGCGAAAACTCGGTTAAATACCCAAGTTTGTATTTGAGTCCAATATTTTATACAGATGCGATGCGAATATTTTCAACAAAATCCCTTCACCGCAAATTGATCTGTAGGCGGAAGATGTTTCGGAATTTTAGATTTTATCAATTATTAGGATATATTAAAGATATTTACTTGAAAAATAAGATGTATGTCCTGAAATTTCTAGATTACCTGTGAATTTTACTTCATTTGGAAGCAATTATGTGTTTTCTTGTACAACTAGTAAATGTCAAGAGACAGACGCAAACTTACCATACAAAAAGTGTACATTTCTTTAAAACACATAACTTATTTTAAATTATTTTTATGTAGCATAAACCATCTCCAAGATATCCGTTATTACTGATTAAAACTGTACAATACTTAGTCTCGACTGTCAACAGTTGACTGGTCAGAGTTCTGTCTTCTTACTCAGATCTCCCGTGTTCAATTCCTGTTATGACGAAACATTTTCCTTTAACTATAATCATTTCTGATCTTCCAAGAGTCCGGAAGTATGAATGTGGAAATGAATGGGTGAAAGAAATCCTAAAATTCAGCCAAAAGCATCAGAAGTGTTCCTCAAATCAAAGCTTCAATGTGACCAAAGAAGTTAAATGAGACTATATAAATGAAACAATAAAGCAAATTCTTCGCAATACTTGCAAACGATTCATTAGTTTTCAATTGTTTCTCTTGAAAGCATAGAAAGAAGATGGCAATTTTAAAGCCACTATAAATTGCGTTAAGAAGGCATACATTTGAAGATCGATATTCTCTTTTATCTGTAACCTAAAGTGTACTCTAGCTGTTTCGATTAAATTGAAGTAGATAGAAATATAAACTTTTGTAAGAAAAGTTTGTATACTCACTAATAAATGATATAGGTTAGAGAAAGCCATGTGAATATAAAAACCAGAACTATACTTTCTGTACGAGTATTATGTTAGTACATATTATGTAGAGAAGGAATTGCATTCCACCCAAAATTCGATATTTAGATTTCGACGAAAATATGTTTTAAGGTCATCTGATTCCAAACAAAGCATTTCAGAATATGATCCCTCTGTGTGTGTGCGCGCGCGTGGACAAAATAACAAAACGAAAAGCCGATTAAATACCAAGCATGGTATTTAAGTTTAGTATCTTTGAAGGATGCGACACTAAGATTTTTAGGAAAATACCCCAGCTCAAACTGCCATTTACATGGAATTTTTTTCGAATGTTTCAATTTTCTCAAAATCGGATGTAACGGTTATTATTACAAAATATATTAAATATATTTAATGTCAAATAAAATGTACATACATATTCAACTTGTTGGGAATAAGCCTCTGAAGTCTTCTGTATTTGGGATTGTTTTTGCAAACAGTAAACTGGTATACCGTAAGAGATAGGCAAAAAGTTAATACACAAAAATGTCGATTTCATCGAAACACGCAATTTATGTCCTATATGTTTTTGTTTTGGTGCTAACCGTTTCCAAAATATCCCCTGTTATTTGTTTCAATTTTAAAATACTTATATATTTCTCAAACAGAGATCATCCGTGTTCCTTTGATTTGCTGCTGCTCACCAAAGAGAGCCGAATTTCAACGACAGTCGCATAGCATCAGCTTTTATAACATTTGTGTATTGCTTTAGCCTACTGTATTCCCTTAGTTTGCTGCTACTCCTACTTAATAGAAACATATTGCTAAAGTTTATCTCGTTTAGCATGAAATAGATAAAGGAGTAATCTTTTGTAAGAAGTTTGTTAGCAAAATAGGCAGAGAAAGTCATGAGAGTTGAACACATCATCATGTGTAGGTGACGTGGTAGATCATGTGCCCATAAATAACGCGAGAATGCTTGCATTGGCTTGTTTTAAATACTGGTTGTGTCAAGATATGCCCCCAACGGGCCGAAAAAGAAATATCGACTCGCTACGCACCCTGTGTTACCCTCACAGTTCCTATATCAATAGTTAATATGGCGAAGATAAATATCATAGGTTATTATGACTTCGGGCGTTAGGGATCACTTTACTGGCCTTACCCTAGCGATTCTAGCCCTTAGAGACTTGTGTTGCTAAGGACATAACCATCCGTCTTGTTGTAATGGTTAGGGCGCACCTAATAAATTATCGGCCCAGAGTTTGCTACATTAAAAGTTTCCCGATCGCCGCCTCCAAGCTAATGGAGGCTGCACCTCCGTTCATTATAGATGCTCCTTGCAGCAGCTGCAGCCCCCAACGAGCTTTTTAATTCCTTCACGCCTTGTTGTAAATATGGCGTAAACTTCTGCTGATACTAAGGTACAATGTTTCACCGTTTATTTTCGTGAACATATTTGCTTTATATAAATATTTGCACATATTCCACACAGAATTAAATTTATACGAGCAGCATGACGGCAGACTTCTTTATATGTATGTAATTATTCCTCTGCAAGTGGGAATTACTCGGTGGCAGACTTACATATATGTACAAAATAAGGTTACAAGAATAATAGAATGAGCAATAAATGTGCATAGGAACAAAACAATCTAACTAAAATCCTAAGTACACTAATTTAATAAGAATTAATAAAAAAAAAGTATATGAACCAACATATTCAAAACATATTATAGCTACATATTATGACTTTGTACACTCAAATACATTAAAAATACGGCTGGGAATTCTTATCTTAAGACGCGGTCTTTTCTTTTACTCCATTCTTGTGTTCCACCTGTTTCTTACGCTTTTAAAAGCATATTGGACAGGCCAAATTACCGAAGGGAAGGGGTTGCACATGAAACGTAACTTCTGACGAATGAAGACCCTGGTCTTTCTAGTTAGACAATATTCTACCCCTTTTAGATTAAATTTTTCTCTGCGCTACTTACCGAGTTCAAATGCCAAGAAAATGCCCGCACGTGGTAGATTAAATTAATACACTACTTATACAAGTCAACCTATTCTGAGGGAGTGTCGAGCGGTGTTGAGAGATGAAGAGGTGGATTGCCCAGTTGGTTTTTCCTTTTCTTACTCGCATAGCGTGTTGCACCGAATGATACCAAAGAAAACCGTAGTAAATTACACGCAATTATGAGGTCATTAATTATTTTACCATTCTCATTTATTAATTAACTAGCTAATTGGTATTACCAATAGTTATCATTAGTATTTACAAGAATATGAAATCACAAACATGCTCATAGGATTCATTTATAATCTATTATCCAATATAAATCGTATTGAGATTTTCCCTAAACATCTTCAAGGGCAGAGGAGAGTCCTAAATGAATGCTACAGGCAGTTCATACCATACTTTAATGGTTCTATTAACAAAGAAATACGTGTCTATATTGTTCTGTACGTTCATTTCTTAATTTCCAACAATAATCATTTCGTGCGAAATATGTTGGGATCTCTAATCAGTCAGTAACGTTCACTTACATGTTTTTACCGCCATAAGCTTTAAATAATGTACGTAACCTCTGTTTCTTATGCCAAAAGCTCAACGGTTTTAAATTAATCTCCTCACATTTTCTAGACCCAAAATGTTTACCCCCTTTTTTACTTTGTCTATTTCGTATGTACAATACACATAATGGATAGAGAAGGTATATTGTATTTCACGTAAACATTCGATATCAAGATTTCACCGGAAATACATGTTTTAAGATCCCCTGAATATAAAAATAGAGTTTTAGAAACATGTGAGTATGTGTCTGTGTCTGGGCAGCATAGCTCAAAAACGAAAATTCGGCTATACACCAAACTTGGTATTTAAGTTCAGTATCTTCCAAGGATGATTTTCTGCATCTTCAAGAAAATCTCTCACCCCAAACTACATGGAATATTTTTGAAAGCTTTTATTTTCTCAAAAATGGCACTAAATATTTTTATTAAAATCTCATATTCTAAGATATCTTCTTGACAAATTTGAATTTTCTGGAAATAGCCTCAAAAGACCTCTTCATTCTGGATGACGTTTTTATAACTTTTGTATAACTAATAAACCATAATAGATAAACAAAAGTTACTAAACAAACAATGTAGATCTCATTAAAACACAATTTTCGTCATATACCTTTTTTTTTTTTTTTTTTTTTTTTTTTGAGTTAACCGTTTTCGAGATATTCCGAGTTATTACTTTCAGCTTAAGGTAATTTTATCAAAGGGGAGGAAATCTTTCTTTTCGTCTGTGTTAATTACTTTTAGCAAACAAAGAGAAGCGTCTTTTCATTGTTTCACTTAGCAACCAGCTTTTAAAAGTTTGACTATCGCCCTAAACTAATGTATTTCCTTATTTTCCTTCAACTTACAAACAAGTAAGAAATTAGAGCATTCTGGCAATGTTTTTCAATATGTAGATAAAAGAATAATTTTTGGTGAGGAAAAATTTTTTGTGGAACAGCTAGACAAAGTCATGAATATCGAACACATCAGATTTTATAAAAACATTATGCCCCTCCCTGAACCTTTCCTAACAAGTGAATTTGATTAACTCTATCCGGATTCCAATAAGCTACTTCATATTTCATTACCGGTGGCACTAAGGATTTGTAGATAATTTCTCTGGACTTTGCACTCCTCTTTTTTAGAACCGTCATTAAGAAATGCAATGTTTTCCACACACTTTCTTACACTCGAATTCACCTGATCGTCCCAACTTATAGAATGGAAGTGAATAAGCGAAAAATAATGCAATATCTAGTAGAGAACATTGACAAAAATAATAAGTGTATCTCACTTCGATCACATGCTAATAACCACCAAGGTTGAGACATGGTTAGACCGCTCACCTCACATCTAGGCGGCCCAGGTTCGAACCCAAGCGCCCGCATGTGGGATTCGTGGTGACCGAAGCGGCGTCTGGGCATGTTTTCTCCGAGTCCTCCGATTTCCCCCGCTACTCATCCCATAATTGCTCCGTTATCAGTGTTTCAATCACAAACATGCTTACATTTCGCTTACATTTCATATCATCCACCTCCTCATGTCATGCCTGGCGATGGGCCGACCTCTCCTAACAGATTCTCTATTCCATGGTTTCGGGCCGTTGGCTCCCCGAAAGGCTTCTGACCCCTAGGCATTAGGTTGTAAGTTCTAAGGGGGTGTCAGTCCTACAATTACGGGGAGGGTAAGCCGATTACGAAACGAAACTAATATCTACAAATCTTATAAATGAAGCACAAATTTCAGGGTCTAATGTGTTTTGAACGGTCTTGCATTATGTCTCTGGCTGTTTACATACATCACCCTACCTATATTCTTAAGGAACAAAGGCCAGAGAGCAGAGGAAGATCAATTGTGAGACTGTTGCGTAAACAACCGAACGTCTGAGATATGGAATAGTAGTAGTGGTGGTGGTGGTGATGGTGTAAACCAAATTGTATGGTAATTATGAGAACTATTCAAAGATAGGTGTGCTTGTTTTCCTTCCTGGAGTTAAAGATCTGAAATACAAATAGATTAGGACTATTCATATGAATAAATTTATTCCTCCAAGGCATGTAGCATATGTTTTAAACAGTTTAGACTTTTTAGATCAATTCTCGCTTCCATATTCTTCAATGTCTACTGTTATGATCTTCCAGAGGTAAAGCCCACCTGTACTACTATGTATGCAGATGACACGGTGTAATTTTACTGAAATTCCAACTCGAAAATGGCAATCAGTCGTCTTCAGACTTCTCTCTCGCTACGGTCGGAATGGTTTACAATAATGTCCTCTTACCAACCCACCGTCATTATAGCTCCTGCATCAGCCATTTGCATGGGTCCCAACTGAAACACCAATGAAATATTTTGAGTTCTGCGAAACACAAAGCTGACCTGCAATGCACATATTACTCGCACAGTTTCACTTGCTTTTTCTCGAATCACCATCCAAGTTATATCCATTGGTTAACAGACGTTCCAAACTTGGGCTTGAATGCTCTAACATTATTATATAAATCACTCATACGTCCACTCATCAGATATGCAGCTCCTGTGTAGGGAGAAACCAGCAAAGCACACACACACACACACACACACACTTTCATTCATGGACATTTGTCTATTTTTTTTTTTTTTTTTTTTTGATTAAAGGGATCCCAAAAGATAGTATATTTTCTGTGAAACACTGAAATCCAATTCTTGGGTGGAATGCAAAAATATCTTCTCCACCTACTATGTACACTGTACAGGCATGCTAGAGAAAGTAAAACGGCACCTTGCGTCGCACTGGAACCAGTTATTTCTGTGATATTCTGTCACTATGGTTTAAAACTTTCAATATTTGTTATTTTAACGTACTGACGCTATTCACTTATTTCTTGTCATGTGACAGATATGGAAATTAAAGGCTAGTATACTATAACTGATTTTACCTTCTCTACTACGTGAAATAAGTAAAAAATTATTTTATTTCACCTGAAACACATATTTAGAGGCTACTGAGTACAAAGAGTAGAAGATTTATAGAAAAATCCGAGTATTCTATTCACATGACTTTCTTTACTCGTTCTGCAGCTAACTATTCTTACAAAAGAGTATTTACTTACATCATGCTAATCAAGATAAACATTAGCAGAAATGGTCTTACTTCTTGAGTTTATGTAAGCAGAAGGGAGATGAGGAATTACACTACGCTAAAACGATAGTCAAATCTTTTAAAAGCTGGTCGCTATATGAACAATTAAGTTTGGTTCCCTTTGCATGCCTTCAGTAAACAAAAGAGAGATAACAGGAAATTTAAACTGTTTGGCAAAAAGCTATGTGGTTTAAAATTGAAACCAATAACAAGGAGTATCTTGGAAATGGTCAACTCAACAACAAAAATTTAAATAAGATACATTGTGTGTTTTAATGAGTTTTATATTTTTAGTGAAGTAAGTTTTGCCTACTTCATACGGTTTACTACTTATGCAAGGTTCAGTAAAATCCATCCAGAATCTGTTTTCATAAAATACAATATATGCATTTTATATGCGACATAAATATTTATAATATATGGCATTTTTATTAAAATGGTTAAAGCCATTTTTGAGAAAAAAAATGTTCAAAATGATTCCATGTAAAGAGTAGTTTGAGGTAGCGAGATTTTCTTGAAAATCTTCAGGTTGCATCTTTGAAAGATTCTAAACTTAAATACTAAGATGATGTCCACACCCACACACACACACATATACACATGGACTTTCTGTTTTTCGAATTTTTGGGTGAGATTCAGTACCTACCTTCTCTATACATTATGTACACCAGTTGCCAAAAAAAAAAAAAAAAAAGAGTCATGCTTGGAACGCCAAATTTGTCTAAGCCCTTGACGCTGCAGATCCTTGTATACGCTGTCCGCGATAGAACTGTGTAGCGGCAGCAAGTTGTCAGAAGTTCTAAATCCTAATATTAGTAACCATATAATCAATAATCATAATCAAGTACATAGCTTAGGCTTCTTCAACAACAAACTATCAATATTCATTAAAAACATTAACGACACAAAAGATGACACAGTTTGGATTGTAAAACCTGCTACTTTCCATGTGTGTTAACTGTACCGCTGTAACAAAACATAGATTACTTTTCTCGTGAAGGTCTCACATATAGCAAATATTTTGTCATCTTTTAGTGATCTTGAATTAATACATAGAAACTATTTCTTTGACATAGTATTTCACGACATTCTATACAGTTAATATGAGTTATTATGATGCTTCTTTAAGAGTGTATTCTACCGAACAGTAATATGCTGCACACGAAAGTATGTGGTGCGCGCAAATACTAAAAGTATTGTTGAGTAAACCGATGTTTTGAATCATTGTTTAAGATCCCTTTTCTTTTTAACTTCATACGCCCTTCACAAAGCGATCAAACACACCCTTCATAAGCCTATCCCTGGTGATATTCTCATACGAGGCAGCATTTTCTTCTACACGTAAGGGAAAGGTCTGTCGTCCAAAGGGGACCCGATACGATGCAAATTACGTCGCTTCACAATTCTATCATGGTCGCGCGTCTGTATCGTATTGGTGTTGGATATCAAGGGTCGGTCTAAGTGAGCTGTTGTAACTTGACGATACAATGAATGGTATACAATACACAATACTTGAAAATATTTTGATACCTCTGTGAGAATGTGTGGGCTGAGGTAAAAAGAAAGCGAAGGACAAAAGTTAGCTTCTGGGCACAAATTCAAGAAGCCTAGGTTCTTGTGCCTACTCGTCCATATTATTGTATTTATTTTGTCTATACTCCGGAGATTGAGGGCAGTTTTACGGGCTGAGGGCTCATAGCACTCGATATTAATTATGTTTGTGTTTTAGTTTTAAAGGGTAACAGTTTATTTACCCATATTTTTTTCTTCTATACAACACGGGTGTTAGTAGAATTTGTTTTTGTATGCATGATAGGCTCATAACTTCAAATGCTAAAGTTATACTAATGCAACATTAAGTTCTCCATATCTTGCTAAATTAACAAGCATTAAAACAAATGACAGGCAGCGCAAGATTTGAACCCAGAAACTTATGAGTGGTAAGAATGCTTGTGGTACTTCTGCAGTACTCAGAAGTTAAACATTGCGCTGTCAGTCACAGACAAGTGAACAGTTCTTTTGCGTGCGTTGTGAACACAGCTATTACGAAGATACCCGAAGCCCTTAGATTGACACCTGAAATCTGGGATGACTCATTTTTTGTGTCCACGGGTGTGCATAGTACGTGTAAAAAAAGTAAAAAGGATAGCGTGGTCGCGCGCGCGCGAGTGTGTGTGTGTGTGTGTATGTGTGTGTGTGTGTGTCCAAGCGTCTGTGTACTCAAAACGTAAATTTAGTGAAAAACCAAATATAACACTAAAATACAGTTACTTCTACGAACACAACACGAATATTTTCAATAAAATACCTCACCGCAAAGTACCATTTATATGATATATTTTTCAAAAATTTGATTTTATAAAAAATGGATCTTACAATTTCGATTAAAATACCGTATATTTTGAATTTTCTGGGAATATCATTTGGATTTCTTCTCCTTTCTAAATAGCTTACTTGGTACATTGTAACAAATAGATAAATCATCATGATACTCGTGTGTATATATATACTTTTTAAACACATAGTTTATGCGAAATATATTTTTTACTTTCTCTAGATCATATGCACAATTAAAATATACGAGGTATGTCCAGAAAGTAAGTTCCGTTTCAATTTATCTCCGCTGCAGCGCTGCGATCGCAGTTCGCACATGCGCGGTAGACGCTCTGTATCAAGGAGAAGAAACGTGCGCCATTTTGAGATCGCTGTCAGCTACATACGCTTTGTTGTGCTTGTTTACAACGTCGGTGTTGATTGAAAATCCCGCCGCTTGTGAAATCAGATCTGTGATTCGCTTTCTGAATGCTAGGAAAGTGAAACCAATTGAAATTTATCGGCAAATTTGCTAAGTTTACAGACAAAATGCAATGAGTGATTCAATGGTGAGAAGATGGTTCCGATAGTTCAATGAAGGACCTAGTGAAGTGCACGATGAAGAACGAAGTGGGCGTCCATCTTTGGTTACAGAAGAACTGGTTCACGCGATTGATGACAAGATCCAGGAAAACTGCAAGTTTACAATTAGTGCTCTCGCTATGGAATTACCCCAAAGCTCACGATCACTAATTCGTGAAATTGTTACCGAAAAACTGAAATTTCGTAAAATTTGCTCACGTTGGGTACCAAAGATTCTTACTGAGCAACACAAAACAAAACGGATGGGTAGTGCACTTCAGTTTTTAACCCGTTATGATGACGACGGCGAAGAATTTCTGACACATATGGTCACAGGAGATAGACTTGGGTTTCTCACTCACCCCTGAAAGTAAGCAGCAATCAATGGAATGGAGGCACACTTCATCCCCAGCAAAGGTTAAGCCGAAACAAATCTCGACACCTCGAAAAATGATGTGCACAGTGTTCTGGGACTGGAAAGGAATTTTACTCATTGATTTCTTACCGCGTGGTCAAACAATCAAAGCAGATGTTTATTGCGAGACACTTGGGAAATTGCGCCGAGCAATACAGAATAAGCGCTGAGGATTGCTGTAACGACAACGCACGACCACACACTGCAAATGTGACGAAAAACCTCCTACATGGATTTGACTGGGACGTGTTTGACCATCCTCCGTACAGCCCTGACCTCGCTCCTAGCGACTTTCATCTGTTCTTACATCTCAAGTCTTTCCTTGGCGGTCAACACTTCAACAATGACGAAGAGCTGAAAGAAAATGTTTCCAACTTTTTGAAGACAAGCTTCTATGAAGAAGGTATACAAAAACTTGTGCCACGCTATGACAAATGCCTGCAAAATTTCGGCAGATATGTGAAAGAGTAGTTTAAGAGTTGTAGAATTTTGTGCAATAAATAATTATTCTGTATCTGTACACAATTTAATTTTATTACCAAACGGAACTTACTTTTTGGACGTACCTCGTATATTTTGGTTGTTAACGAGGCGTCAATTCCTCAAATCACACTTGCACCGCCGGTGTAACAGAATGTGGTCGCATAGGAGTTCTTTAACATGCCAGTAAATCTACTGATATGGGGCTGTCGCTTTTAATCGCACTTAAGAAGCAACGGTCTGGGCCGGGTTAGAACCCGCGACCTTGAGTTCTGAAGGCCAGCGCCTAACCAACTGAGCTACCCAGACCGACCCGTTCTACACTATACATAGTGGATAGAGAAGTTATTGTACTGCACCCAAAAATTCAATGTCAACAATGTTCACCATAAATATATGTTTTCAGGTCCCCTGAGTCCGAAAAAAGTATTTTCAGAAAATGGTCCATGTTTGTTTGTGTGTATGGACAGCGTAGCTCAAAAACTAATAGACCGTTAAATACCAAAATTAGTATTTATGTTTTGTAACTTCATTGGATGCCACACGAACATTTTTAAGAAAATCCCCAAAACACAATTTATTGTTTACACGGATTTTTTTTTAAAATTTTGTTTTCTCAAAAATGGCTCTATTTTATTTAAAATGCTAAAGGTATATCAAATAAATTTACTTAAAAAAATATGCTTTTTGAATTTTCTGGAAACAGCCTCTGATGATCAGTTTATTTTTGATGGGTTTTGCAGAATTTTGCAGAATGTTAAACCGTAACAGACAAGTACTTACTGCACAAAAAATGTCGATCTCGTTAAAGCACATAATTTATGTAATTGCGCTTGTTATGCAGAGCTGAAATTTCTGAATTATTGCTTGTCATTGGTTTCAATTTTAAACTACTTAACCTTTCTCAAGCGGGAAGTGACCTTAGATTTCATCTCTGTTGTTTCACTTTAGGTTATGTAATAGAACCGAATTACAATTGTTTCTCGTTGTTAGCTTTCAAAATACTTGACTGTCGATTTAACCTAGTGTATTCCCTGTATAAGGAGAGTTTTTTGGGTAACAGCGAAAGTGTGTGTGTGTGTGTGTGTGTGTGTGTGTGTGTGTGTGTGTGTGTGTGTGTGTGTAGTTAATTTCCGAGATTTTCCTTTTATTCTTTTTCCTTGTATGTATACAAGGAAAAAGAGTTCTATCGTGTACCCATCAGGAAATATGTAATTAAACATTTTCTACTAATGTTTAGCTTTATCAGTATGAAGTAGAAAGTAGAATAAGCTTTTGTAGGAATCATGTGTTGCAGAATAGATAGAGCAATTCATATCGATGTAACCATCAGAATTTCAAACTCTGGAATATCACAGTACCCTTTGCTGTAGTAAGTAAATGTATAATTTAATGATGCAGAACAAAAATAGCCTTTAATGGCAGTTTCTAGGGAATTTAAAATAAAGATAGTGGGGAGAGATGGTCAGGGTAATGCATGGGATTTTTAGCATGCAAATTGTCCATGTACAAACGTATTTCTACTTTTTCTAACGTATTATGTACATGGTGTATAGAGACGATATTGTATTACACCCAAACATACTATGTCGAGGTTTCACCAGAAGTATATGTTTTGAGGTTCTCTAAAACCCAAAAAAGGTATTTTTAGAAAAAATCCTGTGTCCTGTTGAGTATAGCTCATAAACAAAAAATAGGTAAAATACCAAACTTGTTATTTCAGTTTGGTATCTTCAAAGGTTGCGAGGGGGAAGATTTTTAGAAAAATCGCCCTGCCCCAAACTATCCCTTCCATTAAATTTTGAAATGTATTATTTTATCAAAAATGGATTATAATTTGAATTAAATTATATTAAAGATATTTGCTTGACAATACCCCTTCATTCTGGATAACTTTTGCATAACTGGTAAGCCTTAGGGGATAGCAACATACTTAATACACAAAAATATATATTTCATTAAAACACACAATTTGTTATATAGTTTTTTTTTTTTCTGTAGAGTTACCGTTTCCGAGAACGGTTATTGGTTTAGTTGTTATCGGTTTCAATGTTAAACTTCTTAAAGGTCTCTCAAACGGGAATTAATATTTCGTTTTACTCCTGGCCATCCAAACAGAAATAGAAGTCAACAGTTTCACATGGCAACCAGATTTTTAAGGATTTGACTATTGATTAAGTCTATTACATTCCCTTATTTTCCATCTACTTACAAAGAAGCAAGTAATAAGCAATTTCTGTTAATGTTTATCCCGATTAGCATGATTTCGAAAAGTATAATAGTTCAGAATAATATACTTCTTCCGAACAGTAAAGAAAGCTACATGTGAATAACAGACATTTTTACTTTTTCTAGCACGTATGTAAAATGTACATAACAGACAGAGATGTTATCATAATTTATATAATATTTGATACTTAGGCTTCACCAGAAATATAAGCTTTGAACTCAAAAAAAAAAATAGGAAGCTATTTCTATAAAAAAAAAAAGTCCCTGTGTGTGTCTGTGTGTGCGTATGTGTATGTGTGTGTGTTGATAAAATAGCTCAAAATGGAAAACTTAGCTAAACACCAAATTTGATATTTAAGGTTAGGATTTTCCAAGGATGCGACTTCAATATTTACAAAAAAAATCCTTGCACCCCAAATTACCCTTTACTTGAATCATTTTTGGAAATTATCAATTGTTTTAGTAAAAACTAATGATTTTTGTTAAACTTCCGCACATTAAATATATTTACATGGTAAATAACACTTGTATCCTTAATATCTTGAAAATAGTTCCTGAAGTGGTCTTCACTTTTGCATATCTGGGAAACCTTAAGGTATAGATAAATATTTATTACACAAAAACGCAGGCCTTGTTAAAAAATGGAATGGTTTATAGTTTTTTTAGAGCTAACGATTTGCGATACATTTATTAGGTTTGAAATGTTATTATTAGTTTGAATTTTAAGATATTTAAAGTTATTGCGAAGGTGAAGTCCGCATTCGTATCATCTTTCTGTTGTTTTACTTCTGACCATGGAAGGAGAGTCGGATTTCAATGTCACGTGCATAGTTGTTCAAATAATTGAAAGTTGCTTTATCTTCAAGTATTTACTTTCAATTCTTTGTTTTCCTTCTTCGCAAGTTGTTATGTACATGCATATGGTTATCTCCACTGGCGTTGCGCATATACGGGATGAACAAAACATTCCCAGTATCTTCATAGTTATGTATACGATATTCAGCAATGACCGGCTGGAAAATTTCGAACTATTTATTCCTTACTGTCTTCGCGGACCAACATTAGAAAAATTTAGACAGTTGGAAATTCGCTGAGGGACAGATCGCCTTTAAGAGCACAGTGAAGTTTCGCTGCTTAGCTGCCAAGGATAGGCAAAACTAAGCTTTCTTTCGACCTGGGCAAAATTGTGGGTTTGAGCATGTTTTGGTGAGTCTAAATTCTTGTTTTGAAAAAAGTACTTTGGTAATCGGGTCAATCAAGCGTTTTATGTGTTTAGTTTTCAAATCAGTTTTAATTCAAGACCTGTAACCTACACATGTAACATGTAAAACTTATTTTAAGAAAAATGCATTAAGAGTAAAATTAGTGATATCTTTAATGGCTGCTTGTTAAAATATCTTATGTTAATAAACTATGAAACCCTGCAGTGTTTGTTTGTTGTTTCCTCGAATATTTCTGCCTAAAGGAATCTTGTATTTTTACCATTTACGATTCACACTGGGTTTTTGTTCCTTAATTATTTTTCCTAGGACAACGACTGTAAGCTTTATTCTCTACACTAATAGGGAACTAGGTAATAAGACCATATCTGTTAGTGAATGGCATGATGCAGATAAAATAATTTTTCGTAACAATGGTATGTTTGCAGAAGATATAGAGATAGCCATGTGAATTGAACACATCAGATGTTTTGGTATTAGGAATGATCGGTTTTATGCTATAGAGTCGAATTGACATTCATTCTGTTGCGGAACCTGTCGATATAATTGCAATTGGTATGCGCTACGAGTAGTCGACAACAACATTGAGAGGGCTCTTTTATCCTGATTGACTATTATACATCACAAATAAATCGCAAAGCCCCTTTTTACATTTTGAAGCAGTATTTGGTATGCTAAATATTAGTTAGACAAATCACCGCTACAGATTCTCAGATAAAAATACCTATTTGAAAATCATTTCAGATAAATAGGATAGAAACACATTGGAGAACATTCTTATAGAGCATCATTACGCCATGTTGAAATAGTTGGTCTAAAACTGTACTAAATACAAAAACTTCTTAAGTGGAAGATTGTAATTGGTGGTAAAACAGAATTTCCTAATAAATTATCTTAAAATAAAGCTACATGTTGAATAAATTTGCTATAAAAATCTAATGTGTTCCATTCATATTACTTGCTCCACCTGCTCTGTAAAAATATTAATTCTTCTATATGATGTTAAACGAGATAAACATTAGCAAAAATTGTTTTATTACTGGCTTCCTTGTAAGCAGAAGGGAAATAGAGGAATATATTAGTGGAAGTCAAATCTTTGAAAATCTATCTATCTATTGCTTTGTAAAACAATTGAAATTCGATCCTGTTTGCGTGGCTAGAAGTAAAACAAAAGAGGCATGTAACGAAAGATGACTTCTCATTTGAGAGAAGTTCAAGAATTTTTAAAATTAAAAACCAATAACAAGGACTACCTTGGAAATGGTTAACTCCTACAAAAATGTATATGACATCAATTGTGTTTTTAAAGTTAATTATATGTTTGTATAGTAAGAGTTTGTCTATCTCTTACGGTTTACCAGTTACACAAAAGTCATCCAGAACGAAGGAGTCTTCAGAGGCTATTTCCAGAAAATTCAAGATATACTTTTCGCCTGTCTCAGAAATATCTAAAATATATAGTATCTTAATCAAAATGTTAGAGCTAGTTTTGAGAAATCAAAATTTTCGAAAACTGTTCTATGTAGTTGGGGTGGGAAATTTCATGAAAATTTCTTCGTGTCACATCATTTAAGATATACGGGTTTTAAATATCTAGTTTGGTACTTACCGAAATTTTTATTTATTGAATATGCCGCCCTCAACACACACACACACACACACACACACACACACACACACACACAGGCATTCTTAATTTTCTCTGTTCAGGGGGGTCTCAAAACATGTTTTATCGCTAAAATCTCACTAAAGAATATTTGGGCCGAAGAAAATAACTGAAAGCTACATTTCAAAATTCTTATTCCTTTCCTTACATTCACATGTCTTTCTTTAGTTATTATCGTATGACTGCATCTGGAAGGTTTAGTTGGTCAGGGGCATGTTTTCTTATACCAAGCTCGTGGGTTCAAACCCAGCCCAGACCTATGACTTTTAAGTACGCTTAAAAGCGATAGCCCCATGTCAATAGTTATACTGGCAAGTAAAGGAACTCCTGCGGGACTGACAAAATTCTTTAAATTTTTTTTTTCTACTTATTCTACATCAAAGTTTTCTCATAAATGCCTATTCTTCTATGTATTTTATGCTAAGAAATAAAAAACATTAATATCAGCGGTTTTATTTCATATATGCGTGTAGGTTAAGCGAACACCTAGGATAAAGCGATAAGCAAATCCTCTAAGAGCGAGTCGATATGGGAATTATTTTGAAACTCCTTCTCCTTTCATGACCAGGTGAAAAAAAGCTTTTGGTTTACAAATAAAATCTATATTTCAATTTTCTGTAAATAGACTATAAAGTCAATGTTTGTAATTTGTAAATTTTAAGAAACAGACAAAAACTTACTACGCACACTTCTTTTTCTAAAAATACATTTTGGATACAGGGAACTCAAAACATCTACTTCCGGTGAAATCTCCGTAGCGAATTTTGAGTGGAATAGAATACCTCCTCTAGTACGTGTAGAGAAAGTAAGCATTTGTTCATAGATATGACTTTCTGTGCCGGTTCGATAACAAATTATTCTTACAAAAGCTTTTTACCTTTTTTTTTTTTTTTTTGGTGTTAACTGTTTCAGAAATATTACTATTAGTTTCAATTTTAAAATACTTGAACTTTTCTCATACGGGAATTTTTTGTTTCTTTTTATTTAGTCTTACTCTTGATCAAGCAAAGAGAACCGAATTTCTGTTACATAGGATCCATGTTTTCAAAATATTTTACTGTCGCTTTAGCCTTAAAGTATTCCTTATTTTCTTTCTATTTATAGTAGAAATAAGTAATTAGACCTGTGTTTGCTAATATTTAGTTTGATTAGCCTGGAGGAGGTAGAAGAATAAGTTTTTGTAAGAATAATTTGTTATAGAACAGGCACAGAAAGTCATATCTATGAACAAATGCTTACTTTCTCTACACGTACTAGAGGAGGTATTCTATTCCACTCAAAATTCGCTACGGAGATTTCACCGGAAGTAGATGTTTTGAGTTCCCTGAATCCAAAATGTATTTTTAGAAAAAGAAGAGTGTGTATGTGTCCGGTTGTCTGTGTATCTGTGGACAGTATAGTTAAAAACGAAAGGAATGTGAAATACAAAATTTATTACTTTATTTTTGTATCTGGCAAGGATGCAACTCGAAAGTTATTTTGTTCAAAAATAGATAAAGAGTTTTATTGAAGTACCATATATTAAAGCATTTAAAGCAGAAGTAAAATGTATATATTGATCTTTCTGGGAATAGATTCTGAGGAACTCTTCATTCTGCATCAATTTTGTACAATTTTGATAAACCGTAAGAAATATACAAACACTTACTACACAAAAAATAATATGTCGTTAAAATACACAATTTATGCCATATAGATTTTTTGTAGAGTTTAACCGTTTCTGAGATATTCTTTATTATTAGTTTCAATTTTATAAAATTAAATTTTTCTAAAACGGAGGTTAACTTTTGTTTCGTTTCTCTTTTGTTTACTGCACGTGAAAAGCGAGAGCTGAGATTTAATTGTTTCACATAGTGACCGAATTTTTAAAAGGTTAGACTATCACTTTAGCCTATTACCTTATTTGCCTTCGATTTAGAAGTAATTAATACAGCAATTTCTGCTAATATTTATCTGATTGTCATGACGTAGACAAAAGAATAATCTTTTTAACAATAGTTTGTAGAGAAAGTCATATGAATGGAGCACATCAAATTTATATGTTTATTTTTACTGTTTTTGGTGACATTTTACAACTTCATCCTCTTAATTTAATTTACAGATAAGATGGGAAACATTAGGGCGTATTAGCTTAAATAAAGCTGCTTAAAATAAGGCAGGACGGTGAAAATGCGGATATACGAAATATCGTAAATTATCTAAATAAAGGTTTGCTGGCCCTGGATGTCAGACCCATTTATGCCTTCATTAATTAATTTCGTTCATTATCACAAAGACGTGCGTAACATTGAAAAGCGACGAGTCAAAAAGCTATGAGATATATGCATTATTCAGAAACAAAAACGCTAACACAAAGCAGAGCGCGAATGTATGTGTGTTTTGTGTCTAACACTGCATGACACTTGTTTAAAAAAACAAGGCCTCTCCCTAGTTTTAATTGTTTTACAAACAGAATCATACAAGCTATTCAACAAAGATGGCATTAGCTCACGTGCATCCAGTTCTATGATAGTCTCTTCGTGGCAGTATAACGGCAGTATAACGGAACTGAACAATGATCTAATTAACCTAAGGGATTAATTAGACACCACCTTTTCTGTAGGTGTTTATGATTCTGTACAGAATGCACCAAAAATTTAGATCGTATATTTTATTTTGTTTATGAAATAATTGAATGACATAAGTTAGATGTCTCCTTTTTTAATTCCAGATATTAAACCTTCTCAACCCATAGGTCTCTGGTTCGATTCCCGTCTAGCCGGTGAAGTTATCTTTAACTGGAATAATCCCCTATCTCACATAAGAACAAATGTCGAAGTGAAGTGTGTTGTGAGTGTTTAATAGTAAAATATTGAAAACATATGATGTCACATGACTTTCTTTATCTATTATACGAGGTACGTCCAGAAAGTAAGCTCCGTTTGGTAATAAAATTAAATTGTGTACAGATACAGAATAATTATTTATTGCACAAAATTCTACAACGCTTAAACTACTTTTCCACGTAACTGCCGAAATTTTGCGGGCATTTGTTATAGCGTGGCACAAGTTTTTGTATACCTTCTTCATAGAAGTTTGCCGCCTGTGTCTTCAAAAAGTTGGAAACATTTTCTTTCAGCTCTTCGTCATTGTTGAAGTGTTGACCGCCCAGGAAAGACTTAAGATGTAAGAACAGATGAAAATCGCTAGGAGCGAGGTCAGGGCTGTACGGAGGATGGTCAAAAACGTCCCAGCCAAATCCCTGTAGGAGGTTTTTCGTCGCATTTGCAGTGTGTGGTCGTGTGTTGTCGTGAAGAAAAACAACACCTTTTGACATCAATCCTCGGCGTTTATTCAGTATTGCGCGGCGCAATTTCCCAAGTGTCTCGCAATAAACATCTGCTTTGGTTGTTTGACCACGCGGTAAGAAATCAATGAGTAAGATGCCTTTCCGGTCCCAGAACACTGTGCACATCATTTTTCGAGGTGTCAAGATTTGTTTCGGCTTAACCTTTGCTGGGGATGAAGTGTGCCTCCATTCCATTGATTGCCGCTTACTTTCAGGGGTGTGTGAGAAACCCAAGTCTCATCTCCTGTAACTATCTGTGTCAGAAATTCTTAGCCGTCTTCATCATAACGGGTTAAAAACTGAAGTGCACTACCCATCCGTTTTGTTTTGTGTTGCTCAGTAAGAATCTTTGGTACCCAACGTGAGCAAAGTTTACGAAATGTCAGTTTTTCGGTAACAATTTCATGAATTAGTGATCGTGAGCTTTGGGTAAATTCCATAGCGAGAGCACTAATTGTAAACTTGCGGTTTTCCTGGATCTTGTCATCAATCGCGTGAACCAGTTCTTCTGTAACCAAAGATGGACGCCCACTTCGTTCTTCATCGTGCACTTCACTACGTCCTTCATTGAACTGTCGGACCCATCTTCTCACCATTGAATCACTCATCGCATTTTGTCCGTAAACTTAGTAAATTTGCCGATAAATTTCAATTGGTTTCACTTTCCTAGCATTCAGAAAACGAATCACAGATCTGATTTCACAAGCGGCGGGATTTTCAATCAACACCGACGTTGTAAACAAGCACAACAAAGCGTATGTGGCTGACAGCGATCTCAAAATGGCGCACGTTTCTTCTCCTTGATACAGAGCGTCTACCGCGCATGTGCGGAACTGCGATCGCAGCGCTGTAGCGGAGATAAATTGAAACGGAATTTACTTTCTGGACGTACCTCGTATATCAGATTATTCGTACAAGAGCTTATTCTATCTACTTCATGCTAATCAAGATAAATTTTGCAGAAATGGTCTTAGTGTTTGCTTTCTTGTAAGTCGAAGAAAAAATAAGGAAAATTTAACAGATCTTTAACGTTTATGGCCCGCATTATGCGGGTCTTGAGTTCAAATCCTATGGGCCAACTAATCTGGGTAGAGTTTCTTCGTGACTTCCCTAAGGTAAATAACAAATTGAACATTTAATGCCATGACCCAAAGTTCCATTTTCTGTCTAAAGCAACAGTAAAACATCACAACAGATGGTACTTGTGATTGCGTTACCATTTATACAAAGCAGTAGAGTAGACGGTATCCTTCACTCATCTGTCTTTCGCGGAGCTAAGTGGTAGGAATGGTGTGAGGAGGTGAGACTTTGGGAGCAAGTGCACGCCACCATCTGACCACTCATCTGGCACTATCTGATTACAGTAGTAGTGCAACTATGTTGGATGGCACTAACACCATCTTCTTGCCGCCAAGCAAAGTTTCTATGGAACGGGGATGAGAACTTAAAAGGCTACTGTAAAAAAGTTACCTTACCGAACTCTTCCATTGCGCTATGGCCGAATTGTTAAAACGACGTAAACTAAAATAGAATTAAAAAAAAATGTATAATGTGTTTCATTCTCATGATTTCCTCTAACTGTTTAACATACAACGTCTGTTACAAAAGAATATTTTTTTGTCTACATCATGCTCATCAAGATAAAATTACCAGAATTGGTCTTATAACTTGCCTCTTTTGAAGTTGAAGGGAAATAGAGGAATGCACTAGGCTAAAACGATAGCCATTTTTTAAAAGCCGCCACTCTGTGTACAATTGAAGTTTGGTTTGCTGTGCATGGCCAGCTGTAAAACAAAAAGGGAATTAAACGAAAGGCGACTTTTAGTTTGAATTAAGTTGTATAGTTTAAAATTGAAACCAATAAGAAAAATATCTTGGAAATGGACACCTCTACAAAAAATATATATGACATAAATTGTGTCTTTCTACGAAATCTATAATTTTTGTGTAGACGTTTTTGTTTATATCTTACAGTTTACTAGTTCTACAAAATTCACCCTGAATAAATTGGTCTTCAGAGGCAAATTTAAGAGATGAGTTTTATCTATAAGGTAAAATATCTTTAACAAATGTTTTTTAATAAAAACAGAGCAAATTTTGACAAAAATAAACATTTCAAAATTTGCTTCATGTGAAAATCTTCGTGTCACGTCCTTGAAAATGACTAAATTTAAATACCGACAAACATGTACAGAGATCTTTTTCTAAAACGGTTTTTTTTGGACTAAAAGGTGCTAAAAATAATATGTTTCCGGCAAAATCTCAGTATCGAATTTTTGGGTGGAGTGCGACGTAGGAAGGCTAAAAATGATTAAGGATGGGAAAAAGTCGGCACGTGCATCATTTTGCTGACTGCTTCGCAATGCTTGCCCGCCGGAAGTGAGATAAGAATGTGCAACAGAATCCATCTGAATCCTACCAGGGTCAGTTATCACACGTTGTGAGGTCGGGTTTCTTGTTGGCCAAATGAGAGGCCCTCTCGTCCGATACTCTTATGAAAGCTGGTGTCTATTTACTAAATTTCGGACCTGTAGGCACCAAAAATTTAAAAAACTAGGCAAACAAAAAAGCTAGTAAGATATCCATAATAGACGCTAAAAGAAGAGCTTAAAATAACAAAATATACGAATGTAAACAGTTCTGTGATGAGAAATAATTATACATATCTATTTTAAAAAGTTACTTAACATAAATACTGTATTGTATTTATATGCGGTCCCACTCCTTGGTGTAGTGGTTTCCATGCTGGCCTCTAGTACCTAAGGCTGCGAGTTCAAACCCGGCAGAGGGTAACGGATATTTTCGGAATAAAATCCTTGGAGATTGTTTTCTGATACGTGTTTAACGTCCGTTTTTGGCATCACAGGCGGTGACACTGTGATGTATGGAATGAATATAGAGCACCAGTGAATTGCGATGGCGAGGGAGCCCGTAGAACCCGGAGAAAAGCCACTCCTGTGCCGCTTTGTTCACTACAAATCCCAAATGCGGTCGCCTGGGATCGAACCTTGGTTAGAAGAAAATGGTCTAACCACTCAGCCACGACGGTTCTCTCATCCTTGGAGACGTAAAGTCAGACTGAGCGGATCCGTGGTTCAAATCCCGGCTACGGTATTGAATTTCTCAGTCTGCATCACCCTCTCAGACTTCACTCCTACACACGGCTAGTATAAAAAGAACTACCAAACCACAGTAAAACTCCTTGGTATTACTTCCTTTGTTGGTCCCATATAATATTTCTTTTTACGCGTAAAAGAATCCTATACCTTAAAAGAAAAGGTGCCTGGATAAAAGGTCCACGTCTAAAAGTCGTGATCTCATCGTACAGTGCCATCTTTGACAGATGAGCTGATTCCCCGTCACCATGTGCATAGAGTAACCAACTAGAAAACACCATAACGAGTGTCGCAAAAACGCCGAAATTCTGAAATGAAACGTTAATATAGACTTTTGTGCTTGATGATTTTAACATTTAAACCAAAGTAACCTGTACATGGAAATGTATTCCTGAAATATCTGATATTCCTGAAATATCTCACCACATAAGGGATTTATTTTTGTTTAACTTTATACACAATCCTTTGATAGTATGCTGACGGTACTCTTATTACTTTTGGTAACTTTTCTTTTTAATTTAAGGTATTCTTAACAGCTGTATTTCTTGTCAAATCTTGCTAAGAGGCAAATTTAATTACTTACTTTTACAGGGTAATTTTTTTCTTTTTACTTCCTGTACGTAGTAGGTACACAGTAGGTAGATAAGAAGGTGATGTGTTCCACCCAAAAATTCGTACCAAAATTTAACCAAAATGCATATTTTGGAGAGGATTTAAAAACGTTAGTGTGTGTGTCTGTCTGTGCGCGCGCGTCTGTGCATTTGGACAGCATAGCTCAAAAACGAAATGTAAAATACCAAACTTTAACCTAAGTAACTTTCCAGGGTGCTACACGAAGTTTTTAGAAAAATCCTCTACCCGAAACTACACTTTTCATAGAACATATGTTTATTTTTCAAATAAAATATATTTTCTAAATGTCTTTGGAATATCCCCTGCAGTTCACTTTATTCTGAATGAGTTTGGCATAGCTGGTAAACCGTAGACAATGCCTTATTACTCAAAAAATGTAGGCCACACAATTTAAATGATATACATTTTTTGTTGAGCTACCTATTTCCGAAGTATTCCTTTTTATTTGTTTTCAATTTTAAACTGCAACCTTTCTAAAACGGGAAATCTTCTCTTTCATCTCTGTTTAGTTTTACTAGTGGTCACGGAAAGAGAACTGAATTTCAATTATTTCACACAGCGACAATTTTTAAAAGATTTGAGTATAGCTTTGATCTAGTGTATTTATTATTTCTCATTTGCATAGAAGGAAGTAAGTAATTAGACCATACCTGCTATATTTATTTTGTTTAGCATGAAGCAGATAAAAGAATAATATTTTATAACAGCATGTTTGCGGAACAGGTAGAGAAATTCGTGTGAATGGAACACATCAGATTTTTAACTTAACACAAACCATCGAATTTTTTGCATGAGATGCAGTGCTTGCTTCATTTTCTGTAAGCAAACAGTAGAGAAAGTAATAAACTCCACCGTTCTTTGTCAGCATGCTCACCTTTAAAGGAATTCCAACAATTAATTAAAGAGATGCTTACAGAGAAGTTCAGAGCTTGACGGTCTTAATTCTATTATTGTGGGAAATTAATACTCAAAGAGTTTAAACAGGTTACTTAATCGTTGTTCTGAAGGAAAGAAGTTTTAATACATATAAAACTCCGCCTTCCCTTCTCAAGAAACAATGGTCAGCAACCGCCAACCCTTGAGAGAGCAATTACTCAACGTTTGGCATAGAGCGTTTTCTTCACGCAAAGGATCTCGCAACTTGAGCACTTAATGAGTGAGGTCAACTCCTTAGGGCCTCTTTTGTTTAACATTGTGGGTTATTTAATATTAACGCTGCGCTCTGCAGCTTAATGCTGAAAGCCTGATGTGCAGCAACTATATTAATAGTATCTGGATATTAAGTATTTACGATGAAAGTCGCCATTAAGGTGTTCTCTGAAGGGAGACATACCGGTTAATTGCCCGGGTAAAAACATACACGAGTCTGCATTTTTTGTATAGCAACCTTTGTATGTTTCTTATGGTTTACTATTATGGAAAAGTCATTCCGTATGAGGCGGACCAGAGGTATTTTTAAAGTATGGTATTTTGATCAAAATCGTTAAGAACCATTTTTGAGAAAATCAAAAATTTAAAAAAATTGTCCATATAAAGGATAGTTGGGTTAGGGAAATCTCCCGAAAATCTTCGTTTCGCATCTGAACTTAGAAGATTCTAAACTTAGAAGATTCTCAGTTTGGTATTTAACATTTAACCGCCTTTTCGTTTTTGAGCTACCATGTTCTATGAGACACGGACGTACACAAACGTACGAAAACTGTTTTTGCTTATAGGGGATCCTAAAGCGTATATTTCCAGTAAATCTTTGTATCGAATTTTTTGTTTAAATACTTATTCCGCCACTTTCTATTAGAAACACTCCTTCTAGGTAGGCTTAAACGTAGGTGACAAAAACTTGGACGTTGGATTATCTCTGTTTCCGACATTATAAAATGACATGCAATGCACTGTACAAGGAAGAGAGACAATCCCTGCTGTGACGGTGCACGGAGCAAGCCTGCTTGCTGCCGCACTAACTCAGCGAATTGGTGATGCCTGGTATAGATAGACCTAAATGATGGTAGTGAGTTCTTTCCTGTCATTTAACATGACATTAAACCAGAATGTCTGTATTACTAGTTAGGGCTTATACCTTCGAGGACTGCCACATGAGTGAGTGCTAAAGTTGAGTCGTTGATCAAGGAGAATACGAATATTGCATCAGAGTGGAAAGCCCGGAACGTGGGATCAGCCTTCTACTAATTTCGCTCCTTTCCACAGTTTTAAACAGACTCATCAAATACACGTCTCAGCTTGTATGACAACAAACCAACGAGTTCCTGTTAAGAACCTCTTCATTTACCAGGGTGCTGCCCTATGGTGGTAAAATGAGAAGAGCCCTTCTCCGAGCGGATGGAAACCTGCAGTCGCCAATGCCAGATAGACAGAGAGATTTCTACTGTCACGGCCAAGAACCGTAGCTCCTGCTGGGGGTCAAGCATGTCTTCGACAGAGTAACCAGGAAAGGCAATGTGGGTAATTTTCGGTGGGGCTAAATATGGGAATACATTTTGGTAATTTAAAAGTTTACAGTCATTTTAGGAAGTCTTTGATACCTTGAAATATTTATACATTCATTTATCAAAGGAATAGTCACTTCTTTTCATCTAAATACTTTCTGCAATTCAGACAAAGATTATGCAACTTAACTTCATGAATTTTTGTTCACGATTTTTTCAGATTAACAGAAAAACTTCAACTTTTGTATTTAAAAAGGTCATGTTACTATGTCAATAAATTATGAAAGTTTAATATATGTTATTTTTGCTCACCATACGAAACTCTTTCCTTATTTTAGGCTTGCAATAAATTTGTATGCTTTAAGATCCCTTGTAGGTTTTTGAAATTAAATTGGTCACAAATACTACACTCCTACAAATACAAACTCATTCGATGTTTCGACGCGTAGACAGTTGACGGCTTGCACGCCATTACGCGCTCAGTCACTCACGACTCGTTACAATTCACCACATACACAGATACACACACTCGCACACACACACGCACACACACACGCACACACTCACTCCTTATTTTGTAGCTAGAAAATGACGCCACAGAATTTTCTGGAAACCAAAGCTCTAGAAAAATCCAGACGTGTGACGTTCCGAAGTCTTCTTTTACCGTCGCGCCGCACTTCCTTGTTGGCCGCATTCCAGCTCCACCGCCACATACCAAAGCGAACACGAGAGTGGCTACATAGGCAATGTCACAATATTATGATTTAAGGTATATTTATGGCATGTTGTCCACCCTATTTGACCCTAAGGACTATAAGATCAGATGTCATCTCTCTTATCAGCTAAACTAAACCTCAAGATAAATATTCAGCAGATTTATTTTACAGATGAACTTGGAAAGGCAGCCTCATTCCTACAGTTATTTTAGCGTAAGTATTTATTGCTTCCATAAGGGTTGAACATTGGAATGTTTATTGAATGACCGGGACATACAAGGCAATAACGCACAATATATTACCATACGCCACATATCACCTAAAATGGCGATTTCTTGCAAATGTCTTCCAATAAAAATAATGTAGCATGGAATTGGGACCGCGGCATGAATGATTATTGTAAGCGAACATACCACCATGTTGAATTGCCAGAAATGCTGCAGCATTTGGTAGGTTAGCTCCTTGTTAATATGTGTATACATTGTAACGAACCAGTCATATTGATTTTAGAAATAGACATAACTTAACGTAATGGAACTGAAAAATTTGGAAGATCCAGAATATGTAAGAAATCCTGTAGGAGTTTTTCTACTTGTTACGCACAATAAGTGACATTTTATCTCTATCCACTATGTATATTGTAGGTAGGGGAGAACGGGGGAATGCCGGTAAGTTAATCAGTAATTACCATAAACTAAGTTTAACTTATATCAAACCTATAACTAATAAATAGCAAGGAATGTATATTTCATCGTGTTAAATTATTAAAAAGAAATTTAAAAAAATATGAAGTAAACCTACATAAAATTTTGACCAACTATTTCTACCGGCATACCAGTAGCATAAAAATTGATAAATTTCCTATCAAATAACTGTCTTCAAATTCTTTACATTATGAATTACTGCTTCCGCACACATAAATAATAATGCCTATACTTTAAATGGGTAAAATGCCTACATTTTTATATGTTCTACGGAAACACGAAATTAATTAAAATGATGAAGGCTGAACTATAAAACTCTTGTTATAAAGCCTTTTGTTCAAAAAAATGTATTTATAGAGTTGGTGATGAAATAGCACAATGACAATGAATCATAATGAATATTCTTCGGTCTAATCAGTTTGTGTTACTAGTTGAACAAAGTGAAATATAGCTCATTTAATTAACACACACTACCATAAAAAGTATAAAAAACATAAAAAAAACTTTAGTGAAAACCATTGGAATTCCTCAACACAGTCGGCTGCACTGTACACAGAAAATGAATCCAAATTTCACAGCTGGTGCAACGGAACCATTCCTTACCATCCTGATCAAGCTCTCCACAGAAGCATTTTCATTTTTCAATTCTGGCAAATCATCCTTCTCATTGTCATTACATAACCGGAGTTACCTTCAGCAGAGTCTGAAGACATTTTCGTGCTAATTTCTTCTTCCTTTCTAAACATTTAACTATGTGTGGGGTAGCGCCGATAGATACTGTCATTACTCGTACAACGGAGCTACAGTTTTTATCGTTTTGAAAATAAATTGCGTTTCAAGCTTAAGACATATTATTTAAAACACTCACAAAATAGGGTAAAATAAAGCTTATGAAACGCACTAACCATGGTATGTGACCTCTGATAAACGTGTTAAAGTAAAGGGTACTTGATATGACTAGAAAAATGGTGAAAATTAGATCAGAAGCCCATTTAAACATTGTCGAAACATACCTGCACAACAGATGATTCAATAATGGCGTTGCTTGAGAAATTAGTTTACTGTAATAAAGCTTCATATTTACATTCCAAGAATATCACTTTAAAAGAATTATTGCATGAGTTTGAAATTAATTAAATGTTGCTACAGGAAAACGTATCTATAATAATTATTCGTTCATACCTTTCATTATTTTTGTGGATTAATTAATTTACTTAATACAAATGCATAATTAATGTTCTTACTTAGAAAATTTATTCATTAATTTTTATTTATTATGATATTAAGGTTCTGTGGTAGAAAAATCAAATTGATTGGTTGTAATGTACATCGCAAGAAGCATTTTAAACACTAACTTGCGTTGAAAAATGCATATAGAAAAACACGCCTTTTAATATTTCAAATATCATTTGATACCATTCTATTTTAAGGATCACGCGACAAGTGTATGGAATTGCACATGAAAAAAATAATTTCAGAAAATTAATCTACAAGCACCTCGGTTCATTAACGTGTTATAGTCCAAAAATCAACATTTTAAAGAATTTTGTTCAATTTTCTCCGGTTGGTCCCCTTAAGTACTTTAATCGGTTATTCTTGTTTATTTTGATGTAGGTACACTACTTTTTATAAAAAGTGGTACATTCACTTAGATTGTAACAGTATTTTTCCCTCCCTTTAACTAATCATTCTCTGACTCCATCCAGGCGACATACCCTATGTGGCTGTTCTAAAAAACAGACACAGAAATGAAACATGGTTGATTTTACCTAGAAGGAGGTAAAAGTCAAAAGCTTATATTATTTATTCGAGGGAATGCTATATCTGGTGCTCCTTACCTGCCTCTATGGAAGTGTTTCGCTGCATTTGGTACAAAAGGAAATGCTACAAAATAACAGACAATTCAATATAATTTGGCCTTCTAGAGAAAGCTACTAGAATCATTTGTGTGTGTTAATGAGACCAAGCAAATAGAAAATCAAATGAAAATGAACTGTTTTTGTTTACAGAAACATAAATAATAAGGATTTTTTTGGTAATTTTGATTTTATTTCTATGAAATATCTTATAAAATCTCTCTCTAAAAATCGATGATTTTCTCTAGCTGTTTCACATACATACTTATCTTAGAAAAGATTATTCCTTTATCTATATCATATTAAACAAAATAATTATAATCAGAATTTAAATGCTTCAGTGTTGAAGAGCGATTGCAAATGATACCTTGACAAACGCTCTGGTTCAAATTATGAGCCAAACACGTATTGAAGTTTTCTGTAGTGTAATGCACCCCGTATTCTCCCCTGCAAGCAATGACTGTATACGAATAGACATTCGCCTTGACCCACTGCGCCATATCAAAGGAATGCTCATGTTGTATTCGCCACACATTCGGACGTGTATAGAGAATGCTGCTTTCTGAGCTAGTGGAGTAGCGGAATGATTGCAGGTTGTCAAAATATGAACAGTACTTATTGTTATCTTGACGATAGAAAATCGCCATAAAGTCTATAAATAACTTAAAAAATCTAATATGTTCTAATCACATGTTTTTCTCTAGCTGTTCCGCAAGTAAACTTTTCTTTCAAAAGATTATTCTTTAATTCACATCAAACTAATCGAGATAAACATTAAGAATTGTCTTGTTACTTACTTCTATGTAAGTAGAAGGAAATAAGGGAATACACTAGGCTAAATCAGTAGTGAAATCTTTTAAAAGCCGTTCCCTGTGTGAAACCATTGAAAGTCCGTTCGCTTTGCCTACCAGGAGTAAACAAAGGAAACGAAAAGCAAGACGGTTTTCCGTTTGAGAAAGTTTAAATAGTTTAAAATTGAAACCAATAACAGGGAATATCTCCAAAATAGTTAACTCTCCGAAATAAAAATATAAAATAATAAATCTGTGCCATAAATTGTGTGCTTTAACGAGATCAATGCTAATGTTTATCTGGATTACCCCAATGTAGATAAAGAAATTATATGTTGTGACAAAATTTTGTAGGAAATTCACGAGAATGAACATCAGATTTTTTTAAAATGTATTTTTGGATTTAACTTTTAGAGAAATTACCTTAAATCGCATTTATTTTCATTTTGATGCTCTGTGTTTTGTTTTTTTTTTTCTTTTCAAAAATTGCATTTCAAACTCCTCGCGCGTTTCAACTTTTGTTTATTCGGAAAATGTATTCTGAATCTGAGTTTATTACGCGTGGACTTGCTAAAAAAAATAACAATCTTGCCTCATTTAGCTCAAAATATCGTCACAGGAACAAAACTATTTTGGATGATCAAATGTTCGTGCAGTGCAAGATTGATTCAGGCTAAAAACAATGCAATCTGCACAGTGTCGAGAGGTGTCATTTTTATTCTAGGTATTGCTGCTCATTTTAATGCGCCCTTTCTCGCTGTTTATTAGAATCCTTTCGCATAACACACGCCGTACACTTGTTTATTCTGGGGAGGTCGGCGTTTCTTATTGCACCGATAAACGTGTCACTTCAGCCAGTGAATTACAAGATGTCATAAATGGCATATAAATATTTCAATTCCACGTGGAGTGAAACACAGAGTTGAATGCCTTCTGCTTTCTCTCTAATTCAGAATGACTCCCACCTCAACTGTTAGTGTCTGCAAAGTGTTCAGAAAATGTGTAACGTTGTAAAGTTGTAAAGTTTGCTCTTGATTATTAGAAAAACAGGGAAGCACTAATCATCTCTTTCTTTCTTTGCCCTCGCTTTTAATGGTGAACCAGACAGGGCAAAAATGCTAATAGCGGATGATCCTTCTTCAGCCGTCTGTTCTTCCACTTCGCTTTCAAGAGTTGCAGCACTACTGATGCACTACCCATACCACCGTAGGTAGTTAGGGAACTTACGAGTTTTAAAATGGACTACTCTTCTAAAGCAAATCAATCGGAGGTGTTTTCCATAGCTTGGTAGATCAAGGCAGCAGAAAGAGTGCCAACTTAAAGATCGTGAACAATTGTCAATTGTATGGAAAGTAAGTGTGCAGGCAACTATGGGTGTTTTTTTTTTAAGTGCGAATGTTTAACTAGAGAAATCCTGACTTTATATACCATATGATATACCACAAATTAAGCATTAGAGTAGCACAATATGGACCGAGGCAGTTCGCGATGAACTTCCACTTCCATACCATAAGTAACCCATTCTCAGATGCTTGCATTACTTTCCTGAGTTCGATACTTTTGGCGACCTTTGACAAAGTTAAAACATTCTGCCTGAAAGAATTCTGGGAACTGAAGAGCTGACCAGCGGGGCATGAAAGAAGATAAGGAGGAATAGGGTGTTGTAAATGTGGGAGTACGGAATAATGTAAGCATGCTTTTAAGAAATGCATAAGACTTGTTTTTGGTTTCAGCATTAAAAAACGTATACTTTTTTCATACAGGAATTTGTCAACTCCTGTCCATACAAACAAAGGAACTTCAGTCACATAGAAACTAGCCTTTGACTATCACTTTAACCTATGGTACGCCCTTATTTCGTTTCTACTTACAAGGAAGCAAGTAATAAGACTATTTATGCTAATTTTTTCTCGATTAACATGAAGTAAAAGCGTATTCTTATACGTTTTTTAACGATAAATTACAGTTGGGATGTAGAGAAAATCATGTAAATGGAACACATTAGATTTTATTAACAGTATTTGTATTATTCTTATTACCGAGCATGAAAACATCGTGTTAACGTGTATGACCTGCATTCGGAAGGTCCCGAATTCGAATCCCCGGTGCCGACAACCGGTCCGAAGGTTTTTTCGAGGATTTCTTCATTCGCTAGGCAAATACTAGGTAGGGTTATTTAATATGCGAATTCTCTATTATTCCTTTCATCACTCATCCTTATCCACCACTATACCAAGCACTGAGTTGATCATCCATCCTGGATATGCTATGATTCAAGCTTGCTTCCTTCTGAACGCAACCCACTGGTGATTTGTCCTACAAAATCATTAATAATAATAATAATAATAATAATAATAATGTACACTAGACAGGACACATATAAATAAACTTATTGGCTACAGAAATAGACTATTAGAATAGAGGGCAACAAAATCAAGAACGTATAAAACTAGAAATCATAGAATAAGAGCTTTTATGAAAGTGCACAATAATATTCATGTAGTGGCAGAAGAAGGAAAATTCAGATGTTTTGGTTACGTTTAAAGGATAGAGCAAGTCAGAATTCCAAAAAAAAAAAAAATATATATATATATTTTGGAATGGAATGCTGATGACATCAAGAGCAGGGGAATGGTATCAGAATGGAACTGACGGAAGAACCTGCCTAACACAAATTTGTGCAAATATAAAATTACTTTTGATTGAAGGAAAAACTACTATAGTATAACTCCCTAAGAAAGAAATAATAGTTTTTATTATCATTATTATTTTTATTATTATTGTTAATATTGTAGTCGTTTGTGCTTAGTACTATGGCACATTTTAAAACACTACAATGTATTTTATTACAAAATGATTATTAAACCAAAAACATTTATAAAAGTTTGCTTCGTGTTAGCCAAACATAATAATATTATATCTAAATATGCACAAGCAGGATATTTCATAAAGGAGTGATTAATTATTTACTATTTCATAGTTTAATTATAACCACATTTTTAAGCAAGCAAACAAGCTTCAAATAATTCAAATTTCTACCTACCATTGTGACATAGTGTTCAGTATTCTACTTACTAAGGTTCCGAGATCTATTCTTAAGTGAAGCGGAATGCCTCTGTACTTAAGTTTCCTTGCTATCCTACCTAACGGCTGGATGAGAGAGAAAGAAACAAGGAAGGAAGATAGGAAACAAAGGGACAAGGAAGCATGAATGAAAGAAAGAAAAAAAGACGAAAGAGAGAAATAAAGAAGAAAAGAGAAAAAACAGAAAGAAAAATCAAAAACCGAAGGAAAGAAACACAAGAAGAGGGAAGCAGGGATGAAAAAGGAAAATGCAAAAAGGAAGGAATGTTGAATTAAAGAAAGAAAGGAACAAAAAGAAAGGAAAAAAGCGGCAAAGAATAAAATAAATAAAAAGACACAAAGAACGAAGAAAATAAGAAATAAAGAACAGAAAACAGAAAGAAATAACAAAACAGAGAGATTAAAGGAAAGAATGGAAGAGAAAGAGAGAGAGAAAGAAAGAAAGAAAGAAAGAAAGAAAGCAAAAAACAAAGAAAGGACTAATTAAAAACCAAAAGTAATAAAACCAAACGTTTAAAACCATAAGCAAGGTAATATTATTCTCAAGCAATAGCTCAACAATGTAGGAATGTAACGAGGAGTAAAAGTTTACACTCTTATTGAGCATTTGATCTAAAATATGTTTTGTAAATTACTTGAATACAAACTGTGTTACTTACGCTGATGCAATCGCGGTTTGTAAATGAATCCGGTTAGTTTATTGACTCGCGAGCCTGGTAGAGAGTGTTATTTTTGTATGATGTGCCATATTTCACGGTAGTTTAATGAAATGGTAATTAAGACTTCATAGCTTTTGTTTTCACTGCTCGGATGTTTTAAATGAATGAAAATATTACCTAAATTTTATGTATGATTTTGCAGCGATTATTTGTTTTTGTAATAACTAATGCTCTAAAACTGCCATCTGGTCGCACAGTATGCAGATGTAGCTTCATTTATTGTTCCCCAGTTACCCTCTTCTTTGTGTTCAGGCCCACGGACACGAATACGTTGATGACAAATCCTCCAGCATCTGTTAACAAACAAAGTATTCCTAAACTTAATTTAAATACACACTTCATGAAGACATAATGAAAGATAATGCATCCATTAATGATGTAATTTATAAGCTGGGCTATACTAAAAGTACCTTCATAAACTTTTAGTTTTTTAAGGCGGAATGTAGATATAGTTTTAAAAACACATTTTTAAAAGATTCTTATCAATGGATTAGCAAGCACATGATAAAACGTCAGCTTATTTGTTTCTCACCTCTAAACGTACTTAAACATTAAATACCTTAGCAGTTCAACTTAGCCAAGCCCGCTTTTCAAACTGCCCCAGATGTGTGGTTATTTTTGTGCATTTATATAGTTGTTTACTGCACTGAAATGGTAATCCCTTTTAAAGAAACCAAAATCACTGATCATAACATAACGTTTTTCTTTAAAAAGTCATTGTTACATTCATATGATTCTCTTTATCTGTTCTATAAACAAACTATTTTTACAAAACACGATTCTTTTATCTACTTCATGCTAATCGAGATAACATTGTCAGGCATTGTCGTACCACTTAATTCGTTATAAGTAGAAAGTAACTTCGGGAATATAGGGCGCTAAAGTGGCAGTTACATCTTCGAAACATCTTGTCTTTGAAATACGCTTTACTTTCCATGGCCAGGAGTAAAACAAAAGAGGTACGAAAAGGATTGAGAATAGTTTGAAAGTGTTTTAAAATTGAAACCAATAACAGCATATGGTGCGTTTTAACGAGGTCTACATTTTTTTGTGCAGTTATACAAGTCATTCAATATGAAAGGGGCTATTTCCAAGAAATTCAGTATTATACGATATTTAATCAAAATTATTAGGGCCATTTTTGAAACCTTAATATTTTCGGTAAAATTTCGGTGTAGAAATGTTGGGTGGAATACGATACCTTCTCTATCTACTATATACAGTAAATACAAGATAAAGTAAAGTTAACAAGACCTACTCTGTCTCTGGCAAAAAGAACACATAAAATAGAAGTTTGAGACCAGAGAACTGGCCACAGAAAGGTAAGACGATAGAAAAAAAAAAATGTAAATGGCGTGTTATTTATGGACGCTCTTTAACTACTGTGGTTTTCAGCGTCCGATTCTAAACTGGGCGCGAAAGCCCTTTTAATCAGAGGTCTCTCTATCAGGCTTGAGGTTTTTTTGCGTGCCGTAAATCAACGACACGGGACCAACGGCTTTCCTTCCTTTTCGAAGGAAGCTATGCGACCTTGAGTATATGAAGTTGGCATGGTAATCATTACAGAGGATCTAAAACTCGAGTTTGTAACCAACAGGACTTAAAGTCTAAGGACCGGTATGAGTGAAAACTGTTAGAAGCAATAATGAAGGAATGAGGATCTTTCCCACACTGGCTAAGCGAGACCGCAACCATTGTTATAGGTAATTAGTATTTTTGTAGAGTTTAATGCCCGCTTTTTCTACTTGTAGCACCGCAGACGATGACACTAATGATATATGAATGAAGATGGAACACTGGTGAAATGCGAATGGAGGAAACCGGAGAACCCGGAGAAAACTCGCTCCTGCGCCGCTTTGTCCACCTCAAACTTCATCACTTGGGATCGAACCCGGGCCGTCTAGGTAAGAGGTGAGTGGTCTAACCACATGGCCACGGAGTAGCCTAATTAGTAATTAATAGGTAATTACTTAAGGTTGACGACACCCTTTCAGAATGTAAGCAGATTAACGAAACGGTAAAATACCTAGAAGTTCACTTCGACCATCGCCTCACCCGGAAATCTCACATCAACAAACAGCTCAACAGCCAGTTTTTGTCTGTTACAACTATATTCTCTCATAAATTGTAAAGTTTCTGTCAACAGCGCCACGGCTATTTTAATTTTCAAATCCATTTTTCGTCCCATTCTCATCTATGCCTGTCCAGTTTGGGGTGGTGCAGCCTTCAACAAAAGTAAGTCACTCTTGTCTTTTTAAAATAAGGTTCTACGTTTTAAAGTCCACGCAGCATGGTTTGCCAGGAACACACAATTTCACCGAGAATTTGGTGTTCTCAGAATTTGGTATTCGCTCCATTGAAGCTTTCATCCGCAAACGCAAATTTATTCAAAATTTCAAGCAATTTATACAAAGTTTCTGGCCCAGTTTTCTTTTCTGAGGGCAAGCAATTACAACTTCCAACCAGAATTTGCAGTCGGCTACCTCACACACAGAAGCAGTAGTGTAAAAGAGTTCGATCTCGCTACTTCCTTACAGAGGACCGTGCTGAGGTCGGACTTACTTCTGTAATGTTCTTTGTTCTGAATTATGATGTTTGCTCTGTAGGTATGGTTGTACTTCTATAATGGTCTATGTGCGCTTATATATTCAGTAATATTCATTTTAAAAAATATTGTGACTACGTCCAACGGCCGTAATCGCCGAACATATAGTAACGGTTTGCTTTCTGATTGTTGCTAACCATTGTTACACAAGTGTTTTAGTGCCGCGGTAGAATTTTTTGTCATTACAAACACGGAATATTGAGTAATACGGTAGGGATCACCAGCTAGATACGCAGTAGACTTCCGTGCTGATGACGTCAGCTGGTGTAGCAGTCGCTGGCTGCTCTCATTACAATGACAGTGCTTATGAGGATTTTGATTGTTCAAGCTTCTTGTGAGTGGTGTACGTGATGGATTCAGGTATGTAGAAGGGATGATCGTTTCTCTCCAGATAATCCCCGCATTCCATACATTTTGACGCGGAAGATTATGAACGATATTTAGAAGCGGAGCTTCTCAAACTTCCTCCTAAAAATATAAACACGCGTTGCTGTACCACATTTAAATTTAAAGTTGTCTAATGACGTATCAGAAAGTCCTAAGAAAAGAAGACAAAACGGCTTCTAAACAGAGATGCAAAACAATGGTAAATGCTCTGTTACAAAAACAAACAGCAATTCTGAAGTAAATATAGTAAATATCTCTGAAAGTCCTGTTACGTCTCCCCCGTGATACCTACCGTATACACTCGACATACAGTGATTAAAGATGTGACTGTTCATTCGGAAAGGTAAAAGGGGTGCATTGTTAATACCAGTGATTTTGATTGCGCTTATAGAACTGCACGTGCGACGGCTATTGGAAATTTCCAGTCATGTGACCAACAGATATAAAAAGGGACAACAAAGTACTGCCCAGGGTGTAGTTTTTACTGGGAATTTATCACATGCAACATTGAGAGAGTTCGACCGGAATTTCGTAGTGAGCTGTATCGTCACCGCAGCAAACTTCAAAAAGACACTAAATGGCAGAATTGTTACGAAAGGCAGTTATTAGTGAGCAGATTCTGTTTGTATTCAGTTTGTAGAAAAATAAAGAGTTGTTGGAGAAAAAAAATTTATGTTACAATATATAATTCATGCAACATTGATGTCTTAAAAAATGTTCATATTTAAGTTGCTATAGCAAAAGTATTTTTATTTCAAACTGTCAGTAGCAACTGACTCAGTATAATACAACTGATAAAGGTAGCCTTGAACGGGTCATTCATCGCTAGTGCGCTGTGGAAGAATACCGAGGTCACTGCAGTGAAAATAAATTACGATACTCTGTCTATGATCCGGTTATTAAATGAAATTGTACATTTACAGTAACATAGCGATAAATGTATAAACTTTTATAGCAAAAATACATTTATATGTCCATATCTTCGGTAAAATATTTAGTATTTATCCTATACAATTTTGTGCAGTTGATGTGTGATCTACTTTCAATAAAATGTGTAATTTCTGTTGTCATTTGTATGCGAGAATTTACTTTAAAGTGTTTTATTTGTTGATCTATCAATTTCAAAACTATTACTAGGGTTACATAATATAAATACATATTGGATACAATTACACCATGCTCACTGGAAACTGAAATGATTATAAGTGAATCAATGAAGCAACAAATGTGGCATTGTTTGCTATTGGAGAATTGTTAAACAGGGACCGAATCGCAAATACAGCCATAATTACTAATCAAGAGAAAAAGATTTTGTTTACTTTTGATGGTGATCATAGTGGAAAATCCTGTCACATGGTAATCTGTTTTTATCGAAAACCCCCTGGGTGTACATGTGTGGAAGAGGGGGAGCGCGCATATTCATGTGTGATATACATGAATTTACTTTCTCTAGCAGGTATCTAGGTGGAGAGATAATTCTGCTGTAACTAAAAATTTGATGTCGGGATTTCACTAAAAATAGAAGTGTTAAGGTATAGCAAATAAAGAAAAAGGCTGATGCGCTGTATTCATATGAGATTCTCTATCTATTCTGAAACAAAATACTCTTCTAAAAATTATTTCATGCTAATCGATTAGAAAGTGGTTTTTTACTTATTTTCTTGTAATTAGAAGGGAAATAGCCAGGAATACACTACACTAAAGTGATAGTAAAATTTTTAAGAGCAGGCAGGTATCTGATACATTGAAATTCCAGGATGAGAAAAAAAGGGCAAATGAATAACAATTTCTCATTTGAGAAAAGTAGAAGTATTAAAAAACATAAAAAAAAACAAGTAGGTAATATTTCGGAAATGCTTAATCCCGCAAGGTATGCACTTGACAGAAATTGTATGCTTTAATAACATCTAAATTTGTATGTAGCGAGATAATGTTCAATTTTTACGGTTTAGCATTTATACAAATGTCATCCAGAATGAAGAGGGCTTTAGGGATTATTTCCAGAAAACTCAAACTAATAATTTTATTTATGGTGTAAGTATGTTTAATATGTGGTTAAAATTTTTAAAGCCATATTTGGATAATAATACATTGCAAAAATCATTTTTGGAAAAAGGCACGCGTGTGTGTGTGTGTGTGTCTGTGAATAACATAACTCAAAAACGAAAATTCGGTTAAATGTCAAACTTGATATGCAAGTTCAGTATCTTCCGAGCATGCGAAATGAAGATTTTCGGGAATATCCCCCACCCCAACTACCCTTTTAATGAAATATTTTTCGAAAGTTGCTATTTTCTTAAAAAGTGCTCTTAGTTATTTTTATTAATTTAGGAACTATTTAGGAGTTAAGCTTAACGGATTTGACTATCGCTTTAGCCTATAGTATTCCCTTATTTCCCTTCTACATTCAAGGAAGTAAGTAATAATAGATAGTCAATGAAACCCAGGACTTGAAGCACTGACGACATTGTCGCCATTGGGGTATGCCATCTGAAAATAATTTTAGATCTCCTTGTGGTTTACCGGGAAACAATCGAAACAGTTGAGGAATTAAATGTATGGCCGACATAGTGCCATAGTAGCACAGTGTTTAGAGCAACCGGCTGGAGACGTGGCTCAAATTCCGGCTAGATATTACATTATGTGGCTCAACCTATCCAGCTCCTGTCCTACGCATGGCTTGTGTGAAAAAAAAAAATTAAAATAACATGCCTTAAATTCTTTGGACAGCGAATAAAATGCTGACAGTGTAAGATTTTTCTGTAGAAACAATCTAGTTGTATCAGACGTTGGACAACTACGAAAAAGGAAAACACAACCGTTTGTTGCATGTTGTAGTTTGGGGACGTCTGACATGTGATAATTGATTCTAGGCATATAATCATATACCTAAGTTCTTTTGATTCCAATCAAAAAGTCTATAATATTTAGAATAAATAATTCAAACTTTAACTTCTATATCCTTAATCGATAGATTTGAAATAAAATGTTTTGAATTAGAAAACAAGAGTTTTTAACATTGTCACTTTATTTTTGGTCAACTTTCCTTTCGATCATGGAATTACTCATTAATTCTGCTCGATAATTAGTGCCAAATTAATGCGAATTTATGGTAAGATATTCCACACAAAACAACACCAATTAAAACTATTTATACGACCTTTCAAATAATTCTCAACACCAAAATATTACTTCTGTGCATAAAATACTAAACTTGGTATTTAAGTTTAGTATGTTCCAGGTATGTGACACGAAGATTTTGAGAAAAATCCCCCCACCCCAAACTACTCTTTACATGGAACTTTTTTTTAAAATTTTGATTTTCTCAAAAATGGCTCTAACGATTTTGATTAAAATTTCGGATATTAAACATATTTACCTGACAAATTAAATGTATATCTTGAATTTTCTGGGAATAGCCTCTGAAGAGTAGTTTATTCTGGATGAATTTTAATGAATTTTGAATAACAGCTAAACCGTAAGAGATGGGCAAAAACTTACTACACAGACAATGTAGAGCACATTAAAACACACAATTTATGTTATACACATTTTTTTCGTGGAGTTCGTCATTTTTGAGACATTCCTTATTTTTGGTTTCTGCTGTGAAAACTTATACTTTTCTCAGATAGGAGCTTGTCAACTCCTATCCATATAAACAAAGGAACTGCATTGGCATAGCAACCAGCTTTTGACTATCATTTTAACCTATGGTAGTCCCTTATTTCGCTTCTACTTACAAGGAAGCAAGTAATAAGACTATTTCTGCTCATTTTTTCTGATTAGCATAAAGTAAATAGAATCATAAGCTTTTTAAGAATAATTTGTTGCAGGGATATAAAGAAAGTCGTGTGAATGGTACACATCAGATTTTTTTATACTTGTCGTAGTGGCCTTATCACAAGTGCAGTTATTTCTTCAGCATTCAAAAATCTTCACGGAAACGCTTATGCCATTTATACATCTGGGTTTCCTTCACCATAAGCTTCTTCCATCATTTAAATGTCTGTGAGGGGAGATTTGCTTAATGAAACACTAAACTTTATGTCGAACGTGTTCCGTTACCGACATTATGAAATATGATAAACGCAACGAAAAGTAGTAACCAAGCAAAGACAAAAATCAATATTAGCGTCCTCTTGGGTAGTGTCAGAGTAGCTTTTTGGCCCATATTCAACAGGTGGCGAGTTCGACTCTCGCTTAGGGTGAGTTACGCGGATAAAGTTTTCTTTTGGGGGTTTTCCCTTATCCTGAGAAGACTAATGTCTAGCAACTTTAAGCTCTAGGAACCCAAATATCATATAAACATCGTTCCACCAATTTCATTGATCGTCCGATATGACTAACCAGGTTAAACGACGTTAAGCTCTTTAAAAAAAGTCATTATTAGTATGAAAATTGAATTGAAGAGCCGTTATGGACGTTACCAACACCTGAAAATAAATAATGCTTCTCTTTAGTATTTATTAAAGAAAAAATAAATGATTCCGGGGACTTCTTCAATCTTGGGTTAGATATATGTATATAAATAAATGCCTTAAAGACCACCTATTCTGAAATGTACAACCGTATTTTATTAGGACTGTTTCAAATTACTAAAAGTAAGAGAATTTTGAATAATCGCTGGAATAGAGAGCAAACCACAGGAAATTGTTATGCTCATAGTTTGTAGTATATGTAGTAATTAATTGTATTTATAGCTCCGTTAACCTAAAGAGCTCGCACTATCACATTAATCCTTCAATTAAAAATAAGTCATTAAACTAAATCTGCAGTATTATCTGGACACAATATTTGATGTAATCTAGTTTTCAAACAAATTGTTCACATTTGATATCCGCTGCTAGAGTTTGCGGACATTAATAATAAATTCCGAAGCTTCATGTAATGCATTGGATTCCATTTAACCATATACTATATATGTTAAACTCTCTGGTCATTATTTGTAGTCTTCGTCTTGGATATTTATTATTAGTTTTCTTAAGGTAATTGTTAATAATACGAATTCATTAGGTCTTAGATAAGGATGCCAATTAAGTCCTATACTATTAACTATTCCTCTTCTTATTTACTGACAAGTAGGATTTCTTATTTTGTCACAACCATGACGGTTGGAGCTTAGGGCTGTAGCTGGTTCAGAATAGAACAACTCAGCTTGGCTTTAATACTAATTATTTTGGTTTATTGAATTCAATTACCAGCAGTGCGGGTTTACAATGTGAGGGGGGATGAAGCTAGAATACATGACGAATCTTACCTTGGAGTAGTGTTGTGTATCCAGGAGGAGTCGTGGAAGCTACATTGTTCGGACTTAGCGAATCTGCAAGATGGAAAAAGATCGACGGGCAGCGTCGCGGCCCTCATTCCAGAATGTAACCATCTCCCGCGCTATCTTATATCAGTTCGATCTGACTCAATCCTAATGACTCCGTTTCCTTTATGTGGTAAGCCGACTCCTAGCTTGAGCGGAAACACGTGATCGAACCATGTTGTCTGATGGAACATTGTTCTAGAACATTCCATGGAACTTACTTCATTCGAAAAGTCCCATGTGGTCATGCTCGGGAAGTCTGGTATACCCACAGTCATCCTGTCATGAATGAATCTTAGCAAAGTCTCTAAAGATAGAAAATATAAAATATGAAACCGAAAGAATTTAGAAGTGTGACAGGGGAATAATATATTTCAAAGTATTGTAAAATAAAGATGCTCCTCCTACACATACATGCGACAATATGCTATATAAAATGTGTTATTTTTCATTACATTAATTATTTTTATTGTAAGTATTTGTCCAGTTTCCAATTTTCTTACACTTTAATCACTCATTAAAACAGTTTTTCTCCTCTTCAGTCATTGTTCTACATAGAACTTATAAATCTGTTTTATTCTTACTATCAATGAATGCTATATTTTGTTTGTTAAAGATTTATTTTATATGAATTGTTTCAGCAAAAAAATACTTCCCTTTACCCTTTGAATTATAAAAGTTTTAATTAAATTTACTTTCGTTCATAGCTCTTACTGATGTTAAATCAATATGTACATATTTTTGAAAATTTTAATGAAAACAGTGTTGTAATTTTATGAGCGATAATCTCGTTTTACTACAAATACTTAGTTTTGATTTTTGAGAATTTGGTTCATTTTTGTTCCTTCTTTAATATTTCATTTTATTAATTTTATAGGCAAACAGATATTTTCTTTACAAATTCCTAATTACCCTATTTCATCTATTGAATAACCGGAACCATGTATTATGTAATTTTATTAATGTTACAATAGAAGTAATCAGTAAAGCCAGTACGAAGAAATATCCTAACAATTAATAATATCTTAGATACTTCTATCTAAGAAGATATTCTATAGATCTTCTAGGTACTTCTTTACCGTATGCTAGTTAAGTGAAAACAATCGAAGTAGTAATATCTAAACTTTAATGTGCATTAAAACTATATAATTTTCACCTCTTTCTCTGTTCACACTGCAAAAACCACGAAAGTTTCATGCGGAGGCCGAATAGTGAAGTTGCCAGCCTGACGTTAATCAAACCCAGGATCTCTCAAATTTGAGCCTCTTACGTTACCATGGAGCTATATACCCTTGGTTAGCATAAGAATATCAATAATTCAGTTATCCATTTTTGTGTCCTGCATTCCAAGTCCGAGGATTCTCCAATGTTCAAGCAGCCTATGTTAAGAATGATTTAACAGTTTATTTACTAACATAACACAATAGATTATATGAATAAAATGAGTATAGAGTATATATTTCACTTGTTCAAAAATATATTTTGTTGGTAAGAAGAATACTTTCGAGTACCTACTGAATAAAAATTATTCTGAATGGTTAGAAATATACTCACGAGTATTTGTTAATTGAAAATCTTCGTTGTAAAAGCATAACCTGAAAGTATCGCTGAAATTCAGGTTTATTACTTAAACTAAAGTCATTTTTCAGTTACTTAAGATGTTGCTAATAGGATTTTTTTTTTTAACAACAGTGTATCCCAGGTTTCTAGAAATAATTTGATTTGAGCTCCAACCAACATCTTATAAATTATGCATTTGTATAATCTTTTCCCTTATTTTTTGATAATAGATATTTGCCTCTCTCATTTTGTTAATTAAATTTACAGCTATGATTTTATGCATGCTGCTTCAATTAATTTTTAGTTTCTTGGAGGACTTCAAATTTGCCTACAATTATTGCGGATACTTGTTACATAACACAAGATAATTCTTTTCAAGTTTTGATGGAGTATAGCCAAATGTAAAAATAACCTGATTTACATTCACATGACTTTTTTCATTTTTTCTGTAACAAATTATTCCTATAAAAGTTTATTCTTCTATCTAGTTCATGCTATTCAAGATAACCATTGGCCTTACTGGTTACTTCCTTTATAAGTAGAAAGGGGAATAAGGGAATACTGTAACAAACAGTTGGTATTCGGTTCGCTTTGTAAAGGTTAGACGTAAAGCAAAAGAGCGCTGAAACGAAAGATGACTTCCTTTTTGAAGAAAGCAAATAGCTTAAAATTGAAACAAATAACAAAGTATATCTCTGAAACGGTTTACTGTGCATACAAACCGCAAATAAGTAAATAATGTGTTTTAACAGATCTACATTTTTTTCTCTCTTTTACGGTTTATTGGTTTTACAAAAGTCGTCTTGAATGATGTTGACTGAAGCTACTCCTAGAAAATTGAAGATATAAATTTTGTCATGAAAATATCTTTAATGTACGGTATTTGAATAAAAACCGTTACAACCATTTTTGAGAAAATCAAATATTTTGAAAAATCTGCCTGTAAAGGGCAGTTTGGGGTAGGAGGATTTTTCTGAAAATCTTCGTGTCACATCCTTGGAAGATATTAAACTTAAATACCAAAACAAAAAGTCGGTTAAATAAACAATATCAAGTTTATTTAAATGACTTTTCGTTTTTGAGTTATGCTGTCCACTCACTCGAACACAGGCCGGAGTGGTTAGACCACTTACCTCTCACCTAGACGACCATGGTTCAATCCTAAGCGAACACATGTGAGAATTGTGGTGGACAAAGCGGCGCAGGGACGGGTTTTCTCCGGTTTCCTCGCCATCGCATTGCACCTGTGCTCCACCTTCATTCCATGTAACATCAGTGTCATCGCCATCACATTGCACCGGCGCTCCACCTTCATTCCATGTAACATCAGTGTCATCGCCATCACATTGCACCGGTGCTCCACCTTCATTCCATGTAACATTAGTGTCATCACCATCACATTGCACCGGTGCTCCACCTTCATTCCATGTAACATCAGTGTCATCGCCATCACATTGCACCGGTGCTCCACCTTCATTCCACGTAACATCAGTGTCATCGCCATCACATTGCACCGGCGCTCCACCTTCATTCCATGTAACATCAGTGTCATCGCCATCACATTGCACCGGCGCTCCACCTTCATTCCATGTAACATCAGTGTCATCGCCATCACATTGCACCGGCGCTCCACCTTCATTCCTTGTAACATTAGTGTCATCACCATCACATTGCACCGGTGCTCCACCTTCATTCCATGTAACATCAGTGTCATCGCCATCACATTGCACCGGTGCTCCACCTTCATTCCACGTAACATCAGTGTCATCGCCATCACATTGCACCGGTTCTCCACCTTCATTCCACGTAACATCAGTGTCATCGCCATCACATTGCACCGGTGCTCCACCTTCATTCCACGTAACATCAGTGTCATCGCCATCACATTGCACCGGTGCTCCACCTTCATTCCACGTAACATCAGTGTCATCGCCATCACATTGCACCGGTGCTCCACCTTCATTCCAGGTAACATTAGTGTCATCACCATCACATTGCACCGGTGCTCCACCTTCATTCCATGTAACATCAGTGTCATCGCCATCACATTGCACCGGTGCTCCACCTTCATTCCATGTAACATCAGTGTCATCACCATCACATTGCACCGGTGCTCCACCTTCATTCCACGTAACATCAGTGTCATCACCTACGGTGCCACAAGTAGTAAAAGCGGGCGTTAAATACTATGAAAAAAAACACTTACATATATACACACGCCGACCTTTTTTCTAAAAATAATGTTTTATATTTACTTTCTTTACACGTACTATGAACATAGTGTACAAATGCACCCAAAAATTTGATACCAAGATTTCACAGGAAATACATTTTTGAGACCCCTGAATACAAAAGGAAAGAATTTATAGAAAAATGTCCATATGTGTGTGTGTCTGTCTGTGTGTATGTGTGTGTGTAGTGTGTGTGTGTGTCTGTAGGCAGCATAGCTCAAAAACAAAAAGACCGTTAAATACCAACTTGATATTTAAGATTGGTATCTTCCAAGGATGTGACACGAAGATTTTCAAGTAAATTCCTCCACCCCAAACTACCCTTACATGGACAAATTTCGAAATTTTTTATTTTCTCATAAATGACTAACAATTTTAAGTATGTCATATCTATATTTACATGACAAATAAAATGCATATCTTAGTTTTCTGAGAATAGCCTCTAAACACCTCTTTATTTTGGACGATTTTTATTAAATTTTGCATAACTAGTAATCCGAAAAAGATAGACAAAACTTACTGCACAAAAATGTAGTAGATCACGATAAAATACGCAATTTATGTTATGTTTATTCGTGGATTTGGCCGTTTCCGAGATATTCCTTGCTATTGATTTCAGTTTTAAATTACTTACCACGTAAAGAAACAGATTTCAATCCCATAGTAATCATATTTTAAAGCTTTTGACTATCGCTTTACCTAGTGTATTCCCTTATTTTCCTTTTACTTATAAAAAGAAAGTAAGTAATAAGACAGTTTCTGCTAATGTTTGAGCATTAAATAGAAAGAGAAACAAGCTTATCACAATAATTTCTTACAGAGATGTAGAGAAAGTCATGTGAATGGCACATCAGATTTTTTATTCAAGGGTCTTCAAAACATGTTTTCTATGAAATCTTGTTATCGAGTTTTTGGGTGGAATACTGTACTTTTTCTATCCACAATGTACATTGTAATACGCGCTAGAGAAAGTAAAAATCTATTGTATTAATACACAATGCTAAACAATTAAACAGCACAACCCCATATGTTCAACGTAGAGAATGTAGAGAGTAGGAGTATGTGCTTACATTCAAAAGATTAAGATGGCTGTGGAAATCAGGATATGCTCTGAAAACGATTACGTTCTATTTGAGTTGAATATATAATTATAGAAAGTGCTCTCACTCATTGAGAATGTACTTGCATTTTTATTCATATGATGCAAAGTTTAATAACATGATCAAACTCTTCTGTTTCATCGAGCTCTAACAGCTAATTCTTACGTACCAATGACTCGGATACGCGTTTGTCTACGAATCTCAGCTCGCAGCAGACAAATGCAACGCTTACGGTCAACTGCCATGTGGTTTTTTGAGATTAGATTACGGTTTTCAGCTGTGAAATCTAGATAGGCAAATGAACATGTTTCTCGTTTCAAAATGTGTTAATTATCGAACTGACTGCAAAGTATAAGATACCAAATTACACACCAATCACATCGTCTGGTCCCACAATTCTGAGAGGCAATAATGAGGGAAAGTATTTCGTAGTATAAACGGTAACCACTCCAGAATTCGCCCATAGATTTGAGAAAACCTCAAATAACCATAGGCAGGATGGCTGTAGCAAAGTTCCGAACAGGGAAGTTTCATGTGAGCCTCAGGTGTTAGGGATACGACGTTTTAGGAGGGCTATCGGAACTTATTCAGGGAGGATAAGATACCTATGTCACCGAAAAATGATCCGCGGGAAACAGTGGTCGGCCGCAATCTGAAGTGGCGGCGCAGCAATATCAGGGTCCTTACAATGTCTAGATTGAGACGCCCCGGCAAAGAGGAACTCCCACCCCACAACCAACTTCTCCACAAAGGAGCGGTCTATATACCCTGGCAACTAGCGGAAGGCCAAGGGACAGAGAAACATCTACAGAAAACATCCTTTTTCCTTGCCGCGCCACATCGAACACCATCGCCGAAACTTTCAACCCTGCAACAGACCATACAGCGTGCGGGATGTATGAAATTATGTTGGTATCATTTAGAGGGGCAGGGGATCTTGGGAATGAGCGACACTACTCCATGATTCGCCTAATAGTCCTGGAAAACACCCGAAAGAGGCCCTTGCTCAAAATGAGCGGTCGCCGGTAATCGAAACCGGACTTTCCAAATGCGACACACACGCGTTACCGCGGTGTCACCTTGCCCGTTGAGGAAGAGCTAAAGAAGAAATTTACAGAGTATCTTAGGTTATTTTCACGGCCAGTGTCGTTATACTTAAAAAGTGTGTTTTCTAGGCTGTTGTGCCTTGGTCGAAGGTTAAAATGTGAACCATATCTTTCGCTGACTTCTACGGTCAGCATCTTCAGTGGTGGTCACTGAAGGAGGTAAATGCAATGCTGGAGCCAGGAGCCAGGAGCATGAACTAGTCGCCCGAGTGAGCTCGGGCGGGGGCAATCACCACGGTACCTAGCCGCTTTTCTTGCGGATTTACCCGTGCGATATAAAAGATGTAGTCGTATGCAAGCGTTTATGTCTGTGTCGAAGTAATGTGGGCAGGGTGTTTCCCTTTGTGCTGCCGGCCGGGCTGGCTTACCTACCGGAGTGGTCGCCCACCCAGGAAGGGACCAGGCCCGATGCTGCTTTACTTGGCCTGCCGCTTGCGGACGCAATGCTGGAAAGGAATGCTGGCTATTTATACTCTCCATTTGGGGGGGGGGGGAGGGTGAAGGTCAACCAGTACTGCTCTTGCTTATTCGGTAACTGCCTTCTTGTTCAAGTTGTTTGGAGGTTGTTCTATTTCAATAGCTTCTCTCCTGAGAAGATTGAAATATCCTTTTGTTTTTGTCAGCATCTCAGTATCTTGATATTTGATTCTATGCCCCTCTGTAAATATGTGCTCCACAATTGCTGAATGTTTTGCCTGAGGTGACGTTGTTGATATTCTTTTACACGTTTTTAATAGACCTTTCGGGCATGCCGACATATACTTTGCTGCTATCACATGGTATTTTGTAGACTCCTGTAGTATTTAGTGGATCCCTCAGATCTTTTACTGAACGAAGCTTGTTGGCATAAATACAGTTTTGATGCCCTTCTTCTTTAGTAAGCGAGCAATACGCACTGCGATGTCTTCCACATATGGTAGAAACGCCTTTGGATCCGGTATATTAACGAGCCGAAGTCTTATGGCACTATTAATGTCCTTGGCGTGGTAGCCATTGTTCTTTTAACTCCTTCTTCAGATGTTTTAATTCTGAATTTAGGCGTCAGGCTCGGTCACGGTTTTTGCTGGTGTACTCGCGGTGAAATTATTGCCTTTTTTGGGCAGGATGGTGATTTGTTGTGATATATCGATCCATGTGAATGGGTTTCTGTACACTTAGTATCCGAGATCACCCCCGGTTTTCTATAAACAAGAACGTCCAGGAAAGGAAGTTGGCCATTTGTTTTCAGATCTAACGTAGTGGATCCCTTCAGATGTTCTAAAAATCCCCTAATATGACAGGATACCTTCAGTTTCCAAATTGAGTCACCCTGGCGGTCGGGCAGGAAGACTGGGGATCCCACTCCACACAAGGCAAAAAGCCCTCCCTAGGAGCGGTTCTCATCCCGACAACTAGCCAAGGTCGGAGATATTCACTTTTATATCCTTTTTCCCTGTCACGCCGCACAGAGCACTATAGCAGACATTTCCAACTCTGAATGAGACAAAAAAGGCGGATGAATGAAATGATCATGGAAATGACATGGATGAATATACATTTTGAGAATAAAAGAAATTTACCCAGCATTCGTTAGGCGAACCAGGGGAAACTGCCGGAAAAAAATCCAAGGGTTAGGTAAGTCGGCGATGCGGATCGAACTCGCTACCTCCCAAATGCGGATACCACAAAACCGCCTAAATCATCCTCTTGGTAAGCATAGTAATTAGGGAAAGTATTTTACTGTGTCTAGCACGTATGTACACCTGTGGACAAAATAAAAAAGAGTAAAGTCTCTAACGCGAAATTCGTCTAAGTCCTACACGTCATAGCGCCTTGTGTACACCATCTGCGGTGCAGTTATGTAGCGGCGCAAGTTGCCACAAGTTCCAAATTTTAATGTTTCTAGCCCATGAGATCAATAACCATAATCAAATACATCAATTAAGGCTTCTTCAGCAACAAACTATCAATATTAATTAAAAATATTAATAGCACAAAACATAATATAGTTTTATTACACGGCATTTCTAATCCTGCCTCCTTCCTGGTGTACTTACTGTAGCGCTGTAGCAAAACGCAGGTTACTCCTCTGGTAAGAGTCGCAGGTTTGCTTCTTGCATGTAGAAAACCTGTTTTTTTTCCTTCCCTTTATGCTGTTGAATCAACACATAGCTATTTATTTTAGAAATACCTATTTCATACTCGAATTTCGGTACAGTTAATATGATAGTAATTATGGCGCGTCTTCAAGGGGTTATTCTTCTAAACAGCATTTTGCTGTACAGGAAAGCAAGTGATACCAAAATGGTATTACTCTTCAATGAAAAAAATGGAATGTGTAAAATGTGAAAAAATTCTAAAAGTATTACTAAGAAAACCAATGGTTTGAAACATTTTTAGAGATCCAATTTTGGGCAAATTTGATTTTTTCGAGAGGTTCAATCCAAGATTACAAGTATTACCAATGTCATCGCCTGATGTACTATTTGTAGTAAAAGCGGGCATTAAACACTAACCAAAAAATACTTTCGGGACCAAAAGAATCTACAGCAGTCTTCAATCATTTAGATGCTCAGTATAGAAACTAACTGCTTTTCTGCAAGTTTCACAGCTCGATAATATTAGTTTCGGAGGTACCTCTGGTAATTTCTGTTTGTAAGAGAGCGATTTTAGAAAAACCTTTTTTTCTTGCGGAAATTAACGTATTCACTTGCGGAAACCGCTACCGTCCAGGAGCCAAGCTGGAAGAATGGAGCATATTGGGACAATACACTTTCTGAGCAATTGCAGCTTTAAGCATATATGCTGCAGCATCTGAATGCATCACTAATACCTTCTCTTCTTGCACATCAGATGATGATTTTAATCCATCATTGATAAATTTCGCAATAGTTCAGCTCGTTACATTAGATGAAACATGGTTTTGAGATGCTGTGAGGTTCTAGGTTTTATCATCCTTGGCATCTGTGGTTTCATCAATAGCAACCCATAAGAAAGCATTTCCTTTTGTTGTACATTATCTCGTCATAGCACAAGATAATTCTGGCACAATGTTGATTGATGAGGAACATGTTGCTTACAATGTTTTTCCAGGAAACATGTGAATTCAAGAACTTCAAGTTTATACCACGGAATATTGGCTGCAAGCAGCGCACTGGACAAGTCTTATAAAACGGGCTACTAGAAGGTGAAGGCATGTTAAAACTGTTTAAATTATGTGTAGCAAATTGTTGGTGTTTTCTATGCAGAGCACTTCGTACATGTTGGTCTAGCTGCCACTTCATGGAACATGTGATGTGTTTGTTGTATGCTTGACAAATCATTACTTTACTATCAGTTGTAAATGACTTGTCAACTGTTATCCCAATTTTAACTTAGAAGCTAGCGACGATGCAACTGGTGCTATATTGACTCCAGAGAAAACAGATGTTAAATGTTAAGCATGTCCTTGTTTAAATTGTCTTCAGAAACAAGAATGGGATAGGATAACCTTCTATTCCTTACTTGATCCCCACTTTATCAGCTATTCAATATGCAGGTGGTTTGCTAAAAATCCATTAGTGATGCTATTAGGGATGAACGTGATGTCCACATTTAATTGGAACTTTGTTAAAACCTTTTCAGTAGGCCCTTTACCTACATTTTGTCATCCTTTCAAATATCTTTCTGTCATGTTAATCCAACTATTGACGCAACCAAAACAGGCCCACACTGATTGTCAAATTCTAAAATATATAATTTATTTTATATCATTAAAATATCAATATTCTAACAAATATATAAAAATATGTAAAATAAAATTCAGTTATATTAGCTCTGACCCAGCATCTAAATAGCAAGGACAAAATATGTAATGACAGAAATCTCAGCTCCAGTCATCACATAGCGCCCCGCTAATAAAAGATTTGATTATCGCTAATCTCATTCATTGTACCTATAAGGAAATGTTCAATAAAATATTTCTTCTACTGTTTATATCGATTAACATGAAGTAGGTAGAATAATAAGGTTTTGTAGGAATAGTTCGTAGCAGAACAAGTAATGAAACTCATGTGAATATAACTCAGAGTTTTTACTACATAAACATGAACTTTGTTAAGAAATCTTCATCTCAAAACACCTGAAAACCACATAAAATGTACAGCTCTCTGCAAAACGTGTCTGAAATACAAGAAATGCTAACAAAGAAACCTGAAGCGCTTCACTTTCCATAATATGGCTGAAAATGCAGCAAGAACTGCTGGGAAGAAAAAGAGCGGCATGCGCGGTCCTAAAGTTTAGTTAGAAAGCTTTGTTTTTTAGCAAGTTCCCAGTCACGTTTTGTGCAGCATGGCCTCATATATCACACAAAAAGCAAGAATAATCACGTCAGAGAGTTGAGTTAGTCCTTTCAGAGAGAAAGTTCCCAACAGTGACTCAACATAACTGATGCAGTATTTAGAACTACGAAAACAAATATCAACTAGTTTAATTAACTATTCTTTGGCAGCTGTTACACTTTACCGCATTCGTGGCACCTTAGTCTTAGACGTGAATAAGTGCTGAGTACGTGGTAATCATAATAACTAGGTTGCATAAAAAAATCATGAGATGATATGTGTTTCATTCACATGGCTTTTTCTATCCACTACTTTTTATTTTTATAACTCTTCTGCAATATGTTGTTACAAAACATTTATTTTTCCCTCTATAGTACGTCTGTGTTATCTTGAAAGTTAAGAGGAAAGGGGTGGCAAAGATCATGGGCAGCACCAGTTTTGGGACTGCCGATATAGATACAGTGATTTTTGTTTACAGGGAAATATGGAAATGTTTCGGATGTGTTTAAAATGTTTATTTTATTGACGATGGAAGATGAAGGTAACCTGTACAATCTGATGCAAGGGAAATGGTAAGTTCTTCGCTGATAGATGGAAACGTGAAATCTGGAAAACCAACAATTTCAGTTTCACAGATCATGGAAAGAACTGCCGCACTCACCGGTGCATCTCACACTTCAAACTCCAAGAATCCCAGACTTGAAATGAAATTGAGTTTTATTTATGAACCCCTCTGCTGAGGTTCTCAGTGTCGCATTTTATACTGGGCGTGAAAGTCACTTAATTTTGCTCAGAGACCTCTTTATCAGGCTTGAGGTTCTCTTACGGCTTTACTTCCTTTCCAGAGGTAGCCATGCTAAGGCCCAAAAAAAGCCATCACACCCCGCCGGGTTTGAATCCGCGACCTTGGAAACCAGAGGCTAGTATGTTACCCCTAGATCACAGAAGATGACAAAAATTCATTAATTGATACCATATCCGAATAACTTATAATAAAAGAAATCTGATGTGTTACACTCACATGACTTTCTCTAGCTGTGCTACAAACAAACTTCTTAAAAAACATTACTCTTCATTCTACACAATGCTAATCGAGATAAACATTAGCAGAATGTTCTTATTACTAATTTATTATAAGTAGAAGGGAACTAAAGGAATGCACTAGGCTAAAGGGAGAGTCTAGTGTTTTAAAAGCTATCATTATACGATTGTTATTGCCTCTTTGCTTAACCAGGAGTAGAACAAAAGAAAAACGGACACTTCCTGTCTTAGAAAAGTGTATGTACTTTACAGCTGTAACCAATAAAAAGGAATGTCTCGGAAACGGTTACCTCCACAACAAAAACCAAAGGTCATAAATTGTGTGTTTTTACGAGATCTGCAGTTATATGCTGTATGTATTTGTCTATCTCTTACGGTTTAGCAATTAAGCGTAATTCGGCAAAATTCATCCAGAATAAAGAGGTCTTCAGAGACTATTCCCAAAATATTCAAGGTATAGGTACATTTTATTTGGGAAGTGAATATCTTTAATACACGGGATTTTAATCAAAATCGTTAGAGCCATTTTTGAGAAAATCAAAATTTTTGAAATCTTTTGTTGAGTGTATTTTCTTGAAAATTTTCGTGGCGCATTCTTAAAGACACTAAACTTAAATACTAAGTTCAGTATTTAACGGTCTTTTCCTTTTTAGCTGTGCTGTCCACAGACTCACGCACACAGGGACCTTTTTCTAAAAATACTTTTATCGGACTCAGGAGACCCCAAAACTTATATTTCTGGTGAAATTTCGACATCGAATTTTTGGGCGGAACACAATACCTTCTCTATCCACTATGTGCATTGTATAAACGGGGCTAGAGAAGGTAAAAAGCTACAATGACTTCAAAGGAGTCACTCAAAAAGTTGCATGTTTGCATGGAAGGGGTACACGTTTGGATTAGGCATTCAAGGTCTATCTACAGCGGAGCGAGCAATTCCTGATTCGGTCTCAAATTCAATGTTTCAATACGTACATTACGTTAATCAAGATCAAAGTTTTAATTACACATTTACAAGTATGAAACGGATTTTGAGGTCCTTAAAGGCAATTGAGGATTCAAATGATTTCATAAAACTTTTAGGGATTTACAATAATAGTTATAACTTAATTTCAAATTTTACCGAAACTAAATGAAAATACGTTTGTGCAAAGATTAATATTTTTATACTTTAAGATAAAGTTTTTTTTTGTTTATAACTTTGGTGTGATAAAACACACTATTTAGTTTTAAAAAAATATATAGTTTTTATAGAATTCTAACATAAGTTGGTTTAATTTATTTTCAAAAGTCTTTTCTTTTTTGGATCACAAAGTAGCGCTCTTAAAATTAAGCTACAGACTGATTCATTTATCAATTTATTAAACAGGAAATTATGTGAACTAACATCTACAGGAGTCATCTACATTATAAAGCTATAATTTTGTAGTCATTTTAAATGAAAATTCAGTAAAAATGTAATTTTTAATTAAAAGGTTTATAACCTTTTAAACAACTGGTGCACTTGAAATATTTTTAAGTTCTCGTCATTTTACATATTCATAGACACAATGTTGAAGCATTATTTTTATAAATACTACAGTGTTTCACAAATATGTTAACATTTCAATTTTTTTTTTTTCTTTCTTTTTTTTGCGGTTGTCAGAAACATAAACTCATTAATTAGTTTAATATACCTGGCTAAATAAATATTTTATCTCAAAATCTGATGTGTTCATTCACATTACTTTCTCTACAAATTATTGTTACAAAAGATTATTCCCGCAGAATGAAATGAATTGTATTAGTTCCTTCTAAGTAGCCTAAAGCGATAGTCATATCTTTTAAACAGCCTGTCACTCTGTGAAATGAATTCGGTTTGCATTGCCCGGCAAAGAGTAAAGCAAAAGAGAAGTGAAGCGAAATATACCTCCCGTTTGAGAAAGAATTTAAGTAGCATGAAATCTAAACCTCGGAGGTCAACTGTACGAAAATGTATACAACATAAATTGTGGGATTTAACAAGATCGACAGTGTTTTTGTAGTAAGTTTTTGTCCATCTCTTACAGTTTATCAGTTATGCAAAAGTCATCCAAAATAAAGAGGACTTCAAAGTCTATTCCCAGAAAATTCAAATTATATTTTTTATTTGTCATGGAAATGTCTTAAATGTATTTTATTTTAATCATAACCGTTAACTATTTTTTGAAGTTAAAATGTTCGAAAAAATGTTAATAATCCCACCTGGGTAGTGTGGGAGTAGCGTGTCTGCCTCACATTCAACAGGTCGAAGTACCCAATCTTGCTTATAGTGAGTAACCGGATAAGGGTTTTTTCGGGGTTTTTCCTTCTCCTAAGAACACGAATGTCGAGTAACTTTAAGTTCTGTGAGCCTCGAGATCATTTTGGCATCATTTCATCAATTTCATTCATCGTTCTATATGGCCAATCAGGTTAAATTATGTTAAAATACAAATAACCAAAAAAAAAAAAAAAAAAGTTAATACAGGCTATTTCCAAAAAGTGTAATACGTCGACTTTAAATATATGCTTTTTTATTCAAAAACATTAGAGCACTTTTGTGAAAATGAAACATTTTGGAAGATATTCAATGTTCAGTATAAATTAGAGGCTTGTCACGTTTTTGGAAGAAAGTGCAATTAAGTAAATACTAACGTTTTTATTAGTCGGACTTTCCATTTTTCAATTATACTGTTCACAGGCACGGACACACACGTAGATATTTTCTGTAAAACCTTTTTGGAATCAATGGGCCTCATAACATTATTTGTTTGAAATGTGCATATCGAATTTTGCGTACAATGAAGCAGCTTCTGTGCCTACTGCGTACGGTCGAGTGCACAGAAGCATACCGATATCTTAGTTTCCTTCAGTGTTTTTTCTTTATTAATTTTACCTAGAAATGTCTCGCATAGACCGGGCGGGTGTGCTCATTTCTTACTCGTTTGAATTCAGATCCGACATGCTTGAATTAGTTTATGACAGAAGGACAGAAAAGAAAATCTGATGTGTTCCATTCATATAACTTTCTCTACATGTTTGCAACAAATTATTCTTATAAAGCTTATGCTTCTATTTACTTCATGCTAATCCTTGAAAGTAGAAGCGAAATAAGAGAGTACCATAGGTTAAAGTGATAGTCAAAAACTGGTTGCTTTGTGACTGAAGTTCCTTTGTTTGTATGATCAGGAGTTGACGAATTCCTATATGAGAAAGCTTAAGTTTTTCAAAGCTGAAACCACAAACAACGAATATCTCAAAAACAACCAACTCCATGAAAAAAATGTATACAACATAAACTGTGTGTTTTAATGTGTTCTACATTTTTTGTGAGGTATGTTTTGTCCACCTCTTACGGTTTAGCAGTTATGCAAAATTCCGTAAAATTGATCCAGAATATAGTCTTCAGAGGCTATTGCCAGAAAATCCAAGATATACATTTTATTTGTCAGGTAAATGTCATTAATATATGATATTTTAATCAAAATCGTTAGAGCGATTTTTAAGAAAATCAAAATTTTCGAACAAATTTCCATGTAAAAGGTATTTGGGGCTGGGGGGATGTTTTAGAAAATCTTTATGTTGCATTCTTAGAAGATAAGAATTTTAAATACCAAATTTGGTATTTAACGGTCTTTTCGTTTTTGAGCTATGCTGTCCACAGACACACACACACACACGCATACACACAACTACAGGTGCACACACACGGACCTTTTTTTGAAAATGCTTTTTTTGGATTCGGGGACCCAAAACTTGTATTTCCGGTGAAATTTCGATATCGAATTTTTGTGTGCAATACAGTACCTTGTCTATACACTATGTACATAGTACGTGTAGAGAAAGTAAAAATGAATGAAATTTATTTTTATTCCTGGACGCTGTTTCACTGCTATAGTTTTAAGCGACCCATTGTATGTGAAGACCCAGAACTTTTGCTCGGAGGCCACTATCAAACTTGGGATTCTCAAACATATGACACACAGCCATTGGCTTTACTGCCCTTGTGAAGGAACCTATGTTAAAAAGTTGTATGCCTTAAAAATCTGATGTGTCCCATCATGTGACTTTCTCTATTACTTTTACAAAAACGTATTCTTCTACTTATTCTTCTCAAGAGAGAGCTAATCAAGATAATCATTAACAGTCAGCTTAAGCTCTGCGTATTTAGGACTGACACATCCTAGAACTTACAAGCGGATTCCTAGAGGACAGTCGTGAGCCAACGAAACCACAGAATGGAGAACTGGAACGAGTGATTGGCCCGAGCCAAGGAAGAGGTAGTGGATAATATGAAATACTAGCGAAATGGATGTTAGAAAAGACGATGATGCAGCAATTGGTAGAATGAGTGGCGGAGTAAACCAGAAGATCTGGAGAAAACTCGCTCAGACGCTGCTTCGTCCATCACATCTCCCACATGCGGGTGTCTGGGATCGAACCAGGGTCGTCTAGGTGGGAGGCGAGCCGTTTAACCACTTAGCCAAGGCACCGCTGTCAAGATAATCAAACTAATCGAAACTAAAATTTATCAGCAATTTTTGTATTACTTAATTCCTTCTAATTAAATGAGAAATAAGGGAATACTGTAGGCTAAAGCTATAGTCTAATATTTTAAATGCCGGTCGCTGTATGATGCAAGTGAACTTGTTCCCTTTGCATGAACCAGGAAAAGTAGATAATGACTTCTCATTTGAAAAAAAATAGGCATTAGAAGTTTAAAAATTAAAAAGAGGGAATTTTTTGTAATGGTTGCTCTACAAAAAATTATATTACATAAATTATATATTTTAAAGGAGATCTATATTTTTTGTGGAGTTAGTTTTGTCTATCTCTACGGTTTACCAGTTGTGCGTAAATCATTGAGAATGAAGAGGACTTCAGAAGTTATTCCCAAAATATGAAAAATATACATGGTTTTGGCATATAAAAAGCTTTAATATAGAGCACTTTAATCGAAATCGATTATGCATCCAATATCGAGAATTTAAAGATTTCGAAAAATCTTGCATGCGAATGCTAGTTTGAATTGCGGGGATTTTCCTCAAAATCTTTGCGTCGCATGCTTGGAAGATATAAATTTAAATGCTAAGATTGATACTCAACGGACTTCTCTCTCTGTCTCTCTCTCTCACACACAAACACACATACACACACTCACTCACACACAAAGACGTACACACTGACCCTTTTCTAAAAATGCTTGTTTTGGATTCAGGGATTTTCAAAATATTTATTTCCTGTCATATATCGGTATCGAATTTTGGGAGGAATACAATACATTCTCTACATACTATCTACATACATAATACCGGTAGAGAAAGAAAAATCAATCATCCTTCGTTGGGTTTGAACCCAGGATGCCGGAAACTGAAGCTAGTATGGTACAGAGGACTACGCGAAAGTAGTCGAGGAGTACGGAGACATTCCTTTGAGTTGCTGGAAGCTATGCTTTGCAACCACGGTCCACATTACGCCTGTTTGGTGCCATAAGTTTGATATTCAAAAATAGACCATGGGTTCAGGAGCAAAGAAAAAGAGGAGAGCAAAGCAAACAACTAAGTGTTACAACTAAGTAAGGGGCGAGACAGAGGTGGTTTAGTATTTCATTATCAGCATAAAATTCTGCACATTATTTCGGCACGATTTCATGCACCTGAATGCACGTGATAGAGAAAATAAAAATGGGAATGCATTAAGTATGCCTATTAGGTTCTATGAAAGCTGCAAGTAGGCAATTTTAACCGCGCGTCGTGACAACGCATCTTCAGGCTATAAAATAATCGTGTTCAGTCCGAAATGGAAAGGTAACGGCAGTCTGAGATATCTGTGTCCCAGTAACATCTTAACAGCTTCGGAAATCACCACATTACGATAAAATGGCACGGCCCGTAACATCCCTTTCTTCTCTCCAACAAAGCTGGCACTTCCACTCCTTATGGCTATTGCTCTGGAGTCCAACTGGTAGTGGTACAGTCTCCAGCAAGATGCAACTTTCAATAGGAGTTTTACGTAAGGTGAACAAAAAAAAAACTTTATTATTATTATTAATAATAACAACAACAATAATAATAACAACAACAATAACATTAATAGTAATGATAATAATAACAACAATAATATTAATATTAATAATGATGATGGTAATAATAATAATGATAATAATAATAATAATAATAATAATGAAGTACCATCGCTACAAAAAATTCCAACCGTAATCAACAACATAATCAAAAACAAATCTGATGTGCTCCATTCACATGACTTTCTCTACATCTCTGCAAGAAATTATTGTTAAAAAGCTTATTCTTCTATCTACTTCATACTAATCGAAATAAGCATTAACAGAAATTCTCCTTATTGCTTGCTTCCCTGTAAACAGAAGGTAAATAAGGGAGAAATATGGGCTAAAAAGATAGTCAAATCTTTTAAAGGGTCGTTGCCATGTGATTGAAATCATTTCTATGCATTGCGTTGTGTTTGCAAATCCCCGTAAGAGAAAACTTTAAGTATTTTAAAACTGAAACCAAAAATAAGGAATATCTTAAAAATGGTGAACCCCATGAAAAAAACCTGATGTGCTCCATTCACATGCTTTTCTCTACATCTGTGCCACAAGTTATTGTTAAAACAACTTATTTATCCATTTACTTCATGCTAATCGAGAAAAAATTAACAGAAATGGTATTATTACTTGCTTCCTTGCAAGTAAAAGGGAAATAAGGGAGTACCATTGGCTAAATCAATAGTCAACTTTTTTAAAAGTTGGTTGCCAAGTGACTGAAGTTCCTTTCTTTCTATAGTCAGGAGTTGAAAAATTCCCGTATGAGAAAAGTGTAAGTATTTTAAAACTGAAACCAATAACAAGGTGTATCTCAAAAACGGCCAATTCCACGAAACACAATACGCAATAAGTAGTGTAGTTGGAGCGGCATGTTGTTGCACATTACTTTCCATTAACTTCACTGTAGTGTTGTGGCACAGTGGTTCACATATTCATGTTTTCTTCTATTAATAATGATCAATCAATACATAGAGAAATGTTATATTATATACTGCAATTTAGAGGTGGTCAAAACCCGTGCCACTTTCGCTCGTTACTCGTAAACCACGCGCCTTCTCGAGAGTGAGGCAACGAGAATCTTGTGTGTCGAGAACTAATGCTCACGAGCGAGGCGACTCGAGTATTCTCATAACTACAGGCGAAGTAGATTGACGTATGCTCCGTATATAAACTTGTTACGTAATAACTAAGGGCCGGATTTTTAGATTTTAATGTTTTTTCCTTTATAATTAAGTTAGAAAGTTTTAAAGTACTTTTGTATTTTAAGGGTGCTAATGTGTGAATAAAAGGATTAAATGGAATATTAAGACTTAAAACTTGCTAAGCTTAAGTATTTTAACCTCAGTAGAAAATTACCAATTATTTCTTCAATTCATTCGAATTACAATGTTTGCCTAACAGTACGTTTAGTTTTGTTTTGAGTGTGCATGTGGGGTTAGCCAGGGAAATAAATTATCACGATTTTTTATCTTAGTATAGAAATTGCGCATATGAAATATACGCCAATGACATCTTGCGATGTTGAAAGATCTTTTTCTACCCATGGGAATATATTAAAGAACAACAGAAAATTTGGAAACGTGAAGTTTGTTTTATGTGAGTGCTATAATATATTATATTAAAAATACATGGTGCTTTTTTTTTTTTTTTTTTTTACCTAAAATGTTCTAGCACGAGTATACGATGTAACAAATTGCCTTAAATTATAGTACATGTTAATAGCATGCTTCCGTAAAATAGAATAGTTTTCATACTTTTATCTTTATTATGTTAGAAAAGGCGATTTTCTTCGACTTTCTTCATAGCGAGGGAAATTGTTTAAAACTCTAAAACAAAAAAAAGCCTAGAAGCATTGTTAAACAGCTAGAAAAATGGTTTAAAACCCTAAAGGGGCTAATACAAGATAATAAAAGACTAACACTGCATTTATAAAAAGCTAAAAATCCGGGATTTAATAATAATTCAAGATGGCACATCATTTAATAGTACACATATCCAAACGTTTTCACAGTAAACGGTTTGAATCAGCGATATTAATCATTAATGACATATCTACTTATATTTTGTGTGGCTATGTGGAAACATCTTCAGTTTACAACCGAAAATAGAATTACTTCTTGCAACATAAACGTTTTAAGAGTAATAAAATATATACACACTTATTATAACAAAAGTGGAGACCACGTACACATATCTGCAGATTCTGTGATACGACATTTCTTTTCAAATTTTTCCCAAGCGTGTATTATTTAAATACATTTTATCTTCCTGGTGGGCTAATTAAACCCTAAATCATTAAAAAGATGACTGACTATGCGAGTTTCCGCGCATTACACCACAGTCTTGCTATTAACGAGACTTATGAGTCTTGCGAGTAATCGAGACTCACGTACTCTGGTTGGTCAAGCTATCTCCTGCCAGCTATGCGTTCAGCCGCATCCACTGGCTGCTAGAGGCGCGCTTAGTGGCAGCGAGAACTAGCGAGATTGAAAGCTGACAGGCTCTGACTACAATTAATACACAACATTCTGTAAAGTAAATAATAAAATAGTTATTATAATGATTCTTTAAGGGCTTATTTTAGCTAACTGCTATTTGCTGCACGCGAAACCACGTGATACAAAGAAGGGTGCGTAAAGCATCAGACCCGTACAGGTTTTCTTTCAGTAAATCATACCGGGTTGGATAATGGAAATTCAATCAATAGCAACCAGCTTTTAAAATATTTGACTATCGCTTTAGCCTATGGTACTTCCTTATTTCCCTTCTACTTATAAGGAACTAAGTAATTAGATCATCTCTGCTAATTTTATCTCGATTAGCATGAAATATCTTACAGAGATGTAGAGAAAGTCATGTGAATGGAACATATAAGATTTTTCTTAGTTCCTTTTATAGCCCGCCTGTAACTGCATGGTCCTATCCTATCGCAATGAACATAGTATTGCCTTGCCAATAGTGTTAACTCGTGTGCTGTCTATTGTCGTTGGTGTCTATTTGTTTTCTAGTTTTCTAGTTTTCTTGCACACATTCTCAATCATAATTCCCGGCTTTAGAGAAAAAATTCCCACCACCTAGCCATGAATCGAACACAGGATCCTTAACACAGCAGGTATGAGCTCTATCGACTGAGCTATGGGGACAGCTGACATCAAATTTTTGGGTGGGATACCATGCCTTCTATTCCTACTATTTATGTGTAGAGAAAGTAAAAATGAAGGCTCTCGAAGTAAACAAAGTACCTCCGCCATATACAAGCTTGTTTTACAATACCTTTAGGTATATCGATTCGTTTTAAGGGCTTTATGATTGAGTTTGTGAAACGAAATTGTTTCTCATTTATGCCTCTAAGGTACTCTACTAGCGTCTAACGCTATATACCTGAGTGGATTGAAATCCTTAACACGGGTTTAATTACATGCTAGTTGCACAGTCACAGCCTTAAGGGAGTTTTGTGAAATAGCTTCCTGTATTATATTTGCTTTAGTCTTGTTTATTTGCTTCACTATAGTTCATTATTTTGCAACTTGCGGCTATCTTCTGCATAATAACAGTAGAGAATTATCATAACTTGTCTGAGGACTAATAGCAATCTTTCTCTCTCTCTCTCTCTCTCTCTCTCTCTCTCTCTCTCTCTCTGTGACCTGTATCTGTTCAGGTGTGTCCATAATTTTATTTACTACTAAATACCTTTATTTGCCACCAAATTTTACAACGTGTGGTTAAACAAAACTAAAATGCCTATATTTATATTTACAACCGTAGTAATGTTACAGGTGCACAGCGGCCAAGTGATTAGACCGTACGCCTCCCACCTAAGCGGTCCGGGTTCAATCCCAAACGCTCGCATGTAAAATTTGCGATGGACAAAACGGAGTCTCGGTGGATTTTCTCCTGATCCTCCAGTTTCCCCCGCCCTTATTCCCCAAATTGATCCATTATCACCTTTTCTATAATTCACTTCCTCACGCTCATTCCTGGTTACGGGCCGACCACTCCTTCCAGTTTCTCTGTTCTATAGTTAGGTGCCGTTAGCTCTCCGACAGGCTTCTGACCCTTAGAACTCGCTTGTGAGTCCTAGGGAGGTGTCAGTCTTACTCAAGGGGAAAGTAAACCGACTATTACAAAAAAAAAAAAAAAAAAGAGTAATGTTACAGTAAGCCCTCATTTTACTTTCTCTAGCACCTATGTACATAAATGTATGTATATGCAATGTACATAGTAGCCAGAGAGTATACTCTAAACCTTGAATTCACCGGAAATATACACTTTAGGACAAAAGCAATTTTAGAAAAAGATCTGGGTGTGAGTCTGTGTGTGTCTGTGGACATCATGGCTGAAAACCGAAAATACTGTTAAATATCAAACTTGGTATTTACATAGGTTTATTATCTTGTAAAGATGCGACACAAAGCTTTTAAGTAAAGTTACCCAACCACAAACTACCCTTTATACGGAAAAGTTTTTTGAAAATTTAGCTTTTCTCAAAAATGGCTCCAACAAGTTTTATTAAAATGTCATACTAAAGATATTTAAGTCACCAATAACATTTACATTTTGAATTTCCTGGGAATATCCTCTGAGCAGCTCTTTATTCTGGATGAGTTTTGTGGAATTTTGCATAGAGATAGACCAAAACTTACTGCACAAACAACTTTGATCTCGTTAAAACTCATAATATATGCCAAACATTGGTTTAATTGTTTTTTCACATAAGCCGTGTGTAGGACAGGAGTTGCATAGCTAGTGTCAGACTGAGAAATTCAACGCCACCGATCTCCCGGTCTCTAGCTGGTTGTTGTTCTTCTGAGCTGCCATGGCAAGCATTGAATTTATCAACTGACTCGTATGTTTTCCGGTAAACCACAAGGTGATTTCAAATATATATGCGTAAGCTTTCACGGCCGGTGTCCATAGTTTTAAAATTTAAAATTTTCGGGCTGTTTTGCCGTGGTCTGTAGGTTAAGTTAAAATATTTCTACCTAACGTTTCATCCCTTCTGTGAGGGACATCCTCAGGGCCAATGTACTCACGTCGCTAACTCGGAAAGCATTACAACAGTGCGAGCTATAGCCGGTATTTGTACTCAGGCACTGTTGGGCGGGGTCAAGTGAACATGTTCTGGTTTGTTTGTATTTGGCCTGGAGGTTACGGAGTTGGGAAAGTATAGGGAACCAGACGGAGTTTAGTTTAAGTCCTTCGTCTTTGTTAAAGTTATTTGGCTTTTATAAATTTCAATGGCCTCTCTGTATACACGGGGGTGATAATTTTTAGTCGTAGCTATAACCTCTACTTTGTCGTATTGCATTCGGTGGTCGTCCGGGGTGGCAGTTTCTTTTATGTTCTGTGATACGCGTGTTAATGCTGCACTTTGTAGTGCCAATGTAAACTTGGCCACATTTACACGGGATTTTGTAAATACCAGCTTTTAAAAGTGGATCGAGTCGGTCTTTAGCTGATTTGAGGAACTGTTTTATTTTAGTTGTCGGCATGAGTATGGGTTCCACGTGAAGTATTTCTAAAATCTTGCCGATACGATCAGCTATATTTTTTATATATGGCTAGAATATTTATTTTTATATGTCAATACCTCCCTAGGTCTAGTGTTGTTCTTTCTGGGACGTATTGCTCGATCGATATCCTTTTTAGTGTATGTACCCATTATACAGTAGCGTCTTGCGCAGATATTTTAATTTTTGTGGTAAATGTTCTGGGTCAAAAATTCCTTTAGCTCGTTCCATTAGTGTTTTGATGAAGCTTCTTTTCTGTTTGTGATGATGGTTGGATTGTTTAATAAGTTATCGGTCCGTATGGGTTGGTTTTTTTATATACAGCACATGTAAATCTTCCGTTGTTTTTTCTAGTTATCAAGACATCGGGAAAAGCGATTTGACCGTCGGACTCTAATTATTTTGTAAATTGGATGTTTGCGTGTTGGCTGTTCAGATGTTCTAAGAATTTTTGGAGTTCAGTTTTTCCGTGAGGCCATATAGCGAAGACGTCAATGTAACGAAGCCAGACAGTCGGTTTTTCAGTCGCAGTTGCCAGTGCATGTTTTTCAAAATGTTCCATATAAATATTAGCTACCACAGGCCCATGGCAATACTAGACCTAGGGAGTTATCGACATATAAAAATAAAGTATTCTTGCCATATATGAAGTCATAACTTATCGTATCGGCAAGATTTTAGAAATACGACACGTGAAACCCATATACATGCCGACACCTAAAATAAAACAGTTCCTCAAATCAGCTATAGACGACTCGATCCACTTTTAAAAGCTGGTGTTTACAAAATCCCGTGCACATGTAGCCAAGTTTTCATCGGCACTACAAAGTGCAGCATCAACACGCTCATCACAGAACATAAAAGAAACTGCCACCTAGGACAAACAGAAAAATCAGCCGTGGTACATGTTTTATCTTTGGACGACCACCGAATGTAATACGACAAAGTAGAGCTTATAGCTACGACTAAAAAGCATTACCTCCGTTTATACAGAGAGGCCATTGAAATTTATAAAAACACAAATAACTTTTACAAAGACGAAGGACTTACACTCCACCTGGTTCCCTATTCTTTCCCAACTCGTAACCTCCAGGCAAAATACAAACAAAATCAGAACCCGTGCACTTGACCCCACCCAACAGTGCCTGAGTATATATAGCGGCTGTAACTCGCACTATTGCAATTCTTTCCGAGTTAGCGACGTGAGTACATTGGCTCTGAAGATGTCCCTCACAGATAGGGAGGAAACGTTAAGAGAAATCTTTTAACTAAACATGTTTTAAACCTACAGACCACGGCAAAAACAGCCCGAAGTTTTTAAATTTTAAAACTATCATTTCAAATTATTTTGAGATAACAACCACAATGGCGACTTACAATGTTGTAAATATTTTAAGTCCCAGGATTCATAGTATAGCCAACTATTACGGTCAATGTGTATTGGTTTAGTTGTTTTTCAAACAAGCCATGTGTAGGACAGAGTTGGATAGGTAGAGTTAGACTGAAAAATGCAATGCAATAGGCGGGATTTGAACCACGGATATGCCGGTCTCCCAGCCGGTTGCTCTTCCTGGTAAACCACAAGGTGACATACGAGTCAGTTGAGAAATTAAATGCTATGCCAGCATGTTGCCATGGTAGCTCAGCTAGAGAGTGTTATGTGAATGTAACACATCAACCCTTTTATTTTTTCTAGCATGTATGTAAAATGTATGTAGAATTTTCCATCCAAAATTCGATGCCAACATTTCACTGGAGATATGTTTGAGAACCGTGAATTAAAAAAAAAAAAAAAAAAAGGTATGTGTGCATGTCTATAGCAAACGTGCTATTTAAGTTCAGTGTCTTCCGCGGATGCGATACGAAGATTCTTAAGAAATTCCACCCATCGCTATGCACCCTTCATATGAAAATTTTTCGAATAATTTCATTTTCTCAAAAGTGGTTCTAACGCTTTTAATTAAAATATCATATGTTTTAGATAACTTCATAACAGACGCAACGTATATCTTTAATGTTCTGAGAATAGCCTCTGAAGTCTTCTTCAATCTGGATAACTATTGTATAACTAATAAACCGTAGGAAATACAAATAAACTTAATACGCAAATAATGTGGATATCATTAAAACACACAATATATACCACACATTTTTTTTTTTTTTTTTTTTTTTTTGTAGAGTTAACCGTTTCCAAGATTGACCTTGTTATTAGTTTTAATTTAAAGATACTTAAACTTTTCTCAAACGGGAAGTCATATTTCGTTTTATATCTCTTTAGTGTTACTCCCAATCATGTAAAAAGAGCCGAGTTTCGATTGCTTCACATAGCTTCTAAATATTTGAGTATCCCGTTAGCGAAGTGTTTTTATACAGTAAGTGAAGAGAAAGTAAAAGCGTAGTGGAACAATTGTAAACACCACTAAATTCAATATGCAGTTAGATAAGAGTAAATAAATATCCTATAGTGATGTTTACAATCGTAGTAATGTTACAGCAGACTTTTTTAGGTTAACGTTCTTTAACCTGGTTGGTCATATCGGACGGTAAATGAAATTGGCGAAATGATGCTCAAATGAGACCGATGGTCCAGGCAGCTTAAATTTAAGCTACATTTATAATGAGGTGCAAGCGCAAGACTTTGCAGGATCTACCTGCATGGGCAATACTTACTGAAAGAGGTGGATACACTGTGCAACCTGTACCCCCATGCTTATACGTACTATAAAAGGTATTAAAGCTCCTAGTGTTTCTTCAAGAGTTTGAAAACTCCAAACTTTATTCTTGCGTTTCGTACACAGAGAAAGAATTTTGCATTTCTTCTTCTACATTGCCTGCTGTTCAACAACAGACGATGGCAATGCGAGATTTCACAGGACATCCATGCTCTTCTATTCGGCCGTGCTGCGCCGTCTCTCGTTTCCCTGAAGAGGTTCTGCTTACGAATCCTCCATTGATTTAATAGATGTAACAACCATCTGAGCCTAGTTTTCTTGGCTCTCACAGGTCGTAAGGTGCAAAGAGATAAGCCATAGTTTATTAAATATGTAGCTTTATTTTTTTGCAGTCTCTATGCTTGCATTCATTTTCAATATTTTTGGATAAACAATCATTGAAACGTCACTGCCGCGAGCGTCAGTTGTTAGTTTGTAATTTTATAATCTATTTATTTGTAAAAGATTGAGTGCATTTTCATATACGTTATTGTTGGTTATATTATTCAATTTGAAACTTGTGGAGAGCATTTCATTCATCTTCTCAGGATGAGGGAAAACTGCGGAAGAAAGCCTTTTACGGGTAAATCACTCTAGCCGATATTCGAACTTTCGAATATGACGTACACATTCTGCCCCCCCCCCATAATACAGAGGCGGGAGTACGGTATATATTTTTTTGTTCTTATCATCTCGTTAATATTTACTCCGGTTAATGCTTTCATGCAAATTTCGAAACTGTTGATAGCCGTTCTTTCAAATATTTAATATTGATTGTTAGTTTTATGCCTTAATTCAGTAAAATCTGAAGTGTCCCATTCAGATAAATTTCTCTATCCGTTCTGCAAACAAACTATTCTTATGAAATGTTATTCTTTTCTCTACATCATCCTAATCGAAATAAACATTAGTACAAATGCTCTTATGTCTGTTTTAACGTGATATACATTTTCTGTGCAGTAATTTGATGCCTATCTATTACATTTTACCTTCTATAGATATGTAATATATACTAACTAGAAGAAGTAAAGATATCTAAAGATATATGAAATTAATTATATTTTAGCTTTAGTACTTTCCATACAGAACATTGCAGCACGAATGATCCATGATGACAAAACACATGTAATAGCTAAGCTAATGTGGTAACACAACTTCACTTTTAATATAAATGAAACTGAACATAGCATAAGGCCTAAAAGACTCATATATTATGTAACGTATGCTGCTTCAATTTTAGTATAAATGAAACTGAACATAACATAAGGCCTAAAAGACTTATATATTATGTAATGTATGCTGCTTTACTACAAGTGTGTGAAATAAAACTACCTTCAACGCTTTACGCTATGTTGTGTGGTTGTAAAAGTTAGATAGTAAGCAAATGTTTATTTAGCTCTTTTACATATAAAACAAAGCCCCCATATTCAGTGTTTGTTCTGCTTTTCTGTCTTATAACAAATATTTCATAAATACTCCGTAAGGCCAAAAAGTAAAAAATGTATTTCCAGTACACATTGCTAAAAGCCTTAACACTACCTCTAAATTTATGTATGTATTAAACACACATTTGCTCACAATAAAGTGTTACTAAGCAGTTTTAGTAATATCTCTAAATTATTTTTGTTCTATAAGGTGCAAAAAGCATCGGTTCTATTCACATGACTTTCTCTGTCTGTTCTGCAAACAAATTATTCTTCAAAATACTGTCCTATTATTAAAATAATGATAATCAAGATAAGCTATAATGATAATGGTCCTGTTAAATTGTTACTTATAAGTAGAAGGAAAATAAGGGAATACGCTAGACTAAGGCGACAGTCAAGTGTTTTTTAAAGGTGTCGCTATGCCATTTTCATTCAAATTCGCAAAGCAAAAGAGAAGTGAAACTAATGAGGTTTACTGTTTGAGAAAAGTTTAAGTATTTGAGAATTAAAACCAATAACAAGGGAAATCTCTAAAATGACTGGCTCTACAAATAAAATGTAATTAACATAAATTTAGTGTTTTAACGAGCTCTGCATTTTGTCTGTCTCTTCGGTTTACCAGTTATGTAAAATACATTCAGAATGATGAGAACTTCTGAGGCTATTCCCAGGAAATTCAAGGTATAATATTTATTTACCATATAAAATATTTAAACATGGAATTTTATCAAAATCGTTAGAGATTTTCCATGCAAAGGGTAATTTGGGGGTAGGATTTTGTTGAACAATTTTGTATCGTATCCTTGGGAGATACTAAACTTAACATACCAAGATTTGAACCACGGATCTTCCGGTCTATAGTCGGTTGCTCTGCCACTGAACTATCATGGCAACTTGCCAGCATAGCATTAAATTCTTCTAATGACTCGCATGTGTCCCGGTAAACAACAACGGGGTGAGATCACTATGGCATTGTATTTTTCAGTCTGACTCTACTTATCCAGCTCCTATCCTACACATGGACTGAGTGAAAAAAATAATTTAAATTAACTCTAATTGACAATAATAGTTGGCTATATTATGAAGCTCGGAGTTTAGAGCACTTATGATATTGTAAGTCGCCATTAGAGTATGTCATCTCAAAATAATTTGACATCACTTTGTTGATTCGGGGAGTCCTAAAATTTATATATCCGATGAAATCTCCACATCGAATGTTTTGGATGGAATACAATGGCATTGGGGTACGTCATCGCAAATAATTTGAGATCACCTTGTGGTTTCAGGAGTCCTAAAATGTATATATCCGGGAAATCTCCGCATCGAATGTTTTGAATGGAATACAATGCCATCTCTACTTAGTATGTACATAGAGGAAGTAAAAAGCTGATATGTGTGTTCATTCACACGCCTTTCTCTACATATCTGTGAGAAATCATTATTACAAATCTTACTCTTTTATCTAATTCATGATAATCGATATAAACATCAGCAGAGATTGCCTTATTACTTAATTTCTTATAAGCTGAAGGGAAATAAGGGAATACATAGACTAAAGCGATGGTCACATCTTTTAAAAGTAGTTGTATGGAATTGAAACTCGTTTCTTTACATAGCCAGGAGTTTAGAAATTCCCGAATGGGAAAAATTAAAATATTTCAAACCTCAAAACATAAAAGGAACATCTTGGAAATGGTAAATTCCATGGAAAAAGTATATGATATACATTGTGAGTTTTAACAAAATCTATATTTTTGTGTATTAAGATTCTGTATATCTTTTATTGTTTTCCTTATCATGTAAATATCTTTAATACTCGGTATTTTAGTCGAAATCGTTAGAGTCATTTTTGTGAAAATAGGAATTTTAGAATTTTTCCCTTTAAAGAGGAGTTTGGGGTGGGGGAGTTTAATAAAAATCTTCGTGTCCCAGTCTTGGAAGATACTAAACTTAAATGCCAAGTTTGGTATTTCACCGACTTTAGATACAAGGACATACATGGACATACACACACACACACACACACACACACATACACCTACACGGCCTTTTTTTTTTTTATTTACATTTGCTGTATTTGAATATAGGGGACGCGTATTTCCTGTGAAATCTCGGTATCGAATTTTTGGGTGTCATGCAACACTTCTCTATCTATGTATATACTATGTGAATTAAGCAAGAAAGAAGATTAATTTCCTTTCGTGTGCAATACTGTCATTTCCTTACACTTTTACAGCTAATGCATTTCAAAACCTATAACAATGTGGTTTCTGCACGCTCAGCAGGATAATAAAGTATTTTTATCTCTTGGATGTATTACCTACATTAATTGTGTTTTTACCTTCTCTATACTACTATGTACATAGTGTATAGAGAAGCTATTTCACTCCACTAAAAATTCGATACCGAGATTTCACCGGAAATATATGTTTTGGGGTCCCCTGTATAAAAAAAGTATTTTCAGAAGAAGGTCCGTGTGTGTGTGTCCATGTATCCGTGAACACGTAACTCAAAAACGAAATGTCGGTAAAATACCAAACTTGGTATTTAAGTTTAGTACCTTCCAGGGATGAGACACGAAGATTTTGAGAAAAATCCTCCCATCCCAAAATACCCTTTACATGGAACTTTTTTCGAAAAGTTTTATTTTATAAAAAATGGCTCTAACAATTTTGATTAAAATATCGTATATTAAAGATATTTACCTGAAAAATAAAATATACATTTTGAACTTTCTGGGAATAGCCTCTGAAGACTACTTTATTCTGGGTCAATTTATGGAATTTTGCATAACTGCTAAACCGTAAGAGATGGGCAAAAACTTACCACACAACAAATGTAGAGCACTTTAAAATACACAATTTATGTCATATACATTTTTATCGTGGAATTGATTGTTTTTGAGATATTCCTTGTTTTTGGTTTCAGCTGTAAAAACATACTTTTCTCATACTGGACTTTGTGAGCTCCTGTCCATACAAACAAAGGAACTTAAGTCACATAGCAACCAGCTTTTGACTGTCATTTTAACCTATGGTACTACCTTATTTCTCTTCTACTTACAAGGAAGCAAGTAATAAGACTATTTCTGCTATTTTTTTCTCGATTAGCATGAAGTAAATATAAGCATAAGATTTTTAACGATAATTTATTGCAGAGATATAGAAAAAGTCATGTGAATGGAACACATCAGATTTTTAATAGTGTTTAGCGCCTGCTTTTACTAAAAATGGCACCGCGGGCGATGACACTGGAATGAAGATGGAGCACCGGTGGAATGCGATGGCAGGGGAAACCGGAGAAACCGAAAAAATCCGCCCTTGCACCGCTTTGTACACCACAAATACCAAATGCGGTTGCTTCGGATAAACTCGAGCCGTCAACGTGAGAGGTAAGTGGTCTAACCATTCGGCCACGATGCGGCCATATTAGCTGTTGTGACCAATGTAAACTCTTACTGTTAATGTACTGACGATTTGGTAAAGGGAAATTACTTGAAAGATTCTTGATTGTCCAAACTTTCTTGACAGTTTGTTCCTGTTCTGAATATGTTAGGTAATGAAATATCCAAGATAGAGTAAATGCATCGCCCTCCATGCTGTAATGGTTACCATGCTAACTTCATATACCCCGGGTCGCAGTTTCAAACCCTTGCGGATTACGATGGAGGTTAATCCAGTGTCGTAGATTTAAAGACCCTCAAGCCTGATAAAAGGGCCTCAGAACAAATTAAGCGGTCTTTCACACCCAGTATAGAATTAAGTATTGAGTAAGTAACTAAAGTAAATACTGAAAACATAAAACATTAACTTTATTTGATCTAACAGTATCTTGCTGAGAAGAAGGTATTGTTCTCTCTACTTCACGCTGCTCCAGATAATTTTTGCATTATTGCTTTTATTACATACCTACTCCCTTGTAGAAACGAAAGATTAAAGGACCACAGTAGGTTTAAGAAATAGACTAAGATTTTAAGGGTTGGTCGCTGTGTATTTTGAAACTCGTTCTGTTTGCTAGAACAGGAACATGTAAAATCATAAACATCCCATTTGACGAAAGTATACGAGCTTTGAAATTGAAACCAATGGCAAGGAATATCACGTAAGTGTTTAACTCTACTAAAATGTATTTGGCATAAACTGTGTGTTTTAAACATCTATATTTTTGTGCACTAGGTTTTAGTCTTCTAAGGTTTACCAGTTATGCAAATGTTATCCTGCATGGATACGATTTCGCAATTATTCACAGAAAATTCTATATTCATTTTGTTTGTGATAAAAATGTTTTAAACATAAGATTTTTTAATCAACTTTTCAGGGTATCAAAATTTACAAACATGTTATCGCATAAAGCTTAGTTTGGGGTAAGGGGATTTGTTTAAATCTTTTTGTCGCACCTTTGGAAGATATTGAATTTAAATATCAAGTTTGCTATTTCACCGACTTCTCGTAATTATACTCTTCTCTCTCTCTCTCTCTCTCTCTCTCTCTCTCTCTCTCTCTCTCTCTCTCTCTCTCTCTCACTCACACATGGACTTTTTTTTAAAAACGTATTTTTGCACCCAGATTTTCAAAACGTGTGTATTCGGTGATATCTCGGTATCAAACATTTGGATGGAATACAATACTTCCCCTGCTTTCTCTGTGCTGTACAGAAAGTTGCCTTAAACGTAACTGTTATTTAGACCATGTCTGTTTCCAATTCTTTATGAAATAACATTTAAACTATGAAGTTCATTAATAAAGAGCTTTTACAAAATTATAAAACTGTAACATAATAGTCTGATGTCTTACACACACATGATTTTCTCTCATTGTTCTACAATCAAACTTTTAACAAACGATTAGTCTTCTTTCTACTCCATTATAATCGAGATAAACAATAGCATAATTTTCTTACTACCCAGTTCTTATAAGTAGAAAGAATGTATTAACCTAAGGTGATAGTCAACTGTTTTAAATTCGCTTCTTCGTTTGGCCAGAGATAAAACAAAAGAAACACAGGTAACTTCCTGTCTGAGAACCATTGAAACAAATAACAAGGAATATCTAGAACATGGTCAAATCCACGAACAAAATACATATGACATAAATTGTATGTTTTTGTGTCGTAAGTTTTTGCCTCTTTTAATCTTCACCAGTTATACAAAAGGCGTCAAGAAAAAAGAAGTCTTCAGAGAGTATTCCCATAAAGTCGAAATATATATTTTACATGTAAATAGCTTTAATATATGACATTTTAATCAAAATCATTAGATCCATTTTTGGGATAATCAAAACCATGTAGATAAATTAAAAAGGAAGTTTCAACACCACACTCAGAGTAGTTACACATAAACAGATACTGTTTTTTTAATTTCCGGGAGTATCAAAACTGTATTTGTTGTGAAATCTTGGTATAGAATATTTCCTTTGTTTACTATGAGTAAGTAGAGAAAGTAACACCAAAAATTCTGAATTTTCTTTTAACTCTGAAACAAATTATTGTTAAAAAGCTTATTCTTTTCTCTACTTCATTCTGATCCAGATAAAATATTAGCAGCAATACTCTTGTTACTTGTATCATGTAAGTGGAAGATAAGTAAGAGTATAAATTAGGCTAAAGCCATAGTCAAATTGTTTAAAAGCTGGTTACTAATGCATGGTCCCGCACGAGAATAGCTTTAGCATTTTAAAACTGAAATCAATAATAAGAATATCTCGGAAATGGTGAACTCCGCGAAAAAACTGTATATGACACATAAATTGTGTGTTTTAACGAAATCTGCATTTTTATGTATACGTTTCTGTGTATCTCTTACGGTTTTTAGAGGATATGCCCAGAATATTCAGGATATACATTTTAATTGTCATGTAAATATATTTAATACGATTTGGATACAGTATTTGGAGGCATTATTGAAAAAATTAAAACGTTTCTATATTTTTTCCATATAAGGTATATTTTGGAGCTGGAGGATTCTCCTCAAATTCTTCGAGTCATAGCCTTGGAAGAATGCTTAACTTACATACCAATATGGGATTTTGTCGACTATAAGTTCATGGACACACACCCCTACTCGGAGCTTTTTCTAAAAATACCTTTTATGGATTCAGGGGATCCTAAAACGTTTATTTCCAGTGTGTATCGAATTTCGGAAGGAATTTAATACTTTCTCTACCTATGTACTAAGTAAAGAAAGTAAAAGGAATATTTTTATTCCTTCAGCGTTCCCTATCTTAAAACAACATAAATGTGCACAAGGATGTAATGGGTGAGAATATTTTCAAACTAGCTGTACCGAAAACGATCCTTAGCAGGTTCATTGAAGCGTTGAAATAAAGGGAAATCCCAGAGACCACCCTTTTGTTATCACGAGGATAAAGGAACAAAGAAGTAAAACTTCATTTATAAATCTAATCGAATTACTCGAAGCAATACAAACGCACAAGGTTCCGGAAGAATAAGTAAAAAGGAACTCCAAGCTACGAGAACAATAGAATAACGATTTTCAGTCTGCGATTCTTCAAGGTTTCAGTTAAGACGCTAGAGGTACAAGGGTTTGTAATATTGATTGACTTCATGACAATGATGTAGATACAAATTATTGTGCTTCATAGAGTTACTAGCTGACTTAAAATGGCTTTGCACTTAACAGAATTGTCCGGTGAACCCTCTTATAAATGTATACTGACTATGAATAGTAACATATAAAAACCATGTTCTATTCACATGAATTTCTCTACTTGTACTGAAAAAAAACCATTCTTACAAAATATTCTTTTATCTACATCAGGGATGTTTAATAAGTCTTTAAAAAGATAGAGAAAATTATTTTTTGTAGATTATTTTTAATTTTTCAACATGATCTTCTTTTAGTTCGATACAATTTTCCCAGTGTTTCTCGAACTGTTTTAACCCTTCCAAAAAGTAGAATCTCAATATAAGGCAGCTGCTTAGAAGATGACCTTCGTTAGACCTGAATCTTTTTCTGCCGAGACATTTTTTAAAGTTTGGAAATAAAAAAGTCGAACCCTAATTCTAAAAGTTTCGCCAACGAAACTGCGCAGGTGTGCAACCTTATTTTGTGCAGATGATGGCGTTTCTTCCTGATTTCTTGGTTCAAGCGGTGTAATAACGATGCATAATATGCTCCATTTATCGTTCTTCCTTTTTGCAGGTAACAAATGTAGATGATTCAGCGTGCATCCCAAAAAACCGAGGTCATCACCTTGTCTGCAGATTTCACCACCTTTTCATTCTTCGGAGCCGGTTCGCCTTTTAAAAATCCACTGTTTTGTCTCCGGAGTGTAGTAGTGTATCCATATTTCATCCAAGTTTATGGATAAAACAAAAACTCGTCAGGGCTGGGACGGAAAATTACCAAGTCAGCTTCCGAATCGATCACACGATTACGTTTATTCTCCAATGACAGCAAACGCGGCATTCATTTTGCCGAGACCTTTGACAAACCTAATCTTTGGTGCAAAATTGAGGACACTGTACTTTATGATATACCTACTATCTCGCAAACTTTGATTCGTTGACCACTCAAAACCATATCCTGGGTTTTGTCAATCATTTTGGAGGAAGTCTACTACTGGGCGTCCGGAACGATGGTCATGATTTGTTGATGTTCGGCTACATTTAAATTCTTTTAAACTTAGCCTCCCTCATTTCCCTTCAACTTACAAGGGAGCAAGTAATAATACCCTTTTAGCTAATCTTTTCTCGATTAGCACTAAGTAAATAAAGAATAAACTTTTTAACAATATATTGTAGAGGTGTAGAGAAGGTCATGTGAATGGACCACATCAGATTTTTTGGTTAAAGTTCACAGATGCGTGACTTAAGGCTAGTATCTTCTATGGATATGATACGCAGTTTTTCATGAAAATTCCACCACCCCTAAGTATCCCTTAAATGAGAAAATGTTCAAACATTTTTAATTTTTCAAAAACATTTTTAAATTTTTTATTGAAGTGCCGTATGTTTAAGATATCTTCAGACAAGTTAGATGTATATTTTGAAATTTCAGGGAAAATCTTATGAAATTCTCTTCATTATGGATGGTTTTTGCGTAGTGGTATATCTAAAAGATAACCAAAGTTTACTACATAAAATGGGATCTTATTACATAGCTTATCGAAATATATATTTTGTGAAGTTAATAATATCCGAGATTTTCTTTGTTATTAGTTTAAACTTTCCAATGCTTATATTTTTCTCAAATGAGAAGTCGTTATTCGTTTTTCTTTTCCTTGGTTAAAGAAAGAAAAAAAAAACACGGAATTTCAAATCCAGTTAACAACCAGTTCTTAAAATATTTGATTGTCAACTAAGTCTAATGTATTTCCATAACCCCATAGTATTTACAAAGAAATATGTAATAGCGTTATTACTTCAAAATATATTACCGCGATTAAAGTTAAGCGGATAGAAGAATAAGACGATTAATAATAGTTCGTTAAAGAATGAGTAGAAAAAATAATGTAAAATTAACATTATAATAAATGTATATATTTTTACTTCACAAGTACATATGTATAATGTGCAGAGTAGGTAGAAAATTTATTTCCTTCTAATAATGTCACCGGAAATACTCAAAAAATATTTTTAAAAAAATGTTCGTGTTTCTGTCTGTCGGTCAGTGTGTGTATATGTATCTATGGGTGGTATAAATGAAAAGAACGTTAAATACCAAGCTTGGTATTTGAGATCAGTTCAAAAATCTAGTTTTCTTAAAATTGACTCAAACGCTTATAATTAAAATAGTATATCTTTGATATTTTCCTAAAAAACTAAATATTTATCGTGTTTTCCAGAAAAAGCAGCTTTAGACCATTTTATCTCAATTAGCATAAAATAGACTGAAGAATAGGCTTTTTAGTAATAATGATAGAGATGTACAGAAAACATTATAGAAGATTCCTTAAAGGTTTGAATGGCAAAAATCTCCGAATTATAAATCAATTCTCTGAAGCTTAGAGTGGACAGTTTAAAACTTTAAAACTTAAAGATTGTTTAAGCTCTGAGCTCATATGCGGTTCATTAAGAATCCAGCCGATCCAATCTATGTCCTTCTTAAGCTGATGAGGAAACTTCTTGTGTCGTTAACTTCAGGCGAATCCAGGTTGATTAACTTGCTTCTCCTTTTTTAACGAACAAAATTATAAGGCTCTAAAGAACAGAATTAAATCTTTCAAAACAAAGCACTGGACTTCGTAATTACATAGTTCATTATGTTTGTTTCAGTCTTATTATGATGGCACTCTTGAACAGAAGAAAACACAAACTAAATTTGGATTTTGTATCAGGTTGTAAACAGAATTAGAAGGAAAGTATCACAAGATAATGAGGACTAAACAACATCTCTCCATAAACATCAACAACCTTTTGTCGTGTTTGAAATGAAGGGATTCCAGGAAATATTTAGATAAAAAGTGTATCCTCTCTTTAGAGCTATCTGGTGTGCTCCTAATAGACGATCGGATATTAACAAATTTACCGGAAGAATATCCTCAGGGGGTAAAACATTTTGCAACAAATGTAGAGTAATTAAAAGACATTGCACACTGTTTCTGTAAATATAAATTTGAGCTGAGAAATGGAAATTTCCTGAGAACGACGTTACACCCTCTACTATGGATGAGCTGGCGCCGTATTAACGCACATGACTCTCATTGAGAAAGTCCCGGGTTCGAACCATGGAGACTGCTCCTCTGACCTATGTATGTTTCTGGTTTTTCTGGGTCACCAGGCGAATACTGGGATGATTCATCTTCTTTCATAATAGCAGGAGTTGCGGGGCTTCTCTGTTCGTTCTATATCTTTTACCCCCCTTTCTTTCTCCACTCTCACACATGTACCACAAATACTTTCTTTACTGTATGTCTGGAATGTTAATAGTATGTCTATGATCACGGAATAAAGGTTTTAATATTATATAATAATATTATTTAATCATTCATTTTATAAACAATGTTATAACTGTCTTTCTTCATTTGATGCAACTGTATTTTTTATTTACTTACTTTATGTCCCTTTATAACTATAGGTGTTATCCTTAGCTAATTTTACTTTCTCACTTAGTACATAGGTTAAAGAAGGTATTGCATTCCGCCCAAATATTCGATACTGAAATTTCAGGAAATTCCCGTTTTAGGGTTACCTTTATACAAAAAAAAAAAAAAAAATAATAAATAGAGACAAGTGTGGGCGCACGCGCGAGTGTTGTGTGTTTATAAACACGATAACCCAAAAACGAAACATTGGTAAATTACCAAACTAGGTATTCCAGTTTAGTATTTCTCAAGGAGAGCGGCGCCGTGGCCGAGTAGTTAGACCGCTCGTTCCCAAAACGGTGGCCCAGGCTCGATCCCAAGCGCCCGCTTATGGGATTTGTCGTGGACGCAGAGATTGCCGATTCTGGTGGCCGCGCTCGCTAAAGTGTCTCGCTTTGGCGCTTCGTGGTGCACAGGATCGTGGGTTCGAGTCCCGCCTTGGGCATGGGTGTTTCTGTGTTTGTAAATGTGTGTATGTTTGTGTATGTATATGGAAAAGGAAAACGATAAGAATAACGAGGTCTACTAAGGAAATATAGTAAACTGGAAAAAATGCAGAAAAAAGGAATGCAGCGCCGGAGTCCTGACAAGCCTCCGGAACTGTATTAAAAAAAAAAAAAAGAGGCATCTGGGTGGGTCTTCTCCGGGGCCCCCGGTTTCCCCCACCTCTCATTCCACCAATTACTTCATTATCACCTTTTCTATCATCCTTTTTGCTTGCATTTCATATAAACTAGTTTCTCCGGCTCATGCCTGCCTACGGGCCGACCACTCATTCCAGTTTCTTCATTCTGTGATTTCGTGCCGTTGGTTTTCAAAAGGGTTCCGACCTTTAGGCTTCCGATTGTAAGTCCTAGAGGGTATCATTACTAAATACGGAGACGGGACGACTACGACAACGCAAAAAAAGAAAAAAAATTCCAAGGATTCGAGACGAAGATTTTACGGAAAATCCCACAGGTAACAACTTTCGAAAATTTTGATTTGCTCAAAATACTAAAGATTTTGATTAAACTATCATTAATTAAATATATATGTATATATACGTAGCTGTAGATGTGGATGTAATGCCTTAAAACACACACTTTGTCAAATACATTTTTCTTAGATTTACCCATTTCCGAGATATTCGTTGTTATTTTTTCAGTTTTAAAATATGCATGCTTTTCTCATCCGGGAATTTGTCAGCTTTTTTCCATGCAAATAAGCGTTTTTCGACCACATAGCGACTAACTTTTAAAAGATTTGACTCTTGCTTTAGCCTACCGTATTCCTTATTTCCCTTTTATTTGCAGATGTAAGTAAAAATGCCACTTATGCTAATCTTTATCTTGATTAGCATGATGTATACACAAGAATAATCTTTTAACAAGAATGTGGCCGAGATGCAGAAAAAATCATATGAATTGGAATACAACAAATTTCAATTCTTCATATGTTCTGCAGTTCATGTCGTTTCTTTATTTGATCTAGTTTCAAATGCCTCTTCTTTCTGATTTTAGTTTTGCCCAAGTGTTTTCACATTCATTATGCTCAGCGAAGAATTCATTATACACGATTAAATAATTGCGTCTTTGTGTGAGCCAAAACTACAAATACTATACTTGACAATATTTGAGGTATGATAAAAACAAAATAAACCACATAATGGGCAAGAAACGGGTTCAGATTTCGTTCTTTTTTTCAGTTCGTCATTACCATGGATACAGTTTTGTTGAATAAAACATCAGTAATATTATTAATACTGCTAAATGAATCTATATACAAATCATAGCTCTATCACTAAATGATAACTGCCAGCTGATTCAATGCTATTATGAAAGTAAGGTCTGAGAAAATGTATAGCTTCTAACGATTTAAGAGCAGACCATGTTCCATTCGTAAAGTTACCAACAAAGTGACTGCCGCGATCTCCGGATCTCAAACCAACCGACTTTTGGTTGTGGAGTTAGTTACCTTAAAGAACGAGTTTTCTTGAAACATCCAACAATCCGACAGCAACTAAAAGACTATCTCGTAAGAAATTGCTAATATTCCAAGACAGAATCTGCAAAATGTTGTGCATGGAATCGCAGAAAATAAGTGTACGTTGAGCAAGAGAACGGAGGATATTTTCCCAAAGTGTTTCCGATTCCAAATATATATATAAATTAATCGCTGAAATGTATATACGCGTATCACTTCCGAATGACTGCATCAAATTGAATAATTCTTTTTTGTGTGTGTTTATTATTGTCACGACAAGGTTTGTAGGAAAGAAAATGTTTAAAAATTGTTCGGGAAAGTATTTAAAATCTCACAATATAAATAAAAACCGTGCCAAGCAAACGCATTTTGGTTAATAGCCACCAGATGGCAGTGGTATCACGGTTATTTTTTGCTAAATGGTCGTAGTACTGCTATATTCTTCCTTCCCCATTCAATATTAAAGGTAACGCAGCAGTTTATCGACACAATGACGCAACGCAGCAGTGAAATTCAAATACATTATTGTATATTAAATGTCTTTCCTTGCTCCTATTGTTCAAAATAAAGCAGCAAAGAAGCTTTGCTTGCGACTAGCACCTAGAGTAAATACTTATTTATTTTCCATTAGATGGCTGAAGTAGTATTTTTCCTCCTCATCCAATGTTAAGGTAACGTAACAGTTTGTCGAGATGACACAACGCAGCAGTGTAATCCAAATACATTTTATGTATTAACTGCCCTTTCCTTACTCCTATCGTTTAAGTAAAGAAGCTTTCCTGGTTCTGAAAACCTAAAACACGTACTTATTGTTTGCCACCAGAAGGCCGTAGTACCTACTGCTCTATTTTTCTTCCCAATTCAATGCTAAGGGAATGCACCCGGTTATAGAGACAATGACGCAAGAAAACTGTGAAAATCAAATATATTTCTTATGTATTAACTATCGTTCCTTTGGTCACATCGTTTAAATAAAGAAATAACTATATTTTTGTTTAATTATTTAAAATAACAATTTATAAACAATGCACATAACGATTAATCCTCCTAGGAATTTGAAAAAATCGGGGAATTGACGGAATTCGTTTTAGGTTTAACTTCCTATTGCAGACGTTGGTTATTATTTGACGCTATGTGGTAAATGAGCTAACTAAAGAACATGAAGATACCCGCTTCACCAGCACACTGCAATTGCGGTGCTCTTAATGCACTTGATCAAGTAATATTTTGGGTTAAATGGAGAAATTTAATACATAAAGGCTATCATCAAATAAAAGCTTATCAATTGCCCAACTAGATCTACTTGCTCTTTAGTTATGTCATTGTTAGCCTTAAAAATGGATGTTTTGATATAAAAGAAAATAAAGAAAGAGGTGACAACATTAGGAGTAAAGGAGAGAAAGAGATTTGGAAGAAGCATGAATGTTGCTTTGTGACTTTCTCCTTAATGTAATTCATTACCAGCGTTTACCCCCACACTATGGATTCGCTGTCATTACTCTTATTATGCCAACGACATTGTTATGGTTGCCCACGCTGATAACTGCATATGTCATCCTTTCCACACTACCTTATGGGTGCTCTGACTTCGTCCTTTTCGCAATACCAACTACATATATATATATGCTTTATTGGCAGATCATTGCGGTTCATTGCTCTTTTCAGATGCAAAGGCAATAGAAAACATGCAATGGGAAAATTCCTGTCGACACTTCTACTGACCTCATTTCGTTTCCATCAAAATGTTGTCACTTCACAACGTCAAAGGAAAATTAATATCGAAAGTGTTCCCAAATATTGGTGCAAACTACAAAGCTATGCTTGGTTAAGCGAACGAGCCATTTTAGCAGCAACTTATAAGGATATAGATAATTTGAATGTAAAAATTAAGGGTAAAATTATTGGACAAATGCATTCATTTAAGTCGATCAATTCCATTACCAATGCAAATGAAGTCGTCATATCTAACTGAATTCCTAAATTCACTGGATTTGCCAGGATTCCCGCCACACAACTTACAGCTCAAATTTTACTCGGTGATAATCATACTACGCAACATCAACCAGCGGAAATTATGCAGCGGACAAAACTCACTGTTAAAAAATTATGCACATTTTGATTTAAGTTTCTATAACATAGGAAGGTTCAAAGGCGAGGATATGCTTATTCCAAGAATATTGCTAATGTCAACCGACTTTCCTTTTGAATTTAAGCTCGCCTTGCATTCTCAATGACAATAAATGCCAAGGTCAATCGTTAGAAGTGTGTGTAATATACCTTGAATTGTATTTTCTGGAGTACGTTGCGTACTCCAGATTCGGCAAACTATCGGCGCTATTTTTTTTTTCTCTCCGGAAGGAAAGTTGTACATTACAAGGCATACAATAAAGTGTTGTCAAATTATGTAATTGTAATTTAATTCACTGCATGGTGTACTGTAAACGATCGTTAGGTACACAACCCGTGCGAAACCGGGGCGGGTAGCTAGTAATATAATATGTATAAAGCTTAAAACGACTTTTGATAGATCCACGATGGAAACGCAATAATCTGCTGTTGTCACATTGTCGGGAGCAGCAACGCAACGGATTTTGTCTCCATCTGACTACAATACCTACGCCCGACCCACTTGTCCCGTAACTGTTAATTCCTTTTCCCATCCTACGCACTCATGTTGTGGCCGATGTATTTATTGACATAGTTTTGATCTAGTGTGTTGCGAAGAAAATCATGGTAAACAAGAGTTAAATTCTGTGTGTCTATATTGTGCCTTTAACTTATTTACTACCATCACATTTAGCAAACAATAACTCTGTCAAAATGTTACAAAAGAGAAAAATCTCTCTGAACAAAATCTGCATCTGATTTCCAAATTCGCTTGAATTAAATTCTCTGCATACAGCATTTCAAAGCGTTTGTTCTCGCGTTTGGAATAACAATGCTTTGTTATTTTCGCCTATTGTATAGTGTTATTGAGGATTTATCTGTCGCTATTGTTATTAAAGGCACAAAGTACATAAATCACGATAACCCCTACTGTATGTGTTTTTCTTTCAGTGTTTGTTATCTACTTCATTTAAAAGTTTTATTTGTCATTCAGCATTTAGATATTATTTTGTTTTGAACTTTCAACAACCAATTTTGCAACAAGCATGTGTTGACAGTTAACATCATGTATCAATATTTTGCAACACCTTTTACCAACGTTTCCCTTTAAATGTGAGTATGCCAATCTATGTTTCCAAATTAACCTCATCATTACATTCAGATATTTGGCTTACTTCTACAAGAATTCTTTTAACTTTCAGTGCAACGTACCTCTAAGTAGGTACATAATAGTATGAAGAGAAGGTAATTCGATGTTGAGATTTCATCGGAAGTATGTTATGCGGCTCCCTAGAAAGAGGTCTCTGTGAGTGTACGAACAACATTAGCTCAAAAACTAAAAGTCCGTTAAATATCAAACTTCGTAATTAAATGCAACATCTTTTAAGGATGCGCTACATAAATATTCAAGAAAATACGTCGACCACAAAATAGGCTTTACATGGGAATATTTAGAACTTTTTGATTTTATGAAAAGCGACCCTAAATATTTTGATTAAAATACATCTGTATGACACATTTATTACAAATAATATGTATATCTTGTATTTTTTGGGAGTACCCTTTGAAGCACGACTTGTACAACTAATAAACTGTAAGGTATAGATAAAAACTTACTACGTAAAGCTTATATTTCGTCAAATTACACAATATTTGCTGAGCGGCTAATCAGTTTTGAGATATTCCTTTTAATGGAATTCAGTTTTACAATACTCATATTTTTTCTCAAATATTAAGTCGTTATTCGTTTTTATTTCTGCGGTCAAGCAAAGAGAACGGCATTTCAAAAAAAGCACAAAGTGAGCGGCTTTTAAAATCTTCATAAAGTTACAATTAAATCCACCTTCAATTATATTTTCAATAATAATCCATATTATAAATAAAAAGCTTTGACTATCTCTTTAGGGTATTGTATTAACTTCTTCTTGTACAAGGAAATAATATACAGTAAAACCATTTCTGATCATTTATATCCTGTAGAGATGTCTTCCAGGCGTCATTGCGGGATCAGTCTATCGCGACCCGCCATTGTGCTAAGGCTCTTTCAGGCACTCCCAGTGGTTCAGGGATTAATGGATTGGGTTCAGGCAGCGGCGAAAGTATTCAATCTTGAACCGTTAGGAACCTCTTCTATGCTTTCGCCCATCGTCATCCGCAATTGGTCACCCTTCTCCTAACTTATGTGACCCTCCCTACCTGGGATCGCGAAAGTTGTTATAAAGGAATCTAGAGCCCACAGCCGGTATTCTGCTCCAGTGACTGGGGACCCATCCGTGAGTCAATTCAATCCAATCTAATCCTGGATCAAAGACCCGTTTATATCTGTCCGGCATCGCCTTATTCCACCTAGAAACCTAGAAGTATACCTGAAGTTTGACAAGGAGACGGAAAAAGTCACACTAGGAAGGAAAATCATAGCAGGCGAGAAACAATCATAGCATCCAATTTTTTATTGTTTTAACATTTATAAAGTCGAATTAACCTATACTCACATCGCGACTTTACAATTATTTGTACATGGAAGATTACTATTATAATAACATATTATACCATTTTACTTTCCATACACGTCACTACGTGTATGGAAAGTAGGTATTCCACCCAAAAATTCGATTTCGAGATTTTACAGAAAATATGTTTGGAAGTTCCCTGAACCCAGAAAAGTATTTTTGAAAGAAAAAAAGCCCAAAATGCATAGCTCAAAATCGAAAAAACTTTTAAATACCAAATTTCGTATTTAAGTTTAGTATGTTGTAATAATGGACACAAAAGTATTAAAGAAAATCTCCCCTCCCCAACTTCCTTTACGTGAAAAATATATTTAAAATTTTATTTTGCTCAAAAATGGCCTTAACGATTTTGATTAATACACCGTAAATCAATGATATTTACTTGGAAAATAAAATATATGTCTTTAATTTTCTGCTAATAGCGTCTGAAGGCCTCGTCATTCTGGATGGATTTTACATGATTCGAGATAGACCCAAACTTACCACACAAAAGATACAAATCTCGTTAAAACACCCTTCCTTCCTTTCTTCCGTTAACCCTAACCGTTTCCAAGGTATTTCGTTATTGGTTTCAATTTTAAGCTACTTAAATATTTCTGAAATAGGTGCCATCTTTCGTTGCATATCTTTTGTTTTACTCCTGGTTGTGCATAGCGAAACGAATTTCAATTGTTTATCTTAGTGACCGGTTTTTTAAAAGATTTGCCTATTTCTTTAGCCTAGTGTATTACTTATTTCCCTTGTACTTAGAAGGAACTAATGCAACCAGACTGTTATACATTTATATTTTTTTGAAGAACTGAATTAACTTGAGGCAGTTTGAAACGGGGTTACTTGCTGATTGAAACTCACTGGGTATTTGATAGTGCTGTCACCATCGGATGTAAAGTTGATGTGCTTGAGCGATAAATGTATTGTTGATAGATCGGAGGTTGGTGCTGTTTTCAAAGATAGCTGTGTGTGACCTATTCTTTGACGTGATATTGAAACGTCTTCATCTCGTATGAAGAAATATTTCGCAGGAAGTTGTGCTACAGGAATCGGCATTTTATTTCACAGTTGGTATTGCCAGATGTCGAGCCACTCTTCAAGTATCTTTCTTATTATACATGTGATAAAGTTCACTGCACGATGTAGCAGTTGTATCGCTTAAGGGGATTTTGGTAGCTGGTTTTGCTGCCTGGTCGGTTCGTTAGCCTCATTGTAAAGTCTCTCACTTTAAGGATACCTGTTTACCTTCATTGTTAACTTTGTGAAGAAGCAGCTGGATTTCGTTTACCAAAATGTTGGACAATGCTACATTATAAATTGGAAGCAGTGAGCCTTTGGAATCAGAAAAGGTTAAGAAACAGTTTCCAGGATGTACATTGAAGAGCGAAAACCGTACCAATGTCTTGTTTCCTTATAGAATCCTTCTTTATTTAATGTTGGTAGAAACCTTTATCAGTTGTGCTACACTCCTGCCTGGCCTATATTGGTATGTCAGAACTGAGCGAGAAGGGTTGGAAAACGGAAGCATTTTACCATAGTGACTGTCAGATACTCGTTAGATATTCCGTCTTCCATTGGGTGCATGTAAAAATTCGTTCACTGAAACCTTAACCAATGAACAGAGGTATTTTCTGACTGAGGAATGAAGGAAAGGTTGGGGATGTAATAGAATCGTTAAGTGGTTAGATAAAATTGCCTTATCCCCTTTATTACGATGTCGGCTAGAAAGTAATGCATTTCATTGCTTTTCTCATTGAATAAAAATGGTACTCATGCGAAAATTTGGGTAGGCACTATTTGAATATTCCGAGGTGCGCGGGCAAATTTTCCGTTTCTTCGTTAGATAGCGTAGCTGCAGCGATGTCTCAAAATGGTTCTAAGTTATGCATCGTCTCACTGCGTATGCTGTTTGGGACATTAATCCGTTTGTGTGCAGTTTATGGAACATGTGCAGTCAACAGAAGTACGGTGAGTCGCTGGGCACAAAGGTCATTAGAGGGTGGTTAGGCAGAGCTCCAAGATTTATAGCTTTCGGGGAGGCCATCCACGGCTTCACACCTTAGAAGATGCTAATGTGCTCATTCGCGAGGACCGACGCATAGCAACTTGGTAGTTCGCGCTGAAGCTGTGAATCACAAAGCAAGTTTGGATGCAATCATCCGTAGTCTTGATTATTCAAAAGTGTATGTGTGCAGGATGGGATGCGCGCTGTGTTACGGTGGAACACAAAACTCACTTCTTCTGAGTTACTGCAACTTTTTGAAGTTGAGGGACATTGTTTGAATCAGCATGACAACACTCGGCCACATACAAGTTTGAGGCCACATACAAGTTTGAGGACTTTGGAACAAATTGTCAATCTGGATTGGACAGTGTTACCTCATCCATCCTGCAGCCCTCAACTGCCCCCTAAGACTTCCCCTTGTTTTGGTAGCTAAACGAATCAGTTCACGATTCCATTCGTGAAAGATATTTTTAAAACGACGAAGAGGTGATTTGCACATGAGGAAATGGCTTCGTGGCCAGAATAAAGAGTGGTATTGACAGGAGATATGAGTCCTTGAGTCTCGCTGGAGTAAGGCCATAGAATGGGAAAGAGATTACGAAAACAAATGGGGAAAGAAGAAGAAGCATCATTATTTCTTGATTTGTTTTTTTTTTTTTTTTTCGGAGCTTCAATGTGTTCAATAAATAATTGTTGAAGAAAAAATTGTGGTGTGTTACTCCCTGGGCAATCCTATAAGGTGTTCTCCAACTTCTCTTGAAATAACATACCCCAACGTCGACTTTCATAATTTTACCTTCTGGTTCTATCTTTCCTTCCTAGAGGAGAACAATTACTAAACATGAATTTATTACGTTCTATTAACTAAAGAATATTCGTGCACTTTTGCCATCATGCCGGAACCAATCTGATGTTCCATTCACCTGACATTTTCTAGTTGTTTAAAATACAGATAATTCTTACAAAATATTGCTCTTTTATCTACATCATGATTATCGAGATAAACATTACCAGAATTCGTATTATTACGTGATTATTTGTAACAAAAAAGCAAGAAGGGAATACATTATACTTAAGCGACAGTCAAATCTTATAAACGCTACATGAAACAATTGAGGTTCGGTTCGCTTTGCATGGTATATACCGTTTGAGAAAAGTTAGGCAGTTTAAACAGAAATGAATAAAAAGGAATACCTCAAGAGAAAAACTTGTATGACATAAACTATATATTTTATCTACATTTGTTGTTTAGTAAGTTTTTATGTGTCTCTTATGTTTAACCATTATGCAAAATCCTGCAAAACTCGTCCAAAATAAAGAGATCTTCAGAGGATACTGCTAGAAAATTCAAAATACACGTTATAATTGTGAAGTAATTATTCTTAATATATGGTATTTTAATCAAAATTGCTAGAGCCCCTTATTGAGAAAAACAAACTTTTCAAAAATTTGTCATGTAAAGGGTAGTTTGTGGTGAGGGGATTTCTTGAAAATCTCCTTGTCGCATCCTTGGTAAATATTAAGCATAAATACCAAGTTTAGTGCTTAACAAGTCTTTTCGGTTTTGAACTGCGCTGTCCACAGACACACACAAATGCATACATGCACGGGGACCTTTTTTAGATATGCTCTTTTTGGATTCAGAGGAACTCAAAACATATATTTCCGGCAAAATCTCAACATCGAATAATGTGTTGGAATATAATACCATCTGTAGCTACTGTGTACATACGTGCTAGAGAAAGTAACAAAATAGGTGATATGGCAATCAACTAGACAAGCTAGCACCAGGTGTTGAGGAGACATGATTGTGGGAGGAGCTGTATAACTGATTCTTTGCTGATCGTTGCTACATAGCACTTTCGACCTTTACACCACTGCTTGTACAATTGCATAGAGTTCACTTGAAAAAATCTGAAGTTTTCCATTCACATGACTTTCTCTAGCTGTTACGCAAACAACTTTCCTTATAAAGGATTATTCTTTTATCTGCAAAATGCTAATAAATGTAAACATTAGCGAAATGTCTTATTACTTGCTTCCTTGTAAGCAGAAGAGAGATAAGGGAATATATTAGGCTAAATTTATAGTCAATGTTTTTAAAATCTGGTCCAATGTGACACGACTAAGGTTCGATTTGCATGGTCCTGTTTGAGAAATATTGGGTTATTTAAAATTTAAACCAATAACGAGGAATATCTCTACAGATATCCTTGTAAACTCTACATGAAAAGCAAATGTATATGACAAAAATTATGTGAATTTACGAAATCTAATTTTTTTGTGTAGTAAGTTTTTATCAATCTCTTACGGTTTAACCGTTATGCAAAATTCTTCAAAATTCATACAGAGTAAAGAGCTCTTCATGGATTATTCCCAGAACATTCAAAATGTACCTATTGTTTTGATGTAAATATCTTTAATATACGGCATTTTAATTAAAATCGTTAAAGCCGTTACTGAGAAAAATGACATTTTAAAATAAATTGAATGTAAAGGGTAGTTTATGGTGGAGATAATTTTTTTTTTAAATCTTCGTGTGGCATCCTTAGAATATACGAGGTACGTCCAGAAAGTAAATTCCGTTTCAATTTATCTCCGCTGCAGCTCTGCTATCGCAGTTCCGCACATGCACGGTAGACGCTCTGTATCAAGGAGAAGAAACGTGCACCATTTTGAGATCGCTGTCAGTCACATACGCTGGTTGTTTACAATGTCGGTGTTGATTGAAAATCCCGCCGCTTGTGAAATCAGATCTGAGATTCGTTTTCTGAATGCTAGGAAAGTGAAACCAATGGAAATTTATCGGCAAATTTGCTAAGTTTACGGACAAAATGCGATGAGTGATTCAATGGTGAGAAGATGGGTCCGACAGTTCAATGAAGGACGTAGTGAAGTGCACGATGAAGAACGAAGTGGGCGTCCATCTTTGGTTACAGAAGAACTGGTTCACGAGGATTGATGACAAGATCCAGGAAAACCGCAAGTTTACAATTAGTACTCTCGCTATGAAATTTCCCCAAAGCTCACGATCACTAATTCATGAACTTGTTACCGAAAGACTGAAATTTCGTAAACTTTGCTCACGTTGGGTACCAAAGTGTCTTATTGAGCAACAAAACAAAACGGATGGGTAGTGAAAATGTGACGAAAAACCTCCTACAGGGATTTGGCTGGGACGTATTTGACCATCCTCCGTACAGCCCTGACCTCGCTCCTAGCAACTTTCATCTGTCCTTACATCTCAAGTCTTTCGTTGGCGGTCAACACTTCAACAATGACGAAGAGCTGATAGAAAATGTTTCCAACTTTTTGAAGATACAGGCGGCAAACTTCTATGAAGAAGGTATACAAAAACTTGTGCCACGCTATGACAAATGCCTGCAAAATTTCGGCAGTTATGCGAAAAAATAGTTTAAGAGTTGTAGAATTTTGTGCAATAAATAATTATTCTGTAGCTGTTCACAATTTAATTGTATTACCAAATGGAACTTACTTTCTGGACGTACCTCGTACTAAACATAAATACCAAGTTTGGTATTTAAATTGTTTTCATTTTTGAACTACTCTATCCACATACACACAGATGTTTTTTTAAAAATGCCTTTTTTAGATTTAAAGGCCTCAAAAAAGATTTCCGGTGAAATTTCTTTATCGAATTTTTGGGAGGAATACAATGTTTTATCTAGCCACTATGTACATTATATGTACACACGTGCTCGATAAAGTAAAAAAAAAAAAAAAAGAACAGATATGCCAATCAACTAGATAAGTAAAACCAGGTGTGAGGACATAATGTGGGAGGAGCTGTATAACTAATCCTTAACTGATCCTTACCAACCAATCGTACGGATAATAACATACTACTTGTTTAAATGCATTGCGTCCACTTCAAAAAACACGTAGAAATAGGCAGTCTGTAGCTATAGCATATTGTGATTCGGGTAGCTTACAGCATAACCAATGTTAGCAATACAAATTTGAAAATCAGTAAAAGTTGATATTTAATGCGGTTATTTGTTAACATTTTATGGTATATTTGACGATAAACAAATAAGTTTGGGGGCAAAGCAGCTACTATCTTGAGTAACTGTGCAGATTCGTTGCCCTAAGAGACCCCATAAATTTTATTGAGAAAACCCTCACAAGCAGAATTTAGCAAAGAGAGGCAATAAAAGGCTACAACAAAAACCACTATCACTTACAAGTTGTGTGCAAGGAATGGCTATATCTGTTATCACAAATGTCTCGAGTCTCCGCCCCTTGTTGGGTTTCACAAAACCCGCCGTCTTCGTCCTTTTTTAAAGAAATTTCTGCTCTATATCTCTCCTTGCACTTGGATTCAGTCTTAAGCGATAAGAGGACCATCTAGTGAACGTTCGGCTTATCCTAGAATATATAAAGAAGCTTTTTACATTTTTGCGACCATTGTAATACTATGCTTGCATATTTGTTAAATTTAGGGACACGTGCCAATGAAAAATGTCAAAAACTGTCAACATTCGAAAATATGGCACTATGGCCTGCTTTAGGTAGGTTGTATGACCATTTATATATCTACCTCTAAGTCTAATTTCCCATATAACAGTAGTAACATTCTTATGTGTTTAATTCACATGAATTTCCGTAACTATTCTGCAACAGACTATTCTTACATTACCTCATTCTTCTACCTACTGTATCTACTTCAGTATGTGATGGTACTGACATTCGGTTCTCTTTGCATGACCAAGAGTAAAACAAATTAAAAACGACAACTTACTATTTCAGAAAAGTATTTGCATTGAAAAATTTAACGTAGCACCGAGGAATACCTTTCAAATTGTTAACTCCACAGTTGTATAATAAGTTTGTCTGCCTCTTACAGTTTTACGAAAGACAACGAGAATGAAGAGAGCTAGCTATAGAGGCTATTCCCAGAGAATCCAAGTATGCATTTCCTTTGTGACACAACTAACTAAACATACGGTATTTCATTCAAAATCGTTGCATTCATTTTTGAGCAAATCTTGAGACATTTTCTATGTAAAGGATTGTTGGGTTGTGGGAATTTTCTTAAAAACCTTCCTTGGGAGATTCAGAACTTAAAATATTAATTTTGGTGTTTTAAGGAATTTTTGTTTTTTAGTTATTCAGTTCACAGACTTAGTCTGTCTGCCTCTCTCACTCTCACACACAGACATAAACGCGGATCTGTTTCTGAAAAGGTATTTTCTTTTGCATCCAGGAGACATGAAAACGTATATTTCTGATGAAATCTCAACATCGAATTTTATAGTGGAATACAATACTTCACCTACTATATATATATATATATATATATATATATATATATATATATATATTAGAGAATATAAAAATAGGCAGATAATTAAAGAAAACATTAAAATAGTGATATAATTGAATGGTCTTAAAATATTTTAATGTACAATGTTGACTTACATTTGTCACAGGAATCCACAATTTACAGATTAAGCCAGTGCAAATTTTATTTTTCACAATATATTGATATTACTTCTAAAATTTAAGAAAAAATATCATTTTTCATACTTGGCACACTTTAACTCCAGTTAACTGAAGCGATAAATATAAGACAGGCAGTTCCAACTTTAAACATTATCTTCTTGCAATGTTTTTCCAATACTTTTTCATACTCAAAATGATACATTTGATGCATTTTTACTATGGTTTTAAAAGAATGTTACATTGTCTTTCAAAAGAACATTAAAGAAAATATTTCTCCAATTTTGGGGAATAAATTATTAAATTTTGAAAATCAAGATTTTTGGAGACCACGAAAAGTTATAATTTTTCTATACTGGTTATATACTAGTGCTAATATAAAGTATAATGTGACAGATGTATTTATACACTCATTTAGTATAAAACTGGAATAGTTTATGATTTTTACAAATGCATCACATAGTTCCTTTTTATTCCCTTTTATTATAACAATGAACTTAGACAATAAAGCTATTATTTAAATAACCATTGAAGGTACAACTTTGATACATGATAAAATATAACCGTTATTATGCATAATCATTTATATACATTTTAGTAAGCAATTTGTGAGAGTTTCAGTGAGAATTTTCCAAATTGCACAGATTAAACCTTAAGATTAAATATCATTACTTAATTGTCTTCACGGTAAAATATAAGCTTGTTCACTAATCTATCCATGAAAAGCTTATGTTTGTCACAAATTATGAATTTGTACGCTGAGATCTGTCACAAAAATGTCTACTGTATATCTCGTAGTGGATCATTGGTCTTTAGAGCGTCCTATCTTGCTGTGATTAGTAGTACACTTTTAAGACTAATAATAAATCTTTATGATTCAACAATTTTTATGAATATTTTAAAATAACACAAATACGCAAACAATAAAAATAGTACAAATAATAAAAGTTGTTAAAAATAAATGTGACTGTAACACAAGAAAAATTCCATGTGCTCCATTCATATGACTTTCTCTACCTGCTTTTTAAACAAACTATTCTTACAAAAGATTGCTCATTTATCTACCTCATGCTAATCGCGATAAACATTGGCAGACATTTTTTTATTGGTTGCTTCCGTGTAAGCAGAACGGAAATAAGGGAATGCATTGGTCTAACGCGATAACCAAATATTTTCAAACCTACCGCTATGTGAAACAATTGAAATTCATTCTATTTGCGTTGTTAGGAGTGAAGAAAAGAGGCATCTAACGAAAAATAACTTCGCGTTTGAGAAAACTTTAAGTAGTTTAAAATTGAAACAATAACAAGGAATGTATCAGAAAGGGTTAATTCTACAAACAATGTACATGTGTTATAAGGAGATTTATATTTTTGCGTAGTAAGTTTTTGTCTATCTCTTACGGTTTTCCAGTTGTATAAAAGTCATCCAGATTGAAGAGGTCCTTAGAGGCTATTCCCAAAAAAGTCAAGATATACATTTCGTTTGTCATGAAAAAATTTTAAAACTATGGTATTTTAAATAAAATCGTTAGACATTTTTGAGAAAATCAAAATTTCGGAAAGATGTTCCATACAAAGAGCAGTGGAATGGGTGATTTTCTTGAAAATCATCGCGTCGCATTCTTGGAAGATACCGAACTTAAATACCAACTTTGATATTTAACGGACTTTTCGCTTTTGTCTGTGTGCGCCTTTTAAAGGCATATACAGAAACACATGCATATGTTTCTAAAATTTTTTATTGCTTTTCAGGAGACTCAAAACATGTGTGTGAAATCTCGGTATCGAACTTTGAGTGGAATACAAAATATTCTCTGTCTACTAAGGGCACTGTACAATCGTGTCAGAGAAAATAAGAATTCACAGAACTAAAACAAATATGAATGTAACACAGAAAAGGGGGGTTAACTGGAAAATATGTGCTTAATATAGACTTGAGTGGAATTCAGGCACTAACAAAATAGTTATTTTTAAACATTATCATTATCAAACTTAGAACTAAGCATTCATGAACATTGTAAATACAAAGTGTTACATAAGTCTAAGTACAGGCATTTGTCTAAAATTCTATGTCTAGTTGTAGAGTAGATTGGATTTGTTAAAACATCCAAGGTAATTCCTTCAAGCCTTCCCTAACTGATAGAAAAGGACAAGGAAGTGCAGGCATATACTGCAAGCTTTTTTCCATTTCATTTCCATATGACCTCTCACATCTATTATGATGGGGAACTAGAAAGCATAAGAGCTTCTTTGGTCCAATTGTTGTGCCACATAAATACCTTCCAAAAAGTTGAAATTTTAAGTAACTCAATTTCAGCCATCAGAAATAATCTCCCCATTCCCATTAAACAACAAAATAGATATAGAGATCAAAATACTAGAGATCCTACAAACCTTAAAATTTTACAAAACCCTCTTCCCCCCCCCAAAAGTTGTTTCCGATGGATCCCAGTCCATTATGGCATTATTGGAAATGAAAAAGCTGACTTCCTGGCCTACAAAGGAACAAATATAAAACAAATGAATTCTACTAAAATGTTTCCCAAGACATTCAAATTATATATAAATACACATACACACATTGTCAACATAATTGCGATGTAAAAGGTACTACAAGTAAATAATGAAAAACGCAATACCAGAATCTCGATGTTGTTTACTATGCATAGACAGTAATGAGCAGAGACCACCTAGTCCAATATTTCGTAATCGCAAAAATTAATGCCATTGTTCCAGTTCAACGTTGTAAATATTATTGGGAAAGGCATAACACGTGGAGAAAATGCAATTAGAAGAGCATTAGCAACAACAACACATTAGAAGGAAACTGAGATAAAGGGAAATGATGGAAAGGTTATGGAACATGGAGTGACCAGACAACCTAAATTGAACACCCGTTAGCTCCTCATAAGTTGAGACAGCAGTACACACTTGTCGTGTGAGTTACATTTCATTTTGGTGTTTCATAAAGTCACGTTTCAATATTCATGCAGCGCTCCTGTTATGATACTGCATCTGTGACCACATGTTCCTAACCCCAAAGTGCTTACTTTGGTAATTGTTTCTTCTGTACAATTTTCTGCACATTGCCTTTGCGCATTCTGTATATTCCATGCTAATGAGCAGTAATTGCTTCCGGTCTTTGCCGTTTCACGAAACCACCTCTGCAGAAATGTTCGTTTGAGGAGATAAGCGGAAAGTTAAACAATACCAACGCAAATAACAGTTTCAGGGATTTCGCTTTGCTTTGTTTATCAATATTAATTTCTAGAAAACGTGATTACTTTCTCTAGAACATTCTTGGTAGGTAGAGAATGTATTCATCCCACCCAGAAGTTCGATACTGAGATTTCACCGGATCCCAAAACTAAATATTTTGATGCCCACTGAATCCAAAAACAGCATTTTATTTTCTCTACTAGTATTGTATGATGAAGTAGTATAATCCAACAAAAAATTGTCATCGGAAATTACGCATTTGGTGAGTCTCTAAATAAAAAAATCTAATGTGTTCCATCACTTGGTTCTCTCTACATTTCTGCAACTGTTAAAAAGCTTATGCTTCTATTTATTTCATGCTAATCGATAAAAATTATCAGAAACAGACTTGTTACTTGCTTCATTGTAAGTAGAAGCGAAATAGGGGAGTACCATAGATTAAAGTGATAGTCAAAACCTGGTTGCTATGTGACTGAAGTTCCTTTGTTTGTATGGACAAGAGTTGACAAATTCCTGTATAAGCAAAGTTAAGTTTTTCAAAGCTGAAACCAATACAAAACAAAACAAAACAAAAAAAAAAAAAAAAAAAAAAAAAAAAAAAAAAAAAAAAAAAAAAGAATATCTCAAAAACAATCAACTCCATGAAAAAAAAAGTATACAACTTAAATGTGTTAATGTGTTCTGCATTTTTTGTGTGTAAGTTTTTGTGCATCTCTTACGGTTTAGCAGTTAAGCAACATTCCGTAAACTTCACCCAGAATAAAGTAGTCTTCACAGGCTATTCCCAGAAAATTCAAAATATACATATTATTTCTCAGGTAAATATCTTTAATATAAGATATTTTAATCAAAATCGTTACAGCCATTTTTGATAAAATCCTAATTTTCGAAAAAAAGTTCCATGTAAGGGGAAGTCGGGGGTGGGGTGATTTTTCTCAAAATCTTCGTATCGCATCCCTGAAAGATACTAAAATTAAATACCAAGTTTGGTATTTTACCAACTTTTCGTTTTAGAGTTTTCGTATTCATGGACACACAGACTCACGGACACACGGACACACACACATGGACCTTTTTCTGAAAATACTCTTTTGGATATAGGGGACCCTAAAACATATATTTCCGGTGAAATCTCGGTATCGAATTTTTGGGTGGAGTGCAATACCTTCTCTATACACTATGTAGATAGTACGTGTAGAGAAATAAAAAATAGCTTATGAGATACATTCACATCGCCTTCTCTACCTATGCTGTAGTATTAAGAAAATCGGATGCGTTTCATTCATATAACATTCTGTACATCTCTGCAACAAATTATTGTTAAAAAGCTTATTATTCTATTTGCTTCATGCTAAGTGAGAAAAAATAGCAGAAATAGTCTTATTACTTTTATCCTCGTAAGTAGAAGGGAAATAAGGTAATGCCATAGGTTAAAGTGATAGGTAAATGCTGGATAGTGTGTGACCGAAGTTCTTTTGTTTGTGGGACAGGAGTTGACAAATTCCTGAATGAGAAAAGTGTAAGTATAAGGAAACCAATAACAAGGAATATCTCAAAAACGATTAACTCGACGAAAAAATATATATTACATGAATTGTGTGTTTTATCATGATCTACATTTTCTGTATTGTAAGTTTTTGTCCATCTCTTACCGTTTACCAATTATGCAAACTTCAATAAAAATCATCCAGGATAAAGACGTCTTTAGAGGCTATTCCCAGAAAGTTGAAGATATACATTTTATTTGTCATATATCTTTAATATACGTATTTTAATCAAAATCGTTAGAACCATTTTTTAGAAAATAAAAGTTTTCGAATTGTTTTCTATCTAAAGGATACTTTAGGGTGGGGGATTTTTTTTAAAATTTTTGTGTCACATCTCTGCAAAATACTAAACTTAAATACCTAGTTTGGTATTTTACTGACTTTACGTTTTTCAGTTATCGTGTCACAGACACCCGGATACACGGACACACACGGACCTTTTTCCAATTTTTTTTGATTCAGGGTGACCCAAAATGTGTATTTCCGGTGAAACCTCGGTATATAATTTTGGAGTGGAATGCAATACCTTCTCTATACACTATGTAGGTACATAGTACGTGTAGAGAAAGTAAAGATTAGGTTATTAGTCATATTGGACGATGAATGAAATCGGTCAAGTGGTAGATGAACTTGGGATCAGCTTCAGGTTACTCCACTTTCGTCTTCTCCCGATAAGGAAAAAATCTGATGTTTTCCATTCACATGCCGTTCTCTATATCGCTGTAACAAATTATGATAAAAACATATGTTTATGTCTACTTTATGATAATCAAAATAAACATTAGCAGAAACTGGCTTAATTGCTTGCTTTCTTGTAAGTAAAAGGAAAATAACAGAATACACGGCTAAGACGATAGTCAATTCCTTTAAAAGCTGGTTGCCAAGTGGTTAAAATCCGTTTCTATGCAGAACCAGGAAATTACAACTTTCCGTGTGAGAAAAATGTTAAGTGCCCACCTAGGTAGTGTGGTGGTAGCGTGTCTGCTTCACATTCAAAAGGTCGTGAGTTCCAATCTCGCTTAGGATAAGTCTTTTTTCGGGGTTTTCCCTTATCCTGAGAAGACAAATGTCGAGTAACTTTAAACTCCATGGACCCCGAGATCATTTGAGCATCATTTCACCAATTTCATTCATCGTCCGATATGACCTACCAAGATAAAGGTCGTTAAGCTAAAAAAAAAAAAAGAAGAAAGAAAAAAAAAACTATTTTGAATCTAAAACAAATAACAAAGAATATTTCAGAAATGGTCAATTCCACGAAAAAACGTATATGACATAAATCTACATTTCTACATGTTTAGCATATCTCTTATGGTTTACCAGATACGCAAAATTCAGCAACATTCATTCAGAATAAAGAGGTATTCAGAGGCTATTCCCAGAAAATTCAAGATATACATTTTATTTGCCGTATAGATATATTTAGTATAAGGTATTTTAATCCAAATCCTTAGAGGTATTTTTGAGAAAATAAAAATATTCGAATTTTTTCCATTCAAAGGGTATTTTGGGGTGGAGGGTTTTCCTCAAAATCTTCGTGTCGCTTCCCTGGGGGATACTAAACTTAAAAACTAAGTCTGGTAATTTACCGACTTTTCGTTTTAGAGCTATCGTGTTCACAGACACACGGACTTTTTCTACAAATGCTTTATTTCGACACAGGGGACGCTAAAACGTATATTTCCGGTGAAATCTCGGTGGAATGGAGTGCAAAACCTTCTCTATACACTATGTACATAGTACGTATAGAGAAAGTGAAAAACGCTGAAAAAATCTTATTTGGGTAGCTAATCAAAACGAAATTCGTACTCACGAATATGGCCAAAATATTCTTAGAAAAGCTTATTCATCCATCTTCTGCATTCTTGTTGCTTGATGGTTTGTATAGGAAATGAATTGCTTCTACAACGGGAATAAAGAAATACAATAAGCTAAATTAATGGACAAATCTTTTAAAATCTCCTCTCTGTGTGATGCTGTTCAAATTCTGTTCTCTATGCTTGACCGGGATGAAAAAATATACAATTCCCATTTGAGATAACTAACAGTATTGGAAAATCGACACCTATAACAAACAATATTAGGTTAGTTCCCCGACAAGATTTTATTTGACATAAATTGAGTGTTTTGACGAGATGTCGTACGGTTGTGTAGCACGGTTTGGTCAGTCTTTAATCAGTAATGAGTTTATCAGATCAAAATGAAGAGAACCTTAGGGACTATTCTCAGGACATTCAACATTTACATCTTATCTTCCATGTAAATATTTCTAATACGTGTATTTTATTAACATTGTTAGAAAATATTGAGAAACCCACAATTCTTTAAAATGTTCTTCGTGTCGCAACCTTAGAAGCTGTTAAACTTAGATATCAGATTTGGTATTTAACATTCTTTAAGTTTTTTAATTATTCTGTTCACGGACACACGCATAGATAGATAAAGACATACAAATACCTTTTTATTGTATGTTTTTGATTCCGAGGACCGTAAAACGCATACTTTCAGTACACATTCGGTATCGAATTTTTGGGGGTAATGTACTCTGTACGAAGAAAATAAGGTAAAAGGCATTTTTAGAAAAATGTATCTGTATCTGTGAATAACATAACTCAAAAATAAATCGATAAATACAAAAACCTTAGATTTAAGTTCAATATCCTTCAAGGATTTGACACAAAAATTCTTTACAAAATCCACCCAGACTAAATTACACTCACATGGTGAAAATATTCCTTATTTTATAGTTTATTAATGTGTCTAACAACGTTGATATGAATACTGTGTTTAAAATAAAAGAGAGATACAAAAACGTACTATACAAAAAATGAAATACAGTTTATGTCAAATACGTTTTCTATGGAGTTAACCGAAATATTCCTTGTTCTTGATTTACATTTTGTGATATTTTTGCTTTTCTGAAATGGTAAGTCACCAATCAGTTTCGTGGCCGCGCCGTGACCGAGTGGTTAGCCCACTCACCTCTCACCTAGACGGCCGGGGTTCGACCCCAAGCGACCGCATGTGAGATTTGTGGTGGACAAAACGGCGCTGGGGCGGGTATTCTCCGGGTACTCCAGTTTCCCCCGCCATCGCATTCCACCGGTGCTCCATCATCATTCATGTATCATCAGTGTCATCACCTGCGGTACCATAAGTAGTTAAAGTGGGCCTTAAACACTACTCACTCACCAATCAGTTCCTTATTTTCATTTGTTTCTTTCTTTCTGACAATGAAAAGAGACCCAAAGTTCAAAGTTATCACATAACAACCATTAGCCCAATATAATAAGACTACTTTTACAAACGTATATTTCGGTTAGCATGAAGTAGATACAAAAATATTTGGAACACATCAGAAAAGTGTTCTGTGTATGTCTGAGTGAACATGTGAACTGATATATAATGAAATAATAATATCAACTTGACAGGTATAGTATCTTCCAAAGATTCTGCGACAGAAAGATTTGCCTCCAACTTAACCGTTTAATCGAATATTTCCCGCATTTCTTAATTTCGTCAAACTTTGTTAAACGGATTTCTTTAAAATACCATATTATATCTGTACATGGAAAATAAACTGTTTTTCTTGAACATACTGTGCAGTTTTTTATTTTTAAGGAAATGTATACAGTCTTGAAAAACTGCTGAACATTAACCGATAATCTAAGCGCAATACACAACAAAATTAGTCTCTTCACACAGACAATTTTTCAAATAACCTTTTAGTGGCATAAGCCATTTCCGTTATTAATGGTGAGTTCAACCGCTTTTATTCTCTAAAGTCTTACCGATATTTGGTTGCTGCGATTGCAAAAAAAAGTGGGATTTTAAGTCCAGTGCTTAAAGCGTTTGATTATAACTGCTTGCTTTGTATTTATACATAACGGAATATGCAGTGTAGCTATTTCTACCAAGGTTTATCTGGATTAAATCAGAGTAGACAGAAAAATAAGTGTTCATAAAAGAGTTCATATATTTCAGAAATTAGAGAAAGTCGCGTGAGTGTAATAACTCCGATTTTTAGTTTCTATGCTTAATACATAGAAAAATAGGTATTACATTCCATCCATAAATTCAATACCAAGAATTCACTCGAAATACGTATTTCAGGGTTCTCTGATTCCATAAATAACATTTTTAGAAAAAAATCCTAACATATATATCTGGGTGTTCGTGTTTCAGTTCAGCATCTTCCAAGGATGATGAGACACGAAGATTTTCAATATAATCCTGACGTGGAAAAAGGTTCTATATTTAGATTTTGATTTTAATTTAAAAAAAAGGGTATAGAAATTCATGTGAATGGAATAATTCAAATTTTTTTTCTTTTCTTTCTTCCTTTCTTTCTTTAGTTTTCGTGTTTATGCAAAGAGCACAGAATTTCACACTTTCGCACAGCAAAAAAATTGCATATTTATTTACCTTACTGGATTCTTCGCTCATCCAAAAACAAAATTTTAGAATAATTAAATATCAGAATACGTTTTAGTTAGTAGAAAATTGAGTAGAGAAGGTGCAGCATTAGGTGTTTTTGTTGTTGTTGTTATTTTTGTTATATCGCTTTCAAAATTTTGAGTCGAATAGAAAACGTCCTCTACTTACCGTACGTAATATAAAATGGAAGTAAAAGCAATGAAACAATGAAATGTGTATGCAGAATGTAGTCTCTGATGGCGCATATTAGAATAACATTGGAATTTATGGTGCAGCTTCTAGAATTCAAATTTATTCACTACGTTTATTGCCCAATATAAGGATTTTCTCGCTTTTGTGTAATTCTTAAATGTGCAAAACGTTTTCAGAGAACTTTTGTACCCCTCCTCCACCCCCAACCCTGCCACGCTTCGTAACTTCACATTTGGGACAGCACGTTATGTTATTTATATGGTAAAGGGACTGAACATTGTGGCCAGTTGCAGTTCCCCTCTATCAGTCCTGGAACGAGTCCCTGTTGGAGAAAAAAAGGAATACCCTTCCCCAGTCCGTCCCTGGGGAACAGTTTTCTAGCTGGCTGAAATATCTACAGCTCTGGTCTAATAAAACGGTTGACGGCCCTCCGCTTTTCGTTTCGCATAAAGTTATGGAAATTGGTGCTTCTGCTATGCCCTGTCTCCAATCTGAAGTCTCTACTACGTCTTCTTATTTTCCACACGAAATGGCTTTAACTACAATTTATTCCTTCTGATTTAACCTTAGCGTTCGTAACATCGTTTGCAGCAATTTCTACAATCCATTTTAGAGAATTTTCACAATTTTAATTAACTCTTAAAATAACTGGCAATGGCTTAAGCCTACTGTATTACCGTTATCATTAAACCTACAAATATGTAACAAATAATCTTTACAGCTGTTTGCCTCGATTATCAGGAAGTAGATAGACGAGAAGGTTTTAGAGAGTAGTTTATTGAAAATGGTTTGAGTAAGGTATGTGAGTGTATCACTTATAAGAATGTATAGCATTAATTAAGGAAAAACTATAACAAAGGCTCCAAAAATTACAGAATTTACAGCCATTGTATGAGGTCATGGGTAAACTATATCTATTTACTCCGATTTCCATAATAGATTACCTTATCTCCACATGCAACAATGGCCAACATGCAGTTAACTTTCTAATATACGACTGCACAAACAAAGAACTATGTTCACAGAAGAAAGTATACGGAATGGAGAATCCTGACCTGCAGTAATCTAGAACTAATATTACGATAATATACATATATATAAATTAGACGCTATAACCCTAGATTCAAAATGTCCCCGGAATAGTTTATTTTCTCTTTAATGTATACGAAAGACAAGGATGATTACGTTTATTGGTAACGTCCATGATGACGCTTTAGTTCAGTTTTCATGCTAAAAATGATTGTTGTCATTGCTTGGTGACACGTTTTGGTTGTATGCGTATTCGTGTATGGCATTTCGAACGGAGCACTTCGAATATAAAGTTTTGTGTTTTGGTAAAAACAGATCTTTCTCATAGACATTGAGAGAAACTCATGATGCAGCAGCAATGAAGAAAATGCGGGTATATGAATGACATAAACGTTTCAGTCAAGATTTACGAACGCTGAATAAATTACTATACATGCCACAGGGGCACTACGACTGGAAACTGAAAATGGCTTACAGTCTCTTTAAACGTGGAGGCAGAGGTGTGTCACTGCGAAAGGAACTATTTTTAAGGAAACGTGTCAATTGCCTCTTAGTAACTTGTTTCAGTGTTATTTACACATTCCCGGAGCTTTTTGAATGTAGTATTTATAAATATATACTGATTATTAGTAGGTATGAAGTAATTGAGAATAATTTTCAGAGTAGATCAATATACTCGTGGTTATAGAGAGCCATGTTAAATGGCACATATCAATGGAAAGAGAAGAACTAAAGAAGTAAGGCAATATTTGAATAAGTACAAAAAAGTGGATAGGAAAAAAGAGAGAGGGGAATAAAAAACCACCGAGATTGAGATGAAAAAATAACCCAAACTCACTAACAGTCAGGGAGCTATGTGCATGTGGTGCCTAACCACTACTCAAATCTATCTACATTAGAATAAGTAACAGGAAATGATTCTATATATAACTGTAAATGTAGTCTTAGTACGATAAATGTTGAAGGAACCAAGAATATGGCACAAAACCCGAATAATATCTATTTAAAATAAGGGAATAGAAGAAAGTGTCAAAATAATAGAAGAATAGGTAAGTAAAGCAATATTCGCTATACATTATACACCAGAATTTTAAATAGGCGGTTATAGTACATTACAAGTTCTGATCAAAGAAAACCTTGTCTAGGACCTGGATTCTCTACTGCGGGTAGGAATTTTTTTTCTACAAATCTCCTATCCTACCCACCCAGAGTGCAAGAAGGAAGAGAGAAACAGAGAAGGATAGAGAGAGAGAGAGAGTGTGTGTGTGTGCGCGCGCGCGTGTATGTGTGTGATCTAATGAATGACATAAAAAAACTAGAAATCCAAACCCTACGATAACAGTGCACAGGTTAACACCATTGCTGTGAGGTAATTTGTTCCAACGGGAAATAAGTCTAGTTTATATATAAATAAATACCAATATTAATGGTCGACATTCCTACAGGATAGAACCATTGTATTAGTGAAGCCATAGAAATTAAAATAAATGTATACTTTCCCTAGCACTTATGTAGGCTACATACAATTTGTACACAGTAGCTAGGGAAGGATTGTATTCGACCCAACAATTCGATTTCGAGAGTTCAACAGAAATATATTTAGAGCTCTCTTGAGCCCGAAAAATAACTTTTTTAGAAAAAGATCTGAGTAAATTAGTATTTAAGTTTAGCATCTTTGAAGGATACGAGACGAACATTTTCAAGAAAATCTCCCTACCACAAATTACCCTTTGTATGGAAAACTATTTGAAAATGCTGTTGTTCTCAAAAATGACTGTTACGATTTTCATTTAAATATGCATTTTAAAGATATTTATGTCGGATATAAAATGTATATTTCGAACTTCCTGTTTTATTTACGTTTTTTTGGTAGTGTTTAACGCCCGCTTTTACTGCAATGGCACCGCAGGCGGTGACACTAACGATACATGAAGATGGAGCCCCGGTGGAATGCGATGGCGGGGGAAACCGGAGAACCCGGAGAAAAGCGCCCCTGCACCGGTTTATCCACCACACATCTCAGATGCGATCACTTGGGATCGAACAGCCCGTCTAAGTGAGAGGCTAGTGGTCTGACCACTCGGCCACGGCGCGGCCCAGAGCTTCCTGGAAATAGCTTTTGAAGAGTTTTTTATTCTGTTTGATTTTTGCATAATTTTGCATAACGGTTAAACTGTATGAGATTTACAACAACAACAAAATTATGTACTACACAGAAAAATGTAAATCATGTTAAAACAAATAATTTATGTCTTATACGTTTTTCTTGTATTGTTAACAGTTTTCGAGATATTCTCTATTATTGGTTTAAATGTTAAACTACATAATTTTTAATCAAACGGCACCATGCAAATCGAACCAGGCCTCAATTATCTCTCATAACTTTTAAAAGTTTTGACTATCATTTTAGCCTAATAAAGATGTAAGTAACCTAATGTTCATGCTATTTTGTAATTCCCACGATGTACATAAAATAACAATCTTTAGTAAGAATAACTTCTTGTTGTCGGGCTGAGAAACGGTGGTTTACTAGAAACTTCCCGTCTAGGCGTTTCGTTCACAGTTGCGTTGAACATCTTCAGTGGCGTGGTCGTAGTCTCTATGTGAAGCTTTAATCGCAACTGACTCTTTGGCTTCCCCCCCTTTTTTTTGTTTTTTTGTTTTTGTTTTTTTGTTTTTGTTTCTGTTTAGAGGCGGCCCCACACCCGTCACCCCCGGTGATGATCATCGCCGATGTTTGTTCATAGTTGTTTCATAGGTTGTTAGAGTTTGAATTAACGGGTTGTTCTTTTGGCACAGTAAGTGTAGAGGTCTGCTGTTTTTATTTTTTATTTTTGGGGGGGGGGATGAACTGCTCAATAGGGTGCATTTGCAGTTCCTGGTCCAGCAGCTTTGAAGGTGCAAGTATGGGTACTTTGGCTATGACATGGAGGATCCTATTTTGGAGAGTTTGAAGGGATTTCAATGGGGTTTTGCTGCATACGCGTACGTGAGAAGAGGCCGGAGCAGTGTTTTATAGAGTGTGCGCCCCATGTTGAGTTGTAATGAATTGTTGTAGATAATGATTGGGTAAAGTTGTGCGTTAGCTTTTTGCGTATATTGAGTACGTGTTGTGTCCAGAATAGTCCCTGCCTATCACTATACCAAGGTAGGTGGCGATGTTGGACAAGGGGATATGGGTGTCAAAGAGTAGTTTTATGGGTGGCAAGGTTCGAGCTGATTAGCCGTGTGTGACCCGATTAGTGAACACTATCGCTTGGGATTTGCCTGGGTTTACTTTGATGCGCCATTTAGTCAGCCAGCCTTCGTACCGTGTGAGGCGTGCTGCAGACGAGCAGAGGGGAATTTTAATTCGTCTGATTGTACAATTACGGCAGTGTCGTCTGCAAACAACGAGAGAATTGTGTTGTTAGTCTTAGGAATGCCGTTCATGCTTGGATGGGTCGGGGTGGTGGAAGTCAAGTGGTTTATGCATGAATGGTTCGGTTGTGCAGGTAGTTAGCTATGGGTTTGATTAATGTGGTGCTTTTCCGTTGCGTAAGTGTTTAATTATCCATGTTATTTTTGACCGGCAAGTTTTGCGTAAGGGATTGTGCGTTGGGCATGTCCGGAATTCTGCGCTCAACGTCATGTTTCTTGAACGAAGAAGGGGTCGATCGGCTTTGAGTTTGGGACGAAAGTATTCTGTAGAGCCTCAGCAAGGGCCTCCGCCTTGGCGTGTCTGTGGCGGCAATATGCTGGTTGTGATGTAGTGGTGGAATGTTTATGGTTTGACGGGTGAGGCATTTTCTATGCGCCAGCCTGTTTGGTTGTCAAAGTCCAAGACTGCTAGAGTGTCATTCCATTGGTCCGCTATGTTTGGTGGTCATTTCGTGTACTGCAGTATTGAGTATGCTTAGCTCTTCCAGGACTGCCTAGTGTCAGGAGCGCTGGTAGGCGTGTCTGGCACGGTTGCGCTGAGCTGTTAGTCGCTTTAGGTCGGGAGGGTTGGCGGGGATAGAGCCGCCGGATACAATGATTGCAGATGTCTTGGTGATGGTAGTTGATTGTACTCTCGAGATACTATGTGGCGTGATTAAGCTCAACGTCAGAAGTAATGGGGTTGGTTGCAAGAGACTCTGCTATTGTGGTGGAGAACAGCTCCTAGTTCGCTTTATTAAAGTTATATCGAGGCAGTCTGGGAGCATGAGCAAGGGAGGTATTTTCAGTGAGCAGGACCGGTAAATAGTCCGAAGAGAGGTCAGTACAGGTGTTGATGTCCATGTCAAATGTGATGTTGCGTGCTATGGCTGTGTCCAGCACATCTGGGTGTTGGCCTCGGTTTGCTGGGACGAAGGTCGAAGTGGCTGCTATATTTATACGCCAGCTGCTTGCACGTTAAAGTCAGCAGCCAAATGGGGGACGAGGTTTGGCCACTTCGGTGTTATTGGAGGCTGATTGATTTGTGTCGTTTTGGCGTTTAAGTGCCTATTTTATGCACTCAAGTAGCAGGTTTGGTTTAATTTGAGGGCATCTTCCTTCGATTGAACTTATTGGGATGTTTACAAATTTTAATGGTCTGAAGAGCCTCAATGCCAACACAGATATCATTGTCCTTGCAGTAGATACGGGCAATGCTACAGTCCTCCTTAACCAGTGAGATAACGACAAAAACATCTTGAATTTTCTACAACCTAACACATATCGGAAGCTCCTACTTGATCCTATATCTCGCATTCTAAGAAAGAAAAAAAAGTTCTGATAAACTTTATCCATATCACCTGAGGACATACTCCGCATCACCAAATCTGAAACTCAACCTCCGAAATTCTACGGCCTATCGAAAATACTGAAAACCGGAAATACCACTGAAAGGTTGTAAAATTCCTACAAACCGCATGAAGCAGATTTTTGCCTTTATCTTTGAATTTTTTATGTTTATATTTGGTATTGGGTCCCCAACTTACTCCATCGCCAAGTATCTAGCCAACCTCCAGCAACCCCATGTTGTCTTCACAGAGACATACATAAGGGACTTATCTCACAGATACTGGAGACCATCAACAACGATATTCTCGACAATTTTGACGTTTCCTCGCTCTTCACCATGATTGCGGTGAATGACGCCATAGCACAACTTACAGACGTTTCTCCAGATGACATACTTGCCGTGTTTTATCACACTCTTACGACCACTTACTTCCAATGGAATCAGGCATTCTTTGAACAAATCGACGGGGTGGTCATGGGCAGCCCACTAAGCCTGGTCATTGCTAACTTCTACATGGAGCCCTTTGAGTCCACGGCCCTATATTTTTATACTCACAAACCGCCAGTCTTGTACAGATATATTGACGATACATTCTTTGTTTGGAGTCACGGAGAGATGAGTGACAATTATGGCTTCCTCGAACATCTTAGCGGTATCAATCCCAGAATCTAATTCACGATGGAAATAAAGAAAAGGTAGCCTTTTTAGATGCTCTAGTCTACAAGAGGGCAGGTTTGACCCTTGGACATACGGTATAAGGTAAACCCACCCATATGGACCGCTACTTGAGCAAGATCTCCAAGCATCATCCCAAGCAGAAACGCGCTTCTCACATTTGTGAACCCTACAAGTTACAACAAGAACTAAGACATCTATGTTCTAATGGTTACATGGTACAAGAAGTACGGAGAGCTCTACCCAAGCAAAAACCTCAGCCTATCAGCCACAATCAAGAACTGCCCAAGTACTTAGGCACTGCTTTCCTGCCACATTTCAAGAATGTTACTGACAGAATGGAACGAATACTTAAACTTACTACATCAAGACCATCTTTAAGCCAACTAGACAGATACAGGCTATGCTGCGCTTGTCCAGATATCCGCTCGTGTCGGCCGGCATAAACCAGATTACCTGCTCTTGCGGTGCAGGATATATAGTCACCATAGGCACATATTAAAGATATTTACATGACAAAGTGAATATCTTGAATTTTCTGTGAATAACCATTGAAGACCTCTCCTTCTGGATGACTTTCGCATGCCTGGTAAACTATAAGAGACTGAAAATAGAAATGTAGACCTCACTAACAGAGTAATTTGTGGTATGCATTTTTTCTTGAAGTTGACCATTTTCGAGATATTAATTGTTATTGAAAATACTTAAACTGGTCTCATACAGGAATATTTCAACTCCTTGCCATGCGAAGAAAACAAATTGCAATCACATAGCAACAAGCTTTTAAAAGATTTGACTTTCGCTTTAGCCTATTTCCGATCAACTTACAACGAACCAAGTAATAGGGCCATTTTTGTTTACCACATTTGGCATGAAGTAGAGAGAGTAAACTTGTAGGCCGTGGCCATGGTCTTCAGATAATATAATTCCTAGCTGGTTATAATTAGAGTGGCGCAGAGAGAACCGCTCGGCTATATATAGACGGGAGCGATCCGCCCCCCCCCACGTCTCCTATTGGTCAGCCGTTGGCCAATCTTGTGAAGCATGGGCTCCTGACCCCTTATCGACGCCAGAAAGAATACACTGCGTATTTTGACACCATTCATTAGCAGCACTATTGTTATAACATCCTATTTGACAAACAATTCTCAGTAATAAAATGGAATCTACCATGTTTTATCAGTAACGAAGAAGTAATGGAGGAACTCCAAAAATTTCATTTTTGTGTTCAAAAGGCAATACGTCTCCAATGGAATTCCAATCCTATTATATGCAGTAGACCTGGAATACAATAAACAAGGTAAATGCATTCTGAATGTAAATCGTTTACTATATTGTGTAGCCAAAATAGAGCCACGCAGGTAAAACAAGGACATACCTAAATATACACGTTGGCAACATTTTGGACATACAGGAAATAATTGCCAACTTCAGCCTCGTTGTGTGCGATGCATGGGAATGCATTATTATTCTACATGTCCAAACCCGAAAACCACACCACCAAAATGCATTAATTGTCATGAAGAACACTCGGCAGATATCGAGGTTGTCGACATTATTTGCAGAGGAAATATCAATTATCTGCGCCCCTCAATAATCAGGTTCAATTAATAAGAGAAAAAAATCCAACACCATCTCAATTAGCAGATTGCAGAAATCAGGCAGAATAACACACAAATACTGCTCCCAGTAAATCCTCAACTTCTCAAGCAAATGCAAATGCAGTAGAAAAACACCCAAACCTGTAAACTACAATAACATTAATTCATACTCTTCTTTTCTCACCACTCTGTTAACTAAACTATTCTTCATATCCTGTTCTTTGTAACAGAGCACTTGCCAATTCATCATCTGATGTCTACCCTATACTACTTCTCAAAATGGCAACTAGTAAAATGTTATCAATTCATCAGTTAACAATAGCTGGAATGTAAATGGTCTTCGCTCTAAACGAGCATTTACTATTTCCTTCTTAAACAATTTACAATACCGGTATAGCATGTGTCACTGAAACTCATTTTTTACCAAATGAATATTTTACATAATATACAGGATACAAAATTCACAGGAACAATATAAATGCTTCAACTGCTTATGGAGGAGTAGCTATAACAATAAAAATAATATTAGCCACAATGTATTATTAATACCATTTTTGATTAATCTAGAAATTGTTAGCGCACAAGTAAATTGTCGTGTAAGTGATTTTGAGTTATAATGCGCCTATAAACCCCCATCTTAACTGCTCAATGCAGCCACCTTATCTTAATGTTTCCAGCGACTGCTTAAACTTTGCTATTAGCTGATTTAAGATGCAAATATGTTTCTTGGGGTAGCATAACCATGAATGCAAATGGTCGTCGCCTCTATGAGTGCATCAGCAATCAAAATCTACATAGTTTTGCTCCAGATAAAGCAACTTTCTACTAATATAATGCAAACATTCCTCCAGATATACTTGATATCGGTATTTACAAACATATCAAATTAACTACGGCTGGAGGAAGATTATATATTATTCAATAGATCTATTTATTTGTGATGGATATAAACAAGTCGGTTAGAAACTATACTTTCTCCCTATATCACTCCTTTAACAGCACTTGCTTCTGATCACTGCTTAGTTCTGGGTACCTTTTATTTAAGAACTAATTTCAGTGCACACGTTTATGTGCAATGGAATACATTTCAAACAGACTGAAACTGTAATCTGCATCTCATCCTAAAACAATCAACTATATTGACAATACTGTTAAGGCATTTACTGAAAAAAATCTGCTGATATGTAAATGAACAAACGATAATTTTTAACCGACCAAAACGACATTTCTAATTGCCATCACACATTCTACAATTAATTTAAGAAACATATCATATTCGCCGAAGGTGGTAAAAAGAAGGGCAACCTAGAAAGAAACTGACACTGAAAAATTTAATACTATGGTCAAACATAAGGTAGATCAATTTCGACTTCAAACAACCATAATTACTTATTATCTCTCTCCTTCTACGACAATACTTTATGGTAAGAGACCAAACAAATACTTCGAGAACCAAATCTAATTTATTCATTACCTGAAAATAACAATACTGTCATTGGCAGTCAATCAAAAAGCTACATGCTAGCTTCGCTTTATCAAAACTAGTAACAATAAACAGACTACCACAGAGATTACAGGTTAACTTCAACAGCACACAAAGAAGCCAAAGGTACCTGACAGAATTACCACTGCCTTTACAAAAGAATTGAAACGCTTTACACATCAGCTTCCACTGAAAAAGTCACCTGGAAATGATTCACTACCAAATTTACTCCTTGAAACTTACTAATAAAGCATTTGCATATCCCGCTATGACGCTTAGAATTTGTTACAACATGGAAACTTACATAGATCATCGTGTTTTACAAATCCTATAAATCGAAGCATCAACCATCCAGCTACCGTCCAATTAGTCTGCTGCCAACTCAGTCTAAACTGTTTGAAAAAATAATTCAAAGCGTATCTCAAAAATTTTAAGCTCTAATTCCAGATTTTTAATTTGGTTTTCACCCTAAACATTCCAGTACACATTGATTATTAAGGATCACAAATGCTACTGCAAAGCAATTTGAGAAGGAACAGTTTACTGCTACAGTCTTCCTTGACGTTGCTCAACCTTCAACAGAGTATGGCAGGAAAGTCTACTTGTAAAACTATATAGAATAGGACACGAGTTTATCTTATACAGATAATAAGTAGCTCTTTAACAGAAAGGCAATTTCTAGTCCATTTAGCTGCCTTCAAATCAACTATACGAATAATCGCCGCAGGAGCACCACAAGGATCAATTCCCGCACCGGTACTAATCAACATATTCACACATGATATTCCTGATTTACAATCAACTTCGTTCGCTAAAGGATACTATCCATTTTATTCACATCCAAACTAAATACAGCAATCAGATGCCTACAAACATAACTTTCATTATTAGCTGAATGATAATAGCGTATTTCACATAACATTCTCAAGACATAAGCAAACATAGTTTCTTTAAGAACTTTCAAAACTTTGATTACTTACATTTACAGTAAACCTGGTTGCCATCTCAAACCTCAGTTAAATACCTTGGGATCTACTGGACACGAAAATGACATGGAATGATCATATTACATGCATCACAACACTTGCTAACTCAAGGCTAACCAAACTTTATCCATTAAGTAATAAACGCTCCAAGATTGCATTGGACTGCCCCATTCCTCTTTATCAATCTTTAATTCCAACTATTTTCACTTATGGAGCTCCATATGGTCCACAACAAATAAAACTAATGTACATAAAATACAAATTGTACAAATAACTTTCTCCGCAAAGCTACAAATGCACCATGGTTTGTAAGAAATGCGGTTGAACACGAACTTAACATCCCTTCAAACACATCTCGAAGACATTTTTCAACAGATTAAACAATGTTGTTGGTGCTCAAGCACACTGGTATCACACCTGCATATCAAAACTTGACTTAAAAGGCTGAAAAGAAAATTTCCACAAAATTTCTTAACAAGTGACACATAGGACTCCTGTTAATATTCATAAATTTCATAATCATGTACTTTCATTTTTGATTTTATTATTGTTATTACTTCATACTTTCATTCAGTTATTACAGTTATTTGTCAAGTTATATTATACTTTCTGAACTAATACCTATTTCTATTCATATTAGAGGAGCCAACATGGTCAATCTCAAATGTTAATGTATTTAATGTTTTTGTTACCTATGGCCTGTGTAGCATAAATGCTGATTTGCCAACAATGAAATTAAAAACAAATCTTTATAGAGAGCAAACCAACGAATAATGCCACCTCGTCCTTTAATCCGATTCAGATGACAGAAGGAACCAGTGCGGGAAGTTGTGGATAGAAAAGTCGTAGCTGAAGATGAACCTCCTCAATATTCACATATAAATCCGGGTAAATCAAGTCTAGAATGCGGGCTATTTTCTACAATTACTTCAAATTAAAGAGAACAACCCAATTAACAAAACTGGAAATATCTCAAAATGCCATCTTTTGTCAGTTTTAGCCACTTATTTCCCCTAAATGCAATAAATACACAATATATAAGGTAATGCGGATAGCTTGGTACATTGTTGTGGAAATACTGACGATGGTGATAAGAATAGTAGGTAATCTTGGTGTAAATCTGAAGGGAAGAAAAACAAGGCGAAAAAGAAAATTGAACATATGATGTATAGATGACAAGAACTGAAACGAAAAGGTAAATAATATAAGAGTGAAAGGAAAGGCAGATGAGAAACTGAGTCTAACACAGCTATCGGAAGTAGAAATCCTGGGAAGCAATAACAGAAGTAGACGCTACTCCATTGCGCACTTTCTCCTCATTTATTTACTTGGTTCGCAGCAGCAGATCGGAGCGACAAGGAAAGATTCCGCAACCCCGGTGATAGAGCGGCGCTACAATGGCAAGACAAAGAGTGAATCAATATTGATAGCAGGAAGGTTAACTGTGTGCGCTTAAGCTGCCATGAAATATTGCTGCTTGTTTTTGTTTCTCGCTGCATTATTTTCAAGGTAACGCATTCCTATATATTTAATGTGCTCTTCTTAAAAGATCCTCTCCAAATTGTTACCACAGTGTAAAATATTCTGTTGCGTTTGCATATTGCGTACAAAGAATACGACCACCATTCTAGTATAACTTTTAATCTTTTTCTCAATTTTTTACACAGAGCATTTATTTTTCCACAGCACAACGGACAGTGATTCTAAACTACATCAATGCACAAATAACAGTAAACAACAAATAAGGCTGTTGTTAGGTTTTACGAGGACTAGTGTGCTTTACTTATGTCAGCTGGTTTATTGGAGCTGTACTCTCAGTTTTTAATATTTATGCTCAATATTTGTTTTAAATGTCTATTTTCACTGAATATTGAGTAAATCATCTTCAAATGAAAAACATTCTTTTTTCTCTGTTTATGTTCCTTTCAAGATAGCACCTCTTGAGAAGTAGAGGCTGTATATCACAGAGAACCTAGGATGGGTGATCAGCTCGCTACCCGATATGGAAGTGAGGATATGAAATGAAGATGTTTGAAGGAAAAATTATTATGCAGTAATTGGTGGCATGAATGCGGGAGAAACCGGAGAATCTGGAGCAGAAGTCACTTTCTTTACCCTTGTCACCATTGGTTCGAAATCTGCCTGTCTTGGAGAGATACAAGCATTCTAGCCACTCAGAAACGGAGTAACCAGTGAAGCAGGCATGATTTGTAAATAATTAAGAATAATTGTAAAATGTTAATTTTTTTTTTTCATAATACAGTAGTATGAATTCTAATTCTTTGTAGAAGTATGAATTCTATAAAATATATAGTTTTTTCCTGATTCGTGTATTTTACCAACTACTGAAGCTACCTACAAGGCAAGTGCTTATTAATAAATTATTAGCTTTTGAAAAATCAAAACGTTAACTTTTGGAAAGTAAATTTTTTACGATATTTAGGAGTAACATAAAAATATGATGATAAATCTATTTGTAGGTTTGTTTACTATAAAACATTAATTTTTAAGTTAATATTTTTAAAAATGCATCACGTGGAACAACTTTATTCGAACAATGAATAAAGACAAAACAAATTGTTATTTAAGTAACCACGAAAGCTAACATTTTGAAGCATGGCAAAAAGACTAATGATTGTGTGGAATTTCTGTGAAATTTCCAAATTTCAGAGTTCATTAACTTAAAATGATTATCAGAATTATAATTAACATTATTTTTATAATTAAAGGTAAACAAATAAAATAAGGAGTAAAAAATTATTCAATTTAATAAACTTCCTCAGGGAATTATTAATATTAATTTTGGTAGGTTTAATTTTAATTTAGAATAATAATCCAGGCTATGGTATTGAATTTGGCTGGTACGACCTTGCACGAAGGGTGAACTTTTTCCCCAAATGCGCGCTAGTGACGGAATTGTAAACAGCTCAACTGCGCGTGAACCACTGGCCAATTGTTCGCAACTGTGAATATCAGAAATAAGTCAAATGCTTGCGAGTTCTTTTATAGTGTTTAATGCCCGCCTTGCATTTGTTTAGAGAAGATTTGTGGCTTTAGATTATAGGAATAGTAGCACTGTTAGCTAAATGAATTATTCCAAGTGTATAACTTTATTGGTGTGCTGTGTATAAAATTATGTACTCGTTATTTGTGCTTCTCTAGAGCAATGACTTCCAACGCTTCTCTGCAAGCTATGAAAAGTCAAAGTTTGGATATTATCGAAGGTTGGCAGAGATAGGGAAACACAGTAAGGTGTATTGTTAAAACATGTAAGTTCCGTAGTTAAATGCTACTGCCACTTACATGTTATTTATAAAGTCATAATCGAAACCATTGCACCTTAACAGTGCACATACATATACACATTTTGTTGATGCTTCTTAAAAATCCAAATCTACCTGCGAGAAACGTAGACAATACTTAGAGGAATTAATTTTAAAAAATAGAAAAACTTCCTAAAAAAAAATTTTATTATTACAAAAAAGGCTTAATATAAGTCATAATTATTGTAACTTATTGATAGACGCCCTTCGGCATGCATAGTGTGATGCTGTAACTTTAGCCATACCTATGAATGACAAATAGATCAGCATTCATAGAATACTAAGTCTACAAAAATTGGAAGGAAGAGCAAACTGACCGCCGCGTGCAGTCGCAAACGCCCGTTGAATTTTATGTGTGATTCCATCTTTTCAGCCTTATCTTATTCATGGCTTATGTAAAAGGGTAAATTATTATTATTATTACTATTTCTATGGTAACATGCTAGATTCTGGTTCCTATGGTCGTGGGTTCAAATTCGACGGAGGGCGATAGACCTTTAGCATGACTTCCTCCGAAGGAGGGAAAAAGTCGCTCCAGTGTCGTAATTTCACGGCATGTAAAAGAACCTCAAACCTGATCAAGCAGCTTCTGAGAAAAATTGAACTGCCTTTAACGCCCAATCTAGAATAGGATGCTGAGAAACACAGCAGCTAAAAGCGTGCATAAATAAACAAGTAAATATGAAAAGCAGTTAACTATAAATCTCAGCACAAAAAAATATAGAGATCCATGATTCACTATTTTTGATTACATCAACTATTTAGAATCTTGGCATAAAAAGATAGCACATCTATACTTCTGTAAGTTGTCTATGAAGTCTATTACTAGAGTGTTAAATAAATACATTAAACTCCGTGGTTACGCTCCGATTATATCGCTATCCGTAAATTACACTCAGTTTGTATAACTCCTGGAAGTTTCATTTTAATACCACGATAAGTTCTGTCTTCAGCGTTTCCAGGTGCCACTATTTGCACTTTTTCCAGTAAAAAGAAGATAAAATATTGTACATAATTTGGAAATGTTTAATGTTTTTTAAAGTATATTAAGAAAATTGTCTGTTCAGCGGTCGAGCTCTCTACTACGGTCGGCACTATCTGGCCTATCCTTTTCTTAAAATATACGTATACTTTCAAAATACAATTTAATGTGGTATTTACACTTTTAGTGCTTCTGTAATTTCTGTGTAGTGTATAGCGAGTTGTACAGTTGTACAACTGGAAAACTCAAATGTAATAATAATTACTGATGCAGGACGCGCGAAATAACAATGGAATATTATTTTTATTTTCTCTACACAGTACATGGTAGACAGGTAGAGAAATACTCGTTTTAAGGTCTTCTTTATTTAAAAAGGAAGACATTTCTAGAAGAAGGTCCATGTATGTGTATGCGTCCTTGTGTCTATAAGCAGGATAACTCAAAAACGAGAAGTTGGAAAATACCAAACTTGGTATTTAAGATTAGAATCTTTCAAGGATACGACAGGAAGATTTTGAGAAACTTACCCCAACCCCAAACTACACTTGGAAAAAATCTCGAAAATATTGATAGGTATTCTAAAAATGGCTCTAAGTATTTTAATTAAGATGCCGTATATCAAAACTATTTACATGACAAACAAATGTATATCTTGTATTTTCTGGGAACATCTTCTGAAGACCTTTTTATTGTGGATGCATTTTCTGAATTTTGCATAACAGATAAACCGTAAAAGATAGACAAAAGTGTAGTATACAAAAATGTGTCATTGGCATTAAAACACATAATGTATTCCGTATACATTTTCTTTGTGTAGAGTTGACCATTGTCGAGACATTCGCAAAGAAACTGGTTTCATCCACATGTCAACCAGGTTTTAAAACACTAACGCTTTAGCTCAGTGCACTCCCTTAATTCTCTTCTACTTACAAGTATGTAATAAGGCATTATCTGCTAAGGTTTATCTCGATTAGTAGGAAGTAGCTAAAATAATAAGGTTTTAACAATAATTTGTTACAGCAATGTAGAGAAAAACATGTGAATAGAGCACTTGTGATTTTTTTCTTAAGAAATGATACCTTGTTCTTCATTTTGCGCTGTTCCGCACCAAAATATTTTTAAATAACATTTATTGTACTGCATTTTCTATTAGATTGTATCGAAATTGATCTTTATTCTTATAACCGAAATCTCAAATTTCCACATATTAATATAATTATTTACAATTAATAATCTTAACACAAGAGTTTTTAACATTAAAATTGTTTTTCTTCACTGTATTCACTTTGATTTAAGAATTTCCCACATTTGTTAAAATGGTATCGTTCGCAAATTTTATCGCAGAGTTTAAACTTACAATCTTCACTTGGTTCGTGGTAATGCTGTTTCACTGTGGTGGAATGCATGATGTCATAGCCTTGTGATAGTGCTTCTCAGTTCTTGGTTTGGACTTTTCCATTTCCAATTTACCATAATATCTGTTATAAAAACGCTGGCCATATTTCCTCACTTTTTTGTCTATTTCGTAGTATTCTTCAACAGCGGAATAGGAATGAGTAAAACAGAGTATCAAAGCCTGCCTACCTGTTAACTACAGAAAACGTTCTTGTAGAAGTTAAGTTAATTTCCTGTAGCTCCTGAGTGGGGCATTAGGCATCGTTACGATGTTTTCTTGATCGGATTTGAATTTCTAGTTCGTCAGTCCGCCATTATGCGCCATGGTGATGAGGGATTGGCTCCTTGCCCACAGATGCCACTGTAGAACGAAATCACTATTTGTGAATGCAAAATGGCGGATTTTTCCCAGAAACCTTCTTTTATCAAGTAATGGGGTTCTTTTACAAATAAACATTAATATTACACGGCAACACCAGTTTCCGTAATAGGCCATGCTAAGGATTTTTGCGTCCGAAAAGAATCCATTTGATTCTTTGACCTGGCTCTTCACCAGGTTTGAATCTGCAATTTTGGGTTTTACAGGTAGTCATTACACCGCGAAAGGCGATTTTTTTTTGAAGAGAGGAGGTATAATCTACACCTCAAGGGGAAGAAGGAATTTTGTTATACCTAGTAAATCATGCCCCGAGTTTAACGCTATCCCAATTGTTATGCGTTTAGGCCACAGTCCTTTGAAGAATCAATCACGGGGTTTTACTGCAGTTTTAGCGTAAACCATTTTTGAGAACTACAAGCCCAAGGGCTCTGAAAGCGTACTCTGCTCGAAGCAGGATAAGCCTTTTGCAGTGCGCAAGTCACCATTCAGCTGCAACTCGTCGAACACCGTACTCTGGTCCCAGGACTGGCCAAGGGAATCCAAACCAGGACCTCCAGGATGCGAACTGCTTACATCAGACGTCTCTAAAACTGTACTCATGAATACAGCCCCTGGATGAAGGGGTTATGTTGTGACATTTCAGTTCATTCACACCTTCACTGAGGACTGCCGTCATAGGCAAATGGTGCTCCAAAACATAATAGGAATCCACGGAAATATGTATGCACATTTAAGGACGAGTGGGAGGAACAATTTTTCTGTACTGCTTCTGGCGGTGCCTTATGTGTTCTAAGAGTCTACGGGGATATATTAGGTTAATATAACATGTCATTAGCATGATGAACATTATAGGCATGTGATTTTAACAGATTTAATCATGAAGTGTAAGTATGCTGATTAGCATACTTAATATATTGTTATTGTTGTTGTTATTATTGTTATAATTATTATTATTATTGTTATCATTATTATTTGTGGTGGTAGTAGTGGTAGTAGGAGGAGTAGGAGTAGTAGTAGTGGTAGGAGTAGTAGTAAGAGTAGGTGGAGTAGGAGTAGGAGTAGGAGTAGGAGTAGGAGTAGTAGGAATAGTAGGAATAGTAGTAGGAGTAGCAGGAATAGTAGTAGGAGTAGTAGTAGGAGTAGTAGTAGTAGGAGTAGTAGTAGTAGTAGTAGTAGTAGGAGTAGTAGGAGGAGTAATATAAGTAGGAGGAGTAGTAGGAATAGTAGTGGTAGGAGTAGGAGGTGTAGTAGTAGGAGTAATAGGAGTAGGAGGAGTAGGAGTAGTAGTAGTAGTCGTAGTAGTCTACTAATACTTACTATAATCATTATTAGTATAATTTTTTAACATTATCATCGCTATCGTAAAGTTCTACGTTTAAGGATATAATTTAATAAACTCATCGAATTTTAAACATACTTTAGAAGGTGTAAATGGAAGTTTAATATTTTCTGAGGGATTTAGAAATGTTGTAATGAATAAAAGTGTAAAAAACATAATCGTACTTAGGGATGGAACGTGCAATGCAACTCTAGGAACTGAGGAGTTTTTCAAAATTGAAAACAGTAAAATACATGTACACGATTTCGAATACCAATTGCAAAAATAAGTGACAGTGAAGTAAATTTGAATACTCTTGTGTCATTATTCCTCCACCAAAGTCACTCTTGGCAGTGCAGCACTGCGACTCTGTCCCATAGCGCCAACTCCTCCTGATACTGTACTGCGGTAAGATATCTCTGGTGACGCCTGGCTTACATTATCGCTGCCGCACTTCGCTCGGTGACCGTCATGTATAACATTTAAGCAGAAAATGTCTTTCTCCGTGGTCTAGGCGTCACATGCTAACATCTGGTTCCCAAGGTCGCTGGTTCAAACCCGGCGGAGGGCGATGGTTTCCTTAGCAAGGTTTCCTTCGGAAGCAAAACTGAAAATAGATGGTATTTGCGATTGCGCTGCCATCTATGCGCAAATAGTGCGACCAATAGATTGGATGGCACCCTTAACCTCATCTGCCTGTCGCGGAGCTAAGAATAGTGTGTTTGTGTTTGCCATCCGAATACAGGTGACGCTAACTGACTACAATGGTAGTGCAGCTGGACTTAACAGCACTATAACACCATCCCTCGGCGCCAAAAGAAAGTCGTGATGAACAGCAGTGAGATCTTAAATAAGGTTATGTCCACCACATGCTATAAACGAGTACCTTACCGAACACTTCCAAATAACCGAGTTGTTAAAGCGTAAAATAAAATACAACTTTAAAAAATCTGATGTGTTCCATTCACATAGCACTCTATACATCTCTGTAATATATTGTTATTAAAAAGCCTATTCTTTTATTTACATCATGATAATCGCGATAAACATCTGCAGAAATGGTCTTGTCATTTACTTTCTTGTATATAGAAGGGAAAAAAGCGATAGTCAAATCTTTTAAAAACGTTTCTATGTGATTGAAATTCGTTTCTTTTCATGGCCAAGATTTGGCAAATTCCCATATGAGAAAAGTTTAAGTACTTTAAATGACAAGGAATAACTCAGTAACGGTGAACTCTACGAAGAAATGTATATAAGATAAAATGTGTGTTTTAACGAGATCAACTTTTTTATGTAATACATTTTTGACTATTTGTTACGGTTTACCAGTTATGCAAAATTTCACAAAATTCATTCAGAATAAAGAGATTTTCAAAGATTATTCCCAGAAAATTTCCAGATATACATTTTACTTTTCATCTATTTTTGTTTAATATAAGGTATTATTATAAAAATCGTTAGCAATATTTAAGAAAATCAATTTTTTATGTAAAGGGCAGTCAGGTATGACTGGTGTTTTCCTCAAAAATCTTCGTGCTATATTCTTGAAAGACACTAAACTTAAATATAAAATTTGGTATTTTATCGACTTTTAGTTTTTGAGTTATTGTGTTCACAGACACACGGACACATACACACACGTATTTTTTTCTAAACCTTATTTTTTTTTATTCAGGAGATCTAATAAGATGTATTTCCAGTGAAATCTCGGTATTGAATTTTGAGTGAAATACAATGTATCTACTACGTACGTTGTACATATGTGCTAGAGAAAGTGAAAAACAAAACATTTTATGGGGCATTTTTAGCATGTCATGCAAAAACTAAAAGCACGGGAATTATTACCATATACACACTTCTATCTGATACTGAAAATGCTAAATATAGCCACTTTTTCCTCCATGACCCGTTACGGCCCCATTTCATTTCCTTTTTCTATTTAAACTCCAGAAAGTGCACAATTCCATGTTCATGACAAAATCAATTACTCGGCGTATCTTCTTGTGGGGAAAGCTTTCCTTTTGAAGAATTGTTCTCTGAATAGCTTCTCCTCCTTTGTTGAGATATATCAGTGGAGAAAAGCTTGTTACTTCTTTTAAACCAGAAGAGGGAAAGGGATTTTGATCCACTCTGCAAATGCTATCCTCTTAACAGAGTTTCGTTACATGTTTTAACTTTAAATATAACAATTTTTGAATACGACCACATCCTATCCTAAAATAAAAACAAACAAAAATAGATGTATCCCTTTCATACGATTTTCTCTGCCCATTCTAAAACAAACTCTTTGTACAGAAGTTTATGATTCTATATACTTTAGGGTAATCAAGATAAACATAAATAAAATGGTTTTATTACATATTTTCTTTTAGTTTCAAGGGGAAATAAGGGTGTACACTAGATTAAAGTAATAACCCAATGTTTAAACAGCAGTCGTCACATGATTACCAGAAATTCCAAACTGTGTGCACGACGAGAATGAAAAAAATCTGTTTTGTTACACTCATAGCTGTTCTTTTGCTGTTCTTTATTCTTATAGACTTTTTTTTATATTTTTACCTGCGTCTTTTCAAGCGCTCGTAGAAGAGAAATAAGGGAATGGTTAAGCGATAGTCAGATGTTTTAAAAGCCGAACGCTAAGTCAATTGAAATTCAGTTCTCTTTGATTACTAAAAGTAAGCAAACAAGAAACGAAAAGAAAGATGTCTCTCATTTGATAAAAGTTTAATAACTTAGTACTGAAACCAATAACTCATATCTAAAAAACTGTTATCTCTACAGTAAAAAAGGATATGACATGAGTTGCATGTTTTATTGAGATTTACATTTTTTTTTGTGCAGTACTGTCTATCCCGTACTGTTTACCAGTTGTTCAAAAGTTGCACAAAATTCATCTGAATGAGGAGGTTTACAGAGGCTATTCTAAGAAAAATGTTTCCCCCAGGGGCCTACTACGGTAGGTACGGGTTTGGCGCACCCAGGGTCCCGATCCAACCCCAACTCCCTGAAGTGGGCAACCTTCGAGTGGTGAGGGAGACATTAGGTCAAAATGCCCTCCCACCTGTTGGCCGTGTGGAGACCCGTATCGGTGGAAAGGAATATCTTGGTTGGCTGAGGGTTGCGCATCTGAGCCTGGTCCTTCTGTCTTTTCAGTGATTAGGGAGGGTACACCACTTTAGTTTCTGCTTCACCTAAACGGGAGGCTAGGGACTAGCCCACCCCTAGTCAATCGGCTAGGACTAGGTAATTATACCGAACTCCAGGGTGAGTGGGACTGCGAGCCTGCTATATCCCCTGTGTAGCCCTGTCATCCCAGTGGGGCGACCCCTTGTTGGTTTCCGTGGTGGGTGGGGAGCACCGGGAGATGAAAATTAAAACTTATTTTCATGGCAAAAACCAAAAAATCCATTAAAGATGATACAGAGTTCGGAAAAGAAGTAGTCGAGTGTTGTGGTCCTCGCTACTTAATTTTAATAGAACAGAGGAAGGAGGAAAATTCTCTAGCGTAAGCCCTTTTATCTTTCAAAAGGGTCTTGAAAACATTGCTGGTCCTGTAAAATCTTGCATAAGAGCTCTTAATGGCACGCTCCTGGTAGAAGCACAATCAGCATCCCAGGCTGCGAAAATGCTAAAGGCCAAAATGTTAGCTGTTTGAGGCACTCGAACCGAAATTCTCAAATGGAAAGGGCTCCTCCTAAGTGGAGGAGATGGAGGAAGGCGATACTGCCCTCACTGCCAGAAGCACAGTGACAAAGAGGCAGGACCATTCTCCCGTAGAAGGTGTTTGCCCGACACCTAAAAAGAATAAACTGAACCGATCTCTGAAGCCTTCAAAATAGAAATAATCACAATGTACAACTTATCCCATTATATCCTATTCTACAATGGAACCTACATGGAATAAGAACACATCACCCTGAGCTTGAACTGCTGCTTAACCAGAACGATCCTTTGATCGTATGTTTGCAAGAGACTAAGCTCCGTTCACAAGACAGCTTCAAATTCAAACGGTACACGCCTGTAAGGTGTGATCTATCGCCGGAAGAGGATGCACCTGCGCACGGAGGCACTATTGTCCTCATCAGAGATGATATATTCGCACAATCAGTATCATTACAGTCCGACATCCAGTCAGTGGATGTAAGGATTAAACTGTCAGATATCAGATTCACCATTTGTAATATATACCTTCCTCCGAGTGACGACCTCTCGTTCACCAATTTAGGGGATCTAGTTTCTCAATTACTAATGCATTTTCTTTTGGTAGGTGATGTAAATGCCCACCATCCACTTTGGGGTTCACCTCAGGCTTGTGCGAGAGGTAAGTTAATTGCCAATTTCTTGAATAATTATAACCTAATTCCCCTGAACACTGGAGAACCTACATTTCTTTCTGAGGCTTTCAACAGTTTTTTACACCTGGATTTAGCAGTTTGTTCACCTCCATTAACATCTTCCTTACAGTGGAATATCATTTCTGATTTACATTCAAGTGACCACTTTCCATGTCTTATTAATCTCTTGGCACAAGATACATTTTCCATACGTTTACCTAGATCGCACATAGATCAAGCCAACTGAAACTTTTACTCCCGGTTGGCTGCCTTTTATTACAACGAGAACGAGCACGACTCTGTGAATGTTTTAGTGGAGCACCTCACGAAAAATATTCTTGATGCTGCCGAGCAGTCTATTCCACGGTCGACGACACGCAGCTGTCGTCGATTTCCGGTACCTTGGTGGAGGGATGAATGCCGGAATGCCATTCGTGCTCGCAGGCATGCTCTCAGGATTTTCCAACGTTGCCCAATATTGGATAACCTGATTGAGTATAAAAAGATGCGAGCAAGATTTAGGCAGGTTGTTAAGGATAGCAAAAAGACACCAAGGAACAAGTTTGAGCCGTCATTCAATCGACATACACCTTCCTCTAACGTATGGGATAAGTTAAGGCGCGTGTACGGAAAAATGACTCATACGCCAATTGCTGGTCTTAAAACAGCTGTAAGAAATGTTATGGATAAGTTTGATGTGGCCAACACTTTTGCTTTCGCACAAGTGTCTAGCTCGGAGAATTATTCGCCTGATTTTCTTCCTGTTAAGGCTCAGTTGGAATTTGAAGGTTTCAACTTTCGTTTGTAAAAATCTTGAAGATTATAATCGACTCTTCACCGTGAGGGAGTTAGACCATGCACTATCATCTTCGCGAAACTCTGCACCAGGTCCTGATAGAATACATGTCCAAATGTTGCCACATCTCTCTCCTTAAGGTAAGGCCTTCCTATAATCCTGTTTGGGTTGACGCTACTTTTCCAGAAAAGTAGCGAGAGGCCACCATCATACCTATTTTGAAAGCTGGAAAGGACCGTTTTCTTCCATCCAGCTACCATCCAATTTCCCTCAAAAGTTGCGTTTGAAGGTGATGGAAGGCATGATCAATGGACGGTTGAAATGGTGGCTGGAAACTCACAACCTACTTACCAATACCCAGTGCGGTTTTCGACGATGTCGTTCAGCAGCTGACCACTTTGTCTCGATTTCGACGCAGATAATGAATGGATTCATGAAGAACTGTCAACCCGTTGGGGTATTCTTTGACCTCGAAAAGGCTTATGATACGTGTTAGTGGGTAGGAATAATACGTTCCCTATACAACTGAAACATACGTGGACACCTTCCGTTATTCATTCAGGAGTTTATGAGGGACCGCGTTTTCCTAGTAAGGGTTAGCTCGGTTTTATCAAATATTTTTGTTCAAGAGAACGGAGTGCCATACGGATCGGTACTAAGCGTCATGCTATTTGCTATAGCAATTAATTCTATCTCGAAATGTATTCTCCAGGAGTAACGTCCTGCTTATTTGTAAACGACTTTGCCGTCTATTGTACTTTTCAGCGCCCACTTTTTTTATGAACGCCGTCTGCAGCGGTGTTTAGATAACATTTTAGATTGGGGCTCTAAAAACGGCTTTCGCTTCTCTACTGAGAAGTCACTACGTGAACTTCTGGCGCCGCAGGAGGCGATTACCACCTTCGCTGTGGTTTGGTACAGTTTCACTACCATTCGCGGATGATACGAGATTCCTTGGGTTGATATTCGATAGAAAACTTTGTTGGTCAGCACATATAGCACAGCTGAAAGCGCACTGTAACCGTTCTCTGAATATTTTTCGGATACTAAGTGGCAAGTCTTGGGGAGTGGATTGGAGAGTCTTGCTGCGACTTTATCGCGCCCTTATCCGAGCCAAGTTAAATTACTGATGCATAGTTTACTCTTCGGCAAGACCATTTGTGCTTAGAAGATTAGACACTGTCCATAATCAGGGTATTCGTGTGGCTGTTGGAGCTTTTCCAACCAGTCCAGTAGCCAGCCTTTATGCTGAATCGGCAGAACCCACTCTGCACTGCTAACAGATTATGGCTGTAGGCTAAATTGCATGCCTTCGCATCCAACGTGCATTCCTTTCTTTAACACCGAGCCGGACGAACGTTATAAAAATATCTCAATTAGTCCATGCCCCCAGGTGTTCGCTTCCGAGAGCTTCTTCATAAACACGATATTGTAATGCCTAGAATGTTTCCCAAGGGGGAAAGGGTCACCCACCTTGGTTATGCACTACATTCCACGTAAACCTCGGAATGACGGCGTTTCGAAGGTCTACAATGCCTTTTTCTAGTATCCGTAGATGTTTTTTAGAATTTTTGTCAAACTACAATGACCGAACTTGTATATATACCGACGGAAGTAAGTGCACCTTTGGTGTTGGGTGTACCTTAGTTTATGTTACCGATCAATATACATTCGGTTTTCATAGTGGTACCTCCATTTATAGTGCGGAGCTGTATCGAGCCATTCTGCACGTTGGCCGTCGAAATTTGAGGGACTGCCTTATATTGATTGAGTGATTCCCTGAGTGCATTTCAGAGCCTTTGTGAGCTGTACAGCTACCATCCTATCATGCAGCATATCCAGAATGACCTCCATACTTTGTATGCTCCCGGGGTTAATGTGGACTGTGCATGGATTCCTAGTCACATTGACTTGCCGGAGAATGAACTGGCAGATTTTGCAGCAAAGACGGCAACCACCAAACCCAGTACAAACATTTCTTGTGTAACATCGGAATACTTTAAGTTTGTGCACAGGGCGATATTTTCGTGCTGGCACGAAGAGTGGTCAACTTTCCGCGGAAACAAGCTTAGAGTAGTGAAGGACTTTGCAACAAACTGGGTAACTTCTTCTCGTCAATCTCGAGGGGAGGAAGTGATTTTATCTCGTTTGCGTATTGGCCACTGTAATTTTACAATAGTTTCCTTCTTAAGAGTGAATCTGGTCCTGTGTGTCCGCTATGTGGAGAAGCTTTGTCTGTCCGTCATGTGTTTCTAGAGTGAGTTAATCTAGCACATATTCGGGAATCACTGCAACTGCCGGCCATACTTGCAGGAGTCCTGGCGGACGATAATCGAGCGGCAGCTAAGATTTTTACATTTTTATCGAAGATAACCTTCAAATTAGGGATTTAGTTGTTTTTACCTTGTGTTTGTATTAGTTTTGAAGTATACTTTGTTTTTCTTAAATCACCAATGGTTTTTTCCATGATGAATTTTATACATCCATTTTTAGATTTATTGCCATGGTCTGCATGATAAGGGTGCTGATGACCTTGTAGTTAAACGCCCTTAAACACTAACCATCATCATTATCATATAAGAAAATTCAAGATATACATTTTGCTCGTCATGAAAATATCTTAAACATATCACATTTTAATCAAAATCGTTAGAGACATTTTTAAAAAATAAAATTTTTGAAAAATGTTGCACGTCAAGGGAATCGTGTCGGAATCTTGCAAGATGATGAACTAAAATACCAAGCTTGGTGTTTATGGTATTTAACCGACTTTTCGTTTGTGGGCTAGCTGTCCACAGGCAGACACACAAGGACGTGCTTGCATAATTAATTTTTTTATTCAGAGGGTCTCAAAATATGCATTTCCGGTGAAATCTCGATATTGAATTTTTGAGTGGTATATAATATTTTCCTTATCCATTATGTTAATATATATACGATCTAGTGAATGTAAAATGAAAAACGAAATATTATTTCTCAAATAAAAAAAGTATAAGTATTAGACATTTTGACTGGTACCTTAGCTCAGTCGGTAGAGCTCCTGCATTCGTCAACTCAGATTATTCCCTATGCTTCCCAGTCTTTGAAACTAATGAATGAAGTTAAAGAAAATGGAAAGCAATGTCAACATTTAACGAGTTATTTTTTAACCACATTGCCAGTAGCACGAAAAGGAAATGCATCCGATAGTAGTACAATGCAATTAAAGACGCGATATAAATGTATCTGTAAAATAGTTTAAAATTTAAATAAAATATATATATCTCGGAAATATTTACTCCATAAAATTTATTGGACATAAATTGGAATTTTTAACGACATCTACAACTTCCAAGACGGTCACCACCGTCCGTTGCAACAGCGAGTTTGAAACCATGGTTTTGTCTTATATACTTGACCTTTTAATCAAACATTGAGAAATTCTCGAAATCATCACTTAAGACCCATGATTTTGGATTCCCTTAGAAGGAAACAACATACAGTACACGAGAAGGTACATGAACTATCACAAACTGGATCGTGTTGCAGAGTATATATGATTGTCTCAATACATTATTGACCCTAGAGTCAGAACAAAGACATTAGAAAACCAACCAGAAGATGTTCATAAGGAAAAATGCGATATGTAAGGGTCTCATTTTAAAGATATATACCACCGCAATCCATAAAAGTGCTAGGACTGATGATAGGAACAACAGGAACCATTGTAAAGAAGTTCTGTGTTTTTTGTACACAATTTCATATAGATTCAAAATGCATTAAAGAAGTCGGTTTAGCAGCTTTGAAAAACCCTCACAGTATTGAAAATCATTTATGGAGCATATAATTTTTGTTCAAATATTTATGAGAAAAATGTTTTTTTTTGTTTTTTTTTAATGTTAGATAAGATACGTTAATCTATATATGAACTTCACATTTCGGAGATTTATTGAAATAGAAATAATTAGATTCATATTTTTACACATTTGTATTTGTGCTAATAAAATATATTGTAATATGTTCTGGAATGCTTTGTCTCTGGCAGTCTTCAACTGGGAGAAGCTGAAATAAATAAACTTTATGTCTCTCTCACGTATGCTTTTGTGTACCTATTACAGACATCCAGGATGAAGAGGGCTTTAGCGGCTATTGCTGAAAATTAAAATAAATATTTTATTGGTCTTTCAAATATCTTTAATTACAAATCATTAGGATATTTTTATAGAAAATGTAAATCTCTATCTAAAGCATAATTTGGGGGGGGGATGTTTCCAGAAAATTTTCTTGATACATCTTTGGAGGACACTGAACACCAAGCTTGTTACTTAATCGAATTTTCGTTTTCATTTATGCTGTTCACAAAAACACACGCAACATTTTATAAAATAACAAAAAAATATGATGTATATTCACATGACTTTCTCTACCAAAACTGCAGAAAACTCTTCAGAACTTTATTCTTCTATGCACTTTACTTAATCAAGATAAACATCTGAGAAAACACTTTTATTGTATATTTCCTTGTGGGTTAGGGGAAAACAATATGCCTAAGCGATGTCGAATCTTGAAATAGCTGATCACTATGTGATGGCTTTGGATCTCTTTGCTTGACCAGCAGAAATAGTAGGTATGTGGAAGGTATGTGTTCAAAATTTAAACTAATAAACAGGATTACCTCGGAACTGATTGAATGCATTTCAATAAGATTTACAGTTTTAGTTTTACGGTTTTGTTTATATCCTACAATTATGCAAAAGTAATCCAGATTGAGCGAAATTAGGACACTTCCCAAAAATTACATGAAAATAAATTTCATTTGTCATATGTACTTTAATCACAATGTTATAGCCATTCTTTAAAAAATAAAAAATTCCAACCAAAAAAAAAAAAAAAAAATAGTCAAAGTCAAGGATAGTCTTAAAAATCTCGTATACCTATTCTTTAAAAAAAATCAACATTTCGAAAAATGTTCCACGTGAAGGATAATTGCATGTGGAGTTTTTCTTGAAACAGTTCCTGACATATTCTTCGAAATTGAAGTTCTTAAATATAAATGTTGAATGTAATAGATTGTTTTTCGAGTTATGCTGTTCACCAACATACGCAAGCACACACATGCGTTTTCTTTGGATTCAGGATAATTTAAAACATATTACCGGCAAATACTCGGTATCGATTTTTTGGGTGGAATAAAATATTGATCTATGTATATTCTACGTGGTAAGCTATTGCCATTTTTTTTTTTTTAAATTGGATACTATGTGACTGAAATCTGTTCTTTGGCACTGTCGGAAGTTGACAAATGCAATATATAAATTGTGTTTTCAACGATTTTACTTTCTCTACACGTGCTATGTAGGCTGCTCGTTCATTCTAGACAAATGACAAAGAGGCCAAATATAAAGATCGAATTTCTCCAGCTTCGTAGTGACTGCACTACTACAGCGCAGAAACATGAGAGTAACATACACAAAGTCCTTCCTGCTTCTTTGTGTCAGTGCTCCAGTAAAGGTGAATAAGTGGCTCGTATCTAGCGCTTGACCTGTAGTAAGTATATATTTCACCTAAACATTCGATATAGAGACTTCGCCAGAAATATGTTTCTAGGTTTCCTGAGGTAATGAAATTTAGAAAAAGGTCAGTGCATTTCGAGTGAAATCCATCGAATTTTGGGTTAGAGTGCAACATTTTCTCCACCTATCCAATAAGTAGAGAAAATAAAGTGCTCTTTTGTATTAAAGGTCCTCAAAACATGCATTTGCGGTGAAATCTCGATATGGATTACAAATTACAACACATTCTCAACCTTTTATGTACATTATATATGGTAGAGAAAGTAATAGTACTCGAATTGAGATTTTCCTTCTAAATAGCAGTATTCCAGAATGCTTTGCGAAATAAACGAGACGGCTTTATCGGTTTGATTCAACAATAAACTGATTTTTCGATTGTCAGAATACCAGGAAGAAATCTGATATAGTATATGACATTCCTCTAAAATTATTTGTTACAAGGTCTTTTCATATATCACAGTTGTGTAATCCAGATAACCTTTCAGTGAGGAGCGGACTCGCTTATGTGTTAAGTCTGTGACGTTTCCTGGGCTCAAAACCTTCGTGGCAGACCAATCTGACCGAAGGTTATATCGCGGTTTTCTACGTCGGTATGTGAAGCTGGGTTGGATAATTTGATGTACAAATTTTGTTATCATTCTTTTCATCACTACATTTATTTTGCTACTTCATTGACATACCAGGTAATAGGCTGATCATTTATCAGGGATATTTTTGATTCAGAGTCTGTTTGCACCTCAACAAGCTTCTGACCCAAGGTTAAGACTTGTAAATCCTTGGGGGTTTCAGTTCTACATCAAAAGAAGAAGAAAGGCATAACCTACATTACACATTTATATATTCTTTCTTTTTGCAACCTTATTTTCTTTTGCTTATATTTTTTTCTCAAACAGAGTCTACGCTCAGTTCCAATTTATAACTAATACGCAGTGATTAGTTTTGCTGCAACAGGTAACAGTTGAGAGGGCCATTCTGTTGTATTCATGTCGTTAGCACCAGTAGAGCAGTGACTTTCTTGAATGCACAACCGAGAAATTACTGTAACTTCTGTCATTATCAATGGCAGCTCTCAGTGATATTTTCAGGGTAGGCAAATATCCGCAATATGCAAATTACACATCTAGCTAAAACGTTTTACTAAAGTACCTTTACTGGTAAAATAGATCAATGCGTCGATCCTTCATACTGGCTTATCACTTGATATGTCTCTGTTTTTGCAGCGAAGGAATTTCGCTAAAGCTGTCTCATTGTGCTCCCTAAATAAGACTTCACTCTGTTGAAGCAAGAAAAGCTTCTCTCGACACTGCAATTTGTGGAAGGAATTGTTGCAGCTAAAGTAAACAGTGTAAGCTTCCAGCAACATACTTTGAATATCACTTTTCACATCAGTTACACTTCCAGACAAGAATTGTCGTTAGAATTGACAAACTCGAGCCCTTTCCTCAACCTTGAAAAGTCAAAATACATGGCGTAATACGTTTTTAATGAAACTATTATTGTTTCATATTACTTCACAATTTAATTCAGTAATTATTAGGACCTAAAATTTACATTTTATTTAACATTACGAGGAAAATTTCACTTCTGACTGTTTGTTTCTTCAAACCATGTTTGTACAGTAATAAATCTCGCGTATATGTTAATTTAGGGAGAGGCTTTCAAAAATCGGCAGAGGAGACAAATTTACTGCCTTTCGGTCTTGATGCACCCTTCTGGTATTTCCAACTGCATTTTCCCTAATGCTTACTACCGGGCGTCAAATATGTCTTGTAAATTGTGATTGTGACATTAGAATTGAATTAGAAATACTTGATAACTGAACGATGCAAAGACAGTTTTAGTGTCGCTTTTCTTCGAAAGGCGTATTTATGTTCTTGAAAATGTTGTGTCAAGTTTGATATTTAATCCACTTTTTATTTTTGAGTTATGCTGTTCACACACTCACACAACACACATACGCGCGCGCAACCCCCTTTTTAAAGACGGTTTTTAGATTCGGGGGACCTCAAACCATGTATTTCTAGTGACATCTCGTTATTGAACTTCAGTGTAACAGAATATTTTCCCCAACTTTTATGTACATTGTACATACGTAATCGAGAAAGTAAAAACGAAAAGTCCATTATATATTAAGTCTGTTATTTAAATTCAACATCTTTCAGGTTTATGATACGAAGATTTTTCAAGAAAATTCCCCAACCCAAACCACCCTATACATGGATGGCATAGTTTACAAAATCTTAACTCTCTAAAAATTACTGTAACGATTTTGTTGTAAATGCTGTATGTTTAAGATATGTGTTTACTACATGAGTAGCTTAAATTTTATAGGAAGAGTTTCTGAAGTTCACTTCATTCTGGAAACAGTTTTACATAATACGGTAAACCGTAAGAGATAAACAATATTTTACTGCACCTAAAATGTAGATCTCAAATGAGCAAAAACATTATTTCAATCACATTTGTTTGTGAAGTTAATTATTTACAAGATATTCCCTGTAGTTAGCATAATTTTTGCAATACGTATTTTTTTTCTTAAATGGGAAATCGTAATTCGTTTCTATTTTTTATCCCTGACAATGCAAAGAGAACTTAATTTCAAAGTTATTACGTATCAACCGCATTTAAAATTTTGGATAATCACTTTAGTAACAAGGCAATTTCGATAATGTTTATCTTGATTACCATAAAGTAGATAAACAATTATTTTTCTTAAGAACTTCGTTGCAGAATAGAAAGAAAAAATAATGCGAATGTAGCACACCAGATTTTTAATTTCATGAGAGTACAAGTTTTGAAAAAAAAAAAAAAAAGTAAAGAAAATAACATTTTTGTAAAGCTGCATATGTGACTGTGATTGTCCACGTGTATACATATATATTGTGTTTTAATGAGATATAATGTTTTGAGTAATAAGTTGTTTTTGTTTTTTTTTTCTTTTTCGATTTTACGAGTTATACATGTCATCTAGAATGAAGAGGTCTTTAGAGACTGCTTCCAGAAAAGTCATCATATTCATTCCGTTTATCTTGAAAACATTTTGAGGATATGGTATTTTAATCAAAATCGATAGAGCCATTTTTCAAAAATTTTGGAAGATGTTCGATGTAAAGGGTAGCTGAGGGTTGAGAAATTTTCTTGAAAAGCTTTGTGTTGCATTCTTGAAAGATACAGAGCTAAAATACCAAGTTTGGGATTTAACCGACTTTTTGTTTTTGAACTATGCAGACCAGAGACACATCCTTATTTACCACATGGTTAATTAGTTGAAACCAAAATAGAGATACATCACTGTTGATGATAAAATTGAATAAATTATTCCAATTAAGATGTGTTGATCAAATAAAAGTTGCTAACTTATTATTCATTTACATCTTAATTATTTATATAATTTAAATTAAAACATTACATGTTCATTGTAAAAATAAAAAGTAATTATTTTTATAAATATATTCAAAGATAACAATTATCTCAATAACAGCTTCCGTGTTATACTCTTATATAAGATATTTGAATAAATTATAAATATTATAAAATTAATATAATTAAAATAATTAAATAAGATTTTAAAGTATTAACTTTATCACTGATTTAATCCTCCTATTTTTATCAAAACATAATATAAATGTTGGCCAAAAAATTCTCTTCAACCTAACTTAGACATACTTCTGATTTTTTTTTTTTTTTTTTTGATTCAGCAGCTATCAGAACATGTATTTCCGGTGAAATCCCCGTATCGAAATTTTTATTAGAATACAATACGTTGCTTTCTACTATGTACACTGTACTGTGCTAGAAAAAGTAATACATCTCTTTTACACGAGACAAGAAGTTTATTTTACCGTCCTATATTTAATATTACGAGTTAAACATTTGTACATTTAACAGTTTATATTGAGAGTTTTCTGTTAGGATAATTGCAATATTATTTGTATATAACTACATTATACTCGTAGAAGAGCACCCGATTTATAATAATTGTTTTGCTTCCTTAGCTTGACGCTAAGACAGGAGAACCCCTTCACTTTTATGACAGGCGCTTGCCAATTACACCCTCTGAGGTCAGAATCACACTCTAGAGTCTCATGTGCTACTCAATCTCAAACTGAGTTCATTTTCAATGTTACATAAAAGTATATTTGCCTAAAAGAGTTTCGAAGCTGCAATAACAAACTTCGGATTGATTCAAGTATACGCTATGAAATTATATTAGTTTGATGTTCGATGTGCGATGTGCGATGTTCGATAATTCTGGTAAAAAGTAAGAGAAAATGTTTGTTTCGTGAACTACTCACCTTACCACGAAGTCCAGCGATCCTCCAGTTTTTTCATCCCGTCGGAAAAATAGGTTCCGTCAAACTCTGCAAAATGCTCATTGCCTGCGTCTATCACTTAATCATTTTATGAAAATTTCTTTTTACTATACCAAAGTTTCAAGTTAAGAAACAAGAAAAAGTGACTTAGGGCTAAATCGGATGAATAGGCTGGACGAACACAATTCATGCACCTTCGCCATTGTTATAGCTGATGTGTGGGATCGAGTATTATCCTAATGAAATAACACTTTTTTTTTGTGTCCCATCCTTAGTCTTTTTTCAGCTAACACAAGTTTCAAACGATTCAACATTGAAGCCTAATAGGGTTCATTTATGGTTCTGCCTTCTACCAAGTAATTATTGTGAATTGTTCCTTGGGAATCATCTTACCAGCCGACAAAATGGTCTTTGCCTTCTTTGGTGCACTTTCACCAGCCTTTGTTCATTGTTTTGACTCTAGTGTGTAATAAAGGTTCCAGGTTTTAACAGCAGTCACAACTCAGGGCAAAACGTATTGCGGATTGCGATAAAACATCGCAAGGCGTGTTGAAATGATGCTCCGGATGTGCTTTTGGGTGACTGTGAGCAATTGCGACAATCAGCTTGCACATAGCTTCTTCATAGACTATTCTCTTATTATGCACTCTTTCATTTGCGGTGCCTATAGTCTCAGCAATCTCACGAATTTTTATTCGGCGATATTGCATTACTATATCATGGAGCTTTGTCAATGGTTTCCCAGTTGGATGGCCAGAGCGCGGTTCATTTTCGAAGCTTATCCGGTCACGTTTAAATTCATTAATCCAAAAGTCTTCAATGATGATGCTGAGTCCGTGTTAACTTCATCCAATTCAGTTTTGATTTGTGGGCAAGCCCAACCCTTCAAATAAAACTGTTAAATAACACCAAAAAACTCGGTTTTCTCAACTTTTAATTGCAGACGCATATTGGCCAATCAGAAGCCTGTAAACAATAAATTATTTACTGTATATTGTTGAAATTTTTATACGATCCTTTGAGTAATCAAGCGTACCAACCATGCAACCGCAACACAAATGCTTCATTCTTTAATGAAAATTAATTACACTTATCAAATCACGTCATATATTAATTAGCCTGTATTTTTGCAAAACCATGCATTAATTTCTAACCTATATTTCAAGTAATCTTCAATTAAGTGTAGGAAAGGGTATCAGCAATGGGAGAGGAATGCCGAAACGGGTAAATGATGTTAAACGATGAAGAGTGTAAAATATTAGTGTCCATCAAATCTACAATTCTTATATAACTATTTAGTTTGTGTTACTAATAGTAATAGTTTAACCTATTTGCCTCTGTGTGTTACCTTCCCTCCAGCAATACTGAGAAGTATTAAATTTGCCACATCCTCAAATTGGGAATTCGTCCCCAGCTGTTTATCGAACTAGATTATCAGAGACAGGCGCGCATTACTGGGCTTTATACAAGCTGAGTGCGTCATCACCAAACGCGCGTGACAGGATAGAATTCGTCACCGCCATTTATAATTTGATTTGGAGTCTCCCCATTTGCAGTCAAATGAGAAGACCAGATATCCGAGAACTAGTACCTCAGGTAAGTACACTTTACGCCAGTATTCATTGTTGCCTTTGTAAATTATTCTACCTACTTCTACCTAAGGCTTTAGTCTATGCATCCCATTCCGGCTATAGCTAAGTCATTGGTAGAGTCTTTCTTATTAGATCATTTAGGAAAGTTCTAGTTAGTATATTTTCAGTTTTATTTTCTCTGCACATACTATGCATATAGTGTGGTATCGTAATGCACTCTAAACTTCGATACCACATCGGAAATACATATTTTGGGACCCCGTGAATCCAAGAGCAAGCATTTTTAGAAAAATATCCGTGCGTGCGGGTGTTGTGTGTATGTGTATGGGCAGCAAAGCTCAAAAACGAAAAGTCCTTTAACTACCAAACTTAATATTTAAGTTCAGTATCTTCCAGGCTGCGAAGATTTTCAAGAAAATTTCTCCACACCCAGCTACCTGTGACATGCTAAAAAAATTCGATCATGTTGGTTTTCTCAAAATTGACTCCAATTATTTTCATTAAAATCTCTTATACGTAAAAATGTTATAGTGAAATAAAATGTATATCATGAATGTTCTGAGAATAGCTTCTGAACACCTCTTTATTTTGGAGGATTTTTTATAATGTTGCATAACTGGTAAACCGTAAGAGATAGACAAACGCTTACTGCACAAAAAGCTAGATCTCGTTAAGACACACACTTTATGTGATATACATTTTTTTCGTGGCATTGAGCGTTTTCGAGATATTCCTTGGTTTAGGTTTCAGTTTTAAAATATGCTTATACTTGTAAACTCCTGGCACACAAAGAAACGGACTTCAATCCCATAGCAACCACAGTTTAAAACATTTGATTCTCGGTTTATCCTAGTGTATTCCCTAATTTCCCTTGTACTTATAAGGAACTGAGTGATAAGACCATTTCTGTTAATGTTTATCTCGGTAGGCATGAAATAATAGAAGAATAAGCTTCATAACAATAATTTGTTATAGAGATGTAGAGGAAGTCACATGAAGGGCCACATCAGATTTTTGCTATTCATTTTATAGCACTTGAACTTGTAAGGTATATTGCGATGTCTGTTCTGTTAGATGGTATAGGTAGCATTTCAGGACTCTCTTTGTACCGTACTACTTTCACTTCATGCCAAGAAGATGGCGATAGGGTGTCACTTTCACTAACCATAGTCAGATGGAGTGTCAGCCAGATTTCTATCATCTAGTTATCACCAACCGTAGTCAGATGATGGTTCAGCTTCGAGCCCACAACCCCATGTGCCGTACCACTTTGCTCCGCGACAAAAAGGCTAAGGGTGCCATTCAGTCTAGCTCTTTAACTGTCTGTGGATAGATGAAAGAGGAGTCACTATGACAATCTGTTTTCAGGTTTTATTATTATTTTAGACTGAAAGTGGAACTTGGGGTCATGTATTTAATATCTAATCTGTTATTTACCTTGGCGACTGAAGGAAACCACAAAAAACCCAGGCAAATTCGTGGTCCACTGGATTTGAACATTTTTCTCTCCAGTCTCATTAATATTTAATTCCGTGCTTATTATTTTACTTTCTAATCTTCTCCGCTCTTGTAAATCCTTTAATATTGCGTTAAAAATTATGTTGTCTACTCATTTCATGTTTTTCTATTACATATTTCCTTGTAGATACAACGGAATATAATTATACATTCGGCTTAAGCCAGAGTGAATACCTTACAGAGCTGGTGGCTATGTATGGGCTTTGAATTTTGTCCCCTTTTCTTGGCCACAGTAAGTAAAATAACTGATATTGTGTATTCACATCAATTTAGGTACGTATTCTTGAGTAACTTGTTCTTTGAGGAGATTAGTGTACTATCCGCTAGCACGTGTTGCTGGTTTTTCAGTAATATTTTTGTTTTGGGATAGTTTCTTTTATTATTATTGTCATCATAATTATTTATTATTATTTATTATTATTATAATTATTGTTATTATTGTTATTATTTATTATTTTGATTCATTTACTACTTAATTTTTATATTCTAGATCCTCTGTTAAATGGTTTTAAATTTAAATTTTAGTTTGTACTTTAATTAATTATCTGTAACAATTAAATAACAGATAACATTTGTAATACTGTATTTGGAAAAACAAAAAGGTTTGGACATATGCTCCGGTATTGTTATCCTTGTGCCGCATAACATCATTTGAATTTTATTTATTTATTTATTTATTTTAGTCCAACATCACATTAATTGAGATAAACTTTTACAGAAGTACTTTTATTGCAAATATCCTTAATATAATGTGAATAGAGAAATACATCAAAGTTCAAACAATAGTCCAAACTTCAAAATGCTGGTCGCCATGTAGTGATTTGAAATTTAATTCTTTGCTTTACTAGGAAAAAATAAAAACGAATAATGACCATCGGTTAAGTAAAGTGAAAGAATTTAAACATTGACACCATTGGCAAGGAATATCTGGAAATGGTTAACTCTACAAAACAAAATACACGGCGTGGGGGGGGGGAGAGGGGGGTGCATACACACATGGATGTTTTTGTAAAATGTTTTTTTATTACTCGGTATCAACCTATTTATACATTGTAGAATTAACAATTTCCGAAATTCAAGAAATCCTTAAGTCACAAGAAAAATGTTATAGTTAACAAAGACTTTGATTCTATTCTCTTTCCAAGGAGAACATCTCATCTGCATCACAGTTCTGGTGTTTCCAGAGAGTGTAAGGCTCTTCTTGTCGAGCTACAACTGCAGCAGCGCTGCTGTGTGTAATATTGGTATTAAATTCCAGGAGTGGAGCCGAGCATAGACGTTATGGTCATTACTCACGGCTAGCCGGTCACATAAAGGTGAGCAGATGTCGCTAGACTCGCTTCGTATGGGATATATCTACTGCAGCACTGAGAACAATACTCTACCTTCTTTTGAAGGAGTATAGATTTCATCTCCATGCTTGCTTAGCCAACGAAGCAAAAGCGTGTTCATCTGCTTGAGCTGATTGCCCCTACCCGTGCTCAGAACACGAAACCTATCTCAACAGGAAACTACAGAGCTTTTAGTTCGGGCCGTTTTAAGAGGAAACCGCTTTAAAGTGTCTTTTCATGGAGCAGAATAGATCCGACGGTTTCACCTGTGGCGCACATTTGGAAGCTCGCGGATTCGATTCCAGTCTACCTCCCAGTCTGACTTGGGTTTTATCGTGGTTTCCCTATGTCGCTATGCGTGGATTTTCTTCGGCGGGCCCCGACTGCTAGCAAGGTAAATTGCTATCTGCCTTAAAGTGCCCGAATGCGCGTCGGCGGGGCCCTGATTGTGCGTGGCGGTCATTAATGCATATTCCTTCCCAATTTTTGGAGACATAGGACTGCCTATGAACACTTGCCTATTGGCCATTCATAGGTATGGCTAAAAATGGGGTGCGCGTATTAAAACAGGACAAGTAGCATGCCTGTAGTAGAACAGGCATTTGGCAATAAGTTAACACATGCACTTAAATTATGTGCCTCTCTTGTAATGATAATAAACACTTTTAAAAAATGCAATCGTGAGATAATTCCTTGTTTGCATTTTAAAAGTAATTCCTCTATGTGCTGCCTACGCTTTTCGCAGACAGATTTAGATTTGTATGTAGCTGTAACATTCATTTTTATGTAAGTGCTTGTCTATGTTTGAAAAATAGCATCAACAAAATGGTATATATGCAGATGTGCATTGTTACAGCTAAGTCCGAAACCTCTGTGGAATGCCTCACAAGCATTGGTTGTTCTATCTGTTGTGATAGTGTCAGAAGTCCAAATTTTTGTAGGAAACGCAGAATCACAACCAATGAAAATTGTTAAATAATCTGCATGTTTTGTAACATTAGGATCATTGCGTTTTATTCTCATTAAGTCGTCTACAAAGGCATCTACTTTCTCGGGAGAGCAAAGCTAAACCAAACACCCAGTGCAACCATTTACCGACATCAGTAGTTACTGTTTTATTTATTGACAGAAGATAGTCCTAAAGTTTGAATTTTTTCTCCACAGAGCTTGTGTGAAATGATATCTACTAACTACTTTAGAAGCTGATGGTCATAGCTGACAAATTGCTTTATGTATGCTACTTCAAAATCAAGTACTTCAAAATCAACCACAACTGCTAAAGGTTTAAACTTAATATTAATATTATCACAGGCTTTTCGATTTCAGTGAGCATCTTCTCATTCGTTTTGTTTGGCAACAAGCAAAAAACTAATGGAATATAATGATCTTTATTTGATACATGAATTGTGAAGAATTGGTAAAAAATTACAAGAGTGCTCGAAAGTACCATCTACAACAAATTTATTACTTTCACATAGCATTAATAGATTATTCAAAATAAACGATATTTAAGTTACAATCGTTAATCAGAAGCAAGTTTTCATTCTTCATACTTAAAATTGTCATTTTCTGCAAAGCTTTGTGAACTTCGTCTAACGTTTTCGGTAATGGCTATATGCAGCCACGACTATTCTCGAAACAAATTAGCAAAATTATTTACTAGTAGTGCCACACTTGTTACTTACATGAGAAAGACTCGCAAGCATTGGACGTATTTGTCGTATACCCGCTCGCACTGTTTGCCTGTTTGTCCTTGAGAAGTTCGCGCGCTACTGCCTGTTTACAATTTCAGTACCTCACGCGCATTTGGGAAAAACTGGACCCTTTCGTATGCAGTTGGTACCCACACATTTTTTATTATTCAACTTTCACGGATAGGCCTGTTAAAAGTCAAAGTCAAAATCAAAGTCTAATTACCTGGCTGATGGTTGGCCAATACTGCGTTTTGCTACTGATGTATAGTGTGGTAATATTGTGACAATGCCGTCCGAGTATCTGATCGCTCTGGTGTTCTCTTTGGTACGCGGCTAGGATGAGTAAAGTACGCGGAAGAGTGCGCGACGTAACAGGATCCTTCGGAACGCGAGGCTCCTTCCATAGCATGATGATTCTTCTCGATACTCGAGATGTTTCTCCAGAATCTTCGACAAGTGTGTGACGTCATTTTTTGCTATAAAATGAAGAAGGAATGCAGTTCAGTGTTGTGTTGTGAACTGTGCTTAGTAGAGTTGGGTCGAGCGATTCATTTTCAGTAACGGATTCATACGATTCGTTCATGCAATGAATCGATTCATACGATTCGTTCACGATTCATTAATCATCGCCATGCAGTCTGTGTGTTCATGTTAAGCTATCTCGTTTTTACACGGGGATAGTAGTCATATGGCAGCTCCTATGGCATAAAAACTGTAGTTTATATAAAACGCTGTACTCTTTTGCAAATATTTGGTAAAATGTCCTCCATTAAACGAAAAAAGAAAAATCACATAAGCGTTTGTTTAAATCTAAAATTGACACTTAAGCTTCGATTGCATGGCGCCTGGCAGTATTTGTATAATGTTAATAAGCAGAGTAATTATTATTCATCACTGCCGCGGTTGCACGCCAGTAAGTCGTATAGTTTTTATAAATACATCATTATAAGGCAACGCTAGTATCCAGAATAATTATTATTTTCTTCCGAGGTAATTTTAATATTAGAGGTAAGATGTTGCTATACCTGCATTTAATATAGGTTATAGTATATAAATCAATGCCGTTAAATTATAATTTAAACGTAGATATTAATTTATTTAATCCTGGAATTCTAAAAGTTTTGTTTTCCCCTCCATTAATTATTTTGGTATATCTACAACACACAGTCACACAATACAATACAATGTATTAGATATTTAATAATGTTCAGTAAAATAATTACTGAAAATTAATCCTTTCCTTATATGTGGTGCTGTAGTTTCAATGGAAATATTTACGATTCGTCGCGCTCGCTAAAGCGAGACGCTTTAGCGAGCGCGGCCATGGGGACCGGCATGTTAAAACTAGCACGATTCTTACGATTCTTTTTGAACGACGATTCATGCTAAGGTTGACACGATTCATACGGTTCTTTCCTTGTACTCGCCCATATGAACGATTCGTTCATGAATCGCCCCATGTCTAGTGCTTAGTCGTGAGTGACTGGAGTTTTAGCGTGCAGTGGTGGGCGAGCCATACACGGCCTGCAGCCGTAAACTGTCTACGCGTCGAAACGTCGAGTGAGGTATTTGCAACAGTGAACTTAACACTTTATTGGAAAACTATTTTAAGTTAATAAGGACGTTTATTTAAAAATGTTGGAGAATCATCTAAAATTCTTTTATTTTTTATAGCCCCTTTAACTTCTATGGCCATATCATATGCTTAAGAAACAGCTGCTGGTGTTTTCTTGCTCCAATATTTTGAACTAAAACTGTACCAACTACAAATTAGATCAAAACACACTTTCGCATGCATCCTTTCAGACTTTGTGGGAGGTAAGGGAAGCTTCTAGTTAAAGAGAAAATCTCCACGGGTGCTTCTGGGTGAGAAGCTAGAACGTTGACTACTGAACTGCAAAGGCAGTCTTGTTATTATATGTATATAGCTCTTCTCTTTTAAGTACTTTTTACTTCATTAAACTATATATTTTTAAGGTTTCTGTGATATTTTCATTTCGATGCTTATCTAAAGCGGTGAAGCAAATGATCTCATCTCCGCTACTTCGATTTTTCTTCTATCAGAGCGTTGTACTCTACAATGTTTACTTCCGTAAGTGAGCATAGAGACAATCTTTCCATAAACTTTAATTTGCGTTACATAGTCTTGTTTTGCCTTTTAATGCACGTCGACTGATATGTCACATTTTATGAAAAATGCTGATTTTTCTAATACCACGAGTTTTAACAATACCTTGTTCTCAAAATATCACTTCTTATCACTTTTCGGGCTTGACTGGATAATTTGGTGGTGTGTGGTGCGTATTGGAAATGCGCTATGGAACTGTTTCTTCTTCCTCTGTCCGGAGCCGGAGAAAAACGGATATACAGCAGTGCCTCCATCTATGAAATTTAGGGATTCCCCAATATCCGCACTAGCCACTATTTGATTCGGGTAACAAATCCTGGGGTCTTTTATCTCATCCCTTCTTCCCGGATGTTGCTTAAAATCAGCCGTGTTCCATTCACATGACCTTTTCTACTTGTGAATACAAACTATTCTTGCAAAAGGTTATCCTTTTATCTACATCATGTTAATCGTGATACACATTACTTGCTTCGTTCCAAGCAGAGGAAAATGAGGGAATGCACTAGGCTAAAGCGATAGTCAAAGATTTTAAAACCTGGTTCATATGTGAACAACTGAAGTTCGGTTCGCTTTACATTGCCAGTAAAACATAAACGAAAGGTGATTCCGTTTGAGAAAGAAAGTGAATTAGCCTAAATTTGAAATCAATAAAAAGGATTATATTGGAAACGGTTAACTCTAAAGTAAATAAATACAGTGATGATGAAAATAATAATAATAACAATAATAATAATAATAAAATAGTAATGTCAAATTATATGTTTTAATGACATCTTTCTTTTTTACAGTAAGTTTTGTCTATCTTTTATTGTTTAGCAGATATGCATATGTCATCCGTAATGAAGAGGTCCTCAGAGGCTAATCCAAGAAACTTCAAGGTATATATTTCATTTGTCATGTAATAAAATATACGTCATTTGAAACAAAATCGTTAGAGCTATTTTTGAGAAAAATATTTTTAAAAATCTTTTCATGTAAAGGGTAGTTTGGGGGGGGGTTGTATTGAAAATCTTCGTGTTGCATCCTTGGAAGATAGTAAACATAAATACCAAAGTTGGTATTTAACGGTCTTTTCATTTTTGAACTATGCTGTGTTCCCAGGCACATAGACCTCTTGTGGTTTCAGAGAACCTCAAAACATATATTTCCGCGTAAATTTCGACATAGAATTTTTGGGTAGCATACAAGATACATAGTATGGTAGAGAAAGCAGAAAAAGAACACTATAAAAATGATAATTGCGCCACAAATATAGAATGTCAATCAGTCTATAAAAAGTCAAAGAAACATTTGTAAAAGATCGTTATCATGTATCACAGCATATCTTTGAACTGAGAGTATTACACTAAATAGCAACAAAAAGTAAAGAAATAGGATAAGGTAATTAAAATAAAATTAAAAAAAAAACGGAGGAGGCTGTGATAAAAGTAACTTACTCAATTAGAAGCACAGACCCATGGCGGTTTAAATGATTTCCTTTGAGCCTGGAGATTTTTTTGCTTTTTGAATCTAAAAGGGTTAATTAACCTCTAATCTCCTCGCAGTTTTACTTCAGGAGAGGGGATTAATTATAAGCGTAATACACCAGGGCACTGAATGTGCTTTCCATATTAAATGATACTAACTTTTTAAAACAAAGTGGAAAAACATTGTGCAAGTAGAAGACAACAGAACTTTTTGGGAACTACGCGTATTTCTTTATGGATAAATAAAAGAGAGTCTTAGATGTATCAAAAGTGGGGGTAAAATTCCATTAGTTGGTTTCATATGATTATGCTATTCCACCAACTTTTCCAGTGTGTGAATGTGTGCATGTGTGTGCGTCTGTGAACAGCATAACTCAAAACAGAAAAGTCAATGAAATACTAAACGTGATATTTAAGTTCTACATATTCCAAAATCCCGACATCAACATTCAACAAACTTCCCCATTCGTTAACCATGCTCCACAGCTAAAATATTTGGTATTTTAAAAATCTCTAAATAGATTTGATTATACTACGCTATAGATGTGTTAGGGTATAGATAAAAAGAAAGAAAAATCATTTTTAAATAAAATATAAATGAATTTAAATCAGAACGAAGATTATTAGTACATATTAATAAAGTTATAAATAAAACACTAGAACATTCTCTTAAACATTAATGTAAAACTCCCTCTTCCATATGCAACATTAAATCCTGAAGCTAAATTAGATTCTCTTTTATTTTGAAAAATGGTACCTTAATGTGTCTCCACTTAGGTGTGCAATTATTTTTTCTCTTCGTTTTCCCACAAGTCAATATATTTACTACTTCATGTATTTTGCATGATAGTAACTGTGGAGCGAAATGAATAACACCTGTCAGTAGACTGTCCATTTTGTTACCATAGTTTCATACTCAATATGTGGCCTTACTGGACTAAGTTGTGTGGGATCATTCAACTCAGTTCTGTTAGAACATTATTTATAGCAAGGCCCGCCCTCTCAGAGTTACGTCTTCCAACCCGAGGTCCCAGGAACATTCGTTTACCACGCCTACTTGAAGATACTAAACAACCTGAAAATATCCTTCTCTTAATAAGTAAAATTATAAGTCCGCAAATGAAGCAAATATATATATATATGTAATGCTGTTCATTACTGTGCTCTTAATTACAGATATTAATATCTGCACTTATATTCCTAATAGCCTTTATATCAGATATTTGCATAACAAATAGAATTACTTTCTGGGAATAATCTGTGAGGTTCTCTTCATTTTTTGTGCCTTTTGTATAACTAGTAATACGCAGGATATATAAGATAAAATTCAAAAATGGAATTTAACAAATAGTGGTATAACTAGTAATGCGCAAGAGATATAAGATAAAATTCAAAAATCTGATGTGATCCATTCACATGACTTTCTCTACATCTCTGCAACAAATTATTGCTAAAAAGCTTATACTTCTATTTACTTCATGCTAATCGAGAAAAAGTTAGCAGAAATAGTTTTATTACTTGCTTCCTTGTAAGTAGAAGGGAAATAAGAGAGTGCTATATGTTAAAGTGCCAGTCAAAAGCTGGTTGCTATGTGACTTTGTTTGTATGGACAGGAGTTGACAAATTCCCGTATGAGAAAAGTATACATTTTTCAAGGCTGAAACCAAAAACAAGGAATATCTCAAAAACGATCAACAGCACGAAAAATAAGTATATAAAATAAATGGTGTGTTTTAATGTGCTTTACGTTTTTTATGTGGCAAGTTTTTGTCTATCTCTTACGGTTTAGTAGTTATACAAAATTCCTCAAGAATAAAGTAGTCTTCAGAGGCTATTCCCAGAAAATTCAAGATATACATTTTATTTGTCAGTTAAATATCTTTAAAATACGTTATTTTAATCAAAATCGTTAGAGCCATTTTTAATAAAATAAAAATTTTCGAAAAATGTTCCATGTAAAGGGTAGTTGGGAATGGAGGGATTTTTTTTAAAATCTTCGTGTCGCATCCTTGGAAGATTCCAAACTTAAATGCCAAGTTTGGTATTCAACAGTCTTTTCGTTCTTGAGCTATGCTGTCCACAGACACACAGACACATACACGTACACACACACGAACCTTTTTCCAGAAAGGCTTTTTCTGGATTCAGGGGGACCCAAAACATGTATTTCCGGTGAAATCTCGGTATCGAATTTTTGGGTGCAATACAATACCTTCTCTATACACTATGTACATAGTACGTGTAGAGAAAGTAAACATGGAATTAAAAAAATACGAATATAGTCCATTTGGCATGTGGTCGATCAAATAGCATTTTTCTTGCAAATAGCATTTCTTCTTTAGATTCAAATGCATAGACTTCTAATGCAAATATTGTAACTAGTACTCATCCATTTTGGTCCAAAATAGTTATAGAAAATAAAATTATTGAGCAAGTGTCAAAGTTTAATGTCCTTGGGTGTGAAATAACAAATGGATGAAAAACATATACCTATTATTAAAAGATTAGATAAATTTAGCTACATAACAGATACAATATAAAGATCTTTAAATAATCAAGCGAGAAAAGACTCAATAATAAAATGTATAAAATAATGACTATCCCAATTATAACATATGGTCCAGAAACATGGACAAGACAGTACAACACAAAAAAAATATTCAAACACCAGAAGTTCTTCAGAACCATAGTGGATATTCTAGATTAGATAAAAAACAAAAAATGAAATACTATAACTAAAAATAAAATAACTAAACAAAATGTAACAGCATATAGAACAAACTGAAACAACACTTAAACAGAGTGAAAGAAAATAGAATTCCAAAAATTGCATACACTTACCAGCCACAAGGAAAAGAAACAGGAAGTGCGAGGAAAATATGCAAGGAGGAAGATTTTGGAGCCGGAACAGGCTAATAGCCTAAACCTATTGTTGAAGAACAATACATTGGAACTACAGTAACAACTTACCGTTATTTAAGAACCACATGTCTCTCACACTTTTTAAGAACGTTTAAATAAAAACTTATCAAGTCTTCAAAAAGATGTAAATAATAATAATAGTAATAATAATAAACACTACGAAAATTCAAGATATACTCAATATACGGTATTTTAATCAAAACCATTGCTATCTTTTCAGAAAATAAGCATTATTATTATTATTATTATTATTATTATTATTATTCCTTATTATTATTCCTCTTCTGCCTTTTCAAGATTTAAAAATTTAGTCCGCTTCCGCATACAAATTATTTTTTTTTATTTTATCTTTACACCCGGTCCTCGACTCCCCCACATCTGGTCTTCCCTTTAGGTGACAAAATAATAGTTTGTGCATAGTTAGTTAAAAGGCATTCGATTAACGTGGTCTTGCCAGTTCTTTTGGTATTAACTATTTATTGTACACTCAAAGACATTAAAATTACGCCTGGAAATCTTATCGTGAAACCGGGGTCTTTGTGCTACTCCGCCTATGTCTTTCACCTGTTTGCCATGCTTTTAAAAACATATTGGACAGGCCCCCTTACCGAAGAAAAGCGGATAGGCGACAAATGAAGTTCTGAGTTGTAAACTGGTTATCCCCAAACTCTCTGACTGAACAATACTCGACCCCTTCCTCCGGTTGATACAAATTTAGATTAACGTTTTCTCTGCAGTACATATTGAAGTTCAAATACGCGCATGTGGTGGACGGAATATACTGTTTATACGAGGGCGGGGTCGAAAAGTAACGCACAATATATATACATTTTTTTTACAGCAAAAGTTTAATTGTTAAAAAAAATCACAAATGAACTTGCAACTTTTATGTACTTTTCGACACAGTCGCAATCTTTCTCAACACATTTTTCACCTATAATACCAGTGTCAATATGCCCTGTTTGTAAAAGTCGTTTCCCTGGAGTATAGCCATCTGCGGACTGTTGATTTCTCTCCCGCATTTGTCGCAAAGCGTTGGCCAGCCAGGAGTTTCTTCATGGGACCACAGATGAAAGTTCGACGTTGCAAGGTTCGGTCTGTATGGTGGATGCTGGAGCACCTGCCAACTAAATTTGGTGATTTTCTGACGAACAGAGTATTGTCATGAAGAAGTTTGACATCGCCAGCATTAATGCTGTGGCATTAATGTTGACGCAACTTCATCAAAGTTTTAATGTAGGCTGCAGTATTCACAGTAGCCTAGTGTTGAGCAAAGTCCACCAATAAAACACCATTCATATTCCAGGACGCAGTTACGTACTTTCCTAGCAGATTGGCTCACTTTGAATTTTTCCTTTACAGGGAAACCAGCTTGTCTCCACTCCATATTTGCCTGCTTTGTTTCGGGCGTGTAGTGGTACGCCTAGACCCATCACCATTGACGATCCCTTCTGCGGTGTACTGCGTTAAATGATCCAAGCCTGTCATCATTCGCTAGCCCTTGTGGTTGTCTCTCCGGTTTTTAAGACACTCAGCGAGCACTAACTTTTCGAAATTTCAACGTGTCATGAACAATATCGTATTCTACACCATAGGAAATGTTGAATTGTTGCAATAAAGTTCGCAGTTGCAAACGTCGGTCCCTCGAAATTGCCGCCTCATTGCTTTTGACGTTTTGCGGGATTGCAGCTGTTACCACGTTCCGTGGCAAGTAATTAAGGTTCACACGACCCTCTTGGAAGAATGCACACACCACCTGTAGATATTTCTACTCTCCATACTATCATCCCTATACTCGCATGTCCCTGTGAATTTCACTCGGTTTATGCCCTTTGGTCCACAAATATCGAACCACACGTCTCTGCTCTTCACACTTGGACGACACTACTATGCGTCATTTTGTTATGCTTCTCTCCCTAGAGCTGTTTATTAAACAAAAATACCCTTTAAACAATATCTGTGTGAAATTGCAACATTTCAACTGCAATACCAAGGGAGAAAAAATATTTTGCATTACTTTTCGATCTACTCTCGTACAGGTCAACCTACTCTGGTTTAGGGTGAAAACGGGTTGAGGGTTAAAGAGGTGGATTGCCCAATCACTTATGACTTTCTTTACTCGCGTGACATAAATAGCACTAAGGAAAATGGTGTGGTAAGAACCGAGTCCCCGTCAAACGTTGACATCTTCAGCAAAATTACAGTGTCAGGAGTATTTTTATTGCTTTTGAGTGTACTATACTACATTTTGTATTTATTTTCCTTCGTATATCTTCACTTCTCGTTCTATGTATTCTAGATAACCCTAGTAGCCTTCTCATAAAACTCATGTCTACATTTGTATTCATAATAATGAGAATATTAATTTTCAAAAAATAATCTGTATATTTGTGTGGGTGTATCCGTGGACAGTGTAGTTCAAAAACCAAAAGTAAGCTGAATACTATTTTAGTGTCTTAAACTTTTCTCATACGGAAATTATTCTGCTCGTGGCTATGCAACAAAAGGAATTTAGATTACATAGCTACATCTTTTTATAAAGATTTAAAAATTTGACTATCACTTTAGCTTATTTTATTCCCTGATTTCCCATCTACTAACAACGAATTAATTATTAAGACCATTTATTCTAATGTTTTTCTCGATTAGCACGCAGTAGAGAAAATAATGAGCTTTTATAAGAATAACTTGTGGAATAGCTAGAGAACGTCATGTTACTTTTTCTAGCATTCCTATTTAATGTACTTGCATAGTATGTAGGTGTTGTATTTTACCCAAAAATATGATACCGAAATATCACTAGAAATTCGCATTTTGCGATCCTTTGAATCCCATAAATTCTTTAGAAAAATGTTTGTGTGTATGTGTATGTGTATGTGTGTGAGGGTGTATGTGTGGTACTTAAGTTCAGTATCTTCCAAGGATGCGACAAAAGATTTTAAGGAAAATTCTCCTTCCCCCAACTTCCCCTTATGTGGAATATTTTCCGAAAATTTTGATTAAAATACCATATGTTTAGGATAGTTTCATGACAATGAAATACTTATCTTAAATTCTCAGAAAATAGCATATGAAGATCTATTTCTTCATTCTGGATGACGTTTGTATAACTGGTAAACCGTAAGACATAAACAAAAACTTACTACACATATAATCTCGTTAAAACACAATTTATGACATACACATTTTCTGTAGGGTTAACCGTTTACAAGACATTCCGTGTTATTGGTTTCATTTTAAACTACTTAAACTTTTCTCAAACGAGAAATCACCTTTCATTTTGTTTTATTCCCTGACCTAGCAAAGAGAACCGAATTTCAATTTGGAATATCTCATTTATACTTATTTTGTCGCTTTAGTTTAGTGTATTATCTTATTTCTCTTCGTCTTAGAGGAAGTAATTAAAAAATGTCTGCTAATGTTTACCTAGATTATCATGCTGCTGATAAAAGAGTAATCTGGTGTCAATTTGTAGAGAAAGTCCCGGAATGGAACACATCACATTTTAATATCAAAAAGTTATGCTCTAATAGAAAACTACGTGTTTAATTTTATTAAAAACAGTTTTGGGGACATTCAGCATTTGTGGATTGGATTATCCTTTTAATGTGTAGATATGTTTTAAACATCTCTTTATTATTATTAAAATCTTATTCTTCTGTTTATTTCATGCTAATCGAGATTAAATTAGCAGAAGCCATCGTATTACTTGCTCCCATGTAAGTAAAAGGGAAATAAGGGAGTGCCATAGGCTAAAGTGACAACAGTTGACAAATTCCAGTATGAGAAAAGTGTAAGTATTTTATAGCTGAAACCAGTAACAATGAATATATTAAAAATAATCAACTCCACGAAAAAAATGTATGTAGCATAAATTGTGTGTTTTAACAATCTCAATAGTTTCTATCAAGTAAGTTTTGTCTACTTTTTACGGTTTACCAGTTTTGCAAAATTCCGCAAAATTCATCCAGAATTAAGATGTCTTCAGAGGCTATTCCCAGAAATTTCAAGATATACATTTTATTTGTCATTCAAATAAATATCCTTAATATACGAAATTTTAATCAAAATCGTTAGTTGGGGGTCGGGGAATTTTCTTGAAAATCTTCGTTTCGCATCCTTGGAAGATACTGAACTTAAATACCAACTTTGATATTTAACGGACTTCTCGTTTTTTGAGCTTTCTGCCCACAGACACACACACAAACTGAAAGACAAACTGAAAGACAAACTGACAGACACACACAAACACGGACATTTTTCTAAAAATGCTTCTTTTGGATTCAGGTGATCTCAAAATACATTCTGGTAAATCTCGGTATGGAAGTTTTATATCCAATACAATACCTTCTCTACACACTATGTACATAGTCCGTATAGAGAAAGTAAAACTTAAGGACCGGAAAAAGATCTTCAAAATACTAAGCAGTATTCAAATAGAGCGACATTTTAAGTATGGTGTAATTAAGGTAACTTGTAAAAGTTATAGGACTTTGAAGCATTGCACGTTGTATTTCAATGCCTCCAGTATTTTCCATGGAAGAATATTAAAAGCAAGCATATTTTGACTGAAAATTTTGAAATCATGTTCATCATCCCAATTAACAATTTGTATCAGTTATGGTATAAAATATATTTTCTTATAAAACAAAATTTAATTTAACAGAAACATAAGTGTCCTTTAGCGATTTCGGTCAAGTATGTCGATTTTTTGATTTTGTTGTAAAAATACTTTAAAGCACATATTTGAAATGTTTGATTTTCCTAGGGCAGATGTTGTGCACACCATTATAAGCGTTGCGTGGTTAAATGACATATGTTTAACTTAAACGCTTTTTTCTCAATTTCAAATCTGTTATTTTCGCATATTCTTAATCTACCTTCTGCCATAAAAATACAGATAGCACTCTGAAAATGTTGACCGAAGCACTGCAGAATTTAATATAAAACACTGTTAGGAATGTTGATGTTGGTCATATATTCGTTTTAAAAAATTAATTGCTATATATGTTCTGTTGCGTTTTTACGTTTTTTCAACTTTGTAATATATATTATATATAATTACGAGTGGACAATTTGTTACAAAAATGCTAAGGAATATAATTTTAAAGATTTTAAATTAAGCTCAATATATGTAAAATATCTTGTTTTAACCTAATAAAATCGAATAAATAAATTAATATATCTGGAATAAAAATACATATTTGAACATATGAAATCTTTTATTTTATCAATAATGTGGTACAAAATTTACAGTTCTAGCTTTAATATTCTAGAAAATTACTTTTAGCACTAAGGTGTCCCTTTTAACTTAAATTATAATTTTAAAATGATGTATACCAGTCGCAGAAAAAGAATAAGTCGTGTCTGAGGCACCAAACTCATCTAAGTCCCTCACGACACAGCGCCTTGTGTACACCACCCACGATACAGTTGTGTAGCGGCAGCAAAAAGTTCCAAATCTTAATGTTACTAACCCATTTGATCAATAAACATAATCAGATACATAATTTAAGCTTCTTGGACCACAAACTATCAATATTAACTAAAACTATTAACGATACAAAAAACAATGCTGTTAGGATTGTAAAATCTACCACTTTCCACGTGTGCTCCCTCTAGCTTTCTGATAGATTACTCCACTGGTGAGAGTGCAGGTTCGCTTCTCGCATGTAGCAAACTTTTTTATCCTTCTCTTAATGATCTTGAATCAACACATATGGGCTATTTATTTTAGACATACTTATTTCATCACGAAATTCGGTACAAGATGATACTCCTTTGAATGTTTATTTTGCCGAACATCAGTATTCTGCACACCAACGCATCCGGTACGCAGAAACACTAAAGTTGTTCTTAAGAAAACCACTTTTTTAAACGTTTTTAAGATTTTTTTTTTCTATTTTTAATATTTTGAAACATCTTTAGCTTCTTTTTTTTTTCAATTTACACACCCTTCAAATCCTGATCCGTAGTGATACTCTCATTCGAGTGATATTCTTCCAAACGTAAGGGAAAGGTGATTGTTTATCGTCCAAAAGGGGCCCGATACGATGCAAAATACGCGCTTCACAATTCCATTATAGTCGCACATGTCTATCGTGTTGAAATGTGATATCAACGGACGTTCTGTGTTAGCTTGACGATACAATGAAAGGTGTGCAATACACGGTAATACTCGATAATATTTTGAGTTCCTCTGCGAGAATGTGTTCTCTACTGAGATTGTGTGGGCTGAGGTAAAAAGGGAGCAACGCTCCAATTACCTGTAAATGGGTGAAAGACAAAATATGACATTTATTTTGTCTATGCCCAAAGTTTGAGGGCAAATACGGGTTGAGGATTCATGTACACGATATTAATAGTTTTATTTTTAGTGTTTCAGTTTTAGAGGATAGCAGTGTATTTACACATATGGTTTTAGTTATTTAACACGAGTATTAGTAGAATTGTGTTTTTGTATGCATAGAGAGGTCCATAACTTCAAATGCCAAAGTTATATTATTGCAGTATTATGTTCTACATATCCAGTCAAAAAATTAACAAGTAAATTTGAACCTAGGAACTGATGAGTGGGAGCAAGTCCTTCTTAACCTCTCGGCCAACGTAACGTTGTTCCGAAAACTGTTTTCAGTATTCAGAAGTTAGCCACTGCACTGTCAGTCATGTCACATTTACATTTCTTTCGTGTGCCTTGTGAATACAGCTTTTACGAAGATACCCGAAGCTCTTTGATCTACACATTGAATCTGGAGATGACTTGGGGGGGGGGGGCGACGGGTGTACAATAAGATAAACCCTATATTTTACACTTTAAATTATTCATTTACGTTCTTTTATTTTAAATATTTTTATTTACTAACATGTAATTTTTAAATTTTGGTTTGTAGTTTAATTAAATATCTGAAAAATTTAAATAACAGAAAAATAACCTGTTATATTTTTTGAAAATAAGCTATAGTTTGAATATATACCAATATAGTTACCTAGGTGCTGGTGTAGCATATCAAGATTGCACTTATTTATTAATTTATTTGTAATCTCCTTATACCTACAACGAACTTTTTAAAGCTAAATTGTAGTTAATCTGGATTAAAATGATTAAGATTTTATAGGAATAGTTTCTAGAATAGTAACTAAAGAAAGTCATGTGAATGGAGCACGTCAAATTTTACTTTCTCTGCTTAGTACATAGTACATCAGTAGAAAAAGTATTGCACTCTATCCAAAAATCGATGCCGAGATTTACCCGGAAAGCCACTTTTTAGGATCCTCTATATAACGAGAAAATAGATGTGTGTGTGTGTTTATGTGTGTATGTGCATGTGTCCCTGTTCAGGGAACACGATGATTTAATACAAAACTTGGTATTTAAGTTAGTATCTTCCAAGGAGATTTTGAATAAAATTCCTTCACACCAAACTAACCTTTGCATGGGAAAAATGTCGAACATTTTGATTTTCTCAAAAATAACTTTCAGATTTTGATTAAAACCGAAGATACATTCATGACAAATAAAATGTATATCCCGAATTTCTGGGAATAATCTCAGAAGATCTCTTCATTCTGGATGACTTTTGCATAACTGGTTAATCGTAAGAGTTATAAAAACTTATCACACAACAAATATAGACGTTGTTATAATTTTGGCGGAGCTATTCCTTGTCATTGGTGTCCGTTTTAAATTACTTTAACTTTTCTCACACGGGAACTGGTTAAATACTGGGCACGCAAAGAAACGTATTTCAATTCAATAACAACCAGGTTTTAAAACATATGATTATCGCTTTAGCCGAGTGTATACCGTTATTTCCTTTCTACTTATAAGGTAAGAAGCAATAAAACAGTTTGTGCTTCTCGAAAAGCATGAAATATAAGAAAACTTTTTAACGGTAATTTGTTACAGAGATATAGAAATGTCATATGAATGGAAAACATCCGATTTCTCTTTTCTCCGTCGATAGGAATTTGATAATTTTTGTTTTCAACAGCTAACGATTAATAGCTTAGATAACATTAATTTAAGAGTTCCGTATAACTGTATAATACCTCAAAAGAAATAATGACAAAAACGATATAACCGCAAATGTCAGAAATAAAAATTGCACTTACTTTCGGATAAAAAAAGAAAATACTTTTAAAAAAAAGGTAAAGAGCAAGATACTAAAGAGGAAAAGAGGAAATGAAATAGAAACCTATAAAAATGGAAGGCTTTGACTCGTAGAATGTCCTAATTTAAAGCGGATAATTCCTTTGCCTTCTGGATGTTTTTCTGCGAACCAGATTCCGATGATGGTAATAAAGATATCGACTGGGATCTGCTTCGTTTTCGGTCCAGCGCCCTCTCTAATTTGAGAAGTGAAATCGGAACATCGATTATCGATACTCCAGACTTGCTCTACATCCCCAAGTACATGGTTCGATGAGTTCAGTACAATCCCTGCTTTTGGCTTCCTAAGCTGTCCTTTAATTTGCTCTAAATTCGAGAACAAACATGGATGTGCTTTATCATTTAATGCATAGCCTGTCAAATACATGTAAATCGACTGGAATAGATTTCATTTGACTTCCTCTATTTGTTTCCATCGAGTGTATAATGCATTGGTTTAAGGTAGACTGGGAGAGAAATTTCATATTTCTACATTTTTGTATAGATTTCACTTTGATTGTATTCAAACTTGAAACATACTTTGAAGCATACAAGTTATTTTATAAACTTATTATGTAAATATATTGCATATAGGGTATATGGAGGTATTTTCGTGGTACAGGTATATTCGTGATGCGTTTTTGTCCAATTTTCCCGGACATATCTGTCGATGTGAAGGACTGAAACTTCTTGCGCGTAGTCCTGTATCTTCTCAAAGTTGGCGCACATGATCGGTTCAAACCTTCGTTTGCTTATCTGTACACCAGAGGAATTTTTCTTAATTAGTGGTGTGATTACTGTACGATTGTCGTGTTGTGAAGTGCTTTTGATTCTTTTTATTTTATTACGTATACAGTGAAGGTAAGTATGCTATTTTGTTATAATGTTGTAGAGTATTATATGCTGAATGAAAATTACACTATAAGAATATTTGAAGTGAATGTTTCTAGCCGGTATCCCTTAGGTAACAGAAGCAATTTCTTAGCATGTTCTCTGTCGCAAACATGACGTCCATGCACGCGCTACTATTTAATGCCCAAATAAGGGTTCTAAAGCAATATATGGATTTAGAGTATCAAAGAAAAGTTATAGTCCGAAGTCTAAAGTATGTTTCTATACAATCATATATTTAATTTGGCATATCACAAAATTACCTCCCATATCACGAACTTACCTATCGTCATTCATTGCAGATAAACCTAAGATGTCCAAAGAGCGGTCAAAATATCGCAAATTCGACACCAGGCAACTTCTGGAAGTTGCCAAATTGGTCAAAGAGCATGGGATATCAATTTACCAGACTTCAAAGTGAATGGATGTCCCTTGGAGTACGCTAAAAGCCCTCGTTGGAAGGAACGAGATAGGAAATGCAGATAATGCAGATCCACCTAAATTAGGAAGGCCATTCATATTAACATCAGACCTTGAGGTGGTATTATTATATAATAATTATACAAGAGCTCAGATTTGGGCTAACTGTTGGCATGGTCAGGAATGTTGCACATCGTTTAGCAATACATGCTGGCAAAGAACATTTCTTCAAAAAGAGGTACAACTTTATACTGCGTACTCCAGAAAATCTGGCAGCCTACAGAGTCTCTATGGTAAACGAAGAGCTGATTGCAGACTTTCACAATAAATTGGATTCTCTTCTGGAGAAATTAGGCATAGAATCTCCCTAATCGTCTGTGGAATTTTGTTGGGACGGGATTATCTTAGGTTGTAAAATCAAATAAGATCATTACATAAGTGGGCAAGAAATACGTCTATAAGAGAGTTTACTCTGATCGTGGGGAAACACATATTCTTCTGGGCTGCGTATGTGCCAATGGAACTTAGATTCCACCTATCACGATATTTAAAGGAGTTCGGTGGAACGACATTCTCCGGAAAGACAGTATTCCAAACTCATTAGTGAAACTCTCACCAAAAGGTTTCTAGAGTAGCTCCCTTCTTTCGTGAATTCCATTCCTCCTGCTCGACTAGTCGTCCTTCTCATGGATTCACATCACACATCAACCCTGAAGTGATAGCTTTAGCTAAAGCCAATCAAGTTTTCTTGCTGACGTTCCTTGCCCATACATCGCACTTGCTGCAGCCACCTGACATCATTATTTACAAGTCATTGAAAGCAAACTGGACAAAAAGTCGGAAACACTATATGAAAGAACATCCAACAGAAAAAGCCAACAGGAGCAACTTTCACACTACTTTAATTCCTGCATACAACCAAAGTTTCTCCGGTGAAAAAATAGAAAATGGTTTCAAAAAATCAACATGCATCCATTAAACAAACATGCAATTCCCAAAGAAGCTCTTACACCTTCACAGCTCACAAACAAGCCTGTTTCAGCCCTTAAACAGCTTCAGAATTCTAAAGGGGATAAAAAATGGAGATGTGTTTTCATTACCATCAGCACCAGTGAAATCTAGCATGGAGGTTCTTAAGAAGAAAAGAGATTCTAGCGCCAAATGCCTTACCCCTATCAGTGAAGAGCTGTTCTTACAAGGGCCTAGAACATCAAAGGTTTGGAAGATGCAAAGAAAGGAGAAAACTTCATCTAATGAAGATTGAGAATGTGGTGTGAGTGTGTATATGTGTGTGCGTGTATGTATGTGCGTGCGTGTGTGTGTGATGCAAATTACTCAAAAGATGTCCGTATGGAAAATGGGGCCTAATGGGTACAGCGCTCTTATTGTGTGATTCCTTATCATGTGAGGTGCCAATCTTCTGATGCCGAAGAAGTGGTTTTCATGTGTGATAACTGCGTTTTGACGTTGAGAATTCCAATCAAACAAAACATAACAGACCCTCCAGTATTGTTTACTATGTTTTGTGTTCATAGAAATATTGCGTAACTATTATTCTATATAACTCTTTGATATAAATTACTTTTTCGTTTATCACGAACTTACCTCTCCTATATCACGAAATTAATTAACCATGTCACGAAATTACCTACAATTTTATGTCTGGAACAGGTCTTAATAAATAGTAATTAAAACTATGCTAGTGAAAAGTTTCATAGTTAATCTATACAGGATCTATTGTAACTTGCAGACATAGAGACGGGGTTAACTTGCTACTCATAAAATTATATGAACAAAATAGTAAATATATCACGAATATACCTGCCTTTAACCTATCTATATGTGCTATACCGATTCACCCAACTATGTTATTTCTGATCGCTCTACATATGATCTGAAATCAAACTCAGCGGCATACACACGCTCAAAGAATAGTCAGTTTATCCAAAGTTCAAAAATTTTAAACAGCATATTTATTGTGCACCAATACTGCATTCCTTCGACTACTGGCATACACATGGCGCATTCTGAATGAAAATATGACATAGTCGTCAACATAATTTTAATTTAGGGCCATCGCTGTGCAATCTAGAAAACATGCCATAACTTTGACATTTTGCAAAAGGGAAAATAGGGTTCTTATCTCAAACGGTTTACCTAGGATCGCTCTACAATTCTGGCAATTTGTGCGGCTGAATTCTGTATAAGTAAGAAAGAACAGTGGGGGCAATTAGAGGAAAATTTGATGAAAATAGGGATGGGAGACATATGGAAGAAGGGAGAAGCAAATAATAAAGGTTTCTGAGGTCAGTCAAGTAATGGGCTAAACAATATAGATACATAAGAAATTTGGGTTGAACTCGAAAATGTCGCTTTCTTTCTACAGAAAAATAAAGAATGAATGTGGTCGAGAAGTATTTCAAGATATTATTAAAAACAAGAGAGGGAGGGATAGAATGAATGGGAACAGCAGCATTAATTTTGAAAGGGATGAGAGACATTGAAATAGTACGTTGTATTTTATGTGGGGAGAAAGATTGCATTGTTCACTATTTAACTGATTATAAAGAGGTATTAAATTGGTGGTAAGAAACTAGAGAACACAAATGGAATAGTATGCCAGAAGAGATGGTAGCGATGAAAATATTGAATGTCGACGGAAAGACAAGAATTAAAGACAAAGGGCAATATTTGGGAAAGGTAAAAGAAACTTGGATACGAAAAAAGAAAGAGGCAGAGAGAGAACAGGAGAGGAAACACAGATGTTGTGTTGGAATAGGTAGCACAAACAACCAGCTATGTGGACATAGTGCCCAAGTGGTACTCAAATCTGTGAACAATTAGGAGAAATAAACTATTTTAATTTTGTAAATCAGTTTATATTTAACCTATGTACGATAAATAATATGTTAAATGATACTTAATTCTGATACATTTTTCAAAATTTAGAAATATTAATATCCAAAGCTAATTATTTTTCACATATTTTTAAATGTGTTATTAGTATCAGAATAATATCGACTGTATTATTTCAATTGATGCTGCTGAACATTCTGTGAACAAAACATTTTGTGAAAATTTTGATAGTATGGATAAAAACCCTGTTTTACAAAATAGTGTATTCTACGATCTTTAAATGTCTGAGAGCCCAAAGTAAGAAGAGACAGATAAATATTCATTCTCTATAAACACTCAAAGTTTCCAACTGCCGTTTTCTATAAGAAGGTTATTCTATTTGTTTTCCAATTTTATTATTCTAGTTTTTACGAATTGTAGCCAAAACACTCGTTTCCAATGTCCCTTAAAGTAATGCATGTGTGAAATTTGGCGAAAATTTTTGAAAAATTGAAGAAAATAAAATATCTCAATTATATTAATCAAAAACTTTCAAAAAATATGTATATATAGGCTTTTTTTTTTCAAAAAAAAAAAGCATTATCTTCTATTGTAAATAGTTGAGCTTTTATAGAGAACATTTAACTACCCTCCCCTTACTTCGGGCTCTACAGACATTTCAAACCGAGCCAGGTGGCTCATGCGTTTTGTTTGAGACTGACATTAAGGAGGTCATGGGATCGGTTCCCGCGGCCGAACTGTCCGACCCATGATTTTTGGGGGATTTTTCCTGAATCACTAGGAAATTCTGGGGAGATTTCTTCATTCCCCAGAACATCCTGTCCCTTCATTTCATCTCCAATTGATCCAAGCGGTCTATTTCAGGGTTGTAAGCAATGGCACCCTTCTGTGGCAGTGGCTGCGCTTAGGAAATACAGCTCTCGACAGTGGGATGGCGTTGAAAGTCGTCTGTAAACCCAGGGGCGCGGGCTCCTTGCGCTCCCCGTGTCGAGACAAAGACCTGATTAGAATTTGTTAAGGATCATCCACGATGGCTCCTTCCTGATCGTTCAGTTTCGGGAAACCATTATAATTACCCTCATCTCATTCTATCCTCCTTGGGCCTGACGTACAATAAGCTAATGGCTGCAATATGGAATCCTTTACGGCATCACACTTGCACACACATTTCAATATTGTTTCCTAGCATACCTACCTACTATTTCTTAAAACAGGTTTCTCTACAAAATTATGTTTTCACAAATTCAAAAAATTTCACGAGTCTCAGTTTTTGTTTAAATACAACAAAAATAAAATAATGTGCGGAAATCTGTGTATTATATTATATTATATTACATTACATTATATTGTATTGTGTTGTATTATATCATATTATAGTATATTATATTATGTTATGTTACGTTACGTTACATTAAATTATATTATATTATATTACATTACATTATATAATATTATATTATATTATATTAAATTATATTATATTATATTATATTATATTATATTATATTATATTATATTATATTATATTATATTATATTATATTATATTATATTATATTATATTAGGAGAAAATTATTCTAACAACTCTAGTAAATATTCAAGCAGTACACTTCTATGAAAGCTGATTAATCTTATTAAATATTTGGTAAATTGTAAAACATTTATAGCTTACGTGATACAGGAAGTAAACAGAAGGGCAATTAGATCCAAATGACAACGGGGAAACAATGGACTAGGTTCCTAATGGCTACAGACGCAGCACGCTCCCATCCACGATATATACTTTACATAGCAAAGTTGCCATCCAGCGCAACCTACCGAACATCGTCGCCAGGTCCTTCAAGTCTGAAACAGACTTCAAGGAAGTGATGGAAACAGGACAGTTCTGGGAACGTAATGAACACGGAGAAAATCAGAAAAACACCAGGAAAGCTGACCAGGGAATCGAAGCTGCGACCTTAGTTAGAGATTCGGACACGTTAGTGCAGCGCCAGTAGGGGTTAAAGGGGGATTTCGGGACTCAAAGGATGCCGCCCATGTAAACATCATGTACATATGTAACACTTAAGATAAACATCAGCCGACAGACCACCCACACAGCGCTGCCTCTTTGCCAAGACAACAGTCTAAAAGCTTCCCCATGTACCTGTCAATCAAAGTATGTGCTGCCGGCTACTACCCCCTCCCCCTTTGCCAAACCACCTGTCTAAAAGATTTTACTTGCAGGGTTCTTAATCACTTGAACAATCGTCTTTCACATTCACAGATCAAATTCAATTTAATCGATTGACCACGCCCACTCAAATTTCTAATTTTTGAGCTACAAGGCTCATCTGCATATCAAATCGATCTAGTTTTTCACGAGGAATCTGAATCTCTGATCATAAATACAAAATTCTTTTGATTTCAATTCGATAGTCTCTTTTAATTAAAAACACGTAGGATTTCTCTATCTCTGGCAATTCGAGAGCTACAAGGCTCATTTGCATGACAAATCAGTCTAACTTTTCACAAAGAATCTGAATATACAAACATAGTTCAACTGTCATGGCGAAAAAACTCGATAAAATTACTGAGTGGAATATTTGATATAAATTATTAGATATCAATTGAACATGCGTTAGCGGTAATATTTTTGCAATGAATTATAACACTCACACGATTGAACATGTTAAAAGCTTTATTATTCAATACCAACATATGAAATGAAAAATAGCAAGAGAGAATTGCTTTTATAAAACCTACTAACTTATCACATCAAAAACCAATATGGCGGCGAAGTGATTGTGTTTCCAACGAGCAGAGGGCACCCAACAGGGAATTGAACCTGGGATCTCTCGAACACTGAGAATGCCAACATCATTACAACTCCAAACATTATAAATCTTAATATCCGTTCTTAAACGAGGACCTACATTCGACTTTCAGTGAGGATGCAATCACATGACTTTAGGACTATGTATAATTAAACAACTGCAAAAAGGATTGAATGTAGAGCGCAATTATAACACTCGCTATATATAAAAGCTGTTCTTATTCCCTTATAATCCCCTATACAGTACAAGAATTAACTTCACGAATAATCAATAAACTTTAATTACAATTACACTAATTAAAACGACAATAATGCTTAAAGCATTGAGGTTACAATAAGACGCCATAACACTTTTCTTATTCCTTTATCAGTCCATACCCTGCACAAGTACAAGACACACGATTGGTTAATTTTAAGAAATTTGAATTACAATTACGCTAATTAAAATGTTAATAACGGTTAAATAATTGAGATTACAATAAAATACTATGAGACTTTTCTTGCTCATTTATCACCCTTCATCCAGTACAAGAATGAATTCCAGCTATCCAACACTCGAGAAACTTTAATTACAATTACGCAAATTAAAATGTCAATAACACTTAGAGAATTGAAGCTACAATAAAACGCCGTAACACTTTCCTTATTCCTTTATCAGCCCATACCCATTTGTGATTGGCTAATTTAAGAAATTTTAATTACAATTACGCCAGTTAAAATGCCAATAACGCTTTGAGAATTGAAGTTACAATAAAAGGCTATTAGACTTTTCTCAACCCTTACCATCTCCTATTCAGTACGAGTATTAGATTCGGGATTAATTCAATAAATTTTAATTACAATTATGCCTTTACTTTAAGTTTAAAAAATGCAAATAGCAACCCAATTTGCAACGCTATAGCGAAATGAGTGATACAAATTCTTCACGAAATTACATCTACATGTCAACTACTACTTGGATTATACGCCCAGTGTATTCAAACATTATTCGTAACTATCACAAGACATATAAAATGTTTTTATTTACGCAAATGTCAGACCTATACCAAAATATGGTGTGTTTCATTTACGTGACCTTCTATACCTCTCTGAAACAAATTATTGTTAAAAAGCTTGTACGTCTTTTTACTTCATGCTAATCGAGTAAAAACTAGTAGAAATAGTCTTCATACTTGCTTCCTTGTAAGTAGAAGCAAACTAAGGGAGTACCATAGGTTAAAGTGATAGTCATAGTCAAAAGCAGGCTGCTATGCCACTCTCCTGTAAGAGAAAAGTATATGTTTTTAAAGCTGAAACAAATAACAATGATTATATCGAAAAAAAAAAGGGTTCACTCCACAAAAATCATGTATTTAACATAAATCGTGTGTTTTAACGTGTCCTACATTTTTGTGTGGTAAGCTTTTATCTATCTCTTATGGTTTACTAGTTATAACAATTTATTCAGAATAAAAAATGTCTTCAGAGATTATACTCAGAAAATTCAAGTTATACATTTTATTTGTCAGGTAAATATCTTTAATATGCGATATTCTAATCAAAATCGTTAGAACCATTTTTAGAAATAAAACTTTTCGAAAAAACGTTCCATGTAAAGGGTAGTTTGGGGGGGGGGGGGGCTTTTCTCAAAAATCTTCGGGTCGCATACCTGGAAGATACTAAACTTAAATACCAAACCGAATTTGCGTTTTTGAGCTATGCTGCCCAGTCACACACATATACACACCAACACACGCAAACACACACGAATCTTTTTCTAAAATGGATTATTTTGGATACAGGGGACCCTAAAAACATATATATTCCCAGTGAAAAATCAGCATCCGATTTTGGGTGGAATACAATACCTTCTCTATACACTATGTACAAAGTACGTGTAGAGAAAGTAAAAACAACAGCTAACACAATTTGAAATCACTTAGACTGCCTACAACTAACTGAGCTGTATTCTCCAATTTTCAACACTGTACATTTTCAACAAGGGGATACCATAGTAAAACCAACAGCTAACATGGCTTGAAATCACTTAGACAGCCTACAACTGACTGAGCTGTATTCTCTAATTTTCAACACTGTACATTTTCAACAAGGGGATACCATAGTAAAACCAACAGCTAACATGGCTTGAAATCACTTAGACAGCCTACAACTGACTGAGCTGTATTCTCTAATTTTCAACACTGTACATTTTCAACAAGGGGATACCATAGTAAAACCAACAGCTAACATGGCTTGAAATCACTTAGACAGCCTACAACTGACTCAGCAGTATTCTCTAGTTTCAACACTGTAGTATAAACTATAGCTTGAAGCATCACGTACCTTGACGATCATGCATAAATAAATACCTTCAAATGAAATACCATGCCAAAATAACAGCTAACATTGCTTGAAATCACTTAGACAGACTACAACTGACACAGCAGTATTCTCTAATTTTAACACTGAAGTATAAGCTATAACTTGAAGTACTCTCCACATAACTTGACAATTATGCATAAATAGACATCTTCAAAAAATAAATACCATACCAAAAATAACAGCTAACATTGCTTGAAATCACTTAGACAGCCTACAACTGACACAGCAGTATTCTCTAACTTCAACAGAGAAGTATAATTTATAACTCGAAGCACTCATCACATAACTTGAGGATTGAGCATAAATAAACATTTTCATAAAGGGGGGGGATATTTAGTAGCCACTTATCACAATCGCTATGAAAGAAAGCCGCGCAAGGCTGCTCACCTCTTGGCTAACATATAACACAAGGGAAAACGGAAACATACTACCTATTACAAAAAGCGAAGCATGATCCGACCAGTTTCAGACGATAAAGAAGGCTGGCGACATTTTGAACAAAACATCCTAGCTCTCCCCTTCAGAGCTTTCTGTTAGAAAAACATCCTCACTCGGCCCCTCTAAGCTAAGAACAGGCAGATACATGCATTCCCCTTCCTTAGGTATACACTGAAGAAAACATGTTTATTTATGTGAGCAACTATATAAGCCTGAGGTCTGCAATATAGAGCTACTTATTCGATATAACCGCCGTGAAAAAGCATTCTTGAAAACAAACGTCAAAGCTTTTGATGATATGAACGAATACAGGAGAGAGTGTGCTGAAGATTCGCATCATTATACATACTTTCACAAAGAATCGTGCAATGGACGAATGCATACGATTACATGCATATACCCTGCTTACCATAATCAGATACCTTCAAGGAATCCCTGTTCCGAAGACTGCTCTGTCTACAAGAAAGATATATTGTAAGTACAATACATTCACGTCTTTCTACTATTATAAGTACTACAAATGTATTCGAGTAATGATGACTAATTCCAATACATTTTTATATATCTAGGGGTCGGAACACACAAGAGCTTCACGATTCAGATACCATAGATGCAACGGATATGTTTAGATCAGCACATGAGATTGAAGATCACTTAGAATTATGCAACGGTCGCACTCATGTGGTGATTTGTTCAAAACCCGCAGTGCATGATAGAATAACATCATATTTCATCTGCAACTCGACCTGTAGCGTGTATTGGTCAAGGGATATGAGACAAAGGTAATTACAAACTAAAAATACGACGAGTGGCCAGCACATCACACATTTATTTCTTGAAAAAATTAATAACTCTCATTGTTCTTTCCAGAGTTCGAGAGTCAATCCCGGTACCGCCAGAGCTCATAGACCCTGCTAGGACTGACGTTGACGAGGTGGATGTCTGCATTTCAAACCCATGGAACAACTGCCCTGTACAAGATTATGATGACATTCCGAATATGAGCACGTCGAATCAAGCATCAATGTGAGTATAATATATTGCTATTACATCAAGGAAGAAACTAACCTTATTTCCATTGCAGTGATCGAGTCAAAGGAAAACTAATAACATTTACTAATTTTCAATAATTCTAATGTTCCAGATCCAAGGAGATACAAGAGGAGAAAGACCCTTTTGCTAGTCATCTCAGGAAGCTGAGATTATTGGAAGACCGCATGCACAACATTTGTAAAAACGAGAGGCAAGCATAGAGAAATATGAAACCCAGAGCAGACCAACTGAACGTATCCATCCCATTCTACATATCCAAAACAAATAGTTCTAGTGTAGCGCTTTATTATGAACTACCAGTGCTTCTCAAAAGCAGTGATCCTAATGACTTTGTATATACATGACATATATAAAGCGCGCCTATGACTCCCTAAATTCTGCATGTGCACAAAAGACAAAGTGCGCACATTGTGAATATATTGAAAAATATAGTGCTATAATATATAATTGCATTCATGAAAAAAAAAAACGAAGCCGCTAGACTCTTTTAATAAAATAAAACAAAGGATGAGTAGGATTTAAAAAGAAATGAAGATGTAAAGAAGCTGGCACATTTATAAGCAAACATTTATTTAATCTAACTAATGAAAATAAAACATTTTGAAGAGGCACGGACATGGAGAAGGAATGTAATGAAAATACTTATAAATAAAACTATTATGTACATATAATCCCACTAATGTTTTTATTCCACAAAAACAAATACAAATTTTCAACACCCTATTCCTTTGCATAATTAGGCATTTAAATTATCGATTACATGACAGGTGATAAGGGCTTGTAGGTAAATACCTCATTGTGTATAATCAGACAATTTAATATTGTAATTTCTGGTGATAGACGTCCTGCATGCTTTAAGGTTGAGAGCGAAAATACCCCTTTACACCAGCAAAACAGGAACACCAGGCTGAGTCGCAAATATCTAGAGGACACTTCTGTTTACTAGCATTCATACAGGAAATAATCCGTTTCTTCAGATTTACTTTTATCACACACTTCTCTAACAAGAGTGTAAGTAATACATAGCTCGACCAATGAAAAACAGTTTCAATGCTAAAAACCCAATCAAGTTTACGGTAGAAGCCCATCTATAAAAGTGGAACAGGCAGATATCAGATAACTCAATTTAGAGAAAAGGTCTCAGCGCAGTGATTGGTAGGAATCATCTGAAAAACTACGAGCTAATTCGCAAAAAAGAAGATACCTAATCAATCAAGAACCTTGAAACGGCTGGTAGGATTTTTAAAAAATTCGCTCTCCTTGTTCTTAAATGTATAATATACAGCGACAGCTTAATTTACTTATAATGCTTTTTCAGAAACTTTACAGGTGATTGGGTAGCTTCACGAGAAAAAATTGCATTACATAAGAACTTCATATATTTCTACAAAAGAGAATTTGTACAAGTAAGTTCGATACAAAAGGTTTTTCACACTGAATACACGATTTGAGGGCAACCGAACACTTAAAAAGCAAGTTTTAGACAAAGTATAGTGTGCGAGTGAGTGCATGTGAAGCAGCGTACCTCTAAAAATACACAAATTCGAAGTGACAATTGAAGTGCTTTGGCACATTAAATTTCTTATTTCTAATGTACAACGGAGTAACATGTAATGAAAACATTCTGCTATTATTTAGAATTATAAGCGTGAATTAAATATAAAAGAAAATCTCATCTTAATGATGGGCGATTCGTTCAAGTCATGGGTGCAGGAGCACAAGGACACTAATCGGTTGAAAATACCAATTGAACATTTTCAGAAAAATATTAGTGTTGTATGTACAGTATAACTTAAACACTCAATTTTTATTGACTTCAGATTTATACTACTTCAGCTCTCTTAAACCGGAAGCGATGTTTCGTTTCATCTTTATTGGTTTACTCATGTCAATGCAAATCGTGAGGCCGCGCCATGGTCGAGTGCTTAGACTACTCTCCTCTCACCAAGCAGGTCCGGAGTCGACCCCAGGCAACAGCATGTGGGATTTGTTATGGACAAAGCGGCGCAGGGGGCGGGTTTTCTCAGGTTTCCCCCTGCCATCACATTCCACCGGTGCTCCACGTTCATTCCATATATCAGTAGTGTCATCGCCTGCGGTGCCACAAGTAGTAAAAGCAGTCGTTACACACATAAAAAGTGAACGAATTTCAATGAGAATCGCAGGGCTAAACATTATAAAAGATCCGACTAACCTAGTAATTTCCGCTAATGTCCCTAATTATAAGGGGAACAATTGAATAAGAACATTTTTTTCTGGAAAATGTTTATCTTGAATAGCATGAAGTAACAGAAGAATATAATTATTTTAATATTGTCTATCATGAAATCTCAACCCTTGTACACGCTTCTGCTAAAGAATGTTTCCTTACACCTACATCACGCCGAAAAGAATACTACAGGTGAACTCATGGTTTCACTACAGAATTTCATGTCTAGTTCTTTATTACATTAAAACTCTTATAAAGTGAAGGAAATGAAAATCCATTTATGTTGATAGAACTAAACCGAACACGCAGTTTTAAATGGTCACTCCTACAATCACTGCTTCTAATCAGATCTGCAATCAATACAAAAACAAGGTTAAACATTCAATGCACTTAGTTATAATATCAGAAAATAAGACTGTCTCCGTGGTCAAACGGGCAAGTGAGCTGACTTCTCACCTGCAGATACCGGGTTCGATCCACGGCTAGGACGGCGAATTTTTCTTTAACCGCAATTACTCCCTATCCCCACAGAGTCTGGAAGGTATAAATGGGCATGTGTTTAGTAATATAAAAAATTAATTACCATAAAGTTCTAAACCTACACTAATACGAGTTGCTTCATAAGTCAAAGCCCCTATGTGACCATTGTATTGCAACAGGTCCCTAAAGAGATATAATTACACATTCATATATCTCAAGGTTTTTCTCAAGCTCACTCAACATCCAGGATTCACAAATATTAGTTTCTTATATTCTCTCTTTATAACATGGAAAATATTTTAGCATCTTCAATTTCTTCTTTTATTATTATTATTATTATTATTATTATTAGTTTGTCACATTTCTGGGAAAAAACACGACTTTAACTCAAGTACAAAATTAAAAATCGGATGCTAGCAGTTTTGGTTTGTATGAGAACTGGTAAAATAACTTAAGGATAAACCCATGCGGATTTTATTATATAACGTTACAAACTTATTTGTTGCTTGCCAAGCGGTAGATCTGCGATCGATTCATAGTACAGGCATAGGAATTTTTTTCCCCACCTAGGATACATGGACCGGGGTGCACTCAGCCTCGCGAGGTCCCTGGAGGGGGCCAATTGAGGAGCTACTTGATGGAGAAGTAGCGGCTCCAGGTCATGAGGACAGCATTAACTGGTCAGGGGGGAGGGAGATCGAAGCGCAGTCCACGTCTCACCTCCTCAATAGTGCACCCATCCATGACGTCTGTAACGGAGCGAGATGGGGGACACAGCAGCAGTCCAAGGCTCTTAGCTGTGCAAGGGAGTCACAAGCTTATACTAAAAAGCCTGCGATTTTCACAATGCACACAATAATTTTCTTAATAAGTAACATTTAATTAGTTGACCCACCCTAACCTAAATAACCTAACCTTCCTAAACTAATCTAACATCATAGCCAATAATAAACATCAGACACACCACATTCATTATAGAAATACATTACAACATCATATGACATCATTTGTCAATTTTTCGCTCTATTACAGCAGAATCATTCATCTCACGCATATTCAAGAAGATTTCTTTTGACTGCTTCCCTTTGTAAGCTGCTTGCGAGTACATTAGCAATCGCAGCAGATCTACCAGAGAATTTACATCATCATAAGAAGATGTTTTATCTACACCGCTGACTTAGTCCAACCACTTCATTGCTGAGACATGTAGCTTCTCTTTAATCTTGAATAGTAATAATCATGGCTAACACAAGACTCGTGACTTTGAATTATATACATCATTAAATGATGTTGCCATGCATGTTGCAGCAGGAAGGCAAATCACAGCACAGGCAAACACAATTGCAATGAGATACTTGCACAGCATTGTGCAAAACATAACATAGAATTCTATCAGAAAATTACAAAAATAGTTGCACAATGCTAATTTAACAAATCAATGTATGATATCCTAAGGACAACCTAACCTCAGTCATCACATTCAACATAACGCAAGCAATAACATTATACGTTAAATGAAGAAAATCCATTCTGTATATATTAATTATGACAGACAATAGACACATCTTTATCTACCAATACGTTTAATTCTTGGAGAACTCTTCAAATGGGGTATACGCTTTCCTAAAGGAACCGAAGTACATACCACAATCTGACCATTTCTTTCTCGAAGAGAGTATCGTGTTTCTTGGAAAGCGTATACCCCATTTGAAGAGTTCTCCAAGAATTAAACGTATTGGTAGATAAAGATGTGTCTATTGTCTGTCATAATTAATATATACAGAATGGATTTTCTTCATTTAACGTATAATGTTATTGCTTGCGTTATGTTGAATGTGATGACTGAGGTTAGGTTGTCCTTAGGATATCATACATTGATTTGTTAAATTAGCATTGTGCAACTATTTTTGTAATTTTCTGATAGAATTCTATGTTATGTTTTGCACAATGCTGTGCAAGTATCTCATTGCAATTGTGTTTGCCTGTGCTGTGATTTGCCTTCCTGCTGCAACATGCATGGCAACATCATTTAATGATGTATATAATTCAAAGTCACGAGTCTTGTGTTAGCCATGATTATTACTATTCAAGATTAAAGAGAAGCTACATGTCTCAGCAATGAAGTGGTTGGACTAAGTCAGCGGTGTAGATAAAACATCTTCTTATGATGATGTAAATTCTCTGGTAGATCTGCTGCGATTGCTAATGTACTCGCAAGCAGCTTACAAAGGGAAGCAGTCAAAAGAAATCTTCTTGAATATGCGTGAGATGAATGATTCTGCTGTAATAGAGCGAAAAATTGACAAATGATGTCATATGATGTTGTAATGTATTTCTATAATGAATGTGGTGTGTCTGATGTTTATTATTGGCTATGATGTTAGATTAGTTTAGGAAGGTTAGGTTATTTAGGTTAGGGTGGGTCAACTAATTAAATGTTACTTATTAAGAAAATTATTGTGTGCATTGTGAAAATCGCAGGCTTTTTAGTATAAGCTTGTGACTCCCTTGCACAGCTAAGAGCCTTGGACTGCTGCTGTGTCCCCCATCTCGCTCCGTTACAGACGTCATGGATGGGTGCACTATTGAGGAGGTGAGACGTGGACTGCGCTTCGATCTCCCTCCCCCCTGACCAGTTAATGCTGTCCTCATGACCTGGAGCCGCTACTTCTCCATCAAGTAGCTCCTCAATTGGCCCCCTCCAGGGACCTCGCGAGGCTGAGTGCACCCCGGTCCATGTATCCTAGGTGGGGAAAAAAATTCCTATGCCTGTACTATGAATCGATCGCAGATCTACCGCTTGGCAAGCAACAAATAAGTTTGTAACGTTATATAATAAAATCCGCATGGGTTTATCCTTAAGTTATTTTACCAGTTCTCATACAAACCAAAACTGCTAGCATCCGATTTTTAATTTTGTACTTGAGTTAAAGTCGTGTTTTTTCCCAGAAATGTGACAAACTAATAATAATAATAATAATAATAATAATAATAAAAGAAGAAATTGAAGATGCTAAAATATTTTCCATGTTATAAAGAGAGAATATAAGAAACTAATATTTGTGAATCCTGGATGTTGAGTGAGCTTGAGAAAAACCTTGAGATATATGAATGTGTAATTATATCTCTTTAGGGACCTGTTGCAATACAATGGTCACATAGGGGCTTTGACTTATGAAGCAACTCGTATTAGTGTAGGTTTAGAACTTTATGGTAATTAATTTTTTATATTACTAAACACATGCCCATTTATACCTTCCAGACTCTGTGGGGATAGGGAGTAATTGCGGTTAAAGAAAAATTCGCCGTCCTAGCCGTGGATCGAACCCGGTATCTGCAGGTGAGAAGTCAGCTCACTTGCCCGTTTGACCACGGAGACAGTCTTATTTTCTGATATTATAACTAAGTGCATTGAATGTTTAACCTTGTTTTTGTATTGATTGCAGATCTGATTAGAAGCAGTGATTGTAGGAGTGACCATTTAAAACTGCGTGTTCGGTTTAGTTCTATCAACATAAATGGATTTTCATTTCCTTCACTTTATAAGAGTTTTAATGTAATAAAGAACTAGACATGAAATTCTGTAGTGAAACCATGAGTTCACCTGTAGTATTCTTTTCGGCGTGATGTAGGTGTAAGGAAACATTCTTTAGCAGAAGCGTGTACAAGGGTTGAGATTTCATGATAGACAATATTAAAATAATTATATTCTTCTGTTACTTCATGCTATTCAAGATAAACATTTTCCAGAAAAAAATGTTCTTATTCAATTGTTCCCCTTATAATTAGGGACATTAGCGGAAATTACTAGGTTAGTCGGATCTTTTATAATGTTTAGCCCTGCGATTCTCATTGAAATTCGTTCACTTTTTATGTGTGTAACGACTGCTTTTACTACTTGTGGCACCGCAGGCGATGACACTACTGATATATGGAATGAACGTGGAGCACCGGTGGAATGTGATGGCAGGGGGAAACCTGAGAAAACCCGCCCCCTGCGCCGCTTTGTCCATAACAAATCCCACATGCTGTTGCCTGGGGTCGACTCCGGACCTGCTTGGTGAGAGGAGAGTAGTCTAAGCACTCGACCATGGCGCGGCCTCACGATTTGCATTGACATGAGTAAACCAATAAAGATGAAACGAAACATCGCTTCCGGTTTAAGAGAGCTGAAGTAGTATAAATCTGAAGTCAATAAAAATTGAGTGTTTAAGTTATACTGTACATACAACACTAATATTTTTCTGAAAATGTTCAATTGGTATTTTCAACCGATTAGTGTCCTTGTGCTCCTGCACCCATGACTTGAACGAATCGCCCATCATTAAGATGAGATTTTCTTTTATATTTAATTCACGCTTATAATTCTAAATAATAGCAGAATGTTTTCATTACATGTTACTCCGTTGTACATTAGAAATAAGAAATTTAATGTGCCAAAGCACTTCAATTGTCACTTCGAATTTGTGTATTTTTAGAGGTACGCTGCTTCACATGCACTCACTCGCACACTATACTTTGTCTAAAACTTGCTTTTTAAGTGTTCGGTTGCCCTCAAATCGTGTATTCAGTGTGAAAAACCTTTTGTATCGAACTTACTTGTACAAATTCTCTTTTGTAGAAATATATGAAGTTCTTATGTAATGCAATTTTTTCTCGTGAAGCTACCCAATCACCTGTAAAGTTTCTGAAAAAGCATTATAAGTAAATTAAGCTGTCGCTGTATATTATACATTTAAGAACAAGGAGAGCGAATTTTTTAAAAATCCTACCAGCCGTTTCAAGGTTCTTGATTGATTAGGTATCTTCTTTTTTGCGAATTAGCTCGTAGTTTTTCAGATGATTCCTACCAATCACTGCGCTGAGACCTTTTCTCTAAATTGAGTTATCTGATATCTGCCTGTTCCACTTTTATAGATGGGCTTCTACCGTAAACTTGATTGGGTTTTTAGCATTGAAACTGTTTTTCATTGGTCGAGCTATGTATTACTTACACTCTTGTTAGAGAAGTGTGTGATAAAAGTAAATCTGAAGAAACGGATTATTTCCTGTATGAATGCTAGTAAACAGAAGTGTCCTCTAGATATTTGCGACTCAGCCTGGTGTTCCTGTTTTGCTGGTGTAAAGGGGTATTTTCGCTCTCAACCTTAAAGCATGCAGGACGTCTATCACCAGAAATTACAATATTAAATTGTCTGATTATACACAATGAGGTATTTACCTACAAGCCCTTATCACCTGTCATGTAATCGATAATTTAAATGCCTAATTATGCAAAGGAATAGGGTGTTGAAAATTTGTATTTGTTTTTGTGGAATAAAAACATTAGTGGGATTATATGTACATAATAGTTTTATTTATAAGTATTTTCATTACATTCCTTCTCCATGTCCGTGCCTCTTCAAAATGTTTTATTTTCATTAGTTAGATTAAATAAATGTTTGCTTATAAATGTGCCAGCTTCTTTACATCTTCATTTCTTTTTAAATCCTACTCATCCTTTGTTTTATTTTATTAAAAGAGTCTAGCGGCTTCGTTTTTTTTTTTTCATGAATGCAATTATATATTATAGCACTATATTTTTCAATATATTCACAATGTGCGCACTTTGTCTTTTGTGCACATGCAGAATTTAGGGAGTCATAGGCGCGCTTTATATATGTCATGTATATACAAAGTCATTAGGATCACTGCTTTTGAGAAGCACTGGTAGTTCATAATAAAGCGCTACACTAGAACTATTTGTTTTGGATATGTAGAATGGGATGGATACGTTCAGTTGGTCTGCTCTGGGTTTCATATTTCTCTATGCTTGCCTCTCGTTTTTACAAATGTTGTGCATGCGGTCTTCCAATAATCTCAGCTTCCTGAGATGACTAGCAAAAGGGTCTTTCTCCTCTTGTATCTCCTTGGATCTGGAACATTAGAATTATTGAAAATTAGTAAATGTTATTAGTTTTCCTTTGACTCGATCACTGCAATGGAAATAAGGTTAGTTTCTTCCTTGATGTAATAGCAATATATTATACTCACATTGATGCTTGATTCGACGTGCTCATATTCGGAATGTCATCATAATCTTGTACAGGGCAGTTGTTCCATGGGTTTGAAATGCAGACATCCACCTCGTCAACGTCAGTCCTAGCAGGGTCTATGAGCTCTGGCGGTACCGGGATTGACTCTCGAACTCTGGAAAGAACAATGAGAGTTATTAATTTTTTCAAGAAATAAATGTGTGATGTGCTGGCCACTCGTCGTATTTTTAGTTTGTAATTACCTTTGTCTCATATCCCTTGACCAATACACGCTACAGGTCGAGTTGCAGATGAAATATGATGTTATTCTATCATGCACTGCGGGTTTTGAACAAATCACCACATGAGTGCGACCGTTGCATAATTCTAAGTGATCTTCAATCTCATGTGCTGATCTAAACATATCCGTTGCATCTATGGTATCTGAATCGTGAAGCTCTTGTGTGTTCCGACCCCTAGATATATAAAAATGTATTGGAATTAGTCATCATTACTCGAATACATTTGTAGTACTTATAATAGTAGAAAGACGTGAATGTATTGTACTTACAATATATCTTTCTTGTAGACAGAGCAGTCTTCGGAACAGGGATTCCTTGAAGGTATCTGATTATGGTAAGCAGGGTATATGCATGTAATCGTATGCATTCGTCCATTGCACGATTCTTTGTGAAAGTATGTATAATGATGCGAATCTTCAGCACACTCTCTCCTGTATTCGTTCATATCATCAAAAGCTTTGACGTTTGTTTTCAAGAATGCTTTTTCACGGCGGTTATATCGAATAAGTAGCTCTATATTGCAGACCTCAGGCTTATATAGTTGCTCACATAAATAAACATGTTTTCTTCAGTGTATACCTAAGGAAGGGGAATGCATGTATCTGCCTGTTCTTAGCTTAGAGGGGCCGAGTGAGGATGTTTTTCTAACAGAAAGCTCTGAAGGGGAGAGCTAGGATGTTTTGTTCAAAATGTCGCCAGCCTTCTTTATCGTCTGAAACTGGTCGGATCATGCTTCGCTTTTTGTAATAGGTAGTATGTTTCCGTTTTCCCTTGTGTTATATGTTAGCCAAGAGGTGAGCAGCCTTGCGCGGCTTTCTTTCATAGCGATTGTGATAAGTGGCTACTAAATATCCCCCCCCTTTATGAAAATGTTTATTTATGCTCAATCCTCAAGTTATGTGATGAGTGCTTCGAGTTATAAATTATACTTCTCTGTTGAAGTTAGAGAATACTGCTGTGTCAGTTGTAGGCTGTCTAAGTGATTTCAAGCAATGTTAGCTGTTATTTTTGGTATGGTATTTATTTTTTGAAGATGTCTATTTATGCATAATTGTCAAGTTATGTGGAGAGTACTTCAAGTTATAGCTTATACTTCAGTGTTAAAATTAGAGAATACTGCTGTGTCAGTTGTAGTCTGTCTAAGTGATTTCAAGCAATGTTAGCTGTTATTTTGGCATGGTATTTCATTTGAAGGTATTTATTTATGCATGATCGTCAAGGTACGTGATGCTTCAAGCTATAGTTTATACTACAGTGTTGAAACTAGAGAATACTGCTGAGTCAGTTGTAGGCTGTCTAAGTGATTTCAAGCCATGTTAGCTGTTGGTTTTACTATGGTATCCCCTTGTTGAAAATGTACAGTGTTGAAAATTAGAGAATACAGCTCAGTCAGTTGTAGGCTGTCTAAGTGATTTCAAGCCATGTTAGCTGTTGGTTTTACTATGGTATCCCCTTGTTGAAAATGTACAGTGTTGAAAATTAGAGAATACAGCTCAGTCAGTTGTAGGCTGTCTAAGTGATTTCAAGCCATGTTAGCTGTTGGTTTTACTATGGTATCCCCTTGTTGAAAATGTACAGTGTTGAAAATTGGAGAATACAGCTCAGTTAGTTGTAGGCAGTCTAAGTGATTTCAAATTGTGTTAGCTGTTGTTTTTACTTTCTCTACACGTACTTTGTACATAGTGTATAGAGAAGGTATTGTATTCCACCCAAAATCGGATGCTGATTTTTCACTGGGAATATATATGTTTTTAGGGTCCCCTGTATCCAAAATAATCCATTTTAGAAAAAGATTCGTGTGTGTTTGCGTGTGTTGGTGTGTATATGTGTGTGACTGGGCAGCATAGCTCAAAAACGCAAATTCGGTTTGGTATTTAAGTTTAGTATCTTCCAGGTATGCGACCCGAAGATTTTTGAGAAAAGCCCCCCCCCCCCCCCCAAACTACCCTTTACATGGAACGTTTTTTCGAAAAGTTTTATTTCTAAAAATGGTTCTAACGATTTTGATTAGAATATCGCATATTAAAGATATTTACCTGACAAATAAAATGTATAACTTGAATTTTCTGAGTATAATCTCTGAAGACATTTTTTATTCTGAATAAATTGTTATAACTAGTAAACCATAAGAGATAGATAAAAGCTTACCACACAAAAATGTAGGACACGTTAAAACACACGATTTATGTTAAATACATGATTTTTGTGGAGTGAACCCTTTTTTTTTTCGATATAATCATTGTTATTTGTTTCAGCTTTAAAAACATATACTTTTCTCTTACAGGAGAGTGGCATAGCAGCCTGCTTTTGACTATGACTATCACTTTAACCTATGGTACTCCCTTAGTTTGCTTCTACTTACAAGGAAGCAAGTATGAAGACTATTTCTACTAGTTTTTACTCGATTAGCATGAAGTAAAAAGACGTACAAGCTTTTTAACAATAATTTGTTTCAGAGAGGTATAGAAGGTCACGTAAATGAAACACACCATATTTTGGTATAGGTCTGACATTTGCGTAAATAAAAACATTTTATATGTCTTGTGATAGTTACGAATAATGTTTGAATACACTGGGCGTATAATCCAAGTAGTAGTTGACATGTAGATGTAATTTCGTGAAGAATTTGTATCACTCATTTCGCTATAGCGTTGCAAATTGGGTTGCTATTTGCATTTTTTAAACTTAAAGTAAAGGCATAATTGTAATTAAAATTTATTGAATTAATCCCGAATCTAATACTCGTACTGAATAGGAGATGGTAAGGGTTGAGAAAAGTCTAATAGCCTTTTATTGTAACTTCAATTCTCAAAGCGTTATTGGCATTTTAACTGGCGTAATTGTAATTAAAATTTCTTAAATTAGCCAATCACAAATGGGTATGGGCTGATAAAGGAATAAGGAAAGTGTTACGGCGTTTTATTGTAGCTTCAATTCTCTAAGTGTTATTGACATTTTAATTTGCGTAATTGTAATTAAAGTTTCTCGAGTGTTGGATAGCTGGAATTCATTCTTGTACTGGATGAAGGGTGATAAATGAGCAAGAAAAGTCTCATAGTATTTTATTGTAATCTCAATTATTTAACCGTTATTAACATTTTAATTAGCGTAATTGTAATTCAAATTTCTTAAAATTAACCAATCGTGTGTCTTGTACTTGTGCAGGGTATGGACTGATAAAGGAATAAGAAAAGTGTTATGGCGTCTTATTGTAACCTCAATGCTTTAAGCATTATTGTCGTTTTAATTAGTGTAATTGTAATTAAAGTTTATTGATTATTCGTGAAGTTAATTCTTGTACTGTATAGGGGATTATAAGGGAATAAGAACAGCTTTTATATATAGCGAGTGTTATAATTGCGCTCTACATTCAATCCTTTTTGCAGTTGTTTAATTATACATAGTCCTAAAGTCATGTGATTGCATCCTCACTGAAAGTCGAATGTAGGTCCTCGTTTAAGAACGGATATTAAGATTTATAATGTTTGGAGTTGTAATGATGTTGGCATTCTCAGTGTTCGAGAGATCCCAGGTTCAATTCCCTGTTGGGTGCCCTCTGCTCGTTGGAAACACAATCACTTCGCCGCCATATTGGTTTTTGATGTGATAAGTTAGTAGGTTTTATAAAAGCAATTCTCTCTTGCTATTTTTCATTTCATATGTTGGTATTGAATAATAAAGCTTTTAACATGTTCAATCGTGTGAGTGTTATAATTCATTGCAAAAATATTACCGCTAACGCATGTTCAATTGATATCTAATAATTTATATCAAATATTCCACTCAGTAATTTTATCGAGTTTTTTCGCCATGACAGTTGAACTATGTTTGTATATTCAGATTCTTTGTGAAAAGTTAGACTGATTTGTCATGCAAATGAGCCTTGTAGCTCTCGAATTGCCAGAGATAGAGAAATCCTACGTGTTTTTAATTAAAAGAGACTATCGAATTGAAATCAAAAGAATTTTGTATTTATGATCAGAGATTCAGATTCCTCGTGAAAAACTAGATCGATTTGATATGCAGATGAGCCTTGTAGCTCAAAAATTAGAAATTTGAGTGGGCGTGGTCAATCGATTAAATTGAATTTGATCTGTGAATGTGAAAGACGATTGTTCAAGTGATTAAGAACCCTGCAAGTAAAATCTTTTAGACAGGTGGTTTGGCAAAGGGGGAGGGGGTAGTAGCCGGCAGCACATACTTTGATTGACAGGTACATGGGGAAGCTTTTAGACTGTTGTCTTGGCAAAGAGGCAGCGCTGTGTGGGTGGTCTGTCGGCTGATGTTTATCTTAAGTGTTACATATGTACATGATGTTTACATGGGCGGCATCCTTTGAGTCCCGAAATCCCCCTTTAACCCCTACTACTAGCGCCAACTGACTCGTTACCCTAATACGGGAGTACTATTAAATATACTACTGATTTAGAAAAATGTTGAAGGGTGTGTGTGCATGTAATGAATATATATATATTTGTGTGTTTGTTTATCTCTATGTGTGTCTGTGAACAGCATAACTCAAAAACGAACTTGGTATTTAAATTCAGCGTCTTCCGAAGATGCTACACGAAGAGCTTCAGGGAATTCCCACCACACACTACTCCTTATACAGAACATTTTATGAAAACTGTGACGTTCTCGAAAATAATTCTAATAATAGTCCTTGAAGAAATCTTCATTCTGGATCAATTTTGCATACCTGGTAAACCGTAAAAGATAGACAAAAGCTTGCTTAAAAATATAGATGCCATTAAAACACACAATTTATGTTATATATTTTTGTAGATTAAACTACTTGCGAGATATCTTAGTACTGGTTTTAATTTTAAACTATTTATAACGTCGTGATGTGTCTTCTTAGCTTCCGGAGAAGGCCGCGTTATCTTGCATGGGGTTGCCGACGTTTCGCTCATCTTGCCGTGAGCTTCTTCTGGGCTCTTGTGCGGTGGTTGGTTATTTGCTCTCGCTTATAAAGTGGCAGTGTAGCCTTTCGTTTGAAAACTCTTTTGTTTTACTTCTGGTCATGTAAAGAGAACCGAATTTAAATTGCATAATATAGCAACTAGCATAGCTACTAGTTTTTAAAAGATTTTAACTATCGGTTTAGCCTAATGAATTATGTTATTTCTCTTCTACTCGCAAGGAAGCAATAATAAGACCAATGCTAATGTTTATGTATATTAGCATGGTGTATATAAAATAATAATGCTTTGCAAGAATAGATTTTTTGCAGAACAGGAAAATAAAGTCATGTGAATGTAACGCATCAGATGATTATCTATTTTCTAGCCCTAATAGATCAATGTGGATAATAGTGCGTGGATTGTCCCTCTTTGTTGTCTATATGTGCGAAGTAATGAGAATAAAAAGGTATGATGTGTTCCACTCACATGGCTTTATCTGTTCTGCAAACGAATTATTTTTACAAAAGATAATTAAGTTATCTACTCGATGTATACATTACACCAGGAATGGTCTTTATTACTTAGTTGTTTATATGTACTCGCATAAGGGAAATGAGGGAACACATAAGCTAAATTACCGATAGTCAATTTTTTTAAAATCTGTTGCTATGCAATTGTCATTAAAATTCGGTTTCCAAGTCGAGGAGTAAAACAAAAGATGAAACGGCGAGGACTCCGTTTGAGAATAGTTTAAGTATTTTAACGTTGAAACCGATAACACGGAATTGAAGAATGTGAAGTTCTGTAAGAACCCTATATATGACATAAACTATAGTTATCATTTACTAAGATCTACAGTTTTGTGTATGAGTTCTTGTCTATCTCTTGCGATTTACCAGTTAGGTAAAACTCATTCAGATTGATGAGGTTTGCAGAGGCTATTCCCGAAAGATTCAAGATATTAGTCGTTTTTCATGAATACATCATAAACATGGATATTTCATTCAAAATCGTGAGAGTCATTTCTCATAAAATAAAACATTTCGAAAAATGTGTCATGTAAAACGTAGTTGGGATGGTGGGTTACTTTTGAAAATCTTAGTGTCGCATCCTTGGGGGATACTAAATACAAATACAATTCGTTGTTGAGTTATGGTATTCACATACACACACGCGCGCGCACACATACACACACATACTGAAATGTTTCTAAAAATGTTCTCTTTTATTTAGGACTGATCAAAACATATTTCCGGTGAAACCTCTGCATCAAAATTTTGGGTAGAATATACCTTCACTACCTGCTATGGACCGCGTCGTGCCCGAGTAGTCAGACCACTCGCCTCTCAACAAGGTTCGATCCCAGGCGACTGCGTATGGGATTTGTAGTAGACAAGCGGAGCAGGGACGGGTTTCCTCCGAGTTCTCCAGTTTCCCCGGGCATTATATTCCACCGGTGCTGCATCTTCATTTCATGTATTAACAATACTTTTAAAAAATCTATCTGCTATTTACATATAAAGGCTCTTTCAAAACGACAAGAAACGAAGTTAGCAATCGATTAGCTTACACTTTGACTTGTCGAAACTTGATGTTGCAACTTTCCAATTCTTCTGCTTCAAGTTTTAGGTGTGTTTAAGAATCGCCCACATTTGGGATTAGGCAGTGAAGGAACAACGGTTATCATGCGCCACGTAAACAACCTCAGAACGTGTTAAACGAAGCGCATAACAAAACCAACATGCATTTTCCATTACTAAGGTGACATGCGCCGTGCCGGCGTATCTATCAAACCACGCCTACACCACGCGACCGGGACCTTCCCTACCAACCGGCATCTTGGAGTGGACCAGGCACGTGTCATTTGATTAAGTACGACTGCCTAACCTATGGTGATTTTATGGCAGTTTTTGTATGTGCCGAATTTAGAGCTGAAAATGATATTCACGTATCACGTACGTTATGACCAACAAGGTCCACATCTTCGTTTAGTGACACTTTGAAACATCATGTATGTACGTGTTAAAGAATGTAGAAATTTACGTGTTAAATTCTTATTAAATTCTTCACCTATCACATATTTATTGTTACAGAGATCAGTTGATTGAAATAAACTTTATGTTAATTCAAATAATCGAGAGACAAATCTTTATAGAAGACGTTTATTTCAGTTACGGGTCAGAGAGGAAGCCGAATCGATACTTAGATGTGTACATACAAACCTCTAAATACAAGTCTTAAAATTCCACAGCCTTCTAAAATCAATCCTCCTTGCTACATAAAACTAATGTGGAACGTTTCTCTTGCTAATTCTGCGGTGTCACTACGGTTTATGTAAAGTGTATTCCAGGTACATGGCCGGTGTTTTCCTAATGTGCAATGTGTTAACAGAAAGACGAATGCGATAATGCGGCACACGAAAGTGCTTTCAGCTTTCAATGTCAATCAACTGGGGTGTAAATAAACATCTGCAGTAAAGTGGATTGTCAATGTCATAGACGGCTGTTCGAGTGTCAGCACAACTTTAAGTAGGCCTTGTTTCTGACAGCTGCACCAATTTATCACTATCGTGTACAGCTTCCAAATGTTGGCAGCTAAAGAGGCCAATTCACATTCAAATACTTATGCATCTATGGAAAATTTGTGACATGTTTACAGTTATGCCTAAGAAGTTTCTGAAGCTTCTAAAATATTCAAAGCTGTGTTTTTTACTGTTTATTTTACTTACATTCGACAGTTTCATTTATTATTTTGATTGATTACCTTCTATTGAAGCTCACATATCTAATTTTAAATATATTTAATTTTAATGTTTCTATTTAGTACATAGTACAAAGGTAGAGAGAAGGCATTCCATTTCACCTAAAATTTCCATATGCGGATTTCACAGGAAATCTCCTGTATACAAAACAAGGTTTTTGGAAAAAAAAAAAAGTCCGTATGTGTGTGTGCGTGTGTGTCCGTGTGTTTGTGAACACAATAGCTCAGAAACGAGAAGCCGGTTAAATACCAAACTTGGTGTAGTGATGTAGTAGAGGTTCAGTATATTCCAAGGATGTAACTTGAAGATGTCCCACCCCTAACTACTCTTTAAATGGAAAGCAATTGAAAATGTTTATTTTCTCAACATTGGCTCTAATGGTTTTGGGTAAAATACCATGTATTAAAAATATTTATGTAAAAATGAAATACATATATTGAAATATTCTGGGAAGAGCCTCTGAAGTTCTCTTCATTCTGAATGAAGTTTGGGCCCATAACTGGTAAATCATTAGAGATACACAAAAAGTCACTACAGAAAAAATGTAAAACACTATTTATATCATATATAATAGTTTGCTGAATTACTTATTTCAGAGATATTTCTTGTTATTACTTTCAATTTTAAAGCAGGTTAATCTTTTCTCATACAAGAATTTGAACTCCTGGCCGTGCAAAGAGAACGAAGTTCAGTCACCTAGCAGTCAGCTTTTGAAAGATTTGACTATCGCTTTAACTTAGTGTGATACATAATTTTCTTTCTAATTATAGGGAACTGAATAATAAAACAATTTCTGTTCATATTTATCTCGATTAGGCTGAAGTAATAGAAGATTAAACTGTTGAATCGGCATGTGAAGTGTGTGTTGGATTGATATGTGAGGGGTGGGTTAAGTAAAAAAGAAAAAATGCCCACTCTCCCAAAATAATCAAATTTGCCCAAAACTTTTAAGAATACTTTGTTATAGAGTTGTAGAGAAATTCATATCAATGGAACCCATCAGATTTTTTCGTCAGTTTTCCCAACAGTTAAAATGCTTCATAATGTTTAACCAATTAAGCTAAAGATTTCAGTAAAACTTTGGGAATGAAACCTCAAATATTTAACATGACAATTATTTAATTTATTGAATTTACCTTCTCCACCACGTAGGTACATTACGGGCACAAAAAGCTTCGATGTCTGCTTAAATTACAATAGTGTTTTTCTCTATCAAGTTTTGTTTATCTTTGACTTGTCCCACCGGTATCAGCTCTCTATGTAACCAACCTGAAAAGCAAACAGGGACATTACAAGTAACCAACGATTTTATAATATTCCTGAAATGGAAAGGTGGTTTGAACACCATCTCTATGAAGTGCTTCTCTACAATTGGTACACAAACAAAAACTAGATCAATTATAACAGAGTTGAAACTTCAAAATACTATTCCAAAATGCAATTGCACAAGATTCAGCAAAAATAAATACATAAATAAACAAATAAAAGTGTAAACATTTAACCCAGCAAAAAAAAAATATCTTAAAGAATAATAAATAATAGAAACCATTAATAAGCGATAGGTATATCTGAAATGTTCTACAAAAATATGTTTGAAATACTGTGTGTTTTTAGATCAACATGTTTTCTTTCAAACAGTTTCGTCTTTTGCTTAACGAATAATAGCTATACAAGATTATACAAAATTCCTTCAGGTAAAGAGGAATTTTAATGTTAATCTCAGGAAATACAAGATAAATATCCTTAATATATGGTATTTTATTCTGAAATGGAGCCATAATTGAGAAAATAAAACCTTTAGAGAAATAGACAATTTGGTGACAAATTCAAGGGGAAAGCTGTGATCAGTTTTGTGATAATATATTATATACCAAAAAAGTATTTCAACAATCTCTGAAATGTTTGTGTGTTTATTTATACTCCCTTAGAGCCTTGTGGAATCACTTCTTGAAGCTATAATAGGCATGCTTTCCATTACTTTGTGTAGGACATCCACCGGAATCGTCGCCATTCCTCTTTCTACATGTCAATCAGTTGTATAGTACTCTAGAGATCTTGCTCGCAGTCCAATTCGTCCGAAAGGTGTTCAATGGGATTGAGATCAAGACTCTGTGCGGTTCATTCCAAAAGATGTACATAATTGTCTGTATACCACTACCATTGTCACCCTGTAACAAGAATACATTCTATAGGGAGTATTTCGTTATACAGTATTGTTCAGTATGCCTTTTAGTCTATTGTGACACTAACACCAGTCGCACCATATCGTCGTACGAGAAACATCGCCATACCATCAATCTTCATCCATCACCAAATTTCCTGATAGGTACTGAACACTCTGATAAAAGCCTTTCCCTGGGTAGCCGCCTCACCCATACACGTCCATCAAACCGAAATAATGCGAATCTTGCTTCATCAGCCCATAAAACCAATTTCCATTACTCCAAAGCTCAGTTGCGATAGTCCAAAGCCAATTTTGAGTTTCTGAGTTTTATTCTTCTTCGTGATATGCGGCTTACTTACTGCTGCTTTTTGGGAATATCCGAGTTAGTGAATCTGTGTTTGCAATGCTCCAATGGAAATGCACAATTTGTTGCTGCTTGAAACTCCGTTAGTCATCGGTTGTGACCTCTTCTTCACAATTCACGTTTTAGGGTTCTGCGATCTCTGTTGGTCAACATTTTCAGTCGCCCTAAACGTTCACCATTCCATAATGTCCATCGACCTTATGCATACGTAGGATGAATGCTACTGTTTATTTGGGCCTGCTTATCTTAGAGGAGCCTTCTATTTCTCAGCTGGTTTGCTTGTTCACTGTAAAATATAGAGGCCGCAACACTCAAATGACAAACTAAATGAATGCAATCATAGGTGCCGAATTATTTTGTGCTAGATAGTATGCGTTGGTGAATCGGTTTTTCCACAAAAGTATTAAGGTACACAGAAAACTTAGAATATAATAGCATTTATGCAAACATCTTCCATTTGTATATTTATGACAATTTCCTTCCATCCCATAAAGTAATAAGCCAAATACCGAGAGTAGAAATAGCTCCCGCAGTTTATAACGACAAAAGTTGGTTCTTTGACTTTTCTTCATCTGTTTCCTTCGCTTTTAATATTAGCTATTTACGGCTGATGTGTTTGTTTTGTTGAGTGTATTGGCAAGGGAATTTCGACAGTTGGTGCTAATTGTGTATCCTAAGGGCCTTTGTGTTGAAACCTCGGTCTTCCATTTCCGTGGCGGAAGAAACGAATGCAGATCTCAGCAGGGAGTTATATTGATTAAAGTACCTAACAAAATTTAATATTCATGCTACATTACAGGAGATAAATAAAAAGGGAGAAAATAGAAAGGAAAACGCCAAATTGTTCATTGATATCAATAAACGCTTCGAAAATTGCACATTAAAATACGATTAAACATCTGGTGTGTTGCCTTCAAATGGCTTTCTCTATTCACTCAACAAAAAGGTATTATTTCAAAAACTTGTTATTCTGTGTCGTGCTAATTGCCATAAACTTTCATTATACCTTTCTTTCTTGATGGTATAACGGGAATGAATACTTTAAAAGCAATAGTCACATGTCTTTAAAACGAAACGCAGTGTGATGCCTTTAAATGACCACCACAAAATGTGATGCAATACGACCAATAAGAAAAAAAGTCTGATTTGTTTCATTTGCATGACTTTCTCTAGCTGTTCTGCAACAGCTTATTCTTATAAAAGCTGATCTTTTTCTTTGCTTGTGCTAATCAAGATAAGCATTAGCATAAATGACCCTATTAATCATTTCCTTGTAAGTAGAAGGGAAATAAACGAATACACCGATAGTCAATCTTTTAAAAGTGTTACTGTGTGAAATTCGTTCCTTTGTATGACCAGGAGTTGGCAAATTCCTTATCACAGAACTTTTAGATGTTATAAAACATAAACCAATAACAAAGAATATCTGAGAAATGGTCAACTGTAGGACAATAATGTACTTGACATAACCTGTGTGTTTTAATGAGATCTACATTTATTGTGTAGCAAGTTTTTGCTATCTCTTACGGCTTATCAGTTGTGTAAAATTCAGAAAAATGTATCCAGAATAAAGAGGTCTTTAGAGGATATTCCCAAAAAAAATCAATTCAAATATATTTATATTCAAAATATATCTTTAATATGCGGCACTTAAACAAAATCGTTACAGCCATTTTTGAGAAAATCAATTTTTTTGCAAAATGTTCCATGTAAAGCGTAGTTTGGGGTAGGGGCATTTTTCTCAAAACTTTCCTGCTACATCCTTGGAAGATAGGTACTAAACTTAAATACTAAATTTATAATTTTACCTTGAGTTATCGTGTTCACACACACACACACACCCAACCACACACACACAAAGGTCTTTTTCCAAAAATGCTTATTTTTTGGATACAGGAGATCCTAAAACGTGTATTTCCGATGATATCTCGGTATCAAATTTTTGGATGAATGCAACACCTCCTCTACTTACTATGTACATTGTAATATGTGCTAGAGAAAATAATTAATAGCAACCGACATACATTTCAAAATGTCTGTTGCATTTACATAGCTTTGTGTACTCACGCTTTTCCAAAAAGAACGTTCTTAAATAGCTATATTAGCATTAATAATTCTAATATTATAGCTGAATATTTCTTGCTAAATTTAACTATAAATATGCCATCGTTTAAGGTATACAAAGAATACATTAAGGCAAATAATGAGATTGCTAAAAACTGAATCGCCATGTGATGACATTTAAATTATATGCCCACACGATAAAACGAAAAGTGACCTTGAAAGAACTAAAATAAAAAATCTGATGTGTTCCATTCACATGAGTTTCTCTACATTTCTGTAACAAATTGTTGTTAAAAAGCTTATTCTTCTGTTTATGTCATGCTAATCGATATAAACATTAGAAGAAATTGTCATTACTTGGTCCTGTGTAAGTATAAGGAAAAAAAAAATCTGATGTGTTCCATTCACATGACTTTCTCTACATCTGTAAAACAAATTGTTTTTAAAAAGCTTTTGCTTCTATTTACTTCATGCTAATCAAGAAAAAATTAGCCGAAATGGTTTTATTACTTGTTACCTTGTAAGTAGAAGCAAAATAAGGGTAACCATAGATTAAACTGATAGTCAAAAGCTGGTTGCTATGTGACTAAAGTTCCTTTGTTTGTATGGAAAGGAAATGTAAATGGTGTGTTATTCATGGACGCTCTTTAACTGCTGTGGTTCTCAGCGTCCCATTCTATACTGGGAGTGAAAGACCGCTAAATTTTGCTCAGAGGCCTCTCTATCAGGCTTGAGGTTCTTTTACGCGCCGTAAATCTACGACCGGGATCAAAGGCTTTACTTCCCTTCCAAAGGAAACCATGCTAAGGATTTTTACACCCGAGAAAATCCATCGTCCTCCGCCGGGTTTGAACCCGCAACCTTGGGTATATGAAGTCAGCATGGTAGCCATTACACCACGGAGGGTGAGTATGGATAGGAGTTGACAAATTCCTGAATGAAAAACGTATAAGTATTTCAAAGCTGAAACCAAAAACAACGAATACCTTAAAAATTATCACCTCCATGAAAAAAGTATATAACATAAATTGTGTGTTTTAACGGGCTCTACATTTTCTGTGTAGTAATCCATCTCTTACGGTTTAGCAGATATGCAAAATTCCGTGAAATTAATCCAGAATAAACTAGTCTTCAAAGGCTATTCCCAGAAAATTCAAGATATACAATTTATTTGTTAGGTGAATATCTGTAATATACTATATTTTAGTCAAAATCGTTACAGTCATTTTTTAGAAAATCATAATTTTCGAAAAAAATTTCATGTAAAGGGCAGTTGGGGTTGGGAGATTTTCTTGAAAATCTTCGTGTCGCATCCTTGGAAGATACGAAACCTAAATATCAAATTTGGTTTTTAACGGACTTTTCGTTTTTGAGCTATTCTGTCCACAGGCAGACAGACACACATACAGACACACACACGCACACACACGGACCTTTTTGTAAAAATGCTTGTTTTGGATTCAGGGGGACCCAAATCATGTTTTTCCGGTGAAATCTCGGTATCGAATTTTTGGGTGGAATACAATGCCTTCTCTATACACTATGTACATAGTTCGTATAGAGAAAGTAAAAATTTAATGTGTTCCATTCATATGAAGACCTCTAGCTGTTCGACAAACATTTAATTCAAAAGATTAATCTGTTATCTACTTCATGCTAATGACGATAAACTTAATATTGCTAGCTCCTAGTAAGTAGAAGGAAAATAAGAAAATGCACAGGCTTAAAGGATATAATCGTTCTTGATCGTCGCTATGTAAAACAATTGAAATTCCAATCTCTTTGCTTTCCAGGAGAAAAACGAGAAATGAGAAGAGAATGGCTTCCCGTTTGAGAAAATTTTAAGTGGCTAAAAATTAGATATAATTCACAATATCTCGAAAACAGTTAACTCTAAAAAAATGTTAATAACATAAATTGCGTGCTTTAATTGAGCTCTACATGTTTGTATATAAATTTATACATTTCGTTAGTCATAAAAATGTATTAAACGTACGGCATTTTAATCAAAATCGTTTTTGAGAAAATCAAAATTATTGAAAAATGTTCCAAGTAAAAATTAGTTGGAGGTGAGGGGATCTTCTTGAAAATATTCGTGTCGTTATGGAGGATAACAAACTGAAATACCAAGTTTGGTTTTAAGGGTCTTTTCGTTTTTGAGCAATGCTGGCCACAGATACACACACATACGCACAGACACACACACACATACACACAGACAGTTAGGTAGACACTCACAGGGACATTTTGTTAGAATTTTTTTTTTAATCAGGAATTCTTAAAACATGTATTTCCGGTGAAATCTCAGTTTCCAATTTTGGGTGCAATACAATACCTTCTCTTTACACTATGTGCATAGTATGCGTAAAGAAAGTAAAATGTTAGTATCCTATAAACAGGCGATGTAATAATGTTCTAAAATCCACTATTCTAAAGTACCTTTTATACAGATATCACTAACTTCTAATGTTTTATTTATGATTTAATATTTTTTTTGATTTGGTGTCACATATTTAATATAACTGCCTGGAAAATAAACTGTATCGCTCTTAAATTAATTTACTAACCTATAATGTCCCTTTCATTTACAAGGTAATTTGTATAATCTTTTATTCGTAGTGCGCAACCATAGAAGGCAAATATGTACTACATAAAATATATAGATATGTTTACATGGCCTCTCAACCAGGTGTGAATGCCAGATGTTAGCGTTCCGGGACTGAGTACATGGATATTCAATAGGATGGGTGTAGTTAAGGATATCGAGGTTTACAATACACGTACCTGAAAGGTAGGAATAGGACGAGGTGGTTAAAGGTAGTACCGTACTTGAAATGAGACGATATGTGATAGGTAACTTTAGGTAATAAATAAATTATGCATAATGGTAAGAAGATAACATAGTGATGGTGAGTATTATCATTAGAAATAGCATATTGGGGACCAATACGGATACCAATTGCATATCTACCGAGTAGAGACCGACCTGCATTGGTGACTGCACGCGCCGCATGTAAACACTTTGTAGTAACGTTTTGGGGAACGTGGCTCGACGCAATAGTATACTGTGCTGTATAATACAATACTGTTTTACAGGTAATTAATGTACTTAATGATAATGTATGCTCTCCAATCGAGATTGCAAAATCTCTTGCTTAAAATGGATTGCATGAAGATTTGCAATTCATAGGAAGAACTTTGCAGATATAAGTACGACAATAACCATTGGCAACATCGAAGACTGAAATACCTCAAACCGTGAAAGCTGTCAATGTACTTGCGCAAACAATTATTAATCGGTGATCCATGACACCTATTTTAGATCCATGCGAAAACGAAAGTGAAGACAATGTATGGGAAAAAGTCTGATTTTCAATGATGCGTGAAATACGAAATGTGCTACGAGATGTTGCTAGGGAAGTAATTGTTGGGTATCTTACCTAATAGTCTATGCTGTGTCCTACTTGCGTTTTGTTTCAAGCACATCTTGTGATGTGGATCGAAGATTTTCACAATATAGATGTTTACATGCCAATTGGAGACGATTCAATTTGAGATGTTGCGAATGTATATTGTTGTGCATTGTAATCAATGTAACTTGAGGAAAAATGAAATGATAATGGTTCTGATAACTTGTTGCCAACAGAAATTGAATGTATGTACATTTAAAATTGCTAGTTCCAGTAAATCAGTCGCATTTATGTTTATCATCCACCCAACATCAGTCGCCTGCCACTGCTAGTAAAAACACCACAGTCTGTCACGCAACCACTGCCCCGTTTTCCTTCTACTCGTATTAGTACCACTACGTACAAACACTGCATTGTTAATACACCACGACTATATACCATGCTGCGCTAACTTCGATTCTGACCCGTTTTCGGTCCCCAAGATCCGATCCCTAATCATCATTATCAACACGTGTTACCTGTTGACCCCGCAGACTTAATTCCAAGGAATCACTTTCGAATCTTGGAATGTTACATTTGTAAAACTATGCCGCAAAGCGACATAGTTTTGAGTAAACATAGGGGTATCAATGCTTAAGGTTTAAATATCTCTCTTAAAACCGATTTCAGCATTAGGTTTGCATTATCCTGATACGGCTTAGCTGACCTCAGCAGTCAGCTTCATACAACACGGCTGTGATATGGAATATTCGATCTCTACCATGCTAGCGCCTGGTGCCAGTCTTACTTCCGTCTCAGATTTACGTGCAATGAAGAGATTGCTATCAGAGAATTAAATATAAATGCAAAACTTAATTGTCACAGCATTGTACATCAATTACAGAAAGGTCAATTAAGCATGATGTTAATGTAACATATATTGAGATAACAAAAGAGATTTGAGAGCAAACTGCGCAACATTCATCTCTTAAAATATTCAGAATCAAGACCTTTAGTATTATTAAAAGGTTTATCAAATTGCAAAAATACACTTAAGTATATTTCCATCTATAACGTAGACATTCGAACTCATAATGTGAGTGGGGGCGCCACTGATGTGTGAGGTTCCGAGTTTGATCCCCGGTGACCGCCCATTCTGACACATTTGTTCTTGTGGTGTTCCGGGTTGGCAGGCGAATGCTGGGTTGGTTCATCTGCTACCACGTTTCCTCCATTTCATATTCCTATCACCTATTTGTTATCTGTTTCAGGGTAGAAGGCCCAAAAGACGGTGTTTTACGCGTTGAGGCTGGGAGGCGGATGTGCGCTTTGTTGAGGTTTATGTACTGGGATTGTTGAGGATACCGCTCAGCTAGGTCCTGCCTCAGGGATCCTTCGGGAGGGATGCTTTTTTGTGCTACCAGGGATGCGGGCCTTCCCACATGCGGGCCTCCCACGTCAACCGTTCTGTCTGGAAACGTTAGGGACCGGTGCAGAGCTGAGCGGTGCCTTGACCGGGTTGTAGGACCTCTTCCATCACCAGTATTTTTAATTTCAGCGTGCATTTTTCTTTATAAATAAGAGTTAGTCATGCACAACCAAGGAAGTTAATTTTAAAACACTCAGTTTATTAAACAATAAGCTACAGAGTTCTAGAAAAGTCACCACTCAAACTGTGATGGCCTTCTTCCGTAATAAAAATATTCTGCTAACTAAAATGAGGTAATCTCAAAGAAAAACTCCATAATATAACCCTTTTGTACCAAATAATGATGCTATGCTGCAACTTTAATTGCCAACCCCAAGTAAGAAAAATGTAAGGTTTTACACAAAGGTTTACAATCATCTCATTTTGAATCCCTTGAGTTGTGATTTTTTACATAGCTCTTGATATATTGTTTCACATTTCTATTAATTTTTAAAAATGTTCCTGGAATCCTCAATTATTCAAAATCTCAATTATTAAATTTGAATGCTTAAATGTTCATTGAATTTGATTTCATTCGTGTTTTTTGACACTTGAAATATTATCAAATGTTTTTGCTCTTACTGCTCAATTCTTCAATTCATATTTTGTTTAATTCAAACATTTTAAGTTTGGGAGTTTGAAAAGCAACACCTACTCTTATGTTCGATAAAGCAACAATGGTGCAGCTTCTTTTCACAATTTTACACACTGTTCAATACATTTGTCGTTTCCAACCACACACAACATTCTCTTTCCTTGGTTCCTTGAGTGTCTGAATTACTGCTTTTTTCATTATTACCTTTATCGTCATCACCAATAAGAGAAATTTTACTATAACTATCGTTTTCCAGCAATAAAGTCCCAATGACTTACTGTTCCAAATTTCCATTCTGTGATGTACAGTAATCAAAAGCTGCAAGAACTCACTGTAGCTGCACTAAAGAAACATCACTGTTGCAATGTTCCATTCTGTGATGTACAGTAACCAAATCTGCAAGAAATCACTGTAGAGGCACTAAAAAAACAAGTCCGTCACAGAAATATCATCACCACGTTTACCCGCTGGCGACGTAAAATTAAGTAGGGGAAGGGGGGGCAGGACCGGGTAGTGAGGCACAATCGGGTAGATGGGTTTTTTTAAACTGGAAAGTGTAAAAATCTTCCACTTCTTGACTGAACTGCATTCTCATATCGGCAGCAGTCAGAAGCAAGAGTTCGAAGAATATAGTCGCATTATTGTGTCTGTAATCTTTATGATTAGAAATTTCCGCGTTTTGAAGTAATTTAACTGAAATTTGAAGTCGAAGTTTAAGAGGTAAGTATCTACAGCAACATATTTTACTTTTACTACATTAAATTGCAAGGATTTAAGTATTGTTTTCAATGTCGTTACAATTCGGGAAGCAAGTCGTTATTGTGGTATGCCTTAAGAAGAACAACATGGCGTGTGGGGGCAGAAGCGGGGGGCATAACCGGGTCCCACCAAACCTATGTCCAAACACGTTTAGTGATGTTGACTTCATGGCAGCTGAAACCACAGAACTACATACTCCTCAGTCATCAGTATCAACATCTGAGGGGTCAATAAATTTTACACTACATACCCAGCCTTGTGAGTCAGTCTCTCTTCTTCCCTCCAAAATTGCAGAGACACAAATTGGAGATCAGAGTTCTCTAAAAGAACTAGAATGTTCTTCAGTACAAATGGATGTCGCATCACCTTCCACCCAGACATACTCCAATTGCACATAATAACAATATCGGCTGCACCACAAACATTTGCAGTTTCACCAAAAGATGTGTTGCCAGTTCCCTGTGATAAAAGACTTCCCACATCGTCAGGAAGACGCCGCGGGAAAACAGCTGCCCTTACAGAGTCACCATATAAGGTTGAGCTTCAACCAGCAATTTGCAGAAAGTCGCTTTAGTCTAAGTTTGGTGAAACAACAAGAGCAAAGAAAGCCAAATATAGCAACGAAATTTCTAGCAATAGCCCAGTGTTCTTATTGCAAGGATAAATATAGCGAGACAGAACGAAATGACGACTGAGTGAAGTGCAACAGATAGGCCCATGAACTTTGCACACGTTGACCCCAAAAGGCATTGAAATATTTTGAATGTAATGACTTAAGCACTGAAAAACTGTAGACCCGGTTGTGCCCCACCGTTTTAACGGTTTTGCCCCTACCCTAGGGGCAAAACCGTATTTTGCAGACAAAAACTGTTTAATTGATATTACGTATGTGATAAAAGATGGCAACAAAGCGCATGTTTTAAAATGTTCACAATTCATGATACAATAATTTACAATAACGTGCATTTCTTAAAACATTACATGTTATGATCAATTATAATATATTGTTGGATACAGGATCCTACCTCCCCCCATTCCCTACACAGGAAATGCAGACATTGATGTACAAAGTTACCGACAATATTTTCAATAACGTAGATTACATAGGGTTAGGCACTAACGTAGTCGGATCAGATTGATTTTCGCAATCTGTGCTCATCGGTTCAAAATCTTGGCAGCCAAAGGGTTAAATGACTATAAAAATAATGAATGAAGAGCTAAGGGTCTGCTGTTAGAGGGAATGCTCCTGTATCCACTTTGCCCACCTGGTGAGCTAGCTCATGAGGATGAAGTTTGTGCGCTTCACATAATAAGCAGCAGAGTATGCAATTAGAATATTTAGAATTTTTGTCCCACTTGTTGGTGTTACTATCTTCTGGTTTCCTTTCCAGCTCCTTCCGCCCTGTCCTGCAGTGTGCTGATCTGTTCCAGTGCGTTCCCTTTTTCTCTCTGAAGCAGTCAGCCAAACTGATTCTCGTCTTCTTTCGACTTTTCTTTTCTTTGTATAGTCCAAAGTTGTCGTTAACTCTGGGCATTTGTTCTGTTGTAGCTTTAAGACATGCCCTTTACAATTTCCAATTTATTCTTGTCGCTTCTTTAACTATGTTCTTGAAGAAATCTCTTATTAAGTATCATGTCCTTCAACGATATGCAGAAAGAGGGGAGTCAAACAGGGTTTTATAATATCTCCGTTACTTTTTAATTTGTTTATCCATGATATTATTAATATAATGGTGGAGGAAGACATAGATGCTCCGACAGATGAATGCTAAAAATTACCAATTCTTTTGTACGCTGATGACATTATTATTCTTTCTAAAACAATGAATGGTTTGCAATCTGGATTAAACACACTGCAACCATTTTGTAGATAATGGGGCATGGAAGTGAATATTCTTAAAACTAAAGCATTCGCATTTAAAAATGGTTACGTGTACGGTCAGCAGGAAAAGTGGACATATGAGGAGAAAGAAATTAAAGATTTTAAACATTTCGATTATCTAGGTGTAAGGTTTGACATGGCAGGAAAATGACACAAGAACACTGAGTTTGTAAAACACAAAGGGATTGGACAACTTGCTGAAATAGTGAAGTTATGGACCGGGATACCAGACATACCAGTAAAAACATTACAAACCATGTATGAGGCAATGGTTAGGTCTTCATTACTATATGAAGTGAGATGTGGGGACGGGATAGGGTAGATAATCTAAATAAAATACAATGTCGTTCTGGAAACGTATTCTGGGATTGGGGAGGGGTACTCCTAATCACGGTGTTCTTCGTGAAGCAGGATGCTGGGTAGATGCTGTATATGCTAAATTAAGTGTAATTAGATACTGGCTGCGAATAATTAAAGGTGATCAAACAACTCTTAGAGCAATATGTTATCGGCATCAGATGAATAACATCCAAAATGGTGGGCGGCGGGGCTACAACGGGGATTATCAAAGATTGGCTTAAACGATTTTTGGCAAAGGGGCAGCGAAAAAATATATAACGTTGAGAATAAAGTAAAAAGACGACTTTGCGATATAAACAGACAGGAAAATAATCTGAATGTAGAAACAAATCGTCATTGCGGTTACAAAATTAAATAAAAATTAAGTGGGGTAAAGAAGCATATATGAAACAAAGATCGGGAATAGCGTGGCTCAGGTTGGGAGGGTGGAAAACCCTTAAGGTAGTTGATGAAGCTGGTAGGTGAATTTGCCCATTATGCGGGGATCAGGAAGACTGGACGCATATTTTGGCAGATTGCGTGCAGATGGAGATTGCTAGGAAAAAATTATTGCCGGAAGTATTTTTAGCTTGAAACGGACGAAGGACAGCATTCTGGGATTTGATTCTAAACAACCAAAACTGGCCAAGTCTGGGCACATGCTTAATGGAAGTACGTGCGCTAAGAGATAAAATATTTGTGTAAATATTGTTTAGACTTATTTAGTGTTTGACTATTTTATATGTATGAATACGTGGTGTAGTTGTGAGTGCAAGCGTGCGTGTGTGTATGTGTGTGTGTGTGTGTGTGTGTGATATCAAAGTGTTCTTTCTTTTATTGTTCTGTGGTTCTATTGTCGTAGCGCGCGACCGTGTGTATGTGTCTGTGTGAGTGTGTGTGTATGTGTGTGTATTTCCAATGTTGTTAAGATATATATATATATATATATATATATATATATATACATACATATATAAGAAGGTAATATTTTAAACTCAATATTTTTCGACAGAATTCACAGTCACTCGACCCATGCGACTGTGTGACGCAAATAGTGTATTATTGTAAAATAATAATAATGCTACTACTACTACTACTACTACTACTACTACTACTACTACTACTACTACTACTACTACTACTACTACTACTACTACTACTACTACTACTACTACTACCACTCCTGCTGCTGCTGCTGCTGCTTCTGCTGCTTCTGGTGCCGCCGCCACCACCGCCACCGCCAGTACTACTCTTATTATTTTCTAATCCACGTCCCCTTGACATATTTCTGGGGTACTTTTCTGCCTGGCTGTGAAAGTCCAGGTTTTACAGCCGCACAACATAATCGATAAGCTACGAATCTTTCAAGTGTGAGTTTCCCACCAAAACATATCTCAAAAACCAATATTAATCTTGGTGTAAGTCCAAAATCTTCCAAAGATTGACACAAAGATTTTAAGGTAAATCGTGCAATATAAACAACTAATTGCTGTAGAACACTTCTCAAAAACGTTGATATTCTCAAAACGTCTCCATCTAAGATATTTACAGAAAAATGAAATGCATTTCTGAATTTTCTATGAATAATCTTGAAAGTCTTCTTGTTCAGAATTATTTTTACATAATTGGTAGGTCGTGAGATACCCTGCTACACAGAAAATGCAAATCTCGCTAATTCTCACAACTTTCTTCAATAATTTTTACATTTTGATGCAGTTAAACATTTTATGGAATTTCTTCTAATTGGTTTCCATTTTGATAGTGTCATAAGTTCGTCAATTGCTTAACACAAAAAGCAAAGCAATTACTTTTATTTATTACTACGAGTGCACAACCTTTACTAGAGAGAGTTTGCTAATAAAACGCTAATACAACGGAGTAACTTGAACCAGAAATTAAATTAAAGACATTAAAGTTAAATCTCATTAATATTACATCGTTATTAAATGATCAGTACCCATATAATTAGATAGTCAATTTATTTCATCTTTTCAAGTTACAAACTTTTTACATATATAGTTACTTTCCTGGAGTTGCTGAATCTGGTATCATATACAGTTAAGGCCCGGATTATTTATATGTACCATTCCCTCTATTTCTATATTTTTACCTAATTAACTTAATCTATTTCTCCCTTTTATACATTACAACCTCATCAACTTTATTATTAAGATCTTTCTTTGGCGATTTTCCTTCCCCATTTCTCTCTTACTTTCCCTGCATAATTACGTAGATGTTTCTTAAAGTCTTTCCAATTATTTCCAAAAAGTTTTAAGTACAATATTTTTTCCGATAACTTCTCCGACTTTTTATTCCATATTTTCTGTCCCCACGTTTTAATTTCTTCATACTAAATTATACAGAGAAAATTATTATCGACATTATCACATACAGGACATACATATTTACTAGTATCAACTTTTAGTTCTTTCAATAACATTTTTTTTTTGTTTGTTTTTGCCCATGCTAAACCCTTTCTTTCCATTTTTCTCAGACATCAATGTATTTTTCTCTTCCGCATTCTTTTTTAACATTTCTATATACTAATATTAAAGTGCTCTTATCCCATAAGCTACCTTTATTTCTTGATTGTCTATATCGTATACTCTGGCTTTCATTTTATTCCATGGTTTTGTCCCCCTATTGTCTGTTGATTGGCTAACTCCCTCCAATCCAACTTTCTTTTAATTCACATAACGAATTTCTCTCCCATTTTACAGATTCTTGTGCATAAAACAGTTTTTGACAATATTTCCTTCCTCTAGTAGTTGGATCGCGATCCAATATTTCACTATCCGTTTGAATACTGAACCCTATTTTTGGTAACCCAATGTTATTTTGCAAAAGGAGTTATGGATTTGGTCTATACATTCCCACCATTTTTTAGTCTCTCATAACTCTATTCCATGCATCATTCTTGATTCCACTGTTGCAGCATATATTCTTTTTAGGCAGTTTACTCTCAGGTTTGGTATTTTCTTTAAGCAGGCTCTTGTGCTATTTATAGTTAATTGCCCCTTACCTGGCACTTGCTCTGTCCATTTTCCATTGTTCTTTAGCCTTACTCCTAAGTAATCAGTCTTCTTTACCACTCAGAATTCACTCCAATCTAACCACCATCTCTCTTCTCTGTTAAGTTTATTCCCATTCTTACAAACCATAATTTTTATTTAATTGAATTTATTTTTAAACCCCATTTTTACAGTATTTTTCTGTTGTTTCTATTGCTTTCTTTAAACCTCCACTTATGATTAATGCTGCTACCAAATCATCCGTAAAGAGAAAACCAGGAATATCATTATTACTCATAATTCAATTAAAATACTCGGACAACCAGCGGGAACAGAGTCAGGCTGGATGCTCTTCCCGGTAGTCACTATTCTATCTGCTTGACGCGATTCATGTCCAAGCTGTTCCAAAAGTTAGCGCTTCGAGCTACACTTCCCTCGCTTCAGCATCTTCTCTGATGTAATAAACAAGTGTGTTGTAACCCCGACAACGTTAAACCTAAATATAACATTCACAATGTCACAATATACTTAGCACTTGTAGATGGATAATCCTTATTCTTTTTATTTTCTCTTGGCCATGTATGGAATTAGGAATCCGAAACACATCAAGTAGCTCTTAAAAATCTTACGTGTTTCATTCACATAGCTTTATTTTCTTTTTGTCGCTTAAAATTTGGTATACACATTCCTACAAAACATTATTTTTCACTTTAATTGAGATAAACCTTTGCAGAAAATAGCTATATTATAACATTTGTTACACATGAAAAGTAAATAGCAATAGTTAAATGTTTCAAAAGTATATGCTATATTCTGGCCATAAAATCCGTATTGTTTCATGCACTTGCTAGGAACAAAATAAAATCGAGGGGATTTTAAAAGAATCGTAATATACAAAAGGTCGATCCATTAATATTTCGGAAACGGATTATGTCCCGAAAATAGCATTTTTGAAAAAGTCGTGCTATAAATATATTTTATTCATCACTTAACGTTTACCAGCTATACAATATTGTACAAAATATACTTTGAATGGAGTGAACTTCGCAGGCTGTTCCCATAACATTTCAGAAATACATCGTATTTAACATGTAAATAAATGTAATAGATGTGGTTTAATGGAATAGAGCCAGGTTTAGAAAAATAAAACCTTTTCAAAAATGTTCCTTGTAAAGGGTATTTGATGTTGCCGGAATTTCCCTAAAATGTCTTGGAAGATACTGAATTAAAGAACAAGTTGATATCTACCCGATTTCTTTTTTGAATTATGCGGCAAACAGACACGCAGACATACACTCTGCAGTAAGTCAGCTTTTTGTTTTATTTATGGTGCCCCAAAACATGTTTATCCGGAGAAGTTTCGGTATCGAATTTTTGAATGGAATGTAGTACCTTCTCTACCCACCAAGTGCAGTTGCGAAAATAAAATAGGATGACCTACACATTAGTGACTTCAACCACTCTTCAACAAACTTATAAAAAATTTTATTCTTCTATCTACTTTGCGTTAATCGAGATGAACGCTGTTTTCATTACAACGGAATTGAGGAATGTTCAAATCAGAGCGGGTCGCTATTTGGTGGTTTGAAATGTCATTCAGTTTGCTTGACCAGTAGAAAAAAAAAACAACAACAACAACAAAACAAAACAAACAATAATGGCTTTGCATTTGAGAAAATTATGGAACAATTGAAACCAACAAACCTAATATCTCTGGAATGACTAACTTCACAACTATTGCATGTTTTGATGAAATCTAAGCTTCTGTATAGTACGTTTTTTGTCTCATCTCTTACGGTTTTATAATTATGCAAAAACTATTCAGAATAAAGAGGACCTAAGAGACTATTTCCAGAAATTAAAAATATACATTTAATTTGTCATAAACTATTTTAAACATGTGCTATTCTAATCGAAATCGTATGCCATTTTCAGTAATTAAACTTTTCAAAAAAAAACATCTGTAAAGGATTGTTGAGGAAAATTGGATTGTTGGAAATCTTCGTGTCGCATCTTTGGGAAATGTAGAACTTCAATTTTAATTTTTGTATTTAGTGGACTTTCATTTTTGATGTGTAGTATTTACAAACGCGCGCACACACGCGCAGACCCGCACAAACGCACAGGAACGCATATGCTCATATCCGAGTTTTTATGGTTCTTTTTTTTTTTTGTTTTTTTTTTAATTTTCAATTTATTATTATTATGTCTTTATTAAAGGAATCTCAAAAAATTTGCGGTGCAATTTCGGCAGGCTCTAAATTTTTGAGTGCAATTGAGTAGCTCCCCTACTATAGATAGTAAAGAAAATAATGAATTGTCTATAGCTTAAAGCCATCTTTGTGTTTCCCTAATCCGATGTACCTACAAGGAAACGCAGGATACACCAACTGTCCCCTATTTGTTGTGTGCAGATATTCCTTCGTGCATTAAAAGAGTTGCAGAATTCAACGGGTTAAAATTCAAGTTAAAACCATAAGTGGGAAACTGGCTTAGCAATTCTCGTTTTACCGTCCTTGCTTATCAGCGGGGATGGTGAGCGGGTGGTCTTTGAGAGGGGCAACAGGAAGGTCGACCTCTGTTCCTTCATAAGGGAAGTAAAGCCGTTGGTCCGTGTCGTTGATATACGGCACGTTAGAGAATCCTGATAAAGAGGCCTCTGAGCAAAGTTGAAAGGTCTTTTACGCTCAATATAGCATGAGAAGCTGCGGACAGTAGTAGTTAAAGAGCGCCCTAAAATAAAATTTAATTTAATTTACCTTTGTGTGTGTGTGTGTGTGTTTGTATTGTGGATAGTATAAATCAAGTCGTTGAAATACCAAAGCTGGTATTTAAGTCCAGGGATGCGTCATGAAGATTTTCAATAAAATATCCCACCTCAAACTATTTTTTACATGGAAGATTTTTCAAAATTTGCGATTTTCTGAAACTGGCCTTAAGTATTTTGGTTAAATTGTCATATATTAAAGATATTTACACGCAAATAAAATACAGATCTTGAATTTTCTGGAAATATCGTCTGAAGTCTTGACTTTTGCATAACTGGTATAAATCTTAAGGGATAGATAAAAACTTACTGCAGAAAAAAATGGATCTTTTTAAAACAGAAAATTTAGGTCTATTATTTTTATTATTGTTATTTTTATTTCTATTATTTTATTTTTTGTACAGTTAACGATTTCCGAGATATTCCCTGTTATTGGTTTCACTTTTGGAATACGTAAATTTTCCTCACACAGGAAGTTCTCGTCCGTTTTATATCTCTTGTTATATTCCTGGCCATAGTAGGAAATCCAAATTGTAAGTCAACCGCACAGCGGCAGCTTTTATAAGATTTGACTATGGCTTTACCTAACAATATGCCTTATTTTGTTTCTATTTACAAGGAACCAAGTAATAAAACCATTAACGCGAGTCAGTTGAGGAATTTAATGCCGTGTTGGTATGTTGCATGGTAGTTCAGTGGTTAGAGCATACGACTTGAGACTGGGAGATCCTTTGTTCGTATCTCGGCTAAAGCATTGAGTTTTTCAGTCTGACGCTACCTACTCTAACAGTAATCTTTTACTCTAATCTTTTGTAAGAATAGTTTTTGAGGAAGAGAGAGAGAAAGTTATGTGAATAGAACATATCATATTTTTTTATATATATTTTGCTGAGTACTGAAAACATTTTTTACTCCAAATCATTAAAAACGAAGGTTTTGTTAATTAAGGGATTTAAATTAGAAGTTGCTTTTAACTCACGACCATCAGAAGAAATGGCGAAAGAAAAATCAGAATCGGTTTATTGGTGTTTAAGATTGTAGACACATGTACAAGATTTGTATCTCTTTATTAAATTAGTGTAGATCATTGTCCTTTCCGCAGTCGCTTGCTTGTTGGTTTGCATTACAATCTCGGTTTCAACGTTTTAAGTGTCCGAGAGCAGAGAAGTCTCCCCTGCGGTTAGGCAGAGTTGCCAGCGGTCTTTTGATCCTCTTTACAGTCCGACAGGAAATTATTTCCAGCTAAAGAACTCGTGACTGAACGAGTTAGTGAGGAACGTGCTCAAGAGGTAGATCTTCTGAGCTGGTCATCATTCCATGTAGCATTCTCAAGGTCTTTAAATCAATAACACTGATGTATAGATTTGCTTCCTTTAAAATGACCTGCATTTTCAGCGAACACAGACATTTTTGGAGCTAATAATTAGATTTTTATTAATTTATTACCTCTACCAAAAAATCTATGAACACTGAGATTTTGCCGGAACTTCGCATTTCGAGGTACTCACACACACACACAAACACACACACACACATACACACACACACACTCTCTTTAGAAACATCTGATATATTGCATGGACATGATTTTCCTCACCCCTCTGTTGTTTATTTGTTGTACTAAGTGTTCTTACTAAAGTTACGTATCTTACTACTTTCTTTGAATTGAGATAAACATTTGCAGAATTAGCTACAGCACACATTTCGTTGTAAATGCAAAGAGAGGAGCCATAGTCAAATCTTAGATAAAAGGACGTTTTTTATACTGACCATAAAATGCCATATTGCTTTTATGCAGTCGGGTGGAATAAATGAACATCGAAAAGAATTTGAAACAATAACCAAATATTGAATAATTGGATCCCTTAGCCTATCCCTGTAGTATTAGAGTAGCGTGTCCTTAGGTCGAATTTCATTTGAGTGAGATATTCAGCTTCATTGGAAACATTGTTTCACAAATTTTCTTCATTATTTGATTCTACCTACCAGGTTAAAGAAAGTTAAACCATATGTACACATTAAATATATGCACATTCCAAATTAAATGTACACCTTGAATTTTCTGGAAATAGCGTCTGAAGTCCTCTTCATTCTGGATAAGTCATTCAGAATCATGAGACTAATTCAGCGTACACTTTTTGTTTGTGTTGTAAACATCTTTAATACATAAAAAGCGTTAGAGCCATTCTGGGACATGAACATTTATAAAAAGGTTAATGTATAGGTTAGTTTGGGCATGACAATTTTACTTAAATCATTTATATTCTTTGGAAGATATTGAACGTAGATATCAAGTTTAGTGTTTAACCGTCAGTCCGTTTCTACATTATGCTGTTCACATACGTGTACACACTGACTGATCTTTTTCTAATAATCACTTTTTACTTTCTCCACACCTACTGTATAAATAATATACAGAGGAGGTATCGTGTTCCACCCAAATAATCGATACCGAAATTTTACCGGAAGTACGTATTATGAGGTCATCTAAGTCAACAAAAGTATTTTGTGTAAGTATGTGAGTGTATGAGTATAGAAAACTAAAAAGCTAAAAAACTAAAAGACCGTTAAATACCAAACATAGTTTTTAAGCTTAGCATCATTCCACGACATGGAGATTTTGAGAAAAATCCCCCAATCCCAAACCACCCTTTGCATGTTAAAAATGGCTGTAAAGATTTTTACAAAAATACTGTATATTACAGATATTTGAATTACAAATAAAATGAATGTCTCGAATTTACTGGCAATAACTTCTGAAGACCTGTTGATTCTGGATGAATATTGCTGAATTTTTCATAACTATTAAACCGTAAGAAATTGACAAAAACTTACGGCACAAAATTGTATATGTTCTTAAAACACATAAGTTATGTCATTTTCATTTTTGTTGAAGAGTTTGCCATTTCCAAGATATTGCTACGTAAGTATTCTCAAACTGGGTTATCTTTTCTTTCATCTCGCTTTTGTTAACTGCTGGCCTTTCAAAGCGAACCAAATTTCAATTGTTCACATAGCAACCAACTTTTTAAAATATTTGACAGTCGCTTTAGCCACATTTACCTTCTGCTTTTCAAGTTTCTTTTAATACCTTACAAATCTCCTTACTAAATACTACTGTTCTACTAGCTTCTGGAATTACAATCACATGAAGTCATCAATCAAACAGTGAGACTATTTCTGCTAATGCTTATCTCGATTAGCGTGATGTAGGTAAAAGAAACTCTTTTGAAATGACAGAACAGGTAGAGAAAGTTATCTGAGTGGAACACAAGACTTTTTTGTTTTAGGGCGCCTCAAAGTGTATATTTCAGGTGAAATCTCGGTATAATTTTTGGGTGGAATACAAAATGCCCCCTACTTTATATAGTGGAGAAAGTAAAAGTCTCGTGTCGGTATGTGTTTGTGAGAGCATGTATGGCTATGTGTGTGTGTGTGTGTGTGTGTGTGTGTGTGCGCGCGTAAGAGGATATGTTTAAACATTATCAAAACTGAAAAATGCCAAACTGTGCATTTATGATAAGTATCTTTTAGAGATGCGACAAGAAGATTTTCTACAAAATTTACCCTTTACGTCAAATACTATTGATAGTTTTCTTTCTCTCAAAAATGGCTAAAGATTTCGATTAAAATGCCTTTCACTTAAAGATATTTACATTACATATTACATGTACACCTGGAAATGGCCTTTAAAGTCCACTTAATTCGGAAGCTATCATATGTAGTTTTCTATAACTGATAAAACCAGAAAAAAATATTCAAAACCTTGTTACACATTCACAAGACTTTCTCTACAAACTAGTGTAACAAGAGATATTTTTCTTACCTACATCGTGCAAATCGAAACAAACAGTGACAGAATTTGACTTATTACTTGCTTCCTTGAAAGTGTAGGGGAAATAAGAGAGTATACTAGGTTAAAGAGATAGTCATTTTTTTAAAGCTCCTCGGTATATGAAACAATTAAAATTCGATTCTATTTTGCATCTCCATGAGTAAACCAAAATATATATGAAAATAAATTGAATTCCCGCTTGAGAAAAGTTTTAAGTGGCTTTAACATTGAAAGGAATAATATGGAACATCTTGGAAACAATTAACTCTAACCATATACGATTTGTATATACATGATATAAATTGTGTATTTTAATGTGATCAATATTTTTGTGTAGTAAGTTTTTGCTGCTGTAATCTCTTGCCGCTTACAAGTTACACAAAATTCATCCAGAATGAAGAGTCTTTGGAGGTTATTCCCTGAAAATTCAAGATATGCATTTCGTTTTTCATAAAAATATCATAAACTAATGGTATTTTAATCCAATTTGTTACAGCCATTTTTGAGAAAATCAGAATTTTCGAAAAGTCTTCCATGTAAAGGATAGTTGTCAATTTTTCTGAAAAATGTCCTGACGTATCCCGAAGGATACAAAATCTAAATACCAAGTTTGGTATTTAGGACTTTTCGTTTTTGAGTTATGCTGTTCACACATAAATTTACCTATTTCTAAAAATGCTCCTTTTATGGATTCAGAGAGCCCCAAAACATACATTACCTTTGAAATCTCGGTATCGAATTTTTAGGTGGAATGCAATAGCGTCTCTATCTAGTATGTACATCATTCATACGTGCTAGAGAGAGTAGTAAATTCTTTTGGCATTCACCAGTTCCCAGATATCCATTAATAGTGGTTTGCAATTTCAAAACTTGTTATTTTCTGAAAGTGCTTCAGTTGTTTTTCGCAAGGTCAAGGAAAGGGTAATAGATATCAATCTCTTTCAATATCTGACTATAGAGTCAGTTTCCTCAATTTCCGTTATAATTAAAACGAAATGCATAGTGAAGTTATTCCTGCCAAGGTCGATTAACATAAAATACGTGTTCCATTCACACGAATTTCTCCACATCTTGGTAATAAACTCTATAAAAATGCTTATTCTGCTATCTGCTTCATACTAATCGAATAAACATTAGCACAAATTGTCTTATTGTTTACATTCTTATAAGCATAAGGGAAACAAGGGAATAAAATGGGCTAAAGATATAGTCAATTTTCTTAAAAGCTAGTTCCCGTGGATGTTTTTTTTTTTTTTTTTTTTTTTTTTTTTTTTTTTTTTTTTTTTTTTTTACATTGACAGTTCACAAATTCCCGTATCAAACGTTTAAGTATTTTAAAGCTGAAACAAACAACAAGGAATGCCTCAGAAGTGGTCAACGCCATGAAAAAAATATATATGACACAAATTGTGTGTTTTTCGAGATCTACATTTTTTCTGCGGCAAGTTCTTGTCTATCTCTTACGGTTCACCTGTTACGCAAAATGTATCATAATTCATCCAGAATAAAAATGGCTATTTTGAGAAAATTCAAGATATACATATTATTTGTCATGTAAATATCTTTAATACATGTTACTTAAATCAAAATCGTTAGAGCCATTTTTGAGAAAATCAAAATGTTCTAACTTTTTCCGTAAAAAGTAGTTTGGGGTGAGGGAAATTTTCCTCAAAATCTTCGTGTCGCACCCTTGGAAGATTCTAATCTCAAATGCTAAATTTAGTATTTTACCGACTTTTCGTTTCTGATTTTGAGTTATCGTGTTCACAGACACAAGTTATCGTGTTCACAGACACACTAGGCACTCACAGACGGGCGCTTTTCTAAAAATATTTTATATAGGGGACTTTAAAACGTGTATACCCGGTGAAATCTCGGTATAGAATTGCGTGGAATGCAATAGGTACCTTCTCTATACACTATGTACGACCATAGTACGTGTAGAGAAAGTAAACATTTGATGTGTTTCTTCGCATGACTTTATCTACATCTCTGTAACAAATTAATGTTAAAACGCATACTCTTCTCTCTATTTCCTGCAAGGGAGTAAAATAGACCAAATCGATAGTCAAATATTTGAAACGCTGGTTGCCATATGGTTGAAGCCCTTTCTTTCCATTGCCAGGAGTGGACAAATCCCCGTATGAGAAAAGTATTTTAAAACTGATACCAATAGCAAGGAATGTCTAAAAAATGGTCACCTCCACGTTAATGTGTATATAACATAATTTGTGTTTTAACTAAATATACATTTTTTGTATAACAAGTTTTTGTCTATTTCTTACGGTTTACCAGACTTGAAAAATTCAGCAAAATTCATCCAAAATGAACAGGTGTTTACAGTCTATTCCCCTTAAATTCATTTTATTTACCACACAAATATCTATAACATACAGTATTTTAATCAAAATTGTTGGAATTACTTTTGAGAAAATCAAAATTTCGGAATACAAGTTTGATATTTTACCAATTTTACGTTTTTGGGTTATCATGATCACAGACACTCGTACACACGCACATGCGCACACGAGCCTTTATCCAAAAATCTGATGTGTTCCATTCACATGACTTTTCTCTACATCTCAGCAAAAATTATTGTTAAAATCTTATTCTTTTATTTACTTTATGCTAATCGAGAAAAAATTGGCAGAAAGGATTTTATTAGCTGCTTCGTTGTAAGTAAAAGGTAAATGTGGGAGTACAATAGGCTAAATCAATAGTCAAACCTTTTAAAAGCTGGTTGGTTTATGATTGAAGTACCTGTGTTTGTATGGACAGAAGTTGACATATTCCCGTATGAGAAAAGTATAAGTATTTTAAAGCTGTAACTAATAACTAGGAATTCCTCAAAAACGGATAACTATACGAAAAAAAATATATGTAACATAAATTGTCGGTTTTAACCAACTCTACAGTTTTTGTTAAGTAAGTTTTTGTCTATCTCTTGCGGTTTACCAGTTATGAAAAATTCCGCAAAATTCATTAAGATCAAACAAGTCTTCAGAGGCTATTCCCAGAAAATGTAAGATATACATTTCATCTGTCACATAAATATGTGATTTTCATCAAAATCGTTAGAAACATTTTGGAGAAAACCAAATTTTGCGAAATTTGTTCCATGTAAAGAGTAGTTGGGAGATTTTTTTGAAAATCTTCATGTCGCATCTTTAGAAGATGTTAAACTTAAATACCAAATTTGGTAATTAACGGCTTTTTCGTTTTTGAGCTATACTGCCCAAAACCACACACGCAAACACACACAGACAGACAAATAGACTCACGGGCATTTGCCTAAAAAAAAAAAAAAAATTGGATTTAGGGGATCTTAAAACATGTATTTGCGTTGAAATCTTGATATCAAATTTTGTTGCAATACAATACTTTCTCTAAACACTATGTACATAGTACTAAAGAAAAAGTAAAAATGTTTTCTTTTCGTATACAGGGGACCCTAAAACATGTATATCCGTTGAAATTTCGTATCGAATTTTTGGGTGAACCAGATTTCAATGACAATCGCATAGCAGGTTTTAAAATATTTAACTGCCATTTTAGTGTAGTGAATTGTCTTATTTTCCTTCTTTTTAGAATGAAACAACTATTTCTGGTAATGTTTATCTTGGTTAGCATTATGTAGATAAAAGAATGATCTTTACTAAGAATAGTTCGTTTAGTAAACGTATAGAAAGTCCTGTGAATGAAATGCATCAGACTTTTCTCTTAGCACCATACTAATAGCTATTTATTTTACATTCTAAATATGTTCTTGTACCAGCGAGTTTGCGCGAGGCATTAAGGACGTATGCCGGGATCACTGTAAGAGTACAATACATTTCAGAGTTTGGTGAACAGTTGTTCACGAAGTTTCAGTTGGCAAGAGCTTTCCACCGTGTTGTGCCCATCAGAGGGAGGAATGTGTTTGTCAGTTTAACAAAAGGCACCTGTTTCCGATTTATTGCTTCCTGTCAATAACACAGAGTTGACTGTCATAGTTTCAGTGAGTTAATGACTTACTTGTCTTTGAAAGTGATATGAGGTGCCAACTGTTAAAAAAGACAGTCTCATTCGATGCAGCACACACACACACACACACACACACACATATATATATATATATTAACTGAGAAAAATAAATCAAGCTCAAACGTTGTAAAATACTATAAACAAAAGTAAAAACCATTTATTTATTTATTTATTTTTTTTGCAGGAGAAAAAGGATAGAAAATTGAGAGTTATAGAATAAAATCTAGAAATTTCTATTTGCTCATAAACGAACTAAAATATCCACATGTTTAAGATATTATCGTAACAAAAAGTGCATGGGACATTTTTAAAGTAATGCGTGTTTTGTAATAAAGCACGAACTACTACATACTTCAGTTATTATTTTGTTAGCCAATTTTTATACTTTGTACTATTTTAATTCTCTATACAGTATAGTACTATGTATATACGAGTACCTATTCCACGCAAAACTTCCATACCGAGATATGCTGGACAGCATAACTTAAGAAAGAAAAGTCGGTTAAGTACCATATTTGATAAGTTAAGTATCTTAGGGGTGCGAGACAAACATTACATGGAAATAATTAGAAAAACTTAAATTTATAAAAAATTATCAGGTAATGATTTATATTAAAAATATGAACATAAAGCTGTTTTTATGACAAATAGAATGTATATTTTGTATTTTCTGGAAATGTCCTCTAAAATCCTGTTGAGTATCTGAATGACTTTTGCATAACTGGTAAATCGTAGGTGAAAGATACAACTTATTATTATCTTTTTTTTTTTTTCTTTTTTTCTTAATTTGTGGATTGAACTTTTTTCCGAGATATTTCTTGAAATTCGTTTCAATTTTAAGATGATAAACTAAAACTTTTATCAAAAGGGGGTATGTTTTACTCTATCCATGCAAGGATAACCCAATTTCAATAACATGGGTACCAGCTTTTTAAAGATATGATTGTCGCTTTTGCGTAGTGTATTCCTTCATTTGATCATCATTTTACCAACCAGGTTAAAAGACATTAAGCATACACAAAAAAAAAGACCATTTCTGCTGATATTTATCTCGATTTGCATAAAATAAATAGAAGAATAAACTTTTGTAACAATAGTATGCTACTGACTGGATAGACAAGGTCATGTAAATGGATCACCGGTTTTCTAACGTTGTCAGTGCTTTTTGAACACCTATCTTAGCATAGCATAAGCTTTTACAACATCGTCAGAGACTTCATCCGCCATTCCATTTAGAAATGAGTAGGTATTTCCATAACTAATTTGTCCTTATTGAAAATAAGTTTTAACAATTGCTTAGGGATTATTATTGGGTAAGAAAGCTTTAAATGATTTTCCACTATTTTACTAAGGCTAACCGTTTGATTATGCAGTTTTATTTTATTTCTAGTTTCCACACACATCTGTTTACCGACATTTATACACATTTTTTAGATATCATTAGGAGCTTTAACTTTATTAGGTATAAATGTTTTGATGTTTTACAGTTTTGCAGTTCTTGTGCGTTTTTGACCAGATTAGAAGGACGTGCTCCTATTTGCGGTGACGGACATGAAAATACACTACGCTACCTTTTATTCTTGTGCACATTGTTAAGTGCGTCTTTAAAATGACAATTATAAAAGAAGTTACTAAATAAATAGATATTAAAATGTTATCTAAGAGAAAATTATCTGAAATGCCTTCTGTGCTTTGTTATAAGCATAGATTTTTAACTGTTGTTAATAATAGAAGTAATAATAATCATAATAATAATAGTAATTCTTAAACATAAAAACTTAAAAGTGTTGCAAATGTATGTTCAGAATGAAGAGGACTCTTGAGAATTCCCAAGAACTTCGAAATATATATTTTATTTATGATGTAAATAACTTTACGGTATTTTAATCAACATCGTTTAGAGCCATTACATTTTTCTATGTAATAGGAAGATTGGGGTGAAGGAATTCTTCTGAACACCTTCGTGTCATATTCTTGGAAGATGCTGAACTTAAATATAACTTTAATGTATAACCGACATTTCGTTTTTTATTTATGCTTTACACACACGTACACATACATAACAACACACTAATGGTCCTTTTTCTGAAATTCTGTTTGGATACAGGAAACTCTTAAACGTATATTTCCAGTGAAAGTTTGGCATATAATATTCTCTGTGTATGTGTCTATGATGAAGTAGAGAAAGTACCTAATAATATTTCGTAAAATTAGTTTTTTGTCCACTAATAAATGATTGAAGGTCATTAGTGTAACACGCCAGATTTGAAACTTTAAGAAAAGGACGTATTTCACATTTGGTACACTTAAACTACCTTTTAAATGAAACTATAAATGGACAGACGCATGCTTTTTAACCAAACTTTAAAACAATTTTCCAACACTTTCGCATATTGAAAATTCTTCACACGATTCAACTATTAATATATTTTTTACAAAATTATCACACTTACTACAAAAGATACAGAAGAAAATATTAATATTTTTCCCCAAAAAATGATCCGATTTTGAGAAATGGAGGGTTACATTTTGAAAATTAGAGATTTTTGAGAGCTCTAAAAGAAATAATCTTTTTACAATAATTAAAATAAAAGTATAATACGATGGCTGTATTTGTAAACTCGTATTGTAAAATGTGAATTTTTAATGTGAATATTTTCTTTTAATGCATCACGAGGTACATTTCTATTAGCCGTCCAGTGCGCAAATTAATGCGCCATATCCTCTATTCCGTAAACCGGTTACATATCCCTTTCATTTTTACTGTTGCGGAAGTGGCGTCACAAGCTTGAATCTCGGCAACTATAGCCAAATGTGACTGATATAAAGAATGGGGGGCCCACGTGAAATAGTCGGTGAGAATCACGCGTGGATGAGGATGGGTTACGTTTGATTGCAGTTGCATGGATTTTGCTTTTTATTTATATAAAAAACTACATTATTATTGAATAAAACGCTTGTAATTATTTTTTTAGGTCAGTGTAATTAAGAAATACCAATAAAAAGTATTAAACATTCTAAAATATTCCATAAAAACCACTTTTGCATACATGCAAAGCGGCGCATTTTTATTTTTCGCCCTCCGTGGTGTAATGGTTACCATGCTAATCTCATCAAGGTCGTGGAAGTAAAGCCGTTGGTCCCGTATCGTAGATTTACGGCAAAATTAAGCGTCTTTCACGTCCAGTATAGAATGGAACGATGAGAGCCACAGTAGCTAAAGAGCGTCCATAAATAAAATTCCATTTATATTTAGCGGCGCATTTAAGCCATAAAAGAAGGAATTTAGAAATTAAAAAGGTATAAGTAACCATACAAACTAAAATTTTCATACTCCGCAAAAATAACAATTTTATTGTGTAAAATAACTGGTATAAATTTCAATGGCATGTCTTATACCGTGTGGGTTTTCTAAAGTTCACACATACATCAATTTAAGGACACTTGGTAGAGACAGAATAGCAATTTGCATTGTACCCTGAATGAAATATCTAGAAGGGTCACTTGAAAGCTATACCAGCAACAACAATGAAAAGCTCACCACTTATTAAACAACTTCTTCTGATTCAAAAACCACAGTAAAGTAGCAGGTAATGAAAAGTTCATCACTTATAACATCATTTCTAATTCGGAAATCATGTCAAGTCACAGCTATACAAGCTATCATACTGAAAAGTTCACCACTTATAACAGAATTTCTAATTCAGAAACCATGTCAACTCATAGCTATACAAGCTACATTATTGAAAAGTTCACAATTTATAATACAATTTCTAATTCAGGAATCACAGTCCTCATAGCTATACAAGCTATCATAATGAAAATTTCACTATTTATAATACACTTTCTAATTCAGAAATCATGTCAAGTCATAGCTATTCGTACAAGACGTCATAATGAAAAGTTGACTACGTATAAATCAACTTCTAATGCAGAAACCATTGTCAAATCACAACTATGCTTAAGTTTCTAATTTGTTGATATTTCAGTAAACAAGAAAATTTGAAACATGTCTCACACTTTACATATACTTTTCAGAAATAGTATAACAGAGCTGTGACCTTTCTGCGCATATGCAAAGTGTGTTGCTCTAATCAGCCAGTGAAAACTTTTATGTTACACTGTATGAAAAGCCTAATAAATTTTTAAATATTTAAATAAAATTAAAAATAAAGTGTATACAACTACATATTTGTAAATTGCTATGTTTGGTTAGAGTGTTTTAATATTTTTTAAGATATGTCAGATAATGTTTTAAAGTCACGACAAAGTCTGAAGTGTTCCATTTTAATTATTTAGGAGAAAAGTGCACCTAAAGAAGAATATGTTTGAAAATTTGTGCAATTTTTCTGGTCATTTAAATGTCAATAAGTTAGCAATTATTTATCTAAGTTGTGACTTGACTGTGGTTTCTGAATTAGAACCTGCTTTTCAAGTGATACAATTTTCATTATCAAAGCTTGTATAGTTTTCAAGAAACCTTAATAGGTATATATTTCATTGAGGTTCAGCATGGATATTGCTTCTGTGTCTCTACGAACTATGCAAAACAGCGCATATATACAATAAATATATAATACAATTAATTTAGAAAGTAAACAGTTATTATTTAAATAACCGTAAAAACTAAAATTTTAATACATGGCAAAATATCACGTTTATTATGTATAATAACAGGTATAAATTTCAATAGTAGATAGATAGATAGATAAGTTTATTTGCCAGAACAAAGTACATTGTGTAGCAACGTCAAATACAAACAAGATCAAAAACAATTGACAGTATTATAACATTCATCCAAACAATAAAATGGATTTAAAATCAAAGTGCGCTTCACTGATCTCTTAAAAGATTCAATGGAGAGAGCTTTAGTGCAGTTACTCAGTTTGTTAAATAGAATATGTCTTATATTGTGTGGATTTTACAAACTTCAGAAATGCCTGTCTTAAAAGACGTTCTGTGAGGGAGATATTGTCGAGAAATCGCTGGTTGTTACTAGGTGCTTGTGCCGAAGTTCTACCTCTACACTACATGTGGATTTGTGATATAGTAAAGGTGCCATTTACAAGAGCAAACAGCTGAACAACAGCTCCATTTCTGCAATGCGCTGTATGTGTTCACATTCACAGAGCTTATGTTAACATGGGTTCGAACAATTAGATGGAGATACAGTTGGAACAATGGCTCTTCCCTGCACTGGCGTCTGGATCACAAGGGTGCGCAATCTAATTAAAGTCATTATTCTAAAACGCATTCCGTCTACCGCAACGTGTATCGTAATTAAGTTCTTTACCCTATCGGAGCCTTCGTGCCTAGCCTTGCTTACAAAAGCTATCTCTTGAACAGGTATTTTCTAATAGGAAATAAGAGTTGACAATAAATCACGATGGTCAGCCAGAAGATAACGAACGATAACAGCACCTCGCCTGGGACTGGCATTCCAGAGGTCGTGGGATCAGCTTCCGGCGGCCCACCTTTCTCAGCTATGGCTTTTTCAGTTCAATGTGAAGTCCACAATATGCAACTCACTATATTCCACCTCCGAGTAGAATGGAAGGAGCGGACTCAACTCGTCACGTGATTGACATTACACTGTCCAAATAATTTTCCAACACTACCTGGAGTAATGGTAACTTGTTCATAATATATATTGCCAGTGACTTGTTAAGTTTCTGCATTACATAATTAATGTTATCTGTAGTAGCATAATGGTGTACACTTCGCTGTTTCCTTCTAAAGTATCGCGATGCACATTTGCCTCTCGCCATTTCATAACATTTTTAACTTTGACAAATTAACAGAACTGCCCCTGATGATACACAGTTTTTAAATTCCTTGTTCTGGGCTTGTGAGGTATGCAAGATAAAGTGTCTTAAATATCAGAGCGATTCTGCATGATAAACAATAGTATCTGAATCAGCATTTACCTCAAGACCAACGTCGTATCGAGAATGACTATATGTCATAGACCTATGGATAGAAAATATGAGTAGAACTTAAATAACTGTTTCTTTATTAAAACAAATCTAGGTTGTGTATTATTAATAAATAATAACAATAATAATGTACTAATAATGTATAAGTATTCTCTCTTCTGTTTGATCTGCATCATTATGCTTGTAAACATTTCTTTCAAGATACACAACATCAAATACGTATTTGTACACGTTTTCTTCCCCAAAATCAATTCTTGTAGAACACTATTGTATTTCTTAAAGGCAGTTATTGCTAAATAATAATAAAGGAAAACATCTTGAGCTTTGCTCTGTCAATCAGCAGTAGAAGAATGTTTCGCATTACTATCTCTTTTTTCTCTCTTTACTCCCATCAATATGTTGAAATTAGGAACATTTTTGTGTAAGACACATTAAATTTAATATAATTTCGCAGAATGCAGACGTTAAGCAGCAAATTTGAAGATTAACAACGGTGAGGGACAACTCACGCACCGCGACCTGAAGGTATTTTGCTCTCTAACACCCCCAGGGAGGGAGGGATGAACTGAGTGAACCTCAGAAGGCTACAGGCCGGCAATAAACAGGCAGCAGGGATACGCAGAAGTCCCTAACTCAGCGGCTGAAGGATCTTCATTCTAGCGCCAGATTCGCCGTGCAGATACCAACATCACGGCTTTCGGGTGTCGCAAAAGGTGCCGCGATCACAACGGCGCGTCAACAACAACAGTATTTGCAGCGCTCATCTGCCAGCACTGCCACACTTATGAAGAGAAATAATGACAAGGAAGTCGTGGAAAAAAGCAGCCCAGTATTCTCCTAGGCGATAAAGTGGAACCAGGACAAACCACGAGTCAAAGTGCTGGTCGACGCGATTGAACCCCTGAACTTCCGAATGCCAGTCGCACACCTAATCGTGGCGCCCCTCGCTCAATATACAGTCGCTCGCTGGACAGCGTACCGTGAGGTTGTTTGTGTATAGCGAGCGGAACCAGTCTTCACTGCGGTGAGTTGTTTGTTTGTTGCGGCGTCTCTGCCGGTTGTGAAAGCGGGCAGGCGTTCTGCTTAATTGGGCACCTTCATTCTTCTTGCAAGAAGGTGGTAAAGCATTAAAATGGCCGTGTATAAGCGGGTAAATACTATTAAAATTCAGTTTGACAACGCAGCAACTAGACCGTCTGCACTAGAAATACATCAATGGTTGGTAAAATTTCTGGCTTTAAAACCGGATCAAGTGGACACGCTGCAGCTCAATAGTCGTGAACGTGCTATTTATGTCAAGTTAGTTTCCACGTTATTATATGATAAACTTATATCACGTTACACCGAAGAACAAAACTTTACATATGAATCTGGGGAAATCTCCAAAGTGAAAATCACACCAGGTGACCAGCAAATTGTTAATGTGCGGGTTTTCAACCTCCCACCGGAGGTGCCCAGCGCAGTTTTGTCACAAGAATTGTCTAAATACGGTAAGGTATTTGATATACGACGTGAGAAATGGCATTCTCATTATCTGCTTCCGGCTAACAATGGCGTGTGTACCGTGAAAATGGGTATTAAGTGCAATATACCGGCTACCTTGGTTATTGATACTTATGTGATATCTATTGCCTATACCGGACAGCAGCAAGCCTGTCATTTGTGCCGTGAGACGACGCATTTAAAAGCGGATTGTCCCTTTAGAGCTACTCGGTTGTCTCTGCAACCAAGAAATCGTCCGGCAACCTTCAGCGAGGCAGTGGGTGCTCCGGCTAACTTACTGGCGGATGACCAGCAGGGTGTTATGCACACGCCCGGGTCATCAATGGAGACCCAAGTGGAGGTAATGCCTGTACAACGACAGTTGGATGAGGGAGAGGAGATACCTATAGAGGGGGACAGCATGGTGATGCCGGAGACGCCGGAGTTTGTTGATGTCCAGCATGTACAGGACACAGTACAACAGGATACTGATCGCAGGGCGAATGATAGCGACGTACCTGAAGCGTCTGAAGACGCGACCCGCAACTTGGGTGCGCCGTCCAGAGTTTCTGTATCTGCTCGCGACCCTCGCCTCCAGTTCCAACCGCTAGACCGCCATATTGATGCCTGTTTGTTATCGTCTTCGCCAGCTGGTGGCGCGGGTGTGCAACGATTTCTTCACGATCTTCCTGACGGTCGTGTAGTCAAGGCCAGTGATTCCGGCAAGAGGCCGGCTGAAGATGCCAATGACACCGATGAGGACCTACGGCGTTGTTACAAGCATACTAAGGACGATCCTCATGAAGGTGCGGACAATTAATGGTTGTACTCCCCGGATTGAACTGACACGTGTCCTAATTCCTGTTTGGTATCACGCCATTGGTCCTGAGATTGTAAGTACTTTTCTTTGCTCTGCATGCCAGTTGAACTTCAAATTTGGGCGTCACTTAATGTGAATGGGTTGCGTCAACCAGTTAAGCAACAGCTGCTTCGGGCTTTTTTGATTAGTAATGATGTTGATGTTTGCTTTCTTCAAGAGGTGAATGTTTATAATATGGACTTTTTATATGGATATGACTATGAGACTAATTTAGGCCCGGGTGGTACTGGGACGGCTATTGTATACCGCCAGGGATTGCCCTTACACGGCTTTGCCTATCATCCTTCAGGTAGAATCCTCTCCGCGGAGTATGATGGTCTTACCTTCGTGAATATCTATGCCCCGGCGGGAAGCAACAAAAGGAAACAACGCGAGGATTTTTTTCGCCAGGAGCTTTTAACTCATATTCCTCGGAGTTCCCCATTCTTATTGGTTGGGGATTTTAACTGTACGCTAGCAGCCAAGGACCAAAGAGGGGCCTTTAATGGTTGTATAGCATTGCAGCAGTTAGTGGACCAGTTTCAATTGGTGGATAGCTGGGAATTCAAGCATGGTAATGATGTGATGTACACCTTCGTACGGGGCCAGTCGGCCTCTCGACTAGACCGGATGTATGTTCTACCGGAGATGAAATCCCGGATACATCGCACAGAGATAGTGCCAGCAGCTTTTAGTGATCACAATGCACTGCTACATGCCGTTGTAGGTCGTGCGGAGATACGTCGTAGTGGTCCAGGGTTCTGGAAGCTTAATTGCTCCTTACTTACAGATGCCGAGGTCCTGATAGAATTCCAAGAATGTTGGTCCAAATTGCAGAAATCTTTTCAGCGCTCTCCCAATAAGGCAGCATGGTGGGTCTATAAGGCGAAGCCAGCGATTCGCTCCTTTTTTAAAGCCGCAGCGTGCCGTAGAGCGTTAGCTCGGAGAGAAAGTTTGGATTTTTATCTTGCAGTGCTACAAGATTTACACCTGCGCCAACAACATGGGGAGGACGTACACTGTCAGCTCCGGGAAGTCAAGGCTCATATCCAGCACCGTAAAACGCAAGAGCTCCAGGGAACCTTAGCCAGAATACATACAGCAGAAATGGTTTATGGTGAAAAAATGAGTTTCTTCTTCCTGGCGAAGGAGCGTAGGCAAGGTCGCAGAGCGTTTGTTACCAAATTGATAGATGATGGTCAAGAAGTTACGACCACGACAGGGATTCTTCGTGTGTTGCATTCTTATTACACCCAGCGCTTTGCCAGGCCGGTGGATATGGTGGATTCAATCCAGTCGTATATGTCCAAATATGTGCCAGTTGTGCAGGGAGGCTTAAAACGGTCGCCTACTCCCATGCTGAAGGAGACGGAGTTGCTCACTGCGATTCAGACAGCCAAACCTCATACAGCGCCCGGACCAGATGGGCTGCAGTACGAGTTCTATAAACATTGTTGGCGGTTTATTAAGAAAGAACTTCTTCTAGTGTTTCAAGAAATCTGGAGGGATGAAAACCTGCCGTCTACATTTGGAGATGGGGTGGTTCTACAACTCCCAAAGACCGCCACGCCCAGCCGGCCCGCAGATTATCGGCACATCACCTTACTCAATTCTGACTATAAACTGTTTGCAAAAATAATCGCCCGTAGGCTGCAAGTATGGCTAGTACCCTTGCTTAGTGAGCAGCAGGCTGTGGTGCGCGGAGGTGCGGCTATGCACCATACCGTGGCAGCTTTACGGGACTGTATTCTTCATTGTCGCCAAGAAACCCGCTCTGCTGCTCTGGTAAACCTGGACCTTGAGAAAGCATTTGATAATGTGGTTCACGAGAGTCTTTGGGCACGTTTGGAGTCATTGCAAGTGCCGAACAAGTTGTATCACCTCCTTCGGGCACTATATGGCACTGCGTTATCAAGGATTCAATGCAATGGGTTTCTGACTGCCGCGATACCGGTCAACAGATCCGTCCGCCAAGGTTGTCCCCTATCAATGTTGTTATTTGCTGTGTACATCGATCCTTTGCTCCGACAGCTGCAATCAACGATAACGGGTCTGGAGGTCTATGGGAAGAAACTAGCCGTTAGGGCATATGCCGATGATCTTACGGTGATGGTTACCGACGAGCAGGATGTCACGTATCTACGAAGATGTTTACAGAAATATGCCCAATGTGCGGGGATGACGTTTAATTTGAGGAAATCTGAAAGTCTTCCCATTGGACCGCATCCTCCGGATACCACGGTGTTAGGAATACCCACTGTGCAACGCACAAAAATTCTTGGGATATACTTCAGTGGAGACGACGAAGACCTGCGAGACTATAATTGGACGTCATGCATTAATACTTTACGTGGTGTACTATACGGTCAAAGTCGAGGATGCTGAACTTGATATAACGTGTGTGGTTTTGTAATGCCTTTGCGTTGAGTCGTATATGGTACTTAGCACACGTGCTGCCTCCAACAAAACGGCACAGCCAAAGAATTGAGCAAATAATAGGATACTTCATATGGACAGGAAAATTATATCGCATTTCCCGTACTCAGTTACGTCTTCCAAAAGGCCAGGGTGGCTGGGGGTTGTTGCATGTGGCGATGCAATGTAAAGCACTTTCCTTAAAAATGATTCTACAAGCACTGGATGGACAGGGTGATAGTGGTGCCAGTACAACGGCATAATCAGTTGTTTTGGGAACGGAGAGAACTCCATAAGATTCCTAAAATGTTACGTGATCTCCTACGTGACTTGAGCACACTACCTTCAGCAGAAGTGGCTAATGGCCGTTTTCGGGCGGCTACGGAAGTCTATACCTTTTTTCAACGGAGGGAACCTACTACTCCACATATACAAGTTAAGTATCCACAATTGCCCTGGAGGCAAATTTGGCGTGGCTTTGCTATACCGGAAATCAACACGGAATGGGTCTCGGTGGCGTATGAGATTGTCAATGAAATCCTACCAACTGCAGATAAATTACACAGACATCATCTGGCAATTCTTCCCGCTTGTCCAATGTGCCAAGCTCCAGATTCGCTCGCACATCGACTCTTGGAATGCTCAGGTAAGGACTGATATGGACATGGCTCTTGAGCCGATGTCGGGGTTGGACTGGTGACACCTGGCAGCCTTCAGCAACGGATATTTTGCACCTGAATTTTCCCTGGACGCGTCCTGCATTGTGGAGAGCTCTTATTTGGACAGTAATGGGTACCTATGCTTGGCTTAGTACCTTGGACACGCCAGCTGACTGTGTGGTTCCAGCTTTACGAAGTTTTTTGTATGCAGAGAGGTGGCGGATGATTCGAGACAACAGAATCAACCCCTTTAAACCCTGGATATACAGGATATGAGCACCTGATTGTTTCTATATCGATCCGGGATGATCTTGGATGCAATAACATGCATTATTCCTCTTTATGCTGGCCTGTTGTGATGTAGAGCTCCTGCTTCTCCTGAAATAAATAAAGTTCCTAATTCCCAAAGGGGGTACCATGCCATTACAAACTAAATAAAAAAGAATAAAAAAAAAAGGAAAAGCTGAATCCCGCTGTTCGCCTGCTGTGAACTTCCTGTTAATAAAAATTGAAATTAAAAAAAAAAAAATATTTGAGTATTAAACAAACGTACCTCAAGCAAATAAAACAAAAACAAAAAAAAAAAAAAAAAAAAGATGCGACATGACGATTTTCCGGAATAACACACAATCCCTACCAACCTTTACATGGAACAGTTTTCGAAATTCTTGATTTTCTTAAAAAAAAAAAGAAAAATATTCAGATGCTCTACGTCATAATAGATGTATCAAAGGCACTGAATATGTCATCAGTATTTAGGCGATTTCTGCTTTTCCTTACAATATAAAACTTTATTTCAAACTATTATGTACTATAATCCTTTGTTTAGTTCTGTGTAAGCTAAACCGAAGCTTGTAATAAAATGAATTGAATTATACCAAGCTGTAAAAAATACTTAAAATAAGTAAACAAAATTCCGATGTGTTCCATTCACATTCCTTTCTCTAGCTGTTCTACAAACAAACTTCCCGTACAAAAGACTATTCTTTTATCTACGTCATGCTAATTGAGATAAAAATTAGCAGAAAGTCTTATTACTTGCTTCCTTGGAAGTAGTAGGAAAATAAGTTAATACGCTAATATATATTTCGTTTGTCGTTAATATATATTAAACATATGGAAGATACTTAACTTAAATCACCAATTTTGGTATTTACCCAACTTTTCGTTTTTGAGTTATACCTACTGTCCACACACAAATGGATATGGTTCTAAAAACGCATTTTTATTTCAGGGGTTCTCAAAATATGCATTTCCGGTGAAATCTCAGTATGGAATTTTTCTGTATATTGTGCGTGATTGCTAGAGAAAAAGTAAAACGACGATTGTTCCATTCACATTACTTTTTATACCTATTCTACTAATATACTTCTTATACTTCTCTTTCTACTCCATGCTAATCGAGATAAAAATTATAGAATGGTAAAATGTTCCTTATAATCAGAAGCTAACTAAGGGAAAGTACTATGCTAAAGTGATAGTCAAACGTTTTAAAATCATTAGCTCTGCGACTCTCATTGAGATGTGCATCTCTCTTTGGCTGGGATTAAAACAAACAGATAATACGGGCATCTTCCTGTTTAAGAAAAGCATAGATATTTTAAAATTGAAACAAATAAAGTTGGATATCTCGGAAACGGCTAGATCCAGAACAAAAATGCATATAACATAATTTGTGTGTTTGATGAGATCTGTATTTTTTGTGTACTAAGTTTTTCTATATCTTACGATTTACCGATTATGCAAATGTCTTTCATAATGAAGGGAGCCCCAGGTGCTATTACCACAAAATTCAGGAAAAATATTTTATATGCCATGTAAATACCTTTAATGTACGACATTTTAATAAAAATGTTAGAATGTTTGAAAAAATCGAATATTTCGAAATATGTTCCATGTAAAATTAGAGATTTCCCCGAAAATCTTTGTCACATCACTAAAATACACTAAATTTAAATAATATATTTTTTTTTTACTTCACCGACTATTAGTTTTTGAATTGTGTGCTCATGGACATACATACGCGTGCGCATGCACACAAACGGATTTTTTTTAAATGCTTTAATTGTTTGGGGGGGGGGAGGTGAAAAGTTTTTGAAATACCCTATAACCAGTAAATCGAAAGAGATACACTTAAATCTTAATACATAAAAAGTGTAGATCTCGTTAAAATACATAGTTTATTACAAGCACTTTTCTTGTGGAGTTAATCATTTGCGAGATAATTCTGGATTTACATTTACATTTTAAAATATATTTCTGAAATGGGAAGTCCTGGTTTTACTTTATCTAACACGTATGTACAATGTTTATAGTGAATAGAAAAGGTATTGTACTCCAACCAAAAGTTCTGGAGATTTCACCAGAAATATATGTTTTGAAGTTCCCTGAGTCTGAAAAATCAAAGCATTTTATTAAAAGATCCAAGTATTTGTGGCCTTGTTTTGTTTGTTTGTTTTTTTTTTTTTTTGGGTTGTCTGTCTGTCGACAGCATAGCTCAAAAACTTAAAGACCGATAAATACCAAACTGGCATTTAAGTTTGATTTCTTCCAAAGGTACAACCCTACCATAAACCACCCTTTACATAAGGAACTTTTGTAAAATGTTGTTCTTTTTCCAAAATGTCGGCAAAAATGTTGACTAAAATTCTGTATATTAGGAATATTTACAACAAAAATAAAATATATATTTTGAATTTTCTGGAAAATGCCTCTGAATACCTGTTTATTATTGACGAGTTTGCAAAATTTTGTATAACAGTTAAACCGCAAGTGTTAGAAAAAGTTACTGCTCAAAAACTGAAGATCTCGTTAAAATAATATATAACATATACGTTTTTCTTGCAGATTTTATCATATAAAGATATTGCTTGTCATTTGTTCTAGTTTTAACTACTTGACTTTTCTCAAACCTTGCAAAGCGTATTGTACCTCAATTGTTTCAATTAACGACCATCTTTTAAAAGATTTGATTATCGGTTTAGCCTACTGTATTCTCCTACTTCCCTTCTATTTACAAGGAGGCAAGTAATAATACCACTTCTCCTAACGTTTGTCTGGATTAGCATGATGTAGCTAAAAGAATAATCCTCTGTATACATAGATTGTATACAGAACAATTAGAAAATATTATGTGAATGAAACACAGCAGATTATTTTTCTTGTAAAGAAGGAAATAAAGGAATACACTATACTAAAGCGATAGTTCTGTTTGAGAAAAAAATATTTGGTATAAAACTGATTCCAAAATCAAGGAATAAGGTTAAGTGCATAAAAGTTGTTGTGACATAAATTGTATGTTTTAAGAATCTATACATTTTTGTGCAGGTAGTTTCTGTTACGGTTTACCAGTTATACAAATGTCATCCAGAATGAAGACGTCTTTAGAGGCTATTCCCAGAAAATTCAAAATATACATTTTTCAGAAAAATATTTTGAACATTTGGTGTCTTAATCAACATCGTTAGAGATATTTTTGAGAAAATAAAAATATTTGAAAAATGTTCCATGTAAAGAGAATTTGGGAGAATCTTCTTGAATATCTTCGTGTAGTATTTTTGGAAGATGCTTAACTTATACAAGTTTGGTATTTATCGGACACATATGTTTAGATAAAGGGGCCTAAAACATGTATTTATAGTGACATTTCGGTTTCGAATTTTTGGGCGGAATGCAATGCCTTGCGTTCCTACTATATGACTGGTAGGGAAAGTAAAAATATTAATTGTGGAATCAGTGGATCTCAAAATATATCTTTCTGGATAAATATCAATATCTGTTTTCTGGTTGGAATAACATATTTTTTCTGCTTGCCTAGCATTATAGTTGAGAAAGTAATAAAACTAATGGAGAAATTCATCCGAATATAACATACTAGGCTTTTTTGTTCACGACTCTTCCACGATTTTCAGCGATTTATCGGCAAATTGATTGCAACAACTTGTCTCAGAATGACTCGGGCCTCTGTAAGTGTTGAAGCACTGATGAAATATATTTCACACACGGCTTATTAATAAGAGCTACACATTTTTCTTCAGCTTGTAAGAGCATCAGCAAACTTTTGGAGTGATAGAGCACTCTGCTGAAAGGTTATTCTGCACTTCACGGATTACGTAATTGCTTCATGTGTCAACATAATATAGTGTTCGCAATTTTTTTTTTTTCATCCACTTGAGTGATTGGTAGGTGAACGTAATCTCAAGTAGCTCGTGTAAAATAGTGACGTCAATTTCAGGCAATAACGGCCTCTACCATTGTAAACTCCATCGCATTTGGTGTGTGTAATAACAGAGGTTCACCCAAAGTTACAAAAAGCAGCTTCTATCTCAAACAAATTATCAGCAGCGCAAACAAAACAAAATTAGATGGGACCATTACAATCTCTATAGAAAAAAATGCTCCATTGTTGCATTGGGAATTTAGGGTATCCAAAAAAAAAAAAAAAAAGAAAATAGAAAAAGTCCGTGGCTCTGTGAACACGAAATGTCGGTTAATATTTAATTTCAGCATGCTCTAAGCATGCGACATGAAGATCTTTTATAAAATCCTCCACCCCAATTTACCTTTACATGGAAAACTGTTCGAATTTATTTTATTTCGTTTAAAATGGCTGTAACAAATTTGATTGAAGTACCTATATTACAAATAAATTTTACATGAAAAGTAAAACGTATATCTTGAACCTTCTGGGCATGGCTTCTGAAGTTCTCCTTGTTCTGAATGACTTCTGTATAACATTTAGACTGTAAAGCAAAACGCTACACAGAAAAAAAAAATTGAGTTAAGGATTTACGTTAATGGTTTCTGTTTTAAAATATTTGAACTTTTCCCACACAGGAAATCCTCACCAGTTTTATCTGTCTTTTGTTAGACTCCTGGCTATGATGAGAACCGAATATCAATCACAATCGCATAGTGACAGCTTTTAAATGATTTTAATATTGCTTTAGCTTAGTGTATTCCCTTCTACTTAGTAGCAAGTATGTATAGTCCGTGTGTGTGCGTGCGCGTGCGTGTGTGTGTGTATATGTGTGACTGTGTATCTGTGAACACGATAACTCAAAAACGAAAAGCAGGATAAATAACAAAGTATTACTTTCTATATACATAGTATATAGAGATTTCACCGGAATTAGATATTTTAGGATACCATGAATGTAAAAAAGAGCATTTTTAGAAAAATATCCGTGTGTGTGGGTAGCGTAGCTCAAAAACGAAAAGTTAAATACCAAACTTGGCATTTAAGTTCAGTATTTTCAGTCTTCCAAGGATGCGACACGAAGATTTTCAAGAAAATCTACTGCCCTTTATATGGAACTTTTTTCAACAATTTTGATTTTATAAAAAATGGCTCAAACGATTTTGATTAAAATGTCGTATATTAAAGATATTTACCTGAAAATAAAATGTATATCTTGCATTTTCTGGGAATAGCCTCTATAGACTCCTTTATTCTGGATGAATATTATGGAGTTTTTCAAAACTCCTAAACCGTAAGAGATGGACAAAAATTTACCACAGAAAAAAGGTAGAGCACGTTAAAACACACAAATTATGTTATATACAGTTTTTTGTGGAATTGAAATATTTTGAGTAATTCCTTGTTTATGGATTCAGCTTTAAAAAGTGTATATTTTTCTCATACAGGAATTTGTAAACTCCTGCTCATAGAAACAAAGGAACTTCAGTCACATTGCAAATTTTGACTATTACTTTAACCTATGGTACTCCCTTGTTTCGCTTCTACTACAAGGAAACAAGTAGTTCGACTATTTCTGCTATTTTTTTTTATTCGATTAGAATGAAGCTTTTTAACAATAAGTTGTTGCAGAGGTGTGGAGAAGTCATGTGAATATAACACATCAGATTTGTTTATACGTTTTAGTGTTTTCCAGGAATACGATACGAATATTTTCAAGAAAAAAATCCAAACCCATACTACGCTTTATATGGAAAGCTTTTAAAAATATTGTTTTTCTAAAAATGGTTTTACGATTTTTATTAAAATAAGTATATTAGAGATATTTACATACAACTAAAATGCATATTCTGATAGGAAAATGCTCTGAAGATTTCTTTTATTTCTTTATTATAACTGGATAGACAAAAGCTTACACCACAAAAAATTTAGTTAACGATAAAATACAGAATTTATTTCGTATATATTTGTTTAACGTAGAACTGACCATTTCTGAGATAGCCCTTGTTAATGCTTTCAATTTTAAAGTGCTTAAGCGTTTTAAAACTGATCTGCATTCTGTTTTATTTTGTTTTACTCCTGACATTCTATAGAGACCGAATGTCATTCACGTAACAACCAACTTTTAAAAAATTTAGTATCTCTTTTGGCAAGTGTATTCCCTTATTACTCTTATAATTACATAAAACTACGTAATAAGCCCATATCTGCTAATGTTTTTCTTCCGAATTTCATACACATACCAACCAATTTTTAAAAGATTTTACTATATTTTATGGCTAGTGTATTCCCTTATTTCTCTTCCGCTTACATTGAACTAAGCAATAAAACCATATCTACTAATGGTTTTCTTAGCTGGAATAAAATAGATAAAAGAATAAGCGTTATAAGAAGGGTTTGTTGCAGAATAGCTAAAGTCAAGAGAATTGAACACATCAGATATTATATTATAGTAAACATTTACAGATAAATAAGGAAATGCTGTTTAAATGTCTATTTATAACTAGCTGCCCACCCAGGCTACTGACGGGTGGTGTACCTAATGAAAAAACTATGTAAAATTCTTCCGTTTACAATATGGACATGCAATGAAATAAAATTACAATTAAGTAATTTGACAATACTTTATTGTAATGGCTTATAATGTACAATTTTCCTTCCGAAGAGAAAACAAAGGGTGCCGATGGTTTGCTAACTCTCGAGCACACAACGTACAAGTGCCCATGGGAAAAACACGGCACACACACACTTCTAACGATTGACCTTGGGATTTATTGTCATTGTGAATGCAAGGCGTACCAGATTCTGAACACTCTTAAATTTAAAAGGAAGGTCAGATGGCATTAATGTTATTCTTGGAATAAGCCATACTCCCTTTTGAACTTTCTTATGCATTATAATAGTTTAAATCGACATTTTCATATTTTTTTTAACAGCGAGTGTTGCTCCATTACACAATTGAGGCTGGTTAAGATTGCGTAGCATAATTGTCACCGACTCAACCTTGAGCTGTAAATTGTGTGGCGGTAATCCTGGCAAATCCAATGAATTTAGGAATTCAGTTAGATAATTGAGGACTTCTTTTGGATCTGTAATGGAATCAATGGACTTAAATGAATGCATTTGTCCATCAATTTTACTCTGAATTTTTATATTCAAATCATCTACATTTTTATTAGTTACTGCTAAAATGGTTCGTTCGCTCAAACTAGAGTAGGTTTTGTAATTTGCACCAATATTTGGGAACACTTTCGATATTCATTTTTCCTTTGACTCTGTGAAAAAACAAAAATATAGTGGAAAGAAATGAGGACAGTAGGAGTGTCTACAGGAATTTTCCCATTCTCAATGTCTAATAATACCTTTGTATCTGAAAAGCGCAATGAAGTTTATAGCTTGTTCGTTTTAAATAATTACAATAAAAATATACTTATTTCTTTATTTGAACGATGCGACGAAGGGAACCATAGATAAAACATAACAAATATATTTGATTTTCACAGTTTGTTGCGTTATTGAATCCATAACCGGATGCATTCTCTTAGCATTGAATGGGGAAGAAAAATAGAGCACTACTATAGCCATATAGCGGCAAATAAATACGTACGTACTTTAGGTATTCGACGCCAGGAAAGCTTTTGTACTTCTTTATTTTAAACGATAGGAGTAAGGAAAGACAGTTAATGCATATAAATTTATTTGAATTTCACTGCTGCGTTGCCTCGATAAACTGTTGCGTTTACTTAACATCGAATAGGGAGGAAATATAGAGCAGTACTATGACCACCTAGCGGCATATAAATAAGTACTTACGCTAGATGTTCCTCGCAAGGAAAGTTCCTTTACTTCTTTATTTTAAATGATAGGAGTAAGGAAAGGACAGTTAATACTCAAAAGCGTATTTGAATTTCACTGCTGCGTTGCGTCATTGTCTCGATAAACTGGTGCGTTACCTTAACATTGAATGGGGAGGAAAAATAGACAACTTCTTCTTTGCCATACCGTGGTACCACTGCCATCTGATGGCTATTAGTCGGTTGAATTCACTTGACAGTGTATGCTGATTCATATTCTGACACTTTAAAAATTTTCGTGACAAAAAAAAAAAAAGAAAAGGAATTGTTCAATTTGGTGTAGTCGTTTGGAAGTGATGGCACGTACTACATTTCGGCGATTCTTTTATATATATGCAGGTGTTAATAAATATACCGAAATATTTTCACAAAATATGTAGATTACTTAAATAAGTAATTTGAGATAGGAGACTTTTGGTCTGTTTATTGAAATTTCGAAGTAACGGCTATATGTTTCTGAAGTGACCGTTCGCCACTGGCTAATTTATTAACCATTCGAGAGTATAAAACGAAAAACGAAGGGACACATTACAGCGTACCTCTCTAGCGTATTGGCTATGATACTGGCTTTCAAGTGAAAGATAGCTTCCGAGTTCGGGTCTCGTTCACGTATCGCAGCACTTCGTCTGGAATGAAAAAATAATAATAATAAAAAATTACTCTATGTCAGAAATCGAACTCATGACCTTTAGGATAGCAGGCTCGCCGTTACGCATTTAGCCACCATAGCGTTTGAGAAAACCCCTCCAGAGTAGGCTACATAGCTCAAGAACGTAATTAATGAATGCTCAGTGTCGCACTGTCAAGTGATTAGTCCGAGATTTTACAGATCTTTGCGATTAATTCTTGAGAACGCCAGTAATGAGCTACTAAAAATCGATATTTCTATACTCGGGCAGCACTTTTAAAGACATTCTAAGCCATTTTTTCAACCTGCTTTGCTTTAACACCGACTTATCAGCACTTGAAACCCACACGTTTAACGCTATTTAGTTGCATTATGTTTATCCGGGGACTATGCATCATCGATATCAAATTATATCAGTCACGTGCACAATCTCGCAAATTATTTCGGTGCAGTTCATTAACACCCTGTCTATTCATGTAACCTTTAGTATTACAACAGTGCAATGTAGGGTTCATTTTACTGGAATTGTATGATTGAAATATTTGCACGCAAACTTGTGGTTTGTAGTTATGGTCATAGTTAATCTATTTTTACTAACTTAGCCAGTTTCATTTTGGTCACATTTAATCTAATGGGCAAAAAATATATTTTTTGAAAGATGTTGGTGTAAACTGCTTATCATATTTTGTAAGTAGCGTTTAAACTGAGAAAAATATCTCTCCGCATCGTCAGCAATTAAGAGCTCCGATCCAAATAATTCTTCTGCGTATGAAATTGCGGTCACCATACAATGTTTGTTCCCGCCGACGTGAGGTGAAAATGCTGCAGTACAGATTAGTGGGCTGTGGCGTTATGCGCTTTATTTCGGACCAGGTGTATGGCAGAATCTGTTATCTGTCGTGAGGCATAAGTGTCCTCACTGGAGCATAATTACAATAGGATAATGATGTTAAACCTACAGATTCAGGATTGGATGTTGAGAGTTCACCGGAAATATATGATTTATGATCTCCTGAGTACGAAAAAAGCATTTTAGAAAAAGGTCCGTATATGTCTGTCAATCTGTGTTTGTGCGTCTGTGTGTGTGTGCGCGCGCGCGCTTAGTGTCTTCCAAGAATGCGACACGAAGATTTTCAAGAAAATCCCCCCACCACACACTACCCTATACATGGTGTAGTTTTCCAAAATTTTGATTTTCTCAAAAATAGCTCTTGTAATTTTGGTTAAAATACCGTATATTAAAGATATTTACATCCGAAGTAAAATATACATCTTGAATTTCCTGGAAATAGCCTTTAAGGATCTCTTTATTCTTTCTATTTTACATATCTGCTAAACCGTAAGAGATAGACAGAAACTTACTGCACAAAAAAGTGTAGATCTCGTCCTAACACATACGAATAATTTATGTCATTTATGTTTTTGTTATGGGGGTAACCATTTCAGCGATATTTCTTGTTATTAATCTCAATTGAGGCATACGTATACTTTTCTCACACAGTACTTATACTTTTTGTTCCACTTCTGGCCAAGCAAAGAAACGATTTACAATGAGAATTGCTTAACGACAGCTTTTAATAATTTTGACCAACACTTTAGCCTAGTGCATTCCTATTTATAATTACCTAAGTGATGATATTTTTCTAATGCTTATTTCCATTAGCATTGTGCAGAAAGAAGAATAATCTTTTGTAACAAGTTTATTTGTAGAGCAACTAGAGAAATTCATGTGAGTGTAACGTATCAGATTTTTAGAAAAAGCTTGTGTGTGTGGGTATGTATCCATATGTTTGTGAACACGATAACTCAAAAACGAACAGTCGGTAATATTCCAACTTGGTATATAAGTTTAGGATCTTCCAAACATGCGCCAGAAGATTTTGAGGAAAATTCCCCCCCACGCCAAACTACCCTTTACATAGAAATATTCTCGAAAACTTTGATTTTCTCAAAAATGGCTATAACAATTTTGATTCAAGTGACGTATTTTAAAAATATTTATACGACAAATAAAATGTATATTTTGAATTTCTGAGAATAATAGCCTTTGAAGACTTCTTTATTTAGATGAATTTTGCTGGATTTCTCATATCTAGTAAACCGTAAGATATATCTCGTTGAAACACACAGTTTGCCTTATAGATATTGTCGTAGATTTTTTCGTGGATTTGTATACTTTAGATATTCCTGGTTATTGATTTCAGTTTTAAAATACTTGAACTTTTCACATTTGTCAATTTCTGGCAATGCAAAGAAAGTGATTTCATCCGCGTGACAACCAGCTTTTAAAAGATTTGACTATTGTTTTAGCCGAGTTTATAACCTTATTTGCCTTCTACTTACAAGACAGAATTTCTACTAAGGTTTATTTCGATTAGAACGAGGTAGATAGAAGAATAAGCTTTTTAACAATAATTTGTAGAAGCAGTCATGTGAATGGAACACATCAGAATTTTTTAAAAGCGCTGTAGCATTATAAAATATAGATACATCTCAGTAAATACAGCAAATTTTTCTCTGAACATGTAAAATAAAGTAAGCGTCAGTTATTTCAAATACACTATCTGTTAAGAAGGTTGTGAATACTTTAAATAAAAATAAGTATATTTATGTTGGATTTCGATCTAAATACTATAGAAATGTTTTAACTTCGGATAAGACTATGGCTGTTCTTTCACAATATCTGTCTAATAAGCTTCAAAATGCTGTTAGAATAAGCTCTGTAGCTTAATTTTAAGAGTACTCATTTGTTATTTAAAGTGGTAAGAATGTTGAAAATGTTAGTTCGGAAAAATTGTGAAAGGACATTTCAAATGAAATGAAAGGTACGTTGCAGAGTGGTACAAAACCTAAACCAGTTTCTGATAAGAACTCTCATATAAAGTATACATATCTTTTTTCAAAACTAGTGGTATACTATTGCCTTAAAACGACTATCAGAAAAATGAAATGTTTAAAGCTCCCCCCCCCCAATCACCACTTTCAACTTTAATGAACAGGGACCGCGCGTTTTCTTAGGCTTCATTCGGTATGTTTCACGCAATTTCGGAAGCAGAGCAAGGCAATGTAATAAAGACATGAAGTACGCTATACACCCTGACATCTAGTGGTTTCAATGCTAAGGTTTCATTCTGTCAATAGATTCAAGAGTTCACGCACACGTGCACATGCTCTGTGTTTCATTTAATAATTCAGCTAGTGCACGGTAGATTACATAACTCATTCAGTATAATGGCTGTGGATGTCAAGGATAGAAACTTTCTTTGGTTGACAACTCTGCGGAGAGACAGGCGGGCGAGCTGTATCTTCTCCCCGACCTTCGCTTCCTCGTAAACCTAGTGCCCAAGTAAAGATGCGCAAATTGTAACTTAACTGCTTATAATCCTCATTACCAGTACATTCACTGATCGCCTAAGTTTGCTCCGAGGTCTCTTTACTGGGCTTGAGATTCTTTTTCGTGCAATACATCTTTGAGAAGGTACCAAGTGCTTTAGTTATCTTTCGGAGGGATTCATGTTTAGGATTTAAACCCGAAAAATAATCCAAGGTCTTCCGTGGAGTTTAAACCCGCGCCCTGGAAAACCCAGGATAGCATGTTATCGCTAAACTGTGGAGAACAAAAAAGGAGTAAAGTAGGAATGAAATGATTAATACAACGATATTGAGGGGAAGTAAATTTGAGTGATGAGAAAATCTAGCCCAACATTCGCCTGTCGATCCGTGGAAACCTTGAAAAATCCCATGGTCAGAGTCGATGGCTGCCGGTAATTGTACCCGGGACCTCTCGAATGCGATTCGTACCGTTATCGTGTCGCCACCCCGCTACCTTAATAAGCAGGGAAAGTATTGTATTCCATCCATAATATATGTTTTAAGGCTTCTTAAAACGCCCTCTCCCCCAAAATAAGTACCTGATATTTAAATTCAGTAATCTCCAAGAATCCTTCAAATCCAAAATATCTCTAAAAAATGCCTCTAACAATTTTATAAAAGACCATATGTTTAAACTATGTTCATTACAAATGAAATCTATAACTGCAATGTTTTGGTAATAGCGTCTGATATCCATTTTATTTTGAATTATTTGTGCATAATTTGTAAACCGTAACAGATAAAAAAAATTGATAGCTTATGGAGTTAACCTTGTTATGGATTTGAAATTTCAAATTTTGTGGCTTTCTTAAATATAATATTATTCGTTTTGTTTCGAGAACAGAATTTCAAAGATATTTCATGACAGAACATTTTGATTTCCGGATGAACATTCATTCTGACCAGATGGTGAAATAAAAATGTGTTTATTCATGTGCCAGAAATCGCGATATTGGGAATAATAGCTTTATGCCGTTGTTAACAATTCTGAGAACCTCGGTATTGGAGAAATCTACACTTTTTTCTGTTTATTTTTTGTTCGTTTTATTTTCTGTTGCTGTTGTTGTGTTTTGCAATTTATTGTCCTTTAATCTGATAGATTATTCTGGAGGCTCAACTGCCTCTTATTTGACATGCGTTAAAAGAGTTGCAGAATCGGAGTTATTTAAAGTTAAATCTGCTAAGTGGGAAACTGGCAGAATAACGGTTACTATGCGAGTTTCACTTGTAACTTGTTTCACATAAAAATATAGCTCTTTTAGAATACGTTTATGGACAAAAATGAAAAATTACCATTTTTGAGTTTCGATTCAGTTCTTCTAAACGAATAATATATTGTTTTGCGATTTATTTTGATTTGAGGTAAATATATTGTAACAATTCTCTTTGTGTTTATGCTAAATTATTTGTAATATAAAGTTCTAAGCATTTGCCACTTATCCTCTTTAAGAACTGCACTAAATTTGTCAGGCAACGATGTTGGGTATTTAATATAAGGTAGTAATGACTTCAGGCAGTGTTACACAGACATACCTATTGCTTTCTCGTGCCAAATTAGGATCGGATAAAAACACAAAACTTCCCCTCATTTAGGTATTGACGTTTATATTATCACTTGCATTATGATCCTGTTGTAACAAAAGCTTGTTCATTTATTTGCTCGTTTTACTTTCCCTACACGACTATGTACATAGTGTATACAGAAGATACCAAATTCGATACCGAGATTTCACCAAAAATACATGTTTTGGGTCAGCTTGAATCCAAAAAAAAAGTATTACATGTGTGTACGTGTGTGTGTGTATGTGTGCCTGTGGACAGCATAGATCAAAAACGAAAAGACCGTTAAATACCAAACTTGGTATTTAAGTTTCATATCTTCCAAGGATGCGACAAGAAAATCCCCGCACCCTCAACTACCCTTTACAAGGAACTTTTTTCCAAAATTTTGATTTTCTCAAAAATGGGTCTAACGATTTTGATTCAAATATCATATACTAAAGATGTTTACTTGACAAATAAAATTTGCATCTTGAATGTTCTGAGATTAGTCTCTGAAGTCTATTGTAATCTGGATAAATTTTACGGAATTTTGCATAACTGCTAAACCGTAAGAGATGTACAAAAGCTTGCCAAACAAAAACGTAGAGCACATTAAAACACACAATTTATATTATACACATTTTTTCGTAGATTTCACGTTTTAGGTATTCCTTGTTATTGGATTCAGCTTTAAAAAATTATATTTTTTCTCATGCGGAATTTGTCAACTCCTGTCCATAGAAACAAAGGAACTTCAGTCACATAGCAACCAGCTTTTGACTAATACTTCAACCTATACTATCCCTTATTTCCCTTCTACTTGCATGGAAGCAAGTAATAAAACTATTTATGTTAATTTTTTCTCGATAAGCATTAAGTAAAAAGAAGCATTATGTTTAACAGTAATTTGTTGCAGAGATGTAGAGTAAAGTCTTGTGAATGGAACACATCAGATTTTTTAAATTTATCCCGACAACATTAAAAGTGCTTTGGAGCTTGTTAGAATTACATTTGTATCTCATAGTGGCAACAAGTTGTAACTTTTATCATTCTCTCCCTTTAGCTTTGTTCTGTGTTTATGTAATGCAAAATAACTGGCAAAATCCACTAGTTAAATGAAAGTGGTTTTATACCAGTTGTCTTCGTTGGCAATGAGAAGTACAATTACATGCGCCACTGTCATCATCTGAAAGTATTCAATGATACGACAAAGATTAGTTTTTCACTTTCTCGACTACCTATACACAATGCACATAGTAGTTAAAGAAGGTACAGAGTATCTTATATAGAACTGACACATCTCTTTTTTTAATTATTCCACTAGAAATTCATTTAATGACCAAATTTTAGCACCAAATTGAGCAGAATATTCTGGAGTTTCGATTCCTTGCCACTAGATGCGTAGATGCTTTTTTGCTTTATTCCTGGAGATTCGATTCTTTGTCACTAGAGGCGTAGATGTTTATGTTTTATTCCTGGAGTTTCGATCCCATATCACTAGATGCGTAGATGTTTATGTTTTATTCCTAATTGAATTGTTAGTGGCTCTTTCTACATTTTGTTTTTGTAGTCAAGGTGAAAATGCAGTACCATTAAATCAACGACTTTTCCCTGTGAAGCAATACTGGATTACGAATTCAATTACAACTACTCAAAGGGCATACTAGAGAGAATTTGGTGTTCGCAATCCTCCCAAAAGAAACACAATACTGGGACTGGTACACAAATTGGAAAGAACTGGATCTCTGGTGAGTGAAAAAAGGCAAGCATCGTTCATCTAGGCATCCCACGGTTGTTGTTGTTGTTGTTGTTGACGTAAGAGCACGACTGCAGCTGTCACCCAAAAAATCATTAAGACGTTTGTCGCAGGAGACAGGGTACACCTACTCAATGTGTCAGAGAGCTGCGAAAAGTGCAGGCCTAAAGCCATATTGGGTTGCAGTTGTTCATCAGCTACAGGAACCAGATAAGGATAAAATATCGAATTATTGTCGTTGATTTCAGACGTTCATTGTGCAAAATCCTGCCATATAGTCCATCACCTGGTTCACAGATGAAGCATGGTTCCATTTATCCGGCCATGTGAACTCACAAAACTCACGCCATTGGGCCATAGAAAATCCATATGTCATCCATGAAGCACCAATGCACCCGTTTAAAATCGGAGTTTGGCGCGCAATATCCTCACAGAGAATAGTGGGGCCTATCTTTTTAACCAGACCGACTGATTTTCATGGATTTTGTTGAGCAACTGGACGGTATAGAGCTGAGTCAAATATATTTCCAGCAAGTCGGCGCTACATGCCATACATTAAATGAATCCATGAACCTAGTAGCAAGTTTCTTTTACGACCGGATAATTTCCAGGAACTTGTGGCCACCGAGATCTCCGGATTTGACATCGCCAAACTTCTTTCTATGTGGTTACTTGAAAGACAGGGTTTACGCCACACGTCCCCAGACATTGGACGATCTGAAGCACAACATCACAAAGGATATTGACAACAGAGTGTTCCAACGAGTGGCCAGTAACATGGAACGACGTGTTGAGTTGTGCCTTATGCAGGATGGAGGACATTTTAAACATTTGCTATACAGATAAATAATCTCTGAAAATGCCTCTACAATTTAGGTATAATAAGTTGTCGCTAGCACAATTCGTTTTGAAACAATTAAAGAAAGAAGTGCTTCAGCTCTATATAAATCACCCTATATTATACTCCACCAAAAAATTCGATAATGGTGTTGCACCGAAAAATAAATCTTTTGAAACACGCAGAATCAAAAAATGTACTCTTAGAAAAACATCCATGTGTGCATGTATGTCGAAAGTATAACACAAAACTGAATAATCGGTTAAATATCAAATGTGTATTTTAATTTAGTATATTGCGTAGAACCAACAAGAAGATTGTCAGGAAACTCACCTCACCTCAACTACTCTTTACATTTAAGATATTTCAATATTTTCTATGTTCTCAAAAATAGCTCTAAGAGTTTTCATTAAAATGCCGCATATTTACTTCGCCAATAAAATGCATATCTTGAATTCTCTGAAATAGCCTCTGAAAAAAACCTTAACTCTGGATGGCTTTTATGTACCAGGTAAATCGTAACAGATAGACAAAAACGTAGTATACAAAAATTATAGATCTCCTACAATAGACAATTTATATCATATAAAAATTCCAAAATATTCCTTGTAATAGAATAGAAAAAACGTTCTATACAAAAAGTATAGATCCTTTAAAGCAGAAAATTTATCTCATAAATTCGTTGTACAGTTAAGCGTTTCCAAAATGTTCCTTGTTATTGGTTTTAATTTTAAACTACGTAAACTTTTTTTTTTTTTGACTTTACGTCCTTTAGTCTGGTTGGTCATATCGATTGATGAATGAAATTGCTGATGTGAACCTCAAATGATATTGGGGTCCATGTAGCTTAAAGTTACTCGGCATTCGTCTTTTCAGAAAGAGGAAACCCTGAAAAAAATTTTATCCGGGGAAACTCACCTTAAGCGAGATTCAATCTGTTGAATGTGAGGCAGATACACTACCCCCGCACGGGATACTTAAACTTGTCTCAAAAGATTTTTCTTTAATCTGTCTTTTGTTTTATTCCTAAACCTGCGAACCAGATTTCTATTGTTTTACATCTATCAGTTTTTAAAGCATTTTGGCAATCGGTTCAATCTAGTGTACTCCTTATTTCCCTTATACTTAAAAGGAACTAACACAAGCGTTTCTGTTAATATTTATCTCGATTACCGATTTTACATAAAAGAATAATATTTTGTAAGAATAGTTTACAGAAAAAGTCATGTAAATGGAATACCTTAATCTTTTTGCCTTTTTTAGTATTTGTTACAACGAACATAGTAGTTAGAAAAGGTATTGTAATCCATCCAAAAACTGATTCCGATGCTTGACCGGAAGCATATTTTTAGACTCCCTGACTTCAAAGAAAGCATTTTAGAAAAAGCACCGCGTGTCTATGTGTATGTGTGTGTTTGTTTGTTTATGAGCACTATAACTCCAAATCGAAAAGTTCGGTGAACATCAAACTGGTATTTAAGTTAAGCATCTTCGAAGGATGCTACACGAAGGTTTTCAGGAAAATTCCCCCACCCACAGCTACCCTTAACGTGAAACATTTTTGAAAATTGTGATTTTCTCGAATATTGCTTAACAATTGTGATGAAAATATCATATGTTTAAGACATCAACATTATACTCTCTGTCAGTACTTTGGGCGATTTCAACCGACAACTCACACTTACGAAAAATGGGGAACAGGCCAAATTCGCAATACAGGATCAACATGGTAACGGCAAACGCAAATTATAGATGTGTTGTCCAGCATAATAAACAAAATGGGATGCAGTATAACCTTTATAACAGTGATTTATTTCATTAATAAGCTATAAAATCTTTAACAATAACAACAAATAATAAAATAATAATGTGCGTATTATAGTTACATTCCTATTTAACTCGAAGTGTGATTACACAATTCCCCAAATTTAACTTATTAACAAGTAATAAAATCAATGAAATGCACTATAGATCGTCGCTCTGTGTGAAATAATTTCACTTAACTGGCAACGAAACAAATAAATCAGAAATCATGGCAGCTAACCCAAATGAATTTAAATATTCGTTTACCAAGCAATCATGTCCACGTAACACAAAGGAGATCAGTTTAGCCCTTACGATGAAAACTTATCGGTGAATCACACCATTTTAAAACTCTTACCCACTCTGAGAAAGGCCTGTGTGTGTGTGTGTGTGAGTGTGTGTGTGTGTGTGTGTGTGCATTCCCTCTTTAACCCCGAAAGAAAATCAAAAACAAATGCAACTCTCACGGCAAAAGGCCGAACTAAATAACAAGTGTCTCTACAAATAGTGTGGAGCGTAAGAATAGTGTTGCCACATTATTTTGTATCAGAATGGTACGACATGGAAAATAAAATATAACTGATAAGCTGTAAAAAAAGAGGGATATTGTTCAATTCTTTTATTGTGTAATGTACATTTTTTCGTAGTGCTAACCTTTTGTGAGATATTCCTTGTTATTGTTTTCAGTTTTAAAATGCTTTTCTCATACGGGAATTAATCAACTTCTGGCAATGCTGAGAAACAAATTTCAATGACATAGCAACCAACTTTCAAAATATTTGATTTTCGCTGTAATGTAGTGTATTCCCTTAATTTTTTCTAATTGCAGAGAGCACTTAATAAGACCACTTCTGCTAATGTTTGTCTCAATTAGAATTAAATGGATAGAAGATTAAGATTTTTAACAGGTGTTTGGGGAAAGTCAAGTGAATTGAATACATGATTTTTTTTCAATATACGCATTATGTTTATTATTTACTTAGCAAACCTGAATAATATGTGTATGTGTGTGTGTTTAATTCAAGAATTTTGGCAATCACAAACAATAGTTATTTAATAAAATCTAAGTACCTTTAATGCATTCATTTATTGTAGGTTATAGATTGAGGGTTTTTAAAACGTTCTCCCGCCAATCTGGTGAAAAAGGTTAATAAATAAAATTCCATAGAACAATAGCATCAAGCAAGCAAACATTATAGGATATCTTAAATTCATGTTGAACTATGAGATCACAACTCAGTTACTTAAGTTAGAGGCGTTTACTAGAGACTTGCGAAATGGGACATTAAAATGTATCGTATTGTCTTCTAAAGATCGAAGCATTACAATACAATATTATTTTCTGTTGTTTTGAAGATGAAGTTTTCATTAAAAATATTTTTAGAACTCGTGCTGTTTCTTACCGAGCAAGAAGGAGTGAGGCTCGTATTTGGGAGGTCACAGGCTTCATTTCCGATGACAGCCGAGTTTTCCCTGGATGGCAAGGTGAATGTTGGAATGGTATAGTCTATCATATATTTCTCTCTCCCTCTTTTTCCTCTTTATTTAACGAATCTAGTTTACCCTGAGCCTGAATAAAAATCCATGTCGGATAGATGACGCACAGCTTGAATATTGCAACTAAATCTCTACCCTGCCAAATGACAACCTTTCGAGTTTTCCCCGGTTCTGCTAGAAGGAAACTTCTGAGCAGCCCTATAGTGGCTCGGAGGGTCCCTCAAACCTAGAATTGTAAGATTTCTGCGTCTATAAATCGACTACACCGTGTGAGACATAACGCCAAAACACATGCGACTCGCATTTGGAACATCTTGGGTTTCATTCCTCTAGCCATGGAGTTTTTCGGGGATATCCTCGGGTCACCAGGAGAATCCTAAGACAGTTTTTTCTATCCATCACTTCTATGTCTCTGTTTGACGTTTGAAGGATCAGACGACGGGGTTTGGTGGGTTGCAGCTGGCCGGAGGCTTGCATACTGTGGGTATTTCTTCCTTGCGTAACTGCAAACAACTTCATTTGGGACCACATTTGGGAGTCGCTTTCGGGCTGGGGCCCTTTCGGGAGACCACCTGAAAATCTGGGCCTTGATAATACATGGAATGAAGATGGAGCACCAATGAAATATGATGGCGGGGGGAACCGGAGAACCTAGAGAAAACCTATGTTCCGATTCGTCCCTCACAAATCCCAATAGCAGCTGCCTGGGATTGAAACCGGGCCGTCTAGGATAGGGCGAGTGGTCTCCCACAGCGCGGCCAATCCCGAACTTTCCCTCTCATTTCTCCCTCCAATATTTAAAGTTAATCTATTTTATAAATTTTCATAAAGTTTTATGGTATAATATATATTAATTTAATAAATTCATAAAAAGATAGTTGGTAAAAACCTAAAAATATAATACGAATTATAGGCATCAAAAAATTCTTTTCACCAAATCAATATATGAAATTGAGGTGGTCGCATAAGCCACAAATAGCGCCTAGGGCCTACTGCGATGTTGTGTTCCAGTGATTGGATACCATGTCGTTGAGTTAATCCTAAACGCAATCCTGTGGTTACTTAACCTCATCTTTCCTCCCGTGGGTAATGAAGTGCAAGGTGTCCCTTCCGTTATCTGAACAAAGTCACAGGATTAAGGTTAGCCACGAACGGTACCCAACACACAAAAGCAGGACATGATATGTAGGTCCTTTGCTTCTTATGGATCTCAGGGACGGATGAATGGAGAGACTCGAAAGACAACCAAATACGGATGACGACGGCCGAAAGCATGGTCGGCATCCCTAACGGCTACAGTTGTAACACCTCCAACGGGCCCTAGGTCCTGCTGACGGGCCACGAGCCTCCTGAGGGACCCCAAGAGGGAGCCTCAAACATGTAGGTGGGCCCCGACCAAGTGTTTCCGACGTCAACGCCAGGATAACTTTTACATCGTAGAATTCACCATCCAGCTGCAACCCACCGATCGCCGTAGGCTACTCCTTTAACCCTGAAAGAGAGAAGATTAGGAAATGATGGGAAAATTCTGTAATAAGCGACCAGCAGAAAACCTCGAAGAAAGCTCATGGCTCAGAAAGGCCGGCTACCGGGATCATATTCATGGTCTCCTGAATGCTAGCTGAATTATACCTCTCATGGTTATATTCATAGTAATTCCTTATTAATTCTTTCTTTCTTTTTTTTTTATTGCTTCATTTCTATAGCCCCCCTTATCATCTAAGGTCGCATCGGGGGGTTTGCGTTCGAAACAATTTGGTGTCTGTAGGCTTTTTGCGGTAGGTTTAAATCATTTTTATTTTCCTCAAACACACACATACACATTCACTCCCAAGTACATACTTCCAGACTATGTGGGGGATAGGGAATAATTCTGGTTAAACAAAAACTCCCCGCCCGAGCTCGCTGACCACTCAACCACTAAGGCAGTGAATATTGTTTCTTTTACATTAAGTATTCAGCTTCTATAAAGTTTCCGTTCATTATCTCGAACATGCATACAACAACACACCTTTTGTATTTGAAAATGTATCCGGTCACTGTTCATTTTTTTTTGTAGTGTTTACGCCCGCTTTTACTGCAGTGGCACCGCAGGCGATGACACTGATGATACATGAAGATGGAGCCTCGGTGGAATGTTATGGTGGGGAAATCGGAGAACCCGGAGGGAAACACGCCCCTGTACCGCTTTGTCCATCACAATCTCACATGCGGTCGCTTGGGATCGAACCCGGGCCGTCTAGGACCACCTCACATAGTAGCATAACAAGAATTGGGGTCTGGAATGGTGCTGATCAAATTCTGCTGCCTTCAAAGAACACCAGTGGAAAAGCTCTCTAAATTAGCAGCTAAAGGAATTAACGAATTCCCTGCTGGCAGTTCCGCTTTGTTACTCGCACGAAGAAAGCTAAAGAAGAGAGCACAAACTGAAATAATGAAATAATTCAGTAGTTCTTGTGTACTTCTATCGTACGTCGTCCCTCAGGAGACCTTCCACAGGTAGTAAAGCTTCAGCAAGTCTTCACGATATCGGTTTGTACATTTGCGGCTAAACGAAACTTTACTGTGCAAATATAATTGAGGACTAGAACTCTCCAAGTTGTTAAGTGACAAAACATTACTTTTTACTTTCTCTGCACGTACTATGTATTCTGTACATTGTGTACAGAGTTGTATTGTATTCCACTAAAATGTTGATACCGAAATTACACCGGAAATAAGTAAGTTGAGACGCCCTGAATCCAAAAAAAATGCATTTTTAGAGAAAGTTTTTGTGTGTATCCAAAAAAAAGGCATTTTAGAGAAAGTTTTTGTGTGTATGTGTGTCTGTGCGTGGGGGAGTAAGTAGCATAGCTCAAAAACGAAAAGTCCGTTAAATACCAAACTTGGCAAGTTTAGCATCCTCCAAGGATGCGACACGAAAATTCTGAGGAAAATCACCAACCCCCACACTAACTAACCTTTACATGGCAAAAATGTCGAAAATATTGATATTCTCTAAAAGTACTCTAATGATTTCCACTAAAACACCGTTTATTAAAGGCATTTACACGAAGAATAAAATGTTTACTCCAAGTTTGAATTTTCTGGGAATGACTTCTGCCGAGTTCTTTATTCTAGATGAATTTTATTGAATTTTGCTAAACGGTGAACCATAAGACATAGAAAAAAACTTACCAAACCAAAATTGTAGATCTCGTTAAAACACACATTTTGTCATTATATATATTTTAAGCTAACCTTTTATTGAGAAATTCCTTGTTATTTGTGTGTTTTAAAATACTGAAATCTTTCTTCATACAGGAAATTAACCCCTGGTCAATCAAAAATACGTTTTTCATTTCCACAGCAACCTCCTTTTTAAAATACTAACTAGTGTATTCTCTTATTTCCTTTCTACTTACAAGGAAGCAAGTAATCAGACAAATTTCTGCTAGTGTTTATCTCGATTAGCATGAAGTAGATACAAGAAAAAGCGTTTTCATAATGATTTGTTAAAAAGATATAGAGAACGTCATGTGAAGAACACATAAGATTTTATAAATAATTAATATTTTAATTACCTTCATTGGTTCTGATATAAGGAGCTAAGTCAGATCTTTTACCATATTAAACATATGTAAGCAACATGAAGATAATTATGAAATTAATTGATTACATCTGAAATTAGGTAAAGTATTAAACTTACAAATGGATTCTCATTGAAAGATGTTGGGCTATTTGATGGCACCAGTTTCAACTTGAAAATGATAAACAGGAACATAATACTTTTGAGAGAAAAATAGCTCCGCTTAAAGCACCTTGCTACACAAATATCTTAGTTTTAGTTTTGATCCTTTACAAAGTTTACATCTTTGAGAATTCCGGTTTATTGACCTCTCACCGAAGGTCCCGTGTTCGATTCCCGGATGGGGTGGGGAATATATCTTTAACCAAAATTACTTCCATCCCTCATAGCGTTTGGAAGTGAATATGTGTGGGTTTAATGATATAAATAGATTAACCTATTGTCCTTAACTTATATATGAGAATAAACCTATAAATTTGTTAAATAAAATAATAGAAAAAATGGAAATAAAAATGAAAGTGGATCCTTTATTAATTTTTTTTCCAATTAAAAGTTTAAATTCTTCATACAATTAATAATTTAATAATTATTAAATTGTCAATACAGTTAATATATGAGCTGTTTCACAAGTCAAAGCCACAATATGACCATGAAAGTTAAAGGGTGCTATATAAATGAAAAACTCTGATGTGTACCATTCACATGACTTTCTCTATATCCCTGCAACAAATTATTCTTAAAAAGCTTATACTTCTATTTACTTTATGCTAATCAGAAAAAATTAGCAGAAATGGTCTTATTACTTGCTTACTTGTAAGTAGAAGCGAAATAAGGGACTACCATAGGTTAAAATGATAGTCAAAAGCTGGTTGCTATGTCAATCAAGTTTATATGGATAGGAGTTGACAAGTTCCTGTATGAGAAAAGTATAAGTTTTTCATAGCAGAAACCAAAAATAAGGAATGTCACAAAAACTACGAACTCACGAAAAAAACTTATATAACATAAATTGTGTGTTTTAACGTGCTCTACATTTTTTGGTAATAAGTTTTTGCCCATCTCTTACGGTAGAGCAATTATTCAAAATTCAGTAAAATTCATCCAGAATAAACTACTCTTCAGAGGCTATTCCCAGAAAATTCAAGATATACATTTTATTTGTCAGGTAAATATGTTTAATATACGACATTTTAATCAAAATCGTTAGAGCCATTTTTGAGAAAATCAAAATTTTCGAAAAAAGTTCCATGTAAAGGGTAGTTTGGGGGGGGATTTTTCTCAAAATCTTCGTGTCGCATCCCTGGAAGATACTAAACATAAATGCCAAGTTTGGTATTTTACCGACTTTTCGTTTTTGAGTTATCGTGTTCACAGACACACGGACACACGGACACACACACACACACACACACACACACACACACACACACACACACACACACACGGACGTTTTTGTGAAAATGCTTTTTTTGGATATTGGGGATCCTAAAACATATATTTCCGGTGCTATATTTTTAGTGGAGTGCAATACTTTCTCTATACACTATGTACATAGTGCGTATGGAGAAAGTAAAAAGGAGCTTCGGTCACACTATCACTTTAACTTATGGTACTCCGTTGTTTCGCTTCTACTTACAGGAAGCAACTTCTGCTAATTTTGCTCAATTAGCATGAAATAATTAGATGCTTGAGCTTTTTAACAATAATTTGTTGCAAAGATGTAGAGAAAGTCATGTGAATGGAACACATCAGATATCTTTTCTTTCTATACCATGCTTCTCGAGATAAGCATTAGCAGAATTTACTTACTACTTAGTTCCATATAACTAGAAGGGAACTAAAGGAATACGCTATGCTAAAGTGATAGTCAAATGTTTTAAAAGCTCTCGTTATGCGATTATCATTGAAATTCACTTGTTCAAGAGTAGAACAAAAGAGAAACGCACACTTCTTGTTTGAGAAAAGTTAATATCTTAAAATTGAAACCAATAGCAAGGAATATATTGGAAACGGTTAACTCTACACCAAATATGCATGTAACATCAATTACTAGTTTTAACCGGATCTACATTTTTATGTGGTAAGCTTTAGTCTATTTCTTGCTGTTTACTAGTTAGGCAAAATTCACAAAAAATTATCCAGAACTAACAGGTCTTCAGAAGCGATTTCCGGAAAATTCACGATATACATTTTATATGTGATGTAAATAGGTATAATGTATGGCAATTTAATCAAAATCGTTAGGACCATTTTTGAGAACATAAAAACTTTCAAATATTTTTCCATGTAAAGGGTGGTTTCGCTGCGGGAAATTTCTTGAAAATCTTAGTGTCACATTTTTGGAAGATAATAAACTTAAATACCAAGTTTGGTATCTAGCGGTGTTTTCGTTTTTGACCATGCTGTCCAGTAACGCACACACACAGATACACGCTGACCTTTTTCTAAAGATCTGATGTGTTCCATTCACATGACAATAAATTATTGTTAAAAAGCTTATTCTTTTCTTTACTTAATACTAATCGAGAAAAAAATAGCAGACAGGATCTTACTACTTGCTTCCTTGTAAGCAGAAGGGAGTACCATAGGCTAAATCAATAATTAATCTTTTAACATCTGGTTGCTATGTGACTGAAGTACCTTCGTTTGTATGGATAGGACAAGTTCCGCCATGAAAAATTATTTTAAAGCTGAAACTATTAACAAGGAATATTTAAAAACAGTCAACCTTACGAAAAAAAATGTAAATAGCATAAAGTGTGTGTTTTAACGAACTCTACATTTTTTGTGTGACAAGCTTTTGTCTTTTCTCTTACGGTTTACCAATTATTCAAATTCCACAAAATTCATCCAAATATGAACATGTTTTTATAGGCTATTCCCATAAAATTGAAAACCTGCATTTTATTTGCTATGTAACTATTTTAAATATGATAGACTTGAATCAAAATCGGTATAGGAATTTTTGAGAATTTTCCATGCAGAGGGTAGTTGTAGGCTGGGAAATTTTCTTGACAATCTTCGTGTCGCATTCTTTAAAGATACCAAACTTAAATACCAAGTTTGATGTTTAACGGTCTTTTCGTTTTTGAGCCTTGCAGTCCACATACACACACGGACTTTTTTTCAAAAATGCTTTTTTTGGATTCTGTGAGACCCAAAACATGTTTTTCCGGTGAAACCTCGGGTATCAAATTTTTGGAAACAATACAATAGCTCTCTACACACTACGCACATACAACGCGTAGAGAAAGTAAAAAAAAATCTGATGAGTTCCATTCATATGACTTTCACTACCTTCTGCAAAAACATATTGTTAAAAAGCTTATGTTTCTATTTACTTCATGCTAGTCGTTAAAAAAATAGCACAATAGTCTTATAACTTACTTCCTTGAAGTAGAAGCGAAAGGAATACCATAGTATATGGTATAGTGATAGTCAAAAGCTGGTTGCTATGTGACTGAAGTTCCATTTTTGTGTGGACAGGAGTTGACCAATTCCTGTACGAGAAAGGTATAAGTTTTTCAAAGCTGAAACCAAAAACAAAGAATACCTAAAAAAACTATCAACTCCTCGAAAAAAAAAGTATATAACATAAAGTGTGTTTTTTAATATGCTCTACATTTTCTGTGTGCTAAGTTTTTGTCCATTTCTTACGGTTTACCAGTTATGAAAAATTCCGTAAAATTCATCCAGAATAAAGTAGTCTTCAGGGGCCATTCCCAGAAAATTCAAGATATGCATTTTATTTGTCAGGTAAATATCTTTAATATAGGATATTTTAATTAAAATCATTAGATCCATTTTTTAGAAAATCAAAACTTTGGAAAACATTTCCATGTAAAGGGTAGTTTGGGGTAGAGACTCACATGACTTTCTCTACAACTCTGCAACAAATTATTGTTAAAAAGCTTACGCTTCTATTTAACTACTTCATGCTAATCGAGAAAATAATAGCAGAAATAGTATCATTACTTGTTTCCTTGTAAGTAGAAGGGAAATAAGGGAGTACTATACGCTAAAGTGAACGACAAAAGTTGGTTCCTAAGTGATAGAAGTTCCTTAATTTGTATGGATAGGAGTTGACAAATTCCCGTATGAGAAAGGTATAAGTTTTTTAAAGCTGAAACCAGTAACATGGAATATCTAGAAAACGGTCAATCTCATAAAAAATGTATATAATATAAAGTGTGTATTTTAAATAACCTTATGTTTTTGTGTGGTAGGCTTTGTCTTTCTCTTACCTTTTACCAATTATGCAACATTCCGCAAAACTTATCCAGAATAAACATGTATTTAAAGGCTATTCCCTGAAAATTGAAAACATTTGTTTTATTTGCTATGTAAATATTTTAAATGTAATAGACTTGAATCAAGATCGTTAGAACCATTTTTGAGAAAATAAAAATTTTCGAGACTTTTCCATGAAAAAGGTAGTTGTAGTCTAGGAGACATTCCTGACAATCTTCGTGTCACATCCTTGGAAGATACCAAACTACCATACTAAGTTTGGTATTTAACGGTCTTTTCGTTTTTGAGCTATGCTGTCCACAGACAGACACACACACACATACACACACATGCACACACATACACACACACTCGGACCTTTTCTTGGATTCAGGGAGACCCAAATCATGTATTTCAGACAAATTATCGGTACCGAATTTTTGGGTGCAATACAATACCTTCTCTATAGACTATGTACATAGTAGTGTAGAGAAAGTAAACATCATTTTTGGAAAAAGGTCTGTGTGTGTGGTGTATGTAGACAGCATAGATTAAAAAGAAAAAGAGCGTTAAATATCAAACTTTGTATTTAAGTTCGGTATCTTCCAAGGATGCGACACGAAGATTTTCAAGAAAATCCCCCTACATTAAACTACCCTTTACATGGAAAAATCGAAAATTTTAATTTTATAAATAATAGCCCTAACGATTTTGATTAAAATCTCTTATATTTAGGATCCTTACATGCCAAATAAAATGTATATCTTGAATTTTCTGGGAATTCTCTCTAAACATCTCTTTACTCTGGATGATTTTTATTGCATTTTACATGACTGGTAAACCGTAAGAGATAGAGAGAAACTTACTACACAAAAAATGTTGATCACAATAAAACACCCATTTATATCATACACATTTTGTTCGTGGAGTTGGCCGTTTTCGAGATATTCTTTGTAATTGATGTTAGTTTTAAAATGCTTAAACTTTTCTCATATGGGAACTTATCAACGCTTGGCCACACGGATTTGTAACCCATGGCAACCACATTTTAAAACATTTGACTGTTTTTTGCAATAAATAGATGGAAGAATAAACTTATTAGCATAATTTATTACAGGGATGTAGAGAAAGTCGTGTGAATGGAGCACATGAGATTTATCTCAAGTGTGAAGTCGTTATTCATTTTTCATCTTCATGAAGCAAAGACATCGCCTGTCGTCAAGGATTTGATCGTTCATGTAGCTTATTTTATTTCATTAATCCTTTAATATATATATGTGTGTGTGTGGGTGGGGGGCATTTTAAATAAACCGTTATTTTGGTACAAATCGAAAATTTCTAAATGTGTCACGTAAAGGGTAGTGTAGGTGGGAGAATTGTCTTGGAAATCTTTATGCTACACATAAGTTGTAAAAGTCATTCCAAATTAAGACTTGATGACCAATTTGCAGTTGCATTGTTCGAATATAAGTACAGATATTTGCATTGGTAATAAAGCACAATATAATGAACATTACTTCAATACTCGGTTCATTTGTGGACTTATAAGTTTACTTATTAAGAGTAGTATGCTTTCAGGTTGGTTTAATACCTCCAAGTAAAGTGGCACACTAGCCTAAATGCTTATTTTCTCTGAAACCGGGGGTCGGACGGCGTAACCTTTGGTGGGCGAACCACTCTAAAATAAAAGTATCGGAACTGAGTTTCAATGCGTTGTATATGACCAATGACCTCAAACAATGTAAGCCAGTATGTCACACAATGAGGTGTAAATACGTGGAAATAAAACGCATAGTGTATGCTGACAAGCGTTGTTTATGTCACGGCGCAGTTAAGAGCATACGAAACAAATCAGTAGCAAATTATGTGGTTGTTTTGTAAGAAAACTGTTAGACGAAGAGAAAAAAAAAAATACCAATATGGATACACATTGAGGTATCATTTTTAAAATATATCTATCTAAAGCCCCAACATCTAAAGTTAGGCGGATGGCATTCGTGCCTTACTCATAAACGTACTAATCTTTTAGCTAATTCGCATGGGCTTATGTATTTTATTCTTTATACTAATTTTTTCTTTTGCTTTTTTTGCAGGTAAGTACTAAAGAACTACCTTCCTTTGGCGCTGTAAAGGGTGAGTGAAGGATTTGTCCTTAAAGTAATTATTCTCTTAAAATAATCTGGATGGTATGATATACATTTCTAAATTTTGGCTTTTATTATTTTTGTATTAATATTTCATATTATATATAATACCTAATACATAAAAAACAGCTATATTAATCAAAATGGTGATTGTAATTTGTGGTTCAAAATATATAAGGTGGATGTGTCGCCTTGAATTTTAGCTGAATCTGTCACAGTTCGGAACCTAGAGTCTCTGAAAATGCCGAAGATCCATCAACAGAGGGGTCCTTTTTTCTCATTCCCAGCGTTCTTTCCGGATGAAGATATGGAAATCTGGTAGTTAGTTGTGCCACGTCTCCAACCAGCAGAATCCAATAGTATGTGGCAAATATGATCCAGGTCAGGGTATCTGACAGCTGCCTATTTACCTGTTTGAATTCCAAGTTTAAATAGAGTTCACGTTTTTTCTGTGCCCCACCACAGATGACACAGATTCTGCCATATACCCAGTCCCAAATAGAGCATATGATGGCGCAGTCGACTAGTTTATGGTGCAGTGTCTCCACCTCATTACAGCGGGAGCAGAAATTAGAAGTTGATCTGCCATGCCACCACATTGTGTCTTCTGTGGGTATAACATCATTGAGAGCAAGATATACTGTAGCCTTCCAGTCTGTGGGGATCTTCGGGTTCGTAAATTTCTTCCAGATGATACTCCACGAACGCCGCGGATCGTTCCGTTCAACCCGGTGTAGAACACGAGTTGAAGCCATAAGGTGTCTATAAAAGTAAGCTGACTGTTTAAAGCGCAGCCGTTGAAGATCTATGTGCGGTAGTGTTGCAAGAGTCTGCCACCAGCGTCGAAATGCGCTGAGGCGCTTATCGGGGTGACTGAGATGTGTTGTCCTAGCGGAAGGCCAAAACACACAGTACCGACTTTCCAAAAAGTGCCAAACATTTCGCGTCTACTGTTATCAAGGCACAACCACCTTTAGTAGTGGGAAGATGCAGTTACTCCCTTGCAATCTGATATGCAGCGCCAGACCACAATGTCAATGAGACATTCAAACCTTTGAGAAAACTGCTTAGAAATGGTAACACTTGGGCAATGTACCAAAACCTACTGAGTGCGTAAGTGTGTACATACCAAACACGTTGAAACAAAGTTTGTGCCCGCATCCCTGCTCGGCTAAGAGAACCAGCAACTTAGTCAATTTTATAGTCCAATTGAGTGTCATAGTCTCAGGCAAGCAGGGTGTAAACACAACACCCAAGATCTTCGTTTGGTTGACACTCCTCATACCTAAAAGATGAAGGGGCTCTTGCCAATTACCAAACTGTAGAACTTCCGAATTGGTAAGATTCAATCTGGCCCCAGAAACGGCACAATATTCTCGAAGACACCGATGTAAGGTTTGCATATCAGCATTACTGGCCAGGAGTACCGTCACATCATCAGCATATGCCGTAAGCTTGAATCGGTGACCATAGAGTTCCAGACCGCCCAAGGTCGCAGAAAAGGATCGAAGCTCAAAGCGAACAGGTCCATTGATAAGGGACAACCTTGTCGGACTGACAACCCTATGCGGAGACTAGGAGAAAGATGGCCGTTGTAGAGTATCCTGGAAGTTGCAGCAGCGTGGAGGTTTTTTAAGAAGCTAACAAATCGTCCCGGAATCCCTAAATTTCGCATAATAGTCCAGAGATAACAATGGCTGACATTATCAAAAGCATTTTCAAAATCGAGACTAACCAAAGCCGCTAGAAGATTCTCGGGCTCAGCATCAGAAATAATGTCTCTCAACAAACCAACATTCTGTATGATGTTCCTGCCACTCGGCACGGCAGTCTGGACTTTGCAGAGCAGTGCCTCATAAACCAAATTGAGCCGTGAAGATAACGCTTTAGTCAACAATTTATAATCACATTTTAGCAGGGTAATCGACCGAAACTCGGCAACGGTTCTAGGACATCGATGCTTTGGGAGCAGAATAATTACACCTTCAACAAACTTTTCTGGAATCACCACAGTTCGGCGCACTTCTTCAAACACCACGGTTAGTTCGGCAGCAATAAAATCCCAGAATGTAGAATAGAAAGCATAGGGAATACCATCTGGCCCAGGAGCAGTGTTTTGTTTTACGCTTTTCAGACCTGCAGAAAGTTCCTCGTTGATAAGAAGGCACAATAGAGAAGAGCCGAGTTGCGAAGATACCCGTACAGGCGGTGGAGACAAGGCGGGATTACTGTCAACACGTCTGGAAAAGGAGACCCTAAAATAGTCATGAAAACAGTTCAGAATGGCAGAGGTCCCAGAAGGCACACGTCCATTGTAACAAAGTTCTGGTATAAAGCGTTGATTGCATTGCTTGCGGTCGCCGGCATGGTGGAAGAGTGAGAATTTTTCTTTTGCAGCCATTTGGCGACGATGGGGCACTTCACTAAGGTGAAGCATTTCCAATTGTTTCAGGGAGATTTGATCCTTGATGGCATGAAGCTGGTGTGAGACGTCGCGACCGGCCGTTTGCAGATTGGCGAAATCCTGTAAAACAGTATAATAGAGGTCGAGCATTTCACGGCTTTCTCTGGTCCATTGGAAAGCTATCTGTTTAAAGAAGGAAATAATTGCTGGCTTACCCTTATAAAGCCACCAAGAGAATTTGCTGTGGGAGGCAATAAAGGAGGGTTGTAAGTTCCCCCACAACAAACCGAACTCTCGTCGACACTTCTCCTCCAAGATAACAGACACAGGAATCCTCTAGTAACCTCTCCCAGGAGTGGCAATATGCACAACTCGTTTGATTGAAACTACAACTGCATGATGGTCACTAAACGCAAGAGGGAGAACTCGTACATGATGGACAGTGGAAACAGAAACACGAGAAAAATAAAATCTGTCAATCCTAGAAGCCGACAAACTACGGAAAAAGGTAAAGTCCACACGAGAACCAAATTTGGATTCCCAAACATCCACAAGATCTAATGGCGTCGTAATCTGCCTGAGCATAGGACTACTATTGGGCATCCCACGCTGATCTTTGTCACCAACGTGCAGTTAAAATCTCCTCCGATGAGAAATTTTGTACCACTAGAAAGCTCTAAGAAGAGCTGTTTTGAAGAAAGATTCACGTTCACATAAACGTTGAGATCCAGAAGATGCGTATAAGGTCACTAAAACCATATCGTTGTACATCGCGGAGATGACGCGTCCTGAAGGGTGGAGGTTGACATTAGCTATGTGCATCCCTTTTCTGTAGATCAACGCCGTTCCGCGGCCGTCTGGGCCAGGATTCACAATGTTCTCATAAGTATACAGAAAATCAAGAGCAGGCACATTAATTTCTTGCAAAAATCCCACGTCGACATCATGAAGCTGTAAAAACTCTGCGAGTAGACTCTGAGACACTGGTTTTCGAATGCCGTTAACATTAATAGTGATAAGAACATGAAGATGTATCATTCGAAAATTCAGTCATGTCATAATCATCATCCGCGTTTATTGCGGTTAACAGAGACACGTCGGAAGAATCCATACGTTGAACCACCAACGGCAAGGAATGGTTCATTTCTTCGAACCAGGGGGGAGGAACTTTGTCGCCTTCGAGGTGCGAAGGTTCCATTCTACGAAGTCTGGGATCCCGCAACTGCGGTTCTATCTCCTTTGGCACTTTCCGATGTACAGAGTCAACCCTCAGTAACTGGAAGCTCTCCCCTTTTAACTTCTTGGAGTCTGGTTCTCTTTCCGGACGACTGCTCTGTAAGGAGTCTGAGGTGGCACCGTCTGATGAGGTAGAAGGGGTCGCCTCGATGTCAGTATTGGCAGTTTTCGAGGTTGCCGATGTCGGTACTGCAATATCCATATTGGAAAGACGGATTAGTAGTAAACCCGGCACATCCTGTTGCGCGTCCTCTGCAGGAGAAACTTCATCACTAGTCACACCGCCATTGGCGGTCACTGACTTAAACATGTCACTCAGAAGCCTCCGCTGAAGTCGGGACTGAAAAGAAACAGGTTGAGGACCAGCGTTGAGGACAATTTGCTTTCAGATGCGTATTATCCTTGCAAATGAAGCACACTTGTTCCTGTCCAATGTAAGTGATGTAGGTCTCAAAACCTGCAATCTTTAATGCTGAAGGAATTGGCTTGCTAAACTGGATATGTAACAGGCGTTTTTCCAGTATAAACTGGAAATCTATAACGACCAGACCAACCGTCAGTATTGATGTTCAGAATTTTTCCGTAATGCTGTAGCTGGTATACAACCCGGTCATTGCTGATTTTCGGTGGCACATTGTAAACGCGAACCAAGGCATACTCTTTGTCTGCTGCCGTAATTTGACTATTGGTCACCTCACCGGGCATTAGAGAAAACTGAAATACTCCCTAATGCTTGCGTAAGATGGCTTTGTAAACACTGTATTGGTAGAAATTTATATAAACAGCATTTTCTTTACATACCAATCGAATTGTGTGTACCTGTTCTGGAAGGAGTTCCAATGTGCTATGCATCCATTAATGAATTTCAAAAGCCGTATGGCGTTGCACACTCTTACTAAACTGCACTTTTATGATATTTTTCCGCACTGCTTTCTGTTGCTCCATTTCACTGCCGGCACAATTATACAAAACATACGAAAACCGAGAGGCCACTTACACACAGGCTCTCCCCAGCTCACGTGACTGAATTCGTCCTATAAAATTATTGTTAAACATATATAGTGATGTTTACCTCATTTGCATCACACTCAATAAGCAGATGTCTAAAGTCTAAACGAAATGAAAATGGGTTCTGCATTAGTAAGAAATAGATTAAAATCTCTGAGCCGACCTCTGTATTGTGGTATTGTAACTGTCTCTCCCACATTGTTGCTTCATATGGCCAAGGTCGCGGTTTTAAACTCGGCGGATGACGTTGGATTTTTTCGGGCGTAGAAATCCTTCGGAAGTGAAGTAAAGTCATTAGTCCCGCGTCGTAGTCGCGGAAAAGAACCTCAAGCCTGATAAAGAGGCATTTGAGCAAAATTAAGCATTGTTTCACACCAAATATTGAATGGAACGCTTAGAACCACAGTAACTAAACAGAGTCCATAAATAAAACTTCATTTCATCTTTTTGTCTCACATTCAGGATATCCCGAGTTAGAATCTCGGCTCACGTGTTTCGTCTATAGCTCGCAATCGGGAGGTCGGGGGTTCAATTCCCGTGACCGGCCTACCGGTCATGAGTTTTTTCGTGTGTTTCTCGGGATTGCTAGGTGAATGCTCGGTAGGTTTCTATCCACCAAATTTCCTGTCGGTGCTTGTTTTTTTCTATTGTATTTTAATTCATCGTTCATCCTGCGGTGCGGCTGGGGAGAAATGCTCATTATAACTCCCTCCCCCGACTTGGCTGGTTGCCGGGATGAGAAATGCACCTGGTGCGGGCTTAGGTTCCTATGTGGGATGGAGTGCCCATCTGCAAGCCCGAAAGTCGGGTTGCTTCAATCTGGAAACTGTAGGGAGGCTGTCATTGTTGTACCGTCGCTCCTGGTTCCGGCCGTCAGGTATCACCTCGTCTTATCCCTCTTTCCCTCCCGGGAGCGCCCCCTAGTGGGATCACAGTGCAATAACTGTTTTGGTTCGGTGCTTATTCCCTATCCTCGTCCACAAGAGAAGGTTTCTTTCCTGGTATTTCCCTTTTCCTGGAAAGATAATTGCTGGATAACTTTATCCTCTATGTATGTCGTGTTGGTTTGAACATTATTTCATCCTTTATTCTTTAATCGTCCGATATGAATAATGTCCCCCGCAACGAAAGCTTTGTATCATCCAGAATTATTAATTGAAATAACTTTAAAGAATAGAATATAAATTTTTTTATATTAATGACCTAGTCAGATTAGCAGAAACGAACACATATAAAAAGCTAATGCACATTTCAATTATAATATTTAAAAACCCCTTTAGTGAGACGTTGTTAGCTGTTTGGAACGGAACCTTTAGCGTAAATCGAACGTATACTCGCATCACAAAACACATTTTGGCCACAAGAACATTGTATACTGACATGTATAAAATGTGACACATAATACAACCCAACTCTACTTAGCGCTCTATGTAAACAAAAATGATGAGCAATCCAAGGCGCTAAATCCTGTTTCGAAAAATCTGATGTGTTCCATTCACATGCCCTTCTCTACACCTCTACAACAAATTATCGTTAAACAGTTTATTCTTTTATTTACTTAATGCTAATCAGAAACATTGGTAGAGAGAGTCTAATTACCGGCTTATTTGTAAGGAAAAGGGAAATAAGGCTAAATCGATAGTCAAATCTTTTATATGCTGGTTGGTATGTAACTAAAGTACCTTTATTTGTATGCACAGGAGTTAACAAAGTCCCATATGAGAAAAGTATAAATATGTTAAAGCTGAAATTAATAACAAGCAATATCTAGAAAACGGTCAACTTCACGAAACAATTTTATGACATAAATTGTATGTTTTAGCGAGCTCTGTATTTTATGTCTGGTAAGCTTATGTCTATCTCTTACGGTTTGCAAGTTATGCAAATTTCCGCAAAATTCATCCAGAATAACATTTCTTCAGAAGCTATTCTCAGAAAATTGAGGATATACATTTTATTTGTTACATAAACATTTTATACGATATTTTAATCAAAATCGTTAGAACAATTTTTGAGAAAATCAAGATTTTAGAAATTTTTTCCATGTAAAGAGTAGTTTGGGTGGGGGGGGGGGAATTTCTCAAAAGTTCCGTGTCGCATCCCTTAGATATCAAGTTTGGCATTTTACCGACTTTTCGTTTTTGAGTTATCTTGTTCAAAGACACACGGACACACTGACACACACAAGGTCCTTTATCTGAAAATACCTCTTTTGGATACATGGTACCCTAAAACGTGTATTTCCGGTGAAATCTAGGTATCAAAATGTTGGGTGGAATGCAATATTGTATCTGTACACTATGTACGTGGTACGTGTAGAGAAAGTAAAAGTTGTAGATTAGGATTAAGGAATATTGTTTGGATCCTGGCAGTGTGCAATAAAGTTAAATCATTCTCTAATTAGGGTATTAATATTAGAGCGTTAATGGCAAACACATTGTGCACAGAAGATTAAAATATACACCACTAAGTATTTGGTGTTCACTGCTTTTCATGTGCATAGTATATATACTATTAACGTTCTAAATTTTCATTGTATACTGGATGTATATAAGTGTATAAATCGTTTATGTGGTCGCTGACCTAGGAGTTCTGCAACCTAAAATAAATAAATAAAAAAAAAAAAAAGAAAGAAAGAAAGAAAGGAAAATTCTGATGTGCTCCATTCACTTTCCCTACCTCTCAGAAGCAAATTATTGTTAATAAGCTTAAACTTCTATCTACTTCATTCTAATAGACATTAACATTAGCAGGAACGGTTTACTACTTAGTTCTATATAGGAAGAAGAGATATAAGGGGATACATTATACTAAACCGACAGTCAAATGCTTTAAAATAGGCTGCTATGGAATACAAATCCGATTATTTGCATGGTCAGGTGTTGACAATTTCCCGTAGAAAAGAGTATTAAGTTTTTTAAAACTGTAATCAATAACAAGGAATATCTTAAAAACGGTCAACTCTAGGAAAAATGCATATAACAAAATTCTGCGTTTTAACGAGCTCTACATTTTTTGTGCATCTCTTACGGTTTACCAGTTATGTAAACTTCCGCAAGATTCATTCAAATTAAAGATGTCTTCAATGGCTATTCCCAGAAAAGTCAATATATTCATTGCATTTGTCATGTAAATATCTTTAATATACAATGTTATAATAATTGATTTTACTTTCGCTATTAGTAGATACTACATAGGTAGTGTGACTATCGCACTTAACCCAAAGCTTCGATACGAGATTTCACCGGAAATAACGTTTAGGGTCCGGTATCAAAATAAAGCATTTTTAGAAAAAAGTTCGTTTGTGTGTATGGTGTATGTATCCGTGAACAAAATAACTCAAAAACGAAAATTTGATGAAGAACCCGACACGAAAATTTCGAGGAGAAGCCTCCAGCCCAAACTACTATTCGATTTCGATTTTCTCAAATATAGCTCTAACGATTGTGATTAAAATGCCGCATATTAAAGTTATTGTGACATTGTAGTATGTGACCCTTCTCACGTTCGCTTTGGTATGCGGCAGTGAAGTTGAAAAATGGTAGAAAGAGAAGTGCAGCGCCAGAAGAAGTGCACATGTCCAGTACACTCGGGATACTCGGGTGTAGAATTTTTCAGAAGATTCAGTGACGTCATTCTCTATAAGACTTGAAATCCGTGTAGTTGCGTGTGCAGTGAGTCATGAGTCAGACTTCGACTAGAGCTTAGCGCGCATGGAAGGAGATACCCTCAATTATCCTTGCGTCGAAACGTCGAATAAATTGTTTGCAGCCATGAATTAGTTATATTTGTCATTAAGTTTTGAGTCAATAAAGATATTTGTTACATATATGTATATTTACATGACAAATTAAATTTATATTTTGAATTTTTGTATAACTGGTAATCCGTAAGAGATAGACAAAAACTTAAAAACTTAACACCATGGCTCAACAGTCCGTAAGGGACCAAGGCCTACCGCCCGGACGCTCCCTCCTCTATCTCGGCCCGAAGGCGTCATGAATGGGGTGCAGTGATGGAGGGTGAGAGGTGATCAGCGCCTCGAGTCCCTCCCGACCGGTTAATGCGGTCTTCTCGATCTGGAGCCGCTACTTGTCAATTAAGTAGCTCCTCAATTGGTCCCCCAGGGACCTTACGAGGTTGAGTGCATCTGGACCAGGTCTCCCAGCAGGGAAAAATCCCGCACGCTAATACCGGGAATCGAACCCAGGTCTCCAGCTAGGCAAGCTAGCAAGCTAGCAAGTAGACGATCCAGAGACAAAAGCTTACTAATCAAGAAATGTAGATCTCGTTAAAACACTCAATTTATGTCATATACTGACACTTTGGTTTTAGAGTTGACCGTTTGGAGATATTCCTTCTTATTGGTTTCAATTATAAGCTACTTATCTCAAAAGATAGATCATCTTGTAAAACTATTGAGTTTAATGTACTACAGTATGTAGTCATAATGGCTTGACACGTTCTGAATTTTCTCGGCAAAATTTCACCACAAACCATGTAAATTCTGATAGTTAAAATTCATAATTCTTAATTACAAGTCTACTGCCATAGTTTACTACTGATTTTATGTAAGGAATATATGGAACAGTCAGAAGGACTGATTATGGAAGAGAAGGACACATTATGGCACCTATACTCAGTGCGGTTATCGCGATTGCTGTGTTTATTTACTGAAACACCTTTGCATGCTGATAACCTAAACTAACTAACGTTCTCTTTTTCCGAGAATAATTCTAATTACTGGATAATTTACTTCCCTCAAAGTATGACCGAACTGCTGAAGGATAATACAACATATATAATATTTTTATGGACATCAGATTTATTATTGCCGTTAGAGGCGGTAATAATTTTAACCCTCGTCTCCACATTGGTGTTGAAAACACTCATATAAATGTGGTATCTTTAGATCACTTTCATAACAGATAAAAATCCTGTAACTGCAAATTATGTTGTTAGTAATTTAGCCTTACACTGTTAACCAATCATGGTAAAAGTCTTCATAGGTAGTACTCGAAACACTACTTCATTTCACATCGGTTATAACACCGTTCATTTGTTTGTTTTTATCTCAGCTATAAAAGAACTGATAGTATACAAATGTGTTCCAATCAATGACTTTCTCTATCTTTTCTAAAAACAGATTATTCTTACATTGCATTATTTTTTTATCTACATCATACTAATCGAGATAAACATTAGCAGAAATGGTATTATTACCTAATTTCTTGTAAGTAGAAGGGAAATGAGGGAACACACTAGGCTAAAGCGATAGTCAATCTTTTAAATCTGGTCGCTTTGTGATACAGTGACATTTGGTCCTCTTTGAATGATGAAACAAAAGATATCTTCCTGTTTGAGAAACGTTTAAGCACTTTAAAACTGAAATCAGTAACAAGGAATATCTCGGAAACGGTTAGCTCTGTAAAAAATAATATACCATAAATTGTGTGTTTTGACGAGATCTAGTTTTCGAGTAAAAGTTTTGGTCTATCTCTTATGCTTTACTAGTTATTCAAAAGTCATCCAATCTGAAGAGATTTTCAGACGCTAAAGTTCAAAATGTGCATTTCATTTATCATAAAAATATCTTAGACATACGGCGTTTTAGTCTAAATCATTAGAGTCATTTTTTGAGGAAATCAAGCTTCTCGAAAATTTTTGAATTGATAATGGACAACCCTGTCGGACTGACCGCCCTATGCGGAGGCTCGGAGAAAGATGGCCTTTGCAGAGTATCCTGGAAGTCGCAGCAGTGTAGAGGTTTTGTAAGAAGACAACAAATCGTCCCGGAATCCCCAAATTTCGCATAATAGTCCAGAGATAACAATGGCTGACTTTATCAAAAGCCTTTTCAAAATCGAGATTAACCAAAGCCGCTGGAAGCTTCTCGGTTTCAGCATGAGAAATAATGCCTCTCAACAAGCCAACATTCTGTATGATGTTCATGCCACTCGGCGCGGGAGTCTGGACTTTGCGGAGGATTGCCTCATAAACCAAATTGAGCCGTGAAGATAACGCTTTAGTCAATTTATAATCACAGTTCAGCAAGGTAATCGGCCGAAACTCGGCAATGGTTCAAGAACATCGATACTGTGGCAGCAGAATAATTACACCTTCAACAAATTTCTCTGGAATCAACGCAGTTCGGCGCACTTCTTCAAACACCACGGCAATAACATCCCAGAATGTAGAATAGAAAGCATAGGGAATACTATCTGGCTCAGCAGCAGTGTTCTGTTTTACGCTGTTTTTACGCTTTTCAGACCTGCAGAAATAAGGACACAAGAGGACACAAAAGAGAAGAGCCGAGTTGCGAAGATACCCGAAAGGGCAAATGAGACAAGGCGGGATTGCTGTCAATACGTTTGGAAAAGGAGTCCTTAAAATAATCACGAAAACAGTCCAGGATGGCAGAGGTCCCAGAAAGCACACGCCCACTGTCACAAAGTTCTAGTATAAAGCGTTGATTGCATTGCTTGTGGTCGCCGGCAAGGTGGAAGAGTGAGAATGTTTCTTCTGCAGTCATTTGGCGACGATGGGACACATCACGAAGGCGATTCTTAGTAAATACGTACAGAAATACTAATAAAACACACAAAAGCCAAACAAGAAAAAGCAAAAATTTACTAATTGTTTTTAGTACCTTTACCATTATCGTTGACAGAGATGCAAATTACTTTGTAAGCTTTAATAGGAATAACATGACATTAAATAATTAATCCTGTGAAATTGGATGGAATTTCGAATTTTAAGCTAGAGTTTCTCCCCTTGTGACAAAAGTTATTTGTGCCAAGTTTTGTCGAATGCGGTTATTGGTAGCATGTGCCTCAAATGGCCCATAAAGTGCATACATACAAACATGCATACACTAACTTTTATATATTAAGATTACAAGCATTACAGTGTATATTATACTTATGGGGAGACATTTGCTCTATTTTTTTTTCTTTTTTTGTGGTTTAACTTCCTTTAACCTGGTTGGTCATATCGGACGATGAATGAAATTGTGAAATGATGCTCAAATGATCTCGGGGTCCATGGAGCTTAAAGTTACTCGACATTCGTCTTCTCAGGATAAGGGAAAACCCCCAAAAAAACCTTATCCGGGTAACTCACCCTATTTGCTCTATTATCAGACTTTGTATTTATTTTTATACTATGCAAACTTATTAGTATTATCACTGATCAAAAGAGTTGCTCAATGAATATGGATCATGGAATATTCACTCCAAAGACTCGAGGATTTAATACTTTTCGATTTCTCATAAAAATACGCCAACAGAGAATCTTTATTTACGTCTGCTTCATTACTCACGCCTCAATCCTTGAATTTTGTATAACTACATCAACAAAATTGCATTGGCTCTTCTGGAAGTATATTAATAATTGCAATTTGGACTGTTTTTAAATGTTTTCCTGATGAACCCTGAAAATCGCTCAGTTTTTACTTTAAATTCATATAAGGAATTAGAATTGCGGAATATAGTAACAAAGTTTATTGTGTATTTTTTCCAAAGCCCACATTACTCTTACCCTAAACGTATCGTTTCCGCAACAAATACATTTCATAAATATACTAAATAGACCACATATACTAAAATATTCTGAGCGTATATGAAACATTGTAGAAAACACTCCCTATTGGTCCTGTTCTAAGATGAGCTTCTCGTTATTAAGTCTCTGTTTTTGTAACTAAACCTCCAAATAACTATAATCGATTTAAGGTTTCAGCGTACATTAAGCACCTGTCTATCCCTATCTGTCTGAATACACAAAACAAACCGCCGGGACGACACATTTTGCCGTTGAAGAACCATCTGCTGCCTACCTCAAGATGAGTTTTAACCAACGATTTGTATGCTTATGGATAGATGGTGGTGCATTCCAAATGCGACGTGTCGTCTGCAGCTGTCCCACATGTTGGTGTATGCTAAACAAGTTTTCTGCATTTACCTTCCATGTAATGTAACATAAAGTTAATGAAATTGAGATTTAAGTATAATATTTACCTTAGGCATCAAATATTGAAACCATATTTTGCATATTTCAATCTATTTCATGTGTTAATGGAAAGAAACAGAAGGTTTTACTTTCATAAAAGGTGCTATTTACATAGCGTATAGAGAAGGAACATTAACATAAATGATCGTATTACTTGCTTTCTTCTAAGCAGAAGGAATATAAGGAATATACACTACACTAAAGCGATAATAAAATATTTTCAAAACTGATCACTATGTGAAAAACTGAAGTTCAGTTCGCTTTCCAGCAATAAAACAAAAGGTAGATGAAACGAAAGACGACCACGTTTGAGTAAAGTTACGTAGTTTAAATTCAAACCAATAACAAGGAATATCAAGGAAGCGGTCGACTCTAAAAAATATGTATGATAAAAATTGTGTGCTTTAACGGGATCTGCATTTTTTTTTTTTTTTTTTTTTGTAGTAACTTCTTGTCTATCTCTTACAGTTTTCCATCTATGCTTAATTCATCCAGCATGAAGTGGCCTTCAGGTATTAAAATGTTTCCATGTAGTTTGGGTGGGGGTTTTCTTGAAAATCATCTTGTCGACCTTAGTATTAACCAGTATTTTCGTTTTTTAGCCATGCTGCCTACAGACACACACACACACACACACAAACACACACACACACACACACACACACACACACACACAGGAAACACACTAGGTTAAAGCGATAAGGAAATATTTAAAAGATGGTTGCTATATGATGGTATTGAAATTTGGTTCCCTTGGTGCGACCAGGAGTAGAATAATAGAAAAAGGAATGAGGACTTCTCATTTGCGAAGAGTATAACTATATAAATATATAAATAATAACCAGGAGTATGTTTGAATTCATTTTAATTCCTTTGCTCATATTTATTTTTGTTTAATTTTTAAAAAAGGGCATTTTTGTGCTTTTTGACATTTTGAAGGGTATAAAAGAAAATATTACATAAAACATTTTAAAAATAAAAAATAGAAGGTTTATGAATGGGAGGAATGGAAAAAGTTAAAGAATAAACTAATAATTGATATAATAAAATGTTTTAAAAACAATACACGGAAACTAAAATTCAAAAACATATTTGTATTTTGTATTTAAGTTTTTTGATGTTTTGGGAATATTTTAGTAAGTATTATTTAGTAGTGTTAAATACATTTTGTAAAATAATGTATAATAAATGCTAAAAATTAGGAATATATGTTCTGGTTTAACAATTTAAGTGCCAGGGTATGATATTGCAGATTATCTATTATCTACTATTATTATTTATTAACTCCACAAAAAGTCTCTGTAATAAATTCTGAGCTTTAACGAGATCTACATATTTTGTGTAGTAAGGTTTTTTTCTTTCTTTTACGGTGGAGGTCATCATCCCAATGCAAGGGGTGTGCTAGAACGTGTACAATCGCAAGGGTTGCATAATTTTGTGCAGGAGGGGTGGTGGAGCGAGAGGTTTGAAACCGGATCAGTGGCAATCTGCTAGTACAGCCATTTAAAACTTTTTCTGTATCCGTTATGCTGATATATAACATTATAACATAATATCATACACACGTCTATCTGTTTAATTTATTAATATACGTAATTCATCCTAAATATTAAATATACAATTTAAAATATGTAAACATACATTTCCTCTGGCAAATTTGTAAACCGACCAGCCCATCATATATGCTGAATTTAGTTAGTAATTCGCAAAGTTTAATTACCCATTTCTTCCCTAGGGCCAAAACTTGTATGTTGAATATTTCTTCAACTCTATGTGTATTACCAATTGTTTTTGTTTTAAAAATCGTTAACTAAATTATTGCGCAAAGAATAAAAGCCACAGCTATGTAAAACTAATAATTATTAATAAATTACGTTCAATATTTGTTCTCTATCAAACTACAGCACGTGTACTGATTTCTTTTACACTATATCTAACAAACGTATTTTTCATATCGAAATCATAGTCTTTGTGAAATCTAATTTTATTAATCTTATTTTTAGATAAATTACAAAAATGTGATGTGCTCAATTCACACTACTTTCTCTACATCTCTGTAATAAATTAGTCTTAAAATATTACTCTTCTATCCAATTCATGCTAATTGAGATAAACATTAGCAGAAATACATTATTTTTTGCTTCCTTGTAAGTAGAAGGGAAATAAGGGATTACACTAGGCTAAAACCGTTGTTGTGTAATTGAAATTTGTTTCTTTGCAAGGCCAGGCGTTAAAAAATTCCCATGTCATAAATGTTTAAGTATTTTAAAACTGAAACCAATAAAAACAAAAATATCGAAAATGGCCAACTATACGAAAGTAATTCAAAATCTTCTCGGGCTTCAGTTCTTATTTTATACGAAAGTAATTTATATGACATAAATTGCATGATTTAAAGGAATCTATATTTTTGTGTAGTAAGCTTCTGTCTATCTCCTATGGTTTACCAATTACACAACGTCCATCCAAAATGAAGACTTCAGTGGCTATTCCCAGAAAATGCATTACATTCATTTCACTTCTTATGTAAATATCTTAAATGTACGGATTTTAATTGAAATTATTAGAGCTATTTTTCAGAAAATTCCCATTTAAGCGTAGCATGGTTTGGGGGAATTTCCTTGAAAATGTTTGTGTTACATCCTTGGAAGACACTAAACTTAAATGCTAAATTTGATATTTAATAGTCTTTGTTTGTTGGCTATACTGCCCAAAAACACACACAGATACAGATCCACACATTGATATTTTTCTAAAAATTACTTTCTTTTGGTTTCAAGGAGCTTCAAATGTTATTTCTGGTAAAATTTTCACATGGAATTTTTGGGTGGAATAGGAGTGAATACTCTATACAGTATGCATAGGGTACATGTACAGAAAGTACAAAAAATTTGAACAAATTTTTGTTATAAAGTTTATTCTTCTAATTCGTGCTAATCGAGATAAACATTTACACAAATGGTCTATTACTCAGTTCCTGGTAAGTAAAGGGAAATAACGGAATAAAGCGATAGTCCAAAATGTTAAACCCTGGTTGCCATGTGAATGAAATTCGTGTATTTGTATGACCAGGTATTGAAAAATTCCCGTATGAAAATTGTTTAGGTATTTTAAACCCGAAACCAATAACAAGAAATATCTCGAAAATGGTCAAATCTACGGAAAAAATGTATGTGACATAAATTGCCTGATTTAAATAGATCTAATTTTTGTGTAACGATTTTTTTTTGTCTACCACTTGCGGTTTACCAGTTATACAAATTGAAGAGGCTATTCCCAGGAAATGTATTATATACATTTTATTTGTCATTAAAACATCAAATCACTTGAGCTGTTTTTGAGAGAAACAACATTATCAAAAACATTTCCATTTCGTAGCATGGGGTTGGAGAGATATTCCTGAAAGTATTCGTGGAAGATATTAATCTTAAATATCAAATTTGATATTTCATGGTCTTTGTTGTTGACTATACTGTTCAGAGACATAGACAAACACATACATTGACCTTTTTATAAAACTAATCTTTTTTTTATTTTCGGGAGCCTTAAACCTTATTGGTATCAAAGTTTTGGGCGGAATACATTACCAATACCTTCTCTTTCTCTTGCAGAGAAAATAAAAAAGTAGTAGTTTAGAGTTTTATTTGAATTTTTCTTTTCTTATGAATGTCTCAAACCGGTGATATAGTATGAGCAATACCAAATGTAGGCTAACAAGGAAGAGTATTCCATTACCATCCTGCAGACCGGACCTACAAAGACTTGCAGCTCACAAAGAAGTGGTTGAGAGGATGCACTCTGCCCCTCAAGGGGGTCCCTAAGCGAGGAAATCGGGTGGGGTGGCCAATTTGGCAGGGGTCCAAGTGTTAGGGAGCTCCGCCCTCGTGACGACCCCTAACTGCCAACTCCAATTCCTGCATCCCGGATCCTCTGTCAAGATACCGCAGTTATCTCTAATCCGAGGTCTCCTGGACATTTTGGGGGATTTGCCTGCTGCGGTATTTTGTGTTCGCTCAGGTACCCAACACTTCAATACTGCATGTTAACATCCGTCAAATTATCTCCTTTATAACTTAGTAAAGTTATGGATCCAATTTATTATTATTATTATTATTATTATTATTATTACTATTATCATTATTATTATTATTATTATTATTCACATTTGAAAGAAAATAGTATGACTTCTTCTACTACTTCTGTTTATAAATCCAAATTATATTACTATGGATTCAAATTTGAAGAATATAATGCACTGCACTCTGCTCAATCTTCTTATGGATCCTATTATTATTATTATTATTATTATTATTATTATTATTATTATTATTATTATTATTAGTAGTAGTAGTAGTAGTAGTAGTAGTAGTAGTAGTAGTAGTAGTAGTAGTAGTAGTATTATTATTATTATTATTATTATTATTTATCCATATTTTAAAATATCTTTATGTGTTACATTCATATGGATTTCTGTATTCACTCTTATTATGAATCCAGACTGATAATATGGGCACAAATTTGAAAAATTGAATGTGTTACATATGACTTTCTCTACTTATTCCTCTTATACATCTAAGTAGAGATGTTGCTCTCATATACCTCGCTCTACTGCCTTTTCTTACAGAACCATTTCATTATTATAAATAATACTATTGATTCAATTTACAAAGGTCTGATATTGTGCATTCATATAGATTTTTCCATTTACTCTTTTCATGGATTCAGAATATATTGTTATCAATCCAAATTTGAATAATATGATTTTTGCTTCATATGACTTTTTCTATTCACTCTTTTTATGGGTCCAAAACACATTGTTATGCATCCAAGTTTGAAAAAAGTTTATTGCTACGTTATTATGGCTTACTTACTATTTAATTAACGTAGCTCGCGCTAAAGCACATAATTTACGTCAAATAAATATTTATGAGGTTAAATATTTCCGAGATATTCGTTGTTGTTGGTTTACATTTTAAAACACTTATTCTATTCTCAAATGAGAAGTCATTATTTATTTTTCTTCTGGTCAAAAGAAATTAAAGTCGCCAAGGAGGTTTTGACTTTCGCTTGAGTCTACTGTATATCCCTGTGCTAGTTTTATTAATCAGAAGATGTGTAATAACAACTTTTTATAAATGTTGCCCCAATTAAGGTGAAGCAAATGGAGGAATAAGGGTTTCTGAAGAATACTTTGTTAAAGCATGAGTAGTTAAATTCATGTGGATGTAAAAGATAAAAAGAAATTGGTGTATTAAGATTTTGTCTTCTCTTTAAATTAAATTATATAATGCTAATTAAGAATAAAGACAATTCAGCATATGCTTACTCAATATGATGGACATTTTAATAAAATTGTAGTCATTTTTGATAAAATATAAAGTAATGAAAACTATTATTTGTAAAGTTTAGGTTGTAAACGAAGTTTTTAAAAATATAATCTTCGTATCATATCTTAGGTAGACTCTGAACTTGAATAATACTAGGTTTGGTATTTAAATGATTAAAGCTGTTCACTCATACACACATAGGATGTAGCACATTGGAATGGAGGGGGTGACGTCATTAACTGCGACACTGTGATGAATCGAGTCCCGGTGGTCAGGAATGAAGGGAATGAGCCGGAGGAGGTCCCAGGCAGAGACGCGCAAACTGTAAGTTTGGAACATCCGAGAGCAATTCCAGGGCGGCGCAGCTATACATTTCATTACTGGCGTTACCAAAGATGTATTTGTTAAAAACACATGCATAAGGTAATGAAACAGCGCTTATGAAAAATGAACCTGAAATAATGAAGATGCAAATTAAGAAGCAAACACTACACTGCACTAAAACCTACCCAACTTTTGGCTGGTGACCCAGGAAAACCCAGGAAGAACCCATGGATCAGGAAGACCGACCTTGAGAACCAAAGCCACGACCTGGCGACAGCGAGTCACACGTTACCGCGGAATTGCTTCGTTCGGTCCTAGCAGGCGAGAGCTCACTCTGGCGGTCAGGAGAAAACCAGGAAGAGCCTCACTGTCAGACTTGACATTCGCCAAGAATAAAAACCGGAACTCACAAATATGAGGATCTTATATTAACGGGGATTCATCCCGCTTGGTAAAACACACAAACACACACACACACACACACACACACACACACACATTTCCTCTACCCTCTTAAATTGGTAAGTGGTAGACTAAGTAAGAAAATCTGATATGTTCCATTCACATGACTTTCTTTATCTGTTCTGCAAACTAACTTTTCTTACAAAAGATTATTCTTCTATCTACTTCATGCTAATCAAGTTTAACATTAGCAGAAGTGGTCTTATTGCTTGATTTCTTGTAAGTAAAAGGGAAATAATGGAATAAAGTAGGCTAAAGCGATAATGAAATCTTTTGAAAGCTGGGTGTAACATGAATATAATTGAAAATCGGTTATCATCCATGACCAGGATTAAAACAAAGTAAGCGCAAAACGGATGAGAATTTCCCGTTTGAGGAAAGTTGAAGCATTTCAAAATTTAAACCAATAATAGGAAATATCTATCTAATAGCTAAATATATAACCGAAATTGTATGTTTTAACAAGCTCTACTTTTTGTACAGTAAGTTTTTCTGTGTCTCTTACGTTTACCGGCTGTGTAAGCGTCATTTTTATAGTGTTTAATGGCCACTTTAACTACATAGGGAGATAACATTGATGGTATATGAAATTAAGATGAAGCACCGGTGAAATGCGTGGTGGGGGAAATCGGAGAACCCACAGAAAAGCCGCCCCTGCACCGCTTTGTCCTCCACAAATCCCACCTGAGATCGAGCATTAGTGAGAGTCAAGTTGTCTAACCTCTTAGCCACGGTGCGGTTTATAAACGTCATTCAGAATGAAGAGAACTTCAAAGATTATCTCCAGAAATTTTCGGATATACGTTTTATTATTAAAATCTTTAGAACCACGTTTTAGAAAATTGAAATCGTCCAAGTAAGGAGTAGAGAGTGAGTAGATTTTTTTGAAAATCTTCGTGTAGCATCGTTGAAAATATTGTACATAAATACCAAATTTGGTATTTTAACCTACTTTTGTTCTTGAGTTATGCTGTCCAAAATCACAAACGAAACATTTTCTAAAAATGATTTTCTGGATTCAGGGATCCTCAAAACATGTACTTCTTGCGATCTTTGTATTGAATTTTTTATGAAATACTATACCTTTCTATCTACGAGGTGTGCCAGTATGTTGTTTACCTCCATATGTGTATCCAGCGTAAGTCATGCTTTACATGATCCCTTGCCTCCATTTTGTTAGATCCAATCGATGTGCAGAGAATATTTGATAAAGCAAAGCTCTACTTTCCCTATAGACCCTCTTTGGTTCCAACTCCTGATTAAAAACCCATTCGAAAATTAAAGTCTGTCACATGTGTTTACTCTTTTGAAGGTGAGGAGAAAGAGTGCTATAATTGGAACGGATAGCGGAATAATACGCTACCGTTAAAATAAAATGTTACCTATACAAAAAGTTAGGAAGTAACAAGTAAACTAAAATAGTTTTATATCGCAAAGGGACTGCTTGAGAACTTCAATAAAATGATACCGGTATGGCCTTTCCATATCCGTTAACATTCACAACCCTAGTCGCTTTAATTTGAAAAGGTGAGTCTGAAATTCCAATGTATGAAATGCTCCCCAGAATTGATTCACATTAGGTAGCATGAACATTGCTTTGAAGGGTCAGATAAAAGTCTCACTACATGTTACGGTGATGGATTCTGAAATTTTTAAAAGATAAGATGTAAGATACCGTAATGAAATTTCTACGAGCTATTACACACAATAAGAGTAACATTTTTGTTGGTATCAAAATTCTAGTTACACGATTATTTAAGTAATACTTTTTATCGATTAAAGTAATTTTTAATTTCTCTATTCACTACATATTAGGTATATGGGTAGAGAAGGCATTGCACTACACTCAAAAGTTTGATAGCGAAATTTCACCAAAAATATACGTTTTAGGGTCTCATGTCTCCAAAAAATATTTTTGGAGACAAGTTCGTGTGTGTGTGTGTGTGTGTGTGTGTGTGTGTGTGTGATGTCCACTTGTTTCTGTGAACATGATAACTCAAAAATGAAAAGTCAAATAAATTAAATATTTAAGTTCAATATCTTCCAAGACTGCGACACAAATATTATGAGGAAAATCCACCACCCCCAAACTACTCGTTATATGGAAAATATTCGAACATTTTGAATTTGTCAAAAATGCTTCTAATGATTTCTATTTAAGTCAAAAAACTTGCTGCAAAAGTGGTTATCGTTAAATCACACAATTTATGTCATATAGGTATATGTTTTCCGTAGAGTTAACCATTTCCGAGATATTTCTTTTATTTTAGATTTAAAATACTTCTCATTTCTCTACATCTGGAAATGCAACTAAACGAATTTCAATACTTGATTATCGTTTTAGCGTGTTCCCTTATTTCCCTTCCGCTTACAAGAAAGAGAACTTCTGGTAATTTTTAGTTCGATTAGCATGAAGTAAATGAAGAATAAGGTTTTTAACAATAATTTTTACAGAGATGTGGTGAAAGCCATGTGAATTTCACACAGACGTTTATAAAAATGTTTTCTTTATTTAGGGGTCTCCAAACATACATTTTGGGTAGAATACAATAACTTCTCTATCCACTATGCACATTGCACATACGGGCTAGAGAAAGTAAAAAACATATACATTATTTGTTAAAGTTTAGAATTTGTTTTGGTACAGAAAAAAAAGTTTGATACTCCACTATTTTTGGTGAAATTTCATCTTAAAGGCTGCGTTTCAAAGTTTAAGCTTAAGCTACGAATCGGACTTGTGCGTAAAGTTAAGCTACAGTGGAGGTTTATGCCGATTATTGGTGACTGACATTCAGCTCTGAAATTTGCACAAAAATTATGAAATAATTTCATAATATAATGATAGGAATTGCAAATTATAAGAACATTTATAGTTTTCTCCACTTTAACTACTAATTAACTGCTGAGCTCATGCTTATTAATAGGCAATCCCAACTTTAACTCTTATTTTGAGAAAACTTTTTTCCAAAATTTTCTCTACTCATAATTTCACTAAGACGCAACTTTTTATTAATTTGTTTCAAAAATATTATAATGTCAATCAAAACTACATTAAAATGATAACATACTTCTTCGAAACAATGTCCCAATTTTAACATATAAATTATTAAATTTGAATACTCAAAAGTTCTGGACAACACGAAAAGTAATAATTTTTCTACCCTGATTAGGGCTGATATAAAATCGAATGTGTTTCATTTGCATGACTATCTGTAGCTGTTCTGAAAGTAACTTTCGGAAACGGTATTATTTTAACTACATCATGCTGATCGAGATAAACTTAGCAAAATTAGTCTTATTATTTGTTCCCTTGTAATTAGAATGGAAATAAGGGAATGCACGAAGCTAAAGCCATGCTCCAAACTTTTAAAAGGTGTCACTATGTGAGACAATTGAACTTTGGTTCTTTGTTGTATTCCCAGGAGTAAAATAAAAGAGATGAACGAAAGTCGACTGCTCTCTTGACAAAAGATTAAGTACCTTAAAATTGAAAACAATAACAGGAATATCTTGAAAACGGTTAATTTTAAAAACAATGTATATGGCATAAATTGTGCGCTTTAACGAGTTGTACATTTTTGTGTAGTACAGCTTTTGTCTCTCTCTTATGATTTATTAGTTATGCAAAAGTCATTCAAATTGAATAAGTTTTCAGAGGCTATTCCCAAGAACTTCAGCTTTTATATCTTAATTTCCAAAAAAATATATTTAATATGTGTCATTTTAATAAAAATCGTTAGAGCCATTTTTGAGAAAATCCAAATTATCGAAAAATGTTCCATGTAAAAGGTAGTTTAGTGCGGGGGAATTTCCTGAAAGTCTCCGCATACTTGGAGTGAACTTAGATACCAAATTTGATATTTAACGGAGTTTTCGTTTCTGAGCTATGATGCTCACGCACCCAAACACAAACACGGACATGTTTCTTTTATGCGTTTTATTTCAAGTGGTCTGAAATTATGTACTTCCATTGAAATCGTGGTATCGAAATGTTGGCTGGAAGACAATAACTTCTCTATCTATCATATACAATGCATATATGTGCTAGAGGAAGCAAATATGTAACATGACAGAACTATTTGTCATATGGATTTTTATTTGGATGGTTTACCTTCTCCAGCATGTATGTGCAATGCATATTGTGTATAGAGAAAATATTCATTTCCACCTAAAAATTCGATTCCGAAATTTCACCGAAAATACATGTTATGAGGATTCCTGAATACAAAAATATAATTCTGTAGTAGTATTTTTTTTTTTTTTTTTGTGGTAGTGTTTAACGCCCGCTTTAACTACTTAACAGGCGGCGACACTGATGATACATGATGATGGAGCACCGGTGGAATGCGACTGCGGGGAAAACCGGAGTACCCAGAGAAAACCCGTCCCAGCACTGCTTTGTCCACGACAAATCTCACATGCGGTCGCTTGGGATCGAACCGCGGCCGTCTAGGTGAGAGGCGAGTGGCCTAACTACTCGGCCACGGCACGGCCGTGTAGTAGTATGTACATTATACATAGTATGTAGAGAAGGTATTGTAGTCCACCCAAAATTTCAATACCGAGGGCGAGATTCCACCTGAAAAGAGTTTAACGGAGCCCTGAATACCAAAAAACAAGCAAGTTGGAGAGCGGCCAATTTGTGTGTGTGTGTGTGTGTTTGTTTGTTTGTATTGTATTTAAAAAAACGTTAAGTCGGTTAAATACTAAACTTGGTATTTAAGTTTACTACACTACAAGAATTCGCCACAATGACTTTCAAGGAAATCCTTCCACAAATAAGCAGAACATATTTTTCGAAATTCTTCGATTTTCTAAAAAATAGCACTAAAAATTTTCATTAAAATACCGTATGTTGCAGATATATACATAGCAAATGAAATAGGGAATAAGCCCGAAGTGCTCTTTATTCAGAAAGATGACTATCGTAAGGGATAGACAAAAACATACTGCACAAAAATTGTGCCCATAATTGAAACACGCAATTTATCACATAAAGCCGTTTAGTAGAGCTAACCATTTCATGGATATTCTCTGTTATTGGTTTCATTTTAAGATATTTATACTTAAATAGGAAGCCCCCATCTGTATCTCTTTTGTTTTACTCCCGGCAATGAAAAGAAGCGGATTTCAATGATTATCACATAGCGGAAGGCAGCAGGTGTTGAAAGATTGACTAATAACTTTACCCTAGTGTATTCTCTTATTCACCTTTTATTTATAAGGAACCAAGTAAGAAGGCCATTTCTGGTAAATGTGTGCATTTAGGTGTGTGTGTATATGAACAGCGTAACTCATAAAGGAAAGGTCAGTCAAGTACCAAACTTGGTGTTTAATTTAGTATCTTGATGTGACACGGTGATATACAGAAAAGTTCTCAATCCTAAACTGCCCTTTACCGGGAACATTTTTAGAAATTTTCGATTTTCTAAAAAATGGCTATAACGATATTGATTAAAATATATATATTTACAAATAAAATCATATCTTGACTGTTTTAGGAATAGCCTCTAAAGTCCTCTTCATTCTGGAGGAGATTTCCATAATCGGTAAACCGTAAGAAATAGACAGAAACGTAGTACTAAAGAAATGTAGATTTCGTTAAAACAACCATTTATATCCGAAATCTTTTTGTGGACCTAACAATTTTCAATATATTCATTGTTGTTTGGTTTAATTTAAAAATACTTTTTTAAATGGTAAGTCGTCATTCGTTTCATACCTCTTTTGTGAGAATTGCAAAGAGAATCGAATTTCAATATGATCACATAGGGTAGCTTTCAAAATATTTCCCTTTAAGGTAATGTATCTTTAAAAGTTGATAAACCCACAGTATATAAGATATATTGCTGAAATTTATAGCAATTATTATACACATACAGTGAAATTTTTCCCTTAGATACTTATTTAAATAAATATTTTAGTTTTCTAAATTCACTGCTGCAAAAAATGAGGCATGTGTTTTATTTTAAAAATATTCACCATCATATATTTATACTATTAACACTATTACATATACTATTACATTTACATATACTATTCATATTATTACATTTTGCACTCCCCAGAACTCTTATTTTTAAAATTTAATAATTCATTCATAAAATTGGAGCATTATTTCGAAATTCATACTATTACATTTTACACTCCCCAGAACTCTTATTTTTAAAATGTAATAATTCATTCATAAAATTGGAGCATTATTTCGAAAAAAGTAATAAGAACTTTTACGTATTTAAGAGGCAACATAACCATTTTAGAAAAAGAAAATATTAAACAATCGCATCCTATGGCGCATTTTCAGTATAGTAAAGTAATTAAAAAAATGTGCTGGAAAATAGAGTTTAAAGCTGGGCATGCGTTTTGATAACTATGCAGCGACCTATTTTTGGGTTTCAGTGAATTGGTAGTTAAAATACGCCAACTGGGGAAAAGGATATTTTTCTGAACTTAAGATTTCATAATATTTTGTCATGAAAAATATTTATTTATGTAACTAGTGTATGATCTGACTGTGATATTGCTCAAACGTTAACGTTTGCAAGTATTACCATGAAATTATACACATGTTATATAATGTTTTAATCAATGTTAGCATTAAAGTGCATAAAATATTAATAAATGTGCTAAATGAAACATTATAATACATATATCAGAGATCGCAGACGTACATATGACGTAATGTGGTTGCTAAGCAAATGTTTCAACACTTACAGAGAAAAATGGAAGGTAATGATAAAATCATTGAAAATATGGATTGTATTCCGCTCAAATTTTGAACCAAGCCAAGAGTGCTGAGTGTGTATTAATTGCAGAAAAATCAATGTATATTGATGTTGCTTTTTGGTTTTAAAGTAAATTAAATGACGTATGGGTGTTGCTGCACTTGAGCGAGTGACGCCATCAGGTTTTCTTACAGGCACATTGGAGAACATTATGTTGTGGTGGTGACGTAATTGCTGTCTTGCTCATATGGTAATTAGGTCATTCATTTTCTGACAGTGGTGCCAGAAATAGGATAATTTCGCAAGATTTATGCCGCCGTAACAAGCCTTACTAATGCTAGGAGTGTATAAAACTATTTTCAGAATATTTTCTCAAATTTCTCTTCAAACAAGGAAGTAAATTATAAAAAACAGTTTCTGGGACTGTTTATCTCGATTAGCTTGAAGTAGATCGAAAATTAATATTTTGCAAGAATAGTTTTTTGCGGAAGAGGTAGAGAAAGTCACGTGAATGCAATAAAGTATTGCAGCAGGTAGTTTTAGCTTCTCGAGGGAGGATTAGCAGTTGAAGGTAACAATGTAATACATTTTCTAAGACACTCATTCGGCAGTTGCTCTTTCCCCGCAGCAACTCCTCAACTTCTTGACGTGCTGCTCAAGCAAACGAGGCTCTCAACTGTCTCCAATTTTAATGAGAGATAGATGTTAATGAGGGTGAGGATGCACACGTCTTGACAGTGAAGTCCTAATTGCTCTCATTGCAGAGTACTTAACCCAATGACAGCTCTTTTGTCAGCTGTTTTCAATCTTTAATAATTGTTTCATCCTGTCTTTCTACCTTACTAGTGGCCCTGAAGAACAACATTAGTTAAATACTTGATGGCCATTTTTACTTCCGTTGCTTCACACATAGTGCTTAGGTACTGCATTCCCCCAAAAATACGATACCAAGATTTCACCGTATTTAATTATTTTGAAGATACCTGAATCCAAAAAAGATGTGTTCCACTCACATAACTTTCTCTACATACCGGTTCCAAATTATTGTTAAAAAGCTTATACTTCTACCTACCTCATGATAATCCATAAAAGCTGGAAATGGCCTTTTTACTTACTTGCTTCTAAGTAGAAGAGAAATAACGCAGCTAAAGGAATTGCCTAATATTTTAAAACCTGGATGCTATGTGGTTGAAATCCATTTATTTGCATTGCCAGGAGCTCACCAATTTCCGTAGAAGAAAAAGTTTTAAGTATTTTAAAACTTAAACCAATATTGAGGTCAACCCCACTAAAAATGTTTATGGCATAAAGTATGTGTTTTAACAATATCTACCTACATTTTTATAATAAGTGTTTGTCTATCTCTTACGGTTTACCAGCTATACAAAATTCAGCAAAATTCTTCCAGGATAAAGAAGTCTTTGGAGAATTTTCCCAGAAAATTAAAGATATGCATTTATGTGTCATGTAAATGTCTTTTACACAGTTTTTAGTCAAAATCGTTAAATAATTTTCTCTATCTGTTCTGCAAATAAACTATTCTTACAAAAGATTATTCTTTTATCATCATTATGATAATCGAGATAAACGTTAACAGAAATAGTCTTACTACTTAGTTCCTTATAAGTAGAAGGAAATAATGAAATACATTAGGCTAAAGCAGAGTGAAAAGTTTTAAAAACTATCGCTATGTGATTGTCATTAAATTTCCTTTCTCTTTCGTCAGCCAGGAATAAAACTAAATAAATTGAAGCGGATGAAGTTCACCCCTTTTTAGGAGCTTTAAGTATTTTACACATACACACATATACACACACATACCGCGGAGTCCTTAATGTATTTCCGATGAAATCTCGGTATTTACTTTTTGGGTGGAATGCAGTACCTTCTTTGCCGAACATACGTGACAGAGTAAGTAATGAACGATAGTGGGTAGAGAAATACAGGCAAATGTTGCAACAAATTGTTGTCACTGTGGTAGTCCTAAGGTCACCAGCTCTATGAAACTACAACTGGAATTTTCTATGGTTCTATAAGCAGGATAGACCTGCATGTAAGAGCATTTGACTGTAAGAGTGAAGTCCGAGAGATTTTTTCTTCCACTCTTCTCTTGCTTTCGAGCACCTGGATTCATAATATGCGTAGCCATAATGCTACCCTTTGTTGTTGGTTTACAACACCCACATCAATGAGTCACTTTCACTCCTTTGTTCCATACTCTCTCTCCCTTAGCCTATCGAACAGTTGCACTGAAGTTCCATAAACAAAAGCTGTTATCATTATTTCACAGCCATATATCTGCGAAGTAAATTAACAACAGGGGCAGCCGTGTGAGAGCGAGTACCGTCATGTAACACATTAGGATGAGAATTCAGGAGATTTGAACGTCTACGACGCACAGGTGGTCCTAAATAGTGTTGCAGAAAATAACTGTAATATGCACCATTCACACGATTTCATTGAGGAACTGAATGAGTTATAAGAACACCGTTAAAATCATATACAACAATGAACATGGCTTTAAGCGATTGAGGTCTGCCAGCTTCACGTTTTTGATGAACATCTGCCCTTCCTTTACGAAATGCATTCGCCCACCTAGCCACGGTACGATATGGTATAGTCTCTCTACCACAAGCTTCCAATAATTCTGCATAGTATTGTGGAGCATTGATATCTCTTGCAACATGAACTTTAATGCAGCATCTTGTTCGTATTTACTAAACATGTTTAGAGTAGTAAGGTTAACAGTCTACAATTAAACTTACTAAAGATGTCTTATGTAATAAATTATTGTCTTATAACTCAAACCTAACATTCATTAAATGCTCTTCTCTTTCATTGTTATCAGCTTTACATCATTTATCTGATGATACCAAATGCAGACAGTGTTGCTACTAATTATCGAATGACCCATGTAATGAACATTTTTGTGGCATCACTATTTTCAAGATATCGATTTGAATGTTTCAAGAACTTCATTTTAATTGTTGTCGCTACTCAGTTTTTGCGAGACCAAGGTTAAGCAAGTTAAAGCCTGTACGCCGATTCTCTTCCCTCGTATTGTAGTGTGCCCGATGATCATGTTGGGTAAAATAGGCATGTCATGAAGCAAGGGATAATGTTGCATTTGTTTGAGCAACCGATATTGGGTGGAAGATGTCGTAAATGACGATACAAATTGCCTCATAAGGGCGAATTAAGTAAAATTAAAGAAAGGCCCTTCCTCCCCCCCCCCCCCCCCAAAAAGTATTTCCTGCCCAAGATTCAAACTTTTAAGAACAAATGAAAACATTGGTCCCATTAACAATACTTTTAGTTTATTTTTAAACTCATATATTCCATTTTTTAACGCTGACCAAACATTGATTTAACTTGAAACGAGATAATTACTCCCTTTCTTCTTCTTTATTTGCGATACATATTCCCTCATTTCTCCGGGCGCACTTCAGCCAAAGGCTTATTGTGCTAATCTGCTCCTTTTACCAGCTTTGTATTAATATTTATTTTTGTGTTATTTATTATGTTGTTTATAATTCATTTTGTACACTTAGTTCTTTTATAGCCAGCCTCCGAAACGGATACAATTTTTGGACATTTTTGTTTATTCTTCATAATTTCTTCTTATATTTCATTCTCTGCTCAGTTTTTTCGGTTGTCTTTAATGAATAGATTGCAAGTATTAATCAAATTTTCTTTTAGCTAAGGTTAGGGAATACACAAAGCAAAGATTTTATCACTTGAAAAGGATTCTATCATGCACCATTGTAGTGCTCGCGTCGCGAGAATTCTATCAAACACCACCGTGGTTTTAAAGTTAGGAGTCTATAATGAGCCCTGATATTCACTTCGAAAGCATTCTATTACGAGTAGTGATATTCACAGTGTCGTACTATCGTCTAGGATAATTAATATATATATATATATGTGTGTGTGTATGTGTGTATGAATTTTGAAATATTATTCAAATAATATTGCTTATTTACGTATTATTGATATTATACGTCTACTACTCTCCGTAAATTACGCAAATTTAGCTAAAATGAACAAACATTTTCTTGGGATGTTTTTGATAAATCACAAAACATACTTCCACATTTTTAATCAAAAAGTATTCTAAATTACAATCTGCTACTACATTTCTCCATGTTTCTCCACACTAGTAACGCGACTGAGTTTAAGACTCATTAACTCTACCGAACTAACTGGAAGAAAACCAGTTCGGAAAAGCATAACAACACCTATAGGAACCCATCCACAGACCTACAAAATGAAAGCAACATCACCTACATGGATCCAACCAACTTTTCCATACGACTCTGCATATAGGGACCCATCCAACCCGAGTGCTGCCTCATGCCTGGAGTAAACCGCAGACAAAGCCACGAACCTTTCATATTTGCCACTTGTCAGGAGTAATCCTTATATATGAGCTATAGTCGCAGCAAGACGCACTCCTAATCAACGTTGAGTAAAGGGCCGAATTACATTTTAACGTGTGTGACCTTTACTCGTAATTAAGGCCATCTATTGGAATTCGGCACAGCTCGTCAGCTATGTATTCTATTCGCTCTCAATGAGTGGCAGGAAAAGAGTTGTATCTGCTTCCATCCTTGGATGTTCTTATTTATAGTTCACCGATCTCTACACAAATGCTCCTCCATCTGCATCTTAGCCCCGAGGTCTCCTATCCCGAGATCTGCATGCGCGAAACAACTCTACATTGAACCCTCTGTCTCCTAACGATACACAGTGGCAGGGGTAACACTTACCCCACACTGGGTGCGTTACAATACAACAGAAAATGTGAATGCAGGCATCGCAATATCGGCTCAAAAGGGCCACTCCAGTGAAAGGCGTTCTTGCCTCACACTATCGGCCCTCCCACCCCTTGCTTCCGACACACCTCATTCAGTGTGGCTTCTTCGGTGTGCCAGTTTCATGAAGAGTGATAGAGAAAATTTTTTGTAAGTCACAAAAACAGCAAAGTTTTCTGTTTAATATGAGGATTTCAATTTTTAAATACAAACATTAACAAACGTCAAGCATAAAGCAATATTTGGTGATCTTACGGGTATTTAGTTACAATTTCAAAAATTACTTTCTGAATAGTCTTGAATACTTGCAAAGATATAATGAACAATTATAAAGAGACGCTATAGCTCCACTTTTCGAGGTTTAGTTTCTTATTATTTATTAGGTTTCCGCATCTATCTGATACAATTTAATATATAATTATATATACTATTTATTAATAGTATATCTGAAATATATTTTAAATTATTTCTCTTAGGGTTGGAGACGTAAGCTTAATGAACTGAAGTTGAAGTCTTACGCACGCCTGAATGAAATCTTCTGAAGGAAGATATTACAAGCAAGTTATAGAATATTGAGTTTAAAACCAAACGATTTACTAGATTGATGGAAAAGTTTTAACATATTTTTACTTTCTCTACATAATTCGTAGTACATAGTAAGCGAAGGTGTTGCACTCTACCCAAAAATTTCACCGGCAATACAGTTTTATGGATGCAAAAATAAACATTTTTACAAAAACATCCGTGTATGTGTGTCCATGTGTCTGTGAATACGATAAGTTAAAAATAGTAAAGTCGGTAAAATACCAAAATTTGGTACTATTTAAGTTTTTTATTTTCAAAGGATGCGACACGAATTTCTTTACATGAAAAGAACTTTCGAAAATTTTGATTTTCTCAAAATTTTTTAACGATTTGGATTAAAATACTGTATATTAAATATATTTACATGCCAAATAAAATTTATATTTTGAATTTTCTGGAAATACACTCTGAAGCTCTCTTCACTCTGGATACCTTTTGTTGAAGTTTACATAGCTTGTAAACCGTAACAAATAGACGAAAACTTACTACAAAACATATAGATCTCGTTAAAACACACAATTTGTCATATACAATTTTTTCGTGGAATTGATAATTTCCGAGATATTTGTTGTTATTGTTTTCAGATTTAGAATACTTAAAACTTCTCTCATACGGGGATTTATCAACTCCTGGTCATGCAAATGCCGGCTTTTAAGTATTTGACTATCCCTTAGCCTATTGTATTCTCTTAGTTCTTATCTATTTATAAAGAAGCAAGTAATAAGAACATTTCTGTTAATGTTTATCTCGATTTAGCATGAAGTAGATAGAAGAATGAGCTTTTCGACAATAATTTGTTACATAAATGTAGAGAAAATCATGTGAATGGATACATAAGATTTTTAAGGTTAAATAGCAACTTAACTTTGTTGTTTTATTTATTGTGAAACATAAAAAAAAAATTAGAGAGAAAAATTACATGTATAAGGTAAAAGAAGATTATACAGTAGGTGACTGTAATATTTATTGTATGCAAAATATGTTTAATATAAACAAAATAGTTAATACCAGCGTAGTAATTACTGCTATCGCTTGTTGACTCAAAACAACCTTCATCACTCGGCAAAGGAATGTTCAATCGCTCTCTTCTTCGTGCCTGGTGTAATGAAACTATGTGCACAAAGATGTATCTTGACTAACATGAATAAGCTACAGAAGCAATTTACCAGTTAACAATGGAGTATAGAAAATCATGTGAATGCAGCACATCGATGTTTGCCAAAATGTTCTCCAGCAGAGACTTTTTCCAGCAGCTTCGCTTGATTGCACAGATACGTTCCACAATAACCGCTAGCACTGCTGGCTGCGAATTAGAGCGTCGGCAGGCTGGGCGGGACAAAGCCGGTTTGGAAATCTATCGGTGTGTGTATGTGTGTGCAAAATCGGATTTCTCCCGACACTGATGAAGCCTCTTCATTGTTCACTTGCTTTTGTTTTGTTTTGTTTTGTTTGCGCTGGCTTCCTGTAAACGTGCGTTGCAGTTATTCACTTTCGGTTCCGTGTCAATAAAGACAACTGAAGATCGTACGATTGCTCCCCAAACAAACATTAGCTTTGCTAAATTTCAGATAATTATATTCCAGTATTAATTTATCATGATTATTAATTAAAAGCATTGATATCAATTGCGGCGGTTAAAGCTTAGTACATAGTATAGTCTCTTAAATTGATTATAGAACATCCGGAGAGACTTTCCTGGATGTGTTGCATGTGATGAATGTTTCAGCGATTAGTTAAACAACTATTGTCATGTACTGAAGCCAGGTTGAGTTATTGTTCCTGATGCTTTTTATATATTCCAGGTGGGAAACTGTATCCATACAGCTTCAGTAAAACAAGTAAGTTCTAAACCAAACACACAGAAATATAGCAATTTCCTCCCTTTATACAGGAGAATCGAACTATCTATAAGCTATTTATTTCAGAAAATATGACATTAAAACTTTCAACACAAGATAGTCCATACAAAACGACTAAGAGGAGGCTATGATGGAAATTAGAAAAAAAAAATGCTTATTTTATTATTGTTGTATGTGTACGATACGGAGGAGTATGCCTCACTGTAGCCTTGGCCTTATTTTACGTCAGTTCCCCCTGGCGGAAGGATGGTATGAGTGTTATTTCATCCGGGCAGGGAGAGACCCGTCGTTGATGGTAATTAACAATCACAATCAGTTCTTCATCTCGATGCAGAGAGTGCCAGGAGCCCGAGGCTCAGTCCTGGAGAGATCACCCGAGTCTGCAGATAACCACTAAAGCCCTCCCGCCGTCGAGAGCTGTAGGTATTTCCAGAGCGCAGTCACCTCCACGAAATGGCGCCTCTGTCGCAGTCCTCGCTAACACTTACAACCCTGAAAGAGACCGGTTGGGATGAAATGAAAGTGAAATGAAGGAACAGGAAGTTCGGCGGAATGAAGAATCCTCTAGAGCATTCGTTTACTGGCTGAGGTAAATCCCCGAAAAACTCATGGGTCAGAGAGGTCGGCCACGAGGAACTGACCCCACGTTCTCCCGAATACCAGTCCCAGACGAAACTCTTGAGCCATCTAGTTAGGTTTTATTTTGTTGTAGTGTCCTATTAATTATAATTTCCGCTGTAATTGGCAGAGTTAGATCATTCTCCTATTTGTCTGTTTTATTCCCGTGTGTATTCAAACGTAGGCAATTTAACTCAAAACCCATACCGGGTCATTTATAAGCTTTTCTGTGCACTTTGTAGTGCCTATAAATGCCTATTTGAGGGGATAGGACCTTGCTTATGTGATTGGAGCTTTAAAGGGGACATCGAAGTGCTTGAAGCCATTTTCTAAACTATTAGCTCTAGCGGTTTGATTTTTTGCACCGGCATTACAAGCAATATACATTTTCAGCACAATATGTAACGTCATTCGAGATCAATTAATTAATTAGTTTATATCAATTTTATTAGTAAAATTCCAAAACTTTTGCGACAAATGTCGTACCCAAAGTGTTATTCTTTAAAACTACATTTTAGCCAGCACAGTGCTTTAAAATGGCCTCCAAAATTGTGTAGCATCAGCATTGTGAATATGTACTTTAATGTATGACGGATTTTTTCTAGTAAAAATCCAAAAATAAATATTTTTAATCAATAGCGGTATTTAAAAAAAAATTAAAAACATTTAGTGTCCCTTAACTGCCTCTTTCGAATTATCTGCATCTTATCTTCTGCTTCATGAACGTGGGCTATTATATCTGTTTCCACTCAAATGAGCTTATCAATTCATCAGGCTATTGATTTTACTACGCTTTTAGTTTCTTAAAAAAAATGACAGTTTATTTAAAGGAACACCAAAGTGATAAAATATTAAAACTAGAATTTTAATTTTTTATACACGCATTACTGGTAACACAAGAAGAATTCAAATCAAGTGGCTTCAAATATATGTTTCTAACAAATTGTACGTTCAAAATGTCACTAAATGGGAAAGTATTTTATTATAAAAGCATTTTAACACAAAATGGCAAAACTGAGAAAACCACAAAATTGATTTTTAAAACAAATCTATGGCCAATATGAAAATCCAAATCAGAAATTGTATTACTCATGTTCAGCAGGGCTTTGGGAGTAAGTTTCAGAGCTCTAGCTGTATGTTAGTGGGAGAAAATAAATTTTAAATAAGTAAAATAACAATACTTTTGAACATGAGAAAAACAGCTTTAAAGTTTGACATAGTCATTTAACCATCGAAGTGCTTTAAAATTACTTCCAAAGTTTATCCGCTCGAGGAGAATCAAACATTGAATATACATCTGAATTTTAAAGTATGCTGTATTTTCTGCACCAAAGACACATAAATCAAAATCGCTAAAAACTATTTCCTGTTGCCTTAAAAACATTATTTTATGTGTTCAAACTAGTGTTTCTGTAAAGTGTTTATTCTATATATAATGTTAAGTATATTTAAGTCCATCCTAATTGTTAATTTCTTATTTTGATCATAAGAATCACTCTTGCCAAAAACGTGTTAGGCTTATTGGTCGATACATTGTATTAAATTTATCTATTTTAATGTTAGTCATTTTCTGCGCATGACACACATCATACTCTAAAGAGTTAAAGTTATTTAACCTTTTCTGTCGTTTTATTATTGTAGTAATCTCAGTCCAAATAAAATACAAAATCTAAAGGAACTCTTTAAATAATCAAGTTTCCCAAAGACTTAGAGAATTCCTTTTTAGGAAATTGCATAAACACTTTAAGAATTTCACCATATTTATCAAAATGATCTCTTTTTATTTATCATTCATTAAAGATATTCCTCATTTTAGTAGTTATTCAATCATTATATTTTTAAGTTTCAGATTGTAAACCCGAAATTCAGTTTGTAAATCATAAATTGCAGGCAGTGAAAGAGAATTTGAACAGGAGTAAGCGCCTGACTTTGACGAGCAAGAAGTGGGTTTTTAACATAAATTATAAGAATTTAGACTTGCCAAATATGTATAACTCCCAATTTTGCCCACGCTGAAAGAAACCCCACTTTTGCCTACTCTAGGCGGCTTCAGTGAGTTTCTCTGTAGTTTTTAAAGATGGTTTATCCCAAGGCGAGTTTTCCAACTGACTGATCCGCTGGAAAGTGAAGTGTTCTGGATTGCCTATATCGAACATTATTTACCAGTAACTGGGGAATCAATAACTTGTTATTATTATTATTATTATTATTATTATTATTATTATTATTATTATTGGTGGTGGTATGATTTACGTATTTATTTATTTTAATGAATATTACATACATCTCTTAAGTGACAGTTTTAATGTAGTTTTTGTATACCGTTCAGAATTTATGCTCCGGAATTAGATTTTTCTAATTACATTATATGTTCATTAATCAAGCACAAGCCGACAGCAATCGAAAGGCTACTTCATAAACCTTGGCAGATTAACGATTGTGTCTTATTAATGGTTTGTTCTCAGGACGTCAGCCAGATTAATTTCCAAGCTTTCAACGGCGTATTCGGTCGCCATCATCAGGGAGCTGGAAAGAAGTTGCTGAGGTAGTGGTTTTTATATCTGAGAGGAAAGCTGAAGGACCCGTGCCGACCAACAATAGCGTGGGAGGCGGTCCTTTAGTCTTCTTCTCCAGATATAGCTACAACGTACGTCGTTGAAAGTTTTGAAATGGATCCAATACATACCTCAGCTCCAGAAAAGTTTCAAGTCATGTACATTGTATTTTGTTACAAGATTATAGGCACTGGACATTACCTGAAGCCTTCAGGTAGAAGGGATTTTTTTTTTATTCTGACAACAATAGAATAAAACTGAACGAGGCATAACAATCTATAATGGGGTTGTTCTTGAAATTCAACAATGTATTGGTCACTGGGGTTTCAACCAGTGCTTGTTTTCGTTAGGAAAAAAAATCGCCCTCCCAAAAAATATAAAATTGTAGATACTAAAAATAAGGATTCATTCAAACATATTTGAAATCAAAGCATGGAAAGAAAATTATTGTTGGAGAGAAATGTGCATTAAAATGGTCAAGTAGCGCTTATTTACACTTTTTCGACAACAATGCAGCTGTTACTGCATTTTGACCGAGATTGTAGATTACAAACATTCAGTAATTTCTGCTTCTTTGTCTGAGAGCATCAATAGAGAACTCGTCTTGAAGTATATTATTTATGCAATGAATTACTGCAGAAAAAAAGTTGTATATGGTTTGAACTTAATATTTTATCAGCATGTATTCAGTAAAACGTTGAATATTTTGAGTGTGTTTCAATTGCACTCCGGTACAATTTAGTGACATTTGCACTTAGAATTACGCTCTTGGAAACCATGATTGCTTGAAGAAGGAACTTAATTAGGACTATAACATAATAATTTGTTCAGGTATAAGAATAATTGAGTAACCAGTCATTTGTCTGAGTTGTCAGTATAGTACAATATGAGATATATGTTTCCACCCGGGATTAAACCGAAGACCTTCCGTGCGTTAGACATATGTGATAACCACTAAAACACGGAAACTTACAGTGTTTTATAATAAAACATTCATTTGTCTGAGTTGAGACACAACAATATAATATAGTATAAAAATGTGCTTCCGGCCGGGATTGAAGTGTGATTGAGTGCAAGGTCACCAGTGCAAGTTAACCCATCCGAATGTTTCAATACTTAATTGACGCTAAAGTAGTGTATATTGGAGTAGACAAAATTTCAGTCCAATCACAGCAAATAAATATATTTCCTTATAACCTCACTGAACGTCCTTGGCTTGCTATTAGTAGACAATTGCACCATTAACTTTTTGTGGTGTGGAAAGCTCCTCTCGATACATGGGAATTCTAGGCGACCAAAACTCGTTTTCGGAAAGAAAAATCTATAAAAAATATCTGATGTGTTCCATTGATATTATTTTCTCTACAAACAGTTTTACAAAAGATAATTCCTTTATTTATATCGTAGTAGTCGAGATAACATTAGCAGATATAATTGCATTAGTTCTTTCTAAGTAGAAGGGGAATAAGTTAATTCATTGGGATAAAGCAATAGTCAAACATTTTAAAAGCCAATTGAAATCCACTTTTCGCTTTTCACGGCTGGAGTAAAACCATTAGGAGATAAAACGAAAGATGACTTCCGGTGATTAAAAGCTAAAGTAGCTTAAAATTGAAAGAACAAAGAATATCACTACAAAAAATCTACATGACATATGTTGTATGTTTTAATGAGATCTACATTTTATGTGAAGTAAGATTTTCCTATCTTTTGTGGTTTTCCAGTTATGGAAAATGCATCCAGAATGACGAGATCTTCAGAGGCCATTCCCAGAAAATTCAAGATATACATGTTAATTGTCAATAAATAGGTATCTTTAGATGCAGTATTTTAATCAAAATCGTTAGAGCCATTGCTTAGAAAAAACAATCTTTTCAAATGATTTTGCGTATAAAGGGTAGTTTGACATTTTCGTATCAAACCTCGAAAGATTCTAAACCAAAATACCAAAGTTGGTATTTAACTGTCTTCTCATTTGAGCTATGCTGTCCACACACACACTCTCTCTCTCTCTCTCTCTCTCTCTCTCTCTCTCTCTCTCTCACACACACACACACACACACACACACACACACACACACCACTTACACATACTGACCTCTTTCTAAAAATCTGTTTTCGCATTCAGAGGTCCTCAAAACAAGTAGTTCGAATGAAATCTCTATAACGAATTTTGGTTAGAATACAATACCTTCTCTATACAATATTTACATATTAGATGTAGACAAAGTAATACATGATTATTCATTGTTACTTTGAATGATAGATCCCATCTAGGTTACCATTGTACGAATTTTTTCTGTGCTGATGTTAACTGTTATAATATTAGATGTTAAAATACGATAGTTAATTTATCTGAGGTAACAATCGAACAAGGTTCTAAACTAGTATGCATAATTATCTCTCATCATGATAAAATTCTTTTAAGACAGTATATTTATTTTAAGTACATATTTTGACGTATTTGTTTTGAACATTTTAGTGTTCTTTTACCTTTCTTTTCGTAAGTTCTCAACTCTAGTAATTATATATATATATATATATATATATATATATATATATATATTATAGATATTTATCATTGAATACTGAATATGTGTATAGTGTCTCTCGGTGAGCATTGACGAGATAACTATTACTCACCGGTCTGTGAGTTCTTGTTAGAAATTGGAAACAAGATATTTACTGCAAGCAACTCAACCTTATCATTGAAAAGTATGTGTTGGCCATCTTGTATTATTCATATTTGACATATCACGAAATTATCGTTCACACAAAGTAGCTCTTCTGAAGAAGTTTATCTGAACATCATTTGACAGAACAGGAATGCTTACCAATTTTATTATAGGGGTGATGTTTAGGAGCTGCATTTTGGAGACAAAATTTACAAAATGTTTCCATATACTAAAGAGATGGCGTTGTTATTGCTTCCAAGTTCTGCAGTGAGCAGGACATTGAATGTGTTAGATCCAATTAAATATAATGGAGTAAATCTAATAAAATTAGCGTTATACTGGTCACCAACAGGTAATTACGACACATTTAAAACTTAACTGGGAGACTCCTTAAAACGCTTATTTAAACCTAAAAGAGAATTAATAATTTGCGAGGACATAAACTTTGATTATCTGACTCTTAGTGTTTGGAGGTATCAAGTCAGTTATAGTTTTGCAACGTACAACAAGTCTCATACAGTAAACTTTCCTAGAATAATTCAAAATTCCTCATTTACAGCAATAGATAATGTATTTATAAATATAGACAGAATAAAATTGCATACCATTGTGCCATTCACAAATATTTTACCAGATTTTGAGCAAATATTAGACATTAAAGAAGTGATCTTCAAGTTCAAAGATGGGTATAAATATGAAAAATGTAGAGAAATGAAGGAAAATAACTTCAGAAATTTTAGGCAATTTGAAGCATGCTTTCCTGTGAAATACATCGAAGTACAAATCCAAAAGAAGAATAACTCCTGGAACACTTAAGGGATTTAAACTTTATATAAAAACAACTATATCAGGAAATGAAATATAACAATAACCCACACACTTAGAATGTAATTATAGTATATAGAAATATGTTCAAGGAGACAATAAGAGAAACTAAAATATTGCACGATAGTAAACACGTATGTAATTCAGAAAGTAAAATAAAAAGTATATGTGATCCGCGGAAATTTGCAAATATGTTTAACAGTTTCTTCCTTGATGTAGTAAACAAAATACCAGTAAACTTAAATTATGGAAATAAGGAATCAGCTCTAAATTTTTGAGAACTTTTTTCATTGATAAGAACCTTAAATTTAACAACTCCTTCTGAAACCAATAACATACCTAATAAGTTCTCTAAATCCAAAAACTCTTGTGGCTAAAATGAAATAACAAGCAAAGTTTTAAAAGCATGTTCGCACCAAATAAGCATTCCTTTTACTTATTTATGTAATGAATAATTAAATACTGGAATATTTCCCGATAGAATAAAATACTCGATTGTCAAATCCCTTTTCAAAAAGGGCAAAAAAGAGGATATTGCGAACTATAGACAAATATCTATCTTACGAATATATAAAAAAACAATGCAAATTACAAATTTATATGGGAAGTGCTAACAGCTTTAAATAACAATTTATATGTGCCAGGAATTTTCTGTGATCTAACAAAAGCTTTAGACTGTGTAAATCATGAGATTTTGATAGCAAAACTACAGTTTTGTGGAATAAAAAAAGTACAATTTAAATTGGTTTGTATCGTACGTAGAGAAAGAAAACAAAGGGTCGCAATTAGCAATGAAAATCAACATAACAAAGCATCTGAAATTGGATTGTGCTCAATTTTCATAAATGACCTCTCATTGCACATGCAGATGACACCAGTGTTTTATTTATTTATTTTTTTGGATAGTGTTTAACGCCTACTCTTACTACCAAGGATAACACTGGTGATACATGGAATAAAGATGGGAAAATACGATGGGGAAACCGGAGAAAACCCGCCCCTGCGCCGCTTCGTCCATCACAAATCTCACATGCGGTCGCTTGGGATCGAACCCGGTTCTAGGTGAGAGGCGAATGGTCTAATCACTCGGCTACGGCGCGGCCCACCAGTGTTTTAGTAACAGAAACATTTACATGAATGTGTTATAAAATTAAATTATGTTCTAAACTGTATGTCAGGTTGGTTTAAAGTAAACTTTCAGTAAACCTTGAAAACACTATAGTATGTATTTAAATTCATGACTAACTCTTCATCAGTAACCTATTTAGAATTAGAGATCAGCGATGTGTTATTACGACAACATAATAAAGTACAATTTGTAGGTCTTCAAATAGATTGGAAGTCGCATATTAACTACATCACACCCAAGCTTAGTGTAGCATGTCATGCCATTCTAGCCCTGGTTAACCTTCATTCAGTGGATACATTCGAGTTAGATTATTTTGAATATTTTAATTCTACTATGGAGTATGGAATAATTTACTGGGGTAATTCAGTGGATAGTAAAATCATATTTCTTATACAAAAGAAAGTTATACGAATAATATGCAACAATTATAGTAAACATTCAAGCAAAGAACTCTTTCGTAAACTGGGTATTCTAACATTACTTTGCTCATTCATAGTATCCGTTTTAAAATATGATGGTAATAACCGACATAGCTTTATAACAAACTTGGAAATACACCATTTAAACATCAGGCAAAAGGAAAATGTTTATCGTCCAAATGCAAATCTCTCTTGCTTCCAGAAGGGTGCATACTATGAAACAATTAAAATATTTAATGGTCTTCCCAGTAATTTCAAGGAAAAAGTTAGCAGCTACAATATTTTTCAAGTTTCTCTTAAATGTCATCTCTTGTGATAAGTTTTTTTATTATGTAGAAGAATACTTAATTCAATACTCATCTAATCGTTTGTTCTAATGCCAGCATTAAATTATATTACACAGGCTATTAAAGCCAAGCAAAGTGATTTTATATTTAATGTACATACGTAATATTTTTTTAAGAATATATATCTTAATATCAGCTTTTGACTAGTAAATATGTAAATACTAAGTGCCGTTAAAATGCCAGTGGCCCCACATTTAATCTAAAAATTGTATATTATAATGCCGAATTTTGATAAACTGCACATATAAGTAAAAATACTTACACTAAGTGATATGTCGCAAATTAAACGCCACGTGAAGTTTCCTTTATGTTTAATAACTATTAAATTAAATGGTCTAGTAAATTAATATTTATTGTATGTATTTTAGTACTGTAATTTTAAGTATATACTTGGATATGTAGTTTTGATGGTAATAGGTTTATAACTAACAATTTAGAAATTACGTGGACACATTTTTGTGTACATATTTATTATTTTTCGAATGTAGATCTTAAGGCAAAATCTGAACACCTTTGTTTATAAAGATGTAAGCTAAATTACGTATACGTAACACAGTATACGTATCGTGACATAGGCTTAAACGCCAAATTATATAAAACTCTGAAGTTGTTAAGAAATAGAATTTTGAGCAATTGTTTTCTTATTCTAGGGAAGGGCCCTTGATTTAGTTTAATCAATCCTTCCCTCACATACCAGTCCAATCCTCCCCATACTTGGTGTATTTAATTTTATATGCTTTGACATGCTCTATGTTAAGGCCTGCTTGGTCAACCTACAGAATGCAATCTAATCTATATTAATGAACCTAATTTGTGTTAGTATGTTTAAGTTCCTCAAGCGTGTGCGGATTAAGGTTAACACTTTATTTTTACCTTTTCAGCACTATGTACAATATACTTAATAGATAGATAAGGTATTGTATTCTACCCAAAAACTATATCATTCATGCAATGTATATATTTTAAGACCACTGAATCAAAAAAAAAAAATCCTTAAGTAAATGTCACACCATAGACAGAATAGCTCAAAATCGAAAACTTCGTTAAATATCAAACTTGGTGTTTAAGATTACGGTCTTCCAAAGAAGATACACACATATTTTAAAGAAAATCTACCCACCTCGTACTATACCTTACTTGGAACTTAAATGTTCTTAAAAACGGATCTAAAATGTTAATTAGAATATAGTGTAGTATATTATTTATACGACAAATAAAAGTATATCCTGAACTTTCGGGCAGTAGTCTCTAAAGACCCCTAAAGATGACTTTTGTATAACTAACCGAAACAAATGGGCACGAAACTTGCTACACAAAAAATATAGATCTCGTTAAAGGATGCATAAAAATTTCTTTTTAAGAGTTAACCGTTTCCAAGATTCTCTGTTGTTGTTTTCAATATTACTCAAATGAGAAATTATCTTTCGTTTCTCACTTCGTTTTTTTAATCCCAATAACGCAAAGAGAACCTGATTTCAATTGTTTCATATAGTGGTAGCTTGTAGAAGATTTTACAATCACATTATGTATTCCCTTATTCACCTTCTGCTTACAAGGAAGCAAGTAATAGGACAATTTCTTCCAATGTGTATCTCGATTAGCAGATAAAAGAAAACTATTTTGTAAAAATAGTTTGCGATTAGAGAAAGTAATGTGATTGGAATACATCAATTTGTTTCCTTTCTGTACAGTTATACATTAGATAAAAAAGGTATTGCACTTCTGGAAATATATGTTTTGGGAACCTCTGAATAAAAAAAGGAGTATTTTTTGGAAAAATGTTCGCCAAGGCTTAGGTCAAAGAATAAAAAGTCCATTAAATACTTAACTTGGTATTTAAGTTCAGTATTTTTCAAGGATATGGGCCATGAAGATTTTCAAGATAGTCCGTCTACCCCAATTAACCTTTATATGGAACATTTTTCCATAATTTAGATTTTTCAAAAATAGCTCTAACGATTCTGATTAAAATATCATATGTTTGTGGTATGTTCTGACAAACAAGATGTATATTTTGAATTTTCTTGGAATATTTTCTACACCTCTTCATTCTTGATGGCATTTGTATGACTGGTAAACGGCAAGTCATACACAGAACTTGCTTAACAGAAAAAATATATATAAAAACACACAATTTTTTTTTTTTTTTTTTTTTTTTGTAGAGTTAAGGTTTCCAACATATTCCTTGTTATTGGTTTCAATTTTAAACTACTAAACTTTCAACAAATGGAAGTCCTCTTTCGTTTCATACCCCTTATGATTTACTCCTAGCCACACAAACAAAAACGAATTTCAATTGTATCACATAGCGATAGCTTTTAAAATATTTGTATTACGCGTTAGCAAAGTGCATTCCCTTTTATTTCCGTTCTACTTATAAGGAAGCAAGTAAAAGGAAAGCTCCTGGTAATGTTTATCTCTATTAGCATGTTGTAGACAAAGGGAACACTCTTTTGTAAGATGACTTTGTTTGCAGTATAGGCAGAGAAAGTCATATGACTAGAGACAAGATGTAAGAAACAGAAACGTACCTGTGTGCCACAAGCAGGACAGAATTACCTCAGATTTTAGCATCCTGGTGTGACAATATCCTGAGAGTGTAGGGTTGCCTTTGTTCTCTACATTAAGGATGCAAGGCGGCCATGAAATTGTGCTCCTCGGCGGAGAACACTTCCGTGTAAACTAATTACATAATTACGAGAAGTTTGAGGCTATACAGACTCCGTCCTGATCCCCGAGCGAATTAAATTACGAGGATATCGGGTCATGCTAATGGAGACGAAACATGACGTCGGTGTTGCTAGTTCCCTACGGGACTCGATCAGGGACCACAGCGTCAAATTCACTGGTGCGTGAGATGGATCCCAGGTACAGAGCGACGACGACAACTACGTTCATGATAATGATGATTGTGTAGCACCGTCGCTGTGTAAACACAACTTGCCGGCACAGGGAGCACCAAACCACATTCCTCGAGAAACAAAGGCGCTACAAGAAAAAAACAAAAACAAAAACAAAACAGCTAAGTGTTCCATTTACATGGTTTTCCCTAGCTGTAACACAAGCAACTTTCTTTATAAACGGATATTCTTTTATATACGACATGCTAATCAAGATAAAAATTAGCAGAATTTATCTTATTTCTTAACTTCCTAGTAAGTAAAAGGGAAAGCAGGGAATACACTGGGCTAAAGCGATAGTCAAATCTTTTAGAAATTGGTTCTATGTGAAACAATTAAAGTTCGTTCCCTTTGGACGGCCTGCAGTAAAACAAGAGATATGAAACGCTACCACCCGTTTGAAAAAGTAGTTTAAACTTGAAACCAATAATAAGGAATATCTCAGAAAGGGTCAACTCTACATAAAAAACATATATGACATAAAGTATGTCAGTGTTTTAACGAGAACTACATTTTTGTTTAACAAGTTTCTGTCTGTCTCTTATGGTTTACCTGTTGGTTGTGCAACATCCATTCAGAATGATAACGCCTTCATAGGCCATTCTCAGAAAATTCAATATATACATGTTATTTGTCATGTAAACATCTTTAACAACCCATACTTTAATAAAAATCGTTTGAGCCATTTTTGAGAAAATCAAACTTTTCGAAACTTTTTCCATGTAAAGGGTAGTTGGAATGGGAGGATTTTCTTGAAAATCTTAGTATTGCATCGTTGAAGATGCTGAACTTAAATATCAAATTTGGTAATTAACGATTAACGCTCGTTTTGAGCTATGTTGCGCACGACACACACTCAGACACAGGGACCTTTTTCTAAAATGCTTTTTTGATTTCAGGGGGTCTCAAAACATATTTTTCCGGTGAAATCTGGGTATCGAATTTTTGGGTGCAATATGATATCTTTTCTATACAATATGTACATAGTAGATAGTAAAAATTTATGTGTTGCATTCATGTTATTTCTCTAACCATCCTTCAACAGCTTTCATAAATGAACTTATTCTTTTATCTATTTCACTTAACTGAGATAAACATTTTCATAACGACTTTTATTACATATTTGCTTGTATAAATAGAATGGAAACAAGGGAACGCGCTAAGCTAAATCAATAGTCAAATATTTTAAAGGGATGGTGGTTATATGATTCCCCTTCATTTGGTTGAGTATGAGAAGGAAATTAATGACGATTTGCTATTGGCTATAGTTTAACCTAGCGTACTTACAAGAAAGCAGTTAATAATACCATTTCTGCTGATGTTTATTTCAATTAACATAAAGTAGATAGAAGAATAAACTTTTGTAAGGACAATTTATTTGCAGAACAGTTAGAGAAAGTTATGTAGATGTACATATTGAATGTGTTTTAATTCGTTCCCATTTGAAGTTGCGTCTCTACTCCAGTTATTTCGCTTTGGATATGATTCTGAGCAGAAAGGAGTACATTTTAATGAATTTTGAAATATTAAGCTACGTTTGTATGATATAACGACTTGATAATTTGCACTGTCATTGTTTTAGGTTTCATCACTAGCGGTTGTTTTTCAGAAACGTAGTTTCATTCATTTGTGTTTGAATTTATATAAACTACATCTTTGGTAAGGTCAGTAATGAAATGTATGTACATCTTAAACATATATATTTGAGACCAACTTAATAATTTATACTCAATTTCTGTTCATAAGAACATAAATTGCGTTAGGGACCAAAATATGCGTGTCAGCCCGTGAGCTTGAAAACCCATTTCTCTGAAAGCCGTACAGAACCTTTTATCTTGTAAAGGAGAAGCAAGATCATTCAGTAAACAGGGAAAAAGTCAAAGGAACGTAGCTTGCCTCAAGACTAAGAAGTCAGTTTCGACAAACATGAAGCGAACACAGAGCGTGACGCTAGTATAGACTTTAAGAGCAAGCACACACATTTTAGTAGTAAAACTATGTGGTCAAATTACAGAAAAGACACATTATCCATTCCCTAAATCAACTAATATTGACATGACTGCAAAATCATAGATTACAGTTAGTAAAATACGTTATTAACGCTTTAAGATTTGTCCACTTGTCTCCCTTTCAAATCTTTTTTTTTTTCACAATTTATATTTGAGATATAAACTTTAATTTAATTTATATTTATAATTACTTCTTTAGAAGGTTACATTAGTAAAACAAAAGAGACATGAAACGAAAGTTGGTATCCTATTTGAGAAATGTTAAGTAGTTAAAACTAAAACCAATAATGAGTATCTCGGTTAACTCTACAAAAAGAAAGTTATATGACATAAATTTTTTGTTTTAATCAGATCTATAATTCTGGTGAAGTAACTTTTTGTCTACCAGCCAGGAGGTACTCGAGGCGCTGATCACGCCTCACCCTCCATCACTCAACTCCATTTATTTTAAATACAGCCCCGGAGGCTTGTCAGGACTCCGGCGCTGTATTCCTTTTTACCTCTTTTTTCTAGTTCCTAAATTTCCTTAGTTGACCTATTCGTTTTTCCTTTTTACATATACATAGACAAACACATACACATTTACAAACACAGAAACACCCATGCCCAAGGCGGGTGTCGAACCCACGATCCCGTGTGCCGCGAAGCATCAAAGCGAGACACTTTAGCGAGCGCGGCTACGGGGACCGGCTATCATTCATGACGTCTACGGACTGAGATGAAGGATGTAGCGGCCGGTCGGTAGGTCTTGGTCCGTTATGGAGGTTGTGTCATGGGGTTAAGTCCAGTCTGGCTTGTGCGCCCGGTCCGAGCGGACGCTACCAGGAAGCTCTAGTGTTGTTTACAAGTGGTGGTGCAGTGACAGCGAGTGATGCAAGAGGGACTTACCGCGCTTTGTCTACAACCGTTTGTCAATACTTTTGTGTTATATTTGTGTGTTACAGAGTACTTTCTCTGTGAAAAATGGAAATGTACTCCAGGAAGAATACAATTAGAGTTAAATTTGCGTTAAATGCAACGAGACCGACAGCTTATGAGGTACATGACTTTATTGCTGATACCTTACGGTTAAATGCGGAACAAGTGGACACCATTCAGTTAATCGCCAGTGAACGGGCAATTTACGTAAAACTGATATCAGCACTCCTGTTAGAGAAGACTTTAAATACCTTCTCGGACGAAACGAATTTCACCTACATGAATGGGGAAATAACTAAAGTAATACTTGACCACGCGACCGGTAATGCGCTATCTGTGCGTGTTTTTGACGTTCCACCTGAACTTCCGAATGAGGTGTTAAAGCAAACACTGCAGCGTTATGGGACAGTGTATGATGTCCGAAAAGAACAATGGGGCCGTCATTATCGTGTTCCAGTGTTTAACGGTATACGTACGGTTAAAATGCAACTGAAGACTACTATTCCTAGCTTTCTTGTCATTGGCAGCTATAGATTATCCGTGTCTTATGCTGGACAGCCACGCTCATGTTATGTCTGTAATAGTGTGGAACATCTGAAGGAAGTCTGCCCTCACCGCTCCACTAATGTGCGCCCGGTGACTGTTGGACATCGGAACGACGTGGCACCCGTTTCTCCGGTAACTGACCAGCAGAATGACAGTTTCCCACCCTTGAATGTCCGTGTACAGCCTTCCGTGTCAATTGAACCTCAGCAGCATGGTGCAACCCAGGATGAGTCCATGCATGAGCAGCATAGGGAGTATGCAACTGTGCTCCGCGAAGTCGCGGGTAAACGCGGTTTTCCGCCCACCTCCGAGGGGAGAGAGCAGGTCGGTTCTGATCCACTAGTTGATGTAGCTGCAGGGGTAGAGAAACGGCCGACTGAACAACAGAGTGGTAAGCGCGCAAAGCTCCGCAAAACGAGTGGTGCAAAATTGTCCAGGAGCAGCCAGCTGGAAACTGAGCAAGACATGGAGACAGAACAGCAGTACACTATTCCGGCAGAACAGCCTATACCACAGCTAATGACGCCAGTGGCATCGACTTTTTTGAGCGAGCCGCAGACAGCAGTGTCGTCTGCGTCGCTTAGCATGGAGGAAACAGCAAGCAGGTCGTCATGCGACTCCCGGGATGCTGGAAGGGACGCTGGGAGTTCTAACTGTGGTGATGGTGGAGGGCTGGCACCAGGGCAGAAAGCTGCGCAATTCCCAGAGGAGGTTACTGTTGGGGCCCGCTCTGGGGCCAGTTGTCCCAACGTACCTCCTGATATCCGAGTCACAGTTTCACCTGTGGGACGGGGGTCTTGTTCTGCACGAGACCCTAGGCTAAAAGTACGCGAACTGCAACACAGCCACTCCGGGATAGCCAGTCTACTCCCGCGGAGTACGCAGTTCTACATCCAGCAGTGGCGACCGGTGGGACCCAACCCTCTCGTTCCGCCCCGGTAAAGATAGATACGGACCCGTTACTTCTTCCTCCGCTTGGAGGGGAAGGAAGGAGTTCTTCTGATGAACCGAGGATTCGCGGACATATTGCAACACAGATCTCTTCAGATGGAGACAGTGACACCAGCCAGTAATGTTCGTAGTATTGATAGCAGGTATTTGATGGTGCTGTTCTTGCTGGTACTGTCCTTGTGCGCGTGCCATCTTAGCATGATTTATCTGCAATCAATAGCGACTTTAAATGTGAACGGTTGTCGCAATCTTGTGACACAGAGACTGCTCAACACCTTCCTCGGAGTGAATAATGTTGATATCTGTTTTCTGCAAGAAGTAAACACTTATAATTTGGATACTCTTTATGGTTATAACTATAAAGTCAATCTGGGATCAGACGGAAGGGGCACGGCCATTGCCTATCGGGAAGGTCTTCAATTACAGAACTTTCAAATGGACCCCTCGGGGAGGATCATCTCTGCGACCTTAGATGATATTGCGTTAGTCAATATATACGCTCCTGCAGGTACCCAACATCGACAGGAACGAGAGCGGTTGTTTCAGAATGATTTAATTCCACATTTACAGCATGCTAAGGAATGCTTCCTCGCAGGTGATTTTAATTGTACGCTGCATGCTAAGGACCAAAAAGGTGCGCCCAACTTCAGCACTATGTTACATCAACTAGTGACGAAGCTCCAGCTTCAGGATGCCTGGGAAATAAAGTATGGCGCTGCTGTAACATTTACCTTTCTTCGTCACAACTGTGCATCTCGATTAGATCGTATATATGTTTCTCCAGGGATATCTACTGCTGTACACCGCATTTGCGTTATTCCGTTGGCGTTTAGCGACCATCATGCCGTCATCTGTCAACTCCAGGTTCAGCAACTCAGCATTCGGAAGGCCGGCCGAGGTTACTGGAAGATTAATAACGCCATTTTAGAGGATACCGAAGTCCTGGAGCACTTTAAAGTTAAATGGAACCAGCTACAAACCTCCTTCAGAACCGCACCCCGGAAGAGTGTTTGGTGGACTGAAATTGCAAAACCGGCGATCCGCTCGTTTTTTAAATACTGGAGTATTTTGCGGGCACGGGCGAAAAAGGAATTGCTGCTTTTTTATAACGAGGCCATGGGGGACCTGTGTGCGAAGCAACGAGAGGGCTGTGATGTGGCGGCAGCGATCAAACGACTGAAAGAGATTATTAAGATGAAACAATTACAGCACCTAGATGGCCATAAAGTCCGAGCTAAGGCCCGGCACATACACGATGAGGAACGGCATTCATTTTATTATTTTGTTAAAGAAAGGAAGGAGGGGCGTGCAAAATATCCAGAAGTCCTTCAGAATGTTGTCACTGGAGCCCCATGCTCTGGCACCAGAGCCATTCTTCAACTTATCGCGGATCATTTCCAAGCTTTGTTTCACAAGGAACCAGCACAAGACACATCGCATATGTATGCTGATCGTCAGCTATTTAAAACTGACGTCTCGCAAGACACCTCAGAGATGCTAACCAGCCCTATCACCGAACGTGAAGTGTTAGATGTTCTTCTCCAGGCGAGTCAACACACGTCTCCGGGTCCTGATGGACTGTCCTATGAATTTTATAGGACGTGTTGGCCAATCATAAAGCACGCAATCATGCTAATCTTTGTGGAATTGTGGGATACAGCTTCTTTTCCCGACACATTTGCGGATGGAATTATAGTATTACACCCAAAGGCAGCTCGGGCAACCACAATGAATGATTATCGTCCAATAACATTGCTCAATGCGGACTATAAAGTATTCGCTAAAGTATTAGCTAACAGACTGAAAGGTGCTTATGCTGAAATATTAAATTACAATCAGGCGGCAATGTCACAGAAAAATATCATTGCAACGTTAGTGAAACTTCGGGATGTACTATTGCAGCTCCGAAGGGAACATCAAGTAGCAGCTTTGATCAGTCTCGATTTCCAAAAAGCTTTCGATAGAGTGCACCATCAATATTTATGGAAATGCTTGGAAGCAGCACATTTTCCTGTGCCGACGGTTCAACTGATTCAAGGTCTCTACAGAACAGCGAAGTCTCGGGTGTTGTGGAACGGATGGCTCTCCATCCCGATTCAAATCAGCCGGTCAGTGCGTCAGGGGTGCCCTTTATCTATGGGACTGTTTTGCCTGTCATTAAATCCTTTACTCCAGATTCTTCAAGACACCCTACGAGGAGTTACTGTGTATAATGAGCGCTTCACTGTCACCGCCTAGGCTGACGATGTGACAATTGCGGCTGTTGATAACCTAGATATGGCAGCATTACAGCATGGCCTGGAGGTGTATAAGGGATTGTCAGGTGCAGCGTTAAATGTGGCCAAATCGGAGATATTGGTAGTCGGAAACTGGCCGGAGCCGCTTAATCAGTTGGGCATGAAACTTGTTTCCACTACACGCATCCTGGGTGTCTCCTTCATGGAAAATGTGAACGACACCATTAGTCTTAACTGGGGGGATAAAATCAACCACCTACGATATTCCTTATCCATTGAGCGGACTCGAAATTTGAATTAGCTGCAGCGCATCTGGTATATTCATACCTATGGTCTCAGTCAAATTTGGTATTTAGCACAGCTTCTGCCGATTACAAAATATGACGCACATAGAATTGAACAACTTATCGGTTATTTCTTATGGACTGGTAAAGCATACAGGGTGAACAGACCTCAACTACGCTTGCCACGTTCCCATGGTGGATGTGGATTAGTGGACGTCACAAAGAAATGTTTGGCATTATTGGGGAAAACTGCCATCCGATCACTCAGTGGTAATGGTTCAGCAATCGATAGAGCGTTCTGGGAGGAGCAATTGCAAGATCCTTATACGGTACGTTCTGACTTTAAACCTATCGTCACACATTTGAAGCGCCTTCTGGACACATGCACGGAGATCACAGCATTTGAGCAAACCCGGAACCACTACCGTCTGTTGACTGCCGCTCCGCTTGCTCCTAGGATTGAAGAGATACATGCTCGGAGATGGAACATTATTTGGCAGAATGTCTACTGTAAACATATTTCAACTGATTGGCAAGAGACGGCGTATGAAGTGTTAAATGAGACCATACCTACAGCAGAAAAACTCTGGCGACATGGGCGAGTACAATCTAACCTCTGTGCACTCTGCTCCAACGTTGATACTTTGGAGCATCGCCTTATATCGTGTCGGCAGGTTGCTGGCATTTGGTTGGTGCTTAATAGCTATCTAACCAAATGGTGCCAGCCAGAGACCCCGCCGTGCCTGGAGAAACTCTGGCGCCTGGAATTGCATTTCTCGAATACCTACCTTCAACGTAGTGTGATTTGGTTGGTAGCGGGAACACTCCATTGGATTTTGAAACAGAATAGCGACACTGTGGCAAAGAGGGAAGACTGGTTTGGCTTCCTGAGACAAGAACGATGGAAAGTGATGAAGTCCGGATTTATCGGCGATATGCAGCCATTTATCACCATGTTTGAGGTTACCACCTAATATTGTTAGTCCCTCGGTGGACTATCACCTCCACACTAAGAAGCACTGACAATGTTGTTAGGTTCAGCTTCCCGCTTCTGTGATTAAAAAAGAAACTATTATGGTCAACTAGCATTAAAAAAAACTTTGCCAGAATTGAAAAAAGAAATGTAACTATTCGGGCTCAGGATTCATTAACCCGATATTAATTATGTTTATTTTTTGTGGTTTAGTTTTAGAAGATGATGGTTTATTTACACTGATTTGTAGTTATTTAAAACGAGTGTTAGTAGAATTATGTTTTTGTGGGCATAGATTGCCCCATAATTAAAAGGAAAAAAAAAAAAAAGTTAACTTTTTGTCCATTACAGCTAACGATCTATACAAAAGTCATTCAGAATGAAGAAGTCTTCAGAGATTATTCACAGATAATTCATTATATACATTGTCATGAAAAGACTTTAAATATGTGGTTTTTTAATTAAATCGTTAGATTTTATTTTCGAAAAATATTCTATGTAAAGGAATATTCGTGTCAAATCTTGGGAAGATACTGAACTTAAATACAAAGGTTTTAATTTATCCGACTTTTCGTTTTTGAGTTTGCATACACCCACCCACCCACATACACACACACGCACGCACACTCTTACTGATCTGTTTTACTTTCTCTATACGCACTATGTAAAAAGTATGTAAAGAAGGTATCGTATTGTACCCAAAATTCGATACCAAGATTTCACCGGAAATATATGTCTCAAAACATATATTTCCGGTGAAATCTGAATTAAAAAAAAAACTTTTTTAGAAAAATGTCCGAATGTCTGTCTGTCTGTGTGTATATATGTGTGTGTTTGTGTGACTGTGGGCAGCATAGCTCAAAAACGAAAAGTCCGTTGAATACCAAATTGGTATTTAAGTTTGGTATCTTCCGAGGATGCGACACGAAGAGTTTCAAAAAAATCTCCCCACACCCAACCACCCTTTACGTGGAACTTTTTTCGAAAGTTTTTATTTTCTCAAAAATGGCTCTAACGATTTTGATTAAAATATCACATATTAAAGATATTCACCTGATAAATAAAATATTTATCTTGAATTTTCTGGGAATATCCTCTGAAGACTACTTTATTCTGGATGAATTTTGCGGAATTTTGTAGAACTGCTAAACCGTAAGGGATGGAGAATAACTTACTGCACAGAAAATGTAGAGCACATTAAGACACAGAATTTATGTTATGTACATTTTTTTCGTGGAGTGGATCGTTTTTCAGATATTCCTTGTTTTTGGTTTCAGCTTTGAGAAACTTACACTTTTCTCATACAGGAATTTGTCAACTCGTGTCCATACAAACAAAGGAACTTTAGTCACATTGCTACCAGCTTTTGACTGTCATTTTAACCTATGGGAGTCCCTAATTTCACTTCTATTTAGACAAGTAATAATACTATTTCTGCTAATTTTTTGTCGATTAGCATGAAATAAATAGAAGCATAAGCTTTTTAACAATAATTTATTGCAGAGATGTAGAGAAAGTCATGTGAATGGAACACATCAGATTTTTTACAAATGTTTTTCTTGGATTCAGGGTGAAACCTAAGTATAGAATTTTTGGATCGAATACAATACCTTCTATATCTATTATGAACAGGTGCTAGAGAAAGTAAAATATAATACAATAGTAATTCTAAACTTTAGATGTGCAGTTATAATGGATAAACATACCCAAGTACAATTAAAGTTGTGGCATTGTTAGAAGTTAGCATTCAGAAAATCGATTGAAAATAATCTTAGCGTTCAGAATTCCACGGTTCATTATTCAGTAATGATTATACAACTTTTTCGATGCCTATTTGAAATAGCCCTAGCGCCAGGAGGCTCTATCAGACGTTGGCAACAGAAATTCCAGAGGGCGGGGCGCTCCTATAATCACAAAAGCGTGGGCAACGGTCCATTGTTGTTTGAATAAACAGTTGGGGTAGCTGAACAAGTCTACTAAAACACTAGGAAATACAACATTGGGGTAACTATAGAGGCATACAGCAATTCCAGTAAGCTATACACCGTATAGTTTTATTTCAATATCAGATATTTTACTCGTAAACGCGGATCATATAATGAGTTAATTCAGCTTACAGTAGTTTTGCAAGTTCGCATTCTGGATGCCTCGGATTCAATTTATTTCGGCAGCCCTCTCTGTCTTTAACTTTTCGTGTTTTTTCCTGGTTGTTAAGCAAATGATAGTGTGATTTTTCTTCTTTTATTACTTAGTTGCAGGTTTTGTAGTGTGAGGCGGTAACCAGAGATCGGCAGTTTTTTTTATTATTATTATTGGCAGTTTGATATTATCCATACAAACACACAAAAAAAAATACAGATAACGATTGATTCAATTGAATATAGATTTACAAGGAACACTTACATGTTGTTTTCAAACATTTTTCAGTGCATTAAGACATTTATATTTAAACATTAATATTTACATTGTTTAAAAATGTTGTCATCGCAGTGTATATAAATGCATATTTTGAGTCCCAAGTAATTGCATATAAGATGAGTGCCCAACCTTAATGTGATCCTGAAATTGCTGTATTGCTTGTTCATAATTTCTTGCATGCAAATAATATGGGATCACAATCCTGGGCCCGTCTATCTGTAAACGAAGAAAGGAGAATATTTGGTCACCAGAGGGACTAGTAGTATATCCTGTCAATGCGGTTCTTAAAGCTAGAAAATGCTAGGGACTTCTGGGGTATGTGTGGTCCACTGCCTGCTGCCTGTAGCCTCCAGTGGTTTCTTCTGGTAAGTGGTAGTAGCCACCATTGCTCTCTTTGGATGTCGCTATACTAAGTAGGGCACTTATGATTCAGGAATCACAAGTGGATCTTGACCTTCCCGCATGACAGAGAATGTCGTTGAAGAAGCTCTATGTACATGACAGGTATATGCCAATATTTAATGTAATCTATTAGCAATGAGTATTGGGCCCGGCAAAGTTCCAAATGGAAACCGTCAAGGCAGATTATAAGTATGTACATAAATATTTTACCTTCCTTGCTATCGATTACTCTTAACAAGTGGGATATACGCACTGGGGTAAATAAATAAATAAAGTTCACCAACAAGAAAGAAATCAAAATTAGTAAATATGTGTGATGCAACTTTTGTGTTGCAAGGATAGTTTCAAGAGGGATTTTTTCCCTCTTTCCAATCCCTCCAAAATAAAAATCATAAGGAATATAAAAGAATAAGTTATTTGTTTGGAAATTATTTTGACCATTTTGCAGTTGCAACCGGTGAGTAAATTTATTTGGGGGCTTGCATATACTAATGATGGATGATCAACTACGCTTTCGATATGGATTATATTTACACTGCTGGTGCCGGAATTCTGATGAAATAACTGGTTTCTCAAGATAACCATCTAGTCAGGAGGCTGGACTGTTGCATTAAACTGCCAACACAATTCACATAAAATTGCACATTTAAATAAAAATAATCGCTAGTCGGTTGCGTTGTCTGCCAGGCTGACCGTACATCTGATTGAATTAATTTGCAGCCGACTGCATTGTTGCGTTCGGGCGGATCAGTTGGCTGCTTTATATTGTTCTTGTTCTTGATATGTTACCTGCCAAGAGCATACTCATCACTTAAATCATAATTAAAAATTCCGGTTATGTTGTATTTAATCTACCGACTTTCTACCCCATAAGCGAATTTCCAGAAGTTAACTACATTGACGTATCACACAGAAAAAGACGTAGAGAAAAATATAAATTCAATGTATAGTGGCTGTCACCAGTGTTAACTTGAGGTCCCATGTTTGATTTTTGGTGAGGGCGTGTAGAATTATCTACTTTCAGGAAACGTTCTATTGCTTCCTAGATCTGAGTGTTGTGTCTATTATAAAGAAACCCTTATATTCTGTTTTAAAATTCGTATATCCATAGATAACACCAAAATACCGTAGATTTAAGGTTAAATCCGTGGAATTGGAAACAGAGAATGAACGATATATAGATACGTTAATAAAACCTTGCCGTCAATATCCAGGATTAAGTATAAATCTTTAAGATAAATTCGGCGCAGGCAAAGTAAAGTAAATAAGAGATAGCAGTTGGTTTATTTGTTGTTGTGAAACACGGCATATAATGAAACTGTGAAGGAGACAGTAAACCTGCTGAAATATGTTTTGAAGTGGTCGATTTCAACAAAAGCGACAATTTTCGCGTTATTCTGGTTTCTGTATACTCAGATATACGCCTTTATTGCAGCACATAACAGCAGTTTCATCAAGAGGCTGCAAATTCAAGTTAAGAATTCGTATATATATATATTTTTTTTTGAACCAGTAATTTGATTTAACGATGTCCGGTTAGTGTCCTTTCCTCTGCATCCGATAAATCAAACTGCGTTTGATGCTCTGTAGTTTGGAAACTACTCAAATGAATAAAATTATGTCTTAGGCTTTGAAATTTAAACATATCACATAAGAAATAATGGACGCCCTAAATTGCACGGACACCCACAATGGATTTTAAAACAAATTATATAAATGTATAGGCTGTGGAAAGGAGAGGAGGAGGTACAAATTAAAGTTCGTTTATGGTTTACTGAGTCAGAAAATATGTTTACAATGAAAAAAATGCGTTTGTGATCTATCAAGTACAGTAAAGCATTTACTAGGATTGGCGGTGCATGAGAAGTATAATAATGGAGAGTTACTGTTGACGTAAATAAATAAAATAACAGTAATAGGGGAATGGCGCCAAATATGGCCTTGTTACAATTTGATTCCATGTTAACTCACATCCACCGGATGAAATATTTTACAAATTGATAAATTTATATATTGACTCTTGAGGGAAAGCACATGGAAAATTGGTTGAATAACTCAGTTAATATTACGTTAAAATATTCAGTAAATTAGCTTTATTGAGATCAAACGTTTCAAATAAGTTTTTTGTTTGTTTTGTTTTTTTAAAGTTGTTAGTTATTCCGGTAACGCCAAAGTAGATCACAGGGTATCGTTATATGTTTCCATGATTGGATTTGAATTTCTAGTTTGCAAGTTCGCCGCTATGCACTATGGTAACGAGCAATTAGCTGGTCACTCACAGATGGCACTGCAAGAAGAAATCACGACATGCGGTCGCGAAATGCGGAATTTTATCCAGGAATTTTATTCTTTCAAGTTATGGAGCTCTATTACTTGCAAATAAACATTACACAGGACCACCAGTTTTATTTCCGTTCCATAGGAAGCCTTGTTATGAATTTTTACGTCCGAAAAAATTCATCACCCTCCGCCAGGTTTGAACTTGCAATCTTGCAATCCACTATACCACGGAGATAGATCGTTTTCAAATAAGGCAGGCTCAAATTATTTTACTTGAAGTACAGAGCAAAGGTGTCGTCTGAATAATTAAGTACGATTTTTTTTATCAAAATTAAGCAATGACATACTTTTCTTTTTCTTTCCTTTTTATTTTAAGTGGCAGAACTGCTAGGTCTTATAGTGACCATATAAAAAGCTTTTGTACACCAGTGTACAATGAAAAATTAGGTCATTTATAGTAAGTACATATTGAAATATACAGTAAATATTGTTGATATACTATAGTTTTCAAATAGAAATAGTATTACTATATTAACAAGTATTATATATAGCATTACAAAAAGCAGTAACAACTGAAAGTAAATGATGCATAACATGATAATAATTATAATTCTGAGTTAAATTCAATTATATAGATTGATTTCTATAAGCTATATTAATACATGATCTAGACTATTTGTGTCTGTTAAGTAATAAAGCAAATTTTGTTTGGCCACATTCTGTATATTAAAATGATCAAGCTTATCTTACATTTTTATACTAACACAAAGTACGTACATGACAACTCTCGCACTTACATCTTTAATTTTGTCATGTTTACGGAAGTACCCTTGGCATCAGAGGGCTATCTAAATACGCTATCTCTCGAAGTATGTAGTTCCGATAAGAACCACAAATATGATCATAAAGGGGTTTATACATTGTAAACAATACATGGCGTCATGAACGACAAATTATTGATTTACCAATTGTTAGTGTAAGCTAAAACAGATCCACGCGTAGTTGTATCGCATTTGTTCTGGTAAATACTGAAAAGGAAAGGATCAAGAAACATGCCATAGCTGCTTCATAAGTTAACTGTCTACAGGACCTTATTTGGCTCAGATATGTTACATAATAACAATAATAATAATAAGAAGAAGAAGAAGAAGAAGAAGAAGAAGAAAAAAAAAAGAAGAAGAAGAACAATAAGAGAGTACCAGTGTGGAAGAAATAGAAAGCAACCATTATGCATTAGCGAGTGAAGTAATTATTATTTCATTGTACGAACATACTTTGTAATTATGATCTGGTTTTGTCTTACATAAGAACTAAAGGTCCCGTGTTTGATCGTCTAGGACGGGGATTTTTTTAACGAGAATTTTTACCTACTCTCCACAGAGTCTGGAACTATGCATATAGTAGTCAAGATAAGAGCGTTTCATCACAAATGATTATAACCTAACAAATAAATTATTTTCTAGCTGTCAACGATTTGGTATTCCTATTCAATATATAAACAATTAAGTAATAGAAATTCAACTAGTTAATTAAAGATTTCAACAAACATCAGAACAACAGCGATACTACTACTACTACTACTACTACTACTACTACTACTACTACTACTACTACTACTACTAATAATAATAATAATAATAATAATAATAATAACAATACTACTACTACTACTACTACTACTACTAATAATAATAATAATAATAATAATAATAACATAATGGTTTTCTGTACACCAGAACCTCTTGTTCTGTGAATATACACAATCACATAAATGAAATTACATTTTATCAGTGAAAGTCATTAAATGTGGATCAACATTACTTACATGGACATTCTGTAAAATACAATTACAGAAATGTGCTCAATGTTCTTTGCCACGAGGGCTCAATTCTTGGCTATAACAACTTACGCTTCCAACGTTAAAAGTTAGTAGCCGTATGGGCTTGTGCTACACATATAACAATTTATTAGAAGAATGCTCTAGTGATGCGCCAATAATATTAACTTATCTTGTTTTTCTTGCTTTTACAAATGTTAGAGTTCAGTGAATCTGTTTCTATACTTGTTTTCATTGATAAGTTTCTTAACTATGGCAATATTTGTAGGTCAAATGTCAGAATACCTGTCTATATCTTGCATAAACATTGATCACCATCTCTTTTCGTAGTGTTTAACGCTCGCTTTAACTACTTATGGCACCGCAGGTGGTGACACTGATGATACATGAATGAAGATAGAGCACCGGTGGCGGGGGAAACCGGAGAACCCGGAGAAAATCCGCCCCAGCACCGCTTTGTCCACCACAAATCTCACATGCGGTCGCTTGGGATCGAACCCGAACCCGGGCCGTCTAGCCACTCGGCCACGGCGTGGCCGTTTGATCACCATGAATATGTTTAGTAAATATCGATATTGTAGAGTAAATATTTCAAACCCATCTCAATTATGTAAATGATTTAATGCACCCACATCACAGCTATTTTATATTAATATCCGTGTTTATTAAGCTAGATTTCGCAATATAAACATAAAATTTATTGTACTTGAGGTACATTTACAATTATTTAGAAAATTGTTTCTAAACTATTTTACTTAACCTAATGTATATAGGTGCGAGTTCCATTTAGATACAACAGCATGGCTCCCTGGCTGTTAATGAGTATTGTCCTTTGGTTTGTGCTACCTATTCCATCCCAAACACTGTGCTTTCCCTCCTGTTTTCTATATCTCTTTCTGTTTTCTTATTCACTTTTCTTTTATCTTTCCCAAATATTGTCCTATTTCCTTAGTTCTTCACGACATTCAACATTCTTACCGCTTTACACTTAGTTAAATAAGACAATATTGTCTTTCTCCTGTCATAAAACACAACATTTTAGTTCATTGCCCCTCACCTCTTTAAAAATTACTGCTACTTTCTCATCCACGTGAATCTTTCCCTCTCTTGTTGATTTTATACCTTACCCCTCTTCTGACCATTTTTCTTTATTTTTCTGTATAATCTAGTTCACCCAAAATCTTCTGTTTATCTAGGTCTTCTATCTTATTTCTCATCTTTTTCATTTTCCTCTCTCTTCCTCCATATGTCTCCCATCCATATTTTCATCAAGATTTCCTATGGCTGCTCCCACCAACTCTTCTTACCCTTAATTATCTTAAGCTGCTTCATACACATTTTATGCAGATTCTCATCTTTGCTCTTTATATACCTCTTTATATTTCAATGCCCTTTTTGGGATCTCTGTACTTCTTCCTGATTTTACTAATTCTACTATTGCTGTTCCTTTTGGTGCTGTTCTGCTTAGCCCCAAAATCTCTTAAAACACGCCTTCTAACACTTCTAGTTGTACGAAGCAACGGCCGGTAACATGTATACTACAATGAGTTTGCTTTGTGGTTGGGCCACAGTTCGTACTTATGCGTAGTTAGCTTTACTGCTGTTGCTTCGTTAATTTTCTGCTGCACATTAGAAGTGAATAACCTGTTCAAGGCTACTTTTATCAACTATGTTACAACTGCATCAGTTGCTACCTTCTGTAGCTGCTATAAAACTAGAGCTTGCGCATTAAAGATGAAAATATTTAGGATATTTTTGTTTTGTGTGATCGCGTAAGAGTTGTTTTTCCCCTAATATAGCTACAGAAAAATCAACGCTTTAGCAAAAGATTTTTTGATGATGGGTATACGAAAACCAAACCATGTACTCTTGGACCACTAGCAGTTCTGAGATAAGAGAGGGGCCGTGCTGATCGTAGTCGATGGGTGTAAATGAGACACTCATAATTGCACACTGCTGCGATATATGTAGTATTTGGCTACAGTCGGATGAACATGACAGAAATGAAATGAATTTATGATATAAAGTAGCTACAAATAGGTAGTTTAATTTTATTGTTAAATGCCAGTAAAATATGAAATAACAAATCACGGTTAAGTTTAAACATGGCCATAGGGTTAATACAGCAAAGAATGGGCAATGCGCCTCAAATTGTTCCCTTATATTGCGTTAACCTATCGTGCTTTTGTTTCCCTCACCTTTTTTATTTCTCTTTGTTGGCTTTTTATTCCTCTCTCTTCTCTCATTAAAACATTTGACTATCGCTTTGGCCTAGAGCATACCTATGTTTCCTTTCTACTTACAAGGAAGCAAATAATAATCGATATAAATATCTGCTAATGTTTATCTCGATTTGCATGATATAGATTATTCTTTTGTAAGAGTAGTTTGTATATGGAACAGCTAGAGAAAATTATGTGAATGGAACGATCAGATTTTTGGCTTATACACTACTGTTTCTGAACACCTGATAACTTTAGCTGTTTGATTTATTCCTTTACAAACACTCATTTTACTTGAATAGTCTAACTCATTCATTATTTTGCGTTTCTTTATGGTTTACTAATATCTTGTCTCTTACAACCATCTATAGCTTCATAAGTATAAATTATGTAAAATACAGAACAAGTAACCTACATAGACAACTCACAGTTTTCACGCTATGAACACTTCCTTAAAAATGTATGTTAAGCGTTACCAAAATCACACTATCTGTTTCCTGCTACGCGCCATGAGTTGAATAGAGGATGTTATTTACCATAGATAATGAATACAAGAAGTTCAAGGATTGTGACTTATTTTAAACTTTCCCCAACCCTAGTCAACATTTTCTCTTGCTTGTTGGCCTTTGCAATGCAATAACAAAAACTTTCCCCGTTGCTTGGCTTTTATACTGCATAGGTACAGAATTGTCGAAAATACTTTGTTTTAAAGCACCATAACGCTCATCTCATTAAAAATGAAGAGTTCAAACTAGGCAGATATCAACACTCAGGGTATTCTAGTGTGCCATTTCTGTCAGATACACACGTGATTTTGAATGGGTTGAAACGATCAGGCGCGGTATACTTTAGTAATGGTGACTCGCTGACTTGTGTTGGGGAACGTCCGTTGTGTGAATTTCAGTAAAAGTGAGATGCGGTAGCTTTGGTCCGTGTGTATGTAACAGATTAAAATCTTAACGTTGTTCATTATTAGTATATATATGTACATACATACATATATGTATATTACGTTTACATTTGTAATTGTTCTTAGAGTTTATTCTTGGTAGATTGGTTTTTAAGGGTGTTATATTTATCACATTGGGGACTCATGGAGAACATTCCATTCTGTTAAGTACAGGTGTAGTTTCGCATCAAACTGCATTAATACATTTGTAAAGGGCTTGTATTATAATTTTCATCCTTTTGGAAGCCATATTCAAGTCGGAGTTCAAGTTGGGTAGTACGTTATGTAACTTGGCTGGATATTTATCCTGGGAAAGGAAATTCCCCCACTCAAACTACCCTTTACATGGAAATGTTTTGAAAATTTTGTTTTTCTTAAAAATGTTTCTAACGAATTTTATTAAAATACAGAATATTAAAGATACTTACAACGTTATTTACATTAAAGGTTTTTACAGAGATAAAATGTATTTCTTACATTTTCTGGGAATAGCTTCTGAAGAGCTGTTAATTCTGGATGAATTTTACTGAATTTTGCATAACTGGTAAACCGTAAGAGATACACAAAAACTTACTACACAATAATTGTATATGTCGTTAAAACACACAATTTATGTCATAATGCATTTTTGTTGCAGAGTTCACCATTTTGCGAGATATTCGTTGTTATTGGTTTCTTCTTCTCAAACGAGGTCACCTTTCCTTACGTCTCTCTTTTGATTTTCTGGAAATGCAAAGCGAACCGAACTTCAATTGTTCACATATCAATAGATTTGTAAATAAGTTGAGTATCACGTTAGCCTGGTACATTCCCACATTTCGTTTCTGCTTATAAGGAACTAATTAGTAAGACTAATTGTGTAATGTTTATTTCGTTTTGCACGGTGTATATAGAAGAATGCTTTTTTGTAGGAATAGTTTGTTTGTAGAACAGACAGAGAAAGTCATGTGACTGGAACACATAAGATTTTTCTCATATGGGAATTCTTCATGCAAAGAAGTGAATTTAAGTCACATAGCAACCAATTGATTTATTCATTCTGGATTATTTTATAAGCAATGCCCAGAATTTGTGGTGCCAACCATAGATTTATAGCTTTTGTAGTTTAATGTACTGCATTTAATTTTATAAGATTTAACTATCGCTTTAGCCTTTCCCTTCTGCTTACAAGGAAGCAATTAATAAGAACATTTCTGTTAATGTTTATCTCTATTAGCACGAAGTGGAAAAAACAATAAGCTTTTTAACAATAATTCGTTGCAGAGATGTGGAGAGAGTCATGTATATGGAACAGACTGGTTTTTTTCTAGTTGTCAAAGAGCAAGCACATGACACCATGAAATTAGGTATTGGAACTCACACAATACGGCAAGAGTTATTTAAGCGTAACAAAAACTCAAAATCATCAAGCGTGCAGTATGTGTGTCTATTCCATTGGTAGTTTAGATATATTGAATCAGAACACGTATGCAATAATCGAGATGCATGAAACAGGGGTCAGGCTTTCTAGGCAATGTTTTTTTGTTGTTTTTTTTTCGGCACCCAATATGTTAATGATGGTTTGAGGCAAGGTCGCGTGAAATACAATAAAGCTAGCTTGTGACAGTCCGCTAATTACACATGCCGCGAGTTTGAAGCAGGCACTGAAGCGAGGAGCAGTTCATGTTTTCAATCATTCCATAATGTGAATACTCGAAACAGGGGGGTTTAAAAACAAACAAGGAAAAAATAATACATCGGATTAATAATGCTAAAAACGGAATGCAGATGAGTACCTTGTACATAGGTAATGCGAGGGAGTGGGCAAAAACGGTGGGAGTAGCTGCATGAATATTAACAGGAGCTGGGAGAGGGAAATTGATTCACGCCGTGGGCGACAGATGTTTCCGTCAATGCAGATATGTCGCTCTCTAAGTTGTTCTGAATATTGAAAACCGGCGTTTAAATTACGAGGTGAAAGGGATAACATCGGCCGCTTTGATCTGAATTGTAAATTTTGGGGCTCACATAACCATGTCACTGAACTCTGTTGCCTACTTCCCAGCATCCCCCATAATTCAAATTTCTCCGCTCGCTTTTGTTTTGTTTACTCTGTTAGTCAATAACAGATGGCGTTCTTCTGAGTGAGATTTCGTGCTTTAAATCAAGTATCTTTTTGTTACACTGATTAGCCGCTTTGTGGCAGAAAATGGATTTTCCCTGCATTTTTGCTTTGCTGTAAACATTAATACAACAAAAACATAGATTTTACTTAGATGTATTAGTATTACTCAACATTTTATGAGACTTTCTCTAGCAAAAATTCCACACCGAAGATCACATAAAATACACGTTCTGAGACGTGCATTTTTAGAAACATGTCCGCGTGTCAGTTTGTGTGTGTATGTGTGTGTGTGTGTGTCTATGGGCAGTATAGATGATAAACAAAAAGTCGGTTGAATACCGAAATGGGTATTTAAATTCATTATCTTCTAAGAGTTCAACACGAAAATTTTCAAGGAAATCCCCCAATCGTCACTACGCTTTACGGTAAACTTTTTCAAAAGCTTTTTATTTAAAAAAAATGGTTATAACAATTTTGATTAAAACGCAATATGTTTAGGATATTTTCACGACAAACGAAATATATAAGTTGATTTTCTGGGAACAGACTCTCAAGATCTCTTCAATGTGGATGACCTTTATTGTAAACCATAAGGGATAGACTACGAAAAAAGCAAATCTCATTAAAAGGCACAATTTATGTCATATACTTTTTTTGTTGTTATAGATTTAACTGCTTCCGAGGTATTCCCTGTCATTGGTTTTAATTTTAAACTATTTAAAATTTTCTCAAGCGGGAAGGCAACCTTCATTTCATCTCTTTTGTTTTATTCCCGGGAATAAAAAAATTCAAATTTCAGATTTTTCAAATTGCGAGATAGCTTTTGAAGATTTGACTATCATTTTAGTCTGGTGTATTCCTTTCTACTTACAAAGAAGCAATAATAAGACCAATTTTGCTAATATTCATCTCTGTTAGTATGACGTAGATAATAATATATAAATAATATATATTCGTGCAGTTGGCCATTTTCGAGATATTCCTTTTTATTGTTTTCAGTTTTAAAATACTTAAACTTTTTTCATATGAGAACTATGAATTGCTGGCCACGCAAAGAAAAGGATTACTATCCCATAGTAATCATGCTTAAAAACATTTTACTGTCGGGTTAGCCTATTGTATTCCCTTATTTTCCTTCTCCTTATAAGGAACTAATTAATTTAGGTAGTTTCTGCTAATGTTTATCTCGATTAGCATGAAGTAGAAGAATACGCTTATCAGCAATTATTTGTTACAGAGATGTAGTCATCGAATGGAACACGTCAGTTTTTTTTTTTTTTTTTTTTTTTTTCATATAGCGACACGCTTTTAAGATTAATGATTAACGATTTAGCCATATTTCCCTTCTGCTTACAAGAATTAAGTAGTAAAACAATTTCTCGATTAACATGTTGCAGATGAAACAATCTCTTTTGTTAGAATAATTTGTTTGCAGAACGGGTAGAGAAAGTCGTGTGATGGAACATAGCAGACTTTTACTTTCTCTACACGTACACAAACATGGAAGCTAGATAAAGTATTCTATTGCATCCAAAACTTCGATGTCGAGATTTCACAGAAAATATATTTTTGAAGTCCTCTGGGTCCAGGTAAAGCATTTGTACAAAAAAGCTCCGTGTGTGTATATATTTGTGTGTGCCTGGGTCTGTGAACACGATAACTAAAAAGCGAAAAGTCGATAAAATAAAATACTTGGTATTTAAGTTTATAATCTTCCAAGGATGCCACATAATTAGTAAACCGTAACAAATAGACAAAAGCTTACTACATAAATAATGTATAACTTGTTAAAACACACAATTTATGTCATATACACTTTTGTTGTAGGGTTCACCGTTTCCAAGATATTCCTCTTATTGATTTCAAGTTTAAACTGCGCAACGTTTCTCAAACGGGGTGACCTTTTCTTTTAGCTCGCTTTTGTTTACTGCTGGCGTTGAATGCGAACCGAATTTCAATTGTTCACATAGGACCAGCTTTTAACAGATATAACTATCGCTTTAGTCATGTTTTCTTTTGCTTACAAGGAATCAAGCAGCAAGACCATTTCTGCTAATGCTTATCTCGATTAGCATATACTTTTTAAGTATAATTTGTTTACAGAACGGTAAAGTCATGTGAATGGAACACATAAATATGTGTGCGCGTGTGTGAATACGCATCACCGTTAAACACCAAGGTTGATATTAAAATTTAATATCTTCCAAAAATGCGACCTGAAGATTTTCAAGAAAATTCCCCCACCCCAAATTACCCTTTGCATGGACATTTTTTTAAAATGTTGTTCTTCAAAACATGGTTCTAACGATTTTGATGAAAGTTCCGTATATTAAAAACATTTACATAATAAATGAAATGTGTATCTTGAATTTTCTGGAAATAGCCTCTAAACATCCCCTTCGTTCTGGATGGATTTTGCATAACTGATACACAGAAATACACAAAAATTACATATAATTGACCGTTTCCGAAATATTCCTTGTTATAGTTTTCAATTATTGCAAACAACGCAACATTTCTCAAGCAGGACCTTTTGTTTCATCTCGTTCACATAACGGCCAGTTTTTAAAACATTTGACTATCTATTTGTCTAGGGTTTTCCTTTGTTTTCCTTCAGTTTAGAAGGAAGTAAACAATAAAGCTAACAATGTGCTTTGTCTCAATTAGCACGATGTATGTGAAATAAATAATATTTTATAAGATAGTTTCTTGGCAAAACAAGAAAGTCAGTTTAATGGAACATATCAGATTTGTACTTATTTATTTCTTTTTTCATACACCTGATCCTAACGTTGCATTTCATCACAAAAGAAGCTGATGTGTAGTTTTCACATGCCATTCTTTACATGCTTTTCTACCATATATTATCCTTTAAGGCCTTATTATATTTGGCCACCGGGCAGTCCGCCATGACACCGGTGACGCTGCTCGTCGTTGGGCATTGAGTATTATGGAGCCTTTTGGATTAGGGCAGCTGGTGGCGTCGCCACGAATTGGCTGCTGAATGGCTGCCGTGCCCCGCAACCATGGGTGCCAGACGGCGCAGCCAGTCCTGCCACCACTCGGTTTGACCACCACTGTTAAGCACCAGCGATGAGAAAACATGAGACAGTAAGTATACGCATATGCTGCTCTTTGTACTTTTAGTGAAAAGAAGAAGGCGCCCTATGCTATTGTTAGGGGAATGTAAAGGATTGTGTTTATCTCTTTTCGATTAGTTGCTTGCAGGCGACCAAATAATTTCATTCCAAGAATTTAGGTTTATTTGCTTGTTACTAAAAGCATCAGACCTGGCATCCCAAATTGCGGGTTATTGTTCAATTGTACAAATGAAATCTTCGGTGTTCACCTTTGTGTCCATTAACTTCTGGTACTCTTTCATTGCTTCTTCCTGTTTCTTGCTTTTCTCGTTTGTCCTGTTTACATTTTCATTTCCACCCTTTCCACAGTGACAGTATGTAGTTCAATAGATGCATTGGAGTACACAATTTGCATAAATAAAAAGTTCACATAAGAGAATGCGCGGAAAACAACATACACTGCTCGGCACGCAAAATCTACCGAATTACGTAGTAACAAAGGAGTGATTTGCTGCGCCACCGGTTGTCATTAGTGACGCTACTTAAGTCTCCGGTGTCGCGACTGGCTGCGCCGCCTGGTGGCCTAGTGTAAAAGGCCTAAGATTCAGATTTGATATAAAGAAAACATTTTACATCTCTCCGCTTTAAGTTGAATTCAAATCAGCTGCGAAGAATAAAACAAAAAACAAAAAAGCAAAAACAAACAAAAAAAAATCTGACATGTATTCACATGTCTTTCTCTACCTGCATTACAAATTCATGTCTTACAAAAGATTATTCTTCTTTCTACTTCATGCTAATCGATATAGCCATTAGCAGAATGTTCTTATAACTTAGTTCCTTACAAGTAGAAAGGAACTAACGGAATATACTAGGTTAAAGCGGTAGTAATAATCTATCGTTTTTGAAATTCGTTTCTTATGGCCAGGAGTAAAACAAAAGAAATACGGACGACGTTCTGTTTGAAAAAGTACAAGTACTTTAAAATTGATACAAATAAACAATGAATATCTGGGAATCGATTGAATCTAAAAAAAAAAAAAAAAAAAAAAAAAAAAAAAAAGTGTAGGTGTCTTATAATTTGTGTGATTTGAGAATATCTCAATTTTTATGAAGTAAATTTTGATCTATCTCTTATATTTTGTGAGTTATAAAAAGTCATTCAGAATAAAAAGGTCTTCAGGGGCTATTTCCAGAAAATTTGTGATGTAAATATCTTTAATATAGCCATCGTTTATGCCATTTTTGATAAAAACATTTTCATAAATATTCCCATGTAAAGTGTAGTTAGGGAGGAGTGATTTTCTTGAGACTCTTTGTGTCGCATCCTTGGAAGATACTAAACATAAATTGCGAGATTGATATTTAACGGCCTTTTCGTTTTTGAGATTTACTGTCCACAGACATACACGGACCTTTTTATAAAAATGTGTTTTGTTCTTTTTTTACTTAGAGCACACAAAACATATTTTCAGGGACATCTTGAATATAATAATAATAATAATATATAATATAATAATATTTAATATAGCGGAAATTTACGAAGGGTGACTGGCTTAAAAGAAGGCAACTTAGGTTCATTTACATAATTTAAGACTTTGTCTAATGTTAGCTATTTATTGTCAAAGAAAAGCTCGTGCACCTTTTCTAGGAATAAAATGTTTGATAAAACCATCTGCTCTCTACTTTCTCTACCAGGTGCTATGTGTATGGTAAGTTAAAAAAAAGATTGTATTCCAACCAAATCCATAAGAATTTTTTTCTAAAAACGTTGCGCGTAGGTGTGTGTGTATGTGTGTACCTGTGTGTATGTGCGTATGTATACGTGTGTGTGAGAGAGGGAGAGAGAGGGAGAGAGAGAGAGGGAGAGAGAGAGGGACAGAGAGAGACTGTGAACAGATAACTCAAAAACGAAATGCTCATTAAATATAAAACTTGATATTTGAGTTGAGCATATTTTAAGGATGTGTCGCAAGAAATTCCGCTCATCTCTAATATTCCCAATTATATGGAAATGTTTTTAAAAAATGTTGTTTTTCTTAAAAATGGCTCTAACGATTTTAATTAAAATACCTCATGTTTAAAATGGTTTCCACGAATAACTGCTCGTCTTGAATTTTCTGGGAATAACATGTGAAGCTCTCTTTATTCTGAATGACTTTTGAATAACTGGGAAACTGTAAGAGATAGACAAAAGCTTACTACACAGAAAGTACAGATCTCGATAAAACACCATTTAATTGCTTAAAGTTTGCAATACTTAAACTTTATTCAACTGAGAAATCATTTTCGGTTTTTCTTTCTCCTGGTCAACCAAGAGAACGTCATTTCAAAACCATCAAATTATGGCCGGCTTTTAAGCCATTTATATCGCTTAAGACTAATATTGTATCTAAAAGAAATATGCAATAAAAGAAGATCTGTCAATGTTTATCTCGGTTAATATAGATAGAAAAATAAGCTTTTATTAAGAATAATTAATTAAAGATTGTATAGTCAAAGTCGTGTGAATGTACAACCTTTCCAATTCTGGGTTACGTATATTTCTTTTGTTCCTAATTGATCGCACTGATTTATATGCGCACACAAAGCTTCAGACAGAAAATGAGACATAAGTTAGTTTAATGTTATTCACAATGACATTTAGATTCTCCTGCATTAGTTGGTTAAAAATCTGATGCGTTTTCGTTCACATTACTTTTAACTTACACCACACCTCTGTAACAAATTATTTTTAAGAAGCTTATTCATTTATTGGCTACATACTAATCGAGATAAATATCAGCAGAAATTGTCTGATTATTTACTTTCTTGTAGTAGAAGGGAGATGTGGGAATTCACCAGGCTGGTTGCCATGTGGTTGATATCCGTTACTTTGCATTGCCAGAAATTGACAAATTCCGGTATGAAAAGAATTGTAAGTATTTTAAAACTGAAACCAATAACAAATAATATCTCAAATATGGTCAACTTTACGAAAAAAAAGTATAGTACATAAATTGTGTGCTTTAACGAGATCTATATTTATGGGACAGTAATTTTTTGTCTATCTCTTACGGTTTGCCAGCTATGCAAAGTCCCGAAAAATTCATCTTGAATAAAGAGGTCTTCAGAAATTATTCCCATAAAATTCAAGATACAAATTTTATTTGTCATGTAAATATCTTCAATATACGGTAATTTAACTACAATCGTTAGAGCCACTTTTGAGAAATTCTAAATTTTCGAAATATTTTCCATGTAAGGGTAGTTTGAGATAGGGTGAATTTTCTTAATTATGGTGTCTCATCCTTGAAGGACACTAAATCTAAATACCAGGTTATTAAGGTAATTTAACTAAAACTTAACTACTTTAATACAAATTTAACTAAAATCGTTAGTGATTTTTGAAAAATTCTAAATTTTCGAAATATTTTCCATGTAAGGGTAGTTTGAGATAGGGAGAATTTTCTTAATTGTGATGTCGCATCCTTGAAGGACACTAAACCTAAATTGGTATTTTACCGACTTTTTTTTTTTTGATTTGTCGCGTTCACAGACACCCACACTCACATATACACAGACCTTTTTCTAAAATATACATGTTTACAGGAGACCCTAAAACATGTATTTCCGGTGAAGTCTCATATTGAAATGTTTGGCTGGAGCATAATATCTTCTCTACCGACGTACCAAGTACGTATTCAGCTCAACTCGTTTCCTGCAACTTAAATTTAGAATACTTCACATTTCACCTTTACTGCCACTGAGTTAACGGCACTGTCCTATGATTGTACCTTAATCATATAAATGAAATGTTGGGAGACCAATACCAAATAGAATTGATATTGGTTATATATCATATTAATAAAAAGTTACACATCATATTCAATTAACGCACTTTTTTAAAATACCGCAGATTCGAAGTCGTATTTTTAGATGGAGTAAAGCAATGTAACGTACGGATAGAGAAGGCAATAAGCTTTCGCAAGGATAATTTATGCAAGCTATATAAAATAAAGTATAAGGGATAGAGAAGTTAATGTAAGTGTATCACATTAGTTGCTTACCAAACTTGGTATTTAAGTTCAACACCTTCTAAAAATGCGACAGGAAGATTTTCAAAAAATTTCTGCACCTAAAACTACCCTTTACATGGATCATTTTTTGAAAATGTTGGTTTTATCCAAATTGGATCCAACCCTTTGGGTTAAAATGCCAAATTTTTAAGACATTTTGTAATATATTACATGTATATATATATATATATATATATATATATATATATATATTGAATTTTCTGGGAATAGCCTGTAAAGTACTGCTCATTCCAGATGACTTTTGCGTAACTAGTAATCTACAAAGCATAGAGATAAACTACCTGAGTAAAGAATGCAGATCTTCTTAAAACGCACAATTTATTTCCCATACAGTTTTATTGTAGAACCATCATTTCTCTGTTATTGGTTTCAATAAAATACTTAAACATTTCTTAAGCAGGAAGTCCTCGTCCGTTTTATATCTTTTTGTTGAACTTCTGATCAAGGAAAGGGAACCGAATTTAAATAACATTCGCATACCGACAGCTTTTAAAACATGTGGCTGTCGCTTTATTCCCCTATTTTCCTTCTTCTAAAAAGGAACTAAGCAATGGGTCCATTTTTGGCAATGATTATCTTAATTAGTATGACGTGGAGAAAAGAATACTCTAAAGAATAGTTTGATTGCAGAATAATTAGAGAAAGTCATACTTTAATTTTCCCCCTTAAGATCTCATGGGTACATGGACGAATCAGTTTTCTTTCTAAAGTATGTATAAGGTATACCCATTATTTAGAAGTGATAAATTTGTTCATGAGGTTTATAAGTGGTGTAGAATACGGTTAGGCTCGCTATGTCTTAATGGTTTAGGAGTAGCAGTCTAGCGCAATCTCAAGATGGAATGCTAACTGGCACTGTTGGAGACGCACTCTAAGCCGGTATGTACAAAATTTCCTTGATAGTTCCTTAGTTTCCCCTCTCCTCCACGGAAACGGAGAGACGTGAATAATTGGTATCCAGGATGAAGCAATTCGGAGAGCAAGACTCTGCAATTACCAGGCGTTAGATTCGCTTGATGAGCACAGATGCCAGAAAAAGCGAGATGGGCCGCCTGCTAAATCTTAGTAAATTACTTATTATCCAACTCCAAGTTCAGCTCCAGACGGCTCTGTCAAATTTACTGCCAGGATCCCTTGAGATTGTAAAGGTACTGTCCGGATCCCAGCACAACAAAGAAATCTGATGGGTTCCATTTGCACGTACACTATACATAGTAACTAGAGAAGGTATTGTAAACCACCTAAAAATTCGATGAGGAGATTTTACAACAAATATATCTTTTGACGTTCCCTGAGTCCAAAAAAAGCATTTTTAGAAAAAGGTTCGTGGTGTGTGTCTTGTATGTCTGTGGACAGCATAGCTCTAAAATGATAGGTTCGTTAAATACCAAACTAGGTATTTAATTTTATTATCTCTCAAAGATGCGAAATGAAGATTTTCAAGAAAATTCACACATCTAAATTTTTTTTATTTTCTCAAAGATGAGAAAATATCGTATATTAAATATATTTGCATAACAAATAAGACATATTTTAAAATTTATGGGAATAACCTCTGAAGACCTGTTTATTCTGGATGAATTTTGCATAACGTTAAACCGTAGCATAGAAAAAAGCTTAACATCAATTGTTTCACATAGTGACCAGCTTTTAAAAACCTTAACTATCCCTTTAGCATAATATATTCTGTTATTTCTCTTCTACTTACAATGCAGCAAGTAAGAAGACCCATTCTGTTAGTGCTTATATGGATTAGCATAATGTAGATAAAGTAATAACCTTTTATAAGAAGAGTTTGTACCTGGAATTGCTAGAGAAAGTTATGTGAATGTGACACATCAGATTTTGCTACCTGTTCCACTAACAAACTGTCCTTATAAAAGAATATCACATCATTATAATCGAGTGAAACATTGACAGAATTGGCATTAGCACTCAATGTTACGGTTTCGTCCCCAGGAAAACAAGCACTCATGTCTTGCATGTCCAACCTACTCGCAGGTACTACCCAACTTGTAAACTTACTACTCTTCCTAAGTAAAATAAAGTGCACTTTGCTGTTATATTGTTCTTATTATCAATGTATGCCACTAACATCTTGTATATACTCAACTGGAGTATTGGTTCGACTTGGGTTTAAAATGGTTAGCTTTCTGTTGCTAAATTCTATGTTTTAATTAACATCAAAAGCAAGAATCAATTTCATTAAATTTTATCAATTTTTCACAACCCGGCAGAATAAAAATGGTGGGGCGGAGTTAAAAAGCTAATTACTGTAATGTGGGCATATACGGGCGAATACCATTCTAAAATAAATTTTGTAATATGGGTGCATAACGTCATCTAATGATATTAAAGAAATTGCAGTACTCCTGTTCAGAAACCGATTGAAACTTGCTATTACCGATTTTCAAAGGTATGTTAAGAGCCTTAACCCGCCTTTGTTGAACTTGCTAACATCATAAGTCATTATCTTAGAAACTATTAGTGTGAAATTTATCAGCAAATACCATTAATAGACGTCTGATCTACGTTTATACAACAATGTGGCTTGTTAAGGGGACAAGCTAATCTGAAATGGTAAAAAAAATCACATCTTTTTTTTTACGCTTAATAAAATCTATATTATTTCCAGTTTCAGAAAATATATATCTTTGGGGGATAAGACATTTTCAGGACATTTAAACATAACTGAAATTCTAGTCTTCATTATTTTAGAACTGCCATGCAATGCCTCTTTTTAGATCATTTGTATTTTTAATTAAATCTTCTTAAAACAACATTTTTCGATACTCATGTAGCTTTTTCTTAGAAAGTACGAGAGGTAGAGAGCTGGAATTTTCAGTAGTGTATAAACACAGTTTAACTTTCTAACCAAAGGCATAATTTTGTAATATATTAGTTCTATAGAGAAACAATAACATTTCAATTTTTTCACACGTTTACTTTTTTGACTTTACGAATATATTTTTCAATTTATAAATAATTTAGGTTCAGGAGATAACTGATTATACTAATAACAAGCATGCAAAAGCGTTATTCTGTGTTGCAAGTAGCATAAGAGAAACGGCTACATTCATTCACATGTTTTAGGATTTTTTTTTTTTTTTTTTTTTGCTGAATGAACTACTTTTAAGACTGGACCAAATAAGCTAACAATGCAAAGAACCTCTTGAAATAAAAGTCATGCTTTTTAGAATCACTCATAAAAATATTAGAAAAAGGTATTGAGAATTTTAAAGGCAATGGCAATTTAACTCACTTAAGGTATAATTCTGTATGTTCTTAAAGAGATTGGATAGTTTTCCTAGCTTTCATATTATACTTTTATCTTATACAGTCCAGAGAAAATAAAAGCCCCGATGCATTTGGTTCCGTGCACTGATTTTCTTTATTTAATGTTGACAGAATCCGTTTATCATTGTGTCACATACCTATTTGTTGCTTATTGGATTAATCAAAATGCGTTAGAATGGGGTGGGATACGAAAGCATTTTTACCTTAGTAGTTGGAAGATTCTCACCAGACGCTGGCATTCAAATCCTAACAGAGGTCAATTCCGCGTCAGAAGCGATGGAAAGAGGAGCATAAGAAATACATTATGTGAAGTAATTTTGCCTTGTAAACATATCTGCCTTTTATTACGTACATAAGCAATTTGAAAGGAACTAAGAATATAGATAACAAAGCAAAAATGTATGCCCTGCGGAGCTCATGGACTAGTTCCAAGAACAGGGGAAAACTTGTGTAAGAAATACCTTGAGCGGGGTTAATGGAAACATTTGATATTACAAACAATATATAAATTCATGGCAATGAACCGAGCTATACACAAATTAGGCACAGACACATTTTAAAACATCCCAATTGCGTATTACATGAAAATAACTTGGAGCTTTCTTAATATCCATTTAATTGCAAAGCTCCAATCAAAGAATTTGTTAAAATTCGATAGTAATTGGAAAGGTAGAACTGGAATAGAAATTCACTGTCATAGTTACGATCCGAATCACCGACAGTTCCCCGGCTACTCTTCCATTTAAGCAAAGAAATTAATGCTGGCAGGTCAGGACATTTTCCATTGACTAGAATTTTACCGATAAACCGTAAAGTGCCCCACTACTTCTCTTGCGAAAACATATGCAGTTGACGACTTACATACTGTATCATTCTGCATCTACTTTTGCAGCTTACGGAACAACAATCAATGAAACTAAATATATTATGTTTTCACAACGAATGTAAAACTTTCTTGGACACAATTCTCTAAAACCATCAACTATCACACAAAAAAAAAACAGTCAGTCAAATATCCGTCTAACTAGAACCAGATGGAAGACATGAATGTGGGAGGTGCTGCTATATAAAGCCGTACCAACTCAATACACAGAGCCTTGCAATTTTTTTTCTTCTTCCTCTTTTTTTTTTTTTTTTTTTTTATTTGTACAAGCAAGTACACAAGGTGTTGCTCTGAACCTAAAAATCAATACCATGATTTTATATGATCAGATTTTGAGATCCCTGAAATTAAAAGATGCGTATATGTGCGTGGTTGTAGCTGTATGTGATGTATTAGAGAGTATAACCAAAAACGGAAAGGCGATTAAATACCAAATTAGGTCGTTAACTTATGAAAATTCGAAAGATGCAACAAGAAGATGTCTAGGTAAAAAAAAAAAAAAAAAAAACCCACCCCAAACTACCGTTTGCGTGGAAAATGTTTAAATTTTTTTTATTTCTAAAAACTGACAGTTTGGCTCGGCTTTTAAAAGAGCGGGCTTTTTTATAGTTTGTAGCACACAAAAACTCTCTGAAGTCTCATTTCGTAACACTATACTTTGGAGGGCTAGACAACACACTGCAAAAGTGTGTTACAGGACAAAAAGGAACACTATGAATGTCGATTTTTAAATCATCCCGTGGCAGTGTTGGCTGCAGTAGCTGTACTCATTGTGGAAGTATTTATCATTCGTACACATCTATAAAAGTTCCCATTGAAAGAACCATCATCTGTATCTGTTGACAAAAGTATTTGAAAACAATATGGCAGTGGTACACAATGCGGAAGTCTATAGAACTGTCGTTCTACACACCTGTGAAAGTCCTTATTCACAGAACTATCTATCATCTGTATCTGTTGAAAAAAGTATTTGAGAACAACTTGGTAGTTGTACTCATTCTTCGCACCTATGATAGTTCCTATTGATAGAACTATCTATTATCTGTATCTGTTAACAAAAGTGTTTGAGAACAATATGGAAGTTGCGCTCAATACGGAAGTCTATAGAACTTCATTCTACACCCTATGAAAGTTCCTTTTGACAGAGCTATCAATCATCTCCAACTGTTGATAAAAGTATTTGAGAACAATATAGCAGTTGCACTCAATGCGGAGTCGCCCTCCGTGGTGTAATGTTTACCATGCTAATTTCATACACCCAAGGTCACGGGTTCAAACCCAGCGGAGGAAGATGGATTTTTTCGGGCATGGCTTCCTTCGGAAGGAAAGTAAAGCCGTTGGTCCCGTGTCGAAGATTTACGGCACGTAAAAGAGCCTCAAGCTGATAGAAAGACCTTTGAGCAAAATTAAGCGGTCTTTCACAACCAGGATAGAATGGGACGCTGAGCACCACAGCAGTTAAAGAGCGTCCATAAATAAAACTCCATTTTATTTATACTCAATGCGGAAGTCTATAGAACTACCATCCACACACACCTATAAAAGTTCCCATTGACAGAACTATCTATCATCTATATGTGTTGACAAAAGTATTTGAGAACAATGTGGCAGTTGTATACAATGCAGAATTCTATTAGAACTATCATTCTACACACCTATGAAAATTCCCATTTACAAAATTATCATCTGTACTTGTTGACAAAAGTATTTGAGAACAATACGGCAGTTGTACATAATGCGGAAATCTATAGAACTATCATCCGCACACACAATGAAAGTTCCCATTAACAAAACTATCTATCATCTGTATGTGTTGACAAAAGTATTTGAGAACAATATGTCAGTTGTACACAATGCGGAAATCTGCAGAACTATCATTCCATACACCTATGAAAGTTTCCATTGACAGAACTATTTATCATCTGCATCTGTTGACAAAAGTATTAAGATCAATATGGCAGTTGTACACAGTGCGAAAGTCGATAGATTTGTCATTCGTGCACACCTATGAAAATTCCCATCGACAGAACTAATTGGCATTTGTATCTGTTGACAAAAATATTTGTAAAGAAAATGAGGATTCTACATGAGGCGATGAATTCAAAATCAGCCTTCAGTCTAAAAAAATACACATAGTACAGCCATGTCAAAAAGTGCCACATAATAGGCAGTTAATAACTATTCTGTCACGAACTACGACAGATCACAGCTTTTAGAGTAAACCGAAATGGCAGACTCAATTTTATTAGTTATGTTATACATACAAAAACGAATAAAACATCTTGTGGAACTGCGAAATGCCTGTAAACATTTGAGATAAGATCTAAGTTCTTGGTTATAGTTTTGAGTAGTAGCAATTGTTCTACAGGAAGCACTGGGAGCATGGATAATTTCCTCATCATTGCACAATTTCTTTCGTAATCAATTCTTTCGTTTTAAGTACAACATTTTATTACATTTTGATTTTCTTCTCTGAACCTACAATTTGATGCTATTAAATACACCAAAGTGCCCAACGAGAGTTTAATATGAAAATATCATTAACAAAAACTAAACCTATAATAATATGTAAGTTTGCATTAAGAGGAAATTAAAAACTATAAACTAGAACTAAATAGAACTAAACAAATCTCTGATGTATTCCATGCATATTAATTTCTCTACACTATTTTTCGAACGAATCTTACGAATAATTATTTTTTTTATTTTCATAATACTAGTCGAGCTAAACATTCGCAGAAATTGGCTTACTGCTCGCTTCCTTTTGAGCAGAAGATAAAGAAGGGAATACACTAGCTAAAGCGATAGTCAAATACTTTAAAAGATGGTCGCTATTTTAACTATTGAAGTTCGGTTTGCATTGTCAGCATAAAACAAAAGAGATGAAACGAAAGGTGACCCCGTTTGGGAAAAGTTACGTAGTATCAAGTTAAAACCAGTAACAAGGAATACATCGAAAATGGTCAAATCTACAACAAAACTAATATATAAATTGTGTGATTTAACGACATCTATATTTTTTGTGCAGCATATGTTTCTTAAGTTTTCCTGTTATGCCAAATTCAGCAAAATTTGTTCAGAATGAACAGGTCTTATAAGCTATTCCCAGAAAATTCACTATACAAATTTTATTTTTGATGTAAATATATTTAATATAGGAATTTTAATCAAAATTGTTAGACCAATGTTTGAGAAAAATATAAATTTAAAACATCTTTTTCATGTAAAGTGTAGTTTTCTTGAAAATCGTCGTGTTTCACTCTTGGATAAAATTAAAAATCTACCAAGTTTGGTATTTAAAGGTCTTTTAGTTTTTGAGCTGTGTTGTCCACACACATGCACATATAAACAAACATACACGGACTTTTTTCTAATTTCTTTTGGATTTAGGGGATTTCAAAACATATATGTACATCCAGCGAAATCTCGACTTCGAATTTCTTAGTGCAATAGAATAAGTTCTCTATACACTAAGTACATAGTACGTGTAGAGAATGTAAAAATGCACTCAAGTCATGGTAATAAAATATATGTAGAAAACGCCAGCTGAGGATCACTGCAAAATGAAGTTGCTCATCAGGCTAAGAAAGCAGCAAGGTGGTTGGATATAAGCGTAAGATTATATGATAAACTAAGTATCTAAGTTAAGATACTAAAACAAGAATATATAAAGCAGTGATGTGCTCAATATTGACCTATAGAAACAAGAACTGACACAACTAAAACGAAATAAATCTTACAGGAAAATGCTATATAATCAAGGTCATATAAAATTAGAAGTGAAAAAATAAGAAGGCAGATGAATATCCAAGCAATAGACAGTTGGGTAGACAAAAGAAAACTTGAAATATCCTATTTAACAGCAGACAGATTGCTAGATGATAGAAGAAAATTACTTGGTAGTCGGAGAAATATATGGAGGAAGTCTTAATTATGGGTGAAACTGGAATTGCCTTAATAAAACGAAAAGATCAGATAAGAAAAATAATATTACGAGAAGGATATTAATTATAATTGTACACAAAATAGAACATGTTTACAATTTTCCACTGGAAGGTGGGTAGAAATGTTTACTATAACAGGTATTTTATAGTGTTTCAATCAAGATAGAAACACTTGAGAAATGTAGAATTGTTTATGTATACTTGAATAAAAAAGCTGATGTGTGCCATTCACATGACTTTCTGTGTAATAGATTATTCATAAGAGACTATTATTCTATCTACTTCATGCTAATCGAGATAAACATTAGCAGAAATGGTCTTATTACTAGCTTTCTTATAAGTAGAAGAGAAATATGGGAGTACATAAGACTAAAGTGGTAGTGAAATGTTTTAAAAGCCAGTTACATTGTGATTGAAATTCGTTTTTTTTTTTGTTTTTGTTTTTTTTTGCATGACCAGGACTTGACAAATTTCTCTGTGAGAAAATCGTATTTGAAAATTGACACCAATAAATATATATCTGGGGAATAGTTAACTTTAGAAAAATATTGTCTGACATAGCATGTTTTTGTCTATCTCTTAATGTTTTAATGTTTATCATTTTTGTAAAAGTCATTCAAAATGAGGAGGTCTTCACAAGCTAATCCCAGGAAGCTCAAGATATACATTTGTCATATAAATATCTATAATGTAGGGTATTTTAAAAAATCGTTAGAGCCGTTTTTGAGAAAATAAAAATTCTCGAAATTTTTACCGTGTAAGGTAGTTAGGGGCGGGGAGGTTTTTGAAAATATTAGTTTGTATCGTTAGAAGATACTAAACTAAAATACAACAAAACACATACACACACATTTTTCTAAAAATGTGCTTTTTTTTTTAATTAACCGTGTCTCAAAACATACATTTTAGCTGAAATCTTGGTATGGAAGTTTTGGTGAAATGAAATACCTTCTGCATCTATTATTTACATTGTACATAGTAGACAGAAAGTAAAAATATAAGTTTGATGCCTTCTAGACCTGTGTTCCGCAAGCGGTATGCCGTGGCAATTTGGGTTTCGTCACAAGGCGAAAGGTCAGATGAGAACTGTTAACACTTACTGTAACAAATTAATTTTGTGTGAGATGCCCCAACTGTGTGCCGCCTTGGTGATAAAAATAAGGTAATGATGGAGCTTATAAAATAACATTTAGTGCTATTCAGAAGTTGCGCTAGTTGAACAAGGATAGTTTGATAATTATTAAGGAAGATACTATAGTTGAAATAGTTATACTAAGAAATCTAATACACACATACACTCGCTGTTTCTAGACCGTAAAATGGTGTCTATTTTCCACAGCTTCCTGGAGATAAATAAGAGGTATTTAATGTAATGCAGATCCAAATTTTTTTTTCTTTTTTTTAATTTTTCAACCATGCGATGATAGCGCTTTACACTTTTAAATATTTAATATTAATTATTTTTCTTATTTTGGCAATGTTCAAGTTACCTATCAATATACGATAACAAATATATAGATAGCCTTACGATAATTTGTAGACATTGCATGAAATTAAGTAAAATTATTAAATCCTCTAAAGTGGGATGTAATTTCAAATTCTAAGCTAAACAGTACTTTTCACCTTATGTCAAAGGTTATCTGTACCAAGTTTGGTCGAAATCGGTGCCACTCCTATAAATAACATGCCTACATACAGGCAGACTTTTATTATTAGCAATATAATGAGAGCTTCGTCAACATGTATCGATAAATTCGAGAATAACTTGTTGCGAGCAAATTTATTTAGAGAAAAGTTGTACTTCGAGTTATATTTAATAACACTATTTAGTGAATAAAATAACAATTACTAGCCTATATGGAGACAAAGAATAGTACCCCATTTATCTTGACGCATATTTGCACCGAAATCATTGCAACTTAATGTCCATATTATAAATTTCAGATCTCTTTGTATTGCTGCATTATATTTTTGTGGCGTAAAATAAACGCAGATCTCTATATATTGCTACATGCTATTATTTTGGCTTAGTAAAGGATGATTGCAATTAATATGCCTATCTCTGTCATTATATAAGCGAATATCACTGCACACTGATATTCAGAGAGGAAACAAATGCACGTGGGTGCGCTAAATTTAGAAAAAGAATTGCACGTAGGTGTGATAAAAACAACGATTAAAATGCATAGATAATGAGTTCCGATTGGTTGGAATTTCACGCGCCAAAGTACTGGATTGGCCACTTCCTACGATCACGTGTCGTGAACGAAATAGTCTGTTAAAAATACTAATCAGTATAATAACTGATTGAAGTAACTGCAGTTACTTCAAAATTGTGTGCCTTTTAGCTTTCTCTACTACACATGTACAGTTCACATAGTAGGTAGAAAAGGTATTGTATTCACCCAAAGTTTATACCAAGATTTCACCGGAACGACAGCTTTGAGAATATTTAAAATCATTTTTAGAAAAAAGTGAGTGTATGTCCGCACAGCATATCTCATAACAAAAGGTCCGTTAAACACTAAACTTTGTATCTCAGTTTAGTATTTTCTAAGGATGGAGGAACACGAAGACTTTTAGGCAAATTCACCACCCCAAAGGACTCCTTACGTCGACGATTTTTCGAAATTTTCGACTTCCTCAAAAATAGTACTAACGATTTTTATTAAAATACCGTATATTAAAGATACTTACATGGCACATAAAATGTATTCTTGATTTTCTGGGAATGCTCTTTAAGTCCTCTTCATTCTTGATTACTTCTGCATAACTGGTAAACCGCAAGAGATAGATACAAACTTTCTATACAAAAATGTAGATCTCTATAAAGTACACAATTTATGTTCTATAGATTTTGTTTGTGGAGCTATTTTCAAGATATTCTCTGTTATTGGTTTCAATTTTAAAATACTTATAATTTTGTCAAACAGAAGTCTTCCGAGTTTTCTTTCTTTTACTCCTGACCATGCAATGACAATCGCATAACGACAACTTTTGAAATATTTGACTAATGCTTTTAGCCTCGTGTATTCCCTCTCTTTGTTCTCTTCTATTTACATGGAGCTAAGAGCGATAAGAAATTCTGCTTATGTTTATACTGAATAGTATGAAGTAGATAGAAGAATAATCTTTTGTAAGATTTTTTTTATTTTATTTCTTTCTTTTTTCTTGCTTTTTTAAAAATAGAGAAAGCCATGTGGATGAACACTTCAGATTGTTATGAAATTATTTGTTTTTTTTCGATTATTAGCATTTAAACTCATTTTTTTCATAAAATGTTTTTGGGAAATTTCGTAATTGGTTATTTATTCTATTATGAGTATTAATCCCCTGCTAAACCCTTGTTTTATGGATGCTATTTATAAATAATTTGTAATTTTACAACAGTAGCATGAAAAATAAATCATTTTTAAAAAGAACCAAAATACCTTCGTTGAATACTCCTGCACTAAATATAACTACTAACGCTATACAAATGTCATAGATGTTTACTGTGGCCGCGAGGGGCTTTATACCTCTATAATATGGGCCTCCCTGTTCCAACTTGCTCATATCTATAAACTCTGTTCCAGAGAGTTTTTTGTAACACACATCATCATGTCTTAGCGAGCAAAACTGCAATAGAATTGCTATTTATCGCACTTATATTTCCAATGTCAAATAAAATAATGTTTTTTTGAAACTGAATTAGGAGTTAGTGAACCCCAATCATTCTTATTATATGTATTTTTATTTTTACTATACAACATGCAATTTTGTCAAAATCTTTAACAGCGGGAAATGTTTATTTATTAATACTTGTTTATGGTATTAGGAAAGAAATCTTTCATGGCCAACGATCTGTGAAATTTGACACAAAATTGAGAAAATATTGTTGTCTTTTTTTTTGTCATAATAAAATCATATGAGTTCTGAACTTTAAGAAATACGCAGTTTCTTCACAAGCAATGCGCCTTAACAGTCAATTAACTGAAGCTATAAATGGGCAGGGACGTGCTTATTAATAGGCGTTCTCAATTTTAAAACTCATTTTCCCAAAAACTTTTTTTCCTACACTTTTCCGCGCACAAAATCTTCCTCGCGATGTAATTTTTCACTATTTTTTGTTTCAAAATGTTTATACTGTCTCTAAATAACATATTAAAAAAATGATCATATACTTTTTCGAAATAATACTTCAATTTTGTTAGATAAATTTTAATTTTTTGAAAACTCAAGAGTTTTGGAGAGTAAGAAAAAGAATAATTGTCGACACCAATTATGGCAAATATAAAAATATAATATGGTGGATATATTTATAAATTAGTTTTTCTGTAAAACCAATAATTTTATTTAAATAATTTTAAAATGCATCAAGTAGCTCGTTTGTATTATTACAACGAATTTAAACAATAAGAAATAATATGTAAATAACCAAAAAAGCTAAAATTTTGATAGATGGCAAAAACATGACTATTATTGTGTGTAATAACTGATATCGATTTCAGTAAGATGTCTTATATGTGGATTTTCCACATTTTACGGATGCACCACCTTAAACCACTTTCTACAATTTCACAACTTTTAGCCGTTTACATTTCACCAAATTTCGTTCGTCTTTCCACACTGTAGTACACTTTCCGAGAGTTTTTACATTTTCGATATATTTTTCGTTGGGGGTGGTTTTCTTGCAAGCTATCTGATCGTATTCGCGAGACCTGAACTAACAGCTGCCTATGAGGCTACGCCTAAGATTTAGTCTGATGATTAAATATGAAGCAAATTCAAATGTGAATTATGGAAATACTCATTCTGGTGTACTGTAGAATAATTGAACCAAAATCAGTTCTTTGCTACACAGGCAATTTAATAATGGTAAATAACTGCAACATCAACAATATGATATATTCATTTACGGTAGACGCTAAAAAAAGTGCTCCGTGTTGAGCCTCGTGGTTCCCAAGGTAGTGCATTTAACAGAGATTATGACATCATACTGGACCATCGTACAGAAAAATCTTCAAAATTTACCTACTTTCATCATGTGGTTGTAATATAGGTGTGCAAACTGCCCATCATTCCGGCCGATGCAAGGACGCAATGTAATCATTATCACCAGTCTAACCCGGTGCAACATAGCCGGGGTAATGTCATGTTGCGGTCCCTGAGCTGGATGCACGCCTGGTACAGGATAACGTCTTTAGAATAATTCCAATGTAAGAAATCTAATGGTATTTGATTTGATGAGCTTGCTGGCCACCCTATTGGTCCATCCCAACCAATCCATCGCTTATGTAAGGTGTCATTGAATTAAGCCGTTACACGACCTGCTGAATGAGCTGGCACCCCATCATGTCGGTACCCCATAGTTAGTCGGTACTGAAATGACACTTCATCCAGTATAGTAGGCAGCTGGTGTTGTCGGAAGTGGATATAGCGATTCGCAATGAGTTGGGTATATCTTAAAATACGGGCCTAGTAGATGAATACCGAAAATACAGCCCAAGCGTTGAAACTCCATCGCCTCTCGCATCCAATGTGGGTTTATAGTGTTCCAGTAATCCATGTTGTGGCGAGTGACATGGCCTGTGTTATGGGACTCTACTTCGTCTCTAAATAACACAGTGGCAAATAAAATTTGAATCTTCTTCAGTTGTTTGATTCACCTAGCAAACGCCACTCTCCGTCCATATTCCGGCTGCAGTAGCTCCGGATGTAGTTGAAGATGATAAGGGTGACATTTTGAATAATGTGGTATTCTCCACAAGGAAGTTAGGCTAATATTGAAATACCTGGAATGTCGCTCGTACTACAATGTAGATGCTGAAGGACATAGTCATATGGTCTGTCGTTGCTTGGTCAAAAATATGATAAATAATCATAAGTAGTAAACGGTAAGAGAATTATTGATATTAATTTTAGTGGGTTTAATTAAGGGTGATCTCGTTGATGTGGGGTCTTTAGCACTGTACCAAAATCACGTATATGATATAAATTATGTATTTTAATAAGATTACATTTTTTGGTATGTTTTGTCCATCTCTTACGGTTTATTAGTTGTGCAAAATTTAGCAAAGTTCGTCCATAATAAAGAGGCTTTCAGAGACTACTTCCAGGATATTCAAGATATACGTTTTATTTTTCATGTAAATATCGTTAATATACGATACTTTAATCAAAATCGTAGAGCCATTTTTTACAAAAATAAAATCTTCGAAATATTTTCCAAGTAAAGTGTAATTTGAAACCTTGGCAGCTTTAAACTTAAATACCAAGTTTGGTATTTAACGGCCTTTTCGTTTTGAGCTATGCACACACACACACACACACACACACACACACACACACCTTCTTCTGGAAATGCTTTTTTTTTTTTGTCAAAGAGTCTCAAACCATATATTTCTGGTGAAATTTCGGAATAGAATTTTTGAATGGAATACAGTACCTTTCCTATACACTCTGTACATAGTACCACAGAAAAAGTAACAAAAATACAGGTAAATATTTGTTCAAACCTAATAATTTAAATATGGCTACCTTTATAGTTCTAACAAATAGGTTTTAATTAACAATAAAATTAAGACTTAATTTCGTTAAACTTTCTCAATGTTACAAAGTAAAAATATCGAGCTGAGTTTAAAAACTTATTATTTTAATGCTACTCACGCGGATCTCGTTCTAAAATAAGGTTGGTAATCAAGGTGTATAAGAGCATCTCTAGAAGCCGAGAAAACTGCAGCACTGCTGCTCCTAAAGAACCAAATTAAAACTGGTTATGATCGACCTTTTACATAACACTGCTTGCATTTGCAAGTCATGGATCCGGAACTGTTTTTTCGTAGAAAACCTCCCTTCTGTGCCATACACCATTTAATCTTTGAGATGTAAATTCTGACAATACAAAGGAGAGGGAAATTAGCTGTAATCTGAAGCCCAGATAACCAACCGCCAGGATTCAACTCTATCCTTTAATTCACAGTCTTGAAAACTTGGTCCCCTCTCGGTTCTAAGAGAGAGCTAGAGACATTTGAGAGACGCGGAGGGAGTTGTTGAGAAAAACATAAAGGCTGGCTTCTGTAAGGCTTCAACAAAGTTTAACTTTCTATTACATACAGGGTGCGAGGTGAATAAAGTGAAAATATTTATGTCAGAGTTTGAGGACGATCTGATGCTCCATTATTTTTTGTTATTTTCTAAAGTTATGCTTGTAGGCTTTCACGGTCGGTGTTATTATTGGTAAAATATAACATGTCCGGGCTTGTAGGCCGTGGTGGAATATTAAAATTATTAAAATAATTATTTTAATAGTTTTAATTATTTTAATTATTTTAATAATTTTAATATACGACCACGGCCTACAAGCCCGGACATGTTATTATTTTAATAATTTTAATATTCGACCACGGCCTACAAGCCCGGACATGTTATATTTTACCAATTCTAAAGTTATGTTCATAAGGAAAACTTCACTGTGTTTTAGAACAACTATTGCTCCCCTATTTCTCACGTTCGTTTATTTACGTAACAGATTGACTCTCCTTAATCCTCTGTCCTTTGTCCTGGCCGACCATAGGTGATGTGAGGGAAGAATATCAATCGCAACGAAACTTCAGCCTATATAACGATACGTTATTGTTTTCATACAACATTGTCTGATTAGGATTCAAAATGTATCCACGGTTCAACTTAATTTAACAATAACATCTTACTTTATTTAAACCTTGTTTTATTCAAGAAATACATAACCCAAATCAACATGCAAGCATTTGCACTTCCCTTCTTTAAACTAAAAAATCTGATGTGTACCATTCACATGACTTTCTCTATATCTCTGTAACAAATTATTTTACAAAGCTTATGCCTGTATTTACTTCATGCTACTCGAGAACAAATTAGCTTGCTTCCTTCTAAGTGGAAGCGAAATAAGTGAATACCATAGGTTAAAGTGATAGTTCCTCTGTTTGTATGGACAGAAGTTGACAAATTCCTGTATGAGAAAAGTAAGTTTTTCATAGCTGAAACCAAAAACAATGAATGTCTCAAAAACGATCAACTCCACGAAAAAAATGTATAAAACATAAATTGTGTGTTTTAACGTGCTCTGCTTTTCTTGTATAGTAAGATTTTATCTAAGTCTTACGGTTTAGCAGTTTTGTAAAATTCCGTAAAATTCGTCCAGAATAAAGTAGTCTTCAGAGGCTATTCCCGGAAATTCAAGATATACATTTTTTTTTTTTTGTCAGGTAAATATTTTGAATATCTGATATTTTAATCAAAATCGTTAGAGCCATTTTTGCGAAAATCAAAATTTTCGAAAAAATGTCCATGTAAAGAGTAGTTTGGGGTGGGGGGATTTTTCTCAAAACCTTCATGTTGCATCCCTGGAAGATACTAAACTTAAATACCAAGTTTGGTATTTTACGACTTTTCATTTTTGAGTTATCGTGTTCACAGAAACACGAACACACACACACATACACTTGAACCTTTTTGTGAAAATGCTTTTTTTTTAGATATAAGGGACCCTAAAACATATATTTCGGTGAAATCTCAGTATCGAATTTTTGGGTGGAGTGCAATACCTTCTCTGTACACTATGCATATAGTGCGTGTAGAGAAAGTAAAAATCATCCTATTGCTCTTGAAACTAAAACCTCGACACTAAACATCTCTCAAATCGGGAATTAAGGGAACCCGAGTCACAGGTCCTTTAAAATACTAAAATGAATTCGTCTTTTGGGAAGATGATGATTTAAAAATCGCCGATGATACTGTCAATTGCAGCATTAACAGATTCGCCAATTGCGGTGTAAATTAAACGAATTTCTGCAAATCTAGCATATTTAAAATCATTTGTTTGTAAAGAAAAGTTTGCGGTTCCTTGTTTCTTCACTGTGAGTCACGTGAATGCAGCTTAGCGGTGTGCGAGTTGTAATAAACACAGAAGTTGCCCGTTACATGGTGTATGTAAACACAGGCGAGGCATACCGCAGGCCAGCTCAAACCACCCTGAAATTTGCGCTTTATTTATGACAGTGCTATTATAAACGGACAAAATGAGACACACGTATGTGTTATACCATTGTTCTCTACTAAACATCACATTATTTGCACCCTTTCACCTCCTACTCTGTATAGAAAGCTCCCGAAATTACGTATTCAGCAAAAACCTGCGACGTATTATAGATAACTAGAACAACTAGACATGTTGTAATCCAAATTGAAGAGAACCTTTGAAATTTAATTTAGGATATTTTTATCCAAACACCATGACTAGAGCTCGGTACAGAGTTACGAAATTGCCGGATTTATACGCTGTGTACACAGAGATAACTATGATGTAATGGAGTATGCGTGGTCTTTACATCCTGTTTCGAAACGTGATTTGCACTCAAAAAGTATTAAATTATCAATCTTCCTTATTTTGTTGAAATTAAGTAAAAAGCAAATTAATTGTAATCAGTTTCGACCTTTGTACTATCTAGCATTGCTCACGGCGTAACCTCGTAGTTTCTGTTAGTAGACAAATCAGTGAACACTGAAAGAGAGCGCAGACAGAAAAACGTCTAAAATACAAAAGGGTTGGCGTAACACACTGAACAAACTTTTGAATGATTCAAACATATTTTGAGTGACAGGATGAATGGCTTTTCTTTCGATACTGTAGGACTATATCTTGTAATTCATTGCTATGAATTCTGAGTGAGATTGGTTGATTTATGTGTATTGTCTTTTCAAAGCTCTGCAGATTATTGTCTTGAACCGTTATCAAGCTTTATACTTTTATTTGTAAAAGTAGAAGGCGCTTTTATACACTAAAAATATTGTTTCATTGCGTTAGGTTATGAATTAGAACGATGCATATAATGTCAATATATTAATGAGCTGCTTTTGGAACAGATAATACCTCAACGTGTGCATGTTTACGCAACAAATCCTTTGCTCTTTATAATGCGGTCCACATGGCCGCGCTCGCCAAGGCCTTGGTGCTTCGTAGCGCAAGCGCAGGGGATCGTGGGTTCGAGTCCCGCCTTGGGCATGGGTGTTATATGTTTGTGTATGTGTTTGTAACAGAAGAAAACAGCAATTCAGTAATCATATAGAAAACAAAGCAAAAAAAAAAAAAAAAAAAGGTAAATAAAAATAGGGTATACAGCGCCGGGAGTCCTAACCAGACTCCGGAGCTGTATTTAAAAAAAAAGAAAACTTGACTGCTCTAAGTGTTTGTAACTGCATGAGCTTCGGAATCTCTAAAACCGAGTTCTAATCAAGACGGTTGCATTCTTGTGAGTTTCTCTATTCACTCTTATATATACTATTTATATTAAACTTGATTATCTTTTACTTCCCTTTTATTTTCTCTATAGTACATTGGTAGAGAAGGTAATGCATTCCACTCAAATTTGATACCGAAATTTCACTAAAAATAGTATTTAGGATCCCATCTGTCCAAAAAAAGTTACTACACGAGAGAGTTCGTTAAAACACACCGTTTATGACATATACCTACATAGTTTTCGTGGAGTTGATCATTTCCAAGATATTTCTTGTTATTAGTTTGAGTTTTGAAATACTTAAACTTTTCTCATGCGGGAATTTGTCAATTCCTGACCATATTTCAACCATGTTGCCATATGGTTGAATACAAAGAAGCAAGTAGCAAAGACTATTTCTGCTAGTGTTTTCCTCGAACAGCCTGAAGTAGATAGAAGAATTTTTGACAATTATTTGCTACAGAGATATAGAGACGTCATATGAATGGAACACATCAGATTCTTTTTTCGAGTTCCATTATTTTTGCGATTGTAACGTTACAAAATTACAGAGTTACACCTTTCATTGCCATTTATGCACATACCAGATTAATACGAATATATTTTACTTCATTGTTATGTGCTAAAAATATAACCTTGTTTATTATGAAGTCAGAAGCAAATTTTAGTTTTTTATTATCATTTCTATTGGCAACTCTAGACTGTTTTTGCTCTGACTCCCAGATATCCCAGTTCATTTAATTTTTCCGTTAACATGTAGGCAGCGCCGCTCGATTCTCGCCAAGGCGGCCAGATATCAATTCCAGGGGACCACTTGTGAGATTTGGGTGGACAAGGGGCATCTGGGTGGCTTTTATCCGGTTTCCTTGCCGTTCATTCCACCATCTTCGCCATAATACTTTCACCGTCATTTCATATCTCTTTTTCCTCACTCTCATACCAGTCATCGGCCTGATCACTCATCCTGGCTACTCTTTCACATCCAGAGTCCATCCCTCCTCAACAGGCATCTGAACTCCAGGCATCGGCTTGTAACTCCTCCATTCAAGGAGCGTAAGTAGCGAAATAAGAAGAGGTGCAGTATTGTGGCAATTCCGTCCGTGTGTGCAAACTCTCTCGCGTTTGCTCTAGCAGGCGGCAGTGGAACTGGAATGTGAGACTTCGCAGTTGGAGATCTTAAGAAACAATGGCTTGCGTAAACAAGACTAGGATGAGTACCGAGGCTGTAACTGGAACCTTCTCGGTCCTTCTCAAATGACCAGCTTCTAGCTCTTTGACGTCATTTTACCGACATAAAAAGGAGGAAGAATTGCAGTGTATTGTGTTGTGAATTTCACTGAGTCGTAAGTCACTGGAGAGTTAGTTTGTAGTGTGCACGAGGCATGGATAGCGTGAAACCGCCAACTGTCTAATGTTGAGTGAACCATTTGTAACAGTGAAAACAGGACTTCAATTGTAACTACATTCTGAGTCAATTAAAGCATTTGTTACCGAATATTTGACAGAGCTGACAGGCGAACCAGTTAATCTTCGAATGTTAATCCATACAACAGATGGTAGCAACTGATACATGAATAGATTAAATGAAATTGATATTGAATCTTGGAAACCATAATATTTTTGAATCTTGGAAACCATAATATTTTTTATATTTCTAAAGGATTGATGTTATTTAATTATAGAGCAACAAGTAGAGAAGGTAGAATGCCTCGTCTCTGTAGTGTGGGGTTAGTGTGTCTGCCTCGCATTCAAGAGGACCTGGGCAGCATTTCTTCGACTTCATTCATCGTTCGATATAGCCAAAAAATAAATGGGAATTTCTTTATAAAGCAGCAAATTAAGTTATTGGTTTAAAAGACGCATATTAATTTGAAATTTGCAAACAAATTCTAAGGATTAGCATAACAAACGTTTTAAAATGTCTGATATGTTCCATTCACATAATTTTTCAAAGCAGATCCTAATACAAACTATTCTTACAGAAGATTATTCTTTTATCACATCATGCTAATCGAGATAAACATTAGCAGAGTTGGTTTTATTACTTGCTTCGTTGTAAGTAGAAGGGAAATAAGGGAATAAATGATGCTAAAGGATAGTGAAAGTTAATGTTCGGTTCACTTCACATGGTACCGTTTGTGAAAAGTTCGGTACTTTAAAACTGAAAACAATAACCAGGAATATCTGAACAACAGTCAGATCTACAAGAAAAATGTATATGACATACATTATGTGCTTCAATGAGATCTAAATTATTCGTTTATTGATTGTTTGTCTATCTCTTACGGTTTAACCATTACGCAAATTTCTACAAAACTCATCCGAAAGAAAGAGGTCTTCAGCGGCTATTCCCAGAAAATTCAAAATATACTCTTGAGAGTTTTTATCGAAAGAGCAGATTGTGACCTCGATGTAAGATTAAGATTACTTTCGAGGGTAGATGTTTAAGGACTAGGTCTGTTCGGCCTTTAAAGTTTTACATGATATGAGTTTAAACCGGCGTAAGCCCAGTTAGTTTCTATCTTTAATTTCATTAAATATGTCTAATATTACGGTATTTTAATCAAATAAGTTAGAACCATTTTTAAGAAAACTGTTTGCATGCAAATAGTAGTTTGTTGTGGGGAGAAGGGGAGCATGTTCTGAAAATTTTCGTGCATAAATACAAAGTTTTGTTTTTAGGGGGCTTTTGGTTTTGGAGCTATGCACACGCGGCACCTTTTTCTAAAAATGCTTATTTTGGACCCTTAAAACAAATTTTCGGTGAAATTTGACATCGAATATTTTGGCGGAATACGTTGTATTTACATACGTGCTAGAGAAAGTAAAATGATTCATAGTAATTTACTTGACGTAAAGCTAAGATATGGGACCAACAGCTTTACTTTCCTTAAGGAGGAAGCTATGCTAAGGGTTTTTACGCCCCAAAAAAAATCCATCGCCCTCCGCAGGATTTGAACCCTGTGCCTGTTTGGTGGGGATCGGGAGTGGAATCTCCGAGGGGTGATAGGAATTTAAACGGAATTCGATCATCACGTACCTTAATGTTGGTTCCTACTCCCACTGCAGATCGGTGAGAGCATGGACGTCTTGTTTGTTGCTTTCTCAGGGGTGGTATATCCTCATCGACGCCTTTCCTGTGGATTGAGTTTCTGGGTACTGAGTAAAACTCACCATTTCCTTCTTTTTTTTTCTTTTTTTTTTTACCAAACACTGATTTTATTCCAATAGTTCCTTATTTGGGGTCACGCAAGGGCCTTTACCGACACATACTTTCCCTACATGTACAAGCTGAAGCGTGTGTTCTATTTTTTTTTTTTTTTAAGTCCCACAGGGACCTAAAACCCACATAGACTTCACCTATCAATAGTAGGAACTGAATTGTTTTCCCTGTCGGAGTGCAGAATCTGATATCTTGAAAGTCACCCCCCCCCCACTCTCGACATCTTTTCCGAAATTTCTCGACTTTCTTGTTACAGTTCAAGGTTCTCATTTGCTAAAAATATTATGTGTGTTCAATATTGGCCCGGACATTGGTTGGCACTCCCATGGCCTCAAGGCAAAACCCCTAATTTCTAACTGGATCTACCCCTCACTTCTGGAGTGATTGCCATCAGCTCAGGAATGTACTTAAGCACCTTATCTGGTAAAGTAAGCCAAGCTTGAGTATTTGAGTATATTACCTTTAGCACACCTTTGGGTTTTTCATGGTTTAACATTTCAAAGGTCTGTTCGTTACATTTGCACATCTGTCCGTTCTATAATATTAGTATTGATTTTAGTTATGATTTCTAGAAATAAATATATTTATTTACAGCGTCTATGGTGACGCGTAAATACGGGCTCAGCCCGCAATCTTAGGTACAAGAGCAAAGTAAACCACTAAACCAGGGGCCCTTGGTTGGTCGGTCGGTTGGTTGATCGGTTGGTTGGTTTGTAAATTCCGGAGGGAATTCCACATTGCAGCCACCTATGGGCTTATTTTACCTCAGTCCCCAGGAGGGTAGGATGATATTAGATGTATTATCAACGCACGGCCGAAACTGCACTGCGAGGAGTGAGCTACCACGGTGGATCCCTAACATATTCCAACCAGTTCTTCAATTCGACGCAGAGAGCGCAGGGAAGCTCACTCCTCAGTTTTGACAGAGCTTCCTAGGTCCTCAACGTCACCAACGTAACCCAGCCGCCGAGAGTTGCATGTCTAAAGCGCATTCTCACTACCGAAAGGTGCCTTCGCCGACACTTACAGCCCTGAAAGAGGCCGATTGGAATGAAATGAAAGAGCAGTAAGGTCGGGGGGAATGTAGAAACCTCCCCAGTAATCATCTAGTGAACCGGGAAACCTCCAAAACCCATGGGTCAGAGAAATCGGCCGCTGGAATCAAACCTCCTGTATGCTAGTCTCATACAAATTGCATCAGCTACATAACTCGGTATTTTTTAGAATGCGGTGTCCCAGCTTATATAATGGTTGGTACGACATATCTGGATGATGACGCTAAAATGGGATATCCCATTTGGAAGCCTTAACATAGATACTTAGTTTTTATTTCTTATTATATTAAAAACTGTAAAATGACCATATATAGATAATACACTACGTACTTGGTAGAGAATGTAAAATTGGACTCAATATGTATGTCTAGTAAAGTGTTATTAAACCAAACGGGATTAAAATGTTAGCAAACTACAAAGTACGACCTCTGCATGAGTTTACAAGCTCAATAATAGCCAGAGGAAATCCACTTGCTGTTGTAACTATTGCCGTGCCATAAAGTGACTTTAAAGTAGTATATGAGAAACACAAACCCATAATCATTATAACTGTAACAAACTATCCTTGGTTTAAAGCGAGATTAGGCCTTTGGCTTATCCGGAAGGTTTCAGCAGATGGTCAGCTTAGCTTTTTCTACCGGATTTCTCCTCGCTGGAGGCAACTTATGGTATTTAATTATAGAGAGTGAATATGCCCTATAGGCCTATATTTTTCCCAAGCATTCTGAGGCCGACATGAATAACCGCTACTATGGGATTATCGTCCTCATTGGATGGTTGACAGCAGCACTAATGGAATGAACCACGCTGGAATATGGGGAGAGTGGTCTCCACTTATTCTTTTATAAAATATTACAAAAGTGTAACCTTCTATTTACTTCATGACAATATAGATAAACATTGGCAGAAGAAGCTTTTGCAGTTATGTATGCGTATAATTCTTCCAGAATGGGGAGGTGTTTAGAGAACATTAAATATTTATTTTATTTATCATGTAAATATCTGTAATTTGTGGTATTATAATCAAAATTATTAAAGCCATTTTTTAGAAAAACAAAGTTTAAACATTTTTCCTTTTAAATGATACTTTAGTATACGTAATTTTCTTGAACATTTTCGTGTCACATCCTTGTAAGATACGTGACTAAAAAAACAATTTCGTATTTAACGGTCTTTTCATTTTTATACTATTCTGTACACACACACTAAACTTTTTCTATTTTTTTTCTTTGAGTCAAAGAGTTTCAATACATGGTTAGATATGGGTGTCGAATTTTTGGATGGAATACACTACCTTCTCTACGTACTCGTACTACGTAATTGTATAACCGGTGTAGAGAAAGGTATGCACGCGGAATGTAATTATAGAAAACTCTTGAGCAATCGCATAGTTTAGCATTTGAACGGCGGCTACAAAACTGCAAGTACTGAAGAGGAACAGCAATATCTAAGAAAATCTATTGTTTTGTAAGATACCTCCTTGACGGTATGTGGTGAACAAACAGCCTCTTAGGACTATATCCGCACTATAAGGGTTTTCGCATTTTGCAAAGCAGATGACGATAGCGGCCACATTTCACTGATTTCATGACTTATAGTCACTATGTCCCATACAGCCAGACATCATGGGCTCTAGTCAGATTACTTCTGTAGCCAGATGATTTTTTTTTTTCCCGTAGGTTTTACTGTTTATTACTGGTTTTACTGTTTTTTTACTGCTCCTTTTACAAACATAGACACATTGCACAAACATATAACACCCATGCCCAAGGCGGGACTCGAAAATCCCCTGCCCACGAAGCACCAAAGCGAGACGCTTTAGCGAGCGCGGCCATGGGGACCGGCTGGTTGGGCAGTACTTCGAGGCTACATCCACACATGCGATACTGATTTGCTTCCCGACAAGCAGATAGCGTTAGAGTGCCACTTTAGCCTAGTTGTGTTAACCACCTTTTCATAGATAGCAGCGCAAGTCGCATTACCATCTATTATCTTCTATTTTTTTAAGCTGAAGATGGAGCTTTTAATTGGTATTTAATGTACAATGCACTATTTACCTCGGCGACTGAGGCAAACCACAGAAAAAAATACCCATATTGGTCAGAAGACTGCTTGTATTTCCGTAGCTTATTAAATACTGTGAGAAAACTGTATCACTTATGGCCATACCAAATGTCTTATCCCCACCTTTATTAACTCAAGAAGTCAGAAAAATTACTAAAGGACATATCATTCTTACTTTTGTGGCTTCAATTGCTAATACATTTAAAGTAAATATCACGGCAATCAAGATACATAGAGGAATGCGTCACATAAGTTTCCAGGACTCGGTGTTTGAATACAGTTGATTACATTGCTCTCATATTCAGCCTACAATTATTTTATTATTGACAACTAACCTCTACGTTTTTATACGTTTCAAGCGGTGACATAGAGGTTATTAAAGTGCAAAGACATGTTTTGGCATTTCATTATTTGCTGTCACAATGGAGTCCCAACTGAAAGAATGTTAACGGTTGTAATGTATTGTAATAGTTTTTAGCCTCATTATCTGCTACAAAAACAATATCCCAGGAAATTGTCGATACTATTTTAATATACAAGGACAAATTCATCGTTCTATTTCATATATTTTTCTGGTGAAATTTATTTACATAGCAAGTTATATTTTATAGATTCTACTAATGTATATTGTGTTGTGACTAAACCTCCTAGAACAAATTAATTACTTCAGTGAAAAACTCTACAGAGTTCGAGTCCTGTATTGTCTTTTGCGCTTAAGATCAATTAAGATAGCATATCAAGCAATATGTTATGAACTTAGTAATTTTAAAATTCATGACTTGATATACATTTCTGTAGCGCATAATTATGTACAATGCCCAATAGTAGCTGCAGAAGCTATTATATTCTGTCTAAAAATTCCATATCGAAATTTCACCGGAAATGAATATTTTGAAACCCACTGAATAAAAAAATTAGTTTTATAAAATGGTTAGTCTGCATGTCTATTGCAACGTTATGGGTGGTTTTGTCCCGAATAAGTGTTTAAATGGTATTGGACAAAGTAGCGTCGGCGTTATTGTGTGGGTCAGTTGGTCCGGTTAGGGTGGAACCTAGTGACATTTGCCTATCTTTTGTCTGTCTTTGCTGCTCCGGTGTTAGCTCAGGTTTTTCTTCTTCTTCGGCGAGCATGAATTCCTCGGTACAGGGCGTGGTACAGAAGGAAAATACAAGAGGTAGTAAGAAAATAATAATCACTGGTTCGTAAATATTATTGAAGAAAATTGCATGGTATAATATTACACTGTATAAACCCTAACCGTTGACAACCAAGTGACACCTGCAAACATGATTATAAACCTGGGCAACGCAAAACCATGTCTTCTTGGTTTTAACCGCGGTGAGCAATGTGGCGCGATTTTGCTCCAGCTACCGACATAGTGTCGCCCTTGGAATCTGGCGTAGAACTGTCCAAAACGGTTGTGAATTTTAAACTTAAACATCCTTCTGTATGAATAGCGTCCCTTCTTTCTATAGGTTGCATGTGCTTATGCCTCTATTCCCTAAAGTAAATCAACAAAAGACAAAGGACAGAGCAATAACGTTTTTTAGAATGTTTCCTTTTGAAAGCGCCACTAACAATACTTCAAGGTTTTGCTAACGGAAATCTGTGCATTTACAGTTTAAAACCACGTTTCAAACATTGTCATCATAGCGCGTAAAATATTAACAAAAATACAAATATTGACAAATAAAATAATGGTAAAGCAAAACTTATTCCCCTTACTATGATTAATACTACATTACTATATACAAATGCTATCTGTTTAATTAAGTATACCTATCACTATCGGTTCGTTGCGCAATACATCTTATTTTTACACATTATTGTTAGTAACATGATTTCGATATTTTCACGCGGATATTGAAGAGTTACCGTCTCACTATCTTCTGTCTGTGTGTTTGTCCGTGAGTGTGTCTGTGAACAACATAACACGAAAACGAAAAGTCCATCAAGTACCAAATTTGGTATTTAAGTTTTTCTATCCCCCAAAAATGCGACACAAAAATTTAAGAAAATTCACCCACCCTAAACTACCCTTTACATGAAAACACTTTCGAAAAGTTTGATTTTGTCCAAAATGGCTCTAAAGATGTTAATTAAAATAGAGTAAGCATATTCAACATAATTACACGACAAATAAAATGTGTATTAGGTATAATGCATTTCATAGAATTGCCTCTAAAGACCTCTTCATTTTAAATTACTTTTGCTTAACTGGTAAACCGTAAGAGTTAATAACACAAAAAATGTATATCTTATCAAAACACACAATTTGTGTCCTTTAAGTTTTGGTTTTCTAAATTCAAAAGTATTTTAACTGACAATAGAAAACGCTTTTCACGTCATACACTAACAAAATATATCCTTACTCAATGCAACTTTTAAAATGAGCTACACGGAAAACGTTTGCTTTTATTTTCTGCTATTAATATTTTTCTAATTATGGGTTCATGACTGATTCCGCTGCAAAAAATACTTTGTTTATTTATCTTATGGCAAATGGAAGGTTATGTTACACTTACTTTTGTGGAAACAACAAACAACTGGAAAATAACTCCAAGTACTCAAGTGGCATTAGCTAGCCACTTTGACTGGGTTGTATGAGGGCCTCTATTAATATTTTGAGCCCTGGCAACACTGATTGCTGTAGGTGTTTCGCTTGGAAATACCATTGTTGGTTTTAACTTATTCCAGATATTTTATACAGGGCGCTATTTGCATTGTTTAAAGTGATTTTAAAATTGTGTCACAGCGAAAAATGGAATCCACTCATAAAAATATTCGTGCGGTGATTAATTATGATGTTCGGCATGGCTTATCAGGAAACAAGTGTGCACCAATTAACTCACTACTATATTTGGCAATGAAGCTCCATCCTTTGCCACTGTGAAACGTTAGTATAACGAGTTTAATCGTGGGCGCCACTCGCTCACTGACTTAATTTGTAAAAAGTCGCCCAAAATCAGTTGTGACAGAAAACATTGCTGCTGTGCAAGGTCATTAAGCCACACACTGTGAGCTAGAAGCATCCCTAGGCATTAGTTCCACCATTATACTAGCTGACCCGGCGAACTTTGTTCCGCCTTAGAGGCAATAAATGAGCAGATTTTGGATTTTATTAAGTTCAATTTTTTATAAGGATAATAAATATAAATAAAAAACAAACTAAGTATTTTAATGATTCTTTATTGGCCATGTATTTTTGGTGCATGGGTTGTACACTTCAGTGAAGCACCTTGAGATAGAATACATTTCTTGTTTTATTATCAGGTGCAAGAACAAATAACACAGATGGTCTTCCGACCCGTGAACATGCCACATATAATTGACCATGGAAAAAACATGGATTTTCTAGATTCAGACCACAAACTTTCAAGGATTGGTCTTGTGATTTGTTAATGGTCATGGCAAATGCAAGACGGATCGGAAATTGAAATTGTTTAAACTCAAACAGCAAATCGGTTGGGATCCTCGGAATGAGAACTTCCTCACCTTAGAATTTTCCTTTGAGTATCGTCGTAAATCACATTGTTCATCAATTTACTTACCACCAAACGCGTTCCGTTGCACAGTTTTGGTTCGTTTAGTCGTAAATTGTGCGGTGGTAAGCCAGGCACATCCAAGGAGTTTAAAAATTCAATTGGATAGTTGGTGGCTTCATCTTCATTTGTTACACAGTCAATAGATTTGAATGAATGCAACGTACCAATGATCTCATTCTGAATTGTAGTTTAAGTCATCTTTTTCTTTATTCTTTGGCCGCCAAAATTGCTCGCTCACTCAACCATTCATTATTTTTGTGGTTAGTAATAATGTTTGGGAATACTTTCGATGAGACAGAGTTACAGATATTCTGAGGAAATGAACTCAATCCGCTGGATTCTTCGACAGGCAATCGACCGTTACCAATAGTCAGCAATTGCTCAGAGAAATCTTCAGCAAATGTATCATTCAGCAATGCAACTCTCATGTTTGTTGTAAGCTGAAGTTTCTTCACATAGCGTCATTGATTCGATGATTTGAGGCAAGCGTTTATTTCGTCGGCAGCAGTTGATCTTGGAATTACTGGCAGTGTTTGGCGGAAATCGCCAGACAGTTAGTATGCAAGCAATAATCAGTGCTGCAATCGTATCGAAACGCTTCTCGATTCAAATCAGTACTTGATAAATTTCTTCTTGTGCGTCGAAAATTATCTAATTGTTGATCACTGAGGTTTGCTCGACGATTTCGCATTGCCAACCGAGCCGTTTCACGGGCTGCCTCGCTTTGCTCTTGTGTTTGAGAAGCACGACGTCGAGCCATACTAACGCGGCGCTCTTAACGTGCAATTTCTTGTTCTTCTTCAGTCCTTTCATTCGCAATGTTTCGAATCCTAGTTGCATTAGGTTTTGTCGGGAAAGATTCGATTGTCTTGGTCACGGTATTGTTAATGATAATATCGGCACACTAAGCTAATAGATACTCGAAACAAACACATCAACCGGTCAACTTAAACATTTCTAATTGTCAAATTTTCAACCATAATTAACCATAAACAACATTACGTTTCGCTGTCAGTTGCGTTTTGTTATACCATTTTTAACAAATGAACGGCTAGACTGATGTTTTGACTGATACATTTTTCGTTGCGTTTTGTTATACCACGTTTTATGTCACGTCCCACGGAAACGGGATAAAGTATCATATGTCCGTCTCCTGGTTCTAAGCTACCTCCCCACCGATTTTCATCCAAATCGGTTCAGCCATTCCTAAGTTATAAATAGTGTAACTAACACGACTTTCTTTTATATATAAATGATCAACATGATCATTTAGCCGTGATAAAGTTTTGTTCTTGTTAGATCCCACATAATTTGATACAATCTCAAAAAGATGTTCGTGTCGATTGATGCACCAAATGCTCAAGGCGTAACTATAATGGTGCGACTTCAAAAGATTTTTATAAAGTTACAATAAATGAAAATTTTTGATTAATTGGATAATATTATAATCCTAGATAATTTGTAATACCTAGTAGAGTTAAAAATGAAAAAAAAAAGTTAAATTAGCAACTCTTACGAAAAAAATCTGGTTACAATTAATATCCTTTTTATTTAATTTAAAACAAGTAAGGATATTTATACATCTTTCTAGCAGATGGAAACTGATTACAATCAATTGGCTGCAAATTCCTAATCTGTTACACTCGTTTTTACCAAAATAGTTCAATTATTACTAGAATTTCTAAACATTGGCCATCCCTTAATGATAGAATTGAATAATTAATTCTTATGAAGAAGATAGGTTGATCTAAGAAAAGCTGCACTCAGCGGGAATAGCAAAAGGTGCTCTTTTTCGGATTACTAGAAAATAATCACAGTCAAGCTGTACAAGCACAATGACTGCACTAGCATATAACTGAAAACCACCAAAGAACGTTCGCTATGCCTTCGTTTATCATATAAGTGGCGTGAGCCATGTGTGACGCAAAGCAGGAAATTGCAATCCGAGCAGCTGAGTGGTACACGCCGGAGACGCAAGTGCCGACAAGAGTGTGGCCACGTAATCTGATGGCACGTATAACATTATGCCTTTTAAATGAGCGAAAGCACCGGTTACGTATTCTGGTGCGATTTATTCAATTCCAGATATTTAGTTATTGTTGCAAGAATTTGTCAGCAATTTGAACAACTTAAGCATTGTTGCGGACTAAAGTTTTTTTGATTAATGACGCAATGCTGAACGAAAATTGGGACTAAAAGAAACTTGCAGAACAAGCAACTCCAGAGCTAGCAATATTTCCTTTCATGTCTATTATTATTATTATTAATAATAATAATAATAATTATTATTATTATTAATAATAATAATAATAATAATAATATTAATTTGTGTTGGATTTGTTTATCGCTTTGCAGTGATTAAATCTGTTTGTAGCTTAACTTCCTGTTTCATGCATTGCAAAGTTTATTATTATTCTTTTGTGCTAATTGTTTATTGCTTCGCGGTGACCAAGTTTACTTGTGTTATACTTCCCTTCTGTTTCGTATTTTATTAAGTCTGTTACTATTCGCATTATATATGTTTAGTGTTTGGCGGGGTTATTCACTCGTATTATATTTCTTTGCGTTCTCTTTGTGTGCCTTTTTTTGGTGTTTATTTACTATTTCGCACTTTTCTATTACGTACTGCAGTATATTATATTTCACAACAGTATCAATTACTCCTGTGTTTCCTGCTCAACAGTTGGTACCTGACATTACGCATAAACAGAGTTTGCTATGAATATGTACATATGTGACAGCATTGCAATATAAATATAAAATATATACTTAATATATATATTTTTTCACGTACAAACTGTCCTTTCTTTAGGTATATTCACAAAGATATGCAAATGCAGCATAAGCACAAGGGTGAGGTAAGACCATTCATAATGCATTTGTAAGCGTTACACAAGACATTTCTAGATCTATAATTGTGTACATGCGGATTTCTTCCAAGCGCTTCGCAAGTTTCAACTTGAATAACAAATAATACCATAAAAAATATTCACTCAATATTTTACATATAAATAGGTTATAAAGATTACATCCTTAAACTGACGCTTGCGGCACTAACGTCATAGCACTTGTTTCTTCAAAATTTTGAAAATAATGCAAGCATATAGACTGCCGAAAGTGTAAAGATGTACATTTAATGAACTGTGAATTATCTCTATGCGCCTTTCCATTTATGAGAGCCCAAATATTAGACGCATATAGTGGGTACATAATTAAATCAAAGGACTCGAAAGTAGACCGCCACAACCTCTAGAGGGAAATGAGGGATGGCGTGGTGTCGGCCAAATAGAAGAGCATGTATATCCAGTAGGCCCTGTAAATTCTCGCATTGTGATCGTCTTATGTTGAACAGCAGGTAATAATGCACAGATGAAAGAATGCAGAATTATTTCTTTGTGTACGAAACACAAGGATAAAGTTTGGATTTTGCAAACTCTTGCGTTGCATTACATTGTATAGCATGTTGCTTATGTCTATATAAATGATTACCTTGAATACATGAGTGCAAAGCTTAGCGCTCACATCTCATTGTGAATGGAACATTAAAGCGCATATACAGATGGAATGTACGTATAAAGATGAATTTATTTGTGAATCGAGTAATCAATATATTGATAAATCCCCTTAAGGTTGTGTTAAGTGATATCTTCGTAGTATTTTTACTTTTGCTACACGTACTATGTACATGGTGTATAGATAAGTTAGTGTAATGCACCCAAAAGCTCGATACCGAGATTTCACCGGAAATAAATGTTTTGATACACCTTGAATCCAAAAAAAGGATTTCTGGAAAAAGATCCGTGTGCATGTGTGTGTAGGTGTGTGCGTGTGTGTCTGTGTGTTTATGTCTGTGGACAGCATAGCTCAAAAACGAAAAAACTATTAAATACCAAACATGGTATTTAAGTTTGGTGTCTTGCAAGGATGTGACACGAAGATTTTCAAGAAAATCCCCCAACTCCCAACTACCCTTTACATGGAACTTTTTTCAAAAATTTTGATTTTCTCAAAAATGGCTATAACGATTTTGATTAAAATATGGTATATTAAAGATATTTCCTGACAAATAATATGTTTATCTTGAATTTTCTGGGAATAGCCTCTGAACACTACTTTATTCTGGATGAATTTTACAGAATTTTGTACAACTGCTAAACCGTAAGAGATAGACAAAAACTTACCATACAAAAAATGTAGAGTACATTAAAACACACTATTTATGTTATATAACATTTTTTCGTGGAGTTGACCGTTTTTGAGATATTCCTTGTTTTTGGTTTCAGCTTTAAAAAACTTATACTTTTCTCGTACAGGAATTTATCAACTACTGTCTGTACAAGCAAAGGAACTTCAGGCACAAAGCAACCAGCTTTTGACTATCACTTTAACCTATGGTACTCCCTATTTCTCTTCTACTTACAAGGAAGAATTAAGTAAATAGAAGAATACCAATAATTTTTAACATTAATTTGTTGCAGAGATATGTGAATGTAATACATCTGATTTTTAGATATAGGCTGTTGAATTTGACACAAGGAACACTTTTTTTTATAAAACTTCTATCGATGACAAATTCTCCACACGATGTGTTCAGAAAATCCATGAATGAACCTAATACAGATTATAAACACAAAAATGCAATTCCATTTGCCATAGCAGAAGTTATAAAAGCTGAATTCTTTGACTTGGCCAAAGCAAACCTTCCCTTTGAATGCCTCCATCGTAAAACTCAAAACACTAATGAATTGCTGGGATACATGACCCCGAACTTAAATTAACAGTGTAACCATTGCAGTGGAAGATGTAATATTTGTATATAATGTTGGACTAATCACAGTTTCAATGTGCTGGAAGAGATGGCGGACTGGTGTTTCAAGAATAGAGGATTTTGGACATGGAAAGTATTAAAAATAGCGATGCGATATCAGTGAAGCATGCAGATAAGAATGAAGAGGGATAAAATATGTGTTCTATTCACACAACTTTCTTTATCTGTCCATATATAAACCATTAGTATAAACGATCATTCTTTTATCTGCATCATGATAATCGAGATAAACATTAGAAGAAATTGTCTTAATACTTGCTTCCTTCTAAGTAGAAGTCAAATAGGGGAAAATACTAGGCTAATGGCGATAGCCAGATAATTAAAATGCTGGTCGCTGTGAGAAGCAATTCAGGTTCGGTTCGCTTAGCATGTTCCGGTTTGAGAAAACTTCGATAGTTTAATATTGAAACCAACAACAAGGAATACCTCGAAAGTGGCCAAATCTACAAGAAAAACGAATATAACATAAAGTATGTGCTTTAATGAGATCAACATATTTTGTGGAGTAAGTTTTGTAATTAAACGTTTAAACGTTACGAAAAATTCTACAAAGCTTATCCAGAATAAAGAGAACTTCAGAGGTTACTCCCAGAAAATTCAAAATATAAATTTCATTTGAGATGTAAATATTTTTAATACACGGTATTTTAAACAAAATCATTAGAACCATTTTTGAGAATACAAAGTGTTCAAAAATTTCTGATATAAAGTTTAGTTTATATTGGAGGGGTTTTTTTTGAAAATCTTCGTGCACCATGCTTGGAAAATAATAATAATCATAAATACCAAGTTTGGTTTTTTCGTTTTTAAGCTATGCTTTCCACAGGCCAGGATAACTCAAAAGCGAATAGTTAATCAATTACCAAATTTGGTATTTAAGTTTAGTACCTACCAAGGTTGCGGTACGAAGATTTTCAGAAAAATCCCCGCACTTCAAACTACCTTTGTATGGAAAGTTTTTCGATTTTTATAATGAACCCAACGATTTTGATTAAAATACGTATATATGTATTAGGTAAAGATATTTACATGGCAAGTAGAGTGAATATCTTGAACTTCCTTGAATTCTTGAAGTGCTCTTCATTCTTAATGAATTTTCCATGACTGGTAAACCGTAGAAGTTAAACAAATATCTACTACATAATAGTTTCAGCCTGTCAAAGTAGTGAAGTGGTAGCGTGTGTGCCTCAAATTCAACAGGTCGCGAGTTCGAATCTCGCTTAGGGCGAGTTACCCGAATAAGGTTTTATCGGGGTTTTCTCTCATCCTGAGAAGACGGATTTCGGGTAACGTTATACTCCTTGGACCCCGAAATCATTTCGGCATCATTTTACCCAGTTTATTCATCGTCCAACATGATGTACCAGGTTAAAGAAAGTTAGGCTGAAAAAAAAAAAAAAGCAATAAATGTATATCTTTACTGGCTTAAATTTTAAAATACTTACATTTCTCTCAAATAAGAAGTCGTATGTGATTCATTTGTTTTACTCCATGCCGTACAAAACATCGGATTTCAATGATAATCACATAGGCTGAAAAAAAAAGCAATAAATGTATATCTTTACTGGCTTAAATTTTAAAATACTTACATTTCTCTCAAATAAGAAGTCGTCTGTGATTCATTTGTTTTACTCCGTGCCGTACAAAACATCGGATTTCAATGATAATCACATAGCGACCGCTTTTAAAAGACTTTACTATCGCTTAAGCGTAGTGTATTCCCTATTTCCCTTCTACTTATAAGGAGCAAAATAATAAGACAATTCTGCTAAACCATATAATCTTTTGTAACAAGTTGGTGTGTAGAGCGGTAGAGAAAGCCGTGTGAATGGTGCACATCATTTTTTTTACATTACTATTTTAGTTAGGTTAATTTTGTCTTATTTAATATTACAATAAATATTCTGCAGTGGAGACGCGTGAAGCATTTTGAAAGTGTGCAAATGTAGTTTTGAGAAAATTATTAGAAAAATAGTATGCTAGGAAACAGGTGTATTTACGATCTTTAAATGACAGCCAGTAGGTAAATGTTGATTCTCTATAGATGTCCTAAGTTTCCAAAACTATCTGCTACAAAAAATAAAATGGTGTAGTTAGAATTTCACCCCTAGTGTCACTTAAACTGGACTTCACTACTGCCTATCGTGACGTTTAGACGGGGGTAGATTTTTAGGTGCCTGCTTTTCATGCTTTAGCCCTATTGTTTATCATCTTTGTTTGGGCATCAATTTTAGAAGTTTGAAAACTACCACCTAGTATATGGCAGCTTCTGCTGCTACAGTCACCTAGTAAGTAATTAAACAAAAATATTTTGGCTATTCCTACACCCGTAATCGCCGAACGTGTGTGAACGGATTGCTTCGTAAGACACTGCTGATTATTGTAATCCATTGTTTGATCTGCGATAGTGGAGACGTGTACCGGCGGCAAGTTCTTTGGACGTGAAAGCTGCTATTTTACATCTGTGCGAGTGGACTAAACACCTTGGAATTATATTACCTATACTCATCGCTGACGCTGGTATTGCTGGCGCTGGTGTTGCTGTCGCTAGTTGAAATCTCTCGCGCATCGGTAGGTGAAGGGCAAACGCACTTTTTGCCGTATGTTCAATACGCTTAAAAGGCTTTAAAAGTGAGGTGGTTTAACGGCATTAAGGTTTAATAATTAACAGGGTGTACTCTATGCTTACCATCGGTAAGAATAAATGTAACATTTGTGTTCCAAATTCATTCCGATTTATTCTCGTGGGTTTCCTCGGTTACTAAAATAATAATAATTTATTTTACGTTCCCAATACATAAACTAGAATAATTGGGTAAGTCGTCGGCTGCTCCGAGACGTAAAAATTTGAGTCATCGAAAGAATACAGGTTATACTCAGCGTATTTTGCGAAAAATTGTTTCCATGAGAATAAAGGCAAGATGATACTAAACTCTGACACAGTTCCTTCAGTATTTAGTTTCCCTTGATATTTGACAAAGGTAATGGGAACTCTAATTTCATTCTTATAAATATTTTGTACACGTTTTATTACTATTAGAAAGCAGTGTTAAAATATTAGATTCAACATTATAATTTGTCCTAAATAAAAAAAATACCCAAAATCAAAATCAAAATCAAATGTGTAATTTCAGGCTGAAACACGACCCCATAGGCTGCAAAAAGGGATTTTGCAAAAGTGTTAGAACATATAGAATATTTAGTAATAATCGATTCTAATTTTAGATTTGTTTATAAATTAGTTCAGGAAGCACAGACCATACGCTCCTGTTATGCACATATTAATATACTTATCGTATCTATCTAACTCAAATATACCACAAATACTGGTAGAAAATGTTGACTTAACGTCTTGAATATAGTTTGCTGAAGAGGAATACAGGTACATAAATTCACGTTTATTTCATTTTTATACTGTACATACCATCTTTGTAAATCTAGTCTCGCGTATGTTTTTTTCTGCAAAATCATTTTGTTTATTGTTTGTTTTTACCTAAGTTACATGCCACCTTAGTAATATCGTCATATTACCACTTTGACCTTTTTAATGACTGCCTAAATTTAAGTTTACATTAAAACTGTACTTAGCGATTAACTTAACACACATTCAGTATCGCATTCATCTTTCCAGGCTCTTGAGGCTGGGGAATAAGAATAGCCTTATCAGCCTAGAATCGAACCCAGCATACTTTTCTTTTTTAATTCAGCATTTTGGCCACTTTACTGCAGAGACACTCTTAACAAACCCTCTTTATAATTCTTGTTAACTACTCTATGCATTAAAGTAAAAAGGAGGAAGTATACATGCAATCACTGAGAAGAAACTGAGAAAACGAAATTAAAGCTGAATATGCTCCTTGTGATGCTTAAATCCTGTTCGTAAAAATGCAGGTATGTGATATTCAAGTTCAATACTAATATTTACTTCTGTTTTGTTCAGTTGTGGGATGCAATTCCGTCTAGTCAATGAAGTGATTTTATTCAACTTCAAACAGGACATTCAAGGTCTAATGCCTATGCATAGATGCTGACGATCACAAAGAACATGTCGCAATTATTTCCTACTCAGCTATTCCTATGATGTAATTATAGCCGTTTTAAATTTCACTGTTTTCCCATTAAAACCAATTCATTGCGCGCGACCTAGGGAGTCTCTTTCCCACCAGCAGACTTCTTCATATTACAACACTTCATCTGGTCTGCGTAGCTAGACGCGTAGGGGCTCGGAGTGGACACGTGTGGTATTGGAAGGTTCTTTGACCTCAAAACCGCCCATTGTTACACCTGAGCGAGTTTGTGGCACTTGCGGATGTTTTGCATGTGCGACAGTTTCTGGAGTTTCCTGCCACATGATCCATAGGCATAAAAGGGGCACGAAGCTCTGCCCAGAGTTCAGTTTATCAACTGAGACTGCATGGGGAGCAGTTGAGCGAGTTTCGACGGTACATTCGTAGCCTATAGTACCAGTTTCCACCGTCGCCGCAGTGAACGTTGCAAGGAAACTATACCCCAGAATTGCTGCAGAAGTATCGAAGATAGACACTAAATTGTAATCAGTATCTGGAAGAAAAGGTCTGATGTGTTCTACTCTATCGAATTTGATCCGCAAAATAATCTTTCTTATAAATAATTATTTCTTTATCTGTGTACACAATCCTAGTTGAGATAAACACTATTAACATTTTAACACACATACTGGTCTTCAGACGTGACCTAATTGGCCATCAGGGAAATAAGAATGACTGAGATCGAATACAAACATACAAATAGAAACATCCATGCCGAAAGCGGTATTCGAAACTGCGGCAGAACGTCAACTACATTAAAATGATAACCAAATCTTTTAAAAGGTGGTTGCTATATGAAACAATTTAAATTCGGTTTTCTATATTTGCTAGTGTCAACAAAAGAAAGGCGAAAAGATTCTTCCCATTTCAGAGCAGTTAAATACCTTAAAATAGAAACCAATCATTAGAAATATCTGGAAAACCGTTAACTCTAGATAAAAAAAATATATTTCGCGTTTTAATGAGCTCTGCATTTTTTGTGTAATAAATTTTTGTCTATCTCTTACGGTTTATACCAGTTGTACCAAAGTCATCCAGAATGAAAAGATCTTTAGTAAGGATCTAAAATTTCAAGATATACGTTTGCGATTGTCATGCAAATATGGTACTTTGATAAAAATATGGTACTTTGATAAAAATTATTCAGAGCCATTTTGAGAAAATCATAATTTTCAAAACATTTTCCATGTAAAGGACACTTGAGGAAGGGGGGATTTCTTGAAAACCTTTGTGTCGCATCCTTGCAAGATACGAAACTTCAACACCAAGTTTAGTATTTGATCGACATTTTGTTTTGAGCTATGCTGCATATATACCTAGTAAAATCTCGAAGTCCATGTTTTTGGTGAATTACTAGACTTACTTTCTCTATTCCTATGTACACTGTACATACGTGCTAGGGAAACTAATAGAAAGCTGTTTATTCTAGTGAAAAGAGAGTTTGACAATATTTATTCAGCTTATTTACAGCAAGCTTCTTATCTCTCAGGTTACACCACTAATGTAAGAGATGCAGGTGTCACGTATCTAGGGTTAATAAATTTGAACGTTTCCTTGTAATTACTCAAAATTAGATTACAACAATATATGTTTAAATAAACACAGTGAAAAACTTCCAGTGATCATCAAACGCAATAATCACTGTATGGATTATTAATAACTTGAATTTTATATTCTAAAATAATTGCGAAATTATGAATTGTGGTGCAGTGGTTAAATAGAGTAATGTATACATTTCTCGACTCTCCGTATTACCACAGCACAGTTCACGCTATTTGCTGAAAAGTAAATAGATCCTTTATTCCCGAACTGTACAAGCTTGCCGGTTCAGAATTTAAACCACAGCTTTGTGCTAAACACTCATTTGTTATTTATTTACTATTACTTGATTTTATTGGATAATTTATTATTGAATATTGCTTTAACTATTTAATTTTTCTACTGTGTGCATAACAGGTGGTCCAAAAGCCCCATATTTGACGTGCGCAATATCCTTTCGTGCGTTAAAAGAGTTGCGGGTTTGACGGGGCTATTTCAAGCTAAACTGGCTACTACACGATTGATTCCCCAAGTCACAATCTTTACTTTCTCTACATAGTATATGATACATAGGTGGATAAGGTATTACACTCCACCCAAAAGTTTGATACCGAGATTTCACCAGAAATACATTATTTAGAATCTATGTATCCTAAACATCTTTTTTTGGAAAAAGGTCCATATGTGTGCGAGAGAGAGAGAGAGTGTGTGTGTGAACACGATAACACAAAAATGAAAAATGTCCATAAAAAAACCAACCTTGGTATTTAAGTTCATTATCTTCCAGCGATGCGACGAAGGGTTTGAGAAAAATTCCACCACCCGATGGCATGTACATCGAAAATACTTGGGGCATTTTGTTTTTCTCAGATGTGGCTCTAAACTTTTGATTAAAATGTCATATTTTACAGATATTTACATGACAAAACAAGTTTATATCTTGAATTTTCAGGGAATTGCCTTTGAAGACCACTTTGACCATTTTGTTGAATTTTGCATATCCGGTAAACCTTAGAGCAACGGTTCCCAACCGGTGTGCCCCGGCACCCTAGGGTGCCATGTGATTGACTAAGGGGTGCCGCGAGATATTGAGATAAACAAAAAAAAAAATACTTCTACTGAAGCCTTAAGTCTTGTAAGGTCTTGAAATAAAATAAGTCAAATCAATTACTCTCATGCACGGCAGATGGTGATAGTGGTCGATTCATTTCAATAATTTAGTTATACTAGTATCCCACAGATGGCATTACAGCTATGCCCTGCCGAACATTCCCGAGATTACTCGCTTCCTCACGAACATTCCCGAGACTTCGACAGATGAATATATAGAAGTGTACGCCGCTTGGCGCTTTCAGTTGTCTTCCTCGCGTTGATTCACAGTGTTTAGCTATGGATAAGTTCATTGTTAAACGTAAACGCAAGGACAGTGAAAGTGAACAGTCGGCTCCTACTGCTTGCTTTAAGAAGCCAAATCTTACAGTTTCTCTCGGACCGTCGAATTCACCACATAAAGAAGACAAACGAAAGAAAAGAACATACCAGGACAGTTACTTAACGTATGGATTTAAGTGGAATAACAACGAGGAAAACCCTATCCCTGTGTGTTTAGTTTGCGCCGAAACACTTAGCAACGAGGCCATGGTACCTAGCCAACTGAAGCGGCACCTTACAACAAAGCATCCTAGTGTGTCACAGAAAAGTGTAATGTATTTTTCACATGTATTAGAAGGGGAGAAGAAAACAGCTGTGCGAATGGTAAAGAGAATGACCATAGGTGATACTGCTCTTGAAGCCTCATTTAAAGTAGTAGAACTGTTAGCTAAAAAAAAGAAACCTCATACTCTTGGAGAGGAAATCATTGGCCCTGCATGTCAAGTTATAGTTTCAACAATACTTGGCGAAGGAGCAGCTAATCAAATTTCGAAAGTTCCTCTGTCCAACAACACAATCAGCCGCAGGATATCTGAAATGTCATGCAATATCAACGAACAAGTCACGGAGAAAATAAAAAATTATAGAACATTTGCTTTGCAAGTAGATGAGAGTCTCGATATTGGTGACAAACCGCAACTCCTTGGTTTTATCAGATATATTGATGAAAAAGATATTAGTGAACAGATTCTGTTCTGTAGACCGCTGGAGACTACAACCACAGGCCATGATATTTTCGTTTCTATTAATTCCTATCTCAATGACCATGATCTTTCATGGAAAGACTGTTGTAGTATATGTACAGAAAGTGCACCATCTATGTCTGGGAAAATTAAAGGTTTTACTGCCAGAGCTCTCAATGAAAATCCATCCATTATTATAACTCACTGTTTTCTGCATAGAGAGGCATTAGTCGTGAAAGCGTGTAATGAAGAGTTTGCTGAAGTGTTTAACCAAGTTGTGAAAATGGTGAACTATATGAAGTCTCGACCTTTAAAGTGCAGAATTTTTGAACAGTTATGTCGCGCAACGGATGCAGCTCATACCTCTTTGTTACTTCACACAGAAGTAAGGTGGTTGTCGCGGGGTCGTGTATGAACCGGTTTCTCGAACTTAAAGGACAGCTAAAAACTTTTTTTAAGGATGAAAATCAAGACACATTTCATGAGTTCTTACTAAGTGATTCTTGGTGTTTTGAACTGTCGTATCTGGCAGATATTTTTCATAAGCTGAATGAACTGAATGTTTCGATGCAGGGTCGACATGAAACAATAATCTCCTCAACCAATAAAATGAAAGGTTTTAAAAGAAAACTTAGTTCTTGGAAGTTCAAAAAGGAGATTTGTCGAACTTTCCATCTCTTCTTAATGTGGCAGGAGATAATGATCTGGGTAAACTGAAAGACCGCATTTGTGATCACTTATCAAGATTGCAAGATGCAATAGATGCGTACTTTCCAACTATTTCCACTAGGAATCTCGACTCGGTTGTCTCACCATTTGATTTCGTAGATAGTGCAGAGGAAATAGATTTCACTGCTTGCGAACGAGATGAATTTATTGATCTTTGCACTGATTCCACACTCAAAGGTAAGTTCACCAAGAGTGAGGCGTCGGTGGCTAGTTTTTGGCTTCAACGGAGAGAGGAGTACCCTAACCTAATGAAGAAAGCAATTAACGCACTTTTGCCCTTTTCAACACCCTATCTATGCGAGCAAGCCTTCTCTGCTATAGTGACAATAAAATGCAAAGCAAGAAATAAACTGAATAACCTTGAGAATGATTTGCGTGTTTCACTGTCAACTGTAAGATCCGACGTCACATATCTGTGCTCTAAGCATCAATCACAAGTTTCACATTAATCATTAATCGAACAAAATTTATTGATGTATTTTTACTCAGTGATTGTAGTAAAGTTTACTGTATTATGTTATGGTGTACGTTATTGTTATATAATATTTCAATAAATTAACATATTAAGCTTAATTTTCTTTCAATTCAAGGAAGGGTGCCCCTGGTGTTTAATGTTATTCCCAAGGGTGCTGTGAACTTCAAAAGGTTGGGAAACACTGCCTTAGAGATAGGCAAAAGTTTACTACACAACAAATGTAGATCTCCTTAAAATACCCATTTTATGTTATTTATATTTTTTTCGTAAAGTTTACCATTTCCGAGATATTCTTTGTTATTAGTTTCAGTTTTAAAATACTTAGAACTTCTCTCATATGTAAATTTGTAAACTCCTAGCCATGCAAAGAAATGGATTTCAACCAGATAGCAACCAGCTTTTAAAAGATTTGACTATCGCTTTAGACAAGTGTATTCCCTTATTTCCATTTTACTTACAAGGAAGCAAGCAATAGGACTATTTATGCTAATATTTATCTTGATTACATTTATTTCTATATGCTTATAACATTGTTTCTAGGCAAATGTTAATTCACGAGTGCCATAAGCAGTCATCTGTTAATGACTTTGACCATTGTAAGCATGTGTTTACGATGTTAGAATTACAGAAATATTAAAGCTTGTGTTGCTTGTATTGGTTCTTTATTATCATACTTTATGTCAGAGACAAGCAAACTTGCATGCATATAGCTGCTTGTCATATTGCCACTTGTATCCCTTACAATATGATGCACTATAGTAGAGCCCCGGTATTTCGAGGTTCCAGCTGGTCTAAGAAAATTAAAATTTTACAAAAACTAGAGTAAAATCTTGTTATTATACGTTGTCCACATGTTCGTTTTACGCACTTCCGGATGTGTTACATTTTGAACCTTCTTTCAATTTTCCATGTATAATACAGTAAAACTGTCCCACTTAGAGTTTCCGTTTACAATGTACAGAAACAGTCTTGGTCTCGTACTTCTAATGCATTTCTGTTACAGAATTATAGGTTTGGAAAAGTGTGCTTGGTCTTTCTTTATCGACCCTGCACTAATTTCGGCCGCGTGTCAATCAATTGCATAGTGCAAACAATCCTTTCCAAAAGCATCTTGCGTTGGCACAGTGATCCTTACTCAAGCACTGCGGTCTATAAATGCCAAACTGTAAATTCATGTTTAAAAGATCTTCTAAATGAGCCATGTTTTATTTGTTAATTATTGTAACAGACAGACCGTGTGTGGATGGCATGTATCTATACACACTGTAACTGGATACAACACAGGTATCTATTTACTATATTGCTGATTTATTTTAACCATCTTTGTTTTCATTAATCATTTATTCAAGCTTTACCCATTGATTTAGTGCCGGTTTCACCAACAACGATAATTTTACTAAATTCGGGTTAAAGATGTTAAATCCGAATTTTGATAGAATAGCTGTTTCACCAACCAAAGTATGATTGCAGACCTAGTTAAATCCTCATAGGCTTTCCAAATCATAATTAGCGAAGCGAAAAACAAAAATGGCGCCGCAAGGAGTAATAGATATAGTTATGCACAACGACAATAATGAATAAAGGTAGTGATGATAAATATCGTAGTACGAGTGAAATAGAATGGTATTAGTGAAGCTCAGATAATGAAGTAATTAGTGCTTTAATGTACATTATGGTGTAGAATTTTTCCTGTCTTACACAGCATTGTGCTAACTGCTTTCGTAGCCGAATGGATAGCAATCTGCGTCTTCATCTAAAAATTACGTTTTCGCATGCTGGGATAAGCATGCTTTCTCTCCTTCTACAGAGTCCCCAAGCATACACATGAAAGTGTTTCAGGCTAAAAATGAATGATTAAAAGCCATCGTTAAAATAATAAGCTACAATCAACCAATTGTTTTTGAGTCAATTATATGACAAGAAAGTACCTTATGTGACTAAAAGTTGTAAAACAAGAAAATACCTTATGTGACTAAAAGTTGTAAAACAAGAAAGTACCTTTTGTGACTAAAAGTTGTAAAACAAGAAAGTACCTTTTGTGACTAAAAGTTGTAAAACAAGAAAGTATCTTTTGTGACTAAAAGTTGTAAAACAAGAAAGTACCTTTTGTTACTAAAAGGTAGTACTGTTACTAAAAAGTTAGTGCTGTATTCTATTTTAGAACAAGCAGCATTAATTGGAATTCCTATTAAAATATAACCTGTTAAACACTAGAACCTACATTATTAATTTAAAGATTTGTGCAAAGCAAGGTCCCATATTTCTCTTCTGTCAGTACCCGTTATATCGGCTGCAGTGAAATCTTTTGTAAGCTTATTTTGCATTAGAGGCAAGAAAAAGTATCTACTTATTAACCCATTCCGCATTTTTTTTTTCCGAAAAGACATGTTCAGTTTTGTTTGTTTGTTTGTATTTTGATCTCCAGCACGTGAAAATGCTGTTTTGCCAATTCTAAAAGACTATACTTTTCCGCTTTGGGCTTGTTTCCTTTTTTTTTTTTTTTTTCTCTTGTAAACACTTCTCTTCGCTGGTAAATTAATCAACACAAAAATTGGATATTTCACACTTTAATCCAGTGATTCCACTGCTTTATCTTCAAATGGAGCCGAAGAAGGAAAAACCGGAAATGTCGGATTGTGGTTCTCGCTTTGTTGTGTATGAGAAATTGCTGATTCGTATAGCAGACGAACACCAAGTAGACGATAATATTACAACCTCTTGGTTAAACCCTCTTCTTGAGTTCTCCCGATAGACTAATGTCTATATATTAGGAATACAGGTGTACTAGGATAACGGGAAAAATTATCCTTGTTTGTGAAACCGATCCCAGTGATATATCAGTATAATCGGAGATTTTTTTCTTCTTCTTTTTAATTCGATTAGTCCAGTTAGCTCGTATTACCGCGGCTGTACTGGATTTCCTTATGCTGCACTATTCCCATGACATATTAGTACCAGTATTATCATTTATCTATAATGTAAGTGACCAGAACCTTGATTTTCCTGTATGTTTGTAGAAAAATCTGGTGTATTCCATTCACATGATGTTCTCTATATCTGTGTAACAAAATGTTGTTAAGAAGCATATTCTTCTATCCAGTTGATGCTAATCGAGATATACTTTAGCAGAAATGGTATTTTATTTCCTTGTTTGTAAGTAGAAGGGAAATAAGATTAAAGCGATAATCAAGTCTTTTAAAATCTGCGATGTGGATGAAATTTGCTTTTTTGCATGGCCAGGAGTTGACAAATTACGTATGGGAAAAGTTTGTTTTATAAGTGAAACCAATAACAAGGGATATGTCGTAATGGTCAACTTCATGAAAAGAATTTATAGGAGAGAAATTGTGTGTTTTAGCGATATCAACATTTTTGAGTATTACGTATTTGTCTATCTCTTATGGTTTACTAGTTATGCCAAACTCCTCCCGAACTAAGAGGTCTTCATAGGTTATTCTCATAAAATTCAATATATACGTTTTATCGTCATGTATCTTTAATATACGGAGTTTTAATCAAAATCTTAAAATCTATTTTAGAGAAAATAGAGGAATTGTATCCATGGAAGATGCTAAACTTAAATAACAACTTTGATATTTTACGACTTTTCGTTTTTGAGTTATGGTGTTTACAGACACACGAATATGCGGACAAACACACACGGACATGCGGAAAAACACTCGCACAGTTCATTTTCTAAAAATGCTTTTTTGATGTCCCTCTCCGCATAGGGTCCAACCCCTCAAGACGCAATCCTTACATCCGGTCCAGCCAAAGGCCAGTCATAGAGCACGCTTACCATGCCGAAGCGCCATCTCCGATCTCTTTCGGCCCTAAAAAAATTAACGGAGCAAAGAATAAATGAAATTACACCTAGATAACTTAATGACTTGGAGGGACAGGAAATATGGTGAATAAAGAAACTACTCCAGAATTCGCCTTGCGACACGCAAAAATTGTAGAAAAACACCATGGATCAGAGTGGGCGGAGGTCTGGTATTGATTCCAGGATTTCCTGAATATGAGTCGCAGATTTTAACGTATCGCCACCTCGCTCGGTGTCTTTTATGACATAACTGTAGTCATAAAAACAAGATTGTAGAAGAAGAGTGCACCTGAAGCATAAGATGCCACGTATATTACTTTCGCACAATTATAACTTGCTGTCAGATTTAAAATATAAAAATCCCCAAATTGGTTCTGTATTCTGAATTATAAGCTGCTATAATATTATGTATTAAATCTGGGACTGTGCAGAGTATTAAGAACGTTACGTTACAGGCAAAACTTGTTTCGGTAGTAAAGTTATGAGTTTAAGTTACCATGATTCGAATCTCTTACCTATCATCACTAAACGCTACTGAGCCTAGGGCTGCACTACGATTGCCGGTAACACTTCCGTAACTTGTAAAATAAACTGTAGCAAGATTAACTAGAAGTGCAAGAGAGTGTAGCCTGAAGCTTAAGAAATGCCAGAGAGTATAAATAAATTTGATTAACGGATGCTATTTTATTAACCTGAGTCCCGCCTTTGTACACAGTATCTTCTATGTTCCATGTTACAGAATCATACACACCCTTCATTTTTGTTGACTGCTAAATTTGAGGGTAATCTGATAAGTAATGACTGCACATCTTTGTCATTCACGATAAATAAATTAAACCAGAAATAGTCCTTAGAATGTGCTGTCTGTTTTCCTGTATTTCCTTTCCGCATAGTTTTCAGCAAACTGGCACACTTCTGTCAACGATATACAAAGTTTCTGAGGCCGTCCTGGAAGAAGTTGGTATTCTTTTTCCGGAACAAGCCTCTCTCACTTCTCTCAACTTCTACATCGGAAGCACAGTGCTGTCCCCACAAATCATCTTTAATTTTCGGAAAGAATGAAAATCACGTGACGCAAATTCTGAGTTGTATGGTGAAGAAATTCAGTCTCTGAATTTCTGTTGTGCTGGAACGTGAAATGTGTAGCTTTGCATAGTCATGTTGATGTAAAAATTTCCCATAAATACTGTGAACTACACACGCCGATTTTTCTTGCAATTCCTTGCTGAAGCATATGATGAGCATCCTGAATCAGTCCGTCAACTTCGTTCCTTTGAAATTCATTGGTTGCTGTCACAGAAATTCCAATTCTTTCCTTGTCATGCAAGTCACTTGTTTGTGAATCGGCAAGCTTGCACTTATTGGTTTAGCGACACACAGTTCTGATATCAATGCAATCACCATAAACAGCCTGCATTCTCAGATAAATTTCCTTTGGTGACACCTTCTACTGTCAATAATTCAAAGACAACACGTTGCTTTAATCGGAGTGAAGGAGTTATAGCACATTATTCACTCTTAAATACAACACTCTACTTCTCCAGCTAATGCGGTACAGGAGATCATTCTAGTACACTACATTCTAGTACCGTCACTAACGGTTACGCAGAATAGGTTAGCCTGAAAACAAGTCAACATGTGGTGCGTTCACTGTTTACTCAGCACGACTGATGATGGGGCAACAAAGGACACAGTGGTGGGACCCATCTGTCAGAGCGACATATTCTCTAATGCAGATCATCTGTTATAAATCATAAAACCTATGGAGTGATAGCTACAGAATGTTCGATATTATTAATTTTACATAAAGTAAATAGAAATATAATTTATCGCACAGTACTACCACTTATCGCGTAACAAAATTCCACATACGGAACATTGAAAATATTTGCATAATAACATTCTAGATTATGCCTTAGAAATTATGATGTCTATTTCATTCATTATGCTTGTGAAAATGGGTTAATGCGTTTACAATGAAAGTATTGTTTATGTAATCATAATATGTGCTACTTCGACATATTTTAATTCTTTTGCCCTTCTTTAGATTTTCAACATTAGGCACCAAGTTCTGGCTCAGACACAATCGAAAAATAGATTTTAAGTTAATGGTCTGATAGCTGGTTTCTGTGATGTGGTTTACAAGTATCCACTAACGAAAACAACTTCCCACATAAATACGGACAGCAAAATTATGAAGTCTGGAAAGCGTGATCGAGAGGAAGTTGCTTAAAACTGGATGTTGTCTTTGAGTTCTATGTCATTCTGCAAACCTGTCGCTTCTATTTGCAGTGTATTATAAATAGTGTCAACTGAAACAAAAAAAGGTAAAGCAAATAATGAGGTTCCAAGTCTCTCATTTCTTTAAATATGGAGTCGAATTTCTCCATCAGTTATTATGTATATTCTTTGAACCGTCAATGGACAAATGACAGCTGCACTTGCATTATAGCAAATACAGTTTTTTTTTTTTTGTTTTTGTTTTTTTTGTGTTAACGACCGCTTTTACTACAAATGACATAGCAAGCGATGACACTGACGATACATGGATTGAAAATGAAGTACCCGTGAAATGCGATGGCGGGGGGAACCTAGAGAAAACCCACCCAGTCGACCAGAGTGCGATAGAAATCTGGCTTCCTCTCTGCTCTGAACGTGTTGACCGCACAGTCAATGCTTGCCCTGACGTCATTCCGCTTCGTTATGACGGCCGCTAGTGGCTATGGCATGACAGTGCTGCCATCTGTTGAGCAAATACAATGGTAGAGGCATATATTATTAGCATATCCTCGGTACTAAGCATTCTTTCCCTTTGCTAATTCTAAAAAATGGTCTACGTGCGATGTTTAAAAAATAATTTGATTTCGGAAGGTACCATTCTATTCTTCCTTATTCAGTTGCCGGAACTTATCACTACTCTATTGTGATTTCAAGATAATTATTGTCTCCAACTCTAATGAGACACATAACAATAGAATTCTACTTGTGCTAATAATTTACCCAAAACCGTATTATAGTTTAGGAATTGTTACATTATTCCTTGATTTTAATATATTTCATTATTTATCCAAATCATTACTCTAACACTCTAATTTTATAAAATAGTTATTAATTGTTTATGAGCATAGTTACGAGATCTGTTGCTATTGTATAACAAGACTTAATTCAGCGTTATAAAGTCTGAGTCAGAATACACGGAATAATTTTGAGATTTAGAAGTTGCAATTGGATATTTTCTGATCGGGAATATATGTCGTAAAGGTCTAGTTATCACCATAGAGGGCATAAAAACTCCGATCGGGTTCGATAAAATTCAGTCACACAGATTCTTCTTCCCCTTTTGGTATTGAGATATTGCTTACGTTTTGTTTTCTTTGCGCTTTCACATGTAATTTTTTTTTTTTTTTTTTTTTTTTGCTGCTGTTTAACGTTCTTTAATCTACGATGAATTAAATTGGTGAAATGGTTTTCGGGTGATCTCGAGATCCATGGAGCTTAACGTTACTGGATATGGGAAAATCCCGTAAAAACCTTATCAGGGTAAGCAAGATTTGAACTAACAACCTGTTGAATGCAAGGCAGACACGCTACAACCGCACTTCCCAGAGGGCTCATTTATATTATCATTAACCTAAATTTTGCATTATGTTACCTAAATGACAAGTGATTCCGTCGCATATAATACTGCACTTTGTAGTTATGTTGTAAGGTTTCTGTTGTGCAGCATATGCAAGAGTGCTTATAGGAAACATATTTATTTTGCAGTCTATTGTAAACCTGTTCCACTTCTAGAAATAAACTAAAGGAATATGTTATATCACATTGAAACGAGCCCTGGATATCCAGCTCTAAGGGAACCACCACAAGAGATATATTTTTTCTAACAGTTGAATGTCATATGTACTGTAAAAATATCACATCAGACTACATATTAACCCATATTTCTCAGGACGTGGTACATTTTGTTTTTATTTTGAAAGATTTAAAATACACAGACCAAACAGATATTGTCACCTCACAAAAGTGTGATGACGGGGGCTTAACTAGATGGTAATGAGACAACTCGACATTTAGAGTAATGGTCCAATTTATTTGGTAAAGAACAAACAAACTCCTAATGGAGCTTACCTTTCAGAGACGTCACGATGGCTGTTGCCGCAAGATGTTTGCCGGTGGTGGGGTCCAATTTAGGGACCGTAACGCAAGTCAAGACAGGTCAAAACCAGACTATACCAGAGCGCGAAAAGCCGAGGTCCCAGCTCTTTATATAGCCAATTATTTCCTATAGGAAGCTAGTCATTTCCTATGGAATTGATCATAACAGGATGTTCTATCTGACGCACATCCCTTAAATCGGCACGTAGGACTCAGGAAGTTTATGAGTTGTGAGTCCTCATAGAATTCCCCCAGCGGAAGGGGTTAGCCGCTAAAATCCCGTCATAGACTAGCCGTGCCCATCCGTTCGCTACGGAATATTGCGAAACGTAAGAAAATGTATAATTTAGAAGAATAGCATAATTTAGATGAATATATAATTTAGCCCTAAAGTGTCCAAAAATAAGAATGTTCCAAATCATATGTGAATCCTAGCACCTCTCAACAGCAATCGTGACAATATCAATGTATACGTAGTGAACAGCAAACTGTTGAACATATTTTATTTCACTGCTCAGACATAAACAATAAAAGAAGAATCATGGATACACATTAAATTATGGTAATATTAGATTTGATAAACCACTTTATGAAGTAGTTAGAAAAAATGCTGTCTTATGCAATTCCAAAAGCTTTTAGTTCTACTTATAAAACGTTATAGTATCCGTGTTGTAATATGCATTACCTATCTTGTTTTGTTTCACTAGTATGACTTGTATATCTATGGCTAAATATTATTGTAAATTCATTTGTATAATAACTATGACCCTAATATATCTTCGGGTGAAATGGGGTTTAAGTACTTGTACATTCAATAAATAAATAAACATGAACCATTTTACTTACGCAGAAGCAGCAGACATGTATTGTTATTATTATTATTATTGTTGTTGTTGTTGTTGTTGTTTTGGTGCTGCTTGGTGAAATGCGAAAAGGGCACGAGATCTTTATGCTGAGCTTTATCAAGGAGACATTTCATTACAGCACCTTTACTGCCATACATCAACGGCTGCGAGGAACAGGAACTTTCCAAAAGGAAGCACGTCGCTGGGAAATCCAAATAAATGCAAGAATAGTGCTCTAGAAGGTTCATAACTGGGTCCGTTATTCTCCGTCCACAAGCAAAAGAGCAATAGCTCATGTCGTGCATGTTAGACAATCTTCGGTTTCAAGAATTCTGCGCGAACAGCAACATGTCATTTCAACCGAGTAGAAAAGCTAGGGCGTTCAAATTGTAGACGGACGAGAAGTTTTTACAAGGAGAGGGCATGTTTAACTTTCATGTTTGAGTACAGGAAAACCCTAGAGCCATTAGTTACAGATTACCAACACCGGCGTGCGGTAAACATTTGGGCTGGCATTATGAATTAAATATTCATAGGAACCCACCTCCACGTTTGACTATTTTACAACGTTTGTTTACCTATGGGTTTTACAACATATTATACCAGAATTTCTGGAAGTAGTCCCTTTAGGAACACACCAGTTAATGTGGTTCCAAGAAAATGAGGTACTTGGGTATTATCCTAAGTAGCTAAGGTAGAGGGATCCTGGGCCAAGGGCAAGTGAGCATACATGGGAAAGATAGGCACTTTTCAAGGATGCTGTATACCCTAGCGTGAAAATACATGGCAAAGATAGGGAATTCAAGGCTCATGTTAGGAGGAGGTTGAACTTATCCTAGACTCAGAGTATTAGGTGTATTTTTTACAGGCCTTTGGGGTCCGTTCCAAGGTGGACTGCTTTGTTTTACATTAATTTATATGTTTTTTTCCCAGAATTTTAAAATATTTTTTTAAAATATTTTGGTACTGCGGTGTGCCGTTTCAAATCCTCTTGCAGGGTTTTGCTGTGTTTTTGAGTGTGTACAGAACATTAAAAAGCCCTTTGGAGTGCTAGGATAGCTGTTTCCAATGCTTTTACTGAAATTTCATACCATTGGGGAGGGTGTTTAACCTCCAGGTCAGATGTTTCAGAGTGTTCATCACACATTTTAGCTCTGTTCAACTGATTTCACGTCATTTTGAGAGTATATAAGGCACAAAAGCTAGTATTTTACCCCTTTTCCGACGTTTTGGTTCATATTTTACATTATTTTACAGTGTTTATTATTGATTTTTGAAGCATTTTAGTACGCCTTAGGATTATTTTTCAGCGATTGTAGTGTTTTAACACGTACTTTCCAGGATTTGTAAGATGATTTTAGTGCTGCTTCTATTGTTTAGTATGCTTTTTAATGTCATTTCATGTCATTTAAAGGATGTTTAGGTCTCTAGGTCAGATGGTTTCAGGGTACTGTTCAGACATTTTAGCTCTTTTTTAACTAATTTCAAGCCATTTTGTGCGTTTATTAAGACTTTAAAGCTGGTATTTTAGGCTTTTTTCAGACATTTTTGCTAGCATTTTATATTATTTTACAGTGTTTTCTATTAATTGTTGACGCTTTTATAAGCCGTTTAGTATAATTCCATTTTGGGGAGGGTGTTTACGACAGTAGGACAGGGCATTGATGCGTCATTTTAGCTCCTTTCCATACATCTCGAATCGCTTTATTGGTATATTGGACTCTAAAACAGATATTTTAACACTTTTTATGTACTTTGATAATATATCAAAGTATTTTGCAGTGTTTTCTAATGTTTTTACACTTTTATAAACATTTTAGCACATTTGAGTCTATTTAGCAGAATGATGTAGTGTTCTGTAGTGCTTTCTGCCACCTTACAGATCATTTATAACTTTCAAAGTATTCAGAACTATAGATCAGTGTTACACCCTCAGGCAATAGGTATTTCAACTCATTTGGAATGTATTTTTTGGAAAGTGTTTAATAACTTTGTGACGGTGACGAAGTGTCCAGACTACACTTTTGATCGTTTAGGATCACTTTAATCGTATTTGAAGTAATACCATTTTCGTAAAGGCTTGTAGCTCATTTTTATAGTTTGATAGTAATTGATGTAATTTTTGTACTAGTTTATGAGATTTCTACAACAATTTTATGCATTTTTTGCAGGAATTGATGTCATGGTTTCAGTGTTTCAGACATTTTTCTCACTATTTCCTATGTTGTATAGAATTTTAATATGTTCCAGGATGATCTGATCGCTTTTATAGACTATCTAATACTTTATAGTTCTGTCATATTTTTCAATAGTTTGCACCCTCTATGAATATTTGTGTATTGTGTTTTTTTTTTTTTTTTGCTGTCCTTTAAGAGCAATACTATATATCCTTTTTGAATATTACATGTTCATATGATATCTCGGGAAGCGAGGAGATACATTTGTATGGTTGCAGTGTCTTACTTAGGTTGAAAATCCAACATAAGCTATCTTTTCGAGTCTCCATCTTTTTTTGTTTGTCTTTTTGAATGATGTCACTCTTGCTAGGCCGTCACTAGAAGAATGATGTCAGCCTTTGTCGCCGAAGTGTTAACCGTTTGATGAACATTATGATTCCTCGTGTTTTATTCGTCTTTTATTGTTTTTTTTTTTTCCTGTCTATTTTCTTTTATTCAAGATGTTTTTTTCTTCTCAAGAATAATGAGCTTGTTCTCTTTGTTGTTGTTGTTGCTGCTATTTAGTTGAATCGTTGTGCATATATTCTGACTCATTGTTAGTATTTTTAGCTTTTAATTTTTACATAAAGATATCTAGCATATGAGGTTAGACGTCTCTCCTCTTTTATCTGGGCTTGAGATCAGCCTTAAAAACGTATTCTAATAGAAGAGTTCCCGCCGACCCTCATTCTTATTCTTATTATTCTTCTATATGTTTCTCTTTTACCAGGTGCATGGGAGCGTTTGCAGTGTAAACTTCAATTTTCTTACCACGTTATCGATGATGAGCAATGTATATAGCATTCTCTCACGATACGTTCACAACTTTGTAATGACCATAAGCATAGGTTGATATTCCATCATCAGCAATCCCTCTTTTATCATCATGGTGCGATAGAGCGAGTTTTGTTGACTTTTACAGACGAAACGTTATGCTGTTGTGACATAAAATTCATGGTAGTTCTTATTATTTCGCTGTTTTTAAGACAATCTACATAACTGTCAATTGTGATGTACTGCTTAATAGCGCTTCTTTTTATACCTTTAATGTTTTTGATCATTCCTCCACCAATATCGAGAGCACAGATCTTAGGTCTCAGTCCGACAAATTGTTGGATTATTTTCCCGTTAGCTTCATCTTTAAAGTTTCCCAACACATTTTTGTTCTGTGTGGAGTCGCACATGTGGCTTGCAGGGTAATGAGATGTATCCAAATGTTCAAGAAATTGCATTTTGTCGTGATATATGTCAGCTGTTGTAGCTCGATGAATAAAACAGCCCGTATCCATGTACATAAGCTTCAGGTTTTCAGTTCCATAATACGGCAATAGCACATCATATTGGGTTTTTGAGATATCCAGCACACTCATTCCTATGTATATTGGCTTGTTCAATATAATCTGTCGTGAGGCCATATAAACAGCTGCTAGGTTAGATCCATAGATATTTTTGTCGATGAATGTAAGATTAGAAATCAGATTTTCCAATATTTTCTCGTTTGTCACACTGCGTATATCCATGCGATTTCGTATATTCTCCATGGTTTTTCCAAATATAGCATTGTTGAAGAGTTTGTACAGGTCCTTTTCAAAGTCACTTCTATCCTGTTGCCTCAGCTTGTTATTAAACGCTATGTAAGGTTTTAACCAGCATTTTGTTGAAATTGTAGCACGATTGCTGATGGATTTTTGTTAGACGAAGTCCATATGAGAGTGCCTGTTTTAGCATCATGTAATTACAACATACTGCTTTCTACTTCCAAGGTTTGCAATTATTTTCTTTACAGTTGAATTCTTTGGCTTCAGACACTCAGGTAAGAATTGCAAATCATTATGAAGTTGGTGAAGCTCAGTAGGATAATCCATATAAACTTCGAATATATTTCCAAGATATCATCTTCTTTTAATGTTTCTATATTGATACTATCAGGAGAGACCCACTGAAATCCTCCATAAGGTAGTGGATGCTGCATAGCCCATCCATATTGGTTATTTGCGTCTTCGTATGCAATAAATTGAGTTGCTTTATTAGGATCAAACTCCTCCATGTAGGTATTGTTAGCCAGGGCATACCGGCAAGACACCTGACATAATCCTCCCCATTATGCCAGATTCCACCATGAGAAGCTGCTCATAGTCCAATAACAATTCTAGCTCAATCCCGGTATACAAAAGCATAGCATCCCAGATAAGTCGAGGAGATATAAAGTAATGTGCAGGATCAACTTTATGTGTATTCAATGTTTGCTCTCTGAAGGCTTCAAAAATATCTGCGAGTAGCAGAACATCTGAGGTTAAGTAGAGATCACTGTATTCTCCGAAATTTGGGATACTAAACAGCTCCCATATATTTTTTGCATGTTCGTAGTCTTTATCACTGATTTCCTCTTCATTTAGTCTATTGTAGAACGCTTCCTTTGGAGGTAAACATGTTTCCTTTAAAATGAAGTTAGGTAATCGTAGGGAAATACTCCTTTGCTAGTCAACAAACCAATCTTCTCTTCTCCAAAGGATTTGCATGTCTCAGGAAATGATGTTATAGTTTTTGTTAGTCTATCCAAACTTGAACTGAGGAAACGGTATGTATCCACAAACTGGTGCTTAATGTTCCCAACATGCTTCGAGAATGAAATATACTTTTCTTCTGAGCACGGAATCACCTCCACTCTTTCACTTGTACAACGTAGCTCTGTAACGATGAAATGAGAATTATATCCTCTTAAGTTTTGCATGAAGACAGGAATATATTTCGGTGTTTTGCAGGCTACAATGCCTTCGTTATGGAGACTACCTCGATATTCGCCAGTCAAATGGTCATGATCCCTTACCTTCCAATTTTCTTCAGAGAATTTTTTATTGCACAAGTAGTATTCAGTAGAAGACACAAAATCTTCCTGTTGTTGGGTTGTTAGATTCAAAGGTTTAGCAGATATGTATATACTGCTAATCTTATTTGCAAGAGATATTAGATAATCCATAAATTTCTCAGCAGCATCAAATCCTCTGTACACATAAGGGACAATATGAAGATCAGTCTGTAGCTACTCAGCAGATGACGCTGGTTTGACATAAACAGCGAAACTCATTAGAGAATGCTTCTGATAGGGTGTTGTGTAGAAAGCTTTCGGAATAGACTCGCATGAGTAATACGGATTAAGAATACTCTCAAAATCTGCATAGATGACATACGGGAGTTTCAACATCCTTCCCACATTTTTAAACTGTTTCCTTTGTAGGTATTGTAGGATTGAGCTAGAATTGTTATTGGATTATGAGCAGCTTCTCATGGTGGAATCTGGCATAATGGGGAGGATTATGTCAGGTGTCTTGCCGGAATGCCCTGGCTAACTCCTATATGGAGGAGTTTGATCCTAATAAACCAACTCAATTTATTGCATACGAAGACGCAAATAACCAATATGGATGGGCTATGCAGCATCCACTACCTTATGGAGGATTTCAGTGGGTCTCTCCTGATAGTATCAGTATAGAAACATTAAAAGAAGATGATATCTTGGATATATATTCGAAGTTTATATGGATTATCCTACTGAGCTTCACCAACTTCATAATGATTTGCCATTCTTACCTGAGTGTCTGAAGCCAAAGAATTCAACTGTAAAGAAAATAATTGCAAACCTTGGAAGTAGAAAGCAATATGTTGTAATTACATGATGCTAAAACAGGCACTCTCACATGGACTTCGTCTAACAAAAATCCATCAGCAATCGTGCTACAATTTCAACAAAATGCTGGTTAAAACCTTACATAGCGTTTAATAACAAGCTGAGGCAACAGGATAGAAATGACTTTGAAAAGGGCCTGTACAAACTCTTCAACAATGCTATATTTGGAAAAACCATGGAGAATATACGAAATCGCATGGATATACGCAGTGTGACAAACGAGAAAATATTGGAAAATCTGATTTCTAATCTTACATTCATCGACAAAAGTATTTATGGACATAACCTAGCAGCTGTTTATATGGCCTCACGACAGATTATATTGAACAAGGCAATATACATAGGAATGAGTGTGCTGGATATCTCAAAAACCCTCATGTACTCATACCAATATGATGTGCTATTGCGGTATTATGGAACTGAAAACCTGAAGCTTATGTACATGGATACGGACTCTTTTATTCATCGAGCTACAACAGCTGACATATATCACGACAAAATGCAATTTCTTGTGACATTTGGATATATCTCATTACCCTGCAGCCACATGTGCCACTCCACACAGAACAAAAATGTGTTGGGAAACTTTAAAGATGAAGCTAACGGGAAAACAATCCAACAATTTGTAGAACTGAGACCTAAGATCTATGCTCTCGATATTGGTGGAGGAATGATGAAAAACATTAAAGGTATAAAAAGAAGCGCTATTAGACAGTACATCACATTCGACAGTTATGTAGATTGTCTTAAAAACAGCGAAATAATAAGAACTCCCATGAATTTGATGTCACAAAAGCATAACGTGTCGTCTGTAAAAGTCAACAAAATTGCCCTATCGCCTCATGATGACAAAAGAGTGATTGCTAATGAAGGAATTGATACCTGTGCTTATGGTCATTACATAGTTGTGATCGTATCGTGAGAGAATGCTATATACATTGCTCATCATCGATAACGTGGTAGGAAAATTGAAGTTTACACTGCAAACGCTCCCATACACCCAGTAAAAGAAACATATAGAAGAATAATAAGAATAAGAATGAGTGTTGGCGGGAACTCTGCTATTAGAATACGTTTTTAATGCTGGTCTTAAACCCAAATAAAAGGGAGACACGCTTTACCTCACATGCTAGATATCTTTATATAGAAATTAAAAGCTAATTATACTAACAGTGAGTCAGAAGATATGCTCAACGCTTCAACACAACAGCAGCAACAACAACAAAAAAGATGCCAAGATCGTTATTCTTGAGAAAAAGAAACATCTTGAATAAAAGAAAGTAGACAGGAGAAAACGATAAAAGACGAATAAAACACGAGGAATCATAATGTTCACTAAACGGTTAATACTTCGATGACAAAGGCTTAGATCATTCTTCTAGTGACAACCTAGGAAGAGAGCATCATACAAACAGACAAACAAAAAGAGATGGAAACTTGAAAAGTTAGGTTATGTTAGATTTACAACATAAGAAAGACTGCAAATCATACACAGATATCCCCTCGCTTCACAAGATATCATATGAACATGTAATATTCAAATATAATGACTCTTAAAGGACAGCAAAAAAAAAAAAAAAAAAAAAACTGATACACAATACAGAAATGATCATAGAAGTTGCAAACTGTTGAAAAATATGACAAAACTATAAAGTACTAGATGGTCTATAAAAGCGGTCAGATCATCCTGGAACATATTAAAATTCTATACAAAATAGGAAATAGTGAGAAAAATGTCTGAAACACTGAAACGATGACATCAATTCCTGCAAAAAATGCATAAAATTGTTGTAGAAATCTCATAAACTAGTACAAAAATTACGCCAATTACTGTCAGACTATAAAATATGAAAATGGTATTACTTTTAATAATCTTAAAGTGCTCCTAAATGAACAAAAGTGTAGTCTGGACACTTCGTTGCCGTCACAAAGCAATTAAACACCTTCCAAAAATATATCAAAGCGAGTTGAAATACCTAATTCCTGAGGGTGTAACACTATTCTATAGTTCTGAATACCTTAAAAGTTGTAAATGATCTGTAAGGAGGCAGAAAGCACTACAGAACACTACATTATTCTACTAAATAGACTCAAATGTGCTTAAATGTCTATAAAAGTGTAAAAATATTAGAAAACACTTCAAATTACTGTGATATATTAGCAAAATACATAAAAAGTGTTAAAAGGTTTGTTTTAGAGTCCCTTATACCAATAAAACGATTCGAGATGTATGGAAAGGTGCTAAAATGACTCATCAATACCCTGCCCTACAGTCCTAAACACCCTCCTCAAAATGGAAACATACTAAAAGGCTTATAAAAGCGTCAACAATTAATAGAAAACACTGTAAAATAGTATAAAATACGAGCAAAATAGTCTGAAAAAACCTAAAATACCAGCTTTAGAGTCTTAGAAAACGCACAAAATGGCGTGAAATCAGTTGAAAAAGAGCTCAAATGTCAGATCAGTACCGTGAAACCATCTGACCTAGAGACCTAAACACCCTTCAAATGGCGTGGCGTGAAATGTCATTAAAAAGCATACTAAACAATAGAAGCAGCACTAAAATCATGTTACAAATACTGAAAAAGTGCATGTGTAAACACTACAATCGCTGAAAATAATCCTAAGGCGCACTAAAATGCTTACAAAAGCGTCAAAAATCAATAATAAACACTGTAAAATACGAGCCAAAACGTCTTAAAAGAGGTAAAATACTAGCTTTTGAGCCCTAAATATCCCCAAAATGACGTGAAATCAGTTGAACAGAGTTAAAATGTGCGCTGAAAATTCTGAAACATCTGAACTAGAGATTGGAAACAGCTGTTCTAGCACTCAAAAAACCTACAAAGAGCTTGATAATGTTCTGTACACTCATAAAGCACAGCAAAACACTGCAAAAGGACTTCAAATGGCACACCGCAGTACCAAAATTCGTTAAAACATTTCAAAATTCTGAGAAAAAAAAACATACAAATTAATATAAAACAAAGCAATCCACCTTGAAAAGGACCCCAAAGGCCAAAGATACACCTAATACTCTGAGTCTAAGATAAGTTCAACCTCCTCCTAGAATGAACCTTGAATTCCCTATCTTTCCCATGTATGCTCTCGCTAGGTTTTACAGTCTCCTTGAATTCCCTATCTTTCCCACGTATGCTCACTTGCCCCTGGCCCAGGATCCCTCCATCTTAATTACTATCCTAATCGCTGGATCAGTAGATGAGCACCAATATCATAGCTCCTTTGAGAACATAGGGACATGTCCTTTGTGATGTTGTGTACGAGACGCCGGTTAATAGTGAAGAAAAGCTAATGGTCAGGATCTTTGTAGCATTTAATGTTATTTGTAATATGCCAGATAGTTTTGAAAGAGCTCGGCAATCATTACTACGACGGTATCAACTATACTCCGAATTCCGGCAGTTTTAACATCCTTTAGAAAAATTTACACGCGAGCTCAATTTTTGTTTTGTTCTTATTTTAACTCTATTTGAATTTTTTTAACTTTTTGAAGTAATTTGTATAAATGTGAAAAAATCAGACCAACAATAGCAATATTTATATTAATATTAGTCCAAATAATATGCATTGTAGTTCAGTTAAAACGTTTGGCCTATTTCAGAGAACATGAAATTATCTTCATATTATGAAATCAAGATTTACAAGAGGTTTTTGTATTTCTGTGTTGATTAAGATTAAAGATACTAGCTACTCTTATTTCAGAACTGTCATAATGCCTTGTAACAAACATGTTTAGCGACCTTTTTGGGGAATTACATCTAACCCGACGCGGTGTTTCAAAAACTTAAATGCTCTCTAGCTCAATAGCCAGGTATTTACGGACATAATTTCTGGTAAGAAAATATAATTATAATTATAATTCCAGAATCTTGACTTAAAAATATTCGGTGTTATTCTGACTCATCCTGTGCATGATAATTATTGAATTTAATGAATCGTTTTCTGTTTCTTTACAGGTAAGTATCCTACATCTGGAGCGTAGATGATAAACGAGAAATTCCTTTCATTCTGCTTGTGTGAATGTGCTCACGTTTTGCTGTTAAAAGGTCAGTCTTAATTTACATGGTATTCATTACATACGAGATACACTTAAGAATTATATCAATGTTTTTAAAAACCTGACTTGTGACTTACTCTATTCACCTTGTACAAAGTATTCTTACGAAGGAGTATTGCTTTTCAGCTTCATACAAATCGAGTTATACTTTCTTTACCCAATTATGTATTAGAAGAATAAAATAAAGATAGTTATCTCCGCCCTTAGAGGATCAATAAACATACTGCGCAACCTTTTGTACACCACTTAATTCATCATATATGATGCATAAAAATGATTTCTACTATATTATTAATGTTTCTGTTCATTATTTTTATTAATAATACATTGCGTTATGTATTCGGCTTACCATCCCCATTATTAGGAATGACGTCCTCCTAGGGTATATAAGCAGGTATCTAGGGAGAATCCTTCGGGGAGCAAATGGCACGTAACCACACTATGAAGAACCTGGAACAAATTATTTTGTCTTTAGTAGGTAAATATAACCCTTATAATTCAAATAAGCATAATTCAGACTTATTTGTTACCATTACCTATGTATATTTGTATTATATCAATTTTGGGTTGCTGTTGTTATGTAGTTTCTCCATAGGTTAGCATGTATATATGTGAAGCTGTGCTTGAATAAACATAAACATATAAAAAAAAGGCTCAGTAAGCTAAAGTCACAGTCTGAATTATAACAACCGCATAACTATGTGATGAATTTGAAACTTCCCCTTTTGCATATTAGCGAAGGGGGAAAAGCTTCCCATTTGAGAAACACATATGAAAATTGAATCTAATAAAAAAAAACTTTATCTTTCTTTAAAATAAACTGCCCAATTTAATGAAATCATAATTTTGAGAAGTAAGATTTTGTCTAACTCTTAGCTTTACCAGTTATGCAGAAGTGATTCAGAACCTATAATCTTCATAGAATTCAAGATACATTTCAACAGTCATTAAATGTAATACTTTAATCAAAGTTGTTAGAACCATTTTTAAGAAAAACATGTGAAGCTTAGTTTGAGGTAGGGGATTTTCTTTAAAATTTCGTGTCACACACACTCACACACCGACCACCAAAACATGGCTCATGCGTTTTGTCTGAGACTGGCATTCGGGAGCTCATGGATCAATTCAGGTGGCCGATCTCTCTGACCCTTGGCCTTCTCTGGGGTTACCTGGATCACTAGGCAAATGCTGGAGATTTCCTCACTCCCGGAATTTCCTGCCTCTTCATATCATCCCCATTTCATGCAAGTGGTCTCTTTCAAGGTTGTAAGTGTTAGCGAGGTCTCTGGTGGTGGCACCGTTCCGTGGTGACTGTGCTCTGGAAATTAGCTCTCAGCTGTGGGATGGCGTTGGAAGTCGTTTACAGACTTAGCGAGTGTGGTCAAAACTGGGCGCCCCGCGTCGGGATGAAGAACTGCTTGCAATATGTTAGGGGCCCTCCACGGTGGTTCTTCCTCCTCCGTAAGGTTTCGACCTTCTTTAGAAATTACTCCCATTTTATTCCTTTGCATGTGTGTATGTATGTATGTATGTATGTATGTATGTATGTATGTATGTATGTATGTATGTATGGATGGATGCATGCATGCATGCATGTGTGTATGTATGTATATAGGTATGTATATAGGTATGTATGTATGTATGGATGTATGTATGCATGCATGTGTGTATGTATATATGTGTGTATGTCTGTATGTATATAGGTATGTATGGATGGATGTATGCATATGTGTATGTATGTATGTGTGTACGTATTTTTATTATAAGTTTCCCACACACCGATTTTGACAATACTTGACCAGATAACTTTTGACCCACCCAAGATGAAAATTATTATCTAGCTTAAAATTTGATTTTCTGCCTCATGAATTATTGAATTTCATGTTATTCCTGTTAAGGCTAGTAAGGCCTTCTCTATCTTTTTAACGACAATGGTGATAGGTCGTATAACGATTTGTGTATTCATTTTCGCCTTTCCTTTATTGTGTCATTTGTTTATTTGCTTACTATTTCTATGTACAGAGAAGGAAAAAATTATTGTGCGCACTTTGAGAGCAGAATATTTCAAAGTCCCACTTTTGTTAATTATTTATCTACCTTATTAATTACAAAAATATAAGTTATATTATAAATACAGTACTTTTTTGAAACTTAAATACTCATTTATTTTTTGTTTATATAGCTATGAACTATGTTGTCTGTGCGTTTAAATTAAACTTGCGTAGAAAGATGGTAACAAAATGGGAAGATGTTCTAAGCGCTATAGAATGAGCAAGGCAAAAGCTGTTGCCGACTGCAGCGAGAGACGCTTATGTTTTTGCAGATCTTCTCTTGCCGCTCTAAGTTGACAACGTAAACCGTCGATGCTGGGATGTGTTTCAGACAACACATAATGCTGAAAGCCAAGTGCGAGCTACACCTGTGCGAAGCGGTCTGTGGTACTTCGAGTCTCTAGTTGTAGTAATGTGCGAACATAATCGTTTGGATTTTGCGAAGGAGCAACACCGTGCAATTGCGAAACAACCCAGTGCCAGATCTGTCGTGCTGTTGTGCAGATAATAAAACGATGGCGTAGAGTATCTTGCTCACCGCAAATGTTGCATACTGGGGTCCTCGCCATGCTGTATCGGCATTTTTCATCCTCTGTAGCCGTAACATCATTAATGACAAAATATGCACACGTAGTCCACTCCGTAGAGATGTTGCGCAAATGGATGTTCCGCCATACCTGACACCAGGGTCTGTTGGGCATCCTATCCACCATATGAAGCAGCTGCTGTACGAAAAACTTGTAAAGCTCAATTGGTAGTGCTCTAGGTATTTGAGGTAGGGCATCGACATCAACGCCAACCAAAACATGGAGTGCTCTCTTAAAACCCGCAGGAACAGCCCGAATTGGAGTTCCAAGAAAATTCTTGAAGGATTCCCAAAAGCCTATTTCCTGTTCCTCTCCATATGCCCTAGTGGCAAGTATAATATATTTTACAAAAAACGCTTTACTCTTATTTCTCACTGCAATTAAACCTCCTTCGTTACGTTTTCGCCACAGTTGAGTTTTAGCTACACGAAATGGCTGTGCTCTCCACAGATAGTATCCATCAAGTCGTTCAACTCGGGAGACGTGTTTTTCAGGCATGGGTAGTACCAGTGCCATATACCATAATTTTGCAAAAACAAACTCATTGATGTACCACACTTTCTGTAGAAGGTTCAGGTTCCGACGAAGGTGTGCAGTGGTATTCAGGCGAATCAGATTTATTTTGTGATCCCAGTTGCGAACAATCATCGATGTAAGCGGCTTGGAGAAGATCATGCCGAGAATCTTGACACTATATTGTATCAGGATACCGAGAAATGTGTGATCAGTGGGCCACGATCCAAGAGGGAGCAGTTGCGACTTTGCGGTATTCATAAAGTGTGATGGCGGTATGCCTCAAGGATAAAAGCCTCGCGCCTACAGATGAGCAGCGTGACATCATCAGCATAAGCTTTGCCACAAAATAATTGAGCTGAAGCGACAGTCTCAACCAGCTTAGCCTGAAGATAGCGAAGAAAGGGTTCTAAAGAAAGGGAGAAGAGAATCATCGAAAGTGGACAACCCTGGCGTACAGAGTTAGTAAGCTTTAGAGGCTTACTGAAGTATCCATTGACTTACACCTTCGAAGTCATCTCACTGTAGAAATGATATTAGCAGATATTAACAACGGTGGAAGCTTGAATTTCTGAAGCACTTTAAACATATAAACATGGCCAACTCTAGCAAAGGCTTTATCAAAATCCTAGCTGATCAAGGCAGCAGCTTCCGACGGATTCCGTTCATAATGGTGAGGCATATCTCGGAGTATCAGAAGGTTGTTAATTATGGTCCTGCACGGGATACCACATGTTTGTCCGGAGGTTACGATTGTAGGCAGAATAAGCCTTAATCAGGATGCAAGTACTTTCATCACAATTTTGTAGTCATGTTTAAAAGTGTTATGGGTCTATAGTCCCAAACACTCATTGGAGACCTTTTCTTGGGGATTAAGATGACAATGCCATCTGCTAATCCAGGGCAACAGTGCGATCCAATAAGGATCTCATTCACCAACTCTACAACTTCTGCTTTGATTATACTCCAAAAGGTCTTGTAGAATGAATAATACGTCTTCTCCTGGGCAAGAATTAATGGTGTGCAGTATCTCGGTGGCAGTATAACGCTGTTCCTCGGCATTTATACCGGTGTCAACATATTGGCAGAGCTCCTCCAAGGCGTCATTGAGTAGGTCAGTGGTGTCAAACATGGCGCTATAAGGCGTATGGATGGTCTGTAGGATTTGATGCACAGAGGTGACCTTGGCGCCTACCGGTGTCAGAAGATCATGGATGTAACGACCAATACCATCACACTTTTCCTCAATGGTATGAAACAAAGAAGGTTTCTCCTGTGCAACGACGGAGTCATGAATTCGCGAATCTGTTGCTGTATTTCCACGAGATTCCGCTCCATAGCTTGAAGGCGATGGGATAGGTCCTTATCACTCTGTTGTCTAGAGAGAATACCCATTAATGTTTATTGGTAAAAGTCTAAGGTGTGAAGTCATTCAATTGCCCTCTCACGACCATTGTTCTTGAAAAAGGTCGTAATACCGGGCTTTCTCCACCACCGACAGAGGGGAGTGTTGAGCTTTACCCTGAAGACTTTGCCACAACTTGGCGAAATCAGAGGCAATAATGGTGTCATGTAATAAAGCTGCGTTTAATTTCCAATAATCTCTGCCGTATAGCGTAATACAGCTCTCAGCGATTAATTGCAGTTTGACAGCATGGTGGTCAGTAAAGGCCACAGGTAAAACACGCACCGCTTGGATCAGAGAGTTGAGCTGATCTTTTAGATAGAAACGATCTATCCTTGAGGTACAGTTCGCTGGACAGTAAGTAAATTCTACAGACGTAACGTTCATATGTTCCCAAACATCACAAAGACGTAGCCCAGTTACCAGCTGATCCAATGCCAAAGACTTGTTATAACCAGGATGCTGATCCTTAGCATGCAGCACACAATTGAAGTCGCACCTTCTAAAAGAAGCGCATCATTCCATCTCAAAAAATAGGGCAGAATGTTGGTTATAAATAGTTCTCGCTCATGGCACCTATCACTTACCTGAAGGCAGGTATAGGTTAAGCAGCAGCATGTTGTCCATTCTAGCACTTATAACACGACCACTATCTCTATCTCGGCAAACTCAAACCTGCTCTTCACAAAATAGCAGTACCACGCATATGTTCTCCAACATTCACCACACAACCGTACTGTGGACCCATAAAGCCAAAGTCAGTTATATGGACCTCTTGGAGGAAATCTATATCTAAATCATGAGTCCGCACAAAATCACGTAAAAGAGCCTGTTTGGCAATGCAGCGTAGTGAATTGATGTTGACAGTGGTAAAGGTACGTAAGACAACCATAAAACGGCCAGAAGTAAAACTGGTGTAGTGGTCACCGTCCAAGAGGTATGCAGTCATTTTCAACGGCATGAACATGTGTTCCTGAAACCCGCGGAAAATTTTTCGGTAGCTTCCAGACCGAGAAGGCAAATGCTTCCTGAGTCGAGGGTCTCTCACGGTCTCTCATGCGATATCAGACTCCGTTTCTTCGGTGCCCTCCTCCTCACTAACAGACAGCGGGTGTTCTCTCCTAACCTGCACAGGTTCATTGGAAGCCATCTCACTCCATTGCTGGTGTTCAGTTATGACAGTGTCTGGTGGCCAACATCATCACGCATGCAGCTGATAATAGGGGTAAACTTCTTCTGTATGTTGAACATTAGAAACAGGCTCATTTGACACATCTACTGTTTGTTTACATTCCTCTGCCGCCCAAGTGCTAATTTGTCCTCTCACTACATCGCTGAGTAACACAGCCCTGCGCGAGACAGAGTCAGGCAGTACAGACTTTTTGTATGGAAAATGAGAAGCTTCCCCACACACATAGCATATTTGTGGCTGTCCTAGATGTGTCACACCTACAGGAAACCCACGCACAACTACTGTAGATGGAATTTCCCTTTCTAATTCCATTCGTACACAACGAACGCCAGGCTTGAAGGGGTACTTATAACCTGCGTTCCATTGTTCTTCTTGAACCTCTAGTATTTTCCCATATTGTGAAAGTTTCTGTTACAGAAACATGTGAGTGATCTCAGGCATTAAATTAAAAACTCTGACATTTACAATATGGCAGTCAGCTGGCACAATGTTTACTGTTAGTATTTCACCATTCTCATAACTAAACTTTGCAGCCCCTTGAAATTGCTGTTAATATCTTTCATAGTGTGTTACAGATATAAATTTTATAAACACTGATTTTTTTCTAGAATGAAACTGTAGTGTATCTACCTCATCAGGTGGTATTTTCATGTGGTCGTGAATCCTGTCATGCATTTCCATCGCACTGTGCCGACGCTCAGCTCCTGGAAATGAAATTTCCAAAATATTCTGCCGTCTTATGGCCTCTATTATTAGAACTTCTTTCCTTGTAGAACTATAGACTCAAACAAAACAATCTATTTGACGTTCCTTAACGCCGCTCAATTACGCGCAACACAGCGGACAGACAACCTCTCAGTCCACTAGCCGCAGCCAGACTGTGACTTCGCATCGCAGCGAGGTTTACACTGGTCGCTATTTCTGATATGCAGCCAGACTTACCTATCAGTGTCTGAGACATACGTTATCGCCTGTCTAACACATTAACAGGCGCAGTCTTGCACCGTATTTCACATCTGATTTGGTTCCTGATAAAGAATTCGGCAACAAGCTCCATGCTACACATTCTTCGTTAGCCAATTAGTAAACAAACCCAAGTGTTTCTTCCTGTTGCTGTGCTCATTGGTAGTTATGCATATAGATGGAGCGACCAATTCCCAATCAACTGAATCAATCAATGAGCTGGTTCAGAAGCAGTGTAGTACCCTGAATACGATAAATGGTTCACGTTATCATAAGAAACAAGACTAGTAACCAGCGCATATAAGAATGTGGCAGAAGACGTCTTTTGGGCCAAACGAATATAGCTCAGATGTAACGCAAGCGCTTTGAAAGTTACCGAAGCTAAGTTCAAATCTCTACAACGGCATACACCTTTCCGCCCCCATTAATGTTGTTTCTTCTATCATATTTTTTATTTCATATTCTTAATTTATTCTAATTCAGAGTTTCGGGCCACACGAAGTATTAAAATTTGTTTTCTCTTGTTTTATTAGCCTCTTGTTGCATTTAAAAGCAACGAAAGATCAGATTGCAGTGCTTTTTTGTTGTTTTTTGTTTTTTGTTTTTTGTTTTTTTTTCTAGTTTGCAAAAACAGCAAATAAATAATTTCACATTTCACAGAGTGAATTATTTATATAGCGTAATCTACATTGGTTGTAAACAAAATAATAAAAGAAAAAATCTGGTAGTTACTGACTTCGAACCTACGCTAAGTATTACATTGAGTTTCAAACGTAGCACGTTAGGACTGAGCCATTCCTACACTTAATGCTCCTTTCCCAGTTTATAAACAACCAGGTTTGGCAAATTTTTTAGTCTTTCTGTGCATGTTAGAGAAAAACAATTATTTTGATTGTTCCCTGGTTGCTATTTTATGTTATAAAGCAATAAACTACGTCTTACCTCGCTGTACAAAAGCATGTTTTATAGCATAGTGCTCGTGCACGTGTAAACCCAGCTTGTGTAACTTCGTGTGCTTCCGTGAGGCCGAATCAACACTGAAGGGTTACAGCGCTCAATAATTTTTTCCATAACTGTACGTATTTACCAAGATAATACAGGTTATATATACATGCATATAATATATATAGTTTCATTTATATAGCCCCCTTTAACATCTAAGGTTGTCTGTGGGTTCTTTTCATTGGGTTTAAATCGTTTCATTTTCCTCAAACACTCGCACATTCACTCTCACATATATGCTTCCAGACTTGGTGGGGAATAGGGAATAATTCCGGTTAAAGAGAAATTCCCCGCCCTAGCCGGGAATCTAAACTGGGACCTCATGTTGAGAAGTCAGCTCAGCTTAGGTTATATTGATGTCAATGTAACTGATTATTTCTTCCCAACTGAGATGCTCTCTATAAATAATTCCGAGGCAGCCGTAATGTAATAACCTGGAGGACATTTTTTTAGATTTCATAAGAAATCATCATTATAAACTGTGGGATTTCTGGTTATTAAAGTGCTTTTGCGCACATTAATTAACAGTTTGCATTGGTTACTAGGCTAGTACAATGCATTTCAGAAGCGAAATTAATCTTATTATCTGCTTATCCCTTTCAAAATTAAGAACATTTATATTTCATTATTAAACGATATAAAAAACACTTATACTTGTGTATGTATAAACCCCCATATTACAATATGTTTTGTGATGAATGAATTTTAAAGATGCAAAGGAGGGATATATTTCTACGGAAAGAAATAGCAATAATAATATAATATGTTAATGTATTTATCTTAAAGGAATGTTGCGAGGAAAGAATAGATGCTTATATAACGTATTTAAAAAGTGACATCGACGTTATTATCCACTGCGAAGAATCTAAAAGGCATAGTGTTGTAATATGTTTTGTCAGGGATTAATTTTAAAGGAGCAAGGAAAATAAAGTTTTAGCACCTGAAAAATTACAATTGTTTATTTTTGGTGTCTTGTTTTTCATTTAATTAGTATTTTACAATTTTCTATTACAGTAGCGTATAGCATTCTTGCAACTCCTGTAACTTCTTCAACATTTCCTTTGGCAGTAATTTTAATGCTTAACAGTTGGAGTTGACATTGCTTATTAAAAGCATGTCACCTTGATCTCTAAAACAACATAGTGAAGATAGTTTCAGCATTTACCAATGTAAACCATAAATACATATTATTTTGGTAACAGTCAAGGACGTATGCCGCAACATCTTTCTTGCTCTGAGAGATGTAATTAAGTCACTATTCAAGTGGATTATGTAGTAATTTTGCTACAATTACACGAGGTGTTCCAGGGAAAATAAGGCATTTAAAACCCTTATTATCCACTGTGGTGATGTTACCATGTACGCTTTGAATTAACACTCCGCAGCCGTCGTTTTGAGGTACTTGCTGAAATAACAAAAGTTACGAAAATATGCCTGGTGAGGAATAAAATCATACCATTTTGCCGCTAATGCGCATTTGCTAACGCAATACAGTGAGAAAATCTCGATTGACACCTGGATAGCACAAAAACACACACCAACCTGGACCTAAAACAGTGCACGCGATCGACTTTGGTGAAACATGTTGGTAGCTCAGCAATTGTGTGTTAAATAGGACAACAAACCAGCCGAGGCAAATGTAATGGTGTATATAAATATAAATATATGTGTTAGATTGACCTTAATTGCCATAAATACTCCTATAAATTCCTAACGTTTTGCAGTACCATTCTAGAAAAAATACATTAATAGATTAACAAGTGAGAGGGTTGTGGAATAGTAATATAATTTTTAAATGCCTCTAAAGAAACGCAAAGTTACTAAGCACGTGTAACGGTCAAATCGCAAACAATGCCGGGTATTTCAACTGAGGAATAGTAAAACTCCTGCAATGTATATGTCGATCAATTTGCAACAGGTGGAAGAAAACATTTTGTAAGAATAGTTGTAAAACAGTTGGAAGGATTTAGCACAACATTTTCTTAAATTCTATGAACTTATAGTTTCAGTCAGATATGATTCATTAATGTTGAGGGGTCTTCAATGTTTGGTTCCACTTTAATCGATTATAACATAGATGGAGCTTCAGCGAGTTTCGGAGCAGATTGTTCTTTCCTCAGCCACATCGAGAGCTTTTCTTCCAACGCACGTTCGCTTCATGCTGTTTTTAACGGAGTGATAATCTCTTCCATCTATTTTAATTTCGCCGTTATTCCTTTGTAAGCTTCTTCTTGGCTAGTCTTAGCCAGAGAGCGGATAGAATCTTAATACGAGTCCTCTGTATACATCGTATTTTTCACACGTTTTCCATTACAGCGAAACAAAACAACAAAGGCATGTGTTTGTTGTAACCTACGTATTATTGAGAAAAATCTGATATGTTCCATCTACATGACTTTCTCTACCCGTTCTATAAACAAACTTCTTACATCAGATTCTTCTTCTTTCTACTCCATGCTAATCGAGGTAAGCATTTTCAGAATGTTCTTATTACTTAGTTCCTAATAAGTAGAAAGGAACTAAGGGAATACACTATTTTAAAGCGAATTCAAATGTTTTAAAAGATAAAGCGTTTGCCATTGAAATTCGCTGCTTTGCATGGCCAAGAGTAAATCAAGAGTAACATGGAGGACTTACTGTTTGAGAAAAGTATAACTATTTTAAAACAGAAATACAAGAAATATCTCGGCAACGGTTAGCTTCACAACAAAAACGTAAAGATACGTCTGAGCAGTGTGCCGGTAGCGTGTCTGCCTCACATTTAAGAGGTCGTTAGTGCGAATCTCGCTTAAGGTGAATAACTTTTTTTTTTCGAAGCTCTTCCTTATCCTGAGAAGATGAATGTCGAATAGCTATAAGCTCAATAGTCCCTGGGCACATTTGAATATAATTTCACCCATCGTCCGATATGACCAATCACGGTAAACGTTGTAAAACTGAAGAAAAAAAACTAGTTTTTGTTTGTTACAGTTATTCTTTATGCAAAAGTCGGTCAGAATGAAGAAAACCTCAGAGGGTATTACCGAGATATTCAAGACACGCATTTTATTTATCTTGTAGATAAGTATCTTAAATATACGATAGAGTAATGAAAATAGTTAGGGTTGGTTTTAAGAAAATAAAAATTTTCGAATATTTTTTAATGTAAAGGGTAGTTTCAAACCTTCATGTCGCATTCTTGGGAGATACTTTACTTAAATACCAAATTAAGTATTTAGAGAAATTTGAATTGTTAATTTCTCCACACATACTACGTACAAAGTGTATAGAGAAGTTGAGATAATGCACCCAAAAATACTTTATGTTTAAGATATTTTTATGACAAATGAAATGTATATCTTGAATTTTTTGGGAATAGTCTCTGAAGACCTCTTCATTCTGGATGACCTTTGTATAATTTGCAAACCATAAGAGACAGATAAAAGCTTACCACACAAAAACTATAGGTCTCATTAAAACACACAGTTAATGTTAACCGTTTGTAGAGTTAACCACTTTCGAGATGTTCCGGATTATTGATATTAGTTTTAAGGCACTTAAACTTTTCTCGAACAGGAAGAAATCTTTATTCTCGTTTCTCGTTTTACTTCTGGCAAGCAAAGAGATAGAATTTCAATTCATTCACATAGCGACCAGCTTTTAAAGGTCTTGATTATCGCTTTAGCCTGTGAATTTTCTTATTTTCCTTCTGGTTACAAGGAAACAAGTAAGAAGAATAATTCTGCTAATGTTTATTTTGATTAGCTTGATGTAGATAAAAGATTAATCTTTGAATAAAAGGCTGTTTGCGGAACAGAGAAAGTCATGTAAATGAAACACTTCATATTTTTGGGTGTTGCAGCCCAAGACACACTCACACACACACACACACAAACACACTCACGTACACATACACTCATGCACACACACGCACGCACAGACACTGACTTTTGACTAAGTATGTTTTTTTTTTTTTTTATTTCAGGGGGTCCAAAAATATGTACTTCCGATGAAATCTCTGTATTTAATTTATGGGTAGAATACATTCCTTCTCTGTCTACTATGTACACTGTACATATGTGCTAGAAAACGTAAATGCATCTGATCTGTACAGGATGTAAAGGAATGAATTATTTTAATTTTTTGATGTGATAGAGGGCATATATTTTTTGTTTTTCTTTATAGGGTATTGACCGGAAAGACTTCGTTTTCAATATAAAGGCTGAGAGCTGGAGCTTATCAGTCGGTTTATGGTGCTTCATGTTTCAATTGTTCTTGATACCATGAAATAATGAATACTTGACGTTATTTGTTTTTGCTTTCTCTGCTTCGCACATAGTACCGAAGTGATGCGTTCCAGCCAGAGATTTCACTGATACACGTTTTAGGGTCCCCAGGATCCAATAAAAGAATTTTTAGAAATAAGTCATTGTTTGCGTGTATGGGTGTATATCTGTCTGTGAGTACGTGTGAATACGATAACAGAAAAATAAAATGTGGGTTTAATTATCAAACTTGATAATTAAGTTCAGCATTTTCTAAGGCTACAACACAAAGATTTTAGAGAAATTCACGGACACCAAGCTACCCTTTACTTGGAAAAATTAGAGAACAATTAATTTTGACAATTTTGTTCAAAACACCATATACTAAGCATATTCATATGCAAATAAAATGTATATCTGGAATTTTCTGTTAATTTCCTCTAAATACCTCTTCATTCTGGATTAATTGTGCATAGCTGGTAAAGCATTAGGGAAAGATCAAACTTACTACACCAAATACGTGGATCTGGTTAATACTCTCAACTTATATTACATATATGTTTACCTTCTCTACATGTACTATGTGTAGAGAAAAGGTATTCCACTAAAAATTCTATACCGAGATTTCACCGGAAAAACATTTCTTGAGGCCCCCTGAATAAAAAAACAATTCTGAAAAAGTCAAAATGTGTGTATCTGTGGGCAACCTAGCTTTAAAAACGGAAAGCCCGTCAAATACCAAATTCAGTTCTTAAGTGTAGCTTCCTCCAAAAATGTGACACGAGATTTTGAACAAAATCTCCCCAACCAAACGGTACCCCGTACATGGAAAATATTTCGTAAATTTTGATTTTCTCAAAAATGACTGTAACCATTTTGATTAAAATACCGTATATTAAGGATTAAATGGAAATGGAGTTTTATTTATGGACGTTCTTTAACTACTGCAGTTCTCAGCGTCCCATTCTATACTGGCGTGAAAGACCGCTTAATTTTGCTCAGAGATCTTAGTGTGGATCGAGGTTCTTATACGCGCCGTAAATCTACGTTTTGGGGCCACCAGCTTTACTTTCCTTCCTAAAGAATTTTACGACAGAGTAAATCCATGGTCCACCGCCGTACTTGAACCCGCGATATTGGGGTTTCAGATACAAGCATTTTAGTTTCGTTATGCTGTATAAAATACAAATATATCTTCTGGATTTTGGGTCTGAATGATAAAATATCGCACAAAGTACCTAATTTTGCCACAGTTTTTTACCAACAAACAACAAACCTGCAAATAATGCAAACAGACCTTTTTACGACGCTTAAGTAGCCATAGTGCATATGCTTATAGTGCTTTTCTTGCAAAAATGCTTCCAGACCTACTTGTTTAATTATTAATATTCAACATGACGATGTACTCGCATATTTTGTCTTAAATTGTGGTAATTAGCTTCTAGAGTGGGTCAATACCTTTTTTTGTGATACATGGTATCATGTAGAAGAGTTGCAGTGTAACTGTAGAAAGTAAATAAAGTAATTTTCTAGTTTCGAGGCTTCATTTTTTTTTTTAGTTTCTCTATACTTATTATGTACATAGTATAGAGAGAAATATGATATAGCATCAACATTAGATACCGAGATTTCACCGCAAATATATGTTTTGAGACCCCTTGAATCCAAAAAAAGCATTTTTAGAAAAATGTCGTATGTGTGTCTGTCAGTCAGTCTGTCTGTCTGTGTGTATGTGTGTGTGTGTGTGCGCCTGTGGGCATCATAGCTTATAAAACAAAAAGTCCGTTAAATACCAAACTTAGTATTAAGGTTAGCATTTTCCGAGAATGCAACACGAAGATTTTCAAGAACAAACTACCCTTTAAATGGAATATTTTTTGAAAAATGGAACTGTCTCAAAAATGGATCTAAAGATTTTAACTCAAAATATCATATATTAATAACAAATAAAATGTATATTTTTAATTTTTTCGAAATACCCTCTGAAGACATCTTTATTCTGGACAAACGTTGTGGGATTTTGCATAACTGGTAAACCGTGAGAAATAAACAAAAACTTACTGAATAAAAATATAGATGTCGTTAAAACACACACTTTATGTTATGTACATTTTTTTCGCAGATTTGATCATTTTTGAGATAGTCCTTGTTATTGGTTTCACCTTTAAAATATTTGTACTATTCTCATACGGGAATTTGTCAACTCCTTCCATTCAAACAAAGGAACTTCAGGTGCATAGCTAACAACTTTTGATTATCGCTTTACCCTATGGGTATTTCCCTTCTAATGAAATGGGAACAAGTAGTAAGAGCATGTTTGCAGTTTTTCCTCGATTAGCATGACCTAAATAGAAGAATAAGTTTTTAACAATAATTTGAGGCAGACATGTAGAAAAAGTCATGTGAATGAAACATTGTCGATTTTTTTTTCTTTTACTTGCCACTTATTCCCGAACATTACTTTATTCGTTGTACCTTTCTATCACAAGCAAATTAGGATAGTTATTCTGATCCACCTTGTTGATGTTCAGGTATTCACGTTTTGTGAACGCGACTAAAATAAGTATAATAGAGTTCAGGGTACACAATGGAGGGGAACATGTCACCTACAGGAGATATATGACAAATATCACCTTCCCGAAGAAAATGATGCAGTGAAAGACACATACACACATACAAACACATGTCATGTTGTCATATATCACCTACGGGAGATATATGACAAATATCACCTTCCAGAAGAAAGTGATGCAATGAAAGACACACACACACTCACACACACACACACACACGGGGGGGGGCACAGGTCGCAAGAAAATAGCCCACAGAGTCCAGCGGATGAACCACAGATTGCGATGCAAAATCCATTCAACCAACCAGCCCTCTAGTGTCCACGGGAAATACTCCTTACTTTGAGCAATAGTGCAAGTCAGCTGTCCGGTGTCGTCATATGCCACGAAATCTAGAGGCATATTTGAAAGATGAGAAGGAAACTTATGGTGATGCATCTCTGAAATTTGGAATGTCCTCAGTATGGAGATATTGAAATTAATACCACTTATTACACATAATAATGGTGATATTTTTCCATTTACCAAAATTCTAATTTGCATGATCAGTTAAATAATGATTTTATCGTGTTTTTTTTCATTCCTCTAATGAAAATTAGCCACGTGATGCACTTTTAAAAATATTCACAAAAATCCAGTTTTAGGGCATATGAGTTTGCAGACAGATCTGTCGTATACGAGGTACGTCCAGAAAGTAAGTTCCGTTTCAATTTATCTCCACTGCAGCGCTGCGATCGCAGTTCCGCACATGCGCGGTAGACGCTCTGTATCAAGGAGAAGAAACGTGCGCCATTTTGAGATCACTGTCAGCCACATACGCTTTGTTGTGCTTGTTTACAATGTCGGTGTTGATTGAAAATCCCGCCGCATCTTACTCATTGATTTCTTACCGCGTGGGCAAACAATCAAAGCAGATGTTTATTGCGAGAGGAAATTGCGCCGCGCAATACAGAATAAGCGCCGAGGATTGCTGTCAAAAGTGTTGTTTTTCTTCACGGCAACGCACGACCACACACTGCAAATGTGACGAAAAACCTCCTACAGGGATTTGGCTGGGACGTGTTTGACCATCCTCCGTACAGCCCTGACCTCGCTCCTAGCGACTTTCATCTGTTCTTACATCTCAAGTCTTTCCTTGGCGGTCAACACTTCAACAATGACAAAGAGCTGAAAGAAAATGTTTCCACCTTTTTGAAGACACAGGCGGCAAACTTCTATGAAGAAGGTATACAAAAACTTGTGCCACGCTATGACAAATGCCTGCAAAATTTTGGCAATTATGTGGAAAAGTAGTTTAAGAGTTGTAGAATTTTGTGCAATAAATAATTATTCTGTATCTGTACACAATTTAATTTTATTACCAAACGGAACTTACTTTCTGGACTACCTCGTATTTTACTTCACTAGCTCGTATGTACAATATAGATGGTAGGTAGAGAAGGTGTTTTATTCCAAGCTGAATTCTATGCAGAGATTTCACAAGAAATATATATTTTGAAACCCCCTGATTAAAAAAAAAAAAAAAAAAAAAAAAAAAAAACCAACAGAAAATGTATCTTTGTGTGTACATCTGTGAACAGCATAGCCTAAGCCCGTTAAACCCCAAATTTTGTATCTAAATTAAGTATCTCCCAAGAATACGACACGAATATTTTAAAGAAGATCCTGCCCACCTAAAACTACCCTTGCATGAAAAAGTTTTCGAACATCTTGGTTTTCCCTAAAATGTCCCTAACGACTTTGAATAAAATACTATGGACTAAAGACATTTATATGAGAAATAAAATGTATGTCTTGTATTTCCTGGGATTAGCCTCTGACGTTCTCTTCATTCTGAATGACTTTTTCATAACTGGTAAACCATAAGAGATAAAAATATTACACAAAAGGTAGATTTCATCAACACACAATTTATATCGTATACATTTTTGTTGTGAAAGTAAACATTTTCAAGATATTCTTTTTTATATTAGCTTTAATTAAAGCAGAAAAATTGTTATCTTCGTTCTCTCCAGAACTATTGATTATTCAAAATTAATATTTCATTTTATTAATATCTCGAAAAAATAATGTGCTTTGAGAGAAAGTAAAATGTTTTGAAACAAATTATGCAAAACTGCACTATTCATATGGAATATTTTAAGTAGGAAAATGTGTTACAAAAAGGTTTACGAGGATATAAGGTCTAAAGTTGGGAGTGTCAATAAGCACGCGCCTACGCATTTACAGCTTTAGCTAGTTGGCAAATCAAGAGCATCAACTGAGAAAAACGATATATTTTCTTAAATTTTGGAATTAATATCATTAATATTGATAAAATATGACGTGCTCCATTCACATGACCTTCTCTAGCTACAAACTATTTTTGCATATTTTTTTACCTCATAATGTTAATCGAGATAAACTTAAGCGGAACTGGTTTTTTTTTACTTATTTCTTTGTAAGTAGAAGTGAACTGGGCTAAACCGATAGACAAATATTTTAAGAACTGGTCGTTATTTGAAAGAAATGCTTACCCAAAGAGAAAACAAAAAAGAGACGAAAAGAAAAAATCTGATTTGTTCTATTCACATGACTTTTGTTACAAAAGCTTTTGTTTTATTTACATGTAATAAACATTGGGAAAAATTGTCTTATTACTTGCTTCTTGGTAACTAGAACGGAAATATGGAAATGCACAGGCTAAAGTGAAATATTTTAATAGTGATCACTACGTGAAAATATTGAAACTCAGTTCTGTTTACTTCTAGAAAGAAGTGGAAAGAAGTACTTCCCGCAAGTACCTTAACATTGAAACCAATAACTTGGAATACATCCACACTTTCGTGCAGTAATTGTTGTCTATTTATTAAGGTTTAACAATTATACGAACAAAAGTTATATTGTAGTTATCCAGAATGAGGAAGTCTTCACAGACCTTTCCCATAAAATTCAAAATAGGCATTTCATTTCATTTCATTTCATTTCATTTCTTAAACATATGACATTATAATCAAAAACTTTAAAGACATTTTTCAGAAAATAAAAATTTTGGAAACATGTTCCATGTAAAGTGTAGTTGGGGATAGAGAAATGTTCTTAAAAATCTTCGGTCGCATCCCTGAAAGATACTGAACTTAATCAAACATTTTTTGAGTTATGTTGCCCACAGACATAAATAGATACCCAAACACACACCGACATGTTTGTAAAATTCTTCTTTTAGATTCAGGAGGTTTCAAAACATGTATTTCCGGTGAAATCTCGGTATCTAATTTTTGGGCGGAATACATAACTTCTCTATCAATTAGGTACATTTTATTTGGTGCTAATGAAATTAAAAAAGACACACTATCACAGAAACGGTTACCTATACAAAAAAGAAGAAAGAAAAGAAAAGAAAAAAGAAAGGATATGACATAAATTGTGTATTTTGACGAGATATACATATTTTGTGTAATAATTTTTGCCTAACGCATACGGTTTACCGGTTATATAAAAGTCATACAAAGGTTATCCAAAATGAAGAGGTCTTCAGAGGCTATTCTCAGAAAATTCAGGATATATTCATTTTGCTTGTCTTAAAAATAGCTTAAACATATGATATTATAATCAAAATCGTTTGAGCCATTTTTAGACAGTAAACTTTTTTAACATTTGCATTTAAATGATAGTTGGATGTTGGGGGATTTTTGTGAAAATCCTTGAGTCGCATTCATGGAAGACATGATCTTAAAGTTGGGTGTTTAACCAAATTTTCATTTTTGAGTTATGCTATCCACAGTCAGACACACATACACAAACACACACACATACAAACACACACACATACAAACACACACACACACTCACACACTGACCTGTTTCAAAAATGTTTCTTTTTTTTTTATCATTCAAAGGATCCTAAAAGAAGTGTTTGCGTGAAATCTTGGTATCCCATTTTTGAGTGGACTACAGAACTTTCTCCATCCTTTACATACAAGGAACATGTATGTAGTCGTACATACTTGCTAGAAAAAGTAAAAAGAGCGATTTATTTTCTTAATGGGTACAATTATATAATTTTTTGATCAAATTTCAGGGATGAAATACTTTAATGAAACGGAAATGTGGAAAAAGAAATCGTGGTAAACGAGAAAGCAGTCATTTGAAAAGAACACCAAGGGGGTAGACGAGATTAGAACCCGGCATATCCCGAGTACGAGCCTCGTGACGTCCGCTGTGTAATGTATTTTTTACAGTACTGTGTGTAACCAGGACAATTCATAAAGTAACTTCCGTTTTATTTTAACAGAACATCAATAAAGTTCAGAATGTATTCTATGACGGTTTGTATCTATAAGCTTTGTTTTATGTACACATAGTTTCCGGCCATATTCATACATTTGTTACAGCATTCAATGATTTTGGAGGTTCCGGTGTCATAGAATTCTGCCACCTGTGATCGCAGTCAACCAAAAATGGAACTATTCATTAGTTAAAGCGCTGCGATGCAAGCCTTTTCATACACCTACCCTTATAGATGGTAATTGTTAGCCGCCGCATCAATACTGTGTGCAAAGTGATCAACAGGTCTTGGATATTGGTAACATAAGTATTTTAAACTAATAAAATGTTAAAAATAATAAAATCTGATGTGTCCCATTCACACGACTTTCTCCAGCTGTTCTGCAAGCAAATATTTCTTTCAAAAGATTATTTTTATTTACATCCTAATCCAGCTAAATATTGTCATAAATTGTCTTATTATTTGCTTTATCATAAGTAGAAGAGAAATAAGGCAATACACTTCACTAGACTAAAGTGTTAGTCAAAACTTTTAAAAGCTGGTCGCTGTCTAAAACATTTAAAATTCCGTTTTCTTTACTTGCCAGAAGTAAACAAACTAGAGACGAAAAGAAAGACAACTTCCCGTTTAAGAGCAGTTTAAGTAGTTTACATTTGAAAAAACTAATAACAACGAATATCACTTAAAACAAATTGTGTGTTTTAACATACTCTAGATTTTGTGTGTAGTAAGTTTTTGTAAGTTTACAGTCTACCAGTTGTTTTGAAAGTCATCCAGAGTGAAGAACTCTTCAGAGGCAATTACCCTTAAATTCAAGATATACATTTTATTTATCAATTAAATATCCATAATACAGAATAATTATCCTAATAATCATTAATTATTACGATAACTATTGTGTATTATTATGCTAACTTTTAATAAAGATAATTAAGTGTAATTTTTGAGAAAATCAACAGTTTTGAAAAATGTTACATGTAAAAGGTAGTTGGGGTGAGAGGTTTCTCCTGAAAAGCCTTGAACTGTACATTTTGATAGACCTAAATACCAAGATTAGTATTTAATCGACTTTTAATTTTGCAGTAATGATGTTCACTGGCGCACACACACATACATGAATACATATTAGGGCATTGATGACCTTGTAGTTGAGCGACCTTAAACACTAACCATCATCATCATCATCATCATCATACATACACAATCGAGCCGTTTTTTCTTCTTTTGATTTACAGGACCCTAAAATATGTATTTCCAGTGAAATATCGATATACAATGTTTGCGTTATTAGAATACTTTCTTCATCTGCTATGTACTTTGTACCTTCGTACTAGATAAAATTATTATTTCAATTAAGGGAAGCAGCGTAGCCGAATAATTAAAGTAAATTTGATCTGGAGGTAGCTAGATGGGTTTTGGTGGACAAAACGGCAGTTTAATTTCATATCTTCTTCTTTACTCTCATACCGGGACCCATTCTGGCCACTTTCGGATTCACATTCGGTCCGCTCCTCAACAGACATCTGAACTGTCTTGTAAGTCCTGAGGCGTGAGAGCCTCTTTCACACAAGGAGGGTAATAATTTATTACCCTATATCGGGTATTTCTAGGGGGTCGTAGGTTCAGGGGTATAGCTGGTTCTCGAGCCTGCGAAAGGGAAACAGATGGCCTCAGGATTGAAGGTGCAGGAGACTGTAAATTTGGGGAGAGTTCGGGAACTATAAATAGATACGCAACGGTGCGGGAAAACACAGTGCGTTTACTATAAAGTAGATGAATTTTGCGAATGCATATTTAGGGCTGAAAAGAGGAGAAAACCCAAGGGGTTACTCAAATGCCATTAACTCACCTGATTTATTAGGATGTTCTCGAAATGAATACCTTTTAATGAAACTGTACCTCTTTCCCTCGACTTCGGTCTGAAGTACATCCTGCAGCGTCGGTAGCTCAGATGTAAGGTTTGTGCTGACCTAGCTTTTATAGTTAAATCCATGTTTAACCAGCATTGCTTTAAGAGGACACTGCTAGGTCAGTTTTACGACATATTACCACCGATATCCATTACTAAAACTGATACAATAATACTTCTTGTTAAATGATATATAATTAATTCAAAATGACCATATCAGGTGCTCTACAATAGCGAAGGAAGAAGAAGAAGAGGACATATTAATAACAAAAAGTGTATCAAATGGAAATTGATTTCAATTATGGAAATGAATGCACAGAAATGTATAATATATTTATACACGATATCACGGCTATACAAACAAAAGGCATAGGCATCAGAACAATGATGAAATAATTTAGAAATTAATTAGTTGTTTTTTTTTTTTTTTTTTTCGTATTCTGGTATGAAGAACCTGCAAAGAAAATTGTTTTGAAGGAGACCTTACAAAGCTACAGCACTAACGCTTTTTGAATTCTCGGAATATACGAAATACATAGCCAATGAAGAGAACGACACACCTCTTTTTTGTAGTGTTTAACGCCCGCTTTTACTACATATGGCACCGAAGATGGCATAGATGTTACATGGAAGGAAAATGGAGCGCCGGTGGAAGGCGATGGCGGGGGAAACCGAAGGACCCGGAGGGAACCCATCCCTGTGCCACTTTATCCACTACAAATCCCATATGCAGTCGCCTGGGATCGAACCCGTGAAGGCGAGTAGTCTAATAGCTCTGCACGACCAGGCGACGATGCAGCTTAAATACAACATAAAGATGAGAACAACAACACCCGTATTAACGCACAAAAAAAGAAAAACTGTATATGTTTCATTCACATAACCTTCTAGCTATTCTGTAATACACTTTATTACAAGAGCTTATGTTTCATCTTATTTTCTATATGGGGTCTTTCAAATCTCACCAGAAACTTTGAACCGTTATAAGAATTATATTATTTGAGATAGGAAAAGAAAAACAAAAGAAATTACATACTAGGCAAACAATAGCATTTTATAAAACATTGGAAAGATGTCCTCCGTTATCTTGTTCAACATACACCATTCTTTCTGCGTCCTGGAATATTAGCAATTTCTTGCAAGATGACATCTTTCAGTTCCTATCGGATTGTTGGATGTGTTAGAGAAACTTGTTCTTTAAGGTGACCCTACAATCAAAGTTCATTCTGAGATCTGGAGTTCACGGGTAGTTTGTTAGGTCATTATGAATGGAATGGACCAGGGCCTACTCTTAAATTGTTTTAAGTTTTCTCAGACCTTAAGAAAAAGTCTTCTTGCCTTCATAATAACATTGAATCAGCTGTATTCTATCATTTAGTGAGAGAGCGATGATTTATAACAAACATTTTTTCAGCAGTGTGAATAAAATTACTAATGTTTTATTCAACGAAACCGTAGCAATGGTTATACAGAAAATCATACCCATTGTTTGCTCAGTATGTCTTCTTTTGCTTTCATTCTAACTGAAATATTATATTTAAAGGAGTAAATACTTTTGAAACCCCCCTTACATTAGCAGAAAGGGTCTTATTATTTAAATCCTTATAAATAGAAGAAAAATATGGTAATAGATTGGGATAAAGCGATAATAAAATAGTTTAAAAGGTGGTTTCTATTTAATGGAAATTCGGTTGTTTTTGCATGGCCTGGAGTAAAACTAAAGAAACAGGAATGACATACTCTCGTTTGAGAAAAGTTTAAATTTGAAAACACTAACAGGGAATGTCTAAAAAATGGTTAGCTCCACAAAAGCATGTATGTGACAAATTGTGTACTTTAATGAGATTTAAATTTTTGTCATGTTTCTCTAGCCATATGTACAGCCGTCGCCAAAACACTGAGTCATGTCTGGAACGCCAAATTCACGGCACAGCACCTTGTGTTTGTAGCGGCGGCAACTAGTTGTCATGTTCTAAATCTTAATATTTCTAACCCATATGATCAATAATCATAATCAAATATAGAACTTCAGCTTCTTCAGCAACAAACTCAACACTAACTAAAAACATTAACAATACAAAACATGACAATTTGATTTGTACGGCATTACTAAACATTCCACCTTTGACGTGTGTTCATTGTAGCGCTGTGGCAAAATTCAGGTTGCTTTTCTGGTGAGGATGGAAGGTTTGTTTCCGCATGTAGCAAACAATTATTTTTCTTTTCTTAATGATGTTGAATCAATACATACTGGCTATTTATTTGACACACACACACACACACACACACACACACATATATATATATATATATATATATATATATATATATATATATATATATCATACACAGCATTTGGTACACTTAATAATATAGTCATTATGATGCTTCTTTAAGGGTTTATTCTACCGAATATCAATACGTTACACAAAAAAACTTGTGGTGTGCAGAAATACTAAAAGTATTGTTTTAGAAAATCAAAGTTTGGAATATTTTAAATACCATATTTTTTACGTAACACACCCTTTGGAAAGCGATCAAAACATCCTTCATAAACCCATCCGTGGTGATAATCACACACATTTTCTTCCACAGGTGAGGAAAAGGTGATGACTATCGTCCAAAGGAGGGCCGATTCGATGCAAAATACGTGGCTTCACAATTCCATCATGGTCGCGTATCTGTATCGTGTTGGGTTTAGATATCAAGAGACGGTCAAAGTGTGTTGTGGCAGCCTGACGAAACGATGAACGGTGTGCAATGCACGGTAATACACGATAATTTTTCGATTTCCTCTGTGAGAATGTGGTATCTAATGAGATTGTGTCGGTTGAGGTAGAAAGGGTGCAGCGCTCCAAATATCTATAAATGATCACTTTTAGGCAACAATTCAAAAAGCTGGGCTCTTGTATCTCTCGTACACATTACTATCAAAGCCCCGAAGATTGAGGGAAGTTATACGGCCTCACCGATATCAATTATGTTTATTTTATGTGTTTTACTTTTAGAAGTTAACAGTTTATTTTAAAATGTTTTTTTTTTTTGTTATTTAGCACGTGAGTTAGTATAATTATGTTTGTGTGTGCGTAAATAGTTCCATAACTTCAGATGCCAAAGCAATATTAATGCAATATTATATTTCTCATATCCAGTCATCAAATTAACAAACATAAAAGAATGACAACCAGCGTGAGATTTTCACCTAGGAGCCTATGAGTGGATGAAAGGCCTTCTTAACTTCTCAGCCACCATAACATTGTTCCGCTATCTGTTTTCAGTACTCAGTAGTTAACTATTGCGCTGTCAGTCACGGTTCTTTCGTGTGCGTTGTGAACACAGCATTTACCAAGATATCTGAAGCCCTTTATCGTCACTTGGAATCTGAGAATGACTCATTTATTGTGTCCATGGGTGTATATTCAATGTATATAGTAGCCAGAGAAGGTATTGTATTCCACTCAAAAATTCGATATCAAGAGTTCACCGGAAATAATATGTATTGAGGCTCCCTGAGTCCGAAACAAGTATGCTCGCGCGAGTCTGTCTGTGGACAGCCTAGCTCAAAAACGAAAAGACCGTTAAATACCAAACTTAATAATTATGTGTAGTAGCTTCCAAGGAGGCAGCACGAAGATTTTTAGGAAAATCCTCCCACCACAAACGACCCATTATATGGAAAGAAATTTGAAAATTTGTTTTTCTCAAAAATGGCTCTAAAGATTTTGATTAAAATAAAGTAAATTTAATGTATATTTTGAATTTTTTGGAAATAGCTTCTGAAGATCTATTTATTTTGGATGAACTTTGCAGAATTTTTATAACGGCTAAACCGTAAGAGAGAGACAAAAACTTAAGTACACAAAATGTAGATCTGAATAAAACACATAATTTATATCATACATGATTTTCTTGTATGGTTGACCGTTTTCGAGGCATTCGTTGTTATTTGTTTCATTTTTAAGCCATCTAACATTTTTTCAAACTGGACCATGCAAAAAGAACCGAATCTCAATTGTTTCACATAGCAACCAGGTTTTAAAATATTTAACTATAGCTTTAGCCTAATATATTCCCTTATTTCCCTTTCTATGTCCTTACAAGGAAACAAGTAATAAGACAAATTCTGCTGATGTTTGTCTCGATTAGCGCGGTGTAGATAAAGAATAGTCTTTTGTAAAAATAGTTTGTATTTGGAACAGTTATGCGAATGGAACACGTTAAATTTTTGTGAACCAAGTCTTTTTCTATATCTTACGGTTTAGCAGTTAGGCAAAAGTCATTCGAATAAAGAGGCCTTCAGACGCCAATCCCAGAATATTGAGGATATACATTTTATTTGCCATTTACAATTTAATCAAAATCAATATGTCCATTTCAGAGAATATCAAAATTATAAAAAATGTTCTATTGTCTATCCTCGTTTCGTAAACTTGAAAGAGGCCACAATGATGTTTACATGTTGGTGTTTAACCGACTTTTCCTTTTTGAGTTATGGACATTTTTTTAATTCTTTTAATAGGGGTCCCTAAAAGGTGTACTTCCGGCGAAATCCCGGTATCGAATTTTGGGTTGGAATGCAATACCTTCTCTACATATGTATTATGTACGAAGTAGAGAAAGTAACATTTCACCTCTCTCATGTAAATTGTTTGCACACAAGCACTGTGTAGGATAAGATTAGCAAACGAAGATTTTGTCTGAAAAAATCTTGTGTGTTCCACTCACATGACTTATCTTTAAGTTCTGCATAGAACTTCACACAAAAGATTTTTCTTCTTCTTACTTCTTACTATTAGCAGAATACTCTTATTATTTAGTTTCTTAAAAGTAGAAGGGAAGTAGCTGTCGCTCCGCGATTGTCATTGAAATTCGCTTCTTTGAATGACCAGGACTTTATCAGCATAACTGAAAAATAAATAAATGTTTAAATACCAAACTTAGTATTTAACCCTCTATCACATGAATTACTCTGTTACATATGCCGTTCTTCTTCTAATTTCCAAACCCCTATCTACCTCTTTCACCGGTAATACAACTCATGCGCCTTGAATAGCCGTGATCGTTAGTGCGCTACGAAGTGTACTGGCCATCTATTTAAAGCTCTCGAGTTCGAGTCACAACGACTGCAGCCAAATGTGCCTGTGGTAAAGGGGAAAGAGTGAAATAAACGGTTTGATGGCACGCTTGGATGCTGACAGGGCTACCTTTTTCTGCACTTGCGTGAATTTTCCTTTTTATTATTAAATAAATTAGTACAGATTTATTGCAAAAATATTGATATGTTTTACAGTGTAAAACAGCCATAAATAGCCTTATGTTATTGTTGTAGTTTAGTGTAATACGATACAAAATTGGTAGAAGAAAACATTAAAAGTAATGATGTCTCTATGTAATACAGGCTTAAATTCAGCACATTATCCTTTATAGTAAGCATATTATCCTTTAATCTATAATCTAGATTTTTTAAAACTAACAATGCATTTTATATAGCGTTTATATTAGTTTTACTACTTATTAGGAGTTCACTATTCCTTTATTAAACCAGTTGAAAACAAAAGAGGAAGTTTAATAAAATATATATTTACCTTCATATAGAAAAAGTCAGAGTTCATCCAAGAAAGGCTTTAAATTGAATTCTGCCGAGTTTATAGGGTAAATTTTCGAGAGTTTTGATTTTCTAAAAAATACCTCCAACGATTTTGATGAAATCCTATATGTTTAAGAGCCTGCTTTTATTTTCGATTTGTTGCCCATGTATTTTCTTCTTTCAAATGATATAATACATATACAAACATAATACAATATAAAAGAGGACAAGGTAATTTAATCCGATCATTGCACATAATCATATCTAAAAATTCCCTTCGTTCCTGATCCAGAAACGACCTATGGTTAAGATTTCAGTGGTAGAATTTTGACATATACCAATGAAAGAGGGAAACAACTATTAAGAGTCTCACAACCACTAAGGTAAAATGCTACCGTATGCCAGCTCGTCGCCGCTCACTTTGTTCAATCCAATAGGAGGCCGAGCAAGCGTGTAGAACAACTGATTTTTTTTTTTTTTTGCTTCTCTGTATGTAATCCGTACTTTATAGGTTAACCAACATTGCGCTATTATTAATATCGCTATTGACGGCTTTACTTTGGTTATCAGGCATAAAAATATACCTGATATCAAAACATAAGTGTCCGCTGATAAATCTCGGGCCTTACACAGATATGGCGCCAGTAGACTAGGTAGACGGTAGCATCATATACTTGAACTCTAGCTTATCTTGTATCCATAGCTACAGATAAATAGCTAGTTTAGTTTTCGAATGACAGCGTTTTCAATAAGACAACTTTAGAGTTTTCACGAAAATGGAGGATTTGGAAAAACGAGCAGTGATTAAATACTTCCATTTGAAAGGGTTAACGCCTAAAGAAATCAAGGAGAAAATGGACAGTACTTTGAAAGGCTCTGCCCCTTCATATTCAATGATTAAAAGGTGAGTTGCAGAGTTTAAAATGGGACGTACGATCATTACTGATGAGCCTCGCTCTGTAGAAGTGACAACTCCAGAGAAAAAAAAAAAAATCGTTTAGGACTAGAAGACCGCAGGTTAAAGTTGTTTGAGATAGCAGAGACCGTAAAGATATCAAAAGAACGTGCAGGTAATATTTTAAATAATGTTTTGGGCTTTCACAGGGTCTGTGCAAGATGGATACCCCGTTTGTTGACACCTGATCAAAAGTTGCAAAGAAAAACGGTTTCTATTAAGAATGTGGAGCTCTATCGTAAAAATCCCAGTGAATTTTTAAGACAGTTTATTACAATGGATGAAACTTGGATACATCACTACTCTCCAGAAGGTGAATCACAGTCAAAAGATTGGATTGCGCCAGGTGAACCAACTCTAAAAAAGCCAAAGTCAATTTTGTCAGTTAACAAGGATATAGCGAGTGCTTTCTGCACAGGGATTAATTTTTATTGATTACTTGGAAAAGGGTAAAATTATCAATTGTGACTATTACGCAAGTATACTGCAACGTTTGAGTTACGAGGTGAAAGGGAAAAGACCTCATTTGGCAAAAAAAAAAAAATCCCAAACATCATTGATGCAGTAAACAGATATTTTGAGGACCTTGATAAAGCGCACTACAGAGATAGGTAAATTAAACTACAACATCGACATAAAAAATGTATTAGCCTTTCTGGGGAGTATGTTGAGAAATGAAGCAAAAACAAGTAAATGTTTTCATTGAGAGGCCCGGGACTTATCAGCAAACCAAAGTAATGTAAAATGAAAAAGTGGCATGTTAAAAATACTATTATGAGTAGTTAAATGGTAATTAGTAATATAAATCTATATTTATGAAAATTTAATTTCGGTTCACTAAATCAATCTCATTTTCATTATGTGTACATGTCGCAAACATACGTCTTCCACAACCTCTTCTCTTTTCCTGCACACAATTCATGCACATTCTCAGACACTTGTTGCATCGAATCCATTGGTCACCACTCCGATCACAACTCAATGGCTGATTGCAGTAATTTCATTCCTTGTCAACACTGTCATCTTCATCATCGGATGATACAGATACAGATGATGCTGTAATGGGCTCAGAAGATGTATCGGAGTCGAAATCAGAATGTTGTATTTTATTCTTCTTTTGGGAAAAACTTTATCTTTGCTACAGGTTGCTCCTTTGAAATAAGTTTCATCTCTTTTTGTTCTACTTCTTTCGAAGAATGAGCATTTTTTCAGTAACTGGCTTCAGAGTATTGTCATCCTTCTTTGAAGCTGATGAAGATTCAAGCTGTAACTTGTACGGTGATTTGTAATGACAGCAGCTTTACTATTTCTAGAGGACCTGGTTGATATTGGGATGGATGGTGGTGGTCTATTTTGGAAAGGGAATACAGATGTTGATGCAAACGGTTCATGTTCTGTTGGTTCGATGACGCTTGGATACTATTTCTAAGTCTTCGCAGCTATTGAATTTTGTTCAGAATATTCAGTGGAATTTCTAACGTTCTCACAACGAAGGTTGTTTTGTGTCTCTGCAATGAATTTATGAGAACAAAAAACGTGAGGCTTAAATGGAGATATGCCACATTTTCTGAACCCGATCAGAGCTACTTCCATTGTTGCTGCCCTAATATATGCCTTACCAATTAAATCACCAACCTGGTCTGAGGAGATGTTCAGCCAACCAGGATTAAATTTCATTTGAATAAGATGACTTGAGAGGATACATGAAGGAAATATCAAGTGGCTGGTGGCTATGAGAAGCATGAGGAGAAATGCACACTATAATCATACCATACTGTCTTGCTAAACAAATTATATCCAATGTAACTAAGAAATGTTTCCGGGCTGTTTTGCCGTGGTCTGCTGGTGTTAGGAGTACCAGACGTTTCGTCCACAACTACGGTCAGACGCAGACGCAGCGAAACCTTCTCCTAGAAAACTTCGACCGCGCCACTGAAGATGTCCACCGTAGTTGTGGACGAAACGTCTGGTACTCCTAACACCAGCAGACCACGGCAAAACAGCCCGGAAACATTTCTTAGTTACAATGACTCCGGCCGTGAAAGCCTACGTTCTCTCAAATTATATCCAAATTTCTGTTGTGAGAATAGTGTCCGTTCAATATTGAAAACAACAGGATCATCAACTGAGGCATGTACATACTTGATGACATGTCTCAACCAGTCAATAAAAACATGAATCCAACCCGAGGGATGGCATGTAGCAATTATATCTGGTGGAGTTCCATCTAACATATCTGCTTTCACATTCTTGCGTGGAAAGACTTGCAGAGAAGAAACGAAATTGCCAGAAGCACCTATACATGTAACACTGCTTCGCTCTTTTTACAGAACTCAGTTTTGATAGTCCTTTTTCCCTATAATACTAATTACTTTAGATCGGGGAACCCTGTACTATCGTCACTATAGTTTCGTCAACTTTAAATACTCGTGACAAATTAAAAAACACCTTTTCAAGTTCTGGTTTCGACATATCAAGAAATGTATTTACATTTTCTTTAGTAAAGCCCTTTGCTCTGGAGATAGGAACAGACCTAAGAGCTCGGTATGAAAGTTCTGGATGCCCCTTCATAAAATTCCGCAACTATTTCTTTCCAGCCATGCCATTTGCAGACTGAAAATGATGTTCCAGATTGCTTTTAGAGCAAACTGATTAGCCAAAACCCTAACATCCTTTATACGAAGTCCGAAGAAACGCTCGCTCATTCACCAACTCACAAAGTTCAGCTAGTTAGCTAGTTCATTCTATAATTTCGCGCCTAAAACGTATTTTCTGCCAATTTTTGTTTTGAAAATTGTGTTCAGATCCTTGGATTTATTTGAATATTTTTGAAGCTTTAAGAAATCTCATTTCCTTACCTCTAACTGCCTGTACTGCCCTTCGCATTGCAACTTGGAGCCAACATTTCCTACGCCCTGGAACTATCTGTAAAGATAAATAAAGTGTAGTAGAAAAAAGAGGTATTAATTTCGGAGCTGTTGTTACTATTTTAAGGATTTCAAAATTTAAGAAAAATATATATTAAACGGACACATCGTTTTTGTGTTATGTTATTCATTTACAGATATATACGCGAGTGGACTTATTTCTAAATGTTTTTTCATGAGGATCCCAAAACGTGTATTTCTGGTAAAACTCATCATCGAGTTTTGTGAGGAATGCGATACCTTATTGACATACTATGAAGTACTCGCACATTGTGCGTGACCTTTCTGATCGAAGTCTGTTCCAACTCCTAACAGCATTGTACGCTATGCAGCATTTCCAGAGTTTGAAATAGTTAGGATGGGGGGGAGGCGGGAGGGTGTTAAGAAAGTCAGTGTTCCGCGGGTATGTCAAGTTATTTTGTGTGAATAGAGGGTTTTCAGCCGGTTCAATAAAGAATTGCAATTTTAAAGACTATATTGGAGGGTCCACCATAGAGATGCTAAATTAATTATTTAGAATTCAAAAAGCTAACCGTGCAACAGCGACTAAGTCATCGCTTTAAATTCCAATTTGCTGCATATAAGTGAAGAGCCAGTCATTATCGCATAAAGGATAAATAATTGTCTTAAAGAAATACAAACTATTCCTTAAATATTACCTGAAATGTTCGATAGTGAAAGTGAGTTAATAATGACTGGAGAACAACAGCTTAGATATAATTACAAATTTAAGAACCGTAAATGAAGTATATATTCAAAGCTAATTAAGCCTGCTAATATTTATTTTCTCGAAGCTACGATCATTATCATCTGCTTGAAAAATTATGTGTGATCCATTCATATGACTTTTTCTACCTTTTCTGCAAACAAACTGTTCTTACAAAAGATTATTCATTTATATACATCATACTAATTGAGACAAACATTAGTATTAACTGACTTAATATTTGTTTCCTTTTAAGCAGAGGGAAAATTAGGGAATACACTGGTTAAGCGATTGTCAAAATGTTAAATGCTTCGCTATGGAAAGCAATTGAGATTCGGTTCTTTTTGCGTTTCTACGAGTAAAACAAAAGTATGAAACGAAAGATGAATTCCCGTTTGAAAATGTTTAAGAAGTTTAAAATTGAAATAAATAATACGTGTATCTTGGAAACAGAATAATTCTACAAAAAATGTCTTATGCTGAAATGTGTTCAGCGAAATCTGTATTTTTTTTAATAAGTATCTATTACGGCTTACCAGTTACGCAAATTTCATCTAGAATGCAGACATCCTAATAGCTATTCCCAAAAATGCAAGATATACATTTCTTTGCTCATGAGAATATCTTACACATATGGTAATCTGATCAAAATTAAAAAATTACAACTTTTTAAAAAATGCTAATGAAAGAGTTATTACTATATAACTAGTTCTAGTGAAAAGATGTGGGAATAAACCTATAATATTGTTATATAAAACGATGGAGAAATGGAAATAAAATGAATGTGGATGTTTTGTTAACTTTTTTCTCCGCAAGTTTGAACTCTTCATGTGAAGGGTAGTTCATGTCGCATCTTTGGAAAATTCTGAACTTAAATAATAACGTTTGGTATTTATCGATATTTTTATGATGCCCACAGACGCGCGCGCGCACACACACACACACACACACACTCACAGGGACATCTTTCTAAAACTGCTTCGGGGGGGGGGGAGCTTCAGGGGTCTCTCTCTATATTTTCCGGTGTAATCTCGTATCGAATGTTTTGGTGGAATACAGTACCTTCTCTATACAGTACCCCAAAATTATACAGACAATTTTGGGAGCTTATAGATAACATTGAAACTCTTTTTGTTGCGTTTTTTGCTTCTGTACTTCGTTCAAGTTCCAGACAAGTTAATGGGCTGCCATTGTGGATATCTTCTTAATACGATCATACATTTGCCGGCCGATTCTCACAATTACTTACTATTCCTGCATCAGCATTTGCCTGATGTAATGGAAACAGTTCTCTTTCGTATCAGAAACTTGATGGAGTGCCAGCTCACTTGTACGTCGTCATATTACTGCTACATACGATAGTCACTGGATAGGCAGAGGTGGACGCATTACCTGATCTGCATGCTCCCGGACCTTGACCCACTTGACTTCACGTTGTGGGGGCGCATGAAGGTTGTAGTGTATGAAACGCCTGTTAATTTGAAAAGGACTTGTGGTACGAGCAGCTTGCGCAGCTGACGAAATCAGATAAATGGCTGATGTCTTTGTGAGACTACGCCATAGTATGTCACTCCGATGCATGTTTGTGCTCATTGCTGTGGGCGTACGTTCCAATATTTGCTTTGAATAGTAAAGCTGTGATTAACTGTAAACAGTGAGATGTTTGTGGGTTATATTTTTATTCCTTGAACTACGATTACTAAGATAAATACATTACCATTTGTATTGCTTAATTTGCCTCAAGGATATGTATGACTGAAACTTCATGAAAAATAGCAAAAAAGTGACTTTTTATGTTAATTCTATAAAATAATTTTAAAATTTCTGAAATATATCTACAAAAGGTATAATTGGTCACCAGGTGCCAGTTTTAAATGTCTTAAGTCATTAGAAGTGAAACTGTAACTTCAGTTCGACGAGATCAAATTCGCACCGTGCAAAGTAAGAAACGAAGTTATACAGAAGCTAAGCAGCAATCAAGAAGAAAAGGACAATAAAAGCAACAGCACAGGAGAGGAAAAGGAAAGCTTAGGGTGCACTTGTAAACCTGATGGATTTTAATGTGACAGTTCCAAACTTTCCTTGTTTTCTCGCTATTGATATTTCCAGCATTTTTCTTCCTGTAAAATGTTCCTTATAGAACAGTACTCTGTTACACAAATAACATTTTCTGTACATGCTTACGGATATATAATGAATAAGAATTGCCTTAATTTTACTGTCAGATGTATTTAAGCATATGTTTTCAATTTTCAAGCACAAACATATTTTTATGACAAAAAAGCACATTTATAATTTTAAATACTTTTGGAACCTAAACTAAAGGAGACATAAAAACCTAGGGTAATTTCAAAAAGTAGATGTATTGTGATCCTAGGGTTCACATTAGACCAACATTTTAAGGGACCTTTTTTAGTGTCATGACAAGAACATAAGCAAATTGACAATTTCCAAACCATTAGAGCAAAATTAATGACATTTACAACGTGAATTATTTGCACTGTTATTACATCTGTGGTGAAAAATTTAAAAGCTAGTGTTATTAGTTTGGAATTCCAAACCTTCAATCATACATGTCCTTAAGTACTTAACCAACTGGATGGGAAGCAGTAATGGCATTATCTGGTCTATTGCCTGCACCGCAGCAAAAAACGTGTCTTAACATAAACTACTTCAGATAAGGTTATCTATCAGGTCCCAAAGTTTGTCCGTATAATTTTGGGACATTCTGTATTTTATCTGCGTTGCACATACGTACTAGAGGAAATAAACATTATCATTTCAGATTAATGAGAGCTAGTGAGGCAATGACTGACCCAGTTTTCTCCACCGTAAACAGTGGGCTTGCATTCAGGAGGTCTTGGGTTCGATTTTGCCCAATCTGACCCTGGTTTTTCGTAGTCTTTACTGATCAGACTCCTTTCTGCTTAGGTTTCGTGGTTTGTGGTATATGGTGGTGATGTGAATACTGGACAGGTGGTAGGAATATTTTCTCAAAGAAAAGAGCACTCCTCTGGAGGCTACTTGGTCGACGGGTGATTCATCGCCCTCCCTCGTCAGCTGATCTTCAGGCTTGGAACTGACTCCTACGCGTCTCTCAGGGCCTGTTTGCATGAATCCTGTAGCCTCCTGTGATTCCGTCATTTCATCCATTTCTCCTCAGGTTGCGCGCGAGGAGTCTGCTTCCGTTGTATACCCTATGCCGGCCAATTTGAAATAAATGAATTAAATTAATCAAAAAACTAAGCCGTAGTTATTTCTTAGATATGAATTTACCACGACAGCTGTCATTCAGTAGATTATGTGCGTAAATTCAGTAAGACTGTTTTAATCTTTCGTTAAACAAAGAGAATAATGCCAATTGAATTTGTTATGGTTGTTAATTTCTTACACCAAGAACAAATTTGTACAGATGATATCTATACAGATTTATATTATTAATTAAATAAAGACTTGATATTTAAGTTTACTATCTTCCAAGGATACGACACGAAGATTTTGAGGAAAATTGTCCACCCCGAAAATTTAAAAAATTTAGATTTTTTAAAAATTGTCACAAACGATTTTTATTAAAATATCTGTATATTTACATGAGACATAAAATGACTTTCTTAAATTGCATAACTGATAAACCATATAGAGAAAATCTTATTACAGAAAAATGTAAATATCGTTAAAACACACAATTTATGTAATATAGCACATTTTTCGTGGAGTTGGCCATTTTCTAGATGAGCTTTTTATTGGTTTCATTTTTAAAATACTTAAGTTTTCTCATACGGGAATTTGTCAACTACTGCAACGCATTTCAGTCACATAGCTACCAGCTTTTAAAATATATTTCTAGCTTTGGCCTAGTTTACTCACTTATTTACCTCCTATTTATAAGACACCAACTAATAAATCCAGTTCTGCTAATATTTATCTCGATTGGCATGAAATATTAAGAAGAAAGAGTTTTTTAAAATCATTTGTTACAAAGATTTAGAGAAAGGCGAGTGAATGTAGCACATTAGGTTTTTCACACATTGCTACATTTCACAAAGGAAATGATGACAGAATTTCATTCGTTATAGTAATAAGCTTGTTATATCAATATAAACAAAGTGTGTATAAATTTATGTGCTGTAATACTCATTTGATGTGCAAATTATTTATTTATCGAAAATTTTTAGTTGACTCGCAACAATATATGGATCTAAGTTTATCTTCAGTCCTGCATCAATATGAGCTCTAGGTTTTGTTTTCCTATTTATAGTGAGATAATTATTATCTTTGAATATATTTATAACAATAATTATTTTTTGTTTTTACAATGAAAATGTAAAAAAATTCAAAATCCGATTAATCTTCACCTATGTATTAAAAAATCTAAAATCCTATACCTTTATTCATAAAATCGACGAATTATCCTTTTGTACCTCAAAACATTTTCATATAACGCAGAAACACAGCAAGATTTTACAAGTTTCTTTATTTCGAAATGCTTACTTGAATAATGGTGGTGAACTTCATTATACATACACTTGAAGTGAATAATTTAATACTTTGATCTTATTTATGAAGTCGCACTTCGTGGTGTGGTGGTTACCTCTAAAACCCAAGATCGCAGGTTCAAATCTAGCAAGGGTGAAGTATTTTTTCGGATGCAAAACTCCTTAGCATGACTTCCTTTGGAAGGGATGTAAACCTGAATGTCCCGTGTAATGTTATTTATATGTAAAAGAACCTTGAAAGAACAAAGTACCTGGATAAAATACAGTATTTCGCGCCCAAGTGTGATTACATCCTCCAGTGCTATGTAGAAGCTGATAGCTCGTCACATGGCGCATAGCGGCGAACTCAGAAACTAGAATACCAAATCCGATCCCGGAAATATCGCAACGATGTCCTATACTCCACTCAGGAGTTACTTTATGTTTTCTATTTAAGAGATAATTAGATAAAAAAAAAAAAAAAAAGCTTGTGCTAATGAAGACTACACAGCTTGTAACACCTGTTCGCTCCTCTTCCTGCATGTGAATGCATGCAGATGTTATGGATTCAAAATGAAATTCACGGAGAGTACCTATCGTCTCTTTACGAACATACAAAGGCACTCTTATTTATGCTAGCTGGGGATGATGGGTTACTTAATTATTTGTATATTTGTATCCTTAGAGTAAATAGATTACATGAAGCACTGCATGTAATTCGTTCCATTTCACTGGATAAATAAATTACATAATTAAAGATAACTTATTACAATATTTTCCTTTTTCTTTGTTATATAATAAATATTTTAGGCATCCAACTTATGTGGTTGTTTATTCCTATTAAACGTATTGTCAGTAATACATCATATTTTTGTAGTTCTGTTGCACGAAGTGTATTAATTTGTTTATCCATTTATATGTATGTTTGAAGCGGTAGCTTCAATAGTACAAAAATAAAAATTAAAATAATTTATCAATTAACAAATTATTGCAAATTAAATAACGTAGGAGTTAGTCAAATTCTTCAATTTCTTCCCTAAATCAATAAAACGTTATTTATGAACCTAAGGAGAAATATGAATACATTCTGTAAATACAGTAAACAACGACAAAATCATACGCTATTTCTTGCAAAATTCACAATAATATAATCTGATGTGTTCCATTCACAACTTTCTCTAGTCATTACACAAACAACTTTCCTTACAAAATTTTATTCTTTTATCTACATGTTAATTAAGATAAACATTAGCAGAAATTTCCTTATTACTTGCTTCCTTGTAAGTAGAAGGGACACAAGTCACAATACACTAGGCTAAATTGATAGTCAAATGTTCTAAAACCTGGCCCTACGTAAAACAATTGGGGTTCGCCACAGTTTGCATGGCCTGCAGTAAAGCAAGAGAGATGAAACGATACGACACTTTCCGTTTGAGAAAAGTTTAATTAGTTTAAAGTTGAAGCTAATAACAAAGAATATCTTAGAAACGGTTGACTCTACATAAAAGATGTATATGACATAAATTATGTGTTTTAACGAGACCTACATCTTTTGGTAAATAACGTTTTTGTCTATCTCTTACGGTTTTACCGTAATTCGAAATTTTGCAAAACTAAAGAGGCTATTTTCAATAAATTCAAATTACACATTCTATTTTCTTTATTGTAAAGCATTTTGATCAAAATCGTTACAGAAATTTTTCAGAAAAAAAACATTTTCAAAAATTTTTCCATGTAAAGGGTAGTTAGTGGTGAGGGGATTTTCTTGAAAATCTCCTTGTCGGATCCTTGGAAGACACTAAAGATAAATACTAAGTTTGGTATTTAAGTGTCTTTTCGTTTTTGATCTATGTTGTACACCAACACATACAACCACACAGACACAGACACACTTGTACCTTTGTCTAAAAAAAATTTCGGCTCATAGGGCATCAAAACATTTAGTTCCGGTGAAATCTGGACATGAATTTTTGGTTGGAATACAATACCTTCTCTATCCAATATGTACATAAGTGCTAGACAAAGTAAAATATGTGTTGCATTCACATTACTTTCCGCTCCTATTCTGCAAACATGCCATTATTAGAAAAGATTATTCGTTAGCTACATCAGGCCGATCGTGGTAAACATTATCAGAAATTCTCTTATAACTTGCTTTCTTCCCAACCAAAGAGTAATAAGGGAATACACAGTCTAATCTTTAAAAAATTGGTCGTAATGTGAACAATTGAAGTTCGGTTACCTTGTATGACAAGGAGTGAAACAAAAGACAAGTGAAACAAAAGATATAATTGTCACTCCAGCTAATTCAATTGCTCAGAAAACGTAATTTGAGCTCGGCGTGGTGGTGACGTAAGAAAAATAATATACAGAAATATTACATTGTTTGAATAAAGGTCAAATTAGCCAGAGTTTGCGATTGTAAGAGATCGGCGAGTTATATTTCCGCACTTTCGATTGAAGCAGTTGTATAGCTCAAAAAGACGACATTTTTCCATTTTCCTAAAACCCCGCTTGGAACATTTAAGGGTGTAAAAAGAGGATATCCGTCTAGCAGAGGTCATCTGGTAAAACTATTCTTTTGATATTTCTAAAGAAAGTTTTGGATGATGCTTATTGAAAATTTATTTTCTTTGATTAATAAACGTAGGACTCAATGGACATAAGTTTCAAATAGCCTAAGCTTTCAATAATTTCTTGCACTGCGTTATATTCTACTGCAAGATTTGAAGTCGTTTCATTCACAATAAACACGTCTGTAGCTCATTAAACTCTTTCCATGTTGCGTTTCACTGAGGCAGTTGAGGGTGATGACTGCGAGCTTGGAAATTTTGAACTCATCTGCCAACAATGCTGGCGCTCATGCAGACATCTCCATAGGCATGTTAAGTCTGAGGTGTATTTTAGCAACAGAGTTTTTCGCTGTAATAAGGAATTCAATGACAGCATATTGTCGAAACGAAACACTGATGTGCACCATTTTGAAAATCTCTTAGTTCGCTGTTCCTTTCTTTCTTTGGCTATTTTTGCTGTATGTTATTGAAATTGGATCAGTAATATTTAAAATTCAATGCCACCTCTCAAAGCAATGCATTTGTAAAATTTGACCAAGTTTGTGTAATAACAAAACTATATGCCACAAACTTTGAAGAAATAGTCTTATCTTTTATCTATTTGACGTATTTGAGCTACCAACGAACTTTAGTTTGCCTTTTTTATCATTAGAATTAAAAAAAGCGGGAATATAAACGTGAACAATATTAACTCAGATAACCATGTTAACTTCACTGAGTTCTAATCCTCTACTACACTGGTGCCAATTGTACCCGTTGATGATCCATCCGCAGCAGTAAAAACAACGGCACAGGGAGTCTGGTGATAATCTCTGCCGTTAGAACACAGTGATATGGATTCTCTTTTTCTGCACAGAACACAAGAACAAAACATCAATCGCAAGCTACCTGTAAGCAAGTCATAGACCCCTTGAAGCGAACGTAGCCAGGAATCAAATCAGTTGTTTACAAGGTGGTATTACAGAGACGATGAGTGAGTGCAAGAGGACTTAACGCGCTATAACTACGAAACTTTGAGACTACTTTTGCGTGTTAGAGAGTACTTTCTTGTAGAAAATACAAATGTACGCTCGAAAAAATACCAATTAAATGTGTGTTGAATGCAACGAGGCCGGCGGCTTATGAGGTTCATGGCTTTCTCGGCGATACCTTACAGTTAAATGCGGAACAGCTTATCAGGATACAGTTACTTGCCAATGAAAGGGTAATTTACGTAAAAATTATATCACCACTCTTATTGCAGAAGCTTTTAAATACTTTCTCGAAGAAAGGAGTTTCACGTACATGAAAGGGGAGATTTCAAAAGTTATCATTGAACATGTGACCGATAATGCGTTAACTGCGTGTTTTTGATGTTCCTGTCAGAGGTATATGTGCGGTTAAGGTGCGGCTGAAGACAAATGTTCCCAGTTGTTTCGTCATTGGCAGATATAAGTTAATCGGTGTCCTGTTCGGACAACCTCGCTCATATAATGCTGTAATACGGAATATCTGAAGGAAGTCTGTCCTCACTGATCCATCAGTACATCCGGTGTCTATTGGACATCGGAATGACATATCACCCGCTCCTCCAGTAACTGCCTGAAAAGTGACGAGTGGTTCGTCGCAGAAATTGTTTGATTGTATTTAACGCCCGCTTTACTAAAATGGCACCGCAGGCAATGACACTGATGGTACATGCAATGAAGATAGTGCAGCGGTGGAATGCGATGGCGGGGGAAACCGGAGAACCCAGAGAAAACCCACCCTGCGGCGCTTTGTTCACCAAAAATCCCACATGCGGTCACTTGGAATCGAACCCAGGCCGCCCACTAGTGCTTGTTCAAGCTTCGGGGATCGAGAAATGACGACTGAAGAAATTCGTTGTTAAGGGGCAGAAATGCGCAAAACCGAGTGTAAAAAATCGTCAATGAGCAGCCAGCTGGCAATAGAGTGAGAATCGAGGAAGAACAGCGGTACATATTGCGGCACATCAGCATCTGCAACCGCGATTCCCTAGTTGCCGAAGAGACCGCGGGAAGTCATCGCAGTGACGATGATGGAGGGTTAGCGCCGGCGCAGAATAACACTCATCTACCAGTGGAGGTTGGTGTTGGTGCTCGTTTTCGGACGCGTTATCCCAACGTCCCTGTTGATATCCAAGACACATCTTTGCTGGAGGACACGCAGTTCTACAACCAGCAGTGGCGACCGGCAAGACCCAGTCCTCTCAGTTCACCCCAGAGGAAATTCAATCGGACCCGTTGTATTTTCCCCTGCTCTCGGAGGGAAGGAAAAAGCGTTTTCTGGTGACTTTCGGTTTTGTGGAAAGTATACGTCACAGGACCCTACAGATGACTAGGGATGCCGGCCATTAATATTCATTATATTGATAGCAGGCGTTTGAATATGCTATTTCTGCTTTTATTGTGCTTGTGCTCGTGCCTCTCTAGCATGCTTTACCTGAGAGCAATAAGGATTTCAATTGTAAACAGTTGTCGAAATGTTCTACACAAAAACTGCTCTACACTCTCCTCTGAGTGAATAACGTTGACGTTCGTTTTCTTCAACGACCTAGCACTTCGCTTTATGGCTAAGACTATAACACCAATCTTGGCTTAAATGGAAGTTACGATGCTATTGCCTATCGGAAATACAGTTACAACATTTTCAGATTCAACAACCGTGAGTATTACAGTGTTATTGAATATATACACACACCACACACCACTCCCGTAGATACACAACATGGACAAGAGCGAGTACGTTTTTTTCAAAATAATTTACCCAACATTTACTGCGCGCTAGTCCATCCTGCCGGTGATTTTAATAATTGTGCGCCTCATACTAAGGTTAAAAAAGTGCGCTCAATTTTAGCATTATGCTACAAAAATTACTAGCGATTCAGCTGAAGTTTAAGGATGCATGGGAAGTATAGAATTTCTATGATAGAATATTTACATTTATTCGTAGTACCTTCGCATCTCGCTTAGATCGTATTTATGTTTCTCCATGGATAGCTTTTGCTCTTCCCCAAATTGGTATTACTCCTTTGGTATTAGCAACCATCACGCCATAATATGTCAACTTCATATCCCAAACTCAGAACTGAGAAGGTAGGTCGCGGATTCTGGAAGCTCAATGATGCTATTTTGGAGGGTACAGAAGTGCTGGAGCAATTTAAAGCTAAATGGAACCAGTTAGAAGCATCCTTCAGGACCGCGTCCGCGTTTCGTGTATTGAAACGCAAAACCGTTGATATTCTCCTTTTATTAAACATTCCAGTTTTCTTTTTTTTTTTTTTTTTTTTTTTTTTGCGAGCACAAGCGCAAAAAATGTTGCTGTTCTTATATTGTATGAGGAGCAACAGGAGGGTTGGGATATGAAAGCAGCGATCAAACTAATGAAAGAAATTATTAATATTAAACAATTTTAGCACCAAAATGACCATAAAATTCGGGCTGAATCCCAACACATACATGATGAGGAACGCCATTCATGTTTTTTATTTTTCAAAGGAAAGAAGGGAGGAGCGTGCAAAATATCTAGATACACTTGGGGATGCTGTCACTCGAAGTGCATGTTTTGGAAAAAGAGCTATCCTGCAAGTTATCACGAATCATTTCTGCGCTTTGTTTCAAGAGACAGCAGTAGAAATCACAACGACTACGTATGCTGATCGTCGGCTATTTATAACTGACGTCAGGCAAGACCCCTCTGAGATGCTTACCAGCCCCATTACTGAACGAGAAGTGCTGAATGCTATTCTGCAAACACATGTCTCCGGGTTCTGGTGTCCTGTTCTATGAATACATACTGATCAATTATAACGGCAATCTGTGGTATTGTCGGACACCGCTTCTTTTCTTGATACCTTTGTGTGTGAGGTTATATAATATTGCTCCCAAAGACCGCTCGGGCAACCAAAGTGAACGATTACCGCCCAATAACATTGCTCAACGCTAATTAACGCTAAAAATACTTGTTATGCTCTTGCCAAACAGACTGAAAGATGTTTCAGCAGAAGTGTAATCTGTAATCAAGCGACGATATACAAGAAAAATATTGCTATGTTTGTGGTACTGCGGAGTGTACTATTACAGCTCCAAAGAGAATATAAAGCGGTAGCTTTGATTCGTGTCAATTTCTGAAAAGCTTTCCACAGGGTGCACTATCAGTATCTATGGAAATGTTTAAAGGCAGTGCATCTTGCTATGCAGACTACTCAACTGATAGAACAGCGCGGTCTGGTGTGTTATGAACCGGATGTCTTTCCCTCCCGATACTAATAAGACGGTCAATACGCCAAGGGTAACCGCTATCCATGAGTGTTTTCCCTTTCATTAAACCCTTTGCTCCGAATTCTGCAAGACACCCTCCTAGGTGTTACTGTGTACAATGAGCGATTTACTGTCATCACCTATGCTGACGATGTGACCATTGTAGTTGCTAGTGACCACGATCACGCAGCATTACACACTGGGCTAGATATGTATACGGGAATGCAACGTTAAACGCAGCAAATTCGGAGATACTGGTAGAAGAAAACTGGCCGGAGTTGACATAATGAATAATACTTAATTCCAGTACACAAATACTGGACATCTCCTTCATAGCAAATATGGAAGACACTATTACTCTTAACTGGACAGATAAAATCAACCACATATGGTATTCCGGATTCGGAACTTGAATTTGTTGCAGCGTATTTGGTACAAACAAAGCTATGGTCTCAGTCAAATTTGGCACAAATTCTGCCGCTAACAAGACGCATAGAAACTTGAGCAAGTTTTGGTCACTTCTTATGGGTTGGTTAAGTGTACAGGGTAAGCAGACTTCAAGTGCGTTTGACACAATCCAAAAGTGGATTTGGATTAGTGTATATGTACATCATAAAGAGGCGTATAGCATTTTTTGGGAAAACAACCATTCCTTCACTCTGCACTAAAGCATATTCCAGTCGATTGGCAGGAGATCGCTTAAGAAGTGTTAAAAGAGAACATACCGACGCAGAAAAATTCTAGCAACATGGGCGAGCACAACCAACCAATGTGTCTTCTGTTCAGAAATTGATACTTTGAAATATAGCAATACATCCTGTCGGCAGGTTGCCGACATCTGGATGGTGCTTAAAAGCTCCCTAATAAAATGGTGCCAGCCGGAAGCCCCGTGTGGCTAAGAGAAACTGGCACCTAGAATTTAGTTTCCAGAATATATACCTACAACACTGTGTGATTTAGTTGGTAACGGGAACGCTCCATTGGACCTTGAAAAAAGAACATAGGAAATGTGGCACAAAAAGCATACTGGTTTGGCTTCCTGAGGCAGGAAAAATGAAAGTTGATTAAGTCCAGATTTACTAGGCACATGCCCTCTTTAATTCCCAGTTTTAAAAAATAAAAACACAAACCACCAAATAAAACAACAAAAAAGACAAAAATGGCAAAAAACAAAACCCTCAAATTTAAAAAACAAATAAATAACATTGAAGATATAAAGACATAAGCTTGTGCCTATTAATAAACGCACCCAATTTTAAACGTTGTTTTCTCGGAAAACAATGCTTCAAATGACACTTCATCTTCTTTGATAGTGTTTAACGGCCGACTTTACAGCATATGACACTCAAATGATGACACTGGTAATATATGGAATGCAGATGGGGCACCGGTGAAATGCAATGGCGGGAGAAACCGTAGGGCCCGGAGAAAATCCACCCCTGCGCCGCTTTGTCCACCACAAATCTCACACGGTCGCCTGGGATTGGACAGAGTGAGTGCTCTAACTGTTCGGCCACGGTACGGTCTCAAAATGACCCACGCAATGAAACTATTCACTAATTTTCTTTAATATGTTTTTAGTGTCTTCTAAAAGAACATTAAAAAATGTATCATATAGTTTTTAAAATAACTTAGTAGTTTTCAAATAACTATTGATCAGTCATTGTGAAATAATTCTTCTTCCATATTGGCCAATATGTAGGACAGGAGTTGGAAAGGTATGACTGAAAGATAAGCTCACTAATAAGTGCAACTAGACGGACTGAAATCGCGAGATCCATGTTTCAAACTCCGGTATGCTTTTGAATTTTTCTGTCTGACTCTACATTTTCAGCAGAAGTTAATGTTTACATCAAAAAGTGGCAAAGATACAGAAACACAAAGACAGTGTGAATTTTATTAGGTTTTTAGCTTTCTCTATCACTTGCACATTTGGGAAAGATAAAAATATGGAGAGAGAGAGAGAGAGAGAGAGAGAGAGAGAGAGAGAGAACTGCAGAAAAAAAAAACGGTTTACACTCGCCAACAACCCTGAACTTAAACGCATATGGCACCTAAGAGGCACTAAAATCTAATTGTATATTAGGATAATTAAGATGGTTTAACAGGACATATTTTTAAAGATTTGAAAATATAAACTAAGTATAATAAATTATTTTTAATACCATCATAATTATAATCATCTTATGTAATTTGTAGTACGTTAAGCGATACCTACACGATAATATTCTGCACAAAAGGTGCAAATCTCTTAAAACAAACAACAATCTATTCTATACAATATTTTTCAAATAAATAATTTCCGAGATATTCTCTATAGTTTGTGTTTCTTTTGTTTATATTGTTTTTTAACTGTTACTCCTAATTACATGCAAAAATTATGAAATGTTAAGGCCAACATACCTATAGTCAAGTTTTTAAAATTTGTCATTCTCTTTGCAAGTATATCAAAATGTGTAATGCAGCCATTTCTTCAAAAGTTTATCTCAATATTAATTAAAAAATGCTATTATAAGAATAGTTGTAATGAAAAATTGAAAGTGAGTGTTATTAATGGAGACTCCTAAACTGCTGCGGTTCTTAGCGTTCCATTCTACATTGGGCGTGAAAGACCGCTTAATTTTGCATATAAGGCTTGAGGTTCTTTTAAGCGCCGTAAATCTACTACACGGGACCAACGGCTTTACTTTCCTTCAGGAGGAACTCATACTAATGATTTGTATGCCCCATAAATTGTATCGCCCTCCACCAGATTTGAACCCGTGACTTTCGGAACCAGAGACTAGCATGTTATTCATATAATGGATACAGATATTTACTCTAAATAGCGTTTTTTATTCATTTACTGATTTCATAGATTAAATCGTGTAATAGTACAATAAAACAGTTTTAAATTGCACAAAAGGATTGACTTTTACGCTTTCTGATGTATACATCATTTTAGAAATCGCTCTTTGAAAGCATTTAGCTGAGAATACACTGTGTTATAATTTCACATTTAAGACAGTAGCAACATAAGAGCCAATCAAATTTTTTTATGCAGCTCTCTTAATTATTCAGGAATATTATACTTTTGTTTTGGAATTTATTCTTTGGACTTAATTGGGTTTTATACGTTTCTCGTGACCTAATATCCACATAAGCATATCCTTGAGGGTTTATAAAGGCAAACCAAGTTTCAGATTGTTCATAACAAAATGCGATCTGTGCATGCTGATACGGATTTTCTCTCGTTGCTTGGCGACGCAGATTCAGCAGGTGACGGTCGAGAAAGGAAAGGTTTTGTGCGTGCTCAGATTTGCAGCATCTGCTTCCAGAGTCCTAGCATGTGAGTTTTTCCTAGGGGAGTATGTGACACACCCAACTCCCGTGTGTAGAACACAACACACAGTACATAACCAGATTGGATAGGAGAGTTACTGGGTTCTAACAATGATGGATGCACACGTCAGGGAATTTTGACTGATGTATATCATACGGAAACAGTTCTTTTGCCAACTCACAGTTTTCACAGACCTCCTATATACATCAAAAGTGTATCCTTAAACCCTAAACATTTTCATATTAGCATCTCCTTGATAAACACAAATTATATTTATAGATCTGTTTCTATAAATCGGTAAGTTTTTATAGTTCTTTATAGGAAAGACTTTAGAAACCTAGAAAACTCCGAGCATGAAGAATAGAAAATAAATGTTATTAAGCTTTCTTTATGGAGTCATTTATACCCTTTAAGGTAACTGGAGTGAAAGTTTTACTGCAATCGGCAAAAAATCGAAAATTGGTTCTTTATATAGTTTTTTTTTTTTTTTTTTTTGCATACACAATTAACATTTATAGATCACTACCCCCTTGCCTCAGGCTCTACAACTTCTAAAGATTGCACAATACACCTGTTTACTAGTGTACTATTTTATAAAACTACCTTTTCCTCAAAACTATATTTTCACACTTTCAAAATGGTCTTCGCGTATAATTTTTGTATAAATACAACCAAAATTTCCGTGTGCATAAGAATTCTAGCATGCTGGCAGCGTCCTGCATAATGTTTGTTGTTATAAGTTGGTAATAAGTTAGTAACGCTTATAAATTGCGCTCAGTCGCGTGGGTTGGTCTCTCTTTGGGTTTAGCCTTGACACAGTTTAGTGGTGAATGTAACGGGACACTGCTCCATGGATCTTTTATTTTTTTGAATAGTGTTTAACGCCCGCTTTTACTACATATGGCACCGCAGGTGATAACACTGATGATGCCTTTAATGAAGAAGCGCCAGCAATGGGATGCAATGGCGGGGGAAACCGAAGAAAACCCAACTCTGCGCCGCTTTGTCCACCACAAATCCTATATGCAGTCGCTTGGGATCAAACCCGGGCTGCCTCGGTGGCTAGTTTTTTGGCATAAAAATGCAATTTTAGAAAAAGCTCCACATGGGTCTGAAAAAAAGGTTAAGTACCAGTCTTGTTATTGAAGTTTAGTATCTTCCAAACATGCGACAAGATTTAAAAAAAAAAAAAAAAAAAAAAAATCCGCTCACCCTAAATTAACCTTTCGTGGAAAGTTTTGAAAAGTTTGTTTTTTCTCAAAAATGGTTCTAAGGATTTTGCTTAAATACGGTATATTCATTTACAAGAGAAATAAAATGTATATCCTGAATTTTCTGGAAATGGCTTCTGAATACCTGTTCATTCTGGAAGAATTTTGCTGAATTTTAAATATCTAGCAAAATGTAAGACCTGGGCAGAAACATACTACACAAAAGTGTAAATATCGTTAAAACACACAATTTATGTCATATACGTTTTTATTGTATAGTTTACCGTTTTTGAGATATCCCTTGTAGTTGGTTTCAATTTTAAACTAGTTAACCTTTCATTTGTTTACTGCTGCCAATGCAGAGCGAACCAAACTTTAATTGTTCATACCCCGACCAATTTTTAAGAGATTTTCTTATTGTTTTAGATTTGTATGTTCACTATTCCCCCTTTTACTTACAAGGAATCAAGCAGTAAGACCACTTATGCTCTTATGCTAATGCTTATCTCGATTAGTAATATGGAGAAAAAAGAATGCACTTTAGTAAGAATAGGTAGTAGATAGTCATGTGAGTGAAACAGCAGATAATTTTTCTTCAGTTTTCTGCTATTTGTACAACACACAGATTCACTGTCTCGTGTATACGTTTAGACTCTGTAGAAGATAGGGAATGATTCTAATTGAATAAAAACTGCCGCACTAGCCGGGAATCGAACTCAACTACAGAGGCAGTTTTAAAGGATTTGGAAATTCTTTTGCCGAACGTATTCCTTTGTTTCTCTTCTCCTTATAAGGAATTAAATATTAAGACAATTTGAGTTATGTTTATCTCGATTAGATTGAAGTGAGAGAAGAATAATCTATTGTATGAATAGGTAAAAAAAAAAAAAAATCATGAAAAATTATTGTATTCCACTCACAAATTCGATGTCGAGATTTTTCGGAAATATATGAGGTACCTTGAGTCCGAACAAAACATGTTTATAAAAAGGTCCGCTTGTGTGTGTGGTGTGTGGGTGTGTGTGTGTGTGCAGCATAGCTCAAAAGCAAAAAGACCGTTAGAAACCAAATTTGACTGTGTTTAGTATCTTCCAAAGATGCGACACGAAGATTTCTAAAAATCTCTCCAATACAAACTACCCCTTACATGGAAACATTTTTGAAAATGTTGGTTTTCTCAGTATGGCTCTAACGATTTTTAAATGCTATATATTAAAGTTATTTACATTACAAATAAATTGTATATTTTGAATTTTCCGAGAATAGGTCAGAGTTTTGCGGAATTTTGCATAACGGCTAAACCATAAGAGATGGACAAAATCTTAATCCCTAAAAAATGTAGATTAATTTATGTTATGTAAATGTTTGTGGAGATATTCCAAACTATTAGTTTCAATTTTAAAATATATTTCTGAAATGAATAATTGCTATTCATTTTCCCTCCTAATCAAGTCAACGCATTGCATGGCAACCAATTTTGAAAAACTTCTTGAATTTCTTGATTTGACTATCCCTTTAGCCTACTGTATTCCCTCATTTCCGCGTATCTAGAAGGAAGTAGGTATATAATAAAAGTATTTCTGCCAATGTTTATTTGTTATCTTTTGCTTTGTAGTTTAATGCCTCTTAACCTGGTTGGTCATATCGGATCACAAATGATATCGACTACCTCTTGAATGAGAATGTACGCGAAGGTAGAAAAATAGGCTTCTGGAAGAATAGATAATGTCATATGAATGTAAAAATCAGATTTTTTTATTTTAATATTATGTACACGTTACGTGAGGCGTATTACCTCAAACGGTAGCAGATGTATGAAAACCCAGCAGTATTCCTGGTTTTTACCAGTGGCCAGAAGGCACCGAACAGTTTGTATGCTGTCCATTTCTAGAAGTGAATCTAGAGACGTGGGCCAGGGAATGTATACAGCCCCGAGGTTGTTGACAAGGGTAGGCACACCCCTGGACACACTTGCTACACTGAGATTAAAAACTGGGAAGCAATGCATCTCTGCCAAAGAGTAATAGCCGAAGTTTCGAGGCATAACTTTGCAGCAACGTGCATGGCACCGAGAACTTGGTCAGGACAGATCCCAAGTTGGCCTGGCTGTCTTGTTGCAAGACAAAGGATTTAGCCTTTGGTTATCTCTGGCGATGTACCATTCTCTGTCCCTTGGGCACTTGCGGTCCTTAACAGCTAATCATTAAGCTTCAACATACCATGTTGCTGGTTGAAAACAACTTCATAAAAACTCTTAGACAAGTTTCGGCTTTACAGAGTGTTGTAGTAGCAGAATCTGTTCTCTGCTCCATTTCTACCATCTGAAAATAGGATTAACACGTAGTACTAGGGATTATGGACTGCCATTGTATATTGTTGCCTTATGGATCTTTTCTAAGGTGTTCTCAGAGCCTGGGTAGAGAATGAACAGCACTTTTGAGGTCACTTGGTAGAGGAAGAAGAGTAATTTCCATACTGAACCTCAATGAAAACTATACAAGCTATCTTAATGAAAATGATACCACTTATAAAACAACTTATTTTAATTTTTAATCCAAGGTCACATAATAACCTAACGAAATAATTGCTAACTTGTTGATATTTAAGTGAATAAGAAAATTTGCAAAATTGTTTACATATGTTTTACTTTAGGTGCATTTTTCTCTTTATCAATTAAAATGAGACACTTGAGATTTTGTGATCACTTTAAAACGTGTTATTAGACATAAGTGGTAACAATTCAAGACATATTTATCAAAAAGCAGTCTTAAAAATGTACATAATTATGTATTTTAGTTATTTTAGCTATTTATACTTTTTTTAGGGATTTTATACACAGGTAACATAATTTTCACCAATTGTTTAGAGCATACATATTGCGTATGTATAAAAAAACATAACAGCTCTTTCTATCATGGTTTCTTAGAAAAGCTACTTAAAGAAGAAAATATGTGGAACTTTTTTCAAATTTGCTTTCTTATTGAAATACAAACAAGTTAGCAATTATTAGCTAGGGCTATGTTTAGAATATGGTTGCCGAATCACAATAAGCTGTTTTATGAGTGGTGACATATTTTTCATTATGATAGCTTATTTAGTTTTCCAGAAACCCTTTTATATCTGCATTCATCTTCTTCTTTTTCAAGGTGATTTTAGTTCCGCACCAAATGTGTTTATTTCATTTGAACTTTCCGTGTGGTTTTCGGCCACCCTACACCTTATTTTTCATTTGTGTTGTAAATAAGCGTTTGTCAATAGTCTGTAAGAGGGCATTCGATTCGCATGGTGTGGCTAGTTTGTTGGCATTGCTTTATATCTTGCACTATGCTACGTTTTACTTTTTCTTTTCATGCTATGCATAAAGTACGTAGAAAAGGTATTTTCATCCTGGCCTCTAGTTCCCCAGGTGTCGGGTAAACCGTCAAAGGGGATGGATTACTTCGGCTTAAAAGTCCAGAGCTTAGCTTCCATCGGAAAGGAACTCAAGCCATTGGTCCCGATTTATGGCACGTAAAAGAAGATGAAGCCTGATAAAGAGGCGTTTGAGAAAAATGAAATGATCTTTCACGCCCAATATAGAAAGAGTCTTAGAGCCATAGTAGTTAAAGTTCAGGTAGAGAAAGTATTGTAAACCACCCACAAATTGGATGTTAGGATTTCACTGGAAATATATTGAGAACCTCTAAATCAATATATATATTATATTTCCTCCTAGATACCAAATAAGAAGTAATTAAGTAAGTGCTGCCATCTAGCAGCAACTATTACAACTCCCTCCAGAGGTTGGAACCAAGAAATCTGTGTGAGACGTGTTTATTTTTGTGCAGTTTCCTCTGTAAATTTGTGCTGTTTGGGTTGAGTTGGTATTTTTTTCCTCTTTTTAAAATAGTATAGGAGCTATATTGAATTTGTTTGAATGGTTTTATTAATTATTTATTAAGGATTAGTTATTTGATAAGCTAATCCATTCTGCCCGATATTATGTTGGTATTTACACTATATTATTGTTGTGTAAATGTACCAACACGGTAAAAATGAAATTCTGCATTTCAGGCAAATAGGGTCACAATATTGCGGGTGAAAAGGGACAGCATTTTTTAAGTCGATTCTTCATTTTTTCTCTTTTTTTCGTTTATATTGTATAGCAAAAACAACCTCTCAGTGGACTGAAGATGACATGCAGAATATAAATTATTGGGTCTATGTTGCTTCTGGATGGATTAATGAAGAGCAGCTTCTGAGGTGGCTGAGATACTCTAACGCACATTGGATTATTTTGGCACAATGCATATTATTTTAAGATGGTCATACATCACATAAAAGTTTACAAGCTCTCCGATTCTGTGAAGTAAATAACACAAGTATGATATGTCTACCTAGCCAAATCACACATCGCTTGCAGCCGCTGAATAGGTCATTTTTAAATCTTTTAAAGCTTTTTACGATAGTGAGCATACGAGCTTCACGTGCAACTCAAAAGCAGAAAGAAATATATACAAACTAACTTTTCGAGATTTTCAAAGGCAGCAATACCGGTGAATGCTGAAAGTGGATTTTGTTCTAGAGGCGTTTATCCAGTTAATGAAAATGCAGTGGCTGTACATGAATTTTTGCCTTCTGGATCTGAATTACACCATGAAAAGCAACTTGAACCTGAGAAGCTCCAGAAAATCCAGGAGAGGAAGAGAACCGATTTGCAAACCCTTCGTTTTCTCATTCCACGATCTCCAAACAAAATGACGCCAAAACCTCAGGTAGGAAGCAATTAATAGTTCTTCTGTTTTCTCCAAAAAATATTCTAGAGACCACAGAAAGATTGTAAAAGAAGACAAAACTGTTTTCTCAATAACAATATATTAGGCAGGTCAGTAATAAGCAAATGCGTAAACGGTCTGCATAACCAGCATCATTATGAGAATCATAAAGACCCGATGAAGGTGATGATAGCGATACATCTTGTGAACTCTGCAAGAAAAATACAATGATCCCATATCCGTCAAACTTGGATGCTGGATTCAATATCAACGAAAGAGAAACAAATGATATCATTAGAGATTGTTGGTATATAAGTATAACTAAAGTTTTGTACCAGGAATGTGTTGTTGTCGAAGTATATTTTACTATTTCTACTGGCGCTATTCGCCTATCTCTTTGACCCGATTCATCCAACTTACGGAAGGCTAATAGGGTCTTGCAGCACTATAAACAAATTGATTATGTATAATTCTGAATTATATTTACGCGTTCTTAAATAATGAAATTTGTTCACAGAAGATCACTGTTTGTAAGCATATAAAGAGTAATCGGAGTTTATATTAAAATCTTGTCAGCCATGAAAACATTTCCAATTTTTGAACCAATTCCCCCGACCTTACCATATATATATATAAAATGTCCGTGTTTGTATGTGTTGGGTTGTGAGCAGCATAACTCAAGGACGAAAAGTCTTTGAAATACCAAGCTTAGTATTTAAATTCAGTATCTTCTAAGGATGTGACGCGAACATTTTCAGAAAAATCTTCCTCTCCAAACTACCGTTGCATGAGAGACTTTTCCATAGTTTTCATTGTGTGAATTATGGCTCTAACGACACGACATACGAAATGCATATCTTGAATTTTCTGTTAATAGCTCTGAAGATCTCTTTATTATCAAAGACTTTTGCATAGCTGTAAACTATAAGATATAGACAGAAGTTTACTACTTAAAAAAATGCAAATCTCGTCCAAGCCCAATCTATGATAAATATTTTTTTTAGCGTACACAGTTTTCGAGGTATTCCATATTATGGGATTCAATTTTAAACGACTTTAACTTTTCTCAAACAGGAACTCGTCTTTCGTTTCATATCTCTTTCCTTTTACTCCTGATATATAAAAAGAGAACCGAATTTCAATTGTTTCACAGCGATAAAGTTTCAAAACATTTGATTATCCCTTTAGTCCACTATATGTTCTTATTTCCCTTCTACTTACAAAGAACTAAGCAATAAGTCATTTTCTGCTAATGTTTTATGCTTATTAGCTAGATATACAGCTCTTTCCAGTTCAAGCTCCTGCTAATGGCACTGTAGCTAGTTTTGCTGTTGCCTAACGAATGTAATCTGATGAAGCATCGCGGGGAGTTGTGTGGATCGAACGCATGGCACAGTCCGTCACGTAATGCTATAAACAGTGGGTATTTATGTTAACGTTCTTTTTACCTCATTAGCACTACACAGTAGGCAATAGTATCGGATTTATGATGTCACCTATTTTAATCAGGCATCGTACACCACGAGTTAACACGCTCATTTAACACACCACTGTACTCGAATGCTCGTTTAATGCACACTGATTTTCCACAGCGCCTGTCCAGATTATGATTTAACAATTAGTGCGAGCATTCGCCACCAGCAACATGAGGTGTAACGGGTAGTATATAAAAGATTAATTCTTATGCGAATATTTTATTTGCACAAGTATTAGAGGCGATAATGGAACACATCACATTTACATATTTATTTATTTCTTGTATCTTCACTTCATGCCCTATCTCTTATAGATATCGCTAGTGGGCTTCTCACAAGTCTTATTTCTGAACCTTTATTTTATTTTAATCTATAGCTAGATGTTGGCTTCGTACGGGTGTTGTGCCCAATGAAAAAACTGAGACAAAATCTTCCGTTTCCAATACGACCATGCAAATAAATTTACAGTTAAATAATTTGACAATACTTCATTGTAATCCGTTGTATTGTACAATTTTCCTTTCGGAAAGAAAATAAATAGCGCCGATGTTTTACCGACTCTCGAGCACGCAACATGCAACTGCCCATGCGAAAAACACGGCAATTCAAGGTATATGTTACACATTTCTAACATACCTTGGGAATTATTGTCATAGCGAACGCAAGGCGCACAGTAAACTAAACACGCTCAAATGTTAACGGTAACTTTGGGATTTACTGTCTTTGCAAATGCACGGGAAACTCAACACGCTTAAATTCCAAAGGAAAGTCGGTTGGCATTATGGTATTCTTGGAATAAACACACGTCGCCTTTGAACTTTCCTATGGCTATAGAAGTTTAAATCAAAAATTTCATAATTCTTTTAACAGCGAGTCATGTTTCTTTGCACACTTTCGGCTGGTTGAGATTGCATAGCAAAATTATTACCAAGTCAACCTTGAACTGTAAATTGTGTAGCGGTAATTCTGGCAAATACAATGAATTTATGAATTCGGTTAGATAACTGACGACTTCAATTAGATCGGTAATGGAATCGATCGAATGAAATAATTGCATTTGTCCCTAAATTTTACTTTGAATTTTTATATTCAAATCATCTAAATGCTTAATAGTTCGTGCAACCAAACGTTGTTTTTGTAATTTACACCAATATTTGGGAACACAGTCGAAACTAATCCTTCTTTGACGTTGTGAAGTGATAAATATTTGATGGAAACAAAATGAGACCAGTAGAAGTATCAACAAGAAATTTCCCATTACCATTGTCTAATAATACATTTGCATCTGGAAAGCGCATTGACCCGGCAATGTAGCATATGTAATTAGTATTGCCAAAAGAACGAAGTCAGCGCACCTAAAGGTAGTGTGGAAAGGATGACATACAGTTAACTGCGTGGGTAAGCAAGAATGCAGTAGCCATAATAACAAAAATGGCAGTGGTTTCATAGCGTAGTGAGTAAACGCTAAAATAGGTAATGAATTACATTAAGGAGAAAGTCATAAGATTCTTCCGCATCTCTTTCTTTCCTTTAGTTCTAATGTTTTCCAGCTATTTCTTTATTTTCATTTATGTCAAAACATCCATTTTAAAGGCTAACAATAATATAGTTAAAGAGCATGTAAATATGGTTGGGCAAGTGATAAGTATTTATTGATGATAGCCTTATGTATTAAATGTATCCATTTAACCCAAAATGTAACTTGATCAAATGTATTAATAGCACCGGAAATGTATTGTGATGGTGACAGGGGTATCTTCATGTACTGATGAAATTACCTTTTGCTAACTTATGTACCACATAACTCAAATAATCAATATCTGCAATAGGAGGTTAACCTAAAATGGTTACAATCCGGGTCCCGTCATTTCTCCGGCATTTTCAGATTCCGAGATTGGTTATGTGCATAGTTTATAACTTGTTCATTTAAAGAATTACATCAAAAATATACTTATTTTTTATTTCTTTATTTAAACGATGTGACCAAGGGAATGATATTTAGTACCTAAGAAATATAGTTGGTTTTCACTGCTATCTTGCGTAATTGACTACATAACCGGGTGCATTCCCTTAGCATTGAATGGGGAAGAAAAATTATGCAGTACTACGGCCATCTAGTGGCAAATAAATAACTGCATACTTTAGGTGTTCGTCGCCAGAAAACCTTCTTTGCTTCTTTATTTTAAACGATAGGAGTAACTATAGCACAGTTTTGAAATGATAGGGATGATTGAAGTGACAGTGAGAATTAAACAAAGTCGCAATATATACTACGTAACTATTGAAATAACTTTTCTTCTTTAACTTGGTTCAGAAAAGATTTCAGAAAGCTTCTGCTATCTGACACGTCTGTAGAATTCCTTGACTTTCCTGTAAGTCTTTGAATTTTAATGAAATGGTGCTCATCGCGCGAATATTGTTTGATGCATCACTGCTTCTGCAACTCTTCTTCCTCTGCTAACTTCTGTCGGTTCTCGTTTGGTTAAATTCAGTACTATTTCCTTTCTCATTGTTCATCTCGAACTACAGACAAGCATGTAACATCCGCCTTTGTGAGTCGAAACAATAATAAAGTGAACAATACGCGGTTTTTGATCTCATGAACAATGTATTCATGTTTCATACCACCTTACTTTTATAAATCAATCACCACCAATGTTGTTTATGTTAATAGTGGATTAAACGCTTCTCTGGTCTTTTGGTTAGTATACTAACCTTCAAATACATAGATCTTGATTTCGAATCCCAGCTCGAGGATGCAAATTTTTCTTTATCTAGTACTATTCCCCGTTCTCCTTAGAGTGTGAAAGTATTAGAATGTGAGTGTGCTTATGAGTAAATTAATATACTACCAAATCAAGCATTTTCACTCACAGGCAAAGACGCTGCCTATAAGAACGAAGACTTAAAGGTCGCGCCGTGGCCGAGTGGTTAGACCACTCACCTCTCACCTAGACGGCCGGGGTTCGATCCCAAGCGATCGCCTGTGGGATTTGTGGTGGACAAAGCTGCGCTGGGGTGGGTTTTATCAGGGTACTACGGTTTCCCCCACAATCGCATTCCACCGGTGCTCCATCATTATTCATGTATCATCAGTGTCACCGCCTGTGGTGCCATAAGTAGTTAAAGCGGGCGTTAAACAATGTCCAAAGTCGTAGAAGGCGTTGTAAGTGAATACAGATTGGAAGGATAAGCATTTCTCAAAAAATAAAAAAAAAACGTACTAAAATGAATGAAATTATTGTAGTAAATATTTTCAAACTCTTAATTCTTCTTGCTCATGTAAAATTGGTTATATATCTTTGACATTTTTATTCTCTTATATTTTACAAAATTGACAAAGATGAGATACTTGTAATTATTGAAACTATTCAAGAATATTCTAAAATGTATAATTTTTACTTTCTCTATAAGTACTATTATACATAGTGTATAGATGAGCTATTATAATGCTTCCAAAAAATTTGATACCGAGATTTCACCGGAAGTACATGTTTTCGGCCCCCCTGAATCCAAAAAAAAACATTGTTAGAAAAATGTCCGTGTGTGTGTGTCTGTGTGTGTATGTGTGTGTGTGTGTGTGTGTGTGTGTGTGTGTGTGTGTGTGTCTGTGGGCACCACAGCTCAAACATAAAAGGAAAGATCGTTAAATACCAAACCTGATATTTATGTTTGGTATCTTTCAAGAAAATCCTCCCAGCCCCAACTACCCTTTATATAGAACCTTTTTTCGATTTTTTTTTATTTTCTCAAAAATGCCTCTAACGATTTTGATTAAAATATCACATATTAAAAATATTCACCTGATAAATAAAATATATATTTTGAATTTTCTGGGAATATCCTCTGAAGACTATTTTATTCTGGATGAATTTTGTGGAATTTTGCATAACTGCTACACAGCTAAATAAAAAGATGCTTGTTTGTGTTTGTGTGAGTATATGTGTCCGTGTGTCTGTGAATACAACAGCTTAAAACCGAAAATTCGGTAAAATACCAAACTTGATATTTTAGTTTTTTATTTTCTAAGAATACGACTCGAAGATTTAGAGGATTTACACGGATAAGATTTGGAAATGTTTGATTATCATAAAAATAGCTTAACGATTTTGATTAAACACCGTATATTAAAGATATTTGCATGACAAAGTGTATATCTTGAATTTTCTGGGCATAGGCTTTCAAGACATCTTTATTCTGGGTTACCTTTGTATAACCAGTATACCATAAGAGATAAACAAAAACTTCCATGCTGACCCAAAGGTCCAGGTATCGATGGTTTCCATTAGCTTCTTGATTATATAGGTATAATATTGCTGCGGTTACGGATGACATGCACCGTTTGGGCAATGATGAATTCCTTAAAAATGTAGATCTCGTTAAAACATACAATTTACATCACATAAATTTTTTTCGTTGAGTTGACCATTTCAGAGATAGTCCTTGTTATATGTTTCATTTTTAAAATACTTAAACTTTTCTCATACGGGAATCTGTAAACTTCTGGCCAAGCAGAGAATCCCATTGACTATTGTTTTAGCATAAGTGCTCTCTTATTTCCCTTACAAGGAAGAAATTATCTGTTATCTTCTGTATCTTCTGTTTATCTTGATCAGCAAAACGTAGAGAGAAGAATCAACCTTTGCAAAAAAAGTCTTTTGCAGAATAGCTAGAGAAAGTCATATGAGTGGAGCACATCAGATTTGTATTTTTACTTTCTCTACTTAATAGACCGTACATAGGTAGAGAAGGTATTGCACTCCATTCAACAATTCGGTACCGAATATACAATAGAACTAACCTTTTCCGAGATGTTCTTGTTATTCATTTCAGTTTCAAAATACTTAAATTTTTCTCATACAGTAATTTGTAGTTTATCAGATCCAGTCTATTAAAGAAACGAATTTTAATTACATGGCAATCAGCTTTTAAAAAATTAACTATGGCTTTACCCTGGTATATTCCCTTATTTCCGTTCTACTTATAAGAAAATAATTAATAGGACCATTTCTGTTATCTTCTGTTTATCTTTATTAGCAAGAAGAATCTGATGCAGAATAGCTAGAAAGTCATGTGAATGCAAAGCATACAATTTTTTCTCTTTACTTCATTTAAATCGAAGTAAACCTTTCACACTTGATGCATACAAAGTGAATGGTGACTTTCAAATGATTAAGAACTAGAACAAGCCACGACCCACGCCGCTGGCTATACATCACTGGTGTGATGAGATATACATATTGAAGAAGACCTCTTAGATACGTTCCAGGTTGAGGGTAAATATAACTTGGTATTTATTAAGTTGACCAATCGTGTTACTTTCGAACTACTGCTTCACGCTCACCAGGGCACTCATCCCTTCCTCAAACAATCGGGTACTGTGACTCTGTTACTATTATTGATGCCATTGCGGAGTTTACTCACGTACGCGTTTTCAATTTGCCTCGTGAACTATCTCATGACGCCATTCACACAATTTACAAAATAGACAAAGTTGAAGATGAGTACTGGCCTCGGGGCTATAAATTTCATGCTCGTAATGGAGTGCGCTCTGTTCGGATTGAATAGACAAACCAATCCCTTCAAATATTTTGATCAGCGGACATGAAGCCTACGTCACGTATGTTGGACAGCCACCTACCTGCAACACCTATGGTGAAACCACGCACTTTCGCGATCGTTGCCCCTACCAGAAATTTAAGGTCAGGGTTCCACCGACACCACGTGTGTCGTTAATGAGTGACTTGTTTCACTCCAGTGATACCGTTTCTGTGGATCGCTCAAACAATCAGATGGAGTCTCCTTCGCAATTAGACCAACCTGCCCATTAGATTTTTCTGCTCCTTCTTCGGCTTTAGCGTCTGAATCGTTACCCTCGCCTTTGTCATTGCAGCAACGGCATAATCAGAATATACACACTACTGATAGTGATCCCACCGAGGTCTCTGACGTCACTAGCGCGGAGTTGCAATCCTCAACACCTCCGCCTGTACCCTCTGACTCTCCGGCGCTAGCTCCTGAACTTATGAATCCCACTTTACTGCTCTCGCAACGGCATGACTGGCCTCTGCTTTCCACCCCTCAACACAGTTCGTCCTTGCTTCCTTCTCTCTCCCATGGGTTGAAAACTGACACGAAGAAACTTAAAGTAAATTTCTACCCTAGCAAACATGCTGACCCTGATTTCACAAAGAACACTCACCTGAGTTTGGAACTCCAGCAGAGATCCTCGTTTACGGCGCCCATCTGACGCTGTTGCTAGTGAATCACGGAAGCGACCTACTGATGCCGTTCTAATGGATACAGATTATGCGCCTACGGTCCCAGACCATCAGTTACGTTCAAGATCATACCTAATAGTTCTCAACGTGCGTTCTTCCATTATGGTTGCTGTCAGATGCACTCGTGTTTTGTTTATGATTCATACCTATAAAGTACTTATGGGCAGCAACAAGTGACAAGAGCGCCAGAAATTATTTGCACAGGATATCGCTTCTCTCTTTACCAACACTCCTCATCGTAGGTATCTTTAACTCAGTTTTATCTGCGAAAGACCACACTGGACAGCATTTACGAGGCCCGGCCTTAGAGCAGTTTATTACTGGCCTTCAGTTGCAGGATACTTGGGAGATACTACACCCGCATCGGCCTCTCTACACTTATCAGCACCATTCCACTGGAGCTCGGCTTGATCGTATTTATATTGATTGGCATCTTGTATTAAACAGTGTTGACATTTGTCCTTTTGAACTCTCTGATCACTGTGGTTTTCTAGCCTCGATTTAGATACCAGCAGCTTCGCCAGCTTACTGTCGTGGATGTTGGAAACTGAATGCTCAGCTCTTACGTGATCCGGAGATTCTGTGCTCTTTTTGAAGAGCAATGGCGCTGCTGGAAGTACAAACAAAGATTTTATCAATCAAAATTGGACTGATGGGATATGATCAAAACTAAAATTAGGACATTCTTCAAGCGCATTTGATATTATATGCATCACAGGCAGCAACAGTATAAGCAATATTTGTACGGGTTACTGCGGGAGTTATACCACCGCCAAACAGCTAGTAGTTCGCAGAGCACCGAGATTCACCGCATAAAAAGCTCGGCTATTTAGATTACAGTTGGAGGAATTTAGAAGCAGCCCTCTCTTTATCATAACATTCAGATTCATCAACGCACGAAGTGCAAGTACGTACACCGCATTCGAGATAACTCTGGCACCATTGTCAGTGATTCGACATGAATACGCCACGTTCTTCACGATTACTTTCAGCAGCTTTACTCTGGATGTTCTCACCCATCCTCAATTAATTCAACACCCCTATTGGGAACACACCTTCTACACCATCCCCGTACTCTTCGTTTGAATTAAGTGAGGCTCTGGCTAATTGTCCACGCTATACGTCCCCGAGAATGGTTGGCTTACCGGTGGAAGTCTATGTGACATTTTGGCACTTACTAAAGGACTCGATGCTTGATATTTTTTATCAGATGTTGTGTACCTCCACTTTTCCGTCTGATTTTTCCCATGGCATAATAGTTCTACTTCCTAAGTGCACGCACCCTATGGATGTCACAGATTATCGGCCTCGAACTATGTTATACTGTGACTACAAGTTATTTGTGCGTTGCATTAAACGTGATATTTCACCGTTAATGGCAGGCATTCAGGCATCTATTCAGCAATCTAACAGGCGTGATGGCAATATACTGCACGCTTTATGTGCTCTGCGCGATTCTTTTAGTGATGCTCACCTAACAGGAGTTGGTAAATTGCTCATCTCCCTTGATTTTGATCATGTATATTATCAAATGGTCGTCTCCTTAGCGCGGTGGTAGCGCAGCTGCCTACCAAGCGGGAGACCTGGGTTCGATCCCCAGTACCGGCGTGGGGATTTTTCCCCCGCTGGGAGACCTGGACCGGGGTGCACTCAGCCTCGTGAGGTCCCTGGGGGGCCAATTGAGGAGCTACTTGATGGAGAAGTAGCGGCTCCAGGTCGTGAGGACCGCATTAACCGGCCGGGAGGGGCTCGAGGCGCTGACCGCGTCTCACCCTCCAATACTGCACCCCATCCATGACGTCTGTAGTGGACCGAGTTGGGGGACGCAGCGGCCGGGCGGTAGGCCAAGGTTCCCCGTGAGCTGTCGTGCCATGGAGTTATGTTATATTATCAAATCAATTATGCTTACCTTTTTAACACTATAACTGAATATGCAATTCCTACTGCCTACTGTCGCCTTACATTCTTTTACCTGCCACTACCACAGTTTTAGTTAACGGCTATTTCACTCCAGCATTCCCCATTCGGACATCTGTGAGGCAGGGTTGCCCTTTGGCAATGCATCTCTTTGTTCTCTTCATTGAGCCTCTTCTATTTCACTTCCAGCAATGACTTCTCTCTGAGCCTAGAGCCGTGATGCGTGCCTTTGCCGATAATGTGTCTATTGTTGTTTCTAAGCTACATCTGCCACAATATGTTTGTATAGTCCTTGAGGTGTATTGTCAGACTTCTGGAGCAGTTCTTAACCTTCACAAAACCAAAACCCACGTCACCGAATACATCCACCTGGCTACCATTTCCATTTCTATCAAAATATTGTCTTGTCTACTATTTCTGCCACTATTCAGCAGAATTGGAATTGTATCTTTTGCGCGGGGAGCGATACCGTTCCCTGGATCTTATACAACGCATTCACTTTGTGAACACCTATGCCTTGTCACGTTCTTGGTATCTTAGTCAGGTCTTACCTCTTCCTCATTTGTTTGGAGCTAATCTGAAATCCTGCACAGGTTGGTTTATTTGGAAGGTCATCTATTACGGGTGTCCAGACAGCAATTAGCATTTCCTCTCTTTGCTGGTGGTCTCAATGCCATTGATCCGCAATTAAAGGCAGACTCTCTGTTCTTGAAATCCAATTGGGCACACCTGCATTACAACGGCGATCCTTATAGTGGTGCCTTTCTCACATCAATGTTACAGACACATCGGATACAGAACCCACAAGATCTTCAACGCTTGTCTCTGCAGGCACCGCAACTGAAGAAACTCCTAGAACTGGCTGTTTACTCTCCTACCAATCTACGAGATACGTCCAGAAAGTAAGTTCCGTTTGGTAATAAAATTAAATTATGTACGGATACAGAATAATTATTTATTGCACAAAATTCTACAACTCTTAAACTACTTTTCCACATAACTGCCGAAATTTTACAGGCATTTGTCACAGCGTGGCACAAGTATTTGTATACCTTCTTCAGAGAAGTTTGCCGCCTGTGTCTTCAAAAAGTTGGAAACATTTTCTTTCAGCTCTTCGTTATTGTTGAGGTGTTGTCCGCCAAGGAAAGACTTGAGATGTAAGAACAGATGAAAGTCGCTAGGAGCGAGGTCAGGGCTGTACGGAGGATGGTCAAACACGTTTCAGCCTAATCCCTGTAGGAGGTTTTTCGTCACATTTGCAGTGTGTGGTCGTGCGTTATCGTGAAGAAAAACAACACCTTTTGACAGCAATCCTCGGCGCTTATTCTGTATTGTGCGGCGCAATTTCCTCTCGCAATAAACATCTGCTTTGATTGTTTGACCACGCGGTAAGAAATCAATGAGTAAGATGCGGCGGGATTTTCAATCAACACTGACATTGTAAACAAGCACAACAAAGCGTATGTGGCTGACAGTGATCTCAAAATGGCGCATGTTTCTTCTCCTTGATACAGAGCGTCTATCGCGCATGTGCGGAACTGCGATCGCAGCGCTGCAGCGGAGATAAATTGAAATGGAGCTTACTTTCTGGACGTACCTCGTACATAATGGACCGCCAACGACCCGCAGTATTTATATTCCTTTTTTGGACCAGTTTCCGACTCCAAGGACGGTGCTGCAAGCCCCGCTGTACAATTGGCGCCGAGTGTGGCGCAATGTGTACCACCCAGTTCTCACCACTCTACAACGCAGCATATGATATCAGGTAGTGACCAACACCATCCTCATCAATGAAAGGCTGTTCCATATTGATATGAAGGCTACGCCGGACTGTGATCTCTGTGGGAAACCAGATACCCTGCTGCATTGCTTCGAAACCTGCCTATCCTCTGCTCTTTGGGCCCATGCGCATGATGACATCTTAAGGATTTCGAACCTCCCTAGAGCATATTTTGGGTGGTGCCTCTATTTCAGTGTCCGTCCATCAGTAAAGTGATTCACCGTATTGGGCAACTCTTGCTCGATTTATTTGCATAATTTGGACTTTTCTAGTATTTCATAATAATTATTAATCTATCATGCAATTTAAATTTTTCCTTGTTTTAGCCAAGTAATTTTCTGACAGCAACTAGATTCCTTTCAAACTAGATCTGTGATCTTAATTTTGTCTTTGTTTGAACATGTAACTTATTATGTGGTAATGTGGATATATTATTTGTACACTTGATTTATGTATTAATGTTAGATATGTGCCACTCTGTATATAGGGATATATTTTCTAATAGTAATAATGATAATAATAATAATAATAATAATAATAATGATAAATCAATATGGCAACCAAAAAAATCACTCACAATGAGTTGCGACTCGCTCACGATCTTCACTGACTTACAAGAAGCTGCAGCAAAGGTCACTCTTGGCACTTCTGTATTGGCGTGTTTTAATTGAGCAATTTTGCTAATGCTTATCTCAATTAGCATCTTTTGTAAGAGGTTTATATAATAGCTAAAGAAAGTAATGTGAATGGGACACATCAGATTTTGCTCATAAGGATCTAGAAATTCAAAGCAATAATTTAGCCACACGCTTTAAAACTTCTGGTTGTCACTTTAGCCTACTATATACCTACAACGTATCTATAAATGTGCAATTAAGTTATAATTTGATTAAAAATTATATTAAACAACAATGTTGCCTAAGAATAGTTTTCAGAAGATTAAGTAAAGAATTTCAAATGTACACAATGCACCAAATATTTAATATATTTATATATTTTTTATATTACATTTTAAGCTGCTAGATAATCACTTTGTTTCCGATTTGGAGAGAAAATGAAATTTCAAAGCTATTTAATATCTGGGGTTGTCTTCCGCTTAAGCTTTCTGTGCTTCTTTTGTACCTCAAAGAATGAGTGCTAAACCCATTGGTTCAAATGTTTATCATGAAACAGAGCACAAATTAAGCTTTTATAAAAAATATATATATATATATACCTTTTCCCATTTATACCCTGCCTTAAAAAATATTTTGAAGAATAATTTGTACAAAAATCATGAGTATCTAACGCAAGACCTTTTTTCTTAATTTCCTTTTACTTTTTCTGTTAGTGAAGTACTGTATTTCACCCCAAAAATTCGTTGCTGAAAGTTTGCTGTAATTTATGAACCCAGAAAAAGGTGCGCGTATATCTATGTGTGTGTGTGTTTGCAAAAAACATAACCAAAAAGCTAAAATTCGGTTAAATAACAAGCTTAGTTTAATTTCTGTATCTAATTAGAAATGTTTTTCAAAACTTGTATTCAAAACAAGTTTAAGAATAATCATACCAAATAAAGTCTAAGAGTCTTTCAAAAGTCAGTTCAAACAATAAACCGCAATAGATATGATATTTGACATATGAACAAATAAATACATCGCGATTTTGGGCAAACAATGGATTAAAAAAAAAAGATGTTTAAAAATACTTGTGGGTAAACAATTGGGTTTACAAAACATTAGGAACATATGAGGCAGTATCTTGTTCAACGTATAGTATTCTCTCTATGACACTATGCACAGCACTTTGTAGATAATTTCTATGAATGACACTTTCTTATGAGTTGACATCTTTTTGTTGCAGAAGGTTAGCCCTACCAACAAAAGTCCGCCGGATTGAGATCTACTGACGACATGATCGCCAGTCATGTATATAATTAAAATTGTTTTGCACGGATAGATGTGGAGTGGAGCGCCATTGTGCATGAAGTTTGTGTTTTCCATATCCTGATTCTTCAGTCGAGTTCTCACATGTAATTGCAGAATTTGGTCTGAAAATAGCACTCAGCCTTTAATTCATCAAGTTCCTTTTGCTTTAAAAGCTACAGAATGTGTCTGGCGGTTCTCTTCATAATTCTAAACATGTAGATCTCATTAAAGTACAAAGGTTATATCAAATAAACTTTTGGTGGGAGTTAGCCATTTCCGGGATGTTCCTAGATATTAGGTGAAAATTTCCAGTACTCTTACGCATCTATAATTGAAGTCGCTATATTTTTTCTCTCGTCCAAAGAGAACATAATATCTGAACTATTATATATTTGGTTATTACTGTATCGATTGTATCTACAAGGAAACGTGTAATGTTTTATCTCCAATAGCATGAAGTAGGTATAAGAAAATGTCTCTTGCAGGAAAGAAAATCAAAATTGATCAGTGATTAAGGCGACTTTAATTGGCGATCAGTACCATTTCTGTTGCAGAAAGCTGAATCAGTGTTTTATCAGAAATTATTCCCTAATCACATTTTATTCGGAAATTTGTGCTTGTTAACTTGTTTAACTACATATCAAGAGTGTATTTGGGGGTCGAAATGATAACAAATTAACCCATATATGCGTTAACGTTTGTTGATGCTCTTTATTCAAATAATAATTATTATTCTAGATTACTGTAATTCTTCTAGTTTATTGTCTTCATCATCGGTATATAAATATTGAAAACTGCAATATGTACATTTTGTAATTTTAAGTGGTAAAATTATTTTCAAATAAAAAAAAAATGGGGGAAAAAGAACATATTTTATTGCTATACAATTCAAACCCTCAAGGTAAGCGGCCTTGTTTCACCTTTTAGTATAAAATATATTCCATAAACTAATCCAACAAAGAAGTAGAAGCGGCATAGATACATACAATCTTTATTCACTTTTTTCTTTTCTTTTTTAATGAGAGGTAATATTCAATATTCATTACATATAAACAAGAGCTCTATCATTTGTGGAGAAATTAAGACCCCTGATATTTTTGGACCATTCCTTTCGGCTGTTTGGCAGTCGCAATCAACCATAAAAAAATCCGATGTGTTTCAGTCACATGACAAATTATTGTTAAAAAGCTTATTTTCTGTCTAGTTCATATTAATCAAGATAAACGTTAGGAGAAACGCTTCCTTGTGAGTATAAGGAATGTAAAGAAATACACTGGGCAAAAATGATAGTCAAATCTCTTAAAATCTTGTTACCATATGGATGAAATACATTTCTTTATTGCCAGAAGTTGACAAATTCTCGTATGTAAAAATGTTTAAGTATTTTGAAACGGAAACCAATAAAAAGGAATACCTCAAAAATTGTCAACTTCACGAAAAAAATGTATATGATATAAATTGTGTGTTTCTGCGGGGTCCACATTTTTTGTTTGACAAGTTTTTGCCTATCTTTTACTGTTTACTAGTTATATAAAATTCAGCAAAATTCATTCAGAATAAAGATGCACTCAAAGGCTACTCCCATAAAATTCAAGATATATACTTTATTTGTCGTGTAAATATCTTTAACACTCGATATTTTAATCAGAATCGTTAGAGTTATTTTTAAGAAAATCAAAATTTTCAAAAATGTTTCCATGTAAAGGATAGTTTGAGTTGGGAGGATTTTCCTCAAAATGTTCGTATCGCATTCTTATATACCAAGTTTGGTGTTTTACCGACTTTTTGTTTTTGAGTTATCGCGTTTAGAGACACACGGACACCTGGACACTCTGACACACGGACACACACACATACACACACAACGCGGAACTATTTAGCTGAAATTTCGCTATCGAATTTTGGGTGGAAAGCAATACCTTCTCTATACACTGTGTACATAGTACGTGTAGAGAAGATAATAAGATCGTCTCTTGGTTGAAGTTTCTAAAATCAGTGCCAGCAGATTCCAGGTGGCATAGATAAAACTCAATGCTGGCAAATCTATTTCGAAAATCAGTTGATAACGTTCACTGGTCCTCGATTAATGATGTTGCAACCAAACGATCAGAGATCAAACATTAACGGATTGGCAATCAGGCTGTAATCGGGCATAAACCTCTAGGAATACTTTGTTGAAGAATGGATGGAGAAAATTGTGTGAATGTAATCATTTTTTTTACCTCCTCTATTATAACTATAGGAGCAAAATTATTTTAAAAGCAAGTTTATTCTTGAGCCTCATATTATATAAAGTATCATTATGGCTTGGTGAAATGTTTTACCCTCTCTAGAATGCCTTTTTTTTTTTTTTTTTTTTTTTGTTACATTAAAAATCTGTTAGCAACAAAGCATTGAAAAGAGTTTTTTAAAAACAAAGTATGAACGCATGCGAATGTACAATACAACACACAAAGAGATTATCTGGATGGAGTTTGTCGTGATTCAACTGTAGCTCTCATCCGTTATTTATTTTGCATTGTCATTTACTCCAGTTGTTTGTTTGTTTGTAATTCTCAACGGCGGGTATACCACTATGTATGACACCCATTGGAATAATAATTTGATTACAATAGTTCTACCTCCATAAAGCTGCTATACCCCAATTTACCTCTATAAAGCTCGTTTGTCCTATTTTAACAGCGTTATACATCTTTGAAAAAACAGATGTGTGCCAGTTTCTATCTGTTCTGCAAACAAATTATTCCTACAAAAGACTATTCTTTTATTTACTTCATGTTGATTTGAATAAATATTATCAGAAATGTTCTTATTACTTATTTCCTTGTAACTAGAAGGTAAATAATAGGGGATACACTCGGCTAAAGCGAATACATCTTTTAGAATTTATCTGTGACTTTAATATTCGGTTATCTTTGCAAGCCAAGGAGTAAAATAAAAATATATAAAATGTATGTGGATTTCACGTTTGAGAAGTTAGAACTATCTTAAAATTGAAACCAAATTATAGCTCTAAAAAATAACTAAAACAAAATAACTGCATGAAACATAAATTGTGTATTTTAACGCAATCTACATTCATTTGTGTAGTATTTTTTTCTTTCTATTACGGTTTCCCAGTTGTGCAAAGGTCATTAAGCACGAAGAAGATTTCAGGGAATATTAACAAGAAATTCATACATATCATCGAATTCCGGATACAAAGATCGCCTCACTTTCTGAAGTGTCCGTTTTATAGTATTTTAATTTTCTTATTTTTCTCAAAGATGTACACAACTTGAGCAGCAGTTATAAGTACGCTTAGAATACATTTTTGAAGGCACGGTACAGATTACAGATTACTTTGAAAAGACAGTCAATAACATCTAAGCAGCGTTCAGTATTAAATACGTAAATGTCAATGAACCTGCATACATGGATTCAATTAAAAACTAGGTTTGTAGAAAACACCTATATTATGTGTGCTTTGAAACGTAGTAACTGAACTATGATTTTAGGATTAACTTAAAGAAAGCCTCCCCTATTGCTAGGATTCGAACACGGTACTTTGATTTTATCGTATGTAGGTATTATGACGTTTTAACCACTTAGCTACTGTGGATTGGCAAGACTGAGCGAGTCCAACCCCACCTCATCCACCTCCTTCACTCCTATCTCAGCGACAGATTCTTTGCCGTCTCCAATCAACACATTACTTCCTCCACCCATCCCGTACGAGCTGGTGTGCCCCAGGATAGTGTTCTGCTACCCGTGCTCTTCCTTCTCTACATCAACACCCTACCTTCGTTGCCAAACTGAGAACTCCTGTTCTTCGCAGACGACACCGCCATCCTGTCGACGTCCAGGAATCAAGAAGCCTCTACTGAGAGGGTACAGTACTATGCTGACCTTGACCACCGTTCTTCCGATGTAGGCTACGCAGAAATCCCAGGCAATCACCTTTTCCAGACGGCGGATCACACATCCATATTGGCGGCGAGGACGCGCCCTGGCAGTCCACTGTCAAATACCTGGGCGTCCAGTTGGACTCGTAGCTGATCTGGAAGCCTCACCTCCAAGACGTCACGGCCAGGGTCAACCAACGCATGGGGATGCTGCATCCCCTATGTGGCCGCCACTCTACCCTCTCAGTACCCAACAAACTGCTCATTTTCAAACAAATCTTAAGGCCAGCCATGACATTTGCCTGCCAAGTCTGGGGTGCCACAGCTAAATCCAACCTCCAACCCCTACAATCCCTCTAATCCCGCTTCCTCCGTATAGTCACGGATTCCCCCTGGTACATTCCCAATGCCACCATTCAAAGAGACCTCAAATCTCCCACTCCCCCACGTCACTACGCAATTTTTATTAAAAGGGGAATTATAATAAGATTATTTCATGTTCTATTTTTTATAAAATAAAATATTTCATAAAGGTTGGTTATAATTTTAATATGACATATTAATGTTATTTTTTAACTAACTTCTTTTCATCAGAAGTAATTTCTATAAAAGGAATTAATTGGTTTATTAAATAGAATAATTTGTTATAAATTTTATAATAAGTTATTTTTATTTATAATTCTTATGTCACCCTACACCTCCCCAATTAAATTCGGCAAACTCCACATTCCTAATTTTTCCATCAAATCTCTCCAAAATTATCTTGCAAAACCTCCTCTCTCACAATCTCCCGCACCATAAATTCCCATTCCACTGTCAGTAGAGGGCCTAGCTCTGATATGGCAATAGAGGGAGGACCCTGCCAGCACCGGCAGATTCGTCTTCACCTCATCCCCCCGTAGAGCTCTTGCCTCCAGTTCCTGATGATAACGACAGAGTATGTTGTTGAATGCTCGGAAATTAATCCAAAACTTACCTAGCTGTCATCCCCAGAAGAAATCATTAATAAAGCTCTAGGAAAGTTTCAAGTACTTGAATAATAAAATTGTTTCGTAAATTGTAAACTGCACCTACAACTGTAATACACATAACACATCAATGTATGATGCAGTATATTTTAGGAACTCCTTCAAGGGTATGAAGAGGTGTTCCCCTTTATATGTTAAATGCAATTTTATTGTTGCTGAAACGTTCTCCGTTGCACCTACATTCTAATCGTACATTACATTTATTTTATTTATTTATCAGAACAAATAAATGATATTACGTAATGCAGCAAAATATGAACGGTTCATTTTAAAATAAAAAAAAAAAAAAAAAAAAAAAAAAAAAAAAAAAGAGAGAGAGAGACAACATAAAAATAAAGGAATCCATGGATCCTTGAATCTTCAATTCCCTTAACATCTTAATTCAATAATGACACGCTAAAACCCGCCCAAGTCTACGCTCTCCGACATCCGGATGTTTACTTCACGGTCCACTGCGGTTTGAACACTGGCAAGCTAACCCTTAATGCATTTTATGCTGTAGCAAAGAATTTAGATCCCATAGCAAGTAGGTTCCCAATCTCAAAATGTTTATCTTGGACCCCTCTACAATCCTGTCAATGTTACCTTAAACTTATGCCATTTTAATCAAAATGGTTTCAGTCATTTTTGGGAAAACCAATATATCGAAAGCTTCCCCCTGCAAAGGGTATTTTGAGGTTAGGGATATTCCTGAAAATCTTCGTGTCGTATCCTTAACAGATGCTAAACTTAAATACTATATTTGGTATTTAATAAAGTTTCATGTTTGATTTGAAACATACTGTCCCCCCCCCATACACACGTTTTTATAATTTTTTTTATTCGGAAGGCCACAAAACATGTATTTCGCGTGAAATCTTGGCAACCAATATTTGGGTAGAGTTCTTGAAAATACTTTTACTGTCCACTATGTACACCCGTCCCTACAAAAAAATGAGTCATCCCCAGATTCCATATGTCGATCGAGGAACTTCGAGGAGCTTCGTAAAAGCTGTGTTCGCAGCGCACACGAAAAAATGTAGAGTGGCCTATGACTGACAGTGCAATGTTTAACTTCTGAGTACTGAAAACAGATCACGGAACAAGGTTATAGTGGCCAAGAGGTTAAAACGGTCTCGTTCCATTCAAAAGTATCTAGGTTCAAAGCTAACGCTCTTAATTTTATGACTGGATATGTAGAACATAATATTGCAGTAATATAAATTTTTCACTTGAAGATATGGGTCCATCTATGAACACAAAACATATTTGTATTAACACTCGTATTAAATTAAAAAAAAAAAAAAAAGGTGTTCCATTTCATGACTTTTTCTACATCTCTGTAGCCAATTATTATTATAAAGCTTATACTTCTATCTACTTCATGCTAATCTAGATAAACATTAGCTGAAATAGCTATTTATAAGTAGAAGTGAAATAAAAATGGAAATGGCGTGTTATTTATGGACGCTGTTTAACTACTGTGGTGTTCAGCGTCCCATTCTAAATTGGGCGTGAAAGACCGCTTAATTTTGCTCAGAGGCCTCTTGAGGTTCTTTTACGTGCCGAAAATCCAATTCCCTTCCGAAGGAAGACATGCTAAAGATTTTTACACCCGAAAAAATCCATCGTCCTCCGCCGGGTTTGAACCCGCGACCTTGGGTATATGAAGTTAGCATGGTAGCCATTACACCACGGAGAAGTGAATTAAAGTAATACACTAGGCTAAAATGATAGTCAAATCTTTTAAAAGCTGCTGCCATGTGGATGAAATCCGTTTTTTTTTTTTTTTGTTTTTGTTTTTTTTTGCATTGGCAGGAGTTGACAAACTCCCTTATATGAAAAGGCTTAAGTACTTTATAACTGAAACGAATAATAAGGCATTTCTTTTAAAGTTTACTGGTTATACAAACTTCAGAAAATTCATTCTGAATAAAGAGGTCTTCAGAGAATATTCCCAGAAAATTCAAATATGCATTTTATTTAGCTTGTAAAAGTCTCTAACAAGCTTCGCACGGGTGGTGTACCTAATGAAAAAACTGTTTCAAGATCTTCGTTTACAATACGATCATGCAATGAAATAAAATTACAATTAAATAATTTGACAATACCTTATTGTAATGCCTTGCACTGTACAATTTTCCTTCCGGAGAGAAAACAATGGTTTGCCGACTCTCGAGCACACAACGTACAACTGCCCATGCAAAAACACAGCATACACACCTCTAACGATTGACCTTGGGATTCATTGTCATTGCGAATGCAAGGTGCACCAGAAACTGAACGGCTGCGCCGAGGCCGAGTGGTCATACCACTTGCCTCTCACCAAGCGACAGCATGTGAGATTTGTGGTGGACAAAGCGGTGTAGGGGCGGATTTTCTCCGGGTTCTCCGGTTTCCCCTGCCTTCACATTCCACCGGTGCTCCATATTCATGTATCATCAGTGTCATCGTCTGCGGTAAGAGAACAGTAAAAGCGGGCGTTAAACACTACAAAAAAAAAAAAAAAAAAAAAAAAAAAAAAAAAAAAAAAAAAACTGAACACCCTTAAAGTCAAAAGGAAAGTCGTTTAGCATTAGTAGTATTTTTGAAATAAGCACATCTTCGCCTTTGAACTTTCCTATGATTGTAGTAGCTTAATTCAAAATTTTCATAATTTTGTTAACAGCTAGTCTTATTCCGTTGCACAATTTCGGCTGATTGAGATTGCGTAGCATAATTATTACCGAGTCAACCGTGAGCTGTAAATTGTGTGGCGGTAATCATGGCTAATCCAATGAATTTAGGAATTCAGTTAGATAATAATTGACGACTTCATTTGGTTTGGTAATGGAATCGATCGACTTGAATGTATTTTTCCATAAAATTTTACTCTGATTTTTTTATATTCAAGTCCTCTACATTCTTATTAGTTGCTGCTAAAATCACTCGTTCGCTCAACCAAGCATAGTTTTTGTAATTTACGCCAATATTTGGGAACACTTTCGATATTAATTCTTTCTTTGACGTTGTGAAGTGACAAACATTTGGTGGAAACGAAAAGAGGCCAGTAGAAGTATCAACAGGAATTTTCCCAATTGCCAATGTCTAATAATGCCTTTGCATCTGCAAAGCCCAATAAACTGCGCAATGCAGCATATATAGTTGGTATTGAGAAAAGGACGAATTCAGCGCACCTATAAGGTGGCGTGGAAAGGATGACATATGCAGTTAACTGTAGGCATAACAACAATAATGGTAGTACTTTCATTGTGTGGCGGGTAAACGCAGAAATAGGTCATGAGTTACATTAAGCAGAAAGTCATGGTTATTCCCAATATCTTTCTTTCCTTTAGTTCTAATGTTTTCCATCTCTTTCTTTATTTTCATCTATGTCAAAACATCCATTTTAAAGGCTAACAATGACAAAGTTAAAGAGCAAGTAGATATGGTTGGGCAAGTGATAAGTATTTATTTAATGAGAGCTTTATGTATTAAATTTATCCATTTAACCCAAAATGTAACTTGATCAAATGTATTAATAGCACCGCAAATGTAGTGTGATGGTGAAGGGGGTATCTTCATGTTCTGGTGAAACCACCTTTAGCTAGCTCATGTACCACAAAACCTCAAATAACCAATATCTGCAATAGGAAGTTAACCTAAAACGGTTACTATCCGGGGCCCGTCATTTCTCAGACTATTGGTTATGTGCATAGTATATAACTTGTCATTTTAAAGAATTATAACAAAAATATACTTCTTATTTGTTTATTTAAACGATGTGACCAAGGGTCGATAATACCTAAGAGATATATTTGATTGTCACTGCTGTCTTGCGTTATTGACTCCACAACCGGGTTCATTCCTTTAGCATTGAATGGCGAAGAAAAATTGAGCAGTACTAAGAACATCTAGTGGCGAATAAATAAGTTCGCCAGGAAAGCATCTTTGCTTCTTTATTTTAACGACAGGAGTAAGGAAAGGCCAGTTAATACATAGAAACGTACTTGAATTTCACTGCTGCATTGCGTCACTGTCTCGATAAACCTTAACATTACCTTAACATAAAAGGGGAGGGAAATATAGTAATACTACAGCCATTTAGCAACAAATAAGTTATTATTCTTATTATGAGGCTTTAAAAACCTTACCGTAGTATTTTTAAACATTTTCTTTTTCAAAGACCTTGTCGTGACAATAACGGAAAAAAAAAAAAAAAAAAAAAAAAAAAAAAATTCTCTGTAGTCGTCCGGAAGTGATACGCGTACATATACAGGCTGTTTCAAAAATACGGGGCATAATTTCAGGTATGTATTTCCCACATGAAGACAATCAAAATAGTTCATTATAACATGTGTCCGGAAATGCTTCATTTCCGAGTTATGGCCTTTACATCATTGAAAGTCCCATCTGTAGACAATCAAAATAGTTCATGTCCGGAAATGCTTCATTTCCGAGTTATGGCCTTCACAACATTGGAATTCACTGGAACGTTTTTCTTTCCGCAGGTCTTTGTCGTCAAAGGAGACATTAGGAGGGCGCTCTGATAGTTCATTCTGAGGAAGGTTACATTCAGTGTTCTTTAGGCGTTAAGACTGTGCGACATGTATTCAAATCAAGAGCTGGCAGAGATACACTTCATTTACGGTAAGGCGGACGGCAATGCTGCGCTGGCTCGTCGTTTGCACCAGGAGAGGTACCCACAGCGACAATGTCCGGATCGGAAGACATTTGTACGTCTCCATTCCCGTCTGTGCGAGTATGGAGCATTCACCTCTCCTGGTTTGGGAAGGGGACGACTCAAGATCTACAACTCCAGAAGTGCAGGAGGAGATTCTGGAGGCTGTGGACAGGACTCCTTCTATCAGCACACGACGGTTAGCGTTGCAAGTCAATGTTCCTCATACTACTGTCTGGAGACTGTTGAACGAGTATCAATTGTATCCTTATCATTTGCAACGTGTACAGGCCCTGTCACCAGCAGATTACCCTGCACGAGTTAGGTTCTGTCAGTGGTTCTTGCAGCAGTGTGGTGTAAATCCGAACTTTTCTGCCGTCGTCTTATTTACAGATGAAGCACAGTTCACAAGAGATGGCATAACAAATTTCCACAATCTGCATGTATGGTCGCATGAAAACCCACGTGCAACTGTTGTATCTCATCACCAGGTGCTGTTCTCCCTCAACATGTGGGCTGGTATCATTGGTGATCAATTAGTTGGACCCCATGTACTTGTAAATAGACTTACGGGGCAGGCGTACACAAACTTCCTGGAAAACACCATACCTGACGTTTCGAAGACACTCCACTGATCAGTCATCAACACATTCACTTCTTGCATGATGGCGCTCCTGCACACTTCAGTCTTACGGCTCGCCGGTACTTGGATTGAAGGTTTCCTGATCGATGGATAGGTAGAGGTGGCCCAATTGCTTGGCCTCCACGCTCACCTAATCTGAACCCTCTCGATTTCTACTTGTGGGGCCATTTAAAATCATTGGTTTATTTGTCTCCGGTGCCGGATTTGGAATCCCTTCTGAATCGAATTGTGCCAAGTTGTGAGGATATACGCAATACTCCTGGAGTTTAGGATCGTGTTCGCCAGTCAATGAGACATCGATGTGAGGGCTGTATTCAAGCAGGAGGTGGACATTTTGAACATCTTTTGTAATGACAACAACCTGCGGAAAAAAAAAAAAAAAACGTTCCAGGGAATTTCAATGTTGTGAAGGCCATAACTCAGAAATTAAGCATTTCCGGACACATGTTATAATGAACTAATTTGACTGTCTACATGTGGGAAATACATACCTGAAATTATGTCCCGTATTTTTGAAACATCCTGTATTTCGGCGAGATATATATACACAAATAAAGTATTTTAATCAAAATCGTTAGATCTATTTTTGAGAAAAATTTTCGTGTAAAAGCTATTGTTTTTTTTTGGGGGGGGGGAGAATTTTCCTCAAAATCTTCGTGTCTCATCCTTGGAAGAAACTTAATTTAAACACCAAGTTTGGTATTTTGCCAATTTTTCGTTTTTGAGTTACCGAATTCATAGATAGACGTACACACAGACACACGGACATATAGGACGTTTTTCTAAAAATGGTTTTTAGATACAGCGGACCCTAAAAGGTGTTTTTCCGGTGAAATCTCTGTATAAAATTATTGGATGGAATGCAATACTTTCTCCATACGTGCATAGTACGTGTAGAGAAAGTAAAATATGTGTAAATATACTGTTATCTTCTGAAACTAAAACACAAAAAATACACATAATTAATGTGGAGTGCATGAAACCTGAGCCCGTAAAGCAGCCCTCAATCTTCGGGGCATAAACAAAATAAATGCTTACAGTAATGTGGACGAGAAGCTACAAGAACCCAGGTTTCTTGAATTTGTGCTCAGAAGCCATCCTTTGTCCTTCGCCCGTTTACAGGTAATTGGAGTGTAACTCCGTTTTTACACACACTCTCACAGAGGGAATCAAAATATTATCGAGTATTAGCGTGTATTGCAAACCGATCATTGAATCGTCAAGCTGCCATAGCACATCTTGATCGCCCCTTGATCTGCAACCTCAACACGATACAGATGAAGGGTGTGTTAAGTATAAAAAAAAAAAAAAAAAAATTATCTTAAAAATGTTTCAAAACATTGTGTTTTTCTTAAGAATACCTTTAGTATTTCTGCGCAACACATCGATTCATTTGCAGCTTACTCATGTTCGGTAGAATAAACCCTTAAAGAAGCATAGCTATCTTAATATTAACTGTACTGAATGTCATGTATTCAATAAGTATGTCAAATAAACAGACGGTTCAATATATTTAAAAGAAGGGGGGGGGGAAAGTTTGCTACATGCGAAAATCGAACCTGCGATCCTCAACACAGAAGTAGCCTGTGTTTTGTCACAACCCTGCAGTGAATACACATGGAAAGTGGCAAGCTTAATAAACTAAACTGTGTCAGGTTTTGTGTCGTTTGATATTTATAGTTAATACTGATATTTTGTTGAAGAAGCTTTAGTTGTGTATGTGACTATCATTATTGATCCTCTGGGTTAGTAATATTAAGATTTGGTTCTAGTCACAACTTGTTGATGCCGCTACACAGCTGTATTACGGATGGTGTATACAAGTGCTGTGCCGTGAGGGATTTAGACGAATTTGGCGTTCCATACTGACTCATTTATTTTGGCGACGGGTGTACATTGTATGTACGTGTCAGAGAAAGTGATTATGCTGATATCATCTGATTATACTGTAATATTTTATTCAGATGAATAATGATTTTTACAGAATAATGCTCGTGTGTGTGTTGAAAAGTAACGTGCGCGACGTGTGGGTTTATTTCGGCGACCGGCCTTCTTGACACATTGATTTTTTCGAGAGTACCGTAGAGTTGGCAGGCGAATGCTGTGAAAATTCATTTTATCCCATGAACTTCCTGTCTATTATATGCTGTTCTCATCACTTGTTTGGTATCTGTTTCAAGGTTAAAGACCAGACGACGGTGTTCAGCAGGTTGCGGCTGATTGGTGACTTGAATATTGTAGAAGTTTATTCTTGACGTCGTCCATCGGAACGCATCTTTAGACCTAGCAGCCCTTCTAGGAAACCCCTTTAGGCTGAAGACCCGTGAGTTGGTACGAAATCGGAGGCGTTAAATCTGGAATCGTTAGGGACCCCATCGGATCTAGTTCTCTTCAGGTCTCTTCCTTCATCCTCCCTCCTATGTAAGTCGAAAAGGGCCACAAGAAGCATATGTGGGGTACTCTGTTCTAATGTCTGTGAATAACACTAATTCTAAAACGAATAAAACAGCTCAAATTAAGCTAAAGCATGTCCATGCAGGTACCGAAATACTAGTATAGAGTCCATGTAGTGGCCTCACTGACAACAGAGTTATACATCATATTGCGCAAATGCCAGTGGAGTGACAACCCTATCCTGCTATCTTGCTCTCCAAGTGTACCATTTGACATCTTTGAGATTCTAGTTTGCTCAAGGACAAGAGCGGGTCCGTACAGAAAATCCTGTACAGCCCTAAGCTAGAGAGTATGTTGTATGTACTGTCGTTATATCTTTCTTAAGTACATATACACGTTGGGACAAAAAATATAAATACTATTTTATCCATAAAAATATTTATTTATTTATTTATTTATTTCTTTGAACATGTAGGATGAAGCGAACCTCAAATATTTCTATTACAGCACCTATTTAAAATCTGATGTGTTTCCATTCACTAGACTTGTTCTACATCTCTGTAATAAATTGTTAAAAGTTTATTCTTCTACCTATTTCATGCTAGTCGAGATAAAAAGTAGCACAAATGCTCCTGTTATTTGCTTCTTCGTAATGGAAGGGAAATAAGAGAGTACCTAGAAGTTAAAGCGATAGTCAAATCTAGTAAAAACTGGTCGCTATGTGATAGAAATTCATTCCTTTGCTTGGCCAGGAGTTTACATATTTCTGTTTGAGAAAAGCTCAAATATTTTAAAAGTTTAACCAATAACAAGAAATATCTCGGGATAGGTCAACTCCACGGAAAAAAAAAATGTAGGACATAAATAATAATTGTGTGTTTTGTGTGATCTACGTTTTTCTGAGTAGTAATTTGGTCTATCTATTACGGATTGCTGGTTACGCAAATGTCATCCAGAATGAACAGGTTTTCAGGAAAAATTCCCAGAAAATTCCAGACATAGTACAGTTTACTTTCTCTACATATGCTAAGTACATAGCGTATAGAGAAGCTATTGTAATGCACCCAACAATTCGATACCGAGAGTTTCCTGGAAATGCATATTTTAGATCCCCCTGAGTCCTAAAAAAAAAAAAAACATATTTATACAAAAGCTCATGTGCGTCTGTGTGTGTGCGTATGAGTGTGTGCGTATGAGTGTGTGGGAGGCAGAAAAAGGACCGTTAAATACCAAATTTGGTATTTTCATAACCATTTGAATTTTGCATAACTATTAAAATGTAAGAAATAGACAAACCTACTGCGTAGAAAATCTAAATCCCGCTAAAACACACACTTTATGCCATATACATTTTTTTCGTGGGGTTGACAGCTTTTGAGATAATCCTTGTTATTGGTTTCAGTTTTAAAGTATTTATACTTTTCTCATACGGTAACTTCTCAACTCCTGGCCACGCAAAGAAGCGGATTTTAATTCCATAGCAACTACATTTTAAAACATTTGACTGTCGATTTAGCCTAGCGTATTTCCTTATCTTCACTCCTACTTATAAGGAACTGAATAATAAAACAATTTCTGCTAATATTTATTCAATAAGCATGAAAAAGAAGATTAAGTTTATAAACAATAATTCATTTGTTACAAAGATGCAGAGAAAGTCATATGCATGGATCACATCATATTTTTAAAAAAAATATCCGTGAGTGTGTGTGTGTGTGTGCACGCGCGTGGAGAGGGGGGCAACATAGCTTAAAAACGAAACGTTTGTTAAATATCAAACTTGGTATTTAAGTTTAGTATCTTCCAAGGATACGACACGACGATTTTCAGGAAAATTCCCCCACAACTACCCTTTCTTGGAACATTTTTCTAACATTTTTATTTTCTCAAAACGACTCTAACAATTTTGATTAAAATATCGTATATTAAAGATCTTTATATGACAAACAAAAGTATATCTTGAATTTTCAAGATATACTTGAAGAAGATATTTATTCTGTATGAATTTTGCGGAATTTCACATAACTGGTAAACTATAAGAACTAGACAAAAACTTACTTAACAAAACTTTTAGAAGTCATTAAAACACACAATTTGGATTACATACATGTTTTTCGTGAAGTTAGCCTTATTTAAGATATTCCTTGTTATTGGATTTAGTTTTAAAATATACTTTTCTCATACGGAAACTCCCGTAAATACAAAGGAACTTCAAGCACATAGCAACCAGCTTCTATCTAATTACAAGGAAGCAAGTAGTAAGACCAATTTTGCTAATTTTTTCTCGATTAGCATGAAGTAGATAAATGAACAATACTTCTAAAATAATTTGAGATAACAGAGATGAAGAGAAATTCATGTGAATGGATCACATCAGAATTTCTTTACATTTATCTAAAGATTCACAAAATTGATGATACAATCGCCTGTGGTAAGGAAACCATGTAATGGGTGTAGCTGAAACTTAAATTGCCATCTAGTAAGAGTCGGCGTTTTCTAAATTCAATCTTCTACCAGAGTAATTACTTGGATTGTTTAAGGACTCATTGAACGCCTCTAATATTATAAATTATACATATTAGATATATTAAATATCTTAAACACGTATTATAAATCTATCTTACAACAGCTATTCCTGCCTAAAGTAGTTTTTTTATTGTGTTTAACGCCCACATTTACTTCAATAGCACCTTAGGCGATGACATTGATACATGGCATGAAGAGGGAGCACCGGTGAAATGCGATGGCGAGAGAAACTGGGAAACCCGGAGAAAATCCGCTCCTGGGCACATTTGTCTCCCACAAATCCCACAAGCGGTCACCTGGGATCGAACCCGAGCCGCCTTGGTGAAAGGCAAGTGCTCTCACCGCTCGGCTGTGGCACGGCATATAAAGTACTTAATGGTATTTATTATAGATAACAGTAAATTTCCACAAGAAATAAAATTAAACACCAGAAACTCAAACCATAGATCACGTCTTTTATTTTATTATAACAAATTAAAAACTATAATTCATCAAAATTCCTCACTTATAAAGATGGTAACTCAGTATTACTAACTCTTATGGACTGCAATAGTTCATAACATAAATATAAGAAAACACTTCTGAACATATTACTTTCTTTACACGTACTACGTACATAGTGTGTAGAGAAGGTATTGTAATGACTCCAAAAATTCGATCCTACCGAGATTTCACCGAAAATATATGTTTTGGGTTCCTCTGAATCCAAAAAAGGTACTTTTACAAAAAGGTGTGTGTATATGATTCTGTGGACAACTTGGTTCAAGTTATAGCCAAAAACTTGCTACACAAAAGATAAAGATCTCGTTAAAACACATAATTTAGGACATATACATTTTTTGTAGAGTTAACCGTTTCTACCATATTCTTTCTTATTATTTCAATTTTAAACTACTTAAGCTTTTCTCAAGTGGTTATTCTTCCTTTCATCTCTCTCTGTTTTACTCTGGCCAGACAATAAGAAGCGCATTTCAATTGTTTAACAAAAAAACCAGTTTTTAAAAGATTTGATTATTGCATTAGTCTATGTTATTCCCTTATTTCCCGTCTACATACAAGAAGGCAAGTAACAAGGTCAGTTCTGGTAATTTTTATCTGGATTCTCATGACATAGATAAAAGAATAATCTGTTGTGAGGAAAGTTTGTTTGTGGAACAGGTAGTGAAAGTCAGGTTAATGAAACACGTCAGCTTTTATCTATTGAGGCCAGCTTTGAAATAAACTTAACTCATATATACCTTTCTTTAAAATCAAACGATTTAAACGTTGTATTGTCTCAGAGTGAATAAGTTGTTGACTTGCTATTCCCTCAGGTTTGCCCTACTCTTCAACACAAAGGAAACTTTGTACTGGCTTCCACAGTCGTATTTTCTTTCAGAGTGAAACGTGTTTTTAAAAGCAGGTGATCGTTGCTTTTTATGTGCTCTAAAACAAATCTCTGCTTTTATTCCCTTCCAACTGACGGTTTAATAGTCTCTGGGGGTGTCAAAAGGCTTTGTAAACGTGGGTGAAATGTAATAATGGCGCAAAGACGAGTTTCGCGAATATGAAGCGTTCATGTGTTTGCTTCAGCGTGATATCCATAAGAAGCAAGATTTCGAATACCTTACGAGATCTGTCATGTTAATAGAATTACAGATAACTGCCGTCATTTAATGTGAAAAAGCATGTGCAATGTACATAGTAGATAGAGAGGTATTGTATTCCATCAAAATATCGATATCGAAATTTTACCGGAAATACTTGTTTTGCCGTAACTGGATGCATTAAAATCTACTTTATCTAGCACATATAATAAATAACGTACAGTAGTAGATAGAGAAGAAATTGTATTTCGCAACGAACAGTGAATAACAATATTTTACCGCAAATTCCTTTTTTGACGCCCCTGAATAAAAACAGGATTTTATGTGTGCAGCAAAGCTCAAAACAAAACATTCTATTACAGACCTAACTTGTTATTTAAGTTCAGTATCTTCCAAGGATGCGACACAAAAATCCCCCCACACCCAACTACCCTTTACATTAAACATTTTTCGAGAGATTCCACTTTCTGACAAATTGCTCTTAATGATTTTGATTGAAATGGCAAATGTTTAAGATATTTTTATGTCATAAAAAATATATATCTGGAATTTTTGCAACTGTCTTCTAATGACCTCTTCATTCTGGATGACTTTTGTGTAACTAGCAAACCGTAAATGATAGATGAACATTTACTAATCAAAAAACTATAGACCTCCTTAAAATATGTAATTTATGGTGTATACATTTTGTTGGTAGAGTTAACCATTTCTGAGCTATTCTTTGTTATTTTTAAACTAGCTAAACCTTTCATATTTAGTTTCATACCTCTTTTTCTTTTACTCCTAGCAACATAAAGAGAATCAGATATTAATTATTTTAGATAGGAATAGGTTTGAGAAGATTTTACATTCGCTTTAGACAGTGTATTCTCTTATTTCCCTTCTGGTTACAAGGATGCAAGTAATAGAACAATTTCTGGAAATGTTTATCTCGATTAGTATAATGTAGATAAATAAATAATCTTTCTTAAGAATAGTTTATTTGCAAAGCAGGTAGCGAAGGTCATGCGAATGGAACACATAAGATTTTTAGATAAAGGTCCGAGTTTGTGTATGTGTGTGCGTTTGTGTGTTTGTGTGTGTAGGCAGCGTTACTCAAAAATTAGCGTTTAAGTTTAGTATCTCCCAGGAGTGCGCGATGGAAGGTTTTCAAGAAAATCACGCCACCCTAAACTACAGTTTATATGGAAATATTTTTGAAACTTTGATTTAATCAAATGTATTTATCGATTTTGATTAAAATACAATAGAGATTGACATCACAAACGAAATGTATATCCTGAATTTCGTGCCTCTGAAATTCTTTTCTTTAAGGATGACTTTATGTAACTGGTAAACAATAAGAAATAGACAAAAACTTATTGCACAAAACAAATGCGGATGTCAACAAAACACATAACTGATCACCCTCAATTTTTGCTGCTAAGCTAACAATTTCTGAGATATTCCTTTGTATTTTGTTTTCAATTTTTAAATAGTTATAGTTTATCAAGCATGAAGCCGCCCTTGTTTGTTGCTGTCTTGTTTCTTGTTTTACTCCTCACCATGTAAAGAACCGAATTTCAATGACAATCGCATAGCGATAGCTTTTAAAACATCTATCGCTTTAGCCTAGTTTATTACGTTATTTCTCTTTTTTCCGGTATGCTATTTCTGGAATATTAAATCTCCGCCAACACTTGGAAACTGAGTAATCATACATGAAACGTCATATGAATACAACATACATTTTTTAACCTCATAAAACTCCTGAAATATTCTTCTTATAATGCACTTGTCCCTATTATACAAACTTGCGAGTGTATTAATTTTGCTCACCACACTTTCTTCAAGCTAATATTCCTTTCTTATTAAAGCCAGTAGAAGCAATTCAAATAACTATTACAAATACCACTAAGCGTGCTATTGGTATTCGTAATAATCATTTCCCAATCCTATTTCTTCTCTTCATCACAAAATGTAATAACACTTTAAAAACAGCTCCAGCTTGCTAGTGAACAACTCTATTTTCTGTACATTCCATCACTAACAATGTGAATACAAGGGACGCTCAGACAAGTATACCAGTCCGTACAGCATTTTTTGACACTTGTATTGCGTTAGTGCTGTAGTTCACCGACTTTCCGCTCTCGGTGCTGGACTTCACTTGCCTTGACCGGCTTATAATGTGGATCTCTAGTTTACATTGTAAAATCTGAAACTATGTTGGTAATGTTGTTTCAGAAGTTAATGTGTCATGGCATACGCTTTTATTGAGCAATGCCCTGCTAACAAACTGTTAAGGTTAACAATTTTTGTGGCCAAAGGAAACGAAAAATTTGGTAGAGTTGCTAATATGCTATGGGTACGTCACGGTAATGTAAAAAGCATGAAATACAAAATAAATTCAAAATAAGGTGCAAACATATATTTCCCTTGTATATTAAAAGTTAACGCATTGTAAAACGTGTTATTAACTGCGGCTGCTAGACGCTTTGCAGTGGATAGTAACGACCGTGTCACTTCTTAAATACACTATATAATGATGCTATCTTTTGCTTGCATCATTCCTTTAAAATAAATGTATTAACATGTATTCCTTTCAGGTGCAAAACATCCGATCCTTGCTCCTCTAAAATTTATTCATTACAAAACATATACCATCGTGTTTCTATACAGAAATATAAGTTATTTCATATTTTATTATTAAAATATTTAATGTTTCTAATTTTGAAAGGGGTCAGTGGATACTAATTTGACTTGCACTCCTAAAATGCGGTATATAATTTGTGTAACCAACATAAACTGGAACATAATGTGCATGCTTATGCACATTAACAACCATAAATACCACAGTTTGTAATGATAATTTCTCATGAATGCAAGCGACGGACCTCCAATTTGTTATATTATGACTGCCTCGTGCCTGTTTGTAAAACACATCTCAGTTGGGGAAGAGATAACACAAAGTTACGTCAATACAACCTTGTTTATTGTTAGTAAACACGTACCTAGAAATACGAATAAAACGCACAGAACACAAAAAAAAAAAAAAAAAAAAAGAGGCGAACATTAATAAACAAAGTGTTATTCGAAATATCCCCATTGTCGTTTAGAAAGATACAGATGTCCTTTTCAGTGTTTGTAGGTATAACCGGAAATCAAGTAATTAATACTGTGAAGTGGTACCGAATTTAGAATTTTAAGCTAGACAATACTCTTTGCATTCTGTCAAGTTGGGTCGAAATTAGTGTTGCGGCGTGGAATTTTATAACCTACCTTGACTTTTATATATTAAGATAAACTGACTGTTTTAATGTAAAATATGTTTTTAATTTCTCTACCATATACAATATAGTACATCGTAGGTAGAGGTAGTATTGCATACCACTCAAAAATTACGATTCCGCGAATTTATCAGAAATACATATTCTTCAGACAAACTAAATAAAAAAAATCCTCAATCCAATCTATTCTTTGCGTGGACTATGTTTTGAAAAGGTTTACTTTCTCTAACACGGCTCGAACGACTTTGATTAAACTACCATATGGCATATAGAAGCTGTATATTTAATTTTCTGGGACTAGTTCCTGAAGCCCTTTTCATACTGGATGACTTTTATTGGACTGATAAGGCGTAAGAAATAGACGAAAGTTTACCAGAGAAAAATTAGACATCGTAAAATACACAATGTATAATAATAATGATGATGATGATGATGATGGTGATGATGATGATGATAGTAATAATAATAATAATAATAATAATAATAAAAAAAAAAAGGAAGAATTAGTATTTTATGGGGTTAGCTATTTCCCTTTTATTTCATGATAAAGGTTTCAATTTTTTCATACTTACAATTTTCAAAAATTTAAATCGTTATTGTTTCTTTATTCTTTGCTGTTCAATGAACTAGAACGGAATTTTAAAGTCCTTACATAGGGACCAGGTGTTTAAATATTTTTGACCATCATTGTATTCCCTTAATTCCGTTTTATCTGCACGGAAATATGTAATAAACGTATTTCCGCAGATATTTGTCCAGTTTAACCCCAATCAGATGAATAAGTTTCTTTAAAAGAAGCTTGCTGAAGGAAGTAATGAGGATGGATCACATCAGAATTTGTTTTAATAACGTTACTCTAAGATAAGCTAGCACAGAAATGGAGACGATTTTACATTTCTTTTAATGTAGGCATTCTCAAATTGTGCGTTTCCAGTTGTAACACCGAAATTAACAGTTTTATTGAATGCATTAAAGCAAGTTATAAAGGGGAGAGAATCACAGGACTTAAAGAATGTTTGCTTTCTTTACATGTACTATGTATATGGTGTATAAAAAGTGTATTTTATTGCACCCAGAAATTCGATACGAGTTTTCACCGGAATTACATGTTTTGGGACACTGTATCCAAAAAAAAAATAATTTAGAAACATTTGTGTGCGTGCGCGTGCGAGTGCGCCTGTGTGTGCGCGTGTGTGTGTGTGTGGGGGGGGGGAGCAGCATAGCTGAAAAACGAACCTTCCATTAAATACCAAACCATATATTTAAGTTCAATATCTTTCAAGTATGCGAAACCAATATTTTCAAAAATATTCCACACCCCCAACTACACTTTACATTAGAAAAAAAAATTGAAAATATTGATTTTCTCAAAGATGACTAACGATTCTAATTAAAATCACTTATAATTAAGATATTTACATGACAAATGAAATGTATATCGTGAATATCCTGGGAATAGCCTCTGAAGAATTCTTTTTATAGATACATTTTTCTGAATTTTGCATAACATAAACAATAAGCCATAAACAAAAGCTGTAGACCTTCTTTATGTAACAGGTTTCCTTTCTTTTTTTTTTTTTTTTGTACAGTTGACGGTTTTCGAGATATTTCTTGTTATTGGTTTCAGTTTTAGCATACTTAAACTTTTCTCAATTGAGAACTTGTCAGCTCCTGGCCACGCAAAAAAAAAAAAAACAAAAAAAAAAAAAAAAAACATTTGAATCCCATGCCAACCACATTTTAAAACATTTGACTGTAGTTTAGCCTAGCGTATTCCCTTATTTCCCTTCTATTTATAAGGAACTAAGTAATGAGACCATTTATGCTAATGTTTACCTCGATTAGCATGGAGTAGATAGAAGAATAAGATTAACAACAATAATTTGTTATAGAGCTGTAGAGAAAGTCATGTGCATGGATCACATCAGATTTTTTGTTTTTATTTATCCATAACGAACTGTGTACATTATAGATAGAGAACTTTCGTACTCCACCCAAAACTTCTACCGAGATTTCGCTGTAAGTATAAGTTTTTAGGTTTATTTTATTACTTTCCTCAATTGAGGGCTGCCATGTAGACAAAGTAATACTACACAATTAACATTTTTAAAAATAATTTACAATGCTAAAAATAAATCGTGTAACTAAGTACTAGTAACATATAAAATTAAAGATGACAAACTTCAAATCTAATACAAATAGCACATACAATCTCCTCAAAAAAACACTTCAGTAAGTTCAAAATTACAGAACAAAATTTAATGAATTGTTATAGCGCCAGCATTAAAACGAATACAAATGACTTCTGAGGATGAGAATAGATCCTCTGATTGCCATGATCGCCATTGTATGCAGTAGGCGTTTATCCAAACCATAATCTATCCAAAATTGGTGTAATACTTTGGGTATTGTCCCTCTGGCTCCTATCATTAATCCGGTGACTGATATATTTTTAAGATTATACTTGTCCTTATAAAAGGGAATGGTAGATTCATGAATTGCCTTTTTTTTCTGTGTCCACTTCTTCAGGTTGTTCACAGTGGGACTCAAAGCGAACATTAGGATTAAGGATCACTCCGCTACCATCAGATATCTTACAAGCAATGATGTCAAAGCGCCTGCTGCTACCATTGTTGGACAAACCATGCATTTCCTCATGGACCTCAAAACCTTTTTGTTTCATGCTTGTTGCAATCAAGCTCCTAATTTTATGATGTCTACTGTTTCGCAGTACCTCTCCATAAGGGCAGGCACCCAGAACTTGTGCAAGTGTTTCGTGCTCCCATCCACAGCGGCGGCAGAGGGTATTGTTCTGGGACCTACCCGGTAAGGAATGTACAGCAATAACCCCAGCAGTCATTTTGATGACGTGTCTCCATTCGGAGCAGGAAAGTCCGCGATGATCTCGGATCCACTTATTTGCAGGTGTATAGTCGCTGAACATTTTAACACCTTTTCCTTTTTGTGGTAACTCACTCCAAAGCTGAAATTCTCTTTCTCTTAAATATTTTCTTACTTTTCTTGCATCTGGTAGAAGACTTACTGGGTCTCTGATGTTACTCTGAGTGATGTTAAGATGTAAACAGCTTTGAGTTTCTTGCTCAAAATTTCTTACAGCGTTAACAAGCGGGTCGTTTAAGTATTTTAAAACTTTACTGATATTCATATGTTGTAGTCCAACTTCCCATCAGGCGCGGAGTAGACCAAGTAGATATTTCCTCTCAGTATGTACCATATGGTCTGGAACGTCTGTTGGTAATTGAAGGATACATTTTGGAGTGCATTTTAATATTTTGTCACCGTCAGCTAAAACTTTTTGTGGAATTTTATCCATTGGGATGATTTAAAATGTATAAATTAAGGTCGTAGAAACAGATGAGTTTAGAATAACAATTTTCTGGTCTGCTTGTAAAAGGGGTGAACTTTCTAAGTCTCAGTTATCTTACGTTAATTTTCTAAGGTTTGATGGCTGTCGAAAACTATTTCATCTTTTAAATTAATGCCAAGGTAACGTATTTTTTCTTCGGGATTTTGACACTGAATTGCATCGTTTTCAGAAATTATCAGATTCTGTGGTGAATATTTTCCATTATTTATGGATAAACAAACAGATTTTGATGTATTGATGGTAACACCTATTTCTTGAAAACGCTGTATAGCCAGCAAATTCTAAATTCTAATTTTTTTCCAATGATTGCGGTATTATCTGAGAAACTCATCACTGTTAAAGTTTGACAATTTGAAGCCAACGAGTAACCAATTTCATCAGACAAAGCTTGTTCACTAAGTTCCTCCAAAATGAAATCCGTTGCTAAATTTAAAGAATGGGTGATATAGGTGAACCCTGTAACACACCTCTTTTTATTTTAATTTGGTTTGTTTTACTGCAGCTGGTTTCAAATGCTGTAGTGTTATGTTTTTGCAATTTCAGTACTAAGCGTGATAATTTGCTGGGGATTCCTATGGAACTCTAGTGTCTTTTGGAGATGAAAATGGCCTATATTATCAAACGCTTTTCTTATATCCCGAAATACCACAGTAATATCATGTCTTCATTCTTTAGCGGATGTCAGAGCTGCATTAAGGATAGTAGTGTTAATGTGACATCCTGGAGATGATGTGAAGCCTCGTTGGTATGGACTTCATGTTATATAACTGCGTAGTCTACGGTCAAGTGATCTTTCGATAACTCTTCTGACTACTGAGGTGATTGTCATTGGTCTCCAGTTGGAGGGTGACGACTGATCTCCTCCTTTATATATAAGAATGGATCTAGCAGTTTGAAATATCGGTGGTACTGCTCCAGATTCTGGCATTCTAGTAGCTATCTTCGCAATGATTTCTGAAGCCACACCGCTTTTTTATTGTTCTCATGAGTACGTGATCAGGACCGCTAGCCGTGTCAATTGATATATTTCTCATTGCGTTATGTATTTCTTCTTTATTAAACGTATCGTTTATTTCGGCCAAGTCAATATTACTGAATTTTGGGGAATATTCCTGGCGGACTTGATTATTTGGTACAGAAAATACATTTTTAAAATAATCATGCAATATAGCACTGTTGATTTTGCAGGTTATGTTATTTGCATTAAAGACATTACGAATTGCTTTTCGTCTTTGATTATAGTAGTAAAATTGTGTTATTTGATAATTATATTTTGATTTTCTTTTCAATCTATCTCTTTTGGTCCCCCTTTTAGGATTAGTTGACGTTTTATATGAACGCTGCGTTTGTACAAAATGTTTGTTCTTTCTTGCCTCATAGTTTTTTTTGCCGCGGGATGTTTTGGACCTGGTAACATATGAATAGCATCTGAAAGAAATGAAAGAAACTCTTCTACCGTTTTGTGAAAGCTGTCGTTATCTAACTCAAATGAAAAATTTTCTTTCCATGTTTGTAATAGTCTGTTATAGTCATCAAGTTTATAATTTTTCTGGGGTTATGAGTGATTAATATTAGACTCTTCTGTGTTACATTTTAGCTGCAGTTTGTATGTCGATTTACGATGTTATGACGACGTTGATCTGGATGAGCTCTACTTATATGGATGTTGACCTTTTTAAAATGTTGACCGCAGTATGGACAAGAAGCCTTATGTTTTCCCAAACTTCCCGAATTATTTTGATTTTGCGATGTTATACTTTTAAATACATCATCACCATTATCATTTTTAATTGCAAAGAGATTTGTGAAATCGTCATGTTAATTTGCGTCTGAAGCAGTTTTGATAGAGGCCGAAAGAACGTCAGGTGTTACTAAATTAAACTGATTGTTTTGAGCAGATTGAACTCGTGAATTACTGTTAATTATAACATTTGTGTTATTTATACACACGGAATCCTGAGGGAAATTGTGGCTGCGAGCGATGTGGATATTGATACCTCTTTTGCTAAATTTTATTCCACACAAGTTGCATAGTAGCTGGCTGATGTTCCGAAGAAGTAGAAGGTAATTCAGCGGAAATGGAATTCATCAATTAACCATTGATGAGTCAAATATTAATAATAAAGTTTTAATTGTATATAACTGAATAGGTTATCCAGTCACCGTAAAAATATCAAAATATCTGGGTAAGTCATAGCCTCCTGGTATCTTCCAGAACAATATAGTTAGCAAAATTATTTATGGTGCTCAACGTTTATCACAGTTCTGAATAATTTCAAAATAAAATAAATTCATAACCCCGTACACATATAACACTAGTACACAGTAATAACATCACAAATAACATAATAAAACTGAATGATACACAAAAATGGAGTATATAAATTAAAAACTGAAAATATGCTTCAATCAAGTTTCCTGTATTTAGAATAAACCACAGCCTCCTCTGTATATAAAAGCCCAGAATGAAAACGCGGAAACGCAATATTTATTTTGCTTACTGTAGGTAACTAGCAGTGAAAGTAAACATCTCATTTTCTCCTTTTGCTTGGCTTTCTCTATCTGTTTTATAAAAAACTATTCTTGGTAAATATTATTTTACCTACATCATGCTAATCGATATAAACATTAGCAGAGTCTTATTACTTGCTTCTTTCTAAGCAGAAGGAAATCAAGCGAATACATTAGATAAAGTGATAATCAAATCTTTTAAAAGCTGGTTGCTATGCTATAACAATAGAAGTTCGGTTCCCTTTGCACGATCAGCAGTAAAATAACAGAGAGATGAAACGAAACACTCCTCGCTTGATTAAAGTTACGTGCTAGTTCAAAGTTGAAACCAAAGCAAGGAATATCTCGGAAAGGGTCTACTCTTAAAAAAAACAACCCTGATGTTTTTTTGTTTTTGTTTTTTTTTAGTAATTTTTTTTTTCTCTAACGGTTTACCAGTTATGCAAATTCTTCTAAAATGAAGAAGTCTTCGAAAGCCATCAGAGAATTCAAGATACTCATTTTATTTGTGATAAAAATCTTTCTAATGCACTGTATTTTAATCAAAATCGTGAGAGCCATTTTTGAGAAAAACAACATTTTTTGGGTGAGAGATTTCTTGGAAAATACTAAACTTAAATACCAAGTTTGACATTAAGGTATTTTCTTTTTCGTGCCTTGCTGTCCCGTCACACACACATACACACACATGGACTCTTTATTTTAAAATAATTTGTTTACTTTCTCTACGTAGTATAGTAGTAGCTATTGTACTCTACCCAAAAATTAGATACTGAGATTTCACCGAATATACACCTTATAGGGTCCCCTTTTTACAAGAAATTGTTTTTTAAAAAGGTGCGTGTGTATATGTGTCTGTGTGTGTCCCTGTTTGTAAACAGGTTAATTCAAACTCAGGATGAATTTTGGTGAATTTTGCATAACTGGTAAATCATAAGAGATATACCAATACATACTACACAGAAAATGTAGATCTCGTTAAAGCACACAATTGTTATGCATTATTTTCGTCAAGTTGAGAATGTTTGAGTTATTTTTGGTTATTAATTTCAGTTTTAAAATATTTATTCTTTTTCATACTGGAATTTATCTACTGCTGGTAATGAAAATAAATGGATGCAAATAATATAGCAAACAGCTTTTAAAAAGGCTAAAGTGATAGTCAAAAGCTCTTTGCTCTGTGACTGAAGTTTCTTTAATTGTATAGACAGGAGTTAACAAATTCCTGTATGAGAAAATTAAGTTCTTTAAAGGTGAAACCAAAAACAGGAATATCTCAAACTCCACGAAAAAATGTATATAACCTAAATTGTGTGTTTTAAGTGCTCCACATTTTTTGTGTGGTAAACTTTTGTCAATGTCTTATGGTTTAGCAAATATTCAAAATTCCTTAAAATTCATTCAGAATAAAGAAGTATTCAGAGGCTATTCCCAAAAAATTTAAGATATACATTTTATTTGTCAGGTAAATATCTTTAATATACGATATTTTAATCAAAATCTTTGCCATTTTTGAGAATATCAAAATTTTCGAAAAAAACTCCATAAAAAGGGTAGTAAGGGGTGGGGGATTATTTTCAAAATCTTCGTGTCGCATCCCTGGAAGATGCTGAACTTAAATACCAAGTTTGGTAACTAACCCAGTTTTCGTTTTTGAGTTATCATAATCACAGACACACGAACATGTGGACACACACATGGAGCTTTTACTGAAAATTCTTTTTTTTGGATACAGGGGACCCTAAAAATTATATTTCCGGTGAAATCTTGGTATCGAATTTTTGACTGGAATGCAATACCTTCTCTATACACTATGTACATTGTATTTGCAGAGAAAGTAAAAATGAATTCTCGATGCGAGCAAATGAAAGGCTACTTCTAAATTATATACACAAACAATACACTCATTTGTTAATGAATTTTGCAATAGATTCATTACTTGCAGTAACACATGATTTAAGTGTTACGTCATTTCCTAATTTTACTATAAGTAGTAATGACCTCTCAAACTCTTACTGTAAGCACTTTCAGTGCTTGATGGCATGGCAATTAATAAAAGGAGATGTAAATTTAGCTTACATTACCAAATATGTGTTCAGAATGATTAACTTAGTTATCAACTGTTTCAAGAAAAATATTGGTGCTAATGTTTATCACAATTATCATGAATTCGACAGAAGAATAAACGCATTAACATTAATTTGTTACAGAGAGGTATAAACAGTTATTTGAAAGAAGCAGATCAGATCTTTTAGGACTCAGCGACCTCAGAACATTTCTGGTTAAATCTCGACATCGAACTCTTGTATGAAATGCAATACCTTCTCTACCTAGTATGTGCAGAGTACATGTAGAGAAAGTAAATATTTAATAGGAAACTCCGCGTTAAATATCCTTATGTAGACATAGTATCACCGATCAAGCTAGCGCACTAACCTAGTTCAAGTTTGATTTAATTTCAAATTATGCACTTAAGATGTTATTGTGAATGTGTCAGGCATTAGCTTAACTTCTATAAATAGCATTTGTATAAGATGTCAACTTGTACGCACACTTGCACACATCTACACAGGCATTTAAACAAACCTCCCCTGCTGATGGGTGAGGGCGTCTGCTGTAAGTGCCGGGAGTTCCCCAGGGAGGTTAAGGGAACCTCACGTCACGTATTTATGCAGGAAGCATCTCCCTTAGGGTAAACCTACACGTCGGTTGGTCGTCCTTCAACTCCCATGTGTGCGCCTGTTTGATATGTACCTTCTGAATATGAATAGCAAGGTCTCAGCTGCTCTGTTCATCTGTTTAGTCAAAGTCCTTATATGCGCATAACTCAATATTGCTATTCTGCGCACCTTGTAAGATAACATCTCAGTTGTACGTATTCATAGAAACTTAGAGCTCTTTAAACACCAGATATAATCGTCCGTTATTTTTGCTTAAATTCGATACGCATAGCTGTCCCCTGTGATAAATACGTTTATTTCTCTCTCTCTCTCTCTCTCTATCTCTCTCTCTCTCTCTCTCTCTCTCTCTCTCTGCCGCTGCTCTCAAGTAAATTAAATATGTCATTATAAGGATAAAAACTACATTTATTTTACATTTTTTTCCATCAAAATTAACGATACGTACATTTTTTCTTGTAAAGTTTCATAAATTTGTTCTGTAGTCAAAGCAAACTTTTACAAGATCTTGAATTTGTGTTTAACCTGTTTAATACTTTTTAACGGGAAAAGGTTTACTTTTTGGACCAGGGCGGTTATGTTTGTGTGAAAATTCCAATAAAAATAACTGGTTGGGCATAGGCCATAATTACATAATATTATCAATATCAAGTGTAACTTTGAAATTACGCAAGTTTATGTGCATTTTTAACTCATACAAAACAAAAAATAACTGCACATTGACATGTTTAATAGAATAAATAACAAAAAATAAAGTTTAACTTTTTATACTTAAAAACAGTAGTTACCTCGCAGATCCTAGCAGATGGAGTTGGCTGCCACTTATTAAACCTGCAATTTTAAATTGCTGTTCTGGAATCATCAGTAGGGTATCGAAATAACCGGTGTCCTTTATGAGGTCCATTGGAATATTTTGGTGCCGAACAGACCACCATATCGAAAATAAATTCAAAATGAAAACTTAGAAAAGCAAGCGACAACTTCCATTTACCAGCATGTGTTGTGTAAGGAGAATCTGAAGTTTAATCTTGCTGTTAACCTTCTTCTTGAGCCTAAATGGCAGACAGTTATACCCATCTTTATAGTGCCTTAATGGAAACGACTCTTTGGTATGTGCCGTTTTTTTAAAAAATCTTCTAGTCTATTTCCAGATGTTTATTTAACTTAAGAAAGAGTCAAAGCTTTATCCTGCCAATGCTGAATCTATTAATTTCATGTCCATTATCACAAATAGTTTAAGGTGATGCATATATGAAAATTCAACAGATTAGAAAAAAAATTTATATTGTTTCATAAGAAATTATATTAATTTTAAACTTTAAAGAATATTCGTAATCCCCCATTTGGTGCACTTTAGCTACCAATTAATTGAAGCACATGGGTAGTCGCATACTTATTGATAGACACTTTGAATTTTAAGCCTTATTTTCTCGCAAATACTTTTTCCAACATTTTTCCGTACTGAAAATGTTCCGCATGATGCAATTTTTCAATAACTTGTTCCGGAATCTTATACATTCTCTCAAAAGCACATTAAACGGAATGACCATATTACTTCCTCAAAATAATGCTCTAATTTTTAAAATCTAAAAAATTATATTTTCAAAAATCAAGAGCTTTGAATACTACGAAAAGTAATAAATTTTCTGTACTAAATAGGGTGAATACAAACCATATAGTATAACATCTATCTGTATCCGCATACAGCAGAGAGCAATTTCTAGTTATCACGCTAGTATGGGAGATAGAAAACATTAAATATGATGACTTTTTTATTGTAATACACACATTAATGTATATTTGATTAATTATGATAACTAAGTCACTTCCTATCTTTTTTTTTGTGATTTATATGAAAGTGTACAAAACTCAAAGATTTTCAAGAAAACCCTCCACCTCAAACTACCCTTTTACATGGAAAAATTTCTGAAAATTTAGTTTACCTCAAAAATGCCTGTAACGGTTTTTATTAAAATAAGGTATACTAAAGCTATTTACATCACGAATAAAATGTGTATCCTAATTTTCTGGGAATTGCTTCTGAAGTCCTGTCCTTTCAGAATGAATTTTTCTGAATTTTACATAATTGGTAAACGTAAGAGATACACAAAAACTTACTATACAAAAATATACATCTCGTCAACACACATGATTTATGTAATACACATTTTTGTTGTAGAGTTGACGGTTTTCGAGATGTTCCTTTTTATTGGTTTCAATTGTAAATTATGCATCTTCTCAAATGGGATCCTGCTTCGTATTTTCTCTCTTTTATTTTTCTGAAAATGCAAAGTGAACCGAACTTGAATTGTTCACATATTGATCGGCTTTTAAAAGATTTGACTAGCGCTTTATCCTGGTATATTCCTTTATCTCCTTTCTGCTTATACTGAATTAAGTACTAAAACCAATTGTGTTAATGGTATCTCATTTAAATCACGAAGCTCTAGTAAACCGCCAAACTTCAATGGATAAATACCTAATGGTATTTATCCAATGAAGTTGGCGATATACAATAATGGATAGCCTTAATATTCTAAAATCTCAGGTGAGCTTCATAAATGCTGTATTAGGACAAATGAAAAGTCTGCTTATAATTACAATGCATACGAAACCATACAGAGGTGGCTCACCGAGGTATATGTTAACGTCGGGATTTGATCACTACAAGTCCCCTGTGAACGGAGAGGTGATTGATTGCACTATAACCTCATCACTGCATTCTTATACTAGTGCGGATACAATGATTGCTGTAAATGATAAGTTTGTTGAAATTTATCCAACAGCCATTCTAAAAGGTGACATAATCAGTTTCAGAGCTCCTGCTAATCTAGCTAAAGACGGCCATGTTCTAAATATAGAATTACACATTTCCTATAAAATGACGACAGCAATTTAAACGTAGATTAATTTAATGATGGATGCTGAAGGTATAAGGCACAAGCAATCCATCGCTCAACACAGAAAGGAAATAAGGGAAAAGTTACGATCTCTGAAAGGTCTGAAGTTTGAAACCCGTAACTGTTCCGCTGAAGAGTATAATAAAAAACCACGAAACACATAAACAAATCTCCCGATCCGTAGCGGAAGAAGTGAGTCCAGAGCATGAAGCAAATACTCTTTCCAACTACCAGCAGAAAATTCGCACGGCCAGTACCAGCACGCTAGACACAACTTTTGGAGTACGCTACGAAGATGGCGAGTATAAGATAGGGAATAAAGGAATTGCATTTGCAGACAACAGTATTCAAATAGGAGAAGATACTTATGTGGCTAATCCTGGCTTATATGAGCTAATATACAAGATTTCAGTATTCTTATTATGGTAAGGAGAACTACCCCCTGTTGAAGAGAACTGATTTTTTTAAGTATGCCCCTCTATTTGTCACCGACTGCTCTCATCAGCCTGAGGAGAATGTGACTGGTGCTGTTAACATTCGATTAGAGGTTCAGGCATCGGCAGACTTTCCTCCACAAACATCATTGTTTTGTTTGATTATTCATGATAAATCGTTTACTTATAAACCTCTAACTCATGTTGTTCAATCTATTATACAGAACCTGTTTTTTTTTTCATTTTTATATCAATAAAGAATGAATGGAACACTGCTATTTTATTTAATATGTTTATTGATTTTAAGATACATCTCCCTAACCATTCTCCTGACATTCCTACCTCCCACTTTTTATGAACACATTGACTTCTGAACATCATGTAATTGAAATAAATAACTTTCAATATAGGGTATAAGTCTCTTCAGTCCTGATAGAGAATCACTTTTAAGATTTATGCTTTTTTCGTTTAGACATGTATTCACAAAAACTATTTCGTTTACCTTATTCATATACACTATTAAATTGTATGCGTAGATTACGTTCTCACTGTAAGATATACTGGGAAGCCTACTGTCTTTCAGATACATTTCCATCACTGCTATGTTTTGAACTATAATCAACCATTCCTCTTTTGTTATGTATATGAATGTTTCGTCGTTTGCTATGATGTAAAGGGATGGGAGTTCGTAATGCAGTCCTATATTCACACGATGGTGGTCTGTAAGGAAAATATCATCTAGCATAAACACACCATGGGGTTTCATTCTTCACAGGTTTTTTCTCTGATATGGGATCGAGGATGGTTACTATAACATCTTCGATCTTCTTGTTGATGATCTTTGACTCCTTCCTCTTCTTCTCAGGTTTATTGTCGGACCTGTAAACACACAGACACGTGCAGCTATATTTTTTTAACAGTACTCTTTTTTATATATGTAAGGTTCTTCTTTTTTTGACAATGATATTCTGATTTTTTTTTTTTTTTTTTTTTTTTTTTTTTTTTTTTGTTGCACTTACCTTTCTTCTTCAACTACGCCTTCTTTCTCGCCCAAGGTCTCGATGTTCCCCTCTGACACTGGCATCGATCGATTCACATGCCGGTATGGAGGCACTTCTCCTTCGAACGTTCTGTAAATACACAATTTCCTTTTTTTATTATTTTTTTTTTGTTTCCAGTGTTTTTTTTTATCACAATTAAGCTATGATATGCTTCACCAAGTACTCATCCTTTCAGCTTGCGGTACACGTCGCAGTAATCTCCGCAACGGAAAGATCGTGATGCGATGGATCCTTCCAGACGATGGAATGCGTATCATCGTTGCATGTTTCCTCATGATTTTCATCACAATGTTGCTCCGTTTGCTCGTACTCTACGAGGTTTACCCAGTGAGCGTTGTCGCTCTCGATTGCGCTTCTAATAATCTCGCTATTCATGGTGATGGCTGACAGTCAACTGTGCACTCAAATCAGTGAAAGGGCTACTTCATCAGTTGTGCGCAGTGGGGAGATTTTCGTGTGTTTTTTACGAGGAGGGTATAAACATGTTCATTCCTGTCGCTCGAGTGCTGACCTCATTTTATACCGCCACGCAAGTGTAACTAGCCTACCTAAACAACTGTCATGGGTGTATGAGAAGTACAGGTTTTTTCCCTCATTTTCATTGTTGCATTCGAGTGTTGGTTGGCCTCCTTTTCTCATTTTGTAGCCTGTGCAACTAGCCTGCATATACAACTGTCATGCGTGTATGCGAAATACAAGTTTCGACAAGTTCATTCATGCACTCGAGTGTTGACCTCCTTTTTGTACAGGTTTCGACATGTTCATTCCTATCTTCAAATATTCATCTGCTTTTTTTTTTGTATCGACACATACACACACGCATGTGCGTGAAAACATCCACCCGTCTCATATTGGTCGTGGAACTCGATGTAATTTTCCACAACACGCCCCGTAACCCCTCTTCGTAGTGTTCTCTCTCTCTCTCTCTCTCTCTCTCTCTCTCTCTCTCTCTCTCTCTCTCTCTCTCAACCAACATTAAACCGGTTCGAAATGTACACGGGTTTAAAAACATATGCTTTTATACCGGAACGGATTTTAACTCAAACCCTTTATGATTCAAAGACCGTTATTTCATACTACTTTGAAGGTAAAACTATATGGCAAACATTGGCAATAAATACCTAGGTTTTGTATGGTCTTTAATTTTTACTTTGTCTAGGACTATGTACAATGTACACGGTAGATAGGGGAGGTATTCTATTCTACCCAAATATTCGGCACCATATTTCAACGGAAATGTTTTGAGACCCATTGAATCCAAAAAAAGAATCTTTACTTTCTTTACACGTAGTATGTACATAATGTATAGAGAAGGTATTTATTTTATTGGACCTAAAAATTCGATACCGAGATTTCATCGGAAATACATGTTTTGCGTCCCCCTGAATAAAAAAAAAAAAAAAAACATGTTTGGAGAAAGGTCCGCGCGTGTGTGTGTTGTGTGTGTGCGTGCGTGCATGTGTGTGTGGGGGGGGGACTCTGTGAACTACCAAACTTGGTATTTAAGTTCAGTATCTTCCAAGGATGCGACACGGAGATTTTGTAGAAAATTTCACAAACCCCAACTACCCTTTACGTGCCAAATTTTTCGAAAAAATTTATTTTCTCAAAAATATCTCTAACGATTTTGATAAACATATCCTAAATTAAAGATATTTACCTGACAAATAAATGTATATCTTGAATTTCGGGGAATAGCCTCTGAGGACTAGTTTATTCTGGATGAATTTTACGGAATTTTGCGTAACTGGTAAACCGTAAGAGATAGACAAAAACTTCCTAACAGAAAATGTAGATCTCGTTAAAACACACAATTTATGGTATATACATTTTTTTCGTGGAGTCGATAATTTTTGTGATATACTTTGTTATTTGTTTCAGCTTTAAAGTACTTATACTTTCTCATATGGGAATTTGTCAACTTCTGTCCATACAAGCAACGGAATTTCAGTTTCATAGCAACCAGCTTTTACTAATACTTTAGCCTATGCTACTCCCTTACTTTCGTTCTACTTACATGGTAACAAGTAATAAGACTATACTTTTTTTCTCGATTAGCATGAAGTAAAAAGAAACATAAGGTTTCTAACAATAATTTGTTGCAGAGAAATAGAATAAGTAATGTGAATGGAACACTTCAGATTTTTAGAAATATGTTCAGCGTATGTGTGTGTGTCTCTGGGCAGCATAGCTCAAAAATGTAAAATTGGTTAAATACCAAACTTTGTATTTAAATTCAAGAATTCGACACTACGATTTTCAAGAAAATTCTCCTACGCCCAGCTAATCTTTGCATTGCAATATTTTTCAACTTTATTTTTTGAAAAAAAAAAAGATCTAAATATTTTGATTAAGATGACATATATTTAATTTATTTTCTGGGAGTAGTATCTGAAGAATTCTTCATTCTGAATGACTCTTATAAGACACGCAAACTGTTAGAGATGGATACAAACTTAATACACAAAAATATAAACCTCGTTAAATCACACAATTTATGTCATATACATTTTGTGGGGTTAATCCATTTTTGATATTTGTTTCAACTTTTTACTACTTAAACTTTTCTCAATTGGGAAGTCAACTTTCGTAAATATATTTGATTTACTCCCGGGAATGCAGCTGAGGACCAAACTCAATTGTCACATAGTGATACTTTTAAATTTGACTTTCGCTTAACTTAGTATATTCCGTATTTCTCTTCTGCTTAAAAGAAAGCAAGCAATAGGCATTTGCTGCTAAGGTTTATCTGATGAATATGACGCACATAAAAAAATCTGATATGATTCATTCACATGACTTTCTCTATATCTCTACAATAAATTATTGTTAAAAAGCTTATTCTTCTATTTACTTAATGCTAATGGAGAACAAATTAGTAGAAATGGCGTTATTACTTGCTTCCTTGTATGAAGAACAGAAATAAGGGAGTACCATAGGCTAAATTGATAGTCAAATATTTTAAAACTGGTTGCTATGTGATTGAAGCTCCTTTGTTTATGTTTGTGTGAACAAGAGTTGACAACTCCCTGTATGAGAAAACTAAGTTTTTAAAGCTGAAGCCAATAACAAGGGATCCCTCAAAAACGATCAACTCCACGAAAAAAGTGTATAGGACATAAATTGTGTGCTTTATTGTGATCTACATTTTTTTGTCTATCTCTTACGGTTTACCAGTTATGCAAAATTCAATAAAAAGTATCCAGAATAAAGAGGTCTTTAGAGGTTATTCCCAGAAAATTGAAGATATACATTTCCTTTGGCATGTAAATATCTTAAATGTAAGATATATTAATCATAATCGTTACAGCCATTTTTGAGAAAATCAAAATTTTGGGGTGGGAGGATTTTCTTGAAAACCTTCGTGTCCCATCCTTGGAAGATACCAAACTTAAATACCAAGTTTGGTATTTAACGGTCTTTTCGTTTTTGAGCTATGCTGTTCTCAGACAAACACACACACACGCGCACACAAACGGACCTTTTTCCAATTTTTTTATTCAGGGGAACCCAAAACATGTATTTTCGGTGATATCTCGGTATCGAATTTTTAGTGGAATGCAATATCTTCTCTCTACACTATGTACATAGTACGTGTAGAGAGAGTAAACATATTTTATAAGGAAAGTTTGTTTGTGGAACAGCTAGAGAAAGTCATATGATTGAAACACAACTGATTTTTTTATATATAAAGATTGTCACTAGAAAAATGATTATCATTGCACAAGATGCCAATTTGTAATGAATAGAAGAAAAGGGTATTATTGCAGTTTTCTGTTTTCAAAGTAGTTTTTGAGAAAGAAAAACGAAAATTGTTTAAATTAACCCTTTTAAACTAAGATTTTACTAAACCTTAATCCAAATATTTCTTTAAGGAGAATGAGGGGTAAATATGTTTTGCATATTTAAACACAATTTAACTTATAAGGAATTCGCTTTTTTACCATTTATAACCAGTTGACTTTTTTTTTATTAAACTTTATTTATGGTCGTTTTAACCTTTCAGCGTTTTATCACGATCCCATATGATTTACAATACAATAATAACATTTATAATTTACAATTAGTAGTTTTTAAATATATTTGGAGCTTCCTTGGCTATACGAGCTTATATACATTTATTCCTTTTAGGAATGAGAGAAGCATCGTTGAGTATTGCAGCAACAATTTGGAGTATACCAAACCGAGTGCGTTGTTTATCAACTTTTGGGCCTATTGACATACAGTGTTACATGCTTCACATATTGGTGGAGGACTTTTATTTAGCATATATGAATGTGTCAGTTTCGTGTGTTCAAATCTCATTCGGGATATCATAACTTGATTTCGGCGATGTTGCTACCTTGTTCTTGGGACCGAAGTTCAGCGGACATCGCGCAGTTTGTTTGTGGAGTTTTCTATCCAGATGGTGAGCCATTCTTTGTGTTTTTTCTGCATCAATAACAGAAATTGCAACTGAAACTTTCTTAGCTTGTCTTGCTGCAGTATCAGCTCTCTCGTCTCCAGTAATGTTCTTGTGAGATAGTATCCACATAAACTTGATATTCTTGTCTGATTTGGGGAGAGTGGCAACAAGGTTGTGTATTCCATGAACAATATTATTAGTGGAAAACATGTCTTGAAGGGCGTTTAAGGTTGATAGTGTCTCATAATTTGAAAGAGTAATGAACTGAGATTTCCAGAGTGTACTCCAGTACCTTTTAAATAACATATAGTTCACAACTAAATACGGAGAACAGGGTTTGTACTTTTTATTGAAGAATGATATCACCGCATACTCTAGTACATCCATTATACATTTTTTCAGTTTTTGAGCAATTGGTAAAGATACAGAGACTGGATGTGTAATCTGCAAGCTGTTCTTTAAATAACTTTTGATAGATCAGCTAGTTGGTATTTGCCTTATTATGTTTGCTTAGCTCTATGTCTGTCGAAATTTTTCTCAGTTAAACCTACAATTCTACATCGTCAGCCACAAGAGTATGTAATAAAATGCAACTCAGGTGTTGTTTACTCCGTTTATACATTATTTACGATAAAAGCGAGTTATCAGTGGCTCAGTTTACTAAAGCCCAGTATATTGAAATACTACTCCTTTACGGTGAAACAGATTCTAATCCGACTGTGGAAAGAAATTGTTGATAAATTCTTTCCAATTTGAACTAATTCTCTAGACATTAAAAACCAGATGTATTTCATTTAAATAGCTTTCTCTGACCGTAAATGTATATAAACTGTTCTTACAAAAGCTTATTCTGGATCTGCAATTCTAATCGAAATAAAGCGATAGTCAAATCGTTTAAAGCTATGGTTGCTATGTGAACAATTGAGATTCCCGTGTGAGAAAAGTTAGATAGTTTAAAACTCAACCCAACAAGAAATATCTCAAAAAACGGGCAACTCTACAAGAAAAACGTACAAGACATAAATTATGTGTTTTAAAGAAATCTATATTTTTGTGTGTTAAGTTTTTATCCATCTCTTACGGTTTAACCGTTAAGCAACATTCTACAAAACTCATCCAGAATAAAGACATCTTCAAAGGCTATTCCAGGAAATTCAAGATATACATTTTATATGCCATGGGAATAGCTTTAATATACGGCATTTTAATCAAAATTGTTAGAACCATTTTTTCAGAAAAGTACAACGCTAAACATGTTTCCATTTAAAGGATAGTTTGTGGTAGGGGGATTTTTTTTTAAATTCTTCGTGTCTCATTCTAGGAAGCTACTTAACATAAATATCAAGTTCGGTATCTAAATATCTTTTCTTTTTTGAGCTATGCTGTCCACACACACACACAGACATATGGGCCTTTTTCTAAAAAAAATTTTCGGACTCAGATATCTCAAAACATATATTTGTGGTGATTTTTGGATGGAATGCAATATTAATACAATAAAAAAACGGTTACATTTATTTTCTGTTTTTGTGTGGCTTTAACTATTCAGAGTTTTATAATTCATAAAGAAAAGAAGCGTAATCTTGTAGCTTGTGTTTCTCAATCTTTTACTTACCATTATGGAAAGTGTTCCTATTAATAATTTTCGTAATATTGTCAATAGTACCTTAGATCCATTTTTCATATGATATTTAGGTTACGTTACAATCACGTGTAAATTTCTTTTTATTTGTATACCGGAGGACTTATTATTTGTTCGTTGCCATAGTAGCAGAATTTAAAGAATTAAAAGTTTACTGTTCAATGAGCCTTATTGCTGTGTTGAAAATTGTGCTAAATAGACGAGTAATCATCTCAGGAAAGGAAAGCTACATAGAAGAGATTGAGGAAAAACACTCAAAACAACCTGCTGTTTCATAGGTAAAAATTATCATATTTTCCAGGTATGTGTACGTGAAAAAAATTATTCATTAACGACCCTGTCAATTGACATGATTATATCAGCCCGGTAGATGTGCCGGAATTTCGTACCCCAGAATTTCTTTTACATGACAGTAAATCTGGTGACATGAGACTGTCGTTGTATGCTCAGTTACGAAGGTCGCACTGAAAGTCTCGAGTATTCCATTGTTAAAATCCAAACTCTAACAATGTAACAAAAAGAATCGTAATCTACAGCCTTTAAACCACAAGTTGCATATTGTAATGTCATTAACATTTATCGAGTGGGGCCATTGATGTTTCGTCGATGAAATACCAAATCTGCTATTTCCAGCGATGCAACCCGATTATTTTCTTTAAAGCCCTCCCCCACCCCAAACGATCGTTTAAATCGAAAAAAGTTTGAAAATTTTGTTTTTCTCAAAATGGCTGCAAGAAGTTTGACAATAATACTATATATTACAGATATTTTTATGGCAAATAAATGAATATCCTGAATTTTCTGGGACTAGCCTCTGAAGACCTCTTTATTCTGCATGACTTTTGATTAATTAGTAAACTGTAAGAGATAGTGAAAGACTTATTCCACGGAAAGTGTAGATCTCGTTAAAACTCATAGGTTGCATCGTATATATTTTCTCTGGATTAACAGTTTTTAAAATATACTTGTTTATTTGTTTCATTTTAAAATACTTGTAAATTTTCACATGTGGGAATTTGTCAACTCTTGCAATGCAAAACACAAAACAAAAAGCCAAGAAAAGCAAACAACGGATTTCAACCACGAGCCAACCAATTTTTAAAACATTTGACTATCGATTTAGTCTAGAGTATTCCCTGTAACTTGCACACAAGGAAGCAAGCAATAAGACAATTTCTGCTAAAGTTTATCTTGATTAGCATGAAATAAATAGAAAAATAATCCTTTAACAATTCTTTGTTACCAATATGTAGAGAAAGTTATGTGAATGCAACACTCAGATGTTTAAGATACTCATTGCTATTTATTTAAATTGTTATGTATTTAAACTTCTCTCAACCGGGAATTTGTCATTCCTGATTCTTTTGTTTCTCATGGTCATGCAGAGAGAACTGAATTTCAATTGTATCATATAGCGACAGTTTTTAAAAATAATTGGATATTCATTTAGCGTAGCGTATTCTCTTATCTCCCATCTACTAATAAGGAAGTTAATAATAAAACAAATTCTGTTAAGTTTATCTTTGTTAGTATAAATGAGAAAAAGTATCTTCTGCAAGAGTAGTTTGTGACAGAATAGGTAGGGAAGGCCATGTAAATGGAGCACATCAAAATTGTTTCTCTTAGCCTGCAAAGAGAACGGAATTTTCTCACAGTGATCTGCTTTTAAAATATTTGAAATTGTTTTAGTTCACTTGAAACTTACTGTATTACCATATTCCCTGTGTTCTTACAAGGAAACGTAAGACATTTGGTGCAAAAGGTTGATCCGGTTAACATGAAGTAGAAGCATGGGTTTAAACAAGAGGAGTAGAGAAAATCATGTGATTGCATAAATCAGATTTGGCACAGAGTAAACAGAGAATTCAATATCTGAAGAACATCCTTGGAATTAGAGGAATGCCAGGAGTGGATCTGATCCTTTGGTTCGGAATGCTGTGTAACTGTATTATGGTATGTTAGGGGGGAGGAGGTAATTCCGATGGGAATCAAACAGCAGTTCATAGGGACGGGGTGCCATTTAGGATTTGGGTTACACAGATGGGGTCCCCAAACACGATCACCCAGGAGAACTGAGTTCCCAAGAAGACCATAACTAGATGACGACGGTCGTAAGCATGGACGGGGTTCAAACGATTACAATGAAATTCTCCCAAGCCGCTCGGGCCCAATAAGTAGCCTCCGGAGGTGGACACAAGAGCACGAATGCCCCGAAGTGGTAGCGCAATGACAGCGCACAAGCTAACATCCAGCCGCAACCCGCCGAACATCGTCGCCTGTTCCTTCAACCCTTAAACAGGTAATAAAGAAGTCCTGGACGGGGGGGGGGGGGGGCGGACCTGATATGTTCCATTTACATGGCTTTCTCTACAACTCGATAACAATTTATAGTTAAAAAAACTTATTCTTGTACCTACTTCATGCTAATCGAGATGAACATTAGCAGAAATGGGTTTATTACTTGCTTCCTTGCAAGTAGAAGGGAAATAAGTGGGTACACGAGGCAACAGCGATACCTAGTCAAATGTTTTAAAAGCTGGTTGCCATGTGGTTGAAATCCGTTTCTTGGAATTGCCAGGAGTTGACAAATTCCCGTATGAGAAAAGTATAAGTAATCTAAAACTGAAAAATAAGGCATATCTCGGAAATAGTCGACTCCACGAAAAAAAAGTTTTATGACATAAATTGCGTCTAAATTTTTTGCATGCTAAGTGTTTGTTTAGCTCTTTCGGTTTACCAGTTATGAAAAATACAAAAGAATTCATATAGAAAAAAGAGGTCTTCAAAAACTATTCCCAGAAATTTCAAGAAATACATTTATTTTGTAATGTAAATGTCTATAGTGCACCAAATTTGAATCAAAATCGCTAGAGCCATCTTTGAGAAAATCAAAACTTCGAAAACTTTTACATGCAAAGGGTAGTTGGGGGTGGGAAGATTCTCAAGAAAATCGTGCCGCATCCTTAAAATATACTAAACTTAAATACCAAGTATGATTTTTTACCGAGTTTTCGTTTTCGACATATGCTGCTCACAGATACATACACACGCTGATAGAGACATACACACACACGCACATTTTTCTAAAAATGCTTCTTTTTTTTTATTCAGAGAGTCTAAAAATATATATTTTCGGTGATATCTCGGTATCGAATATTTGGGTGCAATAGCTTCTCTATACACTATGTAGTACAAAGTACGAGTAGAAAATTAATTAACCTAAAATAAAACAAGTAACAATACTTTACTATTCCAAACAGTTTTTCACATATAAAACTACACAAAAATTCAACTCCTACATTACTCCTTTTATTTTATTTTAGCATTTTCATAAACCTTACCATGAAGGTTTCCTTTTAAGTGTGAGGCAAGCCGTATTCTTTCGACTTTACTCTCTATTTACTGAGTGGACCTCCTTTACATGACAACTCAGTCAGTGGTAAAAGTTTTGTACGGCTTCTGGAGAAATGCGTAATCAATCTCGCAGGCTATCATGCATACTTTTGTGCCTATCGTACGTTATTGTTCCCATATACTTAAAATAATTTCAAATGATTAGGTTAGGACAACCTAATAACGGGTATCTCAAAAGTGTCTCCAGTGAGTTGAATGCGCTAACACGTTCACTCATCACAATTTGCTTGGCAACGGAGCGGGCTAATTATTAATGGAAATAGAGGGTGGGTTGAATTTAAATTAAGATAACTTTACTTACCACTGTCACAGACGATATTAGAAGTGCTGTCATCAATCGCAGAGTTGGACTCTTTTGACCTTGTTTTGGACACTGTCTAGGTTTTTCGCGCAATCGTGTTTACGTAATTTGTTGATTTCGGAACAGTTATACTTTTAAAGCGACACACTTTCCTATCCTAAACGCGGCTCTAAGTGCTGACTGCAGAGAAACAGCTGTTTCCTACGCATTCATTTAGTGGGGCTCCTTAACATTACATCTGCAGTTATCCTCTGTTAAAAGCCTGGACCTATCTACTTGGTGTGGTATTGGTGAACATGGGACCACTCCAGTCTACATTAAAACATTGATCAAGTTTCATCGTAATAAACGCCCATCGTGATAAACGCTGTAACATATTTTATGCTGATGGTAAAATGGAAATTGAGTTTTATTTATGGACGATTTTTAACTCCTGTTTCTTTCAACGTCCCATTCTATACTGGGCGTAAAATACATCTTTATTTCGCTTAGAGGCCTCTTTTTCAGGCTTGAGATTCTTTTACATGCCGTAAATTTATGATACGGGACCAACGGCTTTACTTTCCTTTTGAAGAAAGATATGCTAAGGAATTTTACAGCCAAAAAGTCCCATTATCCTCCGCCGGGTTTGAACCCACGACCTTTTTTTTTTTTTTTTTTTATTAACAGTACCGGAGTCTGATCAGGACTCCGGCGCTGTATCCCCATTTACATTTCCCCCCCCCCCGTAGGTTTTACTGTTTATTACTGGTTTTACTGTTCCTTTTACAAACATAGACACATTGCACAAACATATAGCACCCATGCCTAAGGCGGGACTCGAACCCACAATCCCCTGCGCACGAAACACCAAAGCGTCTCAAACTTTAGCGAGCGCGGCCATGGGGACCGGCTCTTGGGCATATGAATTTCGCATGGTAACCATCACGCCATGCCGATAGTGTCAAACTTCTTCACGACAATGCTGGCCTCCATGTTGCTGCTGCTGTTCATTAGAAAAAACAATATTGGTTGTGAGGTTATCCAGGATGTTCCATAACAGCCCAGACCTGGCACCATCGGGCTTTCTTTATTTGGTTGCATGAAGTAAATCCTGGCAGGTTAAAACTTTGCGTCCGATACAGAAGCAATCCATATATGGTTATTCTCCATCCGAACAGGGTATTTTGAAACTGATATCACAATGAGAGAAATGTATTGAGAAAATTGACGACTGTGTAGAAAAATAGAGAAAATATTTCCCTTCAATTGTGCATTTGTTTGTAATTAAATGTTTGGTATAAACATTATTGAGCGTTACTTTCTGATCCAGCCTCGTAACACAGTACTGAACGAGTTAAAATATCGCGGTTAAGAAAGGAGAATGTAGAAATGACGCTTGAGAATGAAGTAATACGACAGAATTGTGCGTTGTAAACTGGAATATAGAAGACGAGTGTGAAGACCGAATCTCAGGTGAATTAATGGAATAATGGAGGATATAGGAAGGATTCAAATGAAGAAATTATTGTTGAGTATCGCCAAAGATAAAGCAGCCTAGCACAATATTCTGAGGAAAGCGAAAGGCTTTCCAGGCTTTGGTGAAACATTAATGAATGAGGATAGAAAAACTGTTCATAGCAATAGTTTCGTACGCACTAATAAGATATAGAGTGTAGAAAAAGACATGTGAATGTGGTACATCCTACTTTTCATTATCATTTTATGATGGTATTACTGAATAAGCAAACTTAAATCCTCAAATCATCTCTTCACTGCTTCTTTCAAATGTCTGTACCTTCCTTTTATCTTGTTAAGTGCTAACTCTCCAAATAACTTTACAATATATTGACTCATCAACTTTTGAAGATTTCATTCATATTTCGTCCATTCCTCTGACTTCAAAATTCTATAGTGGTATTTTAAAGCTCTTTCCATAACCAAACATTTCCTTTCCACCCGTGTATTTGCATTTCTGCCGTTAGCAAACACAGAACTCGGCTACGTAAAGTTATGCAACAACCTCCCCTCTAACTGCAACCTTAAACGTTAGTAGCGTTTATAACATTCGAGGTTTTCATATCGATTTTATACATATTGTCTGTGATTAGTTAATAGACCTTCGTTATGCAATTTAAAGTGCTGATAACATGTCCACCATAATTCTTCTCGTATTATTAATGATCCCGACTTCATAACCCTCTATCACTTACCTCTTTTTCACATTTTTATTTTCTCTACTACGAACTGTAAGTACAGATATTGGATACCACTTAAAACATTCGTTACCAAGATATGAACGGAAGTATATGTTTTGCGCTCCCTTGGACGCAAAAAAAGCAGTTTGTTAAATGTTTGTGTGTGTACGTGTATGAAAATATGCGACACACATATTTTCAAGGCAATCTCCCCATTCCAACTAGCCTTCAAATGGAAGATAATTATAAAATTGTGATTTTCGCAAAAAATGACTGGAACAATTTAGATTAAAATACCATAAGTTTAGCACACTGAGGCAGGTGGCTCAGACGGTTTCGTCTATAATCGCATTCGGGAGGTTCGGTTTCACTCCCCGCCGACCACGCACTCTGGCCCCGACTTTTTCCGTGGCTTTCCTGGGAACTCAGAGGCGAATGCTGGGATGGTGTTTTATCTACCTATGTGCCTATTTCTTCAGTTCATTTCCCTTCTTAATCTTTCAGGTCGGAGGCAGGTGCGACTCTAAACTTTACGGATAGATGGCACGGCGGTTTGCTCCGAGTAAAACTCTTTCCCCCCAGGCTGCGCTGATAAGGACATGGTGCCGTTGTAGTGGCATTCTTCAGAGGACCTACCAGTGCATGTAGCCTCCGTGGCGCACCAGGGCTACCATCCAATGACGCTGTTAGGGGCTTCCGTACGTCTCTGCGCTTAGCTCCAATATTTCTGTGTGTTGGCCTTTGGTTTCCCCTCTTTTCATCCCTTCCCCTGGGGGTTGCGGGTGGTAGGCCGCAATAGATCAAAACTTGATCGCAATTGCCCAGGTGTCTGCCGCCGCTAACTTACTCATACTTCATTGGCACATTAATTTCTTGGAAATAAGCCTCTGAAGTTTTCTTTATTCCTGATGTAACTGTAGGATATATATGTATATGTATAGGTGTATATATATATATATATATATATATATATATATATATATATATACACATTTACTGCACAAACTACTACCTATCCAACGCCTGTTCTACACATGATTTGTGTGAAAAAAAATTAAATTGGCAGCAACTAATGTAATAGTTGGCTAAACTGTGAAGTGTACTTACACATTAAGTCACCATTGCGGTATGTCATCTCAAAATAAATTAAGATCACCTTGTTATTTACCGGCAAGCTTGCGAGTAAGTTGGGAAATGTAATATTGCGGCTGCATGTTGCAATGATAGTTCAGTGTATAGAGCCACTAGCTAGAGATCGGTAGATCCATGGTTTAAATCCCTGCTATGGCATTGCGTTTTTCAGTTTGACTCTACCTATCCAACTCTTATGCTATACATGGTTTGTGTCAAAAAACAAATAAACTATTACACAAAAATGAGGATTTTTTAAAAACACGATTTATAACACATTTATTTTTGGAGTTTACCTTTCCATGAAATTCCTTGTTATTGGTATTAAAATGCTTAAACTTTTCTCAAATACGATATGTTATTCATTTTTTTTTACTTCTGGTGAAGAAAACAGAACGGGATTTTATAGTAATCACATTGCGATCACCTCTTAAAAATTTTATCATCGCTGAAGATTAGTGTACTTCTTTATGCTTTTATATTTACTAGGCAACACATAGTAAAAGAATTTATGCAAGTGTTTATCTAGTTCATCGTAAACTGGAAACCTGAATAAGGTTTAATAATAATAATAATAATAATAACAACAATAATAATATAAATTGCAACCAAATAGCATCGGCATCGAAATCATCTGGTCACATTTAAAACACAGAACCTATCCACCCTAGAAAGGATAAAAGAGAACTACATGAAGAATGCAAAAACATCAAAAAGGATACTGTCAAGGCTCGCATATCTCCAGGCAAAGGAAACCTACCTCGTAGGTACGCCTACCCAACACCTGCGAATCAGTAAAACTGCTTGCAACACTGACAGGGAAAAGAGAAGAACCTGATTTGTATAGCACAGAGCCATTATACACAGATCATGGTAAAAGTTAAATATCGAAATGAGACATGTCATTACAAGATTGGCAGTTCACTGATTTCATCATCTAGTGTGCAAAAACACTCACTACCATAAAACAAATCTGATTGTCAATGTTTAGTATGTAAAAAACTATATAATATTGAAAGAACAAAGGTAATTTGTGAATATGCAAACATGTAAACCATTTTCCAAGAATAAGATTTAAGAATAGTTAACGAATGAGTGAAGAATATGATGTGATTGTAGCACCTTATAGCTTTAGAATCAATATTAAATATTAAACCTGGTACTTCTTAACTTTATCATCTTCTAAGGATGCAATAGGAAGATATTCAAGAAAATCCCTTACTACTACAAACTACCTTTACATGGTAAAGATTAGAAAGTGTGACTTTCTCTAAGTGTGAGTGACTGTAACGATTTTGATTAAGATTTCTATCCATGGTTAAGAAATCTTCACAATAAATAATAAGTATATGTTGAATTTTCCGTAAATATTCTTTGAAGTCTTTTTCATTCTAAATGACTTTTACATAACTATAAACTGTAAGAGATAGACAATATATTACTACACAAAACATGTAGATCTTTTGAAAACACATACACTTTTTTGTGGAATTAATCATTTCCGGGTAAAATGGAAACATTTTGGAAAATAACATTATATATATAACATAAAGCGTGTGTACTAAAGAGATCTACATTTTTATGCAGTATTTCTCTATCTCTTACGGTTTACCAGTTATGCAACATTCATTCAGAATGAAGAGGTCTTCAGAGTCTAATCCTAGAAAATTCAAGATATACATTTTACTGTCCATCTAAATAGCTTTAGTATTTGGTATTTTAATCAAAATTGCAAAGGAAAATTTAAGAAAATCAAAATTTTCGAACATTTTTCCATGTAAATTGTAGTTTAGTTTGGATATTTTCTTAAAAATCCTCGTGTGTCATCCTTGGAAGATATAAATTCAGTATTTAACGGTGTCTTCGTTTTGAGCTATGCTGAACACATACACACACTCACACGCACACTCAGACACACTCACACGCACATACACACTCACACGCACACACACAAACACTCACACAATCTCTCTCTGTCTCCCTGGCGTTTTTCCAAAAAAAATTTTTTTGTATTCTTTGGGCCTCAAAAATGTGAAATCCGGTGAAATATGTATCAAGTATTTGGGTAAAATACAATATTGCACATTGCACTATGCACATTGAGCTTACGTGCTAAAGAAAGTAAAAATTGTGGATAACTTTAACCTCAGCAATATTATAGTGTAAGAGAGGTTATTCGCCTTCATAGCGACAGAGTTTGGTTCAGTTAGTCACATACCAACTGAAAAATACATGTGCAATGGAACTGCGGTTATTTTAAATGGAATTCCACAACAGTTTCTAGTAATTAGCGTTTGAAAATTGGCAATGTGCGAATACATTAAAGTTGTGTACGGAATGTAAACTATAAAAAAAAGGGAGTGAAACTGGTTACCAATTAACCGCTGCCCTATCTTGATTTTAAACAGGAAGAATGAATAGAGATTCGTGCAAATTTCACTGGTATAACAAGGAAATATCCAACTAAGGTTGCGGACTATAAGCAATTTTACTGCTCAGAAGTATATTCCATATTTAATAACAAAAGTCTTAGAGACATTATAAATAAAGATACGTTCGAGCCCGCCTCGGTAGTCCAGGGGTAGCGTGCCTGCCTCACATTCAAGATGTGAGTTACTCGGATAAGGGTTTTTCGGGATTTTTCCATATTATGAGAAGACGAATGTCGAGTAACTTTAAGCTCCATGAATCTCAAGTTATGATCTCTTAAGATCATTTCACCCATTTCATTCATCGTCCGATTGTGTGTTTCAATGTTTAAGTAGAATTTTCTGAATTACATACAACTGACTTGTAAAATTCTTTCACCGTCGAAAATCTCAAGTCTTTCTGACAGGCATGGGATTTTGTAACCCATATAATTTAATTTTAATAAACTACATTTTTTTTAAAGTTGTAATTTTATCTCGATTAGCACGGTGTAGATAAAAGAACAGTCTTTCGCAATAATAGTTTTTAGAGAAAGTCATATGAATGCAACACTTGTCTTGACTCCTTGTTTTTCAGAACAAATTGGACTTTTCTGTACCCATCTTATATTACTTTAATTAAAAGTATGACAGACATGTTTGTAAAACAGCGATACACGCAAATTTTCAATTCAAAAGGTACTTTTTAGGCAATCTTGTTTAAAACTTTTGTGTTGCGTATTTGGAATACTGAACTTAAATACAAAATTGGTAGTTATCCAACATTTTGTTTCTAAGTGATGCTATTAGTAGACACACAACACAGAAGCACAAGGACCTTTTTACTTTCTCCACTTAGTACCTAGTACATGCGTTCCACCGTAAATACATGTTTTAGGCACCCCTGAAAAAAAAAAGCATTTTCACCAAATGTTCCGTGTGCGCATGTGCGTGTGTCCGTGTGTCTGTACACACGATAACTCAATAACTAAAAGTCAGATACCAATCTTAGTGTTTAAGTTTAGTCTCTTCCAAGGATGCGACACCAAGATTTTGAAGCAAATCCCCCTAATACAAATTACCCTTTCCATGGAAAAAATTTCGAAAAATTTGATTTTCTCAAGAATTCCTCTCACGATTTTGATAGAAATACTGTTATTAGAGATATTTACGTCATATATAATGTATATCTTGTATTTTCTGGGAATAGCCTCGGAAGACCTCTTCATCGTGGATGACTTTTTTGCATAACTGTTAAACCGGAAAGATAAAAGATAGACAGAAAATTAGTAACAAAAAACAAGATCTAGGTAAAACACACTAATTATATAATATGCATTTTTTCGTAGTGTTGACCATTACCGAGATATTCCTTGTTATTGGTTTCAATTTTAAAATACTTCTATCATCCAGAAATTTGTCAATTCCTGTCCATGCAATGAACGAATTTCAATTACATAGCAATAACTTTTAAAACGTTTGACTACCTCTTTAGCCTAGTGCATTCCTATGTTTCCCTTCTACTTATAAGAGAGTAATTAATATTACAATTGCCTCTATCGTCTGTTTTGCTTGATTTGCTGAAGTAGAGATAAATATCAGCTTTTGTAAGAATAATCTGTTGCAGAATACCTAGATAATGTCATGTAAATGGAATACATGCCACTTTTATTTCTACAGAACTTTGTCGAACATGAAGGGAACTCGCGTTTTGTCTGCCTAAAATAAACCAGTGGAACAAACTTGTTTTCGTATGGCTACAAAGTAATATTATCATTAGCCTAATGGGTATAGTATTTTGTTTAAAATACCCGAGAACTAATTTTATATTAATAATTACATCTCTATTAGACTCAGTTATATATTTACGCAAAATAATTTTAAGTTCTTAGTTTAAAAATAATTTTAGGACATATTTGTTACTTCTCATGATTTTGTTTATTCTTTTAAAAAGCGTTCCCAATACAGATTATGTACTTATGTACTCTCTAATAATCCAGATAAGATGTTCATAAATTGTTTTATTACATATTTTCTTGTAGATTACAAGGATATTGGAGAAATAGTGTAGGTTAAGCGATAATAAAATATTGTATTTTCTTTGGATGGACTCGAGAAAAAATATCTAATATGTTTCATTCACATAACTTTACTCTACTTATTTGTAACAAAATATTGTTACAAAAGCTTATTTTTCTATATGCCTCACGTTAATGAACCTAAAATTTTCCGAAATGGCCTTATTACCTATCTGCTTCCTTGTGAATAGCAGGGAAATAAGGAGTACAGTAGGCTAAGGCGATAGTACCACATGTTAAAAGCTGCTTGCTATTTTATTGAAATTCGCTTCTCTTTGCACGGTCAGGAGTAAAACAAAAGAAATAGGAATAGCATATTTGTGCTTGAAAAGAGTTTTTTTAAATCTTTTAAACTGAAACCAATAAAAAGGAATATCTCGTAAATGGTTAATTCCACAAAAATGTATGTGACATAAAGTGTGTTTTACAGTGTGATCCACATTTATTGTATAGTAAGTTTTTGACTATATGTTACAGTTTAAATAATTAAGATGTAAATGTGTTTTAACCGCTTGAATAATAAGTTAGCAGCTTTTATTCGATGAACACATATTCTTAATTCCAATAAATTATTCAATTCTATCATTAACAGTTATGTAACATCTTGAGAATGAATAGGACTCCAGAGGCTTTTCCAAGGAAATTCAAGATATAACTTGAAAATATCTTTAATATATGGTGTTTTCAATGTAATCATTAGAACTATTTTTGAAAAACTATTACTGTGGTAGTTTTTCCCATCTAAAGGGTAGTTAGTTGTTGGAGGATTTTTTTTTTTTGAAAATGGTACTATCGCAGCTTTAGAAGATCGATTTAATTTGAAGTTTGGTATTTAACAATCTTTCGTTGCTGAATTGTGTTGTTCACAGACACACATGGACTTTTTTTGTAAAAAATGTTTTTTTTTTCTCGTTACAGGGACCCTAAAACGTGCATTTCCATTGAAATTCTCGGTATCGAATTTTTGGTTGTAATGCAATATCTTCTCCACCAATATTAAATACAGAAAGTAAAAAGAACGGAAATTGTCACTTGGGAAAGGTGTAAGTATTATAAAATTCAAAACAGTTGCCAGAAACATCTTTGAACTAATTGGCCCCATAAGCAAGAAAATAGCAACTAGGATCGGGAAGGACATTGGAGCTCAACTAATAGTTTTTCACAAAAAGAAACCAACTATTTTCATTAAATAGTTTAATACATACGGAAACTTCAATGCCTTACATTTTACCCTTAGGTGCAATAACATAAAACCGTAGAAACACGGAAATTACAAAACAAATTAAATAAATAAGGAGCACCGCACTAAATTACGTTGCCCACTGTGGTAGGGCGATTTCACTCGGTCCTATACTTCAATAACTGTCTCACTTGGTTCGGAAAGTTGTTAGAAACGCTTATTTCAGACAGTAGTCATACACATAATTGTATGAAGTGGCTTTGGCGCTGCAGGCCTCAAGTGTCCATTGAGAACACATTACAGAACGGAACCATTGTCCATTGCCTCTACCAAACTCCTCACATACAATGTACAGGCCACTGTATCATCGTATAGTTTGTCCTTATCTATATCCTCCTCAGATGAGCTATCAAACAATAGTTTTTGGGTAGTATTTTGCTCTTTTTTTTGTTTGTTCCGATTGTGATTTGTGAACTTAGAACGTTTGTTGTTTCTGCTACTTTCAGCATCTTCCAGTTTCTTCTTGTTAAGGTAACAGTTGATATTTCCGAGTGTAGTATTTTCTGTTGGTTTCTCTTGTTTTTGCTTAAGAGAAGGGCCTAGCCCTGGGCATATGTCGGAAATGGGTATCTAAAACACGTTGATGGTGTATCCTGAGGTCTTGATTCCTTTCCAGCAGATGAGCAAACCTTAGGACCCCCTTTCATAGTAATCATTGGTTGTGTTCTAGAAAGTATTGTAGTGGTATTCTCAGGATATCTAGTAGTAGGTATTGGATTCGGGTGCAGATTCTTCCATGTTGTGTGAACGCAGATTATCAGCAGCCATAAAATCTTCTTCGCTGTAGGTTTTTGGTTTCAAGGGCCATATCCCAGTCTTCTCGAAGAGTTTACAGCTTTCCATAAAGTTGCTGTCCTACTATGTGCTTTATTGACTAACTCAGCAAGGTCGTAAGGAGTAATTTTTTCAGTTCCATGGGCTTTCAGAAACAGATTACACGATGAATATTCTTTTCTCCTTACAAATTGAGTACGTTTGCAGTGAGATGTGACTAGTATGATTGTCCATAATTAGGTCTGCATTATCAACAGTTGCATTTGTGATAACAGCAAAGTGGATGATCCATTCAGTAATAATTCCATCTTTATCTACCCATTCTTGGAGCAATGCTAGATTGCACCAGGAAGACCATCTTTTTTGAAGTTGTGGTGACATTCATTTGCGTGGAAACAAAAGCATGGGTGGTATGTAATGACCAACTGCATCTAGAGAACAGAGGACTGATGTGATGTCTTTTTAAAAAGCCATAGAGCCAGTCTTTGTCAGGTACTCCATTTTCCTTTGCAAATATTTTCTTGATGCCATTTATATTTGCGAACTGATACATAATTTCCTTAATTCTAAGGTATGCATCTAAAAAAAATTGGAAAGAAGTAGCACATAATCTACAATTTCTTTCTCTTGGTCTGAGTTGAACACTCATTTGGGACCTAATGACGGTCCATAACATTTACAGCTCTTGTACTATCTTTAATAGTACTGTTGGGTATTTAGATCTAACATCAGTTTTTCTGATTGATACCTCGGGAGATATAGCTTCCAAAGCTATAGAAGGTTTCTGCAGACCATGAAGCTTTGTTTGTTTTTCTTTGTCTGTGTAACTTATTTGGTATCTGATGGATAAACTAAATTATTAGAACTAATTTACTTATTTATGCGCAATGTCTATCGGTATTATTCGACTAATATTGACCAAATTGAGCTTTTAATTCTATTATTATTTCCTTTATTATTGTTATACCACAAATTGGACTCAAAATTATGAAACAATATCCAAAGTTGATAATAAGTTTTATATCGGACAATGGCACTCCGACACAGGGCAATGCGGCTCTATCCGAGTGCCATAGCCCGACCATGCCAATTTGCCTACAAGTAACTCCCAGCTGCTAACACATGGCTAAATGTAAATACGGTCCATGGTAATCCAAGCAAATGGTATGCCTATCAATATTACAACACTATAAACTGCAATTCTGAAAGAATACTATCGCATACTTTGACAGAAGAATGAAAACTTACTACAATAGATGAGTACGGATTCAATTTTACTATCTGAAAATTTTCAGTCACACTAGAACAACCAACTTTTTACTAGGTGGTTTTCAAAATGACCGCTAGATGTCAGCGCCTTCCTCCTGCTATAAATTTCCTTATTGTTTTCAAATAAGCTACTGAGCGTCATCACCTGCTGAGAGGGATCTCCCTTCCTACCCTAGTACAAGCAGTTGACACCAGGTATACAAATGAAAACATGATAAATTGCAGGCTAATTTTTCTGACATCAAAATCTAGTTTTGCCTACTGTTTTCCAGCTTTCTAATCCACTCTTCAGAAACTCTCCTCCCGCCCCGCTCCACAGTAATTTCCAAGATCGCTTGCGCTTTATTACATGTTTATGTACTTCACAATTTGTAGGAAAGTATTATTGAAACCTGAAGTTCAGAGTATGTCTTCACCTAGCACTTCAGTAATTTTAACTCTTATTGCTGGATAACCTACAAAAGCTTATTCTAGGAACAGGTCCTATAAACAATTACATTTGAATGCACTACCAACTTTACGTTCCGTGGAGCTGTTCAATTTAGTAAAACAGAAACAACCTGGTTTACCTACTCTGAAGGTTGCAAAGCTTAAAACAAAACGTAAGCTTGACATAAGTGACGTTCGTGCCTTACTAAAGCTTCGGATTAAACTTAAACCATGAAACACTAGTTAGGGAATACTACAATGCTAAAAACGGTGTAAATGAGAAAGTAGTCAACTTAAAAAATAACATAATCTACGAGGTCTGTCCGGAAAGTAAGTATCATTTCTTTCCCATTACAGCAGCGCTAGTGTCGCAGTTCCACGCATGTGCATTCGACTCTCTGCTTCATTGTCTGTGCACTGACGCCTTTACAGCCGGATAGTGTTTATTTTACAGTTGTTAGGGATCGTTCAGAACGTTTAAGACAATTTTTGATCCCGCCGACTGTGAAGTACGTTCTGTAATACGGTTTTTGTGCGGAAGGAATGTTAAGCTAGCTGAAATTCATCGTTAACTTACAAATATATATGGTAAAAGTATAATGACAGATGGAATAGTGAGAAAGTGGGTGAGGCAATTCAATGATGGACGATTCAATCTGACCTGATGTTGTCACTAATTGTTTGGTTGAATAAGTGAATAAGGCAATTCGTGAAAACAGACGGTTCACATATCAATGCCTTTTATGTATTTCCACAAAAAAACGGTGTTCAGCAATGGCTGTCTTCATTGCGACAGCTTTCTTTGAAAAGGGCATACAAAAGTTGATTCCCCGCTATGACAAATACTTGAATATGGTAGTAGCTATGTTGAAAAGTAGGCTAAGAAATGTTCTTTCTTATATAAATAAATGTTGTTAAATAAATAGTTTATGCCATTCCTTCAAACGGTATTTACTTTCCGGACGCATCTCGTAAAAGAAAAATTGATGTGCATTGGTTAAAAAAAACTTGGGTGATATACAGTGTACTGACTACTGTATACTAATACCATAAATGATGACAGGATTTTAGAGTGGAAATTGTCGGAAAAAGGTTGCGGATTTTCTGAAAATCACACAAAAAATGTGAAACGGTTGTTGAAGTGACTTTGCTAAGATTTAACTTATGTTTACAGAAACTTTCGCTATTCTATTTACTCGGTTTTTATAATTAATAAGCCAGTTATTTTGGATTATGGACAACATTTCAGTGTTTTTGACAGTAATTCGCTGGCCCTTTGAGCTCAGAAGATCTGAATATTAACTCCGCTTCACATCTACAGAAACCAGTGGAGCATATCCTAGCAGCAACCGTAAAGAGAGTTCAGTCAAAGTTGCAAAGGTTTCCACATCTTGTCCTTCAAACGTAATTCGAATTTGTCTTTAACAAATCCATTAAGGTTGTCCATAGAACCCTTAGAACTTGCTCAACCGTGCCTCCTCCTCCATATCATGTTCTTCTTCCAAACTCTGCATCACATCAGGCTCAAAGTCATACGCTGTGAAATTTCCAGATCTAGTTATGTGTTGTTGATTAATTTTTACTCTCTGTAGCACTTATGTACAATGTCCATAGTGGATACAGAAAATATTATATTCCACCCAAAAATTTGATACCGAGATTTTACCAGAAAGACATGTTTTGAGACAACATATATCGAAAAAAATCGTTAATAGAAACATGTCTGTGTGTCTATGCCTGTGAGTAGCATAGCTCAAAAACGAAAAATCAGTGAGATACTAAACTGGCATTTAAGTCCAGTGTCTTTCTAGGAAGCGACACAAAGATTTTCAAGGAACCACCAATCCAACTACGTTTACATGGAACATTCTTTGACAATCTTCATTTTCGCAAAAATGTCTCTAATGATTTTTATTAAAATGCCGTATGCTTAAAACGTCATTCATGATCAAATTAATGTATATCTCTGAAGACTTGTTCATTCTGGTTGACTTTTGCAAAACTGGTAGACCATAAAAGATAGACAAAAATTGACTGCACAGAAAATGTAGATCACATTAAAACACAAAGTGCATGCCATATATAATATAGGTATTACTTTTGTTGAGTTATTCCAAGTTATTGGTTTACGCTGTAAGCTACTTAAACTTTTCTTAAAAAGGAAGATATCATTCTTATCGTCTCTTTTATTCACTGCTAGCAAGCAAAGAGAACCGAATTTAAAGTTCCATTTAGTGACCGGCTTTTAGAGGATTTTACGATAGCTTTAGACAAGTGTATTACCTTTTTTCCCTTTTACTTACAAAGAAACAAGTACTAGGACCAATTCTGGTAATGTTTATCTTGATTAACATGATGTATATAAATAATAATTTTTGTACTAAAAGTTTGTTTGTGGAACAGATAGAGAAAGTCATATGAATGCAACACTTCAGATTTTTAAAATTTTGCTTTATTTTGCTTCCCTTTAACAGCTTGTTATATCGCAATTGCCTGTTTTCTTGGATGCTGGAGTCGATCATTTGGTAGGCTTCGCGAGATTTCGGAAGAAGTGTAAGGAGACCACTTTGAGACATGAAACTCTCTATACATCTTGACATATAGTAACTTTAAAGCTAAGGTTTGATTCTGTCTGTAGATCACAGGGTTCACGCACCTCCATGTGCGCTGTGTTTCGTTTAATAATTCAGATAATTCTCGGTGAATTATGTAGGTAACCTGTTCACCATAATGGCTGAGGGCCTCTTTGGTTGATAACACTGTGGAAAGGAAGGCTGACGGGCTCTCTTATTCCCTCCGGCCCGCGCTTCCTGGTTAAACCAGTGACCAAGCAAACCTGCGCGCTTAGTAATTACGTCCACTTGATGGCAGTTGGGTCCGTTAGGTCTGGAGCATATAGGAAGAATTTGATTTTATGCAAGTTTTTCTACAAGACTATTACACATTTCATTCAAATGTTTCACCTTGTAATGACAAGAAACTGTGGAAGATGAACCCAGTCACTTCTTTGTAAAAACTTGACGACTGAGAGTCTGAGCAGCAGTGAGGTAATTTACCCTTCTGTAATTCTCTACATACTTTCAAAAACTGGTGTAGTGTATGACAATAAGTGCATGTCACATGCTTAAGGTTGGAGTCAGTACATGCCCTTCAGGCAGAAAAGGCGAAAGTATGTAGCGTGCCTGATCAGAAACCACAAGCCTAAATGTTTCGTTGTGTGCGTGTGTGTGTGTGTGTGTGTGTGTGTGTGTGTGTGTGTGTGTGTGTTTTTAAACAGTACTGGAGTCTGGTCAGGACTCCGGCGATGTATCCCCTGTTTACATTTCCCTCCTAAATTTACTGTATAATTACTGGTTTTACTGTTCCTTTACACAAACATATACACATTTCACAACATATAACACCCATGCCCAAGGCGGGACTTGAACCCACGATCCCCTGCCCACGAAGCACCAAAACGAAACGCCTTAGCCAGCGTGGCCATGGGGACCGGCAATGTGTTCACTAGCCCGATTCAAACATGGGCATTGCATTATTGTGCGGATATTTTGTATTCTCAAGTTGGTATTGTGACTACGCCCTGCGACCGTAGTCGCCGAACGGTTGCTGCGTAAGTCATAGCCCATTAGTGGCATGCATTGTTACACCTGCGTTTGTGGGCACGTGTGACGGCGAGTCTATGACACTTGCATTCTGTGATAGTTGCACTCCATACAATTTAGTGACATTTGCACTCAGAAATTCACTTCTGGGAAACGATTATTGCTTGAAGGTGGAGCTTAATAACAGCCTAACCTAACCTAATATTGCTCAGGTATAAGACGATTGATAAGGATGATTGAGTACACATTCATTTGTCTGAGTTGAGCACAACAATGTCAGTATTTGTGTAAGATATGTGTTTCCACTTGGGATTGAACCGGAGACCTTCCGTATGCAGATGGATGTGATAACCATTACACTATGGAAACTTGCTGTGTTTTGTAATAAAATATTCATTTGTCTGAGTTGCGACACAATAATATCAGTATAGTATTAATATGTTCTTCCAACCGGGAGGGAAGGATGAAGTGCAAATGTCACCGAGTGCTGAGTCATTGAGTGCGAGTATCCCGCACCCGTGCCGGCGGCAAGTTATTTTGACATAGAAGCTGTGGTTGTTATACCTATGAGAGTAGACACGTGTGTTCTCATAGGCTTTCACGTCGAAGAAGGCATTGTTATACCTGAGTGAGATTCTGATAGCTGCGGTGGTTAGCACGTGCAACAGCTTCTGAAAATTTCCTGCCACGTGATCGACAGGTTCAAAAAAGAAAAACGAAGCCCAGCTCAGAGTTCAGCTTCAACAGGAAATTCGTAGCGAGTAGTAGTAATCGTCACCACACATCGAAAGGAAACTATAGTGCAGAAATGTTAGGAAAACATTTGTGGGAAGATTCTGATTGTAAGTAGTTTGTGGAAGAAATAAAGAGTTGGTTGTTGGAGTAAAAGGGAGCTTTTGTTACAGTGCACTTTAAAAACATAGGTTACATCCATTCAACAGATAATGAAAATACCAATAAATTCAAAGTGTATCTTTGTAGTTTATTAGCTGTATAACCTAAAATAAACCCACCTAATATTTTACTATAAACTTCTTTATTTTATCCAAGACGTTCATAAATTAGCTATCTTCTATTTTACTCTCTCTGCCACGTATAATATACACAGTAGATTACACAAAAAAGCAATAGCATGATTTCAACGAAAGCACTTGTTTTGAGGACTCCTGTTAAATAAAATACCTAATTACTTTTTCGATGGGTATATACAATATACATACAAGATAGAAAAGCTATTGTATTACATTCAACAATTCGCTAAAGAAAAGCATTTTTAGAAAAAGATCAATGTCTGTGTGTATGTGCCTGTGGACATTTAACTCAAAAATAAAAGTCCTGGGTTTAGTATCTTCCAAGAATGCGACATAAAATTTTTCAAGAAAATCTCCCACCCCTTTTTATGGAACATTTTTCGGAACTTTTTATTTTCTCAAAAATGACTCTAACAATGTTGATTAAAATACCGTGTATTACAGATATTGATATAATAAACAAACTCTATATTCTCAATTTTCTGGGAGCAGCCTCAGAAGACCTCTTCATTCTGGATGACGTTTGTTAAACTTCTGTATAACTGCTAAACTGTAAGAGACAGACAAAAACATACTCTCTTGCTCTCTTTTAAACACAAAATTTATGTTCAACAAATGCTTTTCTGGAGTTAACCACTTCCCAAACATCCCTTAATATTGAATTTAACTTTTTAAATAGGTCTCGTTATTCATTTTTCTTTCTCCTTGTCAAACAAAGAGAACGGAACTTCAATGTCATTACTTCAGCAACTAACTTTTAAAAGATTTGATTATTGCTTTAGCCCAGTGTATTCCCTTTTACTTTCAACGAAATGAGCAATATCACCATTTCTGTTAATATTTGGTTCTTTCTACTTGCAGTAGATAGAAGAATAATATGTTGTAAGAATAGTTTGTTGCAGAATAGATAGAGGATATCATGTGAATGTAATACTTCTGATATTTTGTAACAATTTTCTAGATATTCATTAGTTTCAATTTAAATTTCCCACTTATTTTAAATGTCTTTAATTTTGTACTTAATTTCACTTTTGAGGCCCCTATCACCTGTCAGCAGTCACCCGTTAATTTTCTTTCATTTTCTTTCTTTCTTTATTTTCTCCTTTCTCTGTTATATCTTCCTCGCATCAGTACTTTCATCCCCAGCGCTTGGAGTAAGACGCCTGTTGAGGAACAAATCCTTGGGATCAGAGAGACACCAGAAGGAATGATCAGCCCGATGTCTGGAATGACAGTGAGAAAGTAGATGATTTAAAATGGATGGCAGGAAAGATGAATATGAAGCATTTGGTGGAATGAAAGGCGGGAAGCCGGAGAACCGGAGAACCGGGGAAACCCATCCAGACACCGCTTCGTTCATCACTTATCTCACAATGGATCAAACCCGGGCCACTTAGGTGAGAGGGGAATGGTTTAACAACTTGGCCAAGGCGTCGCCCTTTAGTATTCGAATTGTTTAAATTTATCAAATGAAATATTTGAGATAAGATTATTTTCTCTTTCATTGGCCATACAAATAGAGCAAATTTGACCAGCTCATCACATACTGACCAGCTCTTAAAATTTGATTATCGCTTTAGTGTATTCCCTTATTTTCCTTGAACGTAAAATGAAATGCGTATTAAACCCATTTCCGTTAATGTTTATTTAGATTATCATTAAATAAATAGAAGAGTAGGCTTTTGTAAGAACAATTGTTGCAGAATAGGCAGAGAAAGTCATATGAATGTAACACTCCAAGTTTTACTTTCTCTACATAGTACATAAAACGTAGGAAAATAGGGTATTGCACTCCACCCAAAAATTCGAATCCGAGATTTTGCAGGAAATGCGCGTTTTAGGGTATCCGGAATCAAAAAGGGAGGAGGGTATACATTTTTAAATAATGGTATAAGTTTGTGTGTGAGTGTATGTGAGTGTGTCCGTGTGTCTGTGTGGCTGTGAGTACGATAGCTCAAAAACAAAAAGTCCGTTAAATACCAAAATTGGCGTTTAAGTTTAGTATCTTCCAAGGATACAAACTGATGATTTTAAGGAAAATTACCCCACTCTAAACTACTATTAACACGGAAAACATTTCGAAATTGTTGATTTTCTAAAAAATGGTTACGATTTAACGTAATAATCTAACGGCTTTTGTTAAAATACTGTACATTAAGCTAATTTACATGACAAATAAACTGTATATTTAAAATCTTCCGGGAATAGCCTGTGAAGACCTCTTTCTTCTGTTTGAATTTTGTTGTATTTTGCATAACTGGGAAACCGTAAGAGATAGAGAAATGTTTACTACAAAGGTGTAGATGTCGTTAAAACGGACAATTTATCACATATATTTTTTCCCTTGAAGTTGACTATTTCTAAGATATTCATTTTTATTGGTTTCAATTTTAAAATAGATAAACCTTGTCAACTTCTGGCCGTGTACAGAAACGGATTTCAATCACATGGCAACCGGCTTTTAAAAGATTTGACTATGGCCTTAGCCTAGTGGTTTCCCTTATTTTCCTTCTTCTTACAAGGAAGTAAGTAATAAGACCATTTCTGCTAATATTTATCTCGATTAGCATGAATTAGATAGACTTGTTACCGAGATGTAGAGAAAGTTATATGAAGATTTTTTATTTCTCAGAATGCTCTCATTCGGTATTGACCCTCAAATTCTCAAACAATAGTTTGAATGTACCATTGTTTAATTTGGGGATTGAAGTTTCTGAACGGATGAATGTTGTTAACACATTTGAGCTGAACATGTTCAATGACCGCTGCTTTTGAGATCCTGAAGACGTGTATCGGTGTAGCTTGCTTATGTTTGGACTTGGGATATTCAGTATTCTTTACTGTTTTCTGGTTTATTCTGCTTTCTGATGTCTGTCTTTTTCTTAATAAGGATTGCGACCTCATTTACTGAATATTTTGCCTTCTCTACCATTTCCCTCCATTCCGTATGTTCCCTAATCAAGTCAGTCCAGTTTTTTATTTGTATGTGATTCAAATGTCTGTTTATATCATCGTAATATTTCCTCTTAGGTCTGCTTCTGGATCTATATTTCAGAGCGTTTCATTTATATACTCTCTCTGGACAGTTCTCTCAGCCTGGCATTCTGTACAAGTGTAATTTGATGTTTGTCATCGACTGCAATATTTACTTCGCAAACGGCACATCGACAAAATTATATCCGTTTCGACAAATTGCTTCTTGAATTCCTCTGAATCTGTATACAACATCTCCAACTTCTCTTGTTGTGAAAAATACTGGGTAAAACTCCTACACGGCAAAGAGGAGAGTACACAGTCGATAGATGAAGCCACAAATTCATGCCAGTACTATAAGTGGATTTAATTTAAACAGTTATAGTAACTTTGTTTAAGTTTTAACCTGATTTCATAGCTGCAAGTCGACCATTGTTCTCGGGACAGGAATTTCTGGTGGATTCCATAATATTTATTTTAATGACTTTTGTTGAGTATCTTGAATCGGATGAAGTATAATTTTAAAAGTAAGATGTGCTCCCTTCAGATGACTTTCTCTACATATTCTACAACAAAATATTTTTACAAAAGTTTATTCTTCTAATTGACATAAACATTAAAGAAATTATGTAATTACTTATTTTCCTTGAATAGGCTAAAGCAATATCCAAATATTTAGGAACTGGTCGCTTTGTGATATGCTGGAAATGCGGTTCTGTATATATGCAAATAATAAAATAATAATAATAATAATAATAATAATAATAATAATAATAATCCGGTCTCGCAGCTCAGTTGGTTAGGCAATGGCTTTCTGAACTCAACATCCCAGGTTCAATCCTGGCCGAGACATGATTTTTAAGCGACAGCCCCATGTCAGTAAATTTACTGCATGTTATGCAGCTCCTAGGGGTTAAAATTCCGGCATGCTGGAGGCGCTATGATCTTGACAATTGACAGCGTGGTTAACAAATAAATTTTTTTTTCAGAAAAAATAAACAAATGATTTATAATTAAGTATTGAAACATTTAACCTAATGATATAGAATACTATGGAAATACTAAATTTCACCATATATATGACATTCTATACCATTACTTTAGATGTTCCAATATATATATATATATATATATATATATATATATATATATATGTGTGTGTGTGTGTGTATACAGTGGAATTTAGTATTTTCATTACATTCTATATCATTATTTTAAATATTCAAATACTTAATTATAAGTCATGATTTATTTATTTTTTATAATATATATAAAACATAAATTATTTGGTTTGCCGAGTTCTACATGCTTTGTGTAGTATGTTTTTGTCCATCTCTTATGGTTTAGCAATTATGAAAAAGGAATACGACTTCAGAGGCTATTTTCAGATGTTCAAGATGTGTATTCCATTTGTCATAAAAATGTCTTAAACATGTAGTATTTCAAACCAAAGCTTTAAGAGTCATTTTTGCGAAAATCAAGATTTTCCAGAATTTATCCCATTTTTAGAGTGGGAAAAGTTTCTGGAAAGTCTTCTCGCCTCAGCCTTTTAAGATTTAGAACTTAAATATCAAGTTCCATATATAAGGGGCTGTTCAGAGTTCCACTCACTTACCCACACCATTTTTATAAAAAGAATTTTATAGGTTTCAGGGAACCTCATAAAGTATATTTCCAATGGAATATAATTCTAGTGCTTTTTGACAATTCTACTAAAATCTGACAATTAAATTGACTGCAAGCAATTTTTGGGTGATATACAATAGCTGTTCTAACTACTATGTACGTGGTAGAGAAAGGTACAAAAACTGTTGAATAAAACAGAGAGAAATCATTTTTATTTTATGCATTAAACAAGGAAAAAAATAATCTAATGTGTTCAATTCACATGACTCTCCCCAGCTGTTACACAAACAACTTTCCTTAAAAATAATATATATTTGTTTTCATCTACGACATACTAATCGAGATAAACACTAGCAGAAATTACCTTATTACTTGCTTCCTTGTAAGTAGAAGGGAATGCATCAGGCTAAATCGATTGTTAAATCTTTTAAGGTCTGGTCCTATATGAATAGTTGAAGTTCGGTTCGCTTTGCATAGAAAGAAAGAAAGATGAACCGAAACGTCACTACCCGTTTGAGAAAAGTTTAAGTAGTTTAAAATTGTAATAAATAATAAGGAATATCTCTGAAACGATTAGCACTACATGAAAACGGATATGAATGTAAATACACTAGGCTAAAAGTATAACATTTTTAGAAGAGTGGGACCCTATATGAATGCTATGAAACTCCATTATTTTTGCCAGATGAAGATGAAAGAAAAAAAATTTAATAATGATTTTAAACATTTGATGTGCTACAAACACATGATATTCTCTACCTATTCTTCAACAAACTATTCTTACAAAGACTTATTCTTCTATTTACTTCACTATTCGAGATAAACATGAGCAGAAATGCTATTATTTCCTTGTAGAAACAAGGGAAATTCACTGAGCTAAAGTGATAATTACATCTTTGAAAAGCGGTTGCTATATAATGAATCTGATTTTCATACCTTTGTATGGCCAGTAGTAGACACAAAAGAAACATGAATGATTTCCCATTTAAGAAATGTAGAAGTAACACAAACCTTAAGTAAATAAAAAGGAGTATCTCGGGAACAGTTAACTCCAGAAAAAAGAGATATTTGATATAAATTATGTGTTCTGACGATATGTACATTTTTTGTGAAATAAACTTTTTTATCCCTTAGGGTTTACCATTTATGAGGAGCATACACTCTAGCGCTACCTCCTTAACACCGGCAATCTAAACTGCACTAGACCAAACCTTAACCCATCCCTTACATTCTTGTGGTTAAGCCCTTAAGCCCTTACAAAGGTAGGTATACTGCAACTATACCTAGGCTCACCACGAGTCTGTCAGATCTTGCCGTACGCACTGCACCATGCTGTATACTTACCTTAAATGCTGTACTACTTCCATGTAATCTCAAGGAATGACTGAATGTCGAAGGGTTAAAAGAATGGCAAAGAATTAAACAATTTAAATCATTAAAAAAAGGGTATCTCGGAAACACCTTATACCACAAAAAGATTATATGCAGTAATATTTGTGTTTTAAAGATATTTTACAGCGTATTTTCGTCTATTTTAACGTTTACCAGTTACATAATATTATACCAAAACTAATCTCCAAATGAAGATGACATCATAGACTATTTGGAGAAAATTCAAAACACACATTCTATTTGTTCATGAACGTGTCTTTATATGGTTTTTAATTAAAATCGTTAGGACAACTTTGATAAAATAAACAACTGAGAAAATGTTCTGTGTAAAGAATAGTTCAAGCTAGGAGATATAAATTCGGGTTGAGTTTCTAGATGATACTGATTTAAATGCCCAGTATGACTTTCATTGGACTTTTGGGTTTTGAGCTATGCTGTTCACAGATAAAGACACACACTGGCAAAATGACACGTAGACCTACTTACTAATAGGGGGCGAGGGGGCTAAAAGGTCCTCAAAGCTTGTATTTCCTTTGAAATCTCGGTGTAATATTTTCGATCGAAAAAAGTTCTTGCCCTTTATACTTTCTGTACTTAGTACACACTAGTGAAAACATTGCATTCCACCCAAAAATTAAATGCCGAAATTTCACTGGCAATACAAATTTTATGGTCTGCTGAATCCGAAAAAGAACGTTTGCAGAAAAAGGTCTGTGTATGTGTGTTGTGTGTGTTTGTGAACACGATAGCTCAAAAACGAAAACTAGTTAAACACTAAAATCGATATTTAAGTTCCGCATTCTAATAAATCTCTAGATGAAGAAATGCAATTACCCACCCAATTGGCTCAACTTCTCTTTATGCGGAAAAAATCGAACATTTTGACTCGCTCAAATATAACTGTAACGATTTTGAATAAAATACCGTATGTTAAAGAGACATATGTATATCTAAACTAAAATATATGTCTCGAATTTTCTGGAAATAGCCTTTGAAGTCCTCTTCATTCTGAATGAAGACCGTCACAATGTAAAACACACAATATATGTCATACACAATTTTTTTAGAGTTTACCATTTCCGAGATCTTCCTTTTTATTGGTTTCAATTTTAAACTATGCAACATTTCTCAAACGAGGTAAATTTACGTTTCATCTCTCCCTATCTCTCTCTCTCTCCGTCTCTATCTATCTCTCTTCTCTCTATTTTGTTTTACTGGCAATCTAAAGCGAGCCAAACTTGAATTGTTCACATATCGATCAGTTTTTAAAAGATTTTTCTATCGTTTTAACCTCATTTCGCTTCTGCTTACATTGAAGCAAGTTATAACGCCATTCCTGCTTATCTCAATTAGCATGAAGTAAATAAAAGAATTATCTTTTGTAATAATAGTTTGTTTGTAGAACGGTAGAGAAAGTCATATGAATGGAACACATCATATTTTTACTACATATATGTGGCAGAACAAGTAAAAAGGAAACCTATCATTCCACAAAGTCTGTTACACAGTTTGTGAATCACTCTGTAGAACGTAATGGACCGCAACTCAATGGGAGCATAAATCAGCGGTTTTATTTAATTGTAGTGTCATTGGAAGTGAAATACAGCCACAATACAATCCTGTGCAACAGTCGTAAAAGTTTTAATGTCTTTATAGGTCACAATTATACGTCCGTGGTGGAATTGTTAAGTAGTGGACTGCTGCAATTTTGACTGAAAATTATTTATTTATCCCTTCATGTTTATTTCTTAATAGTTAATGGCCTTGTCATTTAGCCATTTTTTTTGTCAAATACCTAGTTATTACAGTTTCTGTTTATCATTTTAAGACAGAGTCAGATGTTGATATTTCTCTCATGATGAGTATTGCGGGAGGACGGAGCAGCAAATCGACCTTTACACTGCGTTATTTTAAGCCACGACTAAACATTGTGAATAACAAAGCCTTAGTAAGCATTCACGAGACCAAAGAAATTTAAGATATTTTAAAATAAACAATAAATTTAGCATCAGATAGATTCTAGCACTAGTAGTAGAACACTCTAAAACACAACTATCACAGTCGTAACAACAGCATACCCATTGTTATATACAACTTACTTCCTGAATGTACATCATTGGAAGCCACAATAAGTTCATAATTTGACACATTATGTTACAGATATTTTACCTATGCCCAAATGGCTGATATTCCAGTTCTATTTGTACATTTTATTTTCTTCACTCGAGGCAAACATTGCTATTATTCGTTTCGTAATCGGCTTATCCTCCCCGTATTTGTAGGTATGAGCATTGTAGGAAGCGGATGGGAGGAAATGTAAGCGAAATTGATAATTGGAAAGGTGATGATGGAGCAATTGGTGGAATGAGTGGCGAGGGAACTGGAGGATCCGGAGAAAACCCGCCCAGACGCCGATTCTTCCACCTCAAATCCCACATTTGGGCGCTTGGGATCGAACCGGACCACCTAGATGGGAGGAGAACTGTCTAGCCACTGAACCAGGGCGTCGCCACGTTGCTAATATACGAACGCTGAATTCCCTAAGACGAAGATATTCATTTATATAAGCAAGTTATGTATCTCTATTCTAAACGCTCTTTACGCATATTCCTAGGTAGTATGTGATTTTGCCAAGTATCTAATTTCATCTGCAACTGCAATAACGCTTCTTTTTTTTTTCTCTCTGTCATTTCCAAGAGGTTGGCGAAAAGTAGAAACTCGTTTGCCATGCATCTAAAAAATGATGGGGATTAGACAATGCTATCACTCGTTTCAGTCCACTACGGTTAGCAAAATGACAGCATGCGAGTGTGTCGGTAAGTACAAAGACGTCGTTATGCGCAGGAACAGTAAGCCAAGTTCGGCTCGAGCCCGCTCTTGGACATGACCGATTTAAAGAATGAATTAAGCACGCACTCAGATGTGTTCGGGGTACTCAGAAACCAGATATGATATATAAAAAGCGGATAACATATAGTATGCAGGCGTTTGGAAACGATATAGCTTATACTAGGTGATTAGTAAACAGCAGAACAGGTTTCGCGGGTCTCAGCGAATGTGCTACTTGCTATATGCTCACTGAGGAACTGAAAGCAGATCCGCAGTGAATATATCACGCTTTGACACGAATAATGCTTCTAACTAAGAAACAAAAAGTAAACACAAATAAAAGTTTTCGCACATATTAAGCTACGAGTAGTTGGAACTGCTTCCCTTTGTTGTTCAAACATATCTGGCACCTTAGGAAATTGCTGAGGAAAGCTGACCTATACGCTGCAGTTCCCTGTGAGAAAAGGCTGCAATTTCTTGACGGATGTTAATACTTAAGTTTCCCTAAAGTGTGCGGTTGTGTTCTGCATACTTTTCCTTTTAGTCCCTTCCCAGAGATATTTCGCATGGCGTTAAATCGGAGAAAGGTGGGGTCATATGTTCATGAATAAAGCCATTTATTTTAATACCCACTGTATTGCTTACACCAACAATAAGCCACATTTACAAGAGTTCAACTCGCACTTATACCTTGAGCATCACCGCGGTCGGCTAAGAGCAGTAAAACCTGCACTTCCCTATGCTAACTAGTCCGAAATTTGATGTCGCTACTTCGAAACTGAGCCGTTTGCGCTCTGACTATTCGGTTAGCCTAAATAATTCGCTATCGTCCAACAGGTGATTAAAGTTCTCTTTTGTTTTCTGACTTGGGCCGGTGCTTGCTTTGGACGAGATATGCGACTCAGTGTGGATTCTGCTTTGCTAGCTAGTACTGTGGTTGCCTTGGTTTATATAAATGGATATTTTGGGAACTCATCTGAATTTCCTGCTACTCTGGATTGTGCTCTAAGGCTCGCGTTTGAGAGAAAGGTGAAGGCATATCAGGATACATAGAAATAGCCCAGCACGTTCAAAATTTAGTAAAAAGGGATGTGAAAGTTTTTATTGTTATTTTTATCCTGTTTGTTTGTTTTCTATTGTTTTTATGTGTGTGTTATGTACGTTTCTTGGTATGATTAACGCTCACTTTACCTCGCAAGCTAAGCGTAACGATTGAGTGGTACAAAACTCTTTCAGGTATGTTTTTATGTATCATTAAAAATTACACCATTTTAGTTTTAGGCAGAGCACGATACACTGGTGATACCACATTACCAGCACTCAGAGGAGGTGTTATGAAAACAAATAGGCTTCTCTTTGTTCATTATCAGAAAACATGTCCTAGCTTTCAGGTATAAAGGCGAAGAGCAGTTGCCTACTCGAAATGCTTACTACTTAAAACTCCGAGAGTTTCAAGGTTGCTCTTGAATGTAAAACATATCTATTTTCAGATAAGAAAGGAGAATTTACTTTCGCGAATACTAAAATATAGAGCGTGCAGTCATAAGTTTGAAGATAAGATTTAAGTAGTGAAAATTATAGATGACATTCTATATAGACATCTCTTCACAGTATATAGAGAAACGGAGGAGGAGAAAACGGGGAAAATGAACCAAAAGAAGTAGAGCAGTAAATAATATCAGAGCTTATAGGTGAAGGGAAGAGCTAAAAGATAGTTTAAAAGAGAGAAATTCTGAGACGGGAAAAAGTAATGGAACATGCAATAGAGGTAGCTATAGAGGAGGGGAATGCCGAACACTGGAACATGTGGTAAAAAGAACAGGAATAGGGATGGATGATTGAAAAATAATAAACGAACGTGCGGTATGATTAAAATTGTTTAGAAGTTAAGAAGTACGTGTTTGATAGATAATTAGAGGAGAACAACAGAAAATTGAAGCGTGTACAAGGGGTGGGGGTGCTACAAATGTCCATTGGAGAATAAGAAAAAGCAATGGAAGAGTAATATAGCGAATAATAACGGCGCTTATTTATAAAAAAAAACAAATGAAAAATCTGGGAAGATGTGAATAAGGTAAGTAGAAAAACAGGAATAGAAAATGCAGTCACCTAAAGAATGTGTGGAATGTTTTAAAGCATTGGTAGACTGGGATTAAATAAGAGAGTAAATACAAGAAAGAGGAAGAGACATGGAAAACTAGATGGCAATATACTAATGGGAGAAGCACAAAAACAAACAAAGAATATATAGAAAGAAATGGAGATACACATAGTATAGCGAACGAATTTTGGAAAACGTATATCGACATGGAAACAGGTCTGGAGGTTCTGACTAGCTTCTTAAAAAAAGGGAGGGAGAGTAAAATTATACCGTAAAAATCAAAGATAAGCTTGGTAGTGCCGGTATACAATGACAAAGTCACCAGGAAGCTGGCAAATTACAGAGGAATCGGTTTACTCTCGATACTTGGACATGTTTATACAGGAATACTGGCAGACAGATTACAAGAGTGGGTTGAGACTGAAGTACACCTAACAGAATTTCAAGCAGAGTTCAGAAAAGGTCGGAGAACAACACACAAAATATTAATGATTCAGACATTAATCAGAAATACTTAAATAACAAAAGGAGTGAAATATATATTATATATAAATATATGTCATTTTTTCTCAGCTTTTGAAAAAATGTTTGATACAATAAACGGAGCAGAGCTAAAGGGGAGTTTCATAAAAGGGGCTGCGTGATGTATTTTTATGTATGAAAAGATAACATAGATAAGATATAGAAATTAGAGGATAACTGAGCTGGTAATACTGAGGATAGGTTTGAGACACGGTTGTAAGTTAAGCTACTGTTCAACTTGCCCATAGATGACAAAGAAAATAATGAAGGTGAAGGAAAGAAATTGCCACTGTCTGATGTTGTTGAATAAGAAAATACCGGGATTACTTTACGCCGATGACGCTTGATGGCAGCGTTTACAGCAATAGGAACTAAGAAGAAAATTAACGAAGTTCAGAATGTGCAGAATGGAAGATAAAATAAATATTAATATATCCAATATAGTCGTGTCCAAAATTGGAACTCGATTAAATAAGAAACAAAACGTCATTTGGAAGGAAAAGAAATTGAAATAGTGAAAACATATTTTGTTTATTTGGGGGTAAAATTAAGTTCTAGTGGAGTCTAAACAGCTCGATATTGAAAGATGAAAGTAAAATGAAAGCGACAGAAATTAGGATGTATATATAAAAATTACTAGAGATGAAGAGTAAATTGTATGAGAGGGTTTACGAAACAACAGTAGCAGGAAAACGGTTATAGGCATCGGAAATATGGGGTTATCGCACATAGGAAGAATCTAACCTTCCATTCAAATGACTTTCTTTATGTGTTACACAAACAAACGTTCCTTACAAAAGAGTATCCCTTTAACTACTTCATGCTAATCAAGATAGACATTAGCAGAAATGTTCTTATTACCTGCTTCCTTATGAGTGGAAGGGGAATATGCGAAAACACTAAGCTATGCGTAAGAACTGAAATACTTTTGCATTCTTGCTTGAGAAAAGTTTAAGTAGTTTAAGATTCAAATAAATAATAAGTAATATCTTGGAAACGGTTAACTGTACCAAAACATGTATCGGATATAAATTGTTTGTCTTAATAAGTACTACATTTTTGTGCAGGGCTTTTGTCTGTCTTTTGCGGTTTACCAGTTATTTCAAATTCGGCAACATTTATCTAGAATAAAGAGATCTTCAGAGGGTATTCCCAGAAATATAAAGATCTTAAACATATGGTATTTTAATCAAAATCATTTTTGCTGCTTTTGGGGAAACAAACATGTTTAAAAAATGTTGAATGTAAAGGGTAATCTAGAGTGGAGAATTTTTTTAAAAATTTTCGTGTTGCATCCATATAAGATACTGAACTTAAATATAAAGTTTGGTATTTAACCGGATTTTTGCTTTTCAGCTATGCTGCACATAAACACCCACACGATCTTTTGTCCAAAAATGCTTTCCTTTTTTTTTGGATTTGGAGTATCTCAAAACATGTACTTCCGCTGATATCTCAGAACTGAATTTTGAGTGGAATACAGTACCTTCTCTAGCTACTATATACATTGTACATACATGCTAGAGAGAGCAAAAAGAGACCTCAGATAAAGATGTTCTTTAACGAGATTTTAGGGCAGCACCCAAATGTAGAAATAAGCAGACCTGGAAGAAATGGAGTGATTCTAGAGAGGTATTGAAATATCCTCATATAAAAAGGTGTCAATTCTACTAAAATTATGTATGAAACAACTCGAGATAACTGAGCAAGAGAAAAACTGGTGGGGGCAGTTAGAGAAAACTTCTGATATATTCCATTCACATGCCTCTCTCTAACTGTTCACAACTTTTCTTACAAAAGAGTATCCTTTTATGTATATACAACATCGCAGTGCTCTAGATAAACATTACTAGAATTTGTTTTATTACTTGATTCCTTGTAAGTTGAATTCATATAATGGAATACGATGATCAAATCCTTTAAAAGCCGGTTACTATATGACACATTCAAATTTGGTTCTCTTCGCCTGCCAGGACTAAACAAAGAGATACGAAAGAAAGATCAACTTTCAGTTTGATAAAGGTTTAAGTAGATTAAGGCTGAAACCAATACTCGGAATACGAGTATCTTAAAAACTGTTATCCCTAAAAATAAATGTACCTATATCACATAAGTTGTATCTTTAACGAGATCTACAATTTTTGTGTAATACGTATTTGTCTATCTCTTATGGTTTTCCAGTTGTACAAAGGTTATACAAAAGTCATCCAGGATGAGGTGATCTTTCAGAAGCTATTCCCAGAAAATTCAAGATATACATTTTGTTTATCATGGCATTTTAATAAAAACCATTAGTCATTTTTGTGAAAATCAAATATTTTGAAAAATGTTTCATAAACAGTTGTTGGGGGAAGAGGGATTTTCTTGAAAATCTTCGTGTCGTATCCTTGGAAGATACAGACTTAAATACCAAGTTTGGTATTTAACCGACTTTTCGTTTTTGAGTTATGCTGCTCACAAACACACATACACACACCCACACATACGGACATGTATCTATTTTTTTTAATTCGGGGATATCAAAATTGTATTTCTGGTGAAATGTCGGTAGGGACATTTTTATGGATTACAGTACAACCTCTATACTCTATGTATATTGTACATATAGACTAGAGAAAGTAAAAATAGAGATGGAAGGAATATGGAGAAAAGCAGAGGGAAATGAAAGATGATTCTGAGACTCAATGAGAAATACAATGGATGATAAGGAATTTGTGGTGAATTTTGCTCAGAGACCTCTTTATCGGGATTGAGGTTGTTTAAAGTGCCGCAAAAGAGAGGGAAGCATTGGCGTGGATAAGAACAAGAACATTCTTTTGAAAGGGATGAATGGCAATAAACTAGAACTTAATATTTATGTGGGGGAAAATATATTAATATTTACTGTTTAACAAGAAAGAGGTAAGATATTGGAGAAAAGAAATTTGGGAATAAAAGTGCTTGGTATTTGCTAGGAAATATAGTGGTAGCAATGTTAACTGTTGCAAGTTAAGGGAAAGAGAAGAACTAAAGAAGGGCAATATTTAGTAAGGGTAAATGAAAAATCTGTTGTGTTAACTTCACATGACTTTCTCTACTTCTCTGCAACAAATTATTGTTGAAAAGCTTGTTCGTCTATTTACCTCAAGCTAATCGAGTAAAAATTAGCAGAAATAGTCTTCATACTTGCTTCCTTGTAAGTAGAAGCGAAATAAAGGAGTACCATAGGTTAAAGTCATAGTCAAAAGTTGGTCGCTATGTCACTGAGGTTCCTTTGTTTGTATGGACAGGAGTTGAAACTCCTGGATGAGAAAGGTATAAGTTTTTGAAGCTAAAACAAAAAACAAGGAATATCTAAAAAACAATCTACTCCACGAAAAAAAAATGTATGTAATATAAATTGTGTGTTTAACGTGCTCTACCTTTTTGTGTGGTAAGTTTTTATCTATCTCTTAAGGTTTGGCAGTTATGCAAAATTCCGTAAAATTCACTCAGAATAAAGTAGTCTTTAGAGGCTATTCCCGGAAAATTCAAAATATACATTTTATTTGTTAGGTAAATATCTTTAATATATGATATTTTAATCAAAACCGTTAGAGCCATTTTTAGAAAGTCAAAATTATCGAAAAAAGTTCTAGTAGTTTGGAGTGGCGGGATTTTTCTCAAAATCTTCGTGTCGCATCCCTGGAAGATACCAAACTTAAATACCAAGTTTGGTATTTTACCGACTTTTCGCTTTTGAGTTATCGTGTTCTCAGACACAAGGATGCACGGACACACGGACACACACACTCACGGACCTTTTTCTGAAAATACTTTTTTTGGATGCAGGGCACCCTAAAACATATATTTCCGATGAAATCTTGGTATCGAATTTTTTGGTGGAGTACAATACCTTCTCTATACACTATGTACATAGTACGTGTAGAGAAAGCAAAAATGGATAAGCAAAGAGAAATAAATAGAAAAGCAGAGAATATACAAATAATGGGATGGAATATTTTAGCACACCCCCAGATGGCCAGAGAACTATTCGGAAGCAAGTATAAGTGCTACTTAAACCTATTTTGCTCTAACCACGAGTACCTTATACTTTTTATTCTAATCTTTTTGTAACTATCCTAATACTAAACTCTCAGCAATTAGAAATTATTGTTAAATGTACAAATATTTAATTTAGCAGTAGGACTAATAGCAATAAACTAAGGTTCTTGCTCTTCTTTCTCTACATTGTGCATAGTATACAGGTGGAGAAGATGTTAGACTCCAACAAAAATTCATACCGATATTTCACATGAAATACACGTTTTGAGGTCCCCTGTATAAAAACTTATTTTAGAAAACTGTCCCTGTGTATGTGTATCTATGTGTCTGTGAACACGATAACAAAACGAAAAGTCGGTAAAATATCAAACTTGGTATTTAAGATTGGTATCTTCCAGGATGTGAAACGAATATTTTTGATAAAATTTTCCTTCAAAACTACCCTTTACAGATAAAACTTTTCGAAAGTCTGTTTATCTCAAAAATGGCTCTAACGATTTTATTAAAAATGGAAAGGAAAAGGAGTTTTATCTATAGACGCTCTTTAACTGCTGTGATTCACAGCATCTCATTCTATAGTGGGCGTAAAAACAATTTTTTTTTGCTCAGAGGCCTCTTTGTCAGTTTGAGGTTATTTTACGAGCCGTAAATCTATAACACGAAACCAATCACTTTACTTCCCTTCCGAAGGAAACATGCTAAGAATTTTTCGCTCGAAAATAATCATCGTCCTCCGCCGGATATGAACCACTTAGCCGAACCTGATAAGCCTCCGGAACTGTATTTATTTATAATAAAAAAACACCGTATATTAAAGAGGCTCACTTGATAAATAAAATGTATACCTATCTTGAATTTTCTGGGAATAGCCTTTAATTAATTTTGTTGAATTTTGCATAATATAAACCGTAAGAAATAGACCAAAAATTCTACACAAAAAGTATAAATCGCGTTAAAACACACAATTTATATAGTATAATACGTAGAGCTGACCGAGTTTTAGGTATTCCTGGTTAGATTTCAATTTTGAGCTCTGTAACTTTTATCGTACAGAAAGTCATTTTTCTTTGTATCTTTTTTTTTTATTTATTTATTTTTTTATTTTACTGGTGGAAATGCAAAGCGAGCCGAAATTCAGGTGTCCATATAGCCACCAGGTTTTTAAAGATTTGACTATTGTATTAGTTTAGTGTATCCCCTTATTTTTGCTCTGCTTATAATGACGAAAGCAATAAAAAGATCTGGCATTGTTTACTCGATTAGCATAATATAGGCAAGATAGAAAATCTGCTGCAGAACAGATAGAGATACTTATGCGAATGGGATAACAGATATTTTTAAAAAAGGTCCGCTCGCGCGCGCGTGTGTGTGTTTGTGTGTGTCTTCGAGCACGATATCTCAATAACAAGAAGTTGGTAAAATATCAAACTTGATATTTAAATTAAACATCTTCCAAGGATGTGACACCCTTTTTAAGGAAATCACCCACACCCAAAATACCCTTTATATGGATAATTTTTCAAAATTATAGGTTTCTCAAAAATGGCTCTAATGATATTGATCAAAATATCAAATGCTGAAGATATTTTAGTGACAAATAGAATTTATATATTGAATTTTCTGGTAATCACCTCCATTCACAGTGAGATTCTCATAACTGGTATACCATAAGACATAGACAAAATCTTACTACAGAAAGCACTTAGAGGTCATTAAAATATACAATGTGTGTCAAACCTTCTCTTAGAGTTCACCGCTTTTAGGATATTCCGATATTACTTGCTGAACGTGTTACTCCTTCCTAAGTATCATATAACGGACATGCCTGAAAGTTTGCGATTCATTCAAATATTCAATGTTATTAACCCTGCAGTTACTAATTGCATATGAGCTACAGAGAATAAGTAATTAAAGCCTTTATATCAATTTAACGTAAACATACTAATCTACCTAAAAAAACTTCTACTAATCTGACAAATAATTAGAATACGTTAATTAATAATTATAAAATAATCCCTTTTCCTGCTTTATTTTTACTTCCTCTAGCCCGTATATGCAATATACATAATGGATAGAGAAGGTATTTTATTCCTTCCAAAAATTCTATGCACAGATTTCTCCGGAAATATGTTTTCAGGTTCCCTGAGACCTAAAGCATTTTAAGTAAAAGGTCGGTGTTTGTGTCTCTATCTGTGGATAGTATAGCTCACAAATGAAACGATTGTTAAAACAAAACTTGTTATTGAAGTTTAGTATCTTCCAAGAAATAAAAGATTTTGAAGAAAATCCCCAAACCTCAAAATATCCTTTATATGAAAAAATATAGAACATTTTGTTTTTCTCATAATTAAAATACGTATATTACAGAAAATTACATCACAAATAACATGTATATTTTGAATTTTCTGGGAATAACTTCTGAAGATCTCTTTATTCTGAATGAGTTTTGAACATTTTGTATAACGATTAAACCGTAAGACATAAACAAAAACATACTACACAAAAAGTTTAGATCTCGTTAAAACACATAATTTACTTATATCATATACGCTGTTTTTTGTTGTTGTTTTTTTCTATCTAATTGTTTCTGCGATATTCCTTGTTATTTGTTTCAGATTCAAAATACTTAAATTTTTCACACGGAAATTTGTAAACGCCTGCCATGCATAGAAACGGATTCAGCCAAATGGCAACCAGCTTTTAAAATATTTGGCTGTCCTTTTAGCCTAGTATAATCTCTTATTTTCCTTCTACTTACAAGAAAGCAAGTAATTGAGAATATTTATACGAATATTTATCTCAATTATCATAAAATAGAGAGAATAAAATTCTTTTTAACAATAATTTCTTGCGGTGATGTAGAAAAAGTCATGTGAATGGAACACATCAGAATTTGTTATTTCAATTGCCAAGGTCCCAATTGTACATATATATGAAAGCGATGTTCATTACTTTGAACCAAGAACTTAGAGCCAATTATACCAACTAATAGTTTTTAAACAAACCTTTATGTCAAATTTACAGAATATTGTGAATAACAGGAACCGACGGTTATAAAAATACTTCTTTTTATTGATGCAGTAGTAGTATATGGGACCCGTATGAAAGGCTTATGCATCTCTTTCAAATTCGATGGATTATTAGGAAAGTATACTCTTCATTAAGAGATGACAACTTATATTGAGAGCTCTTTAAATGTATCATGTTGGTTACACATAGCTCATTGACTGTCACGTATTTTTTACACGGAGAAATATAGTTCTGTGATCTTATAAACAAATGTAAACATCTGTGATACATTTAACCAACTTCTTCCCTTTGACTTATGCTTCAGACGAGTGCTGACTGAGCACATTTCCTAAGACTGTTTCATTTAAATGTTTGTTACAGTAGAAATATTTGCAGATGTTTTTATTTATGTACTTTACATTTCTTTGTTTATATTGCAATGTTCATAATGGATAAGAATCATCCTCAATTTGACAATTAAGTGATCTTTCCATTAAAGCAACTATAGAGATTGTTGGTTCGCTTCGCCAAATAATGATCTTAGAGCCCGCTGTTGTAAAATTGTTTGTTATAGGATAAGTAGAGAAAGGCAAATTTTTTTTTAGAAAACGGTCCTGGTCGGAATCGGGATGGGTGTGTCTGGGGAATAAATAATGTCAATATTTTCACGTACCTTCATCCCACTTTCATCCCTCTGCTAGTCTCTGGAGCATGAGATCTTGAACGTCGTACTTCTCAGGGTGCGGTGCACATCCCGTAAGTTTGTTTTGGGATTTGGGCTTTCCACATACAAACATTGTAAACACTTGCAATTTCCAGTAATCGTTGTTTATTTTGATCCTTATTGAGACCGGCAGTCCGTTGCCAGGGCAGAGCCACACATTTAAGATCTATGTTTCTGAGCGAAACTCCGCGAATATAAAAATACTAATTTCCATTTAGAAATGTTGTTACCGTAGCGTGGAGAACGTGTTTTAAAACTGCACTAACTTTTATAAGCGACAACTGCACTGTCTTACCTCTGCACTGTTCTGCCGAGTACTGCCCCGGACATTCATACAATATCCAGGCATGCAGGTAAAACCCTTTTATTAACAGTCGATCACACCTGCACCTGGCGAGGCGTGAAAATTGTTGGTCTGACCATTTCCTGTCCTTTGCAGAACTCCTTATTTACTGTATTTCCATCTTTTTTGTTCCATGGCACACTCGCCCAAATATAAACTTTTGGTTTTCCCCTCTAACCGTATAATCATATGTTCCACTTAAATAATAATAGTATTTAGTATCATTAATTTAATTATATTAATTATTATCGTCGAATATTAATTATACTTATTGTCTTTCAGTGTTTATGGTGTGTGTGTAGGTGTGTATGTGGGTGTGTGTGTAACTATGACAAGCATAACTCAAAATCTCTAAACGTCGGTTAAATATTTGCAAGCTGGTATTAAAGTTCCACCGAAACTTCCTTGGCAATCTCGCGTAATTTCAGCACTGACCTTGTACCCAGTTAGAGGAGAAGGTTATAACCATTACGTCAGTGCGCGAAGGTCATAGCAGAATTCTTGCGCTTTTATTCCACCACTTGATTTAGCTGTGGTGATAGGTTTCCCTCAATAATGATATGCATTGCATATTGCAGGCGTACCACTGTGAGTACGTGAGTATTCGCTGTTCTTTGTCCACAGCCAAACCTTCTTTACACGAAACTGTTTTCGAACATTTTTTTTTTCTTACTCTAACTACTTTGAAATTCCATATGGTTAAGATATTTTCATCACAAATTAAATGTATAGTTTGATCCTTCTGTGCATAGCCTCTGAAGTCCTTTTCATTCTGAATATCTTCTACATAACTGGTGTAGCGGATTTTCATTTTAAAAGAGCCTTAACATACCTATTTAAATTTTTAAATAAAATATGTTAGAATAAGCCATTCAAATTTAGAATTACTCAGAATAACAGCAATTTCCTAAAATTGCTTTAGTTTATATATATGTTTAGTTTCTATAATTATATGATATTATTTCTTTAACGCATGCTGTGTTAAATTTGTGTGTTAATGTTGTGTATTTGAATTTAATTGTTAATTCAAGGATTGCTCTCAAAAATAACATCCACGCTATAATAATATTTGTGATAAAAGCTTAACCTTACAATCTTTTCCAGAGCATTAGTCTAAATTCTTCAATTCATACTACTTTTTATTAGCAACGTTTTCCAATAATTCAATTGAATAAATTCAAGTAAAAAAATTAATTACACTAATATACAATATTTTCCCGGTTTTGATGAAAATAGGCTACTTATATGGAAGAAAACGCGCTGATTTCGAAAATGACAACATTTTTCAGGTAACACGTACAGTTTTTATGTGATTGGATATTTTATATATGTTTTTAATATATTGGACATATATATAATTGCAATTATAAATATATTTTTGCAGCAAAGGATGAATAATAAAGTAACATATTACGCATCTTCATGCCGTATACACACATATATATTTAAAAATAAACCACCCCTTGTGGGTTTCCCTATCCTGTATCCCTTATCCTCCTAATGCATTGAGCTGATGACAGACGAAAGACAGATTCAGTGCCGAGTGGCTGGGGTTTATTTATCAATGCGTGATCCTGTGTAGGCAATAAAACTATCAACCATTGCATGATAAACAGCCACCTGACACTCACCCTTCAGGGGCTTATGCGTCTTAAAATCTCAGAACTTCAGTTGCTTTCTATAACTCGTGGTGATCGGTATTGTGGTTTCCGGAAGACGTCTATTGTTATTTTGTATTATTAGTACGTATTGTGTAGTTATATACTGTTCACAATGGCTTCTACATCTTCTAGGAGGAAATGTGTGAACAATCCAAATAACTTTTGTTACATATGTGGTTCTTTCTTGTTGCGGAGCCAGAAAACTAACATTACACTATTTTTGAAGAAAATGTATTTTGCGTATTTTAAAGTTAAGCTAGGAGATCAAAGTCAAACATGGGTTCCACATTCTGTTTGCAAAACATGTAGTGAAGGGCTAAGACAGTGGTACCATGGAAAACAGATAGTTCGGGATTCCTATGATATGGAGTGAACAAAAATATCACTATGATGATTGTTACTTCTGCATTTGTAAAATATCGAGGTACAATGAGACAAATATAACAAAAATTAAATATCCAGATGGCCTTGCTTAACTATTAGACCTGTGCCACATGGAGCAGATGTCCCTATTCCTATTCCACCAGTTCAACTAGAGGATACTGAGAGTTCAGTCTCTGGGTCAACAGAAAATTCCAATAGAGATGAGGATTTCTCAGCACATACTGGTGAAGACAAGTCACAGTATTTTACACAAGAACAGTTAAGCGACTTAGTAAGAGGTTTAGGTCTTACCAAAGAGAAGAGCAAATTACTTGGATCAAGGTTGAAAGAGAAGAAAATGCTGGCCACAATTTGCTGGTATAGGAATAGAGACGAAGAATTTACAAATTTCTTTAAGATGCAAGATCTACTTGTTCATTGTTGTGATGCATCAGGTTTAATTCAACAGCTGGGAATACCAACATATGATAGTAAAGACTGACGTTTATTTATTGACGCTTTGAAAATAAGTCTAAAAGCAGTTTTATAGCACAATAGAAGCGAATTTCCCTCAATACCTGTTGCATATTCTGTATTTCTGAAAGAATCATATAAAAATCTAAAAAACATTTTAGAAAGAATAAGTTACAAGGAACATCATTGGCTATTGTGCGGAGACTTGAAGGTATCCAGTATCATACTAGGGCAACAAGGATATACAAAATATCCATGCTTTTTGTGTGAATGGGACAGTAGAAACAGGGTGGAACAATAGACAGTGCGAGAATGGCCTAAGAGAAAAAGTTTAACGCCAGTCTAGTTGATCCGAAGAAAATGTTATTGCCTCCTTTGCATATAAAATTAGGTATTATGAAACAATTTGTGAAAGCACTGGACAAGAATGGTTCGTGTTTCAAATACCTGAGCAGTAAATTTTCTGTACTGTCCAAAGCTAAGATAAAAGAGGGTATATTTGATGGAGCTCAGATAAGACAATTAATGAAGGATAACACACTTTTGGACAACATGAATGATAGAGAACTGCAAGCATTGTGTGCTTTCAAAGAGATTGTGAAGTTTCTTGGAAATATAAAAGATCCGCGATACGAAGAAATTGTGCGAAATATGCTACAAAAGCTGCAAGCTCTTAGATGTAATATGAGTTTAAAGCTTCACTTCTTGAATTCTCACTTTACTATTTTCCTGATAATTTGGGATCCCTCAGTGATGAACCAAGGGAAATATTACATCAAGAAATCAAGGGTCGGTGGAACATTGCGATGTTAGCGGACTACTGTTTGTTGGTGCTTGAAAAGGGAAGTTTCTCAACCACTACATAAACGTAAATCAACGCAGCCATTCTTCCAGCCAAGGAAAAACTAACTTCATGCCTTCTTTTGCAGGTATGTGTGTGTTTTTATGTATTTATTACAGAGACATTTTGCATTATATATTTATTTTATAACGCACGTTTTTTTTTACATCATAAACAGTATTTTCAAAATCTTTAATTTGTGATTTGTGAGTAAACCTTACGTGATAGAGAAAATCTGAAGCACCATTAAATTTAGGACATCAACGTTAGTTGATATCACCTTTCAGATCGCAACCTGGTGAACAAAATATAAATTTTACAGGACAGTGTTATTCCTAGTTCGTGATGCGAAGTCGCCAAACGAACGTAAATTCAAAGTATTAGGTGCAGAAATAATTAAATATAGTATGTTAAGGGGGAAAACCCTTTTTGGGCAAAATAATTTTTCGATTTTACAAAAAACAATTTTATTTTACGCATTTACGAAGTTTCATGGCCCTGCAAAGTTTGTAAATTTAATAAACTACAAATTTTAAAGGTCTGAACTCTTTAAATGTCCTCCGCATGTAACCTATAACTTTAAGTTTTATCCCATTTATTTTTTTTTTTTAGCATTTTTCTGCAATCAAAAGTCCTATCCTCTTACAATTTTTATTCAAAGAGGCTGAAAATCACACCGGATGTTCAAGAAACTATGAATGGTATAGCCGTATTTAATACTTTATACATTGCATGAATCATGAAATAACACATAAAACACATACGACATGAGAGCAAAAATCAAAACTTTTTTATCATGAGTCACTAAAGAGATTTTTATTCTGTACCGGAAGCAAATATCAAAACGCTGATGTTTAGTTTTATCAATCACAGTTTCTAAAACATTCTCGGTCTCGTTGGATTAAATTGTAGTATGAGGTAGCTTTTCAAAGAATGGGTTTTTTAAAACACTATGCATTAATGTCTAAAAATATTAAAGCTACAGAGCTCTAACTTCAAAGTTTTATACATAGTTTACGTATCCTTTATGTACAAGCATGTAGGTCCCTAGCTTTAAAACTCTAGAAGTTAAATTTGAGACATATTCAGCCTCTTGATGTGTATCCACTTCGGTGTGTTAGATGTTTTATTTTTGCTTGTCTAACAGTTTTCTTACAAACCAATCACATAATTTACTAAAGTGATGTGTTTTGCATGGTCTTGACTGCCCCATGAAATGAGTAACGCCTGCATATACTCGTAGACTATATGTTTTGCTTTACACATCAATACGCGATCTGATGGCCTAGGTAGCATGGAGTCAGATGATTATGTGATTAGCATTGGGAAATCTATTAGACGAAAAGAAAAAGCACAAACACCAAAGTGAATATACATTAAGGTACCATTTATGAAAATATCTGTTTTTCTACACACCCTGTATATTACAATGGAAGTGGTCAGATGATACAATAAGCACAGAAGTCTAATCCTTCGGAGCTCGAGAGGTCGTGAAGACCACAGCAAGACAGCGGTCGCGTATTTTTAATTAATGTCAAAATAGAAACCCATGAGAACGTATAGATATATAATCCTTATATTGATTGGGAGCTTACAGGCTGATAATTTAGAGTATCTGAAAATCCGGCTTGGGACGTAATTAGTGCTATTTTCCAGGATTTTGTGTGTGATTGGAACAAATACTGTTTTACTGAATGTTGATTAACGGTGCAGCAATACTGCAATATGTCTGGTAGAATTAACTTATACCCACTGGTGTGGTTAATGTTCAAACATTAACTTATTCACAACATCGAAAAATCATTAAGCTTCTGTTTGTTTATTTGAAATGTATTCAAAGTTTATCTATCATTCAGTTCTGTATCAGAGAGCGTATGCATCACACGTTTTAAAGCATAAATTAAGATCACAGATAATTATAACTTATCTGTCGTATTTTGGTGTTGGTATAAATAGGTTATAAGGAAAGCTATGTTGTTAATCCAATGTTAATTTTGTAACTATTCAGTTTTCCGACGTAACTTCACTTTATTAGTGTGACTTAGTTCTGACTTTGTTTTGCGAATTACCATCGACTGAATCTTGTTTTCACTTTAGTCGCTGCAATCTCCAACTCTAGACTTCACTAATCGCACACACAGCATGACTTGCCGTACAACTAAAAGAACAAAGGGTATTTAGAATCCACAAGTCGATTCACTCAGTTTAATTTCTCTAGCACGTTTATACAGCGTACATAGTAGGTAGAGAAGATATTGTATTCCACTGAAAAGTTAAATATTATAATTCACCGTAAATATATGTTTTGAGAACCCTCAATACAATATTTTTAGCAAAAGTCAGTTTGTGTGTGTGTGTGAAAACGAACATTTATACCAAACTTGGTGTTTACGTCAAGTATCTTTTAAGGTTGCAATAAGAAGATTTTTAGAAAAATTTCCCTACCCCAAATTACCCTTTATATGGAACATTTTTAAAATGTTCGATTTTCTAAAAAAAAATGGCTCTAACGATTTTCATTAAAACTCCGTATATTAATTATGCTTACATGGAAAATCAAATGTATATCTTGACTTTTCTGGAAAAAGCTTCTGAAGACCTCTTCATTTTGGATGATTTTTAAATAACTAGTAAACTACAAGAGCTAGACAAACTCTATATATATATTATGTCCCTTAAAACACATAATTTCTTCCCATGTACAGTTTTTGTAGAGTTTCAGTTTTAAAATACTTAAAATTTTCTCGAACACGAATTTCTAGCTATGGAAAGAGAACCAAACTTCAACGACAATCGCATAGCCACGCCTTTAAAAGGCTTTCAATATGTGTATTCACTTAATTCCCTTTAGGTTCTAAGAAATAAATAATAAAATTTCTGGTACTGTTTATCTTGATTACCAGGATATAATTAAAATAAAAATATTTTGTAAGATTTGTTTGCGGAAGAGATAGAAAAATCATGTAAATGGAACACAACAGATTTTTTTTTTTATTTTCCTTTACCTCGCTTTAACATCTAGGTCATATCGCGACAGAACTGAATAGAAGTACCCAACCTAACAAAGAAAGCACAAAATGTTGGGGAATAACGTCCTTATTTTTCTACATGGTCTCCCTTCAGCTCAATACACTTTTCACAACGATGTTCAATAGCTTCGATGCCCTGCTTATAGTGAGAACTATGAGGTCTGCAAAATAGGCATCAACTGCAGACTCCACCTCTTTATTGTTGGCAAATCTTCTACCACCAAGCCATTTCTTCTAGTTAAGAAATAGGAAATAATCAGAGGAGGCTAAATCCGACGAATAAGGTGCATGAGGAAGCATTTCGGACTTAAACTCGTTGATTTTGTTTATGGCGATAATGGAGTGTGAATTGAAGTATTATCTTGATGAAACAAACTTTCTTTTTCGCTAAATGCGGCAGTTATAGCTCGATTTCATCGCCCAAACGCCGTAACAAGTTGCATAATATTCGCCATTGATTACTTACCCTTTGTTGAGATACTCAATGAAAATTATCCCGCGTGCGTTCCAGAAAACTGACTACGTGGACTTGCCTGCAGATGGAACTGGAGCCGATTCTCCCCTTCCAGTCCACTGTTTTGATTGTGCCTTTGTCTCAGGTATGAAGTGATGGACCCAAGTTTCACCTATTGTTATAAAGCTCAGCTTTATTGCAGCGAAATATTGCCAAACACTGGACTGAAACATCCTCACGACGCTGTTTTTGTTATATTGTGAGCAAACGCGGTATCCACCTTGAACACAGTTTTCTCATATCCCAATTTTCAGTCAGGTGCAATGTACAGAAACTTTTTTGAAATACCTTCAATATCATCTAGCTCGCACATACTCAGTCAATCGTATCCAATACCATTTTGTGGATTTTCTTTACAATTCTGGACTGCTAACCTAATTTGGTCAACCACTGCGGTGTTCATCTTAGCAGCTTGTACGGCCGTGCTTAAATTCTGCCACCAAACATTTCACTGTTATAAACAAAGGAGCAAACTCTCCTAAAGTAGAATGTAGCTCAGCTTTAATATTATTTGGACTAAGATCTTTCAAATGTAAGTATTGCATCACATAACAATGACCACTTTTATCCATGTTTACAAATTCACTGAGAGCATTCACTAATGATGGCTGCCAAAAAATTCTAAACAAATGTAAAATCGTCAAACTTCAAACTTAATCTTTCTAAGGCTGGTACTGTTTACCATTGTTGTTGTTTGAAACAAAAACCGCTATCTCTACGTCAGGTCAGCTACTTCTGGGACAGCCCTCGTACATCGTTAAGGGTAGGTGTGGACAGTAGCCTTTGAGGAGCATACCACTTTTCGCTTGGGGCCAAGCAGATGTTAAAGTGCCACACTCTGACTACTTCCACAGCAGTCAGTAAGGTGCATACAGTTAGACATCATGGCCCCTAGTCTTACTGCCTCCATCACCCATAATCAGATGAGAGAGTTCAGCAAGTCCTTCGAGGTCATATTCCCCCGGAGCATGCTACTTTGCGTCGCAACAAGCAGATAGCATTAGGGTCCAGCTGCTTTAACTTGATATCTATAAATAGATGACCGCGCAAGTGGGCTTTAACATTTATTTTAAGTTTATATAATTTTTTACACTGAAGGTTGGATCGTGAAATTTAGTATTGTAACAAACGCCTTCATTAACTCAAAATGTAGTTACAAATAAAGTACCTATTAAGTTCACTGACAGTTTATGGCTGGCATACCAATTGCGCGCTTACACTCCAGTCACTCATGACTCAGTACAATTCACACAACACAACACTGCACTGCAATCCTCCCTCCTTTTATAGCTAGCAAATGACGACCCAAACTTTATGGGAACTTTTCGAAGACTGGAGGTGGAAGCAGAAACCCCTCAAATATCGAGAAGAATTATGTCTTGGTTCCGAAGGTTTCTCTTACTATCACGTCATCACATACTAATGCGAACATGAGAACATTTGAGGGTATGGTTTCCGGTGAGGCCGCCCAAGGAAGAAGCTCAACACAAGTTGCAGCGAAACGTTGGCAGAGAGAGAGCAGTGTAAGAAATGGGGCGGCCTACACCGGAAACCATAACTACGGCCGTGGAGGCCTGCAGATGTATGTATGAGAACCTTTGCATAAAACGGCGCTGTTACGACATCCCATCCGACATTCACCTTGGCGACTGATGAAGACCACGAAATAACTCCAGCCCAAGGCCTACGGGTTTGAATCCAGCACTTTCACAATGCGGTCCACTGACGCCGTTTAAACAATTCCGCTCGGTAACTTACTCAACTGCCTCACGTAGATTCGCTTATATAAGGTGACTATATATACAGAGCACCTTTTTGAGATGTCATAAATAAAAAAAAAAAAAAAAAAACGGTGAGGCCAAATAAATTAAAAATTGGCGCACATACGTTTCAGAGAATAGAAAGTCTTTGTTGAGAAGAAAAGAACAATAATTCCAAAAATTGCCACCAGGGGACGAAATGGCGCTATATGGGATGGTGCAGGTCTCGTCGGCAATGTCAGTAGATATCATGATGTTAGGATGCACTTATGAACGCACTTTGCTCTGTGCTAATCGCACATGTTTTCCACGCTAAGATTTCGTAAGGAAATTAGGTGTTGTTATTTTTTCCATCCTCAAGTGAAAATTGGTACCTCTATTCGATGTTAGTACGCCACCGTGGCTGATTTTTTTTTTTTTTTTAATTTTGAAATACAGTTCCGGAGTCTGATCGGGACTCCGGCGCTGTATACCCTACTTTTTATTTACCTAATTTGTTTACTTTGATTACTGTTTGATTACTGAATTTCTGTTTTATTTTTTACACACACATACACAAACATATAACACCCATGCCCAAGGCGGGACTCGAACCCACGATCCCCTGCGCTGCGAAACACCAAAGCGAGACGCTTTGGCGAGCGCGGCCGTGGGGACCGGCTCTGATGGTTGTCTTTCCAGGTTATCCTGGAGTGGAGAGGCCAGTGTGTAAGCTTTTCCTTCTGTAGGGAGTAAGTTTGCTCATAGTGTGGTTCAGCTAGGTATTCTATCGTCAATCTGAATGGCTTAGTAAGGCGCTGGCCTTCTGATATCAAGTTGGCGGGTTCAAATCCGGCCCAGACTGATGGTGTGTGACTTAAGTGTGTTTAGAAGCGACAACCCCATTTTCGTAGATTTACTGGCATGTAAAATACCTCCTGAGGGCAAAATTTACAGCGTCATTACCAAATAATTTTTTTCTCGGTTAGAGTTTTATTTATGACCGCTTTCCTGGTCGGCTTAGAAATTCAGAATGCATGTTTATTATTATTATTATTATTATTATTATTATTATTATTTGTCGTTTAACGTCATTTTAAACAGGTAGGTCGTATCGGACAACGAATAAAACTGGAGGTATGATGCTCATATGAGCCCGGGATCCATACAGCCTTCTCAGGATGAGCAAAATCGTTGGTTAAATCCTATTCGGAAAACTAACCCCAGAGGCGGATCCATTTGTAGTTTTGTAAATAGGCAACGAAGACCTGGAAACTATTGGAACTACTTCTATAGAGAAGGCAATTCGGAGCAGGTATCCAGCAGCTCATGGACAATATCTCAGAAACTGTAGGTGCCTTATTTAATCGTTTGTAAACGTTTTCGCAAAGTGTTAATATTTTTATTTTCTTTATCTCATATGTACAGCGTATAGAATAGGTAAGGAAAGCATTGTACTCCAGCCAAAAATTCAATGCCGAGATTTCACCGGAAATGCATGTTTTGATATTCCCTGAATTAAAAAATGACATTTATATAAAATGGTTAGTGTGTGTGTGTGTTTGTGAGTGTGTGTGTGTGTGTGTGTGTGTGTGTGTTTTCTGTGGACAGCTTAGCCGCAAAACGAAAAGACCGTTAACCACCAAGTTTAGTATTGATGTTTAGTATCTCCCAAAGATGCGACACGAAGATATTCAAGAAAATCCCTCCACCCTAAACTACCCTTTATATGGAAAACATTGGAAAACTTTCATTTTCTCAAAAATGGCCATTCGATTTTTGTTAAAAGCCGTATATTAAACAAATTAAAATAAAAAATACGATGTATTTTTGGATTTCCTGGGAATAGTCTCTGAGGACCTCTTATTTTGAATGAAATTAACTGAATTTTGTATAACACAATAAATTTAGACATCCACAAAACAAATTGGCAAACTCTTATTTTATCAAAAAGCTTAAGTACCTTAAATCGTACAGCTGGTATTAAATGCATTTTTTTGAGTTAACTATTTCCATGATATTCTTTTTGTTTAAGTTTCCAAAACTTACATTTTACTTTATCACATTTGTACACAGTGCAAGATAGAAAAGGTATTGCATAACACTAAAAATTCTTTACAAGGATTATAGGAAATGGAGTTTTATAATCCACTGAATCCAAAAAAAAAAAAAAAAAAAAATCTGAAAAGTGCGTATTAAATCTGCCTCTGTTCGGTTACATACCAAACTTGACATTAAAGTTCAGCATTTTCCAAGAATGCGTGATGAACATTTGCAATGACTACCCCGAGCACCAAAATATCGTTTACATGAAAATATTTCATAAAATGCTTATTCAAACAAAAATGCGTCTTACAATGTTGATTAAAATACTATTAGAACTATACTATACTATATGACAACTGAAATGTATATGATGCATTTTATAATAGACTCTGCAGACGTTTCTATTCTGGATGACTTTTGCACAATTGTAAACCTATAAGAGTTAGGAAAGAACTTACTACAAAAATGCAGATCTCGTCAATACATACACAATATGTAAGATTTTCTCTATTGGGAGGCCATTATCCATAATTTGTATTCCCGTCATGTTAAGAGATCGTAATTTTTGTATTCCATCATATAGCGATTAACTTTAAAAGGGGTTGACTATCCTTTACCTTACTAAATATTTATTTCTTTTGCACAGTCATGGTTGAGTGTTACAACCTTTCAGTGTGTTTCGGCCATACGGAAGCACACGAAGTTACTCAAGCCACGTGCACCATACTACAAAACATGCTCTTATACAGCGAGGTAAGACGTAGTTTATTGCTTTATAACATAAAATAGCAACCAGGGAGCAATCAAAATAATTGTTTTTCGCTAACATGCAAAGAAACACTAAAAAATAAGCCCAACCTTAATAGTTGAGCTGTCCGCTGCAGTTCTTTATAAACAGGGAAAAGAGTAATCAGAGTAGAAATGGCTCAATCCTAGTGTGCTACGTTTGAAACTCAATGTGATAACTAGAGTAGGTATGAACCCAGTGACCCACGTAACTTAGTTTTAGTGCATATTAGTACTCTTTACAACCGATGTAGATTACGTTATACATATAAATCATTCACTCTGTGAATTGTGAAATCTTTTATTTGCTGTTCTTGAAAACTAGAAAATAAAGAAAAACACTGCTACCTGATCTTCGGTTGTTTCTAAATGTAACAAAAGGCTAATAAAACAAGAGAAAACAAATTCTAATACATTTTGTGGTGCCCATTATTTGCTATCACTGCATGGAATCCACTAGCGTTTGAAAAATAATTAGTGTGCTAGTGAATCCCAAGTATCTGTCATGGCACACCAGAGCTGTGTAGCTTTATTCAGTCTGAGATCTCGAGAAAGCATCTGCTTTACTTTCGTCCAAACAGGTACAATTGGGTTGAGATCTGCTGACTTTGTAGGCCACAGTATGTGCTCTAAGATATTCATGTGCTCCGAAAATCACTTTTGAATGACTTATGGACCGAATGAATGTTGGAATTTAATAATACTTTCAGGATAATGCTCTTTGGCAGATGGAAGCAGAACATGTTCTATAATTTCATAATAGGTTTCCTTATTCAGCTTTCCATGATTACGTTCCAGCAGATTTGCACCTTCCCGAGATATCCATGTCCAAGCAATAACGCTCGTTTGACCACTCCTTGCAACTATTGCAACATTTATCAAGGAAATTCTGCAGGAGAAACATGAGTACGGCAAAATAATGATGTCAAATATAAATAGAGATAACTCAAACTGAAGTAATTAAACAGGAAAAATGAACACGATGGTGTCTCGTCGTCTTTCCAAGAGACGAAATTGTATATAGCGGGAAGTAGGAGATTTTAATTGGTGAAAATTCAACTCCCACACAGAGTGGTGCCTTTGAAAGATTATATATAAATAAATCCTTGCACGAGTGGCCAAATAAGGCATATCATATCGAGTACCACTACGCCTGTAAACAAACACAGTCGAATTGACATCTGCAGTAGAACGTAGCTTCGTCGGAGAAAACCACTTCGCTCCAATCGAAGTTCTCGTACTGTACAGTAAATGCCAACCTGTCAATTTTGTGGGCTTCAGTTAGCACTTCCTTTACTGCCGCACGTCTACACCGAATTCCGGCACCTTTGCAGCGGTTGCTAACCGTCTTTGCACTACCCGGGAATAAAGATAAAGGCTTGTATTCAGCGGCCGCCAGAAACGGATCTCTTTCGTCCTCTGTCATGAGAGACCTGTCTTCATTCTCGGTAGATACAAGTGAGCGACCAGTGCTCTTTCTTGCAGCAATTCCTCTTCACGATATTCCTATACCCAACTCCTCGCAGTGGACTGTTGAACATCACAAATGCTACCCGCTCTGGTGGCCATAAAAACCTGCGAAACCAGAGTGAGAAAAACCCTCTGTTTAACAACGGGCCTCTGCCATTGCTAAAGTATGAATGAGTGCGTCGCTGTAGTAGTGATTGAGGACCTCTTTGGTGACTAATGTAACCAAACACAAACATTTGACCAACACAGAAGGAAACAAAATATGGACAAAGGAATCAAGCTTATCACCAGTAGCTGTAAACTTTGGCTATTATACATAATATATATCTGCATATTATGTAATACTCAAATTATAACAATTATAGCGGAAACTCTGTATCAGTAATAATTAAGAATGTGAAATACAAAATATGATAGAAGAAACAACATAAATGGGGGAGAAAAAAATTATGCTGTTATAGAGGTTTGAACTTAGGTTCGGTAATTTTCGTAGCGCTTGCGTTACCTCTGAGCTATATTTAATTAGACGAAAAGCTTCTGCTGCCACATTAATATATACGCTGTAATACCAGTCATAGTTCTTATGGCAACGTGAATCATTTATCGTATTCAGGGTACTTCGTTGGTTCATTCAGTTGATTGGGAATTGGGAATTGGTTGCTCCAATATGTATAACTACCAAACAGTTAGAAACGCTTTTGGGTTTGTTTACTAATTGGCTAGCGAAGATTCGTAGCATGGCGCTTGTTGCCGAATTCTTTATCAAGAACCAATACAAATGCGAAACACGGTACAAGTGTTCGACAGGCGATAACGTATATCGTAGACACTGTTAGATAAGTCCAGCTGCATATCGGAAATAGCGACCAGTGTAAACCTCGCTGCGATACTAAGTGGTACTGAAATATTTTGCTCTCAGAGTGCGCTCAATCATTTTTTCCATTAATGTACAAGGAAACACTATCATAATAAGATTGTTAAGATTATTCTTGATAAGCTGAAGTAGAAGACTACGCTTTTGTTACAATAGCTTTATACAACATAGATAATAAAAAGTTATGTGTATGTTGCAAATCAGATTTGTTTTTCAAATAGGAAGCCGTAATTCACGTTTTTCATTCGCATCGTGCAAACACAACACAATATCAATAGGCCATATAGTACTTAACTATTGCTTTAGTTTATTTTTCCGTTTTAATCACCTTCCACTTGCTTACAAAACAATATGTAGTAAAACCATTTCTGCTAACCATTGCAAATCTTGCAATCATTTTAATTCAATTTCTACTTTGTCTATACGTATGTACTATATTCAAATTAAATGGATAATGTATTGTATTTCAAACTAAAAGTCGATACCGAGATTTCACAAGAAATGCATGTTTTGAAACTTCCTGAATAAAGAAAAAGGAAAACATTTTAGAAAGATGTCTATGTGTGAGTTGGGGGCAGTATAGCTCAAAACCAAAATGTCCATTAAATACAAAATTTGATATTTAAGTCCAGTATCTTCCTAAGATGCGATACAAAGATTTTAAACAAAATCCTCCCCAATCCCAACTAAACTTCGCATGAAATACTTTTCCGAAGTTTTGATTTTCTCAAAAATGGCACTAAGGATTTTGATTAAAATACCATAGAATGAAGATATTTCATGACAAACGAAATGTATGTCGTGAATTCTCTGGGAATAGCCCCTCAACACCTCTTTATTCTTATAACTTTTGTGTAACTGGTCAACCGTAAACTTCTGCACAAAAATACAGACCTCGTTAAAACATACAATTGTCACATTTTTTCTTCTTTTAGAATTAATGTTTCCATGATTTCCCTTGTTGTTGGTTTTAATTTTAAATTATTTAAACGTTTTTCTTTATTTCATATCTCGCTTATATTACTTCTAATCATGCAAGAGAATCGAATTTCAATTGTTTCATATAGCGATAACTTTTAAAAGGATTTGAATATCGCTTTAGCCTAGTGTATTCCCTTATTTCCCTTCTACTTAAAAGGAAGAAAGCAGTAAGACAATTTGTGCTAATGTTCATCTCGATTATCCTGATCTAGACAAAAGAATAGATTTTTTTAAGAATAATTTATTTGTGGAACGGTAGAGAAAGTCATGTAAAAGGAAGACATCGATTTATTTTTCTTGTTTAAGACACTAAAACACAATACTGATATTAAAACGCAACTTCCAAAACGAAAGCTTTGATTTATGGAAAGCAAAGCCCAGAAGAGGAAGTTGCTAATGAGCACTATCTTGTGAAAATAAATATTTGCCTTAGTATATGGAACCCCACAGGAGAGGTGTGATGATCGGACAGTATTAGTCATACGTAAGCAGTAACATTTGATAAATATTTATTTTGCAGCTGGTCTCTCAGTATTGATTGATCAGAGCAATCGCTCGCATGTGGCGTACAGCTAACAATACCTGACTGGAATGTTATCCACTGATAAGAGAGGCAACAATCCCACTATCAGACCTAGAGAGGACGAAACTTAAATGAGTAAACTTTAATGTCATAAACTTATATAGGAACAATAACCTACAAATAAATTAAAAAATCCTTAGGCAAAATACAAAAGTTTGATTAACACTAATGAAAAATAAATTTTGTATGTTCCATTCACATGACTTTCTCTATCTGTTGTGCAAACAAACTATTCTTACAAAGGATCCTTCTTTTATCTACATATTGCTAATCAAGACAAACATTGCCAGAAATGGAGCAAAATAAGGGAATACACTAGCTAAAGCTACACACTGTCGCTAAGCGATTGTCATTGAAATGCGGTTCTATTTCCATGGTCAGGAGTAAACTAAAAGAGAGATGTAACCGCTTCCCCTTTCAGAAAATTGAAACCAATTACAGGGAATATCTCTGAAATGATTAGCCTTACAGAAAAACTGCATGTGACAAAATTGTATTTTAACCATATCTGCATTTTTGTGTAGTAAGTTTTTGTCTATCTATTACGGTTTGCCACTTATGCAAAAGCCATTCAAAATAAAGAGGACTTCAAGAGCTATCCGCAATAAATTAGGATAAACATTTTATTTGTCATTTAAACATCTTTAATATATAGACTTTTAATCAAATCGTTAGAGCTATTTTTTGAAACATCGAAATTTTGCAAAAATGTTCCATGTACAGCGTAGATTGGGGTATTTTCTTTTATGAAAATCTTCTTGTCGCATCCTTGGAATATACTAAGCGTAAATACCTAAGTTTTGTATTTAACCGACTTTTGGTTTTGTGGTTATATATTTTCCACAGAAACACATACACACTAATTACCTTTTTCTATAATAACATGTTTTTTTTTTTTTTTATAGGCGTCAAAACATTTATTTGCATATAGGAGCTCCGCGCACTTTATTTTGCGGGGTTTTCCGTTCTATAAATCTCGTATGCGGAGCAAGATAGTATTGTTCATTGTTTAACTGATTATAAAGAGGTAAGAAATTGGGGAACATAAGTGGGTTAGAATGCCAGGAGAGTTGTAGCGATTCAAATGTAAAATATGTTGGGAAAGAGAAGAATTAAAGAAACATGGTAATATTTGGGAAAGATAAAAGAAAAGTGGATAAGAAGTGAGAGAGAAAGCAGCAGCAGCAGCAGAGAAAACAAAGAATGGGGCAAAATAGGTATCAACCCAAAGGGAGCTACACTCTCTGGCAGTGATGGAGCTTAGCGGGTGTAGTGCACAAACAGAACTCAAAACTAAATACACATTAGGATAAGTAATGCAGTCCAACAGGATAAGATTTTGAAAATAATTGAAAATATAACATAAGTACAATATACTATTGTTATTAAGTTTATATTGTTCTTGTTGTTATAGCAAATGAGAACACCAACTTCTGTTAAACTTCCTTTATTTACCGCTAAATTTTTGCGGTGTTTAACGTCCGCTTTTACTACTTTTGGCACCGCAGGCGTTATTAGCCGCTAAGTTAATCAACGGAACACAACAACACGTTGCACTTCTATCACTAATAACACTTGGTACACAAAATAACGGAGTCCCAACTCAAGATTGTCTGCACTATGCAGTGTCCACTGTCAGCTGCACACTTATTCACTGCGTCTACTTCGCTGCTTTAGCGTTCGTCACTCATTAAATTGACTTTCATTGACGATCTCCTTATATAGCTTCTAAAACTTCCAGACTTCGAAATCACGATAAATCACGTTTCAAAATGTTGCAAAAATGCATTATTCTTGAAATGGATATTAATAACCTTCAATATTGTTTTGCGGTGAAGCAATACAAAAGTCTTTGCCCGGATATTATCATTGTTGTTGTTGTTACTACCTACCTGCCTGTCTGCCTGCCTACTTACTTATGAGTAATAGTACCTGCACTATGTGAGTATTAACCTTGTTATAAGTGGTGTTGAAAGTGTAGTCATTAGCACTCCTCGTAGTTATGGTCACTCTGAGATGTGTCAGTTTTAAAAGTTGAGCAGCAGTATGAACTACAATAATGAAACTATAATTTGCTGTGCAACACGTCCTAGAAACTTCCTATGTGAGTCTACGAATGATGCCAGAAATTCTCAACTTCTTCCTCCGTTTGAACATTTCATTTTAGTTGAGCGTTTAGCAATCCTATTATTCTAAATTTATTTACCAGACGTCTAGAAGTTTCTGTCTCTCAAACTGGAAGAAGAGGAAATTTCTCCCAAAATTTTCTGTACATCTGTCTGCACCATTCGGTTTTTGCGTACACAAATAATTAGTTACACAAGCCTGAATTCATGTGTATGTATTTCAGTGGACTGAACTAATATCAAGGTACAGCAACAATACAAGAGCACTTTTAAGCACGTCACAGCCAACCGCCTTGACGGTATTTTAATCAAAATCGTTAGAGCCATTTTTGAGAAAAACTACATGTTCAAATAATGTTCCATCTAAAGATTTGTTTAAATTGGTGGGAGATTTTCTTGAAAATCTGCATGTCGCATCCTTGAACCACTCTATACATAAATACTAAATTTGTTACTAAACGGTATTTTTGGTTTTGTATGTGCTGTCTATGCACACAAAGACACACACATTCACAAGGACATTTTTCTAAAAAATATATTTTTTTTTGCATTCAGGGAACACCAAACATATATATTTCAGTGAAATCAGGGAATCGAACTATTGGGTGGAATAGAATACCTTCACTACCTACTAATAATGAAAGGTACGTGTAGAGAAAACGAATATTCTGATGTGCTCCATTCAAACTGCTCAACCTATTCTGTAATAAGCTATTCTTAAAAAAGCCTATGCTCCTATATATTTTATGCGAATCAAAATAAACATTATCATAATGGATCTTATTAGTTACTTCCTTATACGTAGCAGGAAAATAAGGGAATACATAAAGCTAAAGTGCAGTCAAATCTTTTACATGTTTTCCTTTACAATCGCATTTAAATGGGTTCACTTTGTATGACCAGCAGTAATAGAATAGAATTAGGAATGCCAAATTCCTCTTGAGAAAGTTGTAGAGATTGTATGCCCAAAACAGTGTTTTTTAAAGGGATCTAATATTTCATGTAGGAAGTTTTGGAATATCTCTTACGATTTACAGCTTTGCAAGTCATCTAGATGACTTTAGTTGCTATTTGCAAAAAATTCAAGATATAGCCACATTTTATTTGTCACGTAAACATCTTTATTATATGGAATTTTAATCAAAATCGTTAGAAACATTTTCGGAAAAATTTAAATTTTCAAAAAAATCTTCCGTCTAAAGGGTAGTTTTGATTGGGTGGATTTTTTCTAAACGTCTTCCTGTCGCATCCTTGAAACATACTAAATTTATCCCAAGTTTGGTATTTAACCGACTTTTCATGTTTACGTCCATACACATGCTATGTTTAAAGAAGATATTGTATTCCAATCAGAACCTCGACACTGAGATTTCACCGGAAATACATTTTTTGAGAACTCCTGAGTCCAAAAAAAAGTATTTTCAGAAAAGGTCAGTATGTGTGTGTCTGTAGAAAATTTAGCTCAAAAAATAAAATTTTGTTAAATAACAAACTTGGTATTTAAATTTAGTACCTCCCAAGTTTGCGACATGAAGACCTTGAAGAACATTCCCCCATCCAACTACCCTTTACATGGAAACAGTTTCGAAAATGAAACGACTCTAACGATTTGTAAATTAAGAACATTTACACGACAAATAAAATTTATATTTTGAATTTCCTGGGAATAGCGTCCCAAAACCTCTTTATTCTGGATCAAAGTTGCTGAATTTTGCACAGCTGGTAAACCGTAATATATAGACAAAAACTTACATCACATGATTTTCCCTACAAATTATTGTTAAAAGGCTTATTCATCCATTTACTTCATACTAATCAAGATAAAATTAGCGGAAATGTCTTATTATTTGCTTCCCTGTAAGTAGAAGAGAACAAGGTAGTATACTAGGTGAAAGTGACAGTGAAATGGTTTAAAAGCTAGTTGCTATGTGGTTAAAATTCCTTTGTTTGGCCAGGAGTTGCCAAATTCCCGTATGAGTGAAGTATAAGCATTTTAAAGTTGAATAACAAGGAATATCTCAAAAATGGCCAGTGCTACAAAAAAAGCATATTACATAAATTATATGTTTTGACGAAAACTATCTTTGTGAACTAACATTTTATCTATCTCTTATGGTTTATCAATTATGCAAAATTCCGCAAAATTCTTCCAGAATAAATGTCTTCAGAGGTTATTACCAGACAATTCAAGATATACATTTTATTACTTTCTCTGCATGTACTATGTACATAATGTATAGAGAAGGTATTGCATTCCACCCAAAAATTTGATATCGATATTTCACCCGAAATGCAGGTTTTAGGATCCCCTGTATCCAAAAAAAACCCCACATTTTTGGAAAAAGGTCAGTGTGTGTGTTTGTGTGTGTCTGTGTGTCCGTGTGCCTTTGAACACAATAACTCAAAACGAAAAGACGGTAAAATCCAAACTTGTTATTTAAGTTTAGTATTATCCAGAGATGCGACATGATGATCTTTAGAAAATTCATCCAAATTTTAAAAATGTGAGTATCAGTTTAGCCTAGAGAACTCCCTTGTTTACTTTCTACTTAAAAGGAAGCAAGTATTAAGACTGCTTTCCTCGATTAGCATTAAGTAAAGAGAAGAATAAACTTTTTAACAATAATTTGTCACAGAGATGCAGAGAAAGTTATATAATTAGAACACATCAGATTTTTTTATCTAAATATCTTTATTGTACGACATTTTAATCAAAATGTTAGAGCTATGCTTGGGAAAATTAATTTTTCTAATATTTTTCTATGTAAAGGGTAGTTCGGGGTTGGAGGATTTTCTTGAAGATTTTCGTGTTGCATTCTTGGAAGATATTGAACTTAAATACCAAGATCGATATTTAACGGATTTTTCATTTTTGAGCTATGCCGCCCACAGCCAAACACACACACACACACACACACACACACACACACACACTGACAGAGAGACATACAGATATACATTAGACATTTTTCTAACATTATTTTTTTGGTTTCAGGGGGTCTCAAAATATATATTTCGGGTGAAATCTCGGTATCGAATTTCAGAGTGATACAATACTTTCTCTATATACTATGTACATAGTCATGTAGAGAAAGTAAATACATTAGGTGTTGTATACCTTGTGGATAAAACTAAACACAGTACTGTACAATGTTTATTTACGAAGGATTATTTGCATCCTTAATTATCTTGTAATGCGGAATGCAATACGATTACAGAATTTTAACACATTGAGCAATTTCATGATCCTTCATTTTTAATCGAGCTGATAACGGAAAGACACTCAAGCGCAACTCAAGTGAACCTACAGCCACACTTATGTGGCTCTCAAGTGAGGACTATGAATTGAAATGCAGCATTTTAGAAACACTTGCCCTTGGATATTGACTATGAACCTGGCCCTTGATATAGCAGTGATCTAGACTTGAGGGTTGATATGGTATTGAAAAATGGGACCATGAAAAGGAGTGGGAATTATGGATTTTGTAAATAGGATGTTTTGTGAGGAAGTTCTGGGGTTGGCATTAACAACACCTCATGAAAAGTTTGAAATAAAATTGGGAAGAGTAGCAACACAAGATTGATTATGGAAAGAACTCTGAAATTCTGGTATATAATCATGAATTTAGAAAAAGATAATTTTCTCTAACATATAATACCAGGAAAGGAGTTTACAACGCAAGGCTACATAAATGAATTAAGAAATACCTAAGAAAGGAATCTGTTGTGTTCAATTCACATGGTTCAGTAGCTATTCAGCAACAGGTTATTCTTACAAAAGCTGATTCTTTTCTCTACTTCCTGCTATTTAGGGTAAACAGAAGATAGCATAGACGGTCTTATTAATTACTTCCTTATAAGTGGAAGGGAAATAAGGCAATACACCAGGCTAAAGCTATAGTTAAATATTTTAAAAGCTGTTGCTATGTAATTGAATTTCGTTTCTTTGCATGGCCAGGAGTTGACAAACCCCCATATGAAAAAACTATTAAGTATTTAAAAACTGAAACAAATAACAAGGAATGTCTCGGAAAAGGTCAACTACGCGAAAAAATAGATATATAGTATAACTTGTGTGCTTTAACAAGATGTACATTTTTTGTTTAGTAAGTGTTTGCCTAACTCTTTCGTTTTACAAGTTGTGCAAAAGTCATTCAAAATGAAGAAGTTTTCAAGGGCTATTTCCATAAAATTCAAGATATACGTTTTATTGGCCAAGTAAATATTTTTAACATCGTTACAGCCATTTTTGAAAAAATAAACATTTTCGAAATTTCTTTCACCTAGAAGGTAGTTTGGGATAAGGGGATGTTCCTCAAATTCTTCTTGTCGCATCCTGGGAAGATGCTAAACTTAAAGACCAAGTTGGTATTTTAACGATTTTTCATTTTTGAGTTGTATTCTTAACACACACACACACACACACACACACACTCTCTCTCTCTCTCTCTCTTACAGGCCGCGCCGTGGCCGAGTGGTTGGACCACTCGCCTCTCACCTAGAATGCCCGGGTTCGATCCCAAGCGACCGCATGTGAGATTTGTGGTTTACAAAGCGGAGCTGGGCGGGTTTTTTCCGGGTTCTGCGGTTTCTCCCGCCATCACATTCCACTGGTGCTCCATCTTCATTCATGTATCATCAGTGTCACCGTCTGCGGTGCCATAAGTAGTTAAAGCAGGCGTTAAACACTACCCAAAAACACGCACACCTACACACACATACACGCGTGCGCGCGGTCCTGTTTCGATTTTTTTTTTTTTTATATATATACAAAAGGGTTTTAGAAGGATGCTTTAGAAGTTTTGAAGATATCGAGTTACAAAAGTTGTTTAATGGGATAACCGAAAAGAGGTGCTTAGTATTTTATATTACAATGAAAAACAATTAGGAACGTGAAAGAGAAAGAGAGGGTCAGAGAGGGAGAGGGAGAGAGAGAGAGTAGTGTCATGCAATCCACGTTCTGTGTTGGGTCATGTTTATCGAGTTTGGCTAGTACCGAGATTATTTTTGGGAGAGGAAGACAAGCTGCGTTCGTTCAACTTCGCCCGTTGTTTACTGGATGGACTCTCTCTCTTTAGTACACGATAACTTAGTCTGTTCTGTACATCCTTTAGAGAAATGGGTAGGTATTCAAGCTCACGGGCTGCCAGGAATATTTTGATGCCTAAAGCACTTATTTTTGGTATACAAGGAAAAGAAATAAGAATTATTAGGTGATCCTCGTACATGTAAAAACTATACGTTAATTACTGGCCTTACCAAAGATTCAAACAGAAGCACAAATTAAGGAAACTACAGTAGTGGTAGTTGGTGAAATACTAGATTCTTATTTATGTTCCGCGTCTTTCAAGACATCGATATGAATATTTTCTAATCCCCTACCCCTAGCTAGCTTTATTTGGAATCTTTTTCGAAAAATTCTACATTCCTAAAAACTGCTTTACAGTTTAAAAGTAAAATACCCGTTGTACCTTTATATTTTCATGACAAATGAAATTTATTATCTTGAATCTTCTGGGAATTTCCTCTGGAGCTTCATTTTGGGTGACTTTTGCAGAAGTTGGTAAACCGTAAGAGAGAGATAAAAACTTACTACATTAAAGTGAATCTTGTTAAAACATATAAATTGAGTTATATACACTTTTGGGGTGTTACCCATCTCCATTATTGAATTTAATTTTCCAATAGTTAATACTCTTCTCAATTGTGAATTCATTTTTATTTATTTATTTTTTACTCCTGGCCCTTCAAACAGAACGTAACTTTGATGATACGCTCTTAAAATATTTGACTATCGCTTTTGTTTAATGTGTTTCCTGTTTTCCTTGTGCCTACAGCAAAATATATAATTAAACAATTTCTGCTAATTTCCTTTTCGATTTTTATGAATTAGATGGAAGATTAATCTTTTGTAAGAAAAACTTGTAAAGTAGGCAGAGAGGGTAATGTGCGTATGTCACGTCAGATTTTTACATTCGCCGATATAACCTATGAATATTAACATACACTTCCGCGAATGCTGGGCGGAACATATAGGACGTACACTTCAGAAAGCCATCTTTATAATTTGATTGTGAAAATATTGGAACAAATGTAATCTTTAGTTGATATAAGTTTCAAAGTAGCGGGTACAGTACTATCTATACGTTTACGTACGGCAAGTTTTACCGTTGCTTTCCTGTGTGTGCAAATCCCACTTGTAAAAAATTAAGTTTAGTATATTATATTACCGCTTTATATTTCCTTAATATTTAAAATTTTCAACAGTTAGAATCACTTCCAAGAAATGGGAAACAAAAATTTGAGACGCAATGCATAACTGTACTATTTTTACTAGAGTACTCGATTGATTAAAATTCTTAGTCGCTCAATCACATGGCATGAGTTGATTAATTGGTCAACCAACCGTATTTTACTTTTAAATATTCCATATTTATTTCTGTGGATTTTAAAGAAGAATTTACTCGTGTCCACCAAACAGTATAAATGCGAGAAAAACATCTAGCTATATATATGTGTGTGTGTGTGTGTGTGTGTATTAAGTATATGTAATTCTATATGTCATAAACAAGAAGCATTTATAATATAAATGGTTTAACTTATAATTTTATTTGCGGTCTAGTAAGTACTAGCAAATACAAATATTTATGTATTCCATTCGCATGGCTTTCACAACTATTCTGTAAAAAATTATCGTTAAAAAGCTGATTCTTATAACGATTTCGTGCTAAATGAGATAAACATTAGCAGCAATTGTATAAATACTTACTTCCTTGTAAATAAAAGGGAAATAAAGGAATACACTTGGCTAAAGCAACAATCAACTCTTTTAAAAACAGTTTGCTATGTGATCGAAATTCGTTTCTTTGCAGGCCAGAAATTGACAAATCTCCGTATAAGAAAAGTAGTTTAAAATTTCAAAAAATAACAAGGAATATGTTGGGAATGCCCAAGTCTCAAGTCGAAGTAAAAAGTGTATATGTCATAAACTGTGTATTTTAACAAGATCTACAGTTTTTGTGTAGTATCTCTACGGTTTATCAGCTATGCAAAACTCATCCATAAGGAAGAGTTCTTCAAGATATACGTTTTATTCATGATTATCTTTAATATACCTACGGTATTTTAATCGAAATCATTAGAGCCGGTTTTGAGAAAATCAAAACTCTCGAAAAACGTTTAATGCAATATTTGGAGTGGGGGATTTTCTTGCTTTTTTTTTTTAATTTTATTTTATTTAGTGTCACTTTAATAAAAGGTCAAATCGCGACTACAATAAATTTTACAATTCTTTACATGAATGTGTTTCATTAAGAAAGTTCAGTACATTCTTCGAGAAGGTTGGATAACTAAGAGTGGTTAACATAGTTGCTGGAATACTGCATCTAGTTCTTGCATCTCGTAGAAACGGCAGCTGGTGAGAATGTGAGTGACTGTAAGCGGAGAGTGACAATAGTTACACTTGGGGGGAAGATCGCCGGACAGAAGATAAGAATGAGTGAGAGCAGTGTGTCCGAGACGTAGGCGAGATAGAAGAACTTGATGACGGCATTTGTAATGTGTGAGAGGATAAACAGAAGTGGAAAGAGGACAGTCATCACGTAGTTTGTCTCTAGTTGAGTTGAACCACTCCAATGCCGGAGAATGGTGGCACGCATAAAACGGTTGAAGCCTTGGTAAGGAATCCTGAGGTCCAACAAGTTGGGAGGATGTCGTGTTGGTTCCTTAGCTGCAGCATCGGCGTTCTCATTCCCGGGTATGCCAGCATGGGAAGATACCCACACGAGCAGGACCTGCTTACCCGAGGTAGATAATCTATGATAGAGTAACTGGATGTAAAGCACCAGGTTATTAGTTGGAGTTCGCTGTTGAAGACTGAGGAGAGCACTCATCGAATCTGTGAAGATGGTGAAGGAGAGAGCAGTGAGTTCAAGGATGTACTCCAAAGCTAGACCAGTAGTTATAGAGAAGATAGATAGAAATTGAGGTAAGCCATAGAGCAAGGTCTTATGTGGTAAAATCACAGCACAACCGCAGCGATTCTCACAGTTGGAGCGATCTGTGTACATTTTTTGTGATGCGGAATGTGAGATAAAAAGGGCTCCGAATAAACGGAGATAGACTGAAGTATCTTTACTGTCTTTGTTGTAACGCGCCATGGAAATATCTATGGTAGGTTGTTATAGCTTCCAAGGAATAGTGTCAAAGGTAATGGAGCAGGACACCATTGGCAGAATATTCAATTGAAACTCTTGCAGAAAAAATAGAATTCTCTGAGAGAAGAGGACAAAACGACGTTGACTATGAGCACATATGCTTTTGGACTTGGCAGGAAAAACTTGGTTGAAAACTGATGATGGACTCCTGGAGGCAGTTCGTGTAGCGTACTTGAGACTTAAGGCCTTCCTCCTCGTATTCAGCGGAGGTTCATTTGCTTCGATTTGGAGACTGCTTACGGGACTGGTTTGAAAAGCACCCAAGCAGATCCTCAGCGCCGAAGATAGAATACTATCGAGCATTTTCAGGCTTGTCAGGTTGACTGCATGATATGTAATGCAGCCGTAATCCAACTTGGGGCGTATAATTGTCCTATATGTTCGAAGTAGTACTGTGAAGTCAGCTCCCCAAGTTTTGGCTGCTATTGTTTTCATGACATCTAAACGTCGAAAACATCTGTTCTCAAAAGCTTTAAGTGTGTGATCCAGTTTAGGCGGTGATCAAAATGCAGCTCTAAAATGCGGACAGTGGATACTGTAGGAATTGTCTGGTTCCCTAGAGAAAGGAGAGGCGGCGATGATTGCCCACGAGAACGACTAAACAGAATGCATCGGCTCTTAGTTGCAGAGAATTTGAATCCGGTATATTGCTCTATTGCTGTAATTTGTAGAGTGTATTTTGCACTAGTTCCTGGGTAGTCTGTACATTCTCTCCACTGCAAAATATAGTTAGGTCATCCGCAAAGAGACTAGCTCTTACAGGTGGCTGGAGGCAGGAATTCACATTATTGATGGCTACTAAGAAGAGTGTCACACTAAGAACAGATCCTTGTGGTATTCCGTTGTCAATGTTGAACGCTTTGGGAGAGAACACCGTTAGCACGAACGCTGATTTTCCGGTTTTGGAGAAAATTGTAAATGACTGCAATCATGTTTCCTGTGACGTCATGTTTCATGAATGTGTTATTGCGCCAGACAGTATCGTAAGCCTTTTCGATATCCAAGCTGACAAGAATGGTATGTTGTCTGCTCAAGAAGGCATTGTAGGATTCTAGCAATAGGAAGGCATCAGTAGTGGAACGGTATTTTCTGAAACCATAAATACCAACGTAAACAGTGATTAATAATATTCGCCAGCAGCTTACATAGGGTACAGGCAAGTGAAATTGGACGGTAATTGAAGGGAAGAGAGTGGTCGTTATTGGAGTTAGGAATAGGTACCACGATGGAGCTACGCCATTGATTAGGAAAAGGCTGATTGACCCATAGATACCTATAGATATCTAATATGTAGGAAAGACCAGTTGTTGGCAGATGCTGTAGGAATGCATATGGGATACTGTCTGGTCCTGGACTTTTGCTGGTGCAATACTTTAATTCATACCGTAGTTCGTTCATCGTGAGTTCTTCGTTGAACATTTGATTGATGTTTGTAAATATCGTCTGCAGATCTAATGTTTGAGACTTATCATTAGTGTAGAGAAATTCAGAATCATGATGGGAGTCATGGAAGCATCAGAAAATGTGCTTGCCAAGGTATTAGCTATTACCAGAGAGTCGGTAATAGGCGCACTTGAAGTAGGTGTTCGAAGATGAGATATCACCTGAGAGGAGCGGTTGCCACAGAGAGTGTGTAGTTTATGCCACAATTGGGATTGAGGAGCATTAGCGTTTAGAGTAGATAGAAACTGAAGCCAAGAACGCTGTTTGCTTTCTTTCACCTCCCGACGAGCCGCAGCTCGGAGACGCTTGAAGGCGCACTTGTTTTCGAGTGTAGGTTGACTTTTGTCTTTGTAATATGAATGGTTTTTGTTCCGGATAGCTTCGGCGCACTGAGCATTCCTCCATGGTACACGGCGTTTACCTGAAACATTTTCCATTAAAGGAATGCTAAGACGTCCTTGCTGAAGTATGGTTGTAGAGAATATATTAATAAGGTCATCTACGTCCATTTATGGGAAAATATCCGGTAGCAGAAGATCTGCAATGGCGTTCTGCGCAAGAACCTTGATCAGGGGCCAGTTAGTTTTGTGGAGTTGCCAAGTAGGAGGTCGAGCATATTTGGGTGCATTGAAGGTAGATTTTAGGACAATAGGATAATGGTCACTACCTTAGAGAATATGTTCAATGGACCAATGGACCAAATGGAACAGAGGAACAATGTTCGAGGAGCACATGGTGACGTCAATACTGCTTGTAGAGATATGGGCTACATCATAACGGGTAGGTAATGGGGAAATGAGGGAAATGTATTCAGAACTGAATCAAGTACTTTCCCATGCCGATCAATTCGCTGGCTTCCCAACAGAATATTATAACTATTAATGTCTCCCAGTAAAATGAAAGGTGTGGGTAATTGTTGAATAAGATGTGTGAGCATTTGTAGGTCAATATTGGCATTGTTTGGCAGATAGAAGTTGCAAATGCATATCTCAATAGTGAGAAAAAAAAACAGCCACATTTTCCAGACAGGTTTGAAGGACAATTTCTTTCTGTGGAATGTTCTCAAGCACGTATGTTGCAGCACGCCACTAGCATGGTGAGGATTGAGACGATTTTTATGGTATCCAGTATACTGGCGTATTGGTGCTATGTAGTCAGTATGAAAATTAGTTTCTGTAGGCAAATAATAGCGGGACTATGAGTAGAGAGAAGTAGTTGCAAGTATTCTAGTTGAGATCTATAACTATTGATGTTCCATTGTAGTAGCAACGTATGAGAGTTCATGGCTGAGAGTCATGAGCAGAAACATCTGTGGAGACCGTGCTCAAGTTATTCCCTGGTTTAGTAGTGCCCAACATTAATTTCTTTTCAAGCCGTGTGGTTCTGTTTTTTATTTTATTGTTTAACATAGGATATATCTTTCTAAGCAATTGTGCTAACGCATGATGATCTGTGGTGTATGATGCGGCCAAGTGGGCGACACCAGAGGACTCCACGGAATTTTCATAGAAGCTGACAAGTTGTGTAAAATTCAAAAGGTATTCGTCCGGGTTAGCCTCCATGTGGTTTTGAAGTGGTAGCAGCAGTTCACGTAGTGATTGTGTTGCCATTGATGATTTTGGTTTTTTAGACATTGGTTTAGCACTGGTCTTTAAGATGTTGTCATCATCAGATGACTCATCCAGTGTTTTAGATAACCGTTCAGAATTATCCTGCTCAAGTTTTGAATTATTTGGATGTTCTGAATCACTATTGGTTGAAGAAATATTGCGTTTCATGCGGTGTGGTAGACTGTCAACAGGAGTGGCTACTTCACCTAAGTATACAGTAGTAATATCGTGAGAAGCAGTGACAAGCATGGTATTGTTTACTGTATGAGAAGAAGAATATTCTCCCATTTCAGTGTTTAAGGAGTTTACTTGGTCGTCATTGATATGATGAGTGTCTTTTTTTTTAGGTAGATGGACCAGAAGTTACCGTTGAGGTAGGCAAGTAGGAAAAGTCCCCTGAATTGGAGGTAGAGGGCATTGTGGTGGTCTGTTGCACTTCTGATGCTTTGCATTGGCTAGCCAAGTAGCCTTCTTGTTTACAAATGAAACAAGTAGCTGTGTCAGTTGACACATAGACCCAGTAGTTTGTGTCATCGTGATAGATTTGAAAACTGTAGGGAAGTTGACCGATATCCTCAGGCTTTACGTAGAATTATCGGCGAAAGCTTAAAATATGAGACAAACCTGGGGCGCTCATTCCGACCCTGACATGTGAAATTGCAGAGGTCGGATATATACCTTGGGATGCCAGGTAATTTTCTAGGGTACTATTGGGGATGACTGAACAGACGATCGACAGCATGACTCTATTGTGTTTAGTCAATAAGGGTCGTAGATCTATATATCATTGATAGTAATCTGGGGATGATTTGCTGCTATTTCTTCCGCTATTCGTTTGTTAGAGAGGTACACGCATACACGGTTATTTGAGATTCGTGAGACGAACCGAATATTAGGTGGCTCGGTAAGTTTTGCTATGGCGTAAACATAATCTTTGATAGGAATCCCATCATGAGCTGCAATAACGATTGCTGATCCTTACCAGGTCCACTTTGTGCGATCACTGAATAACTTAATACATTATATTTAGTATTCATTGTTGTTACCTGAGGTTAGGAGTTCAACTTGAGGTTTTCATTTTGCCCGAGTCAGCTTGGACTGGGCACAAAATACACTTCACACACGTTAGACGTACTCCTTATACACAGACACACTTTCTCGTGTTACAGAAAGAACTGTTTTATGTAATAAACACACTAGTTTTGTGTAAAAAAGCAGAACAAATTTTCATAACCTATCCATTGGATGAGGCATGGCTTACCCTGTTGAAAATCCTAGTGTCGCATTCTTGGAAGATAATAAACTTAAATACCAAATTTGTGGTATATAACGGGCCCTTTATTGTAGTTATGCTGACCAGGCACAAATACACACACTGATCTTTTTCTAAAAACTTTTTCTGGAATTGGATGGTGCTCAAAATTTGTATTTCTAGTGTAATCTACGTATCCAATTTTTGGGAGGAATATAATACCTTCTCTGTACACTATATACTTTGTACGTATAGAGAAACTTCATTATGTTTAATACTCAGACATGTTAGTACGTTTACATGTTCAGAACTCAGGGAACTCTTTTCTTAGAAATTTACTTCGCATGGATTCCTAACCCATATTTCTAATCAGTATCACATATACCTACTAATTACGAATAATCTTTCCCACCCTAGTCATTATGCCAGCTGAATGTGTCTTGCAAACATTCGCAAACAATAAGTTACACGATATTTTCTTTGCTATTGTTTGTAGAGCAGGTAACTTACTGAAGTAAAACACGAACATCTACTTATGTTATGGCCTGTCCCACATAAGCTGATAAACAAATTAGACAACAATAACGCAACACTGGCTTTATACCACGCAGAGGAGTTATTTTTCTTTCATCATACTACAGTTTAATCGGTTTGATGAATTGATTAAAGCGCATTGTTGGGTTAATCGGAAATTATGTAATCGGTTAGATTAGCTCAATATTTATAATTACTTTCTCTAGCGCGTATGTACAATGTACATAATAGATAGAGAAGGTATTGCACTCCACCAAAAAATTCGATACCGAGATTTCAGCGGAAATATATGTTTTAAGATTCCCTGTATCCAAAAAAAGCGTTTTCACAAAAAGGTCCGTGTGTGTGCGTGTGTGCATGTGTGCGTGTGTGCACGTGTGTGTGTGTGTGTGTCCGTGTGTCCGTGTGTCTGTAAACGCGATAACTCAAAAACGAAAAGACGGTAAAATACCAAACTTGGTATTTAAGTTTAGTATCTTCCAGGGATGCGACACGAAGAGTTTGAGGTGGGGGGGGGGGACCTCAAACTATCTTTTACGTGGAATTTTTTCGAAAATTTTGATTTTCTTAAAAATGCTCGTAACGATTTTTATCAAAATATAGTATATTAAAGATATTTATCTTACAAATAATATGTATATTTGAATTTTCTGGGAATAGCCTCTGAAGACTAATTTATTCTGAATGAATTTTACGAATTTTTACATAACTGCTAAACCGTAAGAGATGGACAAAAATCTACCCCACAAAAAATGTAGAGCACATTAGGACGCAATTTATGTTAAATACCGATTTTTCGTTGAGTTGCTCGTTTTTCAGATATTCCTTGTTTTTGGTTTTAACTTTGAAAGACTTGTACTTTTCTCATACAGGAATTTGTCAACTCATGTCCATACAAACAAATGAACTTCAGTCACCTAGCAACCAGCTTTTGAGTATCACCTATGGAACTTCCTTATTTCGCTTCTACTTACAAGGAAGCAAGTAATAAGACTATTTCTGCTAATTTTTTTCTCGATTAGCATGAAGTAAATTGAAGCATAGGCTTTTTAACAATAACTTGTTGCAGAGATGTAGAGAAAGTCATGTGAATGGAATACATCCGATTTTGTATTTGAAGCCACCTTTAACCAAAAATATATCCTGCTTAATATAAAGTGGTTAGAGGAAATGCCTATTTTATGTGATTACCAGATTATATACATTTTGTGTGAATTTGTATTTGGCAGAGAAAGTCGTATGAATACATTATATTAGATTTTTAATTTTCTACTTCTTTATTAAGTAGGTAGGACGTAGCGAAGTGATCAGCAGTAAGTTAGAATATTGTATTAACATTCCATATTAAAATTATTAATGATAAAGCATATTCAATTAACGTGTGGAACTATTCTAATCGTAATATTGTTTTATCTCTAAGAACTGTCGGAGAAAGGAGATTAAGTTAACACCTACATACATATATTTTGAAAATGGGGTATTGAATATGAATCGATGAGGTTATTGCACTTATACCCATAAGGGGGTGCCTCTATTAGGAGGGATGAGGTGACACCAGACTCTGGGCAGCCGGAGCCAGGAGTGACGGCACAGCAGGGACAGTCTCCCTAAAGCTACTAGGTCAATGCGGATAGTGGACAGACAACCAATTACGCCAAGGGTCTAACGCCTCCAAAGAGCAGTCCTTTCACTCCGGAAACTAGTTGCAGGCTGAGAATGGTAGTTGTCCAAATTATACTATTCTCCGCGACGCCTCATTGAAGCGCCACTTCCAACCCTGAAAAAACCAACGAGGCGAAGGATGAATGAAATGACAGTAGAATAAAGGGCGAGATATTCGGGAACCACTATATTAGTCTCCTAGCGACCCGGGAGTATTCCGAAAAAAAAAAAAAAAAAAAAATTAAGCCATGGGTTAAAGCGGGTGGACACTGGGGATCGAACTCCAGGATCTCTCGAATGCGAGTCGTACACGTTACCGCGATGTCACCTCGCTCGGTTATCTTTAGCAAGTAGATCAAGTAATGTATTCCATCCAAATATTCCTATGTTGGAAATACACAGCTTATTATCTAATGAAACCGACATAAACAGTTTTAGAAAACGTCCCACAAGTGTGTGTGTGTGTGTGTGTGTGTGTGTATGTGTGTGTGTGTTTGTGTGTGAACAACATAACACAAAAGGAAAAGAATTTATTAAATACCAGATTTGGAAGCTTTCAAGAATGGAAAATAAATAATTATAAGCAAATTTCCCATCAGAAACTATCCTTAAGAGTAAAGTTTCTCGAAATATTTTTCTATCAAAACTGCAGTAATGATTTGGATTAAACTAGCATATGTTTAAGTTATCTGCATAAGAAATTATCTAGAGTTTCAAAAAGTCCCGGAATCGTTTATTTTCCCTTTAATGTATTCAAAAATAAAGGATATTTTATTTTTAGGTGGATTTCAAGTCTCATGCTAATAATGATTGTTGTCTTCCTTGGTAACTAGTTTTTTTTTTGTGTATACATGTTCGTTTATCGCATTCCATAATGTGGGTAACGGAGCACGTTTGATCATAAAGTTTTGTGTTTTGTTAAAAAGTCTCTCTCGGAGACATTGAGAATGATGGAAGAAACCTGTGGTGAAGCAATGATGAAGAAAACTCAGGTTTATGAATGGCATAAACAGTCAACATTTTAGATCGCGAAGAAATTGCTGTACATGCGACAAGGGCACTACAACAGGGATCTGAAAATTGTTTCCAGGAGTGCTTCCAGTCTCCTTACATGCGATGGCAGAAGTGTGTCACTGCGGAAGGGAACTATTTTGAAGGAAATGTGTAAATTGTCTCATGGCAACTTCATTTAGTATGTTATAACGGCCATTTTAAATGGTGAATTTTCTGGGATGGATTTGCAAGCGCTATTCATTTTTAATAACGTTCGCGCAACAGGAAAATCATAAGAGAGAAAGAAAAGCTATACTACGATGGTTGTAACCTTCATAATGGCAAGTATTTATTTACAGCTAATAGAAAAGAGGTGCAGGTTACCAAGCTTAACTGTCCTACAAAGTAATTACCAGGATTGCGGTTAGCTAGAACCAGGTGTAGACATGAATGTGGGAGGAGCTACTTAAATCCTTGTCAACTCTATACAGAGCTCATTATATCGGCACTTCTTATTTTACTCACGACTATCTATTCTACAGCATTTATAACACGTTAGAATCTAAAATTTAAGGCTCATTTATTGACTTCCTAGCATTAGAAACAGTGAAGTCTTGCATTCATGTTTTTAACGAATGATAACACTTTTGTTACGTGCAAAATGAATGATATTTTAACTTCCTCAACGTAGGTGGATTTTATTCAAAATGTTGATACCAAAATTGTTGATTCTGTGTCCAAGAATTTCTAGTATACCATTCACATAACTTTCCCTACCTGTTTCGTATAAAATTATTCTTACGAATGATTATTTTATCTACTTCAAGCTAATCGTAATAAAAATTAGTAGAATTGGTCTTATTAATTACTTTATTATAAGTAAAAGGGAAAAAAGGGAATAGATTAGGCTGATGCGATGATCACATCTTCTAAAAGTTGGTTGCTACGTGAAACATTGAGTTTCGGTACACTTTGTATGGTCCGGTTTAAAGTTGAAACCAACAACAAGGAATATCTCGAAAACGGTCAACTCTGCAAGAAAAACGTTCATAATATAATTTAAGTGTTTTAACAAAATCTACAGTTTTGGTATAGTAAGTTTTTGTCTATCTCTTACAATTTAACCGTAATTCAAACTTCTGCAAACTCATCCATTATAGCTCTTCAGAGGCTATTCTAGAAAATTCGAAATATACATTATATTTGTGATGTAAATATCTTTAGCATACCGTATTTTAATCAAAATCGATAGACCCATTTTTGAAAAAAATAAACTTTTTTCATTTAAATCGTAGTTCGTGGTGGGGGATGTTCTTGAAATTATTCGCGTCACATTGTTGGAAGACACTACATGTACATACAAAGTCTGGTATTCAACAAGACACACAAACACACACACACACACAACATTTATCTAAAAAGTTTTTTTTTTTTTGGGACTCAGGGACTCAAAAAATATATGTCCGGTGAAATTTCCACGTTGAATTTTTGAGTGGAACACAAAACCCCTAGCTACATTGTATGTACGTATGTGCACTATATATACATATGCGCTAGAGAAAGTAAAAATCATATTTTGAAAAATATCCGTATGTGTATGTGTGTGTGTGTCCATGTGTCCGTGTGTCTGTGTGTCTGTAACACAGTAACTCGAAAATAAAAAGCGGTGAGATACCAATCTTGGTATTTAAGTCCAGTACCTTCCAAGGATGCGACACGAAAATTTTCAAGTAAATTCTCCCTTCCTAATTTATCCTCTTCATGGAAAATGTTGAAAATTTTGATCTGCTCAAAAAAGGCTAGCCTGAATGGATCACGTCAGATTTTTAAGTTTCTTGTTTCCTATTAATAGCCATCTTGACATTTACTTAGCAGTGCTTTTTCTACAGACCAACTTTCAAATCTACGTTTAATGTTTCTACTGATCAATGTTCACAAAAATTAAAATATGTTTTAAATGGAGCAGCTTATTTTGAACTGTGAAACTACAATATCTCACGGCTTCCTGGAACATAAGCTTGAACAAGAGTCCAAGTTTTGGAGGCAGTGGAAATTAGAAACAACTGAACTCGTACATTTACCATGCGGTTGGACGAACAGACGCGCTCAGTTGTTTCGCCTGAGACAACAAGGTTGGAGCTACCGCTTAATCACAGTCAGCTGTTGAATGGAACAGGTGTTTGGTTAACCTAGGGGCGATAGTCATTGTTTTGCGGTCGATAGATCTCTTGGTGTACACGAAAACCCTTCCCGCTTCGGCAGCTCGAGTCTAATTTACTGTCCTTTGTCACTCTGTCCATCAACATGGAACCAGATTACTTTTTCGTCTCCCTAATCCATTTTTTCCGCCATACGCCACATTTCATTGTCATTTCCCAGTTTTAACGCTCATTCGTAGCGAGCATCCTGTGAAGAAAAAATACATTCGCGTAGTTTATGATTTGTGATTGTTCATCACAGGACTGAAATTGGGGATAGATCGGTTGCTTGTGGTCTTTCATGGGGATGAAGATTAAGACATCTGAACATTTTAAAACTCTGATATGTTCCCTTCACATGGCTTCTCTACATATCTGTAACACATTATGGTTGATAAGCTTATTCTTGTATATACTTCCTGCTAATCGATTACCACATATGATATTATTACTTGCTTCCTTGCAAGTTGAAGGGGAATAAGGAAATACACTAGACTAAAGCGATAGTCAAATATTTTAAAAGCCGGTTGCCATGTGACTGAAATCCGTTTCTTTGTATGACCAGGAGTTGTAAAATGTCCATATGGGAAAAGAATGTTCTTTATAACTGCAACCAATGACAAGGAATACTTAAAAATGATCAACTCCACGAAAAAATGTAAATGACTAAATTGTGTATTTTTATGAACCAAGTTTTATATACCTATTACGGTTTACCAGATATGCAAAATTTAGCGAAATTCATTCGAAATGAAGAGCTCTTCTGAGGCTATTCCCATTTTATTTGTCTTGAAAAAATCTTTAATATACGATATTTTTTTTTCAAACAGGTTAGAATCATTTTTGAGAAAATAAACATTTTCGAAAATGTTTGCATGTAAAAGGTATTTGTGGTGAGTTTTTTTTCAAAATGTTCGTGTCGTATCCTTGGAACATACTAAACCTAAATAACAAATTTGCTACTTTACCAACTTTTCGTTTTTGAGTTATCGTGTTCACAGACACCGTTTTCTAAAAAGTGCTTTTTTTATTCAGGGGATCCTAAAAGTGTATTTTCGGTGAAATCTTGGTATCGAATTTTTGGGTGGAGTACAATACCTTTTCTGCCTAGGTAGATACTAAATACTATGTAGAAAAAGTAAAAATACATATTTGGGAAATCCAAAATAGAACTTTTAGCACCTACCGAGTGGGTGGCGTCGCGGTAACGTATGCGACTCGCATTTGGGTGTCCCGGGTGCGAATTCCGGGGAGGCTCTTCTAGATGATATATTTTTTTTACCGGGGTCAGAAGACGTATGATGAAACGGTTTCTTTCATCTCCCGAATTCCCTGTCGAATCTTTCATTTTCCCAAATTTCTATTATCGATTATCATTTCATTCATCCTTCCCCCCGTTGCTCTCTTTCAAAGTAGGGAATGTCGGTGATGGCATGGAAAAGGAAAGAGGAAGCTTACCGTCTCTGACCGGCTGGTTATCGGGATATAAATACTCCTAGTTTTATTCCAAAACAGAGAAAGTCATATGAAATGAAAACCAAAGGTTTCTAAAGATTAAAGTGGGTGGGAAAATCTTTGTTTTGCATTCATATAACTTCTTTACTCACATTTCTATAAAATATTCTATAAAATAGAAATGATAAGTAAGCGAATTAATAAATAAACTCCCGCTGTAACTAAAGTTGAAGAATGAACTATGCCAATACGTCTGCGTTAAGTAATAGGAAAAGATGTTTGTCCTTTATTCATGTTTTAAATGACATAATTAAATTTCATTTTAAGTATTTCATCAATTCCGTTCCATCATTGCAGTCAAACAGATAGTTTAGGAATATGAAACCGTGATATACGGAACCAAACCTGCGTCCTTTGGGCTCCTTGGTAAAGGGTATTAAGATTATTCATCCATCCAATCCCAGAATTTTTTCGTAGAGCCGTCTTATGTATCAACACATTATATCAGTTCTTTGCCTTTCATTATGTTTCCTAACGTTTATCACGATAACTCCTCCTACAGGTAAATAGGCTCTTGAAAAAGTTTACACTTTCGGCCAGATTAAATTTCATAACATAAGATGGAAACCAGCAATGTGTACCAAACGAGGTGGAAGGAAATAAATAGAATCCTTTTAAGTTGTGGAAGAGGTAGTCAATGAGCTAGGGGTTCAGGAAACTTTACCTTAACTGTGCTGGTGGTATTGTTAAGATCCTTTTCTCTCCTTTTTCCTATTTCCCCGTTCATTTCCTTCAGCCACGCGTTATCTCTTGCACACGGTGACTGCAAACTTTTAATTCCTTCCCTACTTATTCTTCCAAAGATAAAGAATTGCAAGAGCTAACGCGCTTTTCCTCTCCTCTTGTTCTTCTTCACTGTGGTTCCTTAGGTTGTTCACAATAGAGAGCCTACTTAACATTTCTGGTGCTTTACATTGCCATGGCCAGAATAATCAAATAAATTCACGGAAAATATAAGAGTAGCAAGAACTAGCAAAGAATCAGCAAACTGTCATATTAAATCCAGCCTAAACTGGAAACTACTGTCGTCCTCCATGCTAGCCTATTAAATCCAAGATTGCAGTTCCAACCTGGCGGAGATTGATGGATTTTTTCGGACGCAAAAATCCTTAGCATATCTTCCATCGGAAGGAAAATAAAGCCGGTGGTCGCGATTAATGTTTATTTGCACCTAAAAGAACCCCATACCTTGAAAGAAGATGATTTCTGGGCAAAACTCCACCATTTCGCGTCCGCAAGTTGTTATTTCGTCTACAGTGTCATCTGTGGTAGACGAGTCGTACCCTTGTCACTAGCGCATAGCGGCAAACTTACGAACTAGAAATTCAAATCCGATCACGAAAACATCGTAACGATGCCCACTTAGGAGTCCAGGAAATGACTAACTAAACTGGTGAGTTAACTTGAAATTTAGCAAAGTATTTGTAAATGGGAAGAATAGACTAAACCTAATGAAAATGAAGACCCAATCTTATGACTCTAAGTACAGATTTGCGACAGGATATTGGCCCTGTCGCAAATCTCTCTCATTTATTCTACACCCTTTCTTTTATCACTTGGGAGAGTACAAAATATGTGTTTGTTAGAAGGAGGGGAGAGGATTTGATTGTAAATAATGTAAGTATAAAGATTGTTAACAAATTTAAATATTTGAGTTCAATTATAGAGCATTGAGGTAGCAAATGAATGAATAATGTAACACATGTATATGGAGAATCAGCTAAATTGTGTGAGAGTAATAAGAGATTAACAAAATTAAGATTTTGAGTTGTTATCTGGTACGATTCAAAGGGCATGCAATGAGTGGGCATGTTACGTTGCGACGGGTTTATCGTCCCACGTGATTTTAGCCAAGTATGAAGCATGCAAAGTATGCAGCGTTTTATAACACCCCGTTGAAGAGTCAAGCACGAAGTTGGTGTTGCTCTTGCGTTGACTGGTGCCTCTAGACTCACTTCACTACCAAAAGAGTAGATCTCCACGTACCTTGTTCAGAAGATCCACTACCGGTGGTATGTCTCTGTCTCAGCTCAGTCTGAATGTCATTCGGTGGTAGCAATGAGGGTAGCTTGGGAGTGCTATTACGAAATAGTTAAGACACACTTTTATTTTACCTATTCGTTTATTCCTGACTTGAAGACATGTCGACAAACACATTTCTTTACAATCGACTGATGATACTTATTTCTAGGAGTTTCCTTCCTTAAAGACGTACAATAACTTTACTCAATAAACTTATTACTTCCACTTATTAGTCTCAAACCGTATTAACAATCTTATAACGAGTATGTGTCTTGAACTTAAATGTTACGCATACATAGCGACAAAGTGAGATTGAATGCCTTGATGAGTATAACTGCGTGAGCCTTGATGTACGTAATTGACGGCCTACATGTCCATTACAGAGTGCCCTGAGATCCCTCAATCTACTACTTATATAGGAGATTTACTTTCATGGCGGCTTCTTTCTGATTGGTCAGAAAGACCGCGAACTTGGCGTTGATGTGGCCCATAATGCATCATTTTCTACCCAGAATACATCATAACACCCACGTAACCAGCATCACACAATGGAAAAAGATCAATTTCACTACAATTTGGGTCTTCACCATCACTTATTTCTCTATTGCACGCATATGCACCATGTACCTGACCAACAAAAGAGTGATTTTTCACAAAGAGACATCCCCTTTCTGAGAGCCAAGTTTGGGTAAACAACTCTGAGCTGCGCTTACTAGAAAATATCTTTACACTTCCAAATATATGAAATAATTGATTATTAACACTCTTAAATACATCAACTAATTAATAATTGATGGGATTAACAATAATTATAGTACCAAGGCCGACTAACGGTCTCATACTGCCCCTATGAAGTATTCAACTTTCATGTTTGCAGAAGGTTTGATTCTTCATATCTTCCTTCAACCTACCCTTCAGGATAAGGCTACTTCTACCTGAACTCATTCATTGCTTCTCTTTGCCCTCGAGATATTGTTTGTAAATACAACCCTTAGTACTTTCACTTTCACTTAACAACCTGCTCCTTCTTTCTTTTCTCGTCAGCTGTTTTACCGTGTTATTATACTATTTACATTTCCTAACTTTCCCTAGCGCAGTGCTTTTCTTATTATTTGGCATAATTTAAACCAAAGAAATATTATCAAATACATGTCCAAACAAAATGTATACATACATACAAACTACAATATACATATAGTATTCACTTACTCACAGCATTAACATTATTATTCACACATATTCTACATAAATGTCAATCCCTCCACCTAGAGAATTAAACTTGTGCTGGGATCATTTAAACTTATGACTTTATTATACAACAATTATAGTACAATATTCTATGACACTACTTTCCCTTGTTCAAAGCTACTTTTCCTTCTCAATCAAACTGTTCTATTAGTTTTTTATTTTCTGCGGCATCCTCATCTGCTTTATGTAGGTTAAGGATTTGCTTATGGTAACCACCAACAACATTATTTGAGTTCATTTCTGATACCTCATATGTGGCGGTGGAAAATATATTTGTGACAACATATGACCCTTTAAGAAAAATCATTATTCTCTGATTTTATTTTTCTATTTTGTCATTTAAGGTCTTGCTTTTCACCAACACCAAATCTCCACAGTTTCGATTCCATAAAATTTCCTTGTTTAATTTATCATGGCGTTTCTTTCTTCGGTTTGCAGCCTCCTTCATTCTCTCAGTAGACTGAGGATACATTTCTTCTGCATCAATCATTTTATTGCTGTTTACTGGAATTGTATCCAAAGGTGGACATTTCACGTTCTTCAACAGTTTTCCCTCTGCTAATTCCACAGTCTTAAATCTGGTAACATTACTCTTGTAAATTCACTCAGCAGTTCGTCAGTTAGTTTACATGCCTCTTTACACTTGTCATATACTACCGATAGTGGGTTTCTTTCAGAGGCTTGATCCGAGTATTTCAACCTCTCAAAAACCAGTTCTGGTAGGAACTCATTCTCTGACCTCTCTGTATCTCTGTGTAGCCTTAACTGCCTTTCTTCATTGTCCACACGAACCTCCGTAAGTAAATATTCTTCACAAACAAGTCTGATTCATGAATTTTCTGCTCCTCTGGCGTAAGTAATATTTGCTCAAGCGACTTCTTAAAAATGGGGCTTTGTAACTCTATCTTATTTGTAACATTTAAATACACTTTCTTGAAAATTTATTTCCGCATTGTTATTTTCAAACGAATCACATCCAAGTATAACTTTACTATTCAGACGTTTTACAACCAAAAATATGTACTCAAACTTCACGCCTTCAATTTCCACCTCTAGAAACATTGCAATTTAATAGCTTTGGTTCCTTTCCCAATCGCTACTCTACATACAACATTGCTAATGTGTAGGCATTAATCCATTTAACCCATTTTTCATATGGCTGGGCATTAACTATATGAATCTGGTTGCGCCACTGTCAATAGATGCGTTGTATATCTGTCCATTTATCTTAACAGATATAGTCGGAGTATCCATAATTTCCTTGCGGTCATTGTTAGTTGCTCTAATTTCACCTGTTAGTACAATTTCTTCTTCTAATGAATAATCTGAACTATACCCTGAGATAGACTTATCTGTGACCTGCAAACCAACAAGTATCTTGTTAGTTTCCCCCACCATGACTATTAACGTCTCGCCTTCTGTTATTACTAGGCCTCTGACATTGTAGCACTTTCGGTGCCCTGCTGGAATGTAGTTACGTGCGCATAGGGCCCACAGCGACCTCTCCCTCCCGTCCTCAGTCCGCACCCCTTTCACCACTGGTCATCCATAACAAGCAAGTGATAGTACAAATACAATCTATCTCAAGTTAGTCCGGCCGCTGTTAGCTGAAGAAATTTGCCGACTTGCAACAGTCGGAAAAGTGTCTTTACATATAAATGAATATGGACGTGAGTATTTTGAAGAGGAGAAAATATATGTTGTAAAGTATGCCACATTGAAATCAAAGGAAACAAAGGATATTCTATTGCAAGGCACTGTAAATCTAACAATCACTCACAAAATATTACGTTACCTCCAAGAAATGAGGGGGGTGAGGATATATTATCTAAATCAGAAATCAAGAACTCATGTATCAAACCGAATTTTACAGAGATTTATGTAATATGATGATAAGCGCAAACATCCCATTTAATAAGCTGCTAAATCCTGCGTTTAAAACGTTCCTGGAAAAATATACAGCTTTGAAAGTTCCTTGTGAGTCTACTTTACCTCTCCTTGTTATGATGATGGTCTGAACAACATTGGACGTTCTGTGGGACATCGTAATATTTGGATTTCAACTGATGCTGCTGGGATCCCTATAGCTAACGTGATCATAGGAATGTTGTCTATGAACGTCCAGATGAAAACTATTTGTTAACATTGGAGCTGTTAAACGAAGTTCACCATTCTTCAATTGATAATTTGTTTGACGGCGCAATGTCTCTTTTATGTCCAAACGGAATACAAACTGAAAACATATTAATACTTGTGACAGACGCAGCTCCTTACATGATGAAAGCTGCTTCCAAAATTAAGGAACGCTATCCCAGACTGATATATCTTACGTGTTTAGTTCACGGCCTCCCCGGGGTTGCAGAACAGATTGGGAAGCATTTTTCTGATGTAGATAATTTCATTTCAAATGTAAACAAATATTTTTAAAGGCCCTTTCTATAACACTAAAATTTAAAGAACTAGCACCAGGAATACCTTTGCCACCTCAACCAATTGTTACACGGTGCAGTTCTTGGTTGATGGCCGCTCTATACTACTTTGGACATTACAACCAGATTGTTAAAGTGATTACCAGTTCAGCTATTAAAGCTGAAAAATCTTTGATATCTCCACAGCTGTAGGAACATTTGCAGTTAATCAATAATGTATTCCTTTAATAATAAAACAACCTTAATCGTCACAGATGGCAGTGCCAGAGACCTTGAAACTTTTCGATAATTTGACAAAACACTTTCAAAAAGTAGAAAAATGTTCTGCTGCTGAAACAGCAAAGCGGAAACTGAAGACCGTTTCAGATAAAATCCCAGGATATTCAATTATGTGTCGTAAAGGGACGCCATTATAAATAATAAACATGCATCTATTTCTCAGGTAGATGTTTATGATGTTCGTGAGTTTCGTTTTGCACCAGTCACGACATATGATGTGCAACGGAGTTTTTCCACGATATAAAATGTGTTTGAGTTGTAATGGAAGAAGTTTTGCTTTTGATAGCATATTGTCATTCATTGTAATAATCCAGTGATGTAACTCACAAATAAGATATTATTTTATCTTCACAGCACAGACTTTATAATAAAACTACTTATTTCTGTGCCCACCTGTACCTACAGCGTACACAGCTCAAACTCAGTAGCGCACGCGACTATTTCCTCTCTCCGCTTTGCTGACTTGTAAACAACGTAAGCAACAGTATACTGGAAAATAACTTAACTTTAAGCCTTGTCAGAGGCCTGGTTATTACGTACCGGCTCAACCCATATCTCCTGTCTTTCACAATCGTAGTCTACATTGTTCTCATTAACTTTTTCATCCCGTGAATGTACTGACATATCATCCTTTGATCTAAAATTTCTGTACCGGTCATTATGCATTCTCCTGTTTTCTCTTACTTATCTGCTTCTCGGTACGCCCCGTGCATTTGTAAAGTGCTGATTGTTGTCACTATTGGAATTTCTGGTAACTCTTAAACTATTGACATTTTCTGTTCTGGGCCTTTGAAATCAGTTATTGTCTCGTGTCGTTTGTGGAAGCGTTCTGTTATATCAGCCACGTGTATTGTGGCCTCTCTCATGGCGGTTCGTCCTGTCATTTCGGACACGCCCTCTTCTTTCAACATAATGATTTCTGTCATCAGAGTCCCAATTAGGGCAGTTTCAATTTCCTGCGCCTCTAATACACTAAGTAAGTCAGTCATGGCAATAATGTTGCGTGGCTTTGCAATTAGTAAATAATTTTGAATGCGCAAAGGGAACTGATTCGTCATGAGCTGAATAAATTCAAACTCAGAAACCTGAGGCGTCAGACGCTTGATAAATCTAGAGTTTTTCAGAACGTAATCTGACATGGATATCCCTTGTTTGTGTGTATACTGCCCATAGCAAAGTTTGGATAAGATTTTTTGTTTTTTTGCAGCATTCCGGTACCTATTGAGGAAAATATGTTGAAAAAACTCGAAGTTGTCTTGGGGTAGCAGTGCGACATATACTCAATCTAAGGTTCTATTATCCAAACATATCTTCGTAACTGTTATCTTAAGTGCATCCCGGACATTTTTTATGTGGAAATATTCTATGAGTTGATCAAGAAACGCTAAAGGTGGCTCAATCGTCTCCTACAAATGTAACTTCTGGTGTACCCCAGGGAAGCGTGATCGGGCCGTTGCTTTTCTTAGCATATATAAATGATTTACGGGAAGGGATAACATCTCAGATTCGCCTATTTGCAGACGATTGTATAATCTATAGAAATATTAGCGGTAAATGTGACACAATAGATTTACAAGAAGATTTAAACAAAATTTTACTCTGGGCAAAATATAATAAAATGGAGATAAATCCAAACAAATGTAAAACAATTATATTTTCAAGGGCAAGAATAGTAGAAAACGTGATATATAAATTAGACAATAAGAAAATACTGAGAGTAAATAGCACCAGATATTTAGGGGTAATACTAAATCAAATATTGGAGTGGGGGGAACATGTAAACTCGATCACTGGGAAGGCATGGAAAGCGTTGCATTTCGTAATGAGGATTTTAAAACGCAGCAATGGAAAGTCGCGAAATTTGGCATACAGACCAATATTAGAATATAGTGCTGCATGCTGGGATCCGTATCGGGTGGAGCAAAAACTGGCACTAGGGAGAGTTCAAAAAAGAGCAGCTAAATTTGTAGACAGAAGTAAACGATTCGAAAATCATACCAGCACTGCTACTTCCTGGGAAACACTAGAAAAACGTAGGAGACGAGCAAGGCTATGTGCAATTTTTAGAGCCTATAAGGGGGAACCTGCATGGAAAGACATATCCAAACGATTATTAAAGCCATTATACTGTGGGAGGAATGATCACTCGGAAAAAATAAGAAATAGGGAACAGAAAACAGACATAGGTAAATTCTCCTTAACAAATAGAACAATAAACGAATGGAACAAAATACCTGCAGATTTACTGGAGACTTTGCCTCAAAGTGTAAATAGTTTTAAAAAGAGACTAAAGAAGAGTGATTTATAGTCAGAATAGTAAATAAAAATATTGCGTTATTATTACTGTTGTTACAATTATGTATATATTAGTATACTATGATGTCATTGGCATTTTAACAGTGTATTATTCACTTTATTGTTTATTTAATTCATTGTATTATTACATTGACAGCGCTGCCACCGCGCCACGCCCTAAGCAGTGAAATAAAGTATCTATCTATCTATTTCCATCCTCAACAAATTTCGGTAGTGGGAGGTCCCCAAGTAAATTTGACATTGTATTATGTGCAACACCTCTTGAAGAAAAAGAGTTCCCTGAAATTTCTGAATGAATAGGCGCGATATCTATATTCTCCCTCTCTACCTCTATTGGGCCAACAAAATTCAAATTCTCTGAACTTACATGTTTATTCTCACAGGTTTGTAGTTCACGTACACTATTAAAACCATTATTATACACATGTGATTCACTTTGCGGACTAGAATGTAAAACTGTATACTTTTGTGTACTATTACTTGATCCTATGCTTAACTTGGAAAACTTACCATTGACTTCCCTTGACAAATCTAAGTTGGATTCTTTTAATTATTTCTTTCCTGCTTCGGATTTCTTCTCTATCAGATTCAATTTCTCATCATTTCACTCCGTGTCTTGGAAATATTTGCATTTATGATTTCTAATTTTCTATCAACTATAGCTAAATCACCCATAACACTAGAATGAATTAGCGATACTTCTTTCCTGTTGCTTTCAATAATTTTTATACTTCATTTTTCTGTTTCAGAATGGCCATATCAATTTTACCCAGAATGACCTGCTCTCTTTTAACTAACTCTGTTTTTAGATTGCTAGATTCTTCCCTAAATTGCACAGATATGTACTGTTTTCTACGTGCTACATCCTGCTGGTTCCCACTCTAATGTTTGCTCCTTGAAGCTCTAACCTGACTAATTAATTAATTCTTTATTTTATTTAATCCCTCACTTTAATTCTTTTGCAAGGTTATATTTTGGTTTTTCTGCTCATGCATTTTTAACATTAACATTTGCAAAAATTGCCCTATATTTGGAGGAACCTGCTCGGATTCTACAGTATTAACATTCTCTTTCTGAGCTTCTACCTGCTCTAACTGTCCCCCTTCCCTTGGCTGGTTCAACAACCTTAGGCTATCAGCTGTCGTCTTTCTGCCTGTTTTTCCTTCTGACCATTGTCTGCAAGGTTTACCTCAAAGCTGGATTGACCGCCTTTATTTACTATACTGTCTGAGTGAAACATTCTTTGGGCTAGAATTTTGTTGTTTCTCAATAACATAAATAAATGTTTGGATCTTGATATATAAAAGTATAAATGTAAAAAATGTTTGTCTGACCTTGGTTTTCTTTCTTCTTTTCTTCTTTTGATTGTTCCTTCTTGCTGTCACTGACACTCACTTACACAATAATGACGTTCTCGTCGGTATCATAAGCATCTTGTTGTCGTGTTGATCAGTAATCTGCCCCCTCCTTCAGATTGATGTCGTCTTTGCAGTTTTCTAGTTGTGTTGTCTCATTGCCTTTGACTCTCGCCAACCACCTTGGAAGCCAAGTATGAAGCTGACATAACACACCACGTTGTATATGTCAAGTATGCAGCGTTATTTAACACCCACCCCGTTGAAGAGTCAAGCATGAAGTTGGTGTTGCTCTTGCGTTGACGGGTGCCTCTAGACTCACTCCACTACCAAAAAAGTAGATCTCCACGTACCTGTTCAGAAGATCCATTACTGGTGGTTGGCCTCTGGCTCAGGTTCAGTCTGCATATAGATTTGACTCACTCGGTGGTAACAATGAGGGTAGCATGGGAGTGATATTACGAAATAGTTAAGACACACTTTTATTTTACCTATTCGTTTATTGCTGACCAGAAGACAAGTCGATAAGCAATTTGCTTTACAATCTGACTGATGACACTTATTTCTAACAGCTTTCTTCCTTAACGACATACATTAACATCACTCAATAAACTTATTACTTTCACTTATTACTCTCAAACCGTATTAACAATCTTATTACGAGTATGTGCCTTGAACTTAACGGTGACGCATACATTACGACTAAGATTAAATGCCTTGATGTAGTAACTGACGGCCTACATGTCCATAACTGAGTGCCCTGAGGTCCTTCAATCTACTACTTATATAGGAGATTTACTTTCAGGGCGGCTTCTTTCTGATTGGTCAGAAAGACCGCGAACTTGGCGTTGATGTGGTCCATAATGCATCATTTTCTACCTAGAATTCATCATAACACCCACCTGACCAATATCACACAGTGGAAAAAGATTCATTTCAATACAATTTGGGTCTTCAGCATCTCTATTGCACGCACATGCACCATGTACGTGACCAACAAAGTAGTTATTTTTCAAAAAGAGACTTCCCCTTTCCAATAGCCAAGTTTGAGTAAACTACTCTGTGCTTACTAGAAGCTATCTTTACACTTCTAAATATATTAAATAATTGATTACTAACACTCTTAAATACATTAGCTAATTAACAATTGATGGGAATAACGATAATCATAGTAGCGAGGCCGACTAACGTTCTCAAGGTAACCTTAACGAAAATTACAAGGTACTCGTACATTCGTCACCTTAGTTGTACACAAAGTTTATTGGTCACCAATATGCATAAAACTTGTGTAATTAAAAGCCAGTCAGACATTCTGACGATCACGCTAAGTGAAACTTGATTCACTTTATTCTTTTCTGTGCTCCTTACCAGGGCATATTCTTTCTCTCTTATTCCGTCGCTCTATCTTTCTAAGCAAAACTTCAGTTTATTATCTTCACTTCTTTGGATGTCGAGTTAAATCACCTCTAGCTTCCTGGAAAAAGATTTAGCTCTTTTTTGAACCATCTATAATCCTACAACAGCCATATAACTTAAACTTAAACTTAAGTAATTCCTGAACAACACCAAGACCTTCATCTTCTTAAACTTCAACACTATAGACAGCTCTCGTACATGTGAATAGGGAATAGCCAGGCTAGCAAACTAATGAGATGTCTTTGGAGTATGGAAAAGAAAAAAAAAGTTATTTTGAAAACAATGGCAGAGCTTTCTCATGTGTTCGACTCTGAAGGAAAGAAAGAGAAGAAACTTGGAGAGCATTGAGAGTGGATGGGTCACGTAGGAGCATGAGAGTATCTGGGCTACAACATATTAGTGCGGAGAAGGAAGCAGAAGAGGCGGTGATAAATATAATTGCAGGACGAATATTGTTCAAAGTATGTAAGAGAGGAGATGGTCTATACATATAATAGACTGGTACCCGACAGGAAGAAGGAAATGAGGAAGGGCTCGTTTAAGTTGGTGTGCTGGTGTGAAAAAGCTATGATAAAGTTTAATTTGGAGGATGAACATTGGATCGATAGATGACGATGGAAAACAGGAATTATAGGCACCGCTGAAAAGTGGAAAGCTGCACTGAAGAAGAAGAATAGGAAGAAAAAAACAATATTTGGGAGAGAGCAAGAAGTCGCTCTAGCAGTTTTGGGCAAACACCAAACCATTTGAAACGTAGCCCGCTAATACCGTATAGTTCGAAACGGTTAACACCTATAATTTGAAACAAGCTCGTTAAATAGAGAAAAAGCAAATGTGTTCATTCACAAAACCTTCTCTGCCTAATATGTAACAAATTATTGTTTCTAAAGCTTATTCTGCTCTGCCAATCAAAATAAACATAAGCAGAAATTGTGTTATTACCCAGTTGTTATAAATAGGAGGGAAATAAGGGAACTCACTACGCTAAAGCAAATTGCCAAACCTTTTAAAAGGTGGTTTCTATGTGATTGAAATTCAGTTTTCTTTGCGTGACAAGAGCAAATAAAAGAAAGTGTAATGATAAATTCCTGGTTGATATAAGTTTAAACATTTTAAAGTTGAAACCAATAACAGGGAATAATTCGGAAACGGTCAAACTCTATAAACTATTTATAATATAGGTAAATTGTGTGTATTGACTGGATCCACATTTTTATGTGTTGTAAAACTTTTTCTGTCTCTTACGGTTAACCAGTTACGCAAAAGTCATCCATAATGTAAATACATTTAATATACGGTATTTTAATTAAAAATGTTATTACAATTACTGAGACATTTAAAAATTTCAATTCGTTTTCCATGTTTCCGGGGGGGATTTTCTTGGAAATCTTCGTGCTGCATCCTTAAAAGATGCTCAACGTAATTACTATTAACTTTGATATTTAATCGACTTACGTATAGTATTTTAGAAACAATGGCATTTATGGGTCTGTGAGCAATATAACTTAAAACGATACTATATATACATATATATATATATATATATATATATATATATATATATATATGTGTGTGTGTGTGTGTGTGTGGTTTCTGATTCTTAAATAAATAGTGATGATTACTGTTGTATACACTATAGGCTATAGCTTTGTATTTTTAATCACATTATTTTACATTAGAAATAATTTTGTTAAAATCTAGGTTACTTCCAATAAAAATATTTTCATCTGTACCTACATATGTTCGTCAGTCCTAAACTATCTATATTTTAGCTTGGCATAATTCATTTGCCAGGGCAGTTGCTCATAATAACATATAGAAGCAAACATATCCAGCATTTTAGCTGCAAAAAATCTTTATTGTGTGTGTTCTGAAACTGGCAACTGTTTAAATAGATCAACATCATACTTGCAGTGGAAAAATATTTAAACAAGTAGAGTTTTTTTCACGGATTTATTATAGCTGTGAATCCAACCAAACCATTCCAGGAGGCCACGTAGAGGATTTACAAAAAGGTAAATTCATTTTCGGGTAAACTATTTACACCTTAGATTTTCTAGTGGGGGAATATGTTTATTAAATTGCTTGATTTTACTTGTATTTTGGAAGGATTGTTAAAAGAGAAAATATGACGACTGTCTCTCTGGTAACGGTTACTACTGCACGACAAAGGTTTTATTTCAATTTACATGTTTAATTAAGAGAATGTTAGGGGCAAATATTTTGATAAATATTGGTACCTGAATATATATCCACTTCCGTGTTTTTCTCTTCCCTACACATTGTATGCACATAGTATGTAGAGAACATACTTTATTCCATCGAGATTTTACGGAAAGTACTTTTGAAACACCCAGAATACAGAAAAAGCACTTTTAGAAAAACAAAAAGTGGGTGTGTGTGTGCGCTTGCGTCATACCTCAAAAAACGATAAGTCTGTTAAACACCAAACTTTCCATTTAAGTTATTATCTCCCTAGGATACGACACGAACATTGTCAAGAAAATCACTCCACCCTAAAGTACCCTTTACGTAGAAGAAAATTGGAGAATTTTGATTTTCTCAAAAATGGCTCTAAAGATTTTAATTAAAATAACATATATTAAAGATGCTTAAATCAAAATAAAACGCAATCTTGAATTTTCCAGAAATAGCCTTTATATATCTCTTCATTCTAGATGACTTTTGTATAACTGATAAATGGTAAGAGGCAGACAAAAACTTACACCACAAAAGTGTATATCTAGTTAAAACACACAATTTATGTCATATATATTTTTTTGTGGAGTTGACTATTTCCGAAATATTTCTTGTCATAGGTTGCAACGGGTCCGGTTGCTTTAAAAAGTTTCGCTTCAGTTGGTGACTTCGGCGAGCAAGCAAAACTAATGCCCCCTTTGCACTACAGGCTCCACGCTTTTAACGCGGTCTGCAGTAAGACACATTCTCTACTCAACCACGATACAGAATACGTTTGACCAGATATGCTCGTCGCGATCCAGGGTTCGATTAACCCAAGTCTAACGGTCATCATGGTCTAAACAAATATTTAAGTGACTGGATGTCCACAGGAAATTCTATTCTTTCTAAATTAAACACAGTCCACCTTTCTAGATAGAATGTTGTATTTAACTTTTGTAACATTTCGTGACATGATATCCACTCGTGGATCACTCACGTAAAACATTGCAGTTGCTTAATATAACTTCCCCAAATAACACCATTACCAGACAAAAGATAAAAATGGATTAACAAATAAGAAAGTATAAATATTGGGTAACTAGACCCGTAGTCGTTTACACGATTACATTCACTTTACAGTAAAAAGGGGGAAATATTAACTTTTTATTACAATTGTGGAAGTTTACTCTGAATGCACCGCTTTCTTGCTCGAGCATCAGAGTTTAGCAGAATGTATTTGATCTTGAATTAAAATGTACTACATACATTGAAATAAAATCAATATTTCTTATATGGCCGACAAAATGCCATAAATTACTGTCCTGCACACTGCACAATTACTGCACTTCTCCTGCGAGACTTGACCAGGGACTTTAAACAGGAACATTTACTTCCTACCTTAATTTCAGTACCTGTCCAAAACCTCATCTTACTCTGAAATCCATGTTGAACTCGTAGCTTTATCCAACATGGCGGCTGCAGAAGATCCTCGCCCTTACCAGGGAAAATTGCGGGTGGAAGAATTATTCGTTCTGCTCCCAAAAGATTCCACCTACAGCACCTTTTTCCATCGAAGAAACCAAGAGTGAATGTCGACGGTACAATTACTTCATTTGCTTACATTTGACGCAACGCAAATATGCTGCACAATCGCATACTCTGAAATTACGCTTTTAAAGTTGACGCGTGTAGAACCAATAAAACCTTGTAGTTACTAAGCTCGAAATTTTGGGTACAGCCATTTTACTCCACAAATGTTCTACACAGTATTTGTTTGTATACAATTTGTTTGAACCAATGTGTTCTCTCTGAGTATTTGATTACCATTGCGGAAGGTAAACAGTGCAAATGTTTGTTAATTAGGCTATTGAAAAACAAACAGGTAATTTACTGTAATTCCAGAGTTATATAATTTTGAACAAAGCTGTGATCGCTAACGATGCTTTTCTAACCAATTTTGAAGTTCACTCAGCAGTGTTTTATCTGTTAGAGTGATGCCATGTTTTAAGGGCAGATGGCGGCAGTTATATAGTTTTCAATGATTATTTCCATGTTTACAATGTTAACGCATTGAAAGTTTGCAGTGATTTTTATGGTAAGTCAAATAAGTTGTTTTATTTTGTCTCCACGTACAATGTGCATAGTATATAAAGAAGGTATGGTATTCTACCCAACAATTTGATACCAAGATTTCACCGGAAATACCACCTGTATTTCAGTGTGTTGTGTGTATGTGTATGTGAACAGCATAGCTCAAAAACAAAAAGTCAATTAAATACCAAACTTCAGCATACTCTTGGAGGATACTGAAATTAATTTGGTATTTAATTGATTTTTCGTTTTTGAGCTCCAAGAATACGACACGAAGATTTTCCAGAAAATCCCCTCACTCTAACTACCCTTTATATGGAACATTTTTCAAAATTTTGATTTTCCGAAAAATGGCCCTAACGATTTTTATTAAAATGTGATACGTTGAAGGTATTTTCATGGCAAACGAAATGTATGTCTTGAATTTGATGTGAATAGCCTATAAAGTCCTCTTCATTATGGATGACTTTTGTATAGCTTGTATAACTGGTAAACCGTAAGACATGGACGAAAACATATTATAAAACAGTTTATCTCATTAAAACACAATTTCTGTCATTTACTCTTTTTTGTAGAGTTAAATGTTTTCGAGATATTCCGAGTTATTGGTTTCAGTTTTAAGATACTTGAAATTTTCTCAAAAGAGAGAAATATTTATTTTCGGTTTTGTTTTGTTTACTCCTAGGAATCAAAGAGGACCGAATTTTAATTGCTTCACTTAGCGACCAGCTTTTTAAAAGATCTGACTATCACTTTAAGCTAATGTATTTCCTTATTTGCTTTAAACTTACAAAGAATCAAGTAATATGGCCGATTCTGGCATTGTTAATCTTAATTAGCATGACTTAGATAAAAGAATAATCTTTTGTGAGGAACAGCATAGGAGATCATGTGAATGGAACACATTAAAATGTTTAAATTATGGAATAACTTTTTACTATTTCTGTCATGTATATTCCATGTACATATATGATTGTAGAAAAGGTATTGTATTCCACCAGAAAAGTTTGATACCCCGACTTCACTAGAAATATATGATCTGAACACAGTTGAATACAGAAAAAGCAGTTATAGAATATAGAAAAAGGACTACGCGCGCTCGCACGAGGGCATGTGTGTATGTGTGTGTCTGTGTGCATGGGAACAGCATAACTATGAAATCAGGTAGTTTTCCTAGCTGTAGTAAAGCTGTTATAAGCGATAGTAAAGCTGTTATAAGCTGGACGTTATGTGAAACCAATGAAGTTTACAGTAGAACACTTCCCGTTTGAGAAAAACTAAGTAACGAGGAATATCTCGGAAACGGTCAACTCTACACAAGACACGTAAATGACATATATTATGTGTCTTAACGAGATCTACATTTTTGTGTAGTAATTTTTGTACACATCTTACGTTTATCAGTTATGCAAAGTTCAACAAAATTCATTCAGTATGAAGAGGTTTTCAGAGGCTATTACAAATAATTATATATATATATATATATATATATATATATCGTAGGTCATGAAAATATATTAAAATATCTTTAAATTTTTAATAAAATTCGTTTACAGCCAATTTTGAGAAAATCAAAATATTTGAAATATGTAGTTGGGGGCCGGGGCATTTTATTGCAAATCTTCGTTTTGCATCCTAAATACTAAATTTGGTATTCAGCCGACTTTTCGTTTTTGAGCTATGCTGCCCGCAGACACACACCCACAGACAGGCACACAGACACGCGTACGGAAATTTTTCCAAAAATGATTTTTTTGAAATGGGGTCTCAAAAATGTATTTACGGTAAAATCTGAGCATCGAATTATTGGTGAATACAATACCTTCTCTAAATGCTTTGTACTTTGTATGGCTAGGGAAAGTAAAAATTTTGAAGTGTTTCATTCACTTTCCATTCCATTTCTCTAATCTCGCTGACAAACTATTGTTGAAATGCTTATTCTTCTACCTATTTCACATGCTAATCGAGATAAACATTAGCAGAAACTGTCTTATTACTTGGTTCCTTGTAAGGGAAATAAGAGAATACACTAGGCTAAAGAGATAGTCAAATATTTTAACAGCTGATTGCTATGTGCTGAAATGCATTACTTTGCATGGTTAGGAGGTGACAAATACGTATGAGAAAAATATTTTCAAACTGAAACCAATAACAAGGAATATTTCGAAAATGGTCAATTTCACCAATAAATTGTATATGACGTAGATTTTGGGTTTTAACTAGATATACAGTTTTTGTCTAATAAGTTTTTGTCTATCCCTTACAATTTACCAGTTGTGCAAAATCTGGTAAAATTAATCCTGAATGATGAGATTTTCAGAGGCTATTCAAATAAACATTTTATTTGAGATGTAAAGTCAGTTAAATGCCAAATTCAAGGGTGTGACACAAAGATTTTCAAGAAAAACTCCCCCACCTTAAAATGTACTTTACATGGAAGAATTAATTTTTTTTTATTTTCTCAGAAATAGCTATGATAATTTTATGGCTATAGCCACATATTTAAGCTAATTTTCATGACAAATGGTACTATGTTTCAGTGAAACCTTTTATGGGATATGTTACCAATATTTTTAAATCAGTTTGTGAAATATAATGTTATTTGAAAGACTATGTTCAAACTGTTATGCTCTCCCGTTTTTTCTCCATTTAGATAATTTCAAAGTTTAGTTACTACTTCTTCTAATCTAACCATTAGATTGTCATTTTTGTATACATGTTCCGTATTGTATTATTTATCATTATTAGGGAGCGTATTTGCGGTAGGTAAAGATTGAATTGCACTGAACATTTATCTGTAGACGTACATATAGGTGTGTGTGTGTGTGTATATATATATATATAATTCAGGATATCTCAAAACACGTATTTCCGGTGAACTTTGAGCACTACCTACAATGTACATAGTAGGTAGTGCTCAAAGTTCACCGGAAATACGTGTTTTGAGATATCCTGAATTATTTTTAAGTACAAGTATGTCCGTCCGTGTATGTGTTTGTGTGTGTGTATGTGTCTGTAAGCAACATAATTCAAAAACAAAAAATCCGTTAAATTCCAAACTAGATATTTAAGTTCAGCATCTTTCAAAAAAGCGAAGATTTTCGAGAAAAGCCTCAACTCCAAACTAACCCTTTCCATGGAAAATGTTTCAAACTTTCTGATTTTCTCAAAAGTGGCTCAAACGATTTTAAATAAAACAAGGTATATTTGAGAATATTTTCGTGACAATTGAGATGCACATCTTGAATTTTCGGAAATGCGCTTCATTCTGAATGATTGTTGCATAACTGATAAACCATACTGGATATACAACATTTTACTACACAGAAACTAATAAGAAAAGCAGGCTCCGGGGCGATCTGAAAACACATGGTTCTAGTCCAGTCATGGCCAAATGACGTAAAATTAAACTCGCCTAACACATCTATGTTTCACATAGAGAAATACATTGTTTGTTAAATTCGAGGAAATGATACAGTTAAATAATATAGCTATTCAATGTTAGCCATATTTAAGACTATCATTACTATGTAACGCTGAATCAAACCGCAGTGTATCTCATTACCTGCAGTCTAAACCGGGAAACTGTTTATCTCGATTAGCTGAAGTAGAGAGAGGAATATCCCTTTACAAGAATTGTTTATTGCAAAAAGGTCGATAAGATCATTTGAATTGAGCACATCAGATTCTTAAAATGCATTTCGCAGCTGGGCAATAAATATCCACAAATTATTTTTTATGATTTTATTTACTAAATTAGTATGAGTAGCTTATACGGTATTACTAATTAGAACAACTAAGATTTGTAGCTAGTAGACACTAGTTGTGTCATGTGAGTTATTTCTTTCTTTTTTTAATATTTTTACATTTGTATAGCTCCCTTTAACATCTAAGGTCATATTGGGAGGTTTGCATTAGAAACAACTCATCTGTGGGTTCTTTACGTTGAGTTTAAATAGTTTTATTTTACTCAAACACACATGCATTCACTCTCACATACATACTTCCAGACTCTGCGGAATAATTACTGTTAAAGAAAAGTTCCCCGCCCTAGCCGGGAATCTAACCCAGGATCTCTGGGTGAAAAGTCATCTCGCTGACCACGGAGGCAGCCTGTGAGCCGTTTATTATCGCGTGAACGTTCCAACTTCTTTCAAGTGCTGCGCTGAAACATAGCTTTGCAGTAGTAGCGAAAAACAGAACGCCGTAACCATAGCGATCGGTTAAAACTTGCTATCGGCACTTCCATTTTGCTTGTCTGTGGGAAAACGGCAGCGTTTCGTCACTGGCTGGACGGTTCCCTTGGGTATTTAGTGTACAGTGAGAAACATCGCAGACTAAAGCATCAGCTTGTAGCCAGTTACGGCGAATTTCAAACGGCTAACAGATGTGAATTGCGGTAAGCCTACGGGAATAGTTGTAAAACCAGTAGTTTCGTTTGAATCGTCCCTTTAAAATGTAAGATACTTCTCAATCACTGATACACACATTCTCTCTCTCTCTCTCTCTCTCTCTCTCTCTCTCTCTCTCCCTCTCTCTCTCATTTCTGACATAGTTTTTCTAGGTAACATTAATTGCATTATATGTGTAAGAAGCAAGCCTAAACCAATTCACAAAATTTTAAAATGCTGGTCTTTATGTGATTGCTTTGAAATTCCATGATTTTTACGTGTAATGGAAGAAAAAAGAATGGCGACTTATCCCTTCAAAATAGCAAAGTTATTTATAGGCGTCCGTTTCTTTAATGTTTGTGTTTATCTTTGCATAGTCTGTAAGGTCTCTCACACAAACACACACACACACACACACACACACACACGCAAACGCGCGCGCGCTAAAGAGAATTCCCAACTGCAGCTGGGACGAACCCGAGACCACCGCTCCTGAAGAAACAATATTTCACCTAGTGTCGGATCGGAAATACGGGAGGAAGTGTGCAGTATCGATTGCAAAGAAGTGAGTAAAGATGCGTAGTCGGAAAATACCATTAGCTAGGCTAGCATGAGTCATAATGAGCAACCTTAACCCCCCCCCCTCCAAAGAGGCGGCCAGATCCCTTCGGGGACAAATCAGCTATTGTTTCAATTAAGAACAGTGTATGAATAAAATGAAATCAATGTTTGTTAACTTGTGGACTTATAATGTTACTTATTAATTAGTATGTTTTCAGGTTGGTATTAAAGCTCGGTGTAGGGGCACGAAATAACCGGATTGAGTTGTTTTTTTTTTATTAGTGGTGGGGGAAAAGGCTACTGACGCCCTAACCCCAGGCAAGCCTGGGAGTGTGAGACTCCCCGCCCTGGACTCGAACCAGGGCGGCACTACCCACGAAAAACCCGCACCGGAAGTAGGAGGCCCCTGCCTCGCTTGTGCAGTACCGAATTGTGCACCTGCGCATTTGTTGTGATGAATGGATGTTGCGTGCCAGTGGCAGTAACAGCGAGTGAAAGACTGAAGTGCCAGGGTGCACACATGGCTTGCGCCCTGAGTGCACCCTGGGGGGAGTTGGTGGTGATATAGGTTTTGTAGTAGATGGTGGTATTTTATGTGTAACAGCCTGCGGGCCTCGTCAGTAATTAGTTAACTTAAAGTAAGAGTTAGCCTAAGTAAGTGTTATACATTTGCCTATTGGCTTCATAAAGTGTGCTTAGATGAATTTGGGGTGTATATATTTTGGAGTGTTCTTGCAATGATGCATCCATAGCTACATCTTGCAGTCGTACTGTGTTATCCTAGCGAGTACGTAAACGTGTATTTATTTACAAATATTTACAGTGTATATAATATCCGCCAGAAGCTTCGTTTCAAGTTTCTTAGTATCTATGCTTAATTAATATAGGTTTGCTTATCTCTAATAAGTTTAGGAGTGTTTGTGTAAGTGTCCGCCTGGCGGCTTCATGTAAGTAATATTGCTATTATCTATTACTATTATGTATTAGGATTTCCGCCTGTCGGCTCCGTCAATTGTTACCATCTTGTTAACCAGTGTGTAGCAGGGTTGTATATAGTGCACACATGGCGGGCTATCTGCCTTAGTGCAGGAGCGAGCCTGCGCCACTTGCGGGGGGGGGGGGGGGCCCTCAACCCCCGGGGCCGCCTTGGTTGTGTAACACAAGGACTTGTGAGGGCAGCTGAATATTGGAGTGTGTATGTGTGCGTGAGTGATGTGTGCCTATGATTTCCTGCGTTCTCGCATCATGGCTAGTGCATTAATGTGTTTAAGTAGTCTTCTATAGCAATTTCTGGTTCGCCAATGCCAATGGTGCGGTCGAATAGTGACAGAGGGCGGAGGTGCTTGTCGTGCGCCGTTTCGTATTCTCCTAGCATTCTAATGTGATCGTTGTAGTTTTTGTTCTTTTTCGCGTATAGGTTGTATGCTAGGTGTTTGATGAATTGCTCGATTGTCAGCATTTTCAGCTCTTCATGCATTTCAAGCGCAGGAGCTTCTTCGGGGAGTTTGGCAATTATTCGCAGTATTCTGTTTTGCATTGTTTGGAGGCGCTTTATGTGCGTTTGTGCCGCATATCCCCATACGGGGGAAGCATAATTTAGGATGGGACGGATTAGCGTCTTGTATAACGTAAGTCCCATCTGTAATTTAAGGCTGCTATTAAGATTTATGAGTGGGTAGAGTCTGTTAAGTTGGCCATTGGCCTTTGCTCTAGCTGAATTTACATGGTGTTTCCAGCTTAGATATTCATCCATCTTAACGCCTAGGTATGTGACATTTGTCTCCCACCCTATTGGTTCTTGTCTGTAGGTGAGGGGTGGGAGGATTCGCCTCCTGTGTCTATGCAGGTTTCTTCGGCTAAAAATGATGGCTTGGCATTTTCTTGAATTGAGTTTAACCCGCCATTTAGTGAACCACGGCTCCATAATGTTAAGCGCATTCTGTAGCCTTAGATGCATGATGCGCGGCTGGGTTGATTGTGTTAATAAGGCTGTGTCGTCAGAATATATGTATTTATCTACTCTGACCAATTGGGGAAGGTCGTTGATGTAGATGTTAAACAGCGTGAGCCCCAGTAAACTTCCTTGGGGTACTCCAGCGCCAATTGGGCGAGCAGTAGATTTACTTTCACCTACGGAGATGCGAAAACTCCTTCCGCTAAGATAATCTTTGATTAATGTGATCATCGAGTCTTGCACGCCTATGTTTATTAGCTTTCTAAGTAGACCTGCATGCCAAACTTTGTCGAAGGCGCGTTCTATGTCCAATAGGACTACACCCGTGGATCGCTTGGTATTAAACCCTGCAGTTATTTTCTCTGTTATTCTGAGTAGTTGTAGCGTTGTCGAGTGATTAGCCCGAAAACCAAACTGTTCACTGATTAGGATGTTATTTTTCACTAGGAATGAGTTTAGGCGTTTCAGAACGATCTTTTCCAGGAGTTTACTCAAAGTGTTAAGAAGACTAATTGGCCTATGATTCGTTGGAATTGAGGGATCTTTATGGTGTTTTGGGGAACATCAAAATTTGTGCTTCCTTCCAGCGTGTTGGGAATTTTCCATTCTGGAGGGCATGGTTAAATAGGCAGGATTGAGGTTCGATGTGCACAGAGTATAGCTATGACGTAATGGGTAGGCATGGTCTCTAAGCCCGTTTCGAAAAGTGTTGTACTATCTAGCATTGCTCATTGCCTGGCCTCATTCATTTCCTGCTAGTCGATAAACCAGTGAACACTGAAAGAGAGTGCAGATTGAAAAATGTCGAAAGTACCAAAATTTTGTTCGAGACTGAACAAATTTGTCAATGATTCAAACATATTTTGAGATACAGGAGAAATGTTTCTTTCGATACAGTAAAGATGTTTCTTACAATTCACTGTATACAATGAATTCTGAGTGAGTGTGGTTGATTTATTTTCTTTTTGTTTTTAAAGTTCTGCACATTATTATCCTGAATTGTTATAGCAAGTTTTATACTGTTATTTACAAAGATACAAGGTGGTTTATTTGCTAATCATATTATGAAATAATGGTTTTATTGTGTTACCTAATGCATTTGAACGATGCAGATTATATCAATTAATGTAATGAGTACTTTTTTAACATATTATACCTCAATGTGTGCATGTTTACGCTACAAATCCCTCTCCACTACCTTCTCCTTATGCAGCTGACTGCTCTGTGTGTTCGTAACCAAATGCGCTCCGGAACCCAAAACCAAGCTCTAGTTATTACCTTTAACAGAGTACACAAGACCGCTGGTAGGAAGGCGAAACCTCGTGTAGGCGAGTCTCGTTATAACGGATACTGTATCGGAACTGAGTTTGAGTGCTTCCTGCAAGGCCAATGATCACATACTAACTCGTAGCTCAGCAGGTGACATTATTGAGCCCTGAAAATGTGAAAACAAAACGGACAGTTATAATGACAGGCGTTGTTCTTTTTGCGGCGCAGTTAACACCATGCAAAGACATTAGGTAGTAAATTATGTGATTGGTTTGTGAAAAAATTATTAGACGAAGAGACAACACAATTACCACACAGGCTTGAATGCATCTTAAGATGATGCACATGTGGAATTGACATAAAATTAGAAAAAAAAATTTGATAATAAAGCAATATGAATTCTGATCTTTAACAAACTATATGCTTTTTACTTTCTCTAGTACGTATGTACATATATGATTTTTACTTTCTCTAGTACGTATGTAGGTACATATAATACCTATATACAGTAGCTAGAGGAGATATTGTATTTTACCTAAAAACTTGATGTCAAAATTCACCGGAAATATGTTTTGAGGTCCCCTGAATCCGAAAAATTCATTTCTAGAAAATGATGTAAAACAATGAATTCATTCAATAGCAATCTCATATGTTGCATTCACACGAATTTCTGTAGCTGCTCCACAAACCATCTTTTTTTACAAAGGTTTATAATATTCTTCTTTGTACACCATGCTAATGGAGATAAACTTTAGCAGAATGGTCTTATTACTTAGTTCGTTATAAGTAGAAGGATACTAAAGGAATACACTAGCACTTGGCTAAAGCAACAATCAATTGTTTTAAGAACTGTCGCTTTGCAATTGGATTGAAATTCGCTTCTTTCCATGGCCCGGAGTGAAAGAAATAAAACACGGATGGCTTCCTGTTTGAGAAATGTACTTTAAAATTGAAACCCATATCAAGGAAAATCTCGAAACCGATTAGCTCTACAGCAAGTCATTCAGAAAAAACTTCAGAGGCTCTTCCAAGGAAATTCAAGCTATACACTTTATTTTTATGTAAATATGTTTAATATTGAAGGTAGTATAATCAAAATCGTTAGTGGCATTTTTGAGAATTTTGACATTTTCGAAAAGCTTCCATGTGAAGGGTATTTGGATTCCATTCCTGTCCCATCTTTAGCGGATACTAAACTTAAATACCAAGGTTCATATTTAACGGACTTTTAGCTTTCACATATACACACACAAACACACAATCACCTTTTCTCTAAAAGTGATTTTCTTTCCAAAATATATACAATTACCAGTGAAATCTCGGTATCAAATGTTCTGGAGAAATGCCATATCTTCTTATCTACCTACTATGAATATTGTACATATGCACTAGTGAAAGTAAAAACAATATTATTTAAATGGCCATGCATACTTGAATTTTGATTCATGCCAATAATATCAATATCATTGTGTATGATAAAACTGATATAAATTTCGAAATATTTTTACATACTGAGGATTTTGCAAATGTCATGAATGCATTACCTTAAGGTACCATTTATCTAAATGTCACCATTTAAGCTTTTAATATCCTGTATATTAGAAACAAGCAAGACTGTTATTTGTTTGTAACCACAATGAAGCTGTGACGTGTAAATCAAGAGTATCTGTCAGTAACAATGCAACATGTGGTGTCTACCCATCTTTTTTTTTTTAATGCTTGCAATACAAGGTTAGAAATCTGCTTTCAATCGCATTAATCGTTCCAGTAAGTTCATGCAATGGAACACAAAGCAAGCAAAAGCGCAGTGCACGTGTGCCATGTTTTATAGTTGAGGCATTAAATTTGTTTAAAAACCTGCTGACCTGGAATGACGTTTCCACGCCACGGAAAATGACTGAGGCTTCTGTTTACTTTCACTTGGCGTGAATCAATCTTTTGAGCTCCATAAGACAAAGGAAAGGTGAAGGATTTGTAAAATTTTACTTAAGTGATGAAAAATAAAAAATTATTTTTTTCATAATAGAATGAAATAAAATATAAACTTTAGCGTTAGTAGTATGTCAGACCCCAGGAGGATAGGATGAGATGAGAGTAAATCAGCAGGCAGCCGGAATCAGATGACGAAAGGGAGTCACCGTTGAGGGTCCCTAATTTTTTCCAAGCAGTACTTAATCTAGACACGGGGAGCGCTATGAGCCTGTGCTTCAATTCTCACCAAAAGCCCCTGAGTCTATAGACGACTTCAAAGCCGAGAGCTCAATTTCAAAAACGCAGTCTTCGCTGATACCTACAACCCTGAAGAGACCGTTTGGTAATATGGAGATGAAATGAAGCGATAAGTACTTTGAGGGAATGAAGAAACCTTCCTAGCATTCGCCTATTGACGTAGGAAAACTGCTGAATAAACCGTGGATCAGAAAGGTCGTCTCAGGGAACCGAACCCACGATCTCCCCGATACCAGATGAAACGCCTGAGTCAGCGGGGTCAGTATTGTAAACTTTAAGAAGATGTATAGTTTTTTCCCATTTGGCGCAATTTCAAAGAAATATCTAATAAGGTAACTTCTGATACAATTATACAAAATAATGAAGGAAAAGACACTTGGGCAAAAGTCATTGGCAGGAAAACTAGACGCAATGTAGTGGTTGGTAGTAACTTGCAAAATAATACGGTTAGCACAGCAAAACTTCAAGGGTGCCGAAAACGGTATCATTGTACGTATTTAGGCTGGCCCCAGAGACTGAAGTAGAAAGCATTGTACAATTTTTGAAACCAAAATTTCCAGAAATTAGATGTGAACAATTGGTATCATGACAACCCCACGTGTATTCCTCCTCTGCAATGGATCCCAGTATATGGCCAGTGAATGCGGCGTTTCTTATATCAACGTCAAAAGAACCCACTAAACACAATCCAAGGACTCGGATAAATTCTCCCGACAATACTATTGTGCATTATAATAAATCTAAATCTGTGTAATTTAACTGTGTAAAACCAAACGTAATAATATGCTATGATATATTTTTTATAAATATCCAAGGCATTAGGAATAAACTTAATGAATTGGAAGGATGTTTACAAGATAAAAGTTATTCCGTGTTATTCTTCGCGGAATATTGGCTTGTGCAAAATGAAACTGAATTTTGTAATATTAGTAGCTATACAAGAGGAACAATTTTTTGTCGTACAACCAAGAAAAATGGGGGCGTAGCCATTTTTGTTAAGAAAGGACTTGAATTTAGTGTTTCCTTATATTGCATAGAGGGACATTTTGAGGTCGTAGCTATTTATATAAAACTCTATGATATTGTTATAATTACTGTTTATCGCCCACCAAGTGGTGATATGGACAAGTTCTAGCTTTTGTTATACCTTAGTGGTAAACATGTGAAATTATTAATTGGTGGTGACTGTAATATAAATATGCTTACTTTAAATTCTAGGAATATGTGGTTTAGTAATATGCTTAATACTTTTAATTGCCATTGTACCCATGCTCTACCTATAAGTGACAATGCTTGTCTTGATAATTTTACTACAAATCTTCCTAAACATTAATATGAAGTCTGACCATTGTCTGACCATTGTTTACTAAGTTTCTCACTCTTTGGCGAAAAAATTGAAACAAATGTACCAAAAACCTCAAGATCTAAAAGAATAACTGCCCCGAATCATATGAGGCATCTTTTTATCACACTCAATAATATAATTTGGGAAGATATTTTATTCTGCGATTATACAAGTGCTTGTGAAATTTTTAAATTATTTTTAAATACTTTTTTAAATGTAATTGATATGTGTTGTCGTGTTGTTGTTGTGAGACATAAGGTTAAGAAAATTAATAAAAAACTTAATACTTGGTTTAGTGATGACTTGAAGCAAATGAGAAATAAGGTTATGGCTCTCAATACTGTATACAAAAATACTAAATTAGAAGCAGCATTAATAATGTGTAAACTATATAGAAATCAATATAAATCTGCACTACAAGCAGCAAAATTAGGGAGCAATATGGAGTATATTGAAAACGAGCAAAATAAATGTAAATTAATATGGAATATTTTGAAAAGAGAAACTAATAGTTCTAAGAATATGTTCACTGCAACTATTGCACCAGATATCTTTAAAAATATTTCTCTGAATCTGTGAAAGATAATTGTGATAAAGCAAAGCAAATATCAGAGCAATTTCATGTAGCAAAAATAGGTGTAAGTAATAAGTAATGTAATGTAATGTGGCAAGAAGTAATTGAGGAGCTGGATATCCAGGTCGTGAAAAAAATGAGTAACTCTCCTAGTGGACTTAGTAATAGAATAATTAAATCTGTTATTAGTTATATTGTGAAACAACTTACTTATTGTATCAATTTATGTTTAAATGCTGTAGTATTTTCTGAGGAGTTGAAAATAGCTAAAACAGTTCCCATATTTAAGAAAGGTAATGTGAATAAACCAGAAAATTACAGGCCAATAGCTATTGTTCCTATATTAGGTAAAGTTTTTGAAGGTGTTGTGCTCCATCAATTGAGGTTATATACCACAGAAAATAACATTCTTAGCCCTTCACAATTTGGCTTTTCCCTTGGTAGAAGTACAGATAATGCAAGACAAGATTTATTAGAGGTTGTATATAAAGCATTTGAAGACAAGGAGAATCCTCTTGCTTTGTTATTTGATTTAAGCAAAGCTTTTGATTGCATTCCACATGACTTATTGCTAATTAAATTAGAATATTCTGGAATTAGAAATACAGAGTATAACTTCTTTTACACCTATTTAATTGGGCGTAGCCATGATGTTTTTGTAAATAGTTTAAGTGTTAGAAATGACTACATTGATTTTGGAGTACCACAATGTACTATCTTTGGACATTTCTATTTCTTATTATGATAAATGACCTGCCATGTAATATGCCTGCTAAGACGATTCTATATGGAGATGATTCAACTTTTGTTTTTGCACATAATGATTTTGCTGTTTTAAATAATATGTATTATGACATAACTCAGGGTGCTACTAAATGGTTCTCTAGCAATGGATTTTTAAGTAACTGTGACAAAATGCAAAACATTATTTTTAGCCTTAGACAAAGCTCAAAAGGAGCTGAATACACTGGTGAAAAGCTTTTAGGAATGGTTTTAGACACAGAATTAACCTAGACCTCGAATATTGACATGTTCTGTAAAAAGTTATCCAAAGTTGTGTATTTACTGAGAACCATTTACAACAAAGTACCTTGTAGTTATTTAAAACAAATATATCTTGCTTTGTTTGAAAGTGCTTTTAGCTATGGACTGTTAGCATATGGGAACTGTTCTAAGTTAAATGATGTTCTACTTTTACAAAAGAAGGCATGAGAATGTTATGTCATACTTCTTACAATGCTCCATGTAGACCACTTTTTAAGCAACAGAAAATGTTAACAGTGTACAATTGATATATATTACAATTATTATATGTGCACAAGAATTTAAATCAAGTTAAACTGAACAGACATGTACACTCATTAAATACCCGAAATATTGATAAATTACATGTTCCATACACTAGACTAAAGACAGTTATTTGATAACCAGCATAATAGCCTATAATAAGCTTCCTGACACACGAGAGATCTAAATGTACGTCAGTTTAAGGCTAAAGTAAAAAAATGGTTGATGGACAATGTATATAACAATTTGGATGAATTTCTTAATACTAGAATTGTTATATGACTGGCTTTATATCTTACTATATATATCATTTTGACCATGTCTATTGTGCTAATGTACCTAATGACTGAACAAATAAATACTAAATTTAATTACCAATTAAGTGGAGCTACAAATGCGCATGCGCATGCTTATTAATAACTTTAAACCTTATTTTCTCGTACACTTCCTTTCAACACTTCTCCATACTCAAAATGCTCCACACGATGCAATTTATTGTTAATTTGCTACAAAATTGTTATACTGCCTCTCAAAACTATAGTAAAACTGCCCATGCATAAAACACGGCAATTCAAGGTATATTTCTAATTCTAACGATTAACCTCGGAGTTTATTGTCATTGTGAATGCGAGGCGCACGGGAAGCTGAACACGCTTCATTTAAAAAATAAAGTCGGTTAGCATTAGTGGAATAAGTGCATCCTCACCTTTGAACTTTCCTATGATTATAGTAGTTAAAATCAAAATTTTCATAACATTTTTTTTTAACAGCGAGTCCTGTTCCGTTGCACAATTTTGGCTGATTTAGATTGCGTAGCATAATTATTACCGAGTCAACCTTGAGCTGTAAATTATGTGGCGGAATGCTGGCAAATTCAATAAATTTAGAAATTCAGCTAGATAATTGACAATTTTATTTAGATCGGTAATGGAATCGACAGACTTAAATGAATGCATTTGTTCATAAATTTTACTCTGATTTTATATTCAAATCATCTACATTATTATAAGTTGCTGCTTTAATTGCTCGTTCGCTTAACCAAGCATAGTTTTTGTAATTAACACGAACATTTGGAAACACTTTCAATATTAATTCTTCCTTTGATGTTGTGAAGTGACAAAAATTTGGTGTAAACGAAATGTCAGTAGAAGTGTCAACAGGAATTTTCCCACTGTCAATGTCTAATAATGCCTTTGCATCTTCAAAGGGCGCAATGAAACGCAATGATCTGCGCAATGTAGCATATATTTTTGGCATTGCGAATAGCACGAAGTCAGCGCTTATATGAGGTAGTGTGGAAAGAATGACATATGCAGTTAACAGCGTGGGTAAGCAATGATGTGTTTGGCATAATAACAATAATGGCAACGCTTTCATGGTGTGGCGGGTTAACGATGAAGTAGGTAATGAATTATATATAAAGGAGAACAACACAAAGTAAAATTCTAGCTGCTTCCGAATCCCCTTTTTTTCCTTTACTCCCAATGTTTTACACCTCTTGCTTTATTTTCTTCTATGTCAAAACAACCATTTTAAGGCTAACAGTGACACAACTAAAGAGCAAGTAAATCTTCTTGGGCAAGTGATAAGTTTTTATTTCATGATAATTTTGTGAATCAAATTTATCCATTTAACCAAAATATTACTTGATCAAATATATTAAGAGCACAGCAATTGCAGTATGATGGTGACGGTGGTATTTTAATGTTCTGATGAAACCATTTTTAGTTAGCTCATGTACCACAAACCTCAAATAACCAATTATCTGCAATAGGCAGTTAACCTAAAAAAGTTTACTATCCGGGTCCCGTCAAAAAGAATTATTGGTTATGTGCATAGTTTATAACTTATTCATTTTAAAGAATTACAACAAAAATATATTCTTTTCTTATTTCTTTATTTAAACGATGTGACCAAACAAACGATAGTTAGTACATAAGAAACATATTTGATTTTCATTGTTATCTTTCGTCATTGACTCCATAACCAGATGCACTCCTTTAGCATTGAACGGGGAAGAAAAATTGAGCTGTACTACGGTTATCTAGCGGCAAATAAATAAGGACTTACTCTAGGTATTCGTCAGCAAGAAAGCGTCCTTGCTTTTTCATTTTATACGACAGGAATAAGGAAAGGACCGCTATAACATAAAATCTCACTGCTGTCTCAATAAACTATTTTATGACCTTAACATGGAAACGGGAGGACAAATTGAGCAGTATTACGGCCATGTAATGGAAAACTTACTCTAGGTGTTCGTCGCCAGGAATGCCTCTTTACTATTTTATTTTAAACAATAGGAGTAACGAGAGAGCATTTAATATTTGAATGTCACTGCTGCGTTGCGTCATTGTCTCGATAAACTGGTGCGTTACCTTAACATTGAATGGGGAGGGAAAATATAGCAGTACTACGGCCATTTAGCAACAAATGGCCTCGTACCACTGCCATCTGGTAATGCGTTACCTTGGCACTGTTATTATTCTTATTATGAAACTTTAAAACTTTTTGGTGCTATTTTTAAGTGTTTTCTTTTCCACAAACCCGGTCGTAACAATAACGAATACAACAAAAGAGAATTGTCCATTTTGGTGCAGTCGTTCGGAAGTGATGCGCGCACATACACTATATATATTGAGATTGGGAGATTGGGAGATTGGGAGATTGGGAAAATAATACGAAAGAAGTCACATGCTGGGCAAACAATGGGGCTCTTATTAAATATTAGGAATACATCTTCAACGCACACAATTCTTTCTACGACTACATGCACAGCAGAATGAACATACCAAGGAATATTAGCAGTTTATTGCAAGATAGCATCTTTCAGTTGCTTTGTGTTGTTGGATGTGTCAGGAAAATTCATTCTTTAAACTAACCCCACAATCAGTCGGATCAAGAACTGGAGATGGGCAAATTCGTTGGAGCTTTACGAATGACCATGGGACTGCTCTTAAATTGTTAAGAGTTCTAAATTTTCTCAAATCTTGAGAAAAACGCCTCTTGCTTTCATAAAATAATTGGATTATCATTTCATGTTGGAGCCATGATTTGTGACGTACAAATTAGTATAGCAGTAGGAATAAAACTACTACTTTTTTCCACAAAACTGCTCCAATGATAACGGTGAACTGAAAAAAAATATCTAACAGGTTACACTCACATGACGTTCTCTAGCTGCTCTACAAACTTCTTACAAAAGATTATTATTCTTCTAATCGAGATAAACATTAGCAAAATGTTCTTATTACTTAGTTCCTTATAAGTAGAAGGGAACTAAAGGAATGCGGTATTCTAAGGTGATAGTAAAAGTATGTATGTACGTATGTACGCATGTATGTATATATGTATGAATGTATGTGTGTGTATGTGAGTATGTATATGTATATATATATGTATGCATGCATGCATGTAATGATGTGTGTGTATGTATGTATGTATGTATGTATGTATGTATGTATGTATGTATGTATGTATGTATGTATGTACGTGTGTATGTATGTTTTAACAATATAACTCAAAAATGAAAACTCGGTTCAATACCAAACTTGAATTTAAGTTCAGTATCCTCCAAAGATGCAATAAGAAGATTTTTAAAAAAATTCCCCCAAGCGCTTTGCATGAAGAAGAAATTCGAAATCTTAGATTTTCTCAAAAGATGACTCTAATGATTTTTATTATAATATCACATGTTTCAGATGTTTTCTTCAAATAAATGTATACCTTGAATTTTCTGGTATTAGACTCTGAAGTCCTCTTCATTCTAAATGACTTTTCGATAACTGGTAAACCTAAATATGTAGGCGAAATTTGCACAAAAATGTAGGTTCTTTAAGACCCACAATTTATGTGAAATAATTACCTGCTTTTTGCAATTAATAATTTCCCGGATATTCCTTAAGTTTATTTAAAGTTTCTCCTGCTTATACTTTTATTAAAATTGTAATTCACTTTTCTTTTCTTGTTTTCTTTCTTTCTTTTTTCACCCGAGTCATGCAAGGAGAACAGAAATTAAAAAGCCATTACATAGCGCCCACCAATTAAAATATTTGACTATCGTTTTAGCTTAATGCATTCCCAGTTCTCTTGTACCTGCAATAAAATATTGTTATAAGTTTTATATTAAATTATGTTATTTATAGTTGTAATATTAATTATATGGTAAAATGGTTCCTGTTATTATTTATCTACTATTTAATAAAAATAACCCTTTAAGCTATATTTTGTTGGACAATAGGCAGAAAAAATCATGTGAATGTAACATCATATTTTTTTTTTAAAAAAAAAGGGTCTCAGGGGATGAGTGTGAGTGTTTCTATGTGCACGCGTGCATTCATGCGTGTTCGTGTGTGAGAGTCTATGTGTCCGGTGTATCTAAGTGTGAACTATAATATCAAAACGAAAATCGGTAAATTCCAAACATAATAGTTACTTACAACTTTAAAAAAAAAAAAACGGGTCATATATGTTGCTGTGCAAAATCTAAGGACGCGATGGATAAATTATTATTAACCTATGAACTATTGGTGGAAATGAATGAAAGTGCGGCAGCATGTTGCCAGAGGTCTCAGCAAGTAAACAGAAAGCTGGGCGTCACATGGCATGAGTCTAGCGAGACTAACACCAAATGAGTCTGGCTGTAGAAACAGAACAAGGCAATCAGTGAGTTGTAACAATACACTTTGATGGTGTTCTTTACAGTATGACCCGTAGATAACATTTTGATGACTTCACATGGGAAGAAAAAGTGCAATCTGGAAAAAGAACAAAGTGTGATGATTGTTGCCCAGGAGTTTGGTATTGCTCACAACATAGGGAGCATTCCTAACCACAAGACTGCTGTCTCAAGGTTGACAACTGTCAACCACAGCAGCAGAGGACCGCTACAACAGGCAAGAAGAGATCCACATCAAAAAGCGGATGCAATAGCAACCACATAGACACGCAATGTTTGATATTGTGATATTGTGATACTATGATCATTCCCCATGGAGCGCTGTTGGCCCTTACTTCATTTTTATGGATGACAATGCACGACTGCATCGAACAGCGCATATGGGGATATCTTGGAACGAGAGGATATTGGGCTAAAGGAGTGGCCTTACCGTTTCCCCGATTTAAATTCCACTGGACACACGTGGGATGCTTTAGGAAGAGGCAATGCAGCATGTTCTCGTGCATCAATGATCATCCAACAGCGCTAGTGGGAGAATGGAATGCCCTACCCAAGAGCTCCTTACCAAGAGCACGATGCAGAGCAGGCATTGTTTCCATGGTGACCATACATCCTTTTAAGCATCCTCTATCTATTTTTTGCTTTATTCAAACGTACCATGCACATAGTGTATGGAGCAGGTATTTTATTCCACACGGACATTCGATGTAGAGATCTCACAAGAAATACATGTTTTAAGGTCCCCTGTCTCCAAATAAAATCTTACGTGTTCCATTCACATGACTTTGTCTACACCTCTGTAACAAATTATTGTTAAAAAGTTTATTCTTCTGACTACTTAGTGCTAACCGGGATAAAAATTAGCAGAAATGCTTTATTATAAGTAGTAGGGAAATCATGAAATACACTAGACTAAAACGATTATCAAATCTTTTAAAAGCTAGTTACATTACCAGGACTTGACAAAATCCCGTATGAGAAAAAAAAATTAAACCTGAAACCAATAACAAGGAATATCTAAAAAATGGTTAACTCCACGAAAAAATATATATGTGGCATAAATTGTGTGTTTCAATGATATCTACATATTTTATGTATTAATTTTTTGTCTATCTCTTGCAGTTTATTAATTATGCTAAATCCACAAAAATTCATCCAGGAAAAAGAGGTCATCAGAGGCTCTTCCCAGAAAATTCAAGACATACATTTTATTTCTCGTGTAAATATGTTTAATATGCGGTATTTTAGTCAAAATCAGTACAGCCATTTTTCAGGGAAAAAAATCGGGAGATGCTCTTCAAAATTGTTGTATCTCATCCTTGGAAGATGCTATACTTATGTACCAAGTCTGGTTTTTTACCGACTGTTGGTTTTTGAGTTATAGTGTTCACAGACACTAGGGCACACGGACACATACGGACATACATACACACAAACACGGACCTTATTCTAAAAATGTCTTTTTTGGATACAGGGGACCCTAAAACGTCTATTTCCGGTGAAATCTCGGTATCGATTTTTTTGGGTGTCATTCAGGAATTTGTAACCTTCTGGCCACACAAAGAAACGATTTTAACTACACGGCAACCGGCTTTAAATGTTATGACTACCGTTTTAACCTAGTGTATTCCTTTGTTTTCCTCCCACTTACAAGGATTCAAGTGATGAGACTATTTCTGCTAATGTTTATTTCATTTAGCTTCAAGTAGACAATAGAATAAGTTTTTAACAATAATTTATTACAGAAATGAAGAAAAAGCCAACTGAATGGAGTGCATCAGATTCTTGTGAATATAGAGGAGCATCATATGACGTAGTGACTTTAGTGTAGCTTATTTTCTATAAATAAATGTGTAATTTCTGTTCGTATCATTAGATATTATTGTCTCTGCACATAGTGTACAGGGAAGGATTGTATTTCATCCAAAATTCGATACAGAGATTACACAGGAAACATATGTTTTGAGATCTCCTGAGTCTCAAAAGAAAAGAAGAAAAAAAAGAGCATGTTAGAAAAAGGTTTGTTTATGTGTGTTTGTTTGGACAGCATTGCTCAAAAACTAAAATATTTTTAAATTCCAATTTAATGCTATATAAGTTTATTATGTTCCAAGGATGCAACGCCAAGATTTTCAAAAAAAATTCCCCCCAACCCAAAACTAGACTTAACATGGCCTTTTATTTTTTAAGTTTTGTTTTTCTCAAAAATGACTGTAACGATTTTGGTCAGAATACCATACGTTATGGATATTTACATGGCAAATAAGATGTAAATCTTGAATTTTCTGGGAATAGCTTCTGAAGACCGGTTTATTCTGGAAAAATAAAATCTGAATTTTGAATAAGCAGTCAATCGTAATAAACCGTAACAAATACTTACTACCTAAACAATGTAGATCTCGTTAAAACACACAAATTATATGATATGTTTTTTTATTTTTTTGTTTTTTTTTTAAAGTAAAGTTAACCGTTTTCAGGATGCTCCTTGTTATTAGTTTCAATTTTAAAATACTTATATTTTTTCAGACAGGAGGTGTCCGTTTTTCTTTTTTTCTACTCCTAGTTAAGCAACCAAGCAACTTGCAATGGCAATCGCATAACGACAGCTTTTAAAACCTTCACTATTGCTTTAGCACAGCGCATTTCCTTCTACTTAAAAGGAGCTAAGTAACAAGTATATTCTACTAATACAGCTCGATTAGCATGGTTTAGAAAGAAGAATCTATTGTAGATCAGATAGAGAAAGTCATGTGAGTGTAACACATCAGATATTTTTCGTTTACTTGCCTATTGTTGCATACTATAGCAGTCTCTTTGTTTGATTCAAGTTTCATCGAGCTAAGTTACATGACAGTGGTACAGCTTACGAATCTTACTTTCCTTCTTAGGTTTTTCACATCAGTGCATCTTCATGGCAAATCAGTTGTTAGCCTCTGTAATCCTTATTAGTTTTGCCTTGTTATAAACATATGGAGTATCATTAATATCTGTTTCGCATAGTATCTGTTAATATCTGAATGCATAGTTTTTCAAAGGACTGAATTTTCTTCGGTCGAACGACGTCATTACTATCACTACTTGTTTTCGTTTGCTTGTAGTACAAACCCTTAAAAAATCACAGTTCCGTGACGTTTTCTGAAAACATGTACGAATGGTAGAAAACAGATTCGTAATTTCATCAGATGAGCAGTAAAACATATCTCGTGAACAGGTATTTAACTCATAACCTAAATTACAACAATGCCAGTCTTAGACGCAAATTCCCAAATGGGAGCAACGAGATCGACTAACATCTGCTGCCAGTCAATTACTTCAGATTCCACTAGGGACATTAAAGTAACAAATCTTGTCGTTTGTCATTCTCTGTGGAGTAGGATACCTACGTAAATAGCGATATTACTGAAGAACATACATTTTATCTCAATCAGGATATTACACCATCTAAAAGGGTTCTTTAAGAAGACTGTGGAAAACAATCGGGTGCGTTACATTCACATGAATCTCTAAGTCTGTTCTGCATACAAAGTATTCTTACAAAAGCTTATTCCTCTCTATATGTTTCATAAAAATATACACAAGCAAAAATTGTTTTTCTGTTTATTTCCGTAAATAGAAGGGAAATAAAGGATAAAACAATCGTCAGTTTTTACAGCTGGCTGCTATGCAATTGTAATTCAGTTCTCTTTACAAGTCTGTTGATAAAACAAAAGAAAACGGGATGACAAACTCTGGTTTGAAAGTCATTTTAAGTATTTTGAAATTGAAACGACTAACAAGGAATATCTCGTATATATTGTGTGTTTCAACGAAATTCAGTTTCGTGTAGTAAGCTTTTGTATACTTACGGTTATGCAAGAGACATTCAGAATGAAAGGTCTTCATAGGATTTTCCCAGAAGATTCAAGATATACATTTTAATTATGGTGTAAATATCTTTTATATGCGGTATTTTAAAATAATCGTTGATACTTTTTCAAAAATTCAAATTTTTCATATAAAGGAAAGTTTGAAGTGGGGGAACGTTCTTGAAAATTCGTGTCACAGCTTTGTAAGATTCAGAACTTAGTTATAGTATTTGGTATTGAACACACATTTCATTTTTACTTTCTCTATAGGCACTTATGTATATAGTGTATAGAGAATGTATTACACTCCACCCAAAAATTCGATACCGAGATTTCACCGGAAATATATGTTTTAGGGTCCCCTTTATCTAAAAAAAGCATTTTCGGAAAAATGTCCGTGTGTGTATTTGTGTGTGTCCGTGTGCACGTGTGCCTGTGAACACGATAACTCAAAAACGAAAAATAGGTAAAATACCAAACTTGGTATTTAAGTTTAGTATGCGACACGAAGATTTTGAGGAAAATCTCCCCACCCCAACTATCCTTTACATGGAACTTTTTTCGAAAAATTTGATTTTCTCAAAAATGGCTCTAACAATTTTGATTAAAATTTCGTATATTAAAGATATTTACCTGACAAATGAAATGTATATCTTGAATTTCCTGGGAATAGCCTCTGAAGAGTAGTTTATTATGGAAGAATTTTACTAAATTTTGAATAACTGCTAAACCGTAAGAGATGGAAAAAAACTTACTGCACAAAAAATGTAGCGCACGTTAAACACACCATTTATGTTATATACACTTTTTTCGTGGAGTTCGTCGTTTTTGTGACATTCCTTATTTTTGGTTTCTGCTATGAAAAACTTATACATTTCTCATACAGGAATTTGTCAACTGCTGTCCATACAAACAAAGGAACTTCAGTGACATAGCAACCAGCTTTTGATTATCACTGTAACCTATGGTACTCCCTTATTTCACCTTTACTTACAAGGAAGCAAGTAATATGGCTATTTCTGCTGTTTTACTGATTAGCATGAAGTTAATAGAAGTATAAGTTTTTAAGAATAATTTGTTGCAGGGATATAAAGAAAGTCATGTGAATGGTACACATCAGATTTTTAGTAATTCTGTTCGCACACACACACACACACACGCACACACACACACACAATCGAACACACATACACGTGGAACCTTTTTTTAAAACTTGGCTAGAGGGGACCCCAAAACTGCATTTCCAGTGGGTATCGATTTTTTGGATGGACTGCCATACCTAAGTTCTATACACTAAGTAGGGAAAGTAAAAATGTATCTTACATGCACAGTTTTTTCTCTAACCATCATCATGTATTGGTTTTCTTCTACGTATAGCAAGTAGGGAAACCATTGTATCACACCCAAAAATATATGTCGAGATTTCACCACGTTTATATACTTTCTGGAGTTAACCATTACCAGATATTCCTGTTATTCGTTTAATTTTCTAAAAGTTATAACTTCTCTCAAATGGAAAGTTCATTTCTTGTTTACAACATGACATGCAAAGAGAGCCAAATTTCACAAATATCACATAGGCATCAGCTCTTAAAAGCTTTCACTCTCACTTAAGTTACAGTTTGGTGGAAAACCCCTTGGATTTGTTCTTTGGGTTTCATGAGGCACACTAAGTGAGGTTACTGCTTCTTAGTCATGTTCCATCTTGGATGCGCACCAAAAGAGCAACGAGTAACTCAAGGCTCAGGAGCCTTCCTGCAACATTCAATGTAGCTATAACGAAATAAGTAATACGAAGATTTCTACTATTATATTTATATTTATCTGATGTCATGCAGTCGCACGACTTTCTCTACCTGTTCTGTCAACATACTTCTTACTTATCACCCTTCTTTCTACTTTATGCTAATCGAGATAGACATTAGCAGAATTGTCTTATTGCTCATCTCTTTGTAAGTAGAAGGGAAATAAGGGAATGCACCAAGGTAAAGTGATAGTCAAATCTTTTAAAATTTGTCACGATCGTTTGTCGTTGAAATCCGTTTCTCTTTGCATGGCTAGGTAAAGCAAAAGGTATGAAAGATGGATTCGGCTATGTGACTATAATCAAATATCACGTTTGAGAAAAGTTTAAATAGTTTAAAATTGTAACTAATGTCAAGGAAAAATGTATATGACATAAATTGTGTGTTTTAACGAGATCACTTTTTTTTTTGTCTATCTCTTACGTTTTACCAGTTACACAAAGGTCATAAAGATGAGATACCTTCAGAAGTTATTCCCAAGTTAAAAACGTAATTTTATTTGACGTGAAAATGCCTTACACTTATGGTATTTTAGATAACATAATTTGATCCAATTTTGAAAAAAGAAAATGTGAAAAAATATTCCAAGTAAAGCATAGTGGGGGGGGGGGTTTATGGGATTTTTTTAAAGTCTTCGTGTCGTATCCTTGAAAGATGCCCAACTTAAATAGCAACTTTGGCATTTAACTGACTTGAGCTATTCCAACACCCCCACATACACACACACACACACACACCTACATTGGTTTTTCATAATTTGATTCTCAAAATATGTCCTTTGGGGGAAATCTTGGTATCGGAAATTTGGCTGGAGAACAATGCCTTCTCTATCTACTATGTACATTATACAAACCCACTAGAAAAAGCAATACGCTTTTGTAAAAATAGCTTTTTAGCAAAATAGGTAAAAAAAAAAAAAAAGTCATGTACCTGGAACATATCCGATGTTTTATAACGCCAGGAAGCGTTATTATTTTACAAAGCTCCTACTGTTTTTAAAAACACTCAGAGTGCTGTTTCCGAAGCTAGTGTTTGCTTAGATTCTTAATATAAAGTGTCTATTCTGCACACTATGGTAAATATAAAAAAGTAATGAGAATAACGTATTATACCCGGCGGCAAAACAAAGCAGAAAGAAAAACCCAGTCAATAGATAACACTTTTACTTTAGAGAGAAAAAAATGGGAAAAGGGAAACTGGAGGAAACGAGACGTTTCCTCGAAAACTCCCTGTCTGAATTATTGATAATTTTGTTTTGTTGCAAAATTACTCGCAAAGACTCTCCACCCAGAAAGGGTGTAACTTCTACGAAGCCGGTATTACACTTTAATTGCATTTTTTTGTTCAGTGCTCGGTTCCGCAGCTTTGTTGTATGGTTATATAATCTCACTTTTCCTTTTGAGGTTTGGAAACGCAGCCATTAAAAGAAGAGGTATATTTCACACTTTTTGAATTTTTGCCAGAGCTGTAATTGTATTTTTAGTCTTCTTGCTGCGAACAGAGTTAATTGGATCACTTTGTGTGCATATGTCCTCTTCAATAATTGCATTGTTCTCATCCAGTGAGAGAGAGAGAGAGAGAGAGAGAGAGAGAGAGAGCGAGAGAGACAGGAAGAAAATTTCCCATTACTGCTCAAATACACCAATTTTGTGATTCGAGGTAGTTTTACTTTCTCTAAACGCTGTGTACAAAGAGAGTCTAGTGAGTATTGTATCACCCAAAAAATTCAGTGCCAAAATTTCGCCGAAAATATGTGTTGTGATGAGTTAAAAAAAAACATAATTTTATGCTTAGGGTGTGTCCGTGTGGGAACCTGCGAACGCTAGGTATAATTCAAAAAAGGAAAAGCGTTTAAATACCAAACTTGATGTTTAATTTCAGCATTTTACAAAGCTGTGACACGTAGTTTTTGAAGGTTATGTCACCCCCAAATTACCTTTCACGTTGAGAAAATTTTGAAAATGTTGATATTCTAAAAGACAGCTGTAATGAGTCTTATTAATATATCATATACTAATGATACTTAGGTATATGACAAATAAAATGTGAATGTTAATTTTTTTTTGGAATAGCTTCTGAAGTCCTCTTAATTCTGATTGACGTTTACATTACTGGTAAAGAGTAAGGAAGAGATAAAAGGTTGCTGCATAAAAATATAGATTTCCTTAAAACACTCAATTGTTGTGATTCGCACTTTTTTGTAGTGTTAACTGTTTCCGAGATATTCTTTGTTATTGGTTTCAATTTTAAACTACTTAAATTTTTCTCAAAGGAAAAGTTATCCTTCTTTTCACTTCTCATTTGTTTTATTACTGCATTGCAAAAAGGACCGAATTTCAATTGTTTCACATAGGGATCTAATGGGCTCCCTTATGTACCTTCTTCTACTTATAGCTGTCTAATCAAAAAGAACATTCGCTAATGTTTATCTCGATTAGCATGATGTAGATAAAAGAATATTTTTTGGCAAAAATAGTTTGTTTATGAACAGAAAATTATGTAACTAGAACTTGTCGGAGTTTTATTTAAGCTGATATTTATGGTTGACAATTTCCACACTAGCTACCAAAGGGATATAAGGTCGACCCGGGTAGCTTGGTTGGTTAGGCGTTGGCCTTCTGAACTCAAGGCCATGGGTTGAAACCCGGCCCAGACCGATGGGTTTTAAGTGTGCTTGAAAGTGAAAACCCCATGTCAGTAAATTTACTAGCACTTTAAAGAACTCCTGCGAGACAAATTTCTAGCACACCAACGGCGCTAATACGATCCTTGCAATTGATAGCGTCGTTGACGAACAAGTCGCTCGCTGGACGGCGTACCGTGAGGTTGTTTGTGTATAGCGAGCGGAACCAGTCTTCACTGCGGTGAGTTGTTTGTTTGTTGCGGCGTCTCTGCCGGTTGTGAGAGCAGGCAGGCGTTCTACTTAATTGGGCACCTTCATTCTTCTTGCGAGAAGGTGGTAAAGCATTAAAATGACCGTGTATAAGCAGGTAAATACTATTAAAATTCAGTTTGACAACGCAGCAACTAGACCGTCTGCACTAGAAATACATCAATGGTTGGTAAATTTTCTGGCTTTAAAACCGGATCAAGTGGACACGCTTCAACTCAATAGTCGTGAACGTGCTATTTATGTCAAGTTAGTTTCCACGTTATTATATGATAAACTTATATCACGTTACACCGAAGAACAAAACTTTACATATGAATCTGGGGAAATCTTCAAAGTGAAAATCACGCCAGGTGACCAGCAAATTGTTAATGTGCGGGTTTTCAACCTCCCACCGGAGGTGCCCAGCGCAGTTTTGTCACAAGAATTGTCTAAATACGGTAAGGTATTTGATATACGACGTGAGAAATGGCACTCTCATTATCTGCTTCCGGCTAACAATGGCGTGTGTACCGTGAAAATGGGTATTAAGTGCAATATACCGGCTACCTTGATTATTGATACTTATGTGATATCTATTGCCTATACCGGACAGCAGCAAGCCTGTCATTTGTGCCGTGAGACGACGCATTTAAAAGCGGATTGTCCCTTTAGAGCTACTCGGTTGTCTCTGCAACCTTCAGCGAGGCAGTGGGTGCTCCGGCTACCTTATTGGCGGATGAACAGCAGGGTGTTATGCACACGCCCGAGTCATCAATGGAGACCCAAGTGGAGGTAATGAATGTACAACGACAGTTGGATGAGGGAGAGGAGTTACATATAGAGGGGGACAGCATGGTGATGCCGGTGACGCCGGAGATTGTTGATGATGTCCAGCATGTACAGGACACCGTACAACAGGATACTGATCGCAGGGCGAATGTTAGCGACGTACCTGAAGCGTCTGAAGACGCGACCCGCAACTTGGGTGCGCCGTCCAGAGTTTCTGTATCTGCTCGCGACCCTCGCCTCCAGTTCCAACCGCTAGACCGCCATATTGATGCCTGTTTGTGATCGTCTTCGCCAGCTGGTGGCGCGGGTGTGCAACGATTTCTTCACGAGCTTCCTGACGGTCGCGTAGTGAAGGCCCCTGATTCCGGTAAGAGGCCGGCGGATGATGCCAATGACGCCGATGAGGACCTACGGCGTTGCTACAAGCATACTAAGGACGACCCTCACGAAGGTGCGGACAATTAATGGTTGTACTCCCCGGATTGAACTGACATGTGCCCTAATTCCTGTTTGGTATCACGACATTGGTCCTGAGATTGTGAGTACCTTTCTTTGCCCTGCATGCCAGTTGGACTTCAAATTTGGGCGTCACTTAATGTGAATGGGTTGCGTTAACCAGTTAAGCAACAGCTGCTTCGGGATTTTTTGAGTAGTAATGATGTTGATGTTTGCTTTCTTCAAGAGGTGAATGTTTATAATATGGACTTTTTATATGGATATGACTATGAGACTAATTTAGGCCCGGGTGGTACTGGGACGGCTATTGTATACCGCCAGGGACTGCCCCTACACGGCTTTGCCTATCAACCTTCAGGTAGAATCCTCTCAGCGGAGTATGATGGTGTTACCTTCGTGAACATCTATGCCCCGGCGAGAAGCAACAAGAGGAAACAACGCGAGGATTTTTTTCGCCAGGAGCTTCTAACTCATATTCCTCGGAGTTCCCCATTCTTATTGGTTGGGGATTTTAACTGTACGCTAGCAGCCAAGGACCAAAGAGGGGCCTTTAATGGTTGTATAGCATTGCAGCAGTTAGTGGACCAGTTTCAATTGGTGGATAGCTGGGAATTCAAGCACGGTAATGATGTGATGTACACCTTCGTACGGGACCAGTCGGTCTCTCGACTGGACCGGATGTATGTTCTACCGGAGACGGCATCCCGGATACATCGCACAGAGATAGTGCCAGCAGCTTTTAGTGATCACAATGCACTGCTACATGCCGTTGTAGGTCGTGCGGAGATACGTCGTACTGGTCCAGGGTTGTGGAAGCTTAATTGCTCCTTACTTACAGATGCCGAGGTCCTGATAGAATTCCAAGAATATTGGTCCAAATTGCAGAAGTCTTTTCAGCGCTCTCCCAATAAGGCAGCATGGTGGGTCTATAAGGCGAAGCCAGCGATACGCTCCTTTTTTAAAGCCGCAGCGTGCCGTAGAGCGTTAGCTCGGAGAGAAACTTTGGATTTTTATCTTGCAGTGCTACAAGATTTACACCTGCGCCAACAACATGGGGAGGACGTACACTGTCAGCTCCGGGAAGTCAAGGTTCATATCCAGCACCGTAAAACGCAAGAGCTCCAGGGAACCTTAGCCAGAATACATACAGCAGAAATGGTTTATGGTGAAAAAATGAGTTTCTTCTTCCTGGCGAAGGAGCGTAGGCAAGGTCGCAGAGCGTTTGTTACCAAATTGATAGATGATGGTCAAAAGGTTACGACCACAACAGGGATTCTTCGTGTGTTGCATTCTTATTACACCCAGTGCTTTGCCAGGCCGGTGGATATGGTGGATTCAATCCAGTCGTATATGTCCAAATATGTGCCAGTTGTGCAGGGAGGTTTACAACGGTCGCCTACTCCCATGCTGAAGGAGACGGAGTTGCTCCCTGCGATTCAGACAGCCAAACCTCATACAGCGCCCGGACCAGATGGGCTGCCGTACTAGTTCTATAAACATTGTTGGCGGTTTATTAAGAAAGAACTTCTTCTAGTGTTTCAAGAAATCTGGAGGGATGTAAACCCGCCGCCTACATTTGGAGATGGGGTGGTTCTACAACTCCCAAAGACCGCCACGCCCAGCCGGCCCGCAGATTATCGGCCCATCAACTTACTCAATTGTGACTATAAGCTGTTTGCAAAAATAATCGCCCATAGGCTGCAAGTATGGCTAGTGCCCTTGCTTAGTGAGCAGCAGGCTGTGGTGCGCGGAGGTGCGGCTATACATCACACCGTGGCAGCTTTGCGAGACTGTATTCTTCATTGTCGCCAAGAAACCCGCTCTGCTGCTCTGGTAAACCTGGACCTTGAGAAAGCATTTGATAATGTGGTTCACGAGGGTCTTTAGGCACGTTTGGGGTCATTGCAAGTGCCGAACAAGTTGTATCACCTCCTTCAGGCACTATATGGCACTGCGTTATCAAGGATTCAATGCAATGGGTTTCTGACTGCTGCCATACCGGTCAACAGATCCGTCCGCCAAGGTTGTCCCCTATCAATGTTGTTATTTGCTGTGAACATCGACCCTTTGCTCCGACAGCTGCAATCTACGATAACGGGTCTGGAGGTCTATGGAAAGAAACTAGCCGTTAGGGCATATGCCGATGATCTTACGGTGATGGTTACCGACGAGCAGGATGTCACGTATCTACGAAGATGTTTACAGAAATACGCCCAATGTGCGGGGATGACGTTTAATTTGAGGAAATCTGAAAGTCTTCCCATTGGGCCGGATCCTCCGGATACCACGGTGTTAGGAATACCCACTGTGCAACGCACAAAAATTCTTGGGATATACTTCAGTGGAGACGACGAAGACCTGCGAGACTATAATTGGACGTCATGCATTAATACTTTACGTGGTGTACTATACGGTCAAAAGTCGAGGATGCTGAACTTGATACATTGCGTGTGGTTTTGTAATGCCTTTGCGTTGAGTCGTATATGGTACTTAGCACACGTGCTGCCTCCAACAAAACGGCACAGCCAAAGAATTGAGCAAATAATAGGATACTTCTTATGGACAGGAAAATTATATCGCATTTCCCGTACTCAGTTACGTCTTCCAAAAGGCCAGGGTGGCTGAGGGTTGTTGGATGTGGCGATGCAATGTAAAGCACTTTCCTTAAAAATGATTCTGCAAGCACTGAATGGACAGGGTGATAGTGTAGAGGTGCTAGTACAACGGCATTATCAGTTGTTTTGGGAACGGAGAGAACTCCATAAGATTCCTAAAATGTTACGTATTCTCCTACGTGACTTAAGCACACTACCTTCAGCAGAAGTGGCTAATGGCCGTTTTCGGGCGGCTACCTTTTTTCAACGGAGGGAACCTACTACTCCACATATACAAGTTAAGTATCCACAATTGCCCTGGAGGCAAATTTGGCGTGGCTTTGCTATACCGGAAATCAACACGGAATGGGTCTCGGTGGCATATGAGATTGTCAACGAAATTCTACCAACTGCAGATAAATTACACAGACATCATCCGGCAATTCTTCCCGCTTGTCCAATGTGCCAAGCTCCAGATTCGCTCGCACATCGACTCTTGGAATGCTCAGGTAAAGGACTGATAATGGACATGGCTCTTGAGCAGATGTCGGGGTTGGACTGGTGACACCTGGCAGCCTTCAGCAACGGATATTTTGCACCTGAATTTTCCCTGGACGCGTCCTGCATTGTGGAGAGCACTTATTTGGACAGTAATGGGTACCTATGCTTGGCTTAGTACCCTGGACACGCCAGCTGACTGTGGTTCCAGCTTTACGAAGTTTTTTGTATGCAGAGAGGTGGCGGATGATTCGAGACAACAGAATCAACGCCTTTAAACCCTTGATATACAAGATATGAGCACCTGATTGATTCTATATCGATCCGGGATGATCTTGGATGCAATATCATGCATTATTCCTCTTTATGCTGGCCTGTTGTGATGTAGAGCTCCTGCTTTTCCTGAAAGAAATAAAGTTCCTAATTCCCAAAGGGGGTACCATGCCATTACAAACTAAATAAAAAAGAATAAATACAAAAAAAAAAAAAAATCCTTAAAATAACCAAAGAGATTTAAGTCTAAAGTACCATGTCTTTGGCACTAGCCGACTTATTGAAAGTTTTAGAAGAAAATCTTACATGTTATATTCACATGACCTTTTATACCCAGTGATTATTGTTAGTATGAGAAATTATTTTTTCATTTCAATAGAGAGAAATCCTTGCGGAATAAGATGCAGCATATTGGTAATTAAGGATAGTGTAATGAACAACATTACATCAACATTTGCTTCACTTGCAGACTTAATTTTACTTATTAAGAGTATTATGTTTTCAAGTTGGTTAGTACCTCCAAGAACACGACATAGTGTTTATTTTCACATGAGACCGCGGGTTGGAAAGGGTAAGCTTGAGTATACAGGCCTCGCTATAACAAATGTTGTATCGCAACAATGTTTCAATGATTTTTTCAAGGCCAATGACCCCACACTACCTAGGCCATCAGGTTACATTTGGAGTAAAAAAAGTGGAAACAAAAATGAAATTGTAAACTCATGGAGTAAAAAAAGTGGAAACAAAAATGAAATTGTAAACTCACAGGCGTTGTTCATTTCACAGCGCAGTTAAGACGATACAAAACACATCAGGTAGTAAATTATATGATTGAATTGTGGTAAAACTGATAAATCAAGAAAAAAGAAACAGCTAGCACATCGGATTGGATGCCCAAATATGCAATATCTTCAAAGGAAATAGAAATGGCGAAACATTTTAAAATTGGACGCTCTTTACCTTTGCCTTAAAATGTCATACTACCATGATATCTTGATATCGCAACAAACAAGAGAAAATGACAGACCTAAAAGAATATGTATGGGACAATTTCATCAGTAATAATTGATAGTTCGGTAATGGCTGACGTTAAAATTAGTGACATTTGAAATAAATCGTGAATTTTAAAGATATCTAAAATTGTGTGTCACTTAACATTTACCAGTTTTACTTTTGCGAATAAAGAGAGTATAATAAGCTATCCCTATAAAGTTAAAAATATACATTATAATAACTTTTCAAAACTAGAACAAAATAAAAAAAAACTCTATTTCAACGGAAGTTCTGGGTGGGAGGAATTATTTAAAAATCTGTATACCTCATTCTTGTAAACTTCTGAGCCTAAACACCAACTTTGGTACGAGTATTTATTGGGATTTTACTTTTGTATTATGTTGCTCACACACACACAAAATGGCGGATCTTTTATAAAAATCTGATTACTCCATTCCATGACCTTCTTTATCTATTCCTATAACATATTTTTCTTTCTATTTCACAATATTCTACATAAATATTAACAGAAATGCTCTTATTATACTTCCGTACGTTGAAAGGAAATAAGGCAATACACTAGTAAAGGCGATAGTCAAAACTATTATATGTAATGATTCTGAACTTCGGATCTCTTTGCATGGCTGCTGGAAGATAGAAATCAATAATAGGGAATATCTCGGAAAAGATTAACACCACCAAAAGTGACATAAATTGTATGCTTCATCGAGAGCTACATTTTTTGTGTAGTAATATTTTTATCTCTTACGAATGATACGGTTTAGGCCAAAGTTAACCAGCCTGAACAGGACTTCAGAGATTATTCTCAGAAAATTCCATACACACACTTCCATATACCTTATTATTAAAATACCTTACACATATGATATTTTAATCAAATCCGTTACAGCCATTTTTGAGAACATGAAAATGCTCCATATAAAAAAAAGACAGTTAAGGTTGGGCGGATATGCTTGAAAATCTTTGTGTAGCATTCTATATATTAACGTTGGTATTTAAACTACTTTTTACCTTTGAATTATGCTGTTTGCACGCACACAACCACACAGAGAGAGAGGGAGAGAGAGTGAGAGAGCGAGAGAGAGAGAGAGAGAGAGAGAGAATAGGGCCTTATTCTAAACCATATATTGCAACTTTTGAGTGGAATGCAATAATTCCAATGCTGTACCTACGTAGTAGACAAAACACTTTAAGGGAGAGGGTTAGTAGGCCTCACTTAAATATAACATATTCGGTTTTCTTTCTTTACTTACTCTTGTATGAATGTTTTATAAAGTTTATTCCGTAAGATCACCAAACTCCTTTATGCGCTACCTATTATAGTGGCGTTTGATATTGAAGCATTATATTTATGTGAAGTTTGGACACCGTATATTAAACGATAGGCTGTAAGTTTTTGTAAGTCACGCGACTTCAGTTTCCTGGGAGAATATTTTGTGTATTCTCTCTGGAAACTAAAGTCGCGAGTTTGACGACCTAAATATAACTGAATGAGGCGATCCGAAGCACAGTGAAAGGAGAGAGTTGGAAAAGGGCAGGGAAGTGGAGTGCAACAAAAAGTGTTTTCCGAGCAGTGGCTTTTTGGTGCCGTTTTTCCCCGCAGCTGGCCGACACTCCAGGCGCCAGTGTAGGAATTTTATCACTCCACTACACGGCTATAGAGGAAAAGCCATTTTACTGAATATAGTTTGCTATTATACGTGCTGTTTAAGCTACAACGGATATTCGTAGGTAATGTAAATGAACAGCAAGAATGATGATGATGATGATGATAATAATAATAATAATAATGATAATAATCATCATCATAATAATGAAGATCATCATAAAATAATAAAGATAATGATAATAATAACAATAGTAATAACAATAATAAAATTAATAATAATAATAATAATAATAATACTTGATCGAGAATATGTTTCTACAATTTCTCCAAATCACGAACCTTCACAGAGTTAACTACCTGGTTGATAAGGTTCCGTTACCGATGTAGTCTATTCAAATCTCTTTTTATTTTATGAACACCTTCTCTAAACGGAGATGCGATATTTGGAAAACAGTCTCAAAAATAATTCAACATCACTGCTTTTGTTTCCACATTTGCAGTACAAATACAAGCTTTTGTTTAGATAAACTATTCGCCGTCTCAGAAACAACACCTTAACCAAACAGCAATATCAGCATGAGCTGAATCTTAGAATAACAAAATATGAAACACAGTGATACTAAAAGAAACAGAAACAGTGTTTGGTTCAGTAGTAGGACGTTGGTTGTTTTTCTTACACGTGCGCAATAATCTATATAAAGTAAAATGACGACTCCGCAATAATGCAGAAATGAAATCAATAATTGTGAGTATAGTGTGAAGGGAAAACCATTAATCGTTAATTGTTAACACAGGTACACTCAGAAACCCTTCACCCCAGAAACCTAATTTGAAACATGTACTTGTTTGTATAAGCGCTATAAATTGTATTAACATTTAATATTTTGGAAAAAAAGTTACAAATTTAACTCTCTTCAAACCTTAACAATTGTTTGGAACAAATTTCCTAGTATGCTAATATATTTCATTTCAAATACACAAAATCTAGGCACTGTTTGAAACATGCAAGATTTCTGATTTAGAAGAAAAATTTACCTAAACTTAAAACAAATATTTTTCAAAAATGCACTTTAGTTTAAAATTGGAGTAATTACTTTGTTTAGAACATCTGACAAGCAGGTTTTACACCTAATACTCATATCTGCCCCATAAACATTCAAACTGCTACCAGTGTGCCACCCTAAACTATAAGCAAGACAAAGCACTCCACCAGCAGTATATGGAAGGTCGTAAAGTAGTGGTTGTCTTAACGTAGAGAGCAGCTAGACTTATACCAAATGACTTGCAGTTTCAGCCACTATTTATATCTGGGAGAAAAAAAAAACCTATAATCGCCCATGAGAGTTGCTGACAGCAAGTTTAACCAAAATTACAATTCTTGTTTTGATTTGAAAGTAAAGAAATGCATCTTTTTAACGTTCATAAATGAAATTACTTACTAAACAATTGATTTTGTTTTTTAATCATTTGAGCTGCATTAACCTCGAACAGGTATGGGAAGCAATTCTCTCAATACATTCATTTAAAACGTTGACTATAAATAACTTCTTCTCTACCTGCATAGCCTCCTCATATGGGACATACACCCTCTCCCAAGATTATACGGTCAAATGCCAGTTGAGGAGCTCACAGGTATGGATCAGAGTGTTATCCAGGGAAGGCGGATCATTCCAATGCCTAATATGAACGTGAGAAAGCAGATGAAATTAATGCTAGGAAATGTGATGGCGGAGGAATTGGCGGAATGAATGACGTGAGAAAGCGGAAGATCCGGAGAAAACTCGCCCAGACACCGCTTGGTCCACCACAAATCCTACATGCAAATTACACATATGGTTCCCTGAGATTGAACCTGGGCCGCCTAGATGGAAGGCAAGCGGTGTAACCACTTACCTATGGTGCCGCCAAGTCATAAACAACATAAATAAGAAATAAAATATATGAATTATACAGCTATCTAGCATAGATAAAAATGCAAATGTCATATTTTCACGTCGTGGTTCCATTAAGGCATACTGTGAGTGGTTTCTGGCGACATGAAGTTTTAAAAATCTGATGTGTTTCATTCACATGACTTTCGTTACATCTCTGTAACAAGCTATTATTAAAAAGCTTATTCTTCTATCTAATTCATACTGATCGAGATAAGCATTAATAGAACTTTCTTATAGTTAGTTCCTCATAAGTACCTAAAAAAGGAAATACGGGAGTACACTAGGCTAAAGGGACAATCAATCTTTAAAAGCTGGTTACTTATGTGATTGAAATTCGTTTCATAGCCAGGAGGTGACTAAGTCCCATATGAGAAAAGTTTAAGTATTTTAAATTTGAAACCAATGACAAGAAATATGTCCACGATAAGTGGTAAACTCCACGAAAAAATGTATGTGATATAAACCGTGTGTCTTAACAAGATTTGTATTGTTTGTGTTGTAAGTTTTGTGTATTTCCTACGGTTTATCAGTTATGCAAAAGTCATACAGAATGAAGAGGTCTTGAGAGGCTATTCCCAAAAACTTAAAGATATAAATTCTATATTTCATATAAATATCTTTAATATGCGGTATTTTCATCAAATTCGTTAAAGTCATTTCTGAGAAAATGAAAATCTTAAAAAAAAAAAATTCATGTAAACGGTAGTTCAAAATCTTCGTGTCACATCCTTGGAATATAATACCAAGTTTGGTGTTTAACGGTATTTTAGTTTTTGAGCTAAGCTGTCTGCAGACACACACACTCAAACGCACACACACACACACACACACACACACACACGCATGCACACTCGGACCTTGTTGTAAAATTACTTTTTTTGGACTCAGGGGACTTCAAAACATACATTTCTCGGTATCGAATTTTGGGAGGAATACAATGCTTCCTTTATACACTATGTAGATAGTACGTAAAGAGAAAGTAAAAACAATTGAATTGATTTCTGCGGACTTGTTTGAAATTCCACTCTAATTTTTAAGCTTCCTTTCTGAACCATGTAGACGAGAATCTTATCATTTGTACTAATATTATAATTTAACTTTAAGAAATTGAAAAAGTCATCAGCTCTACTTCCCATAAGATACCAAAGAGAGAATCACAGGCTTGAAGGCAGAGAAATTGCAGCCGAGATTAAGAAAGGTGATGCCTCGGGGAAAACTGCGCTTAGAGTACTTAAAACGAAAGAGGATGAAATGCAAACTGTCTGCTGATAAAGAAGCTGTAATTAAAGGACGAGGTAATATAATTAATGACAGATTTTTGTAACCTCAAGAATATAGGAATTGTATTACTTTTAAATAAAGGCAGAACCCAAACAGGAAGCTCCCCAGAAAATTAAATTAGGTAAGTTTTATTTATGGACACTCTTTAACGGCTACGGCTCTCATTTTATATTTGGCAGGAAAGATCGTTTTATTTTGCTCATATGCCTCTTTATCAGGCTTGAGGTTATTTTACTGCTGTAAAAGAAGCAATGCCGGGACCAACAGCATTGCTTCACTTCCAAAGTAAACGGTATTAATGCTTTTTAAGTCCGAGTCTACCGAGTTTGAACCCGCTACCTCTGGAACCAGAAACCAGCATGCTACCTATAGACCACAGAGGATGACTAGTACCTACTTGTTACATGAAAAATGCACTGAATGTCATCATAGGCTTTTAAAGAAGCGACTTGCTGCTAAAGCATTGTTGCAACACAGCGTTGCCATTAGTTACAGAAATCGTTATTTATGACACTCTCCCCGAGTACTGTTCTGGGGATCTGGGAGCTGTTTTGACACTTTAGCGGCGCCGGAATGCCAAACACTCCGATATATTCAGCGAAATATTATACGAGCTTGTCAAACAAATCCCATATGCACCACACTTCCAAGTACAGAGATATTTATGCATAAATGAGCATGGAAAATAACAACAGATGTAGGGGAAGTTGAAACGTTTGGTATTCCTATAATGGGATAATTTTGCATGCTTATTTATTTACAAATGTTCAACTATCTGGCGACAAGAAGTTACACGGGTAACATTATAAACTTGAATGTACTGAACATTTTATGGATTAATTTTATTTACTGACTCACATTTTTACTTTGTCTAGAACGTATGTACATACAATGTACATAATGTATAAAGAAGAGTTTGTATTCCACCCAAAAATTCGATGTCAAAATTTCACTACAAATATGTTTTATGAGGTTTTCTGAGTCAGAAAAAAGGATGTTTAGAAAAAAGGTCTGTATCGTGTGTTTGTGTGGTTGGTGTGTCTACGGACAGCATAGCTCAAGAACAAAAAGACAAATAAATACCACACTTGGTATTTTGGTTTAGCATCTTCCAAGAATGCAACACAAAGATTCTCAAGAACATGCCTCCACCATAAAGTACCCTTTACTTGGAAACATTTTTGAAAATTTTGTTTTTCTCAAAAATGGCTCCAAAGATTTTGATTAAAATACCGTATATTAAAGATATTTACATCATAAATAAAATGTATTGTTGATTGTTCTTTGAATGGTCTCTCAAGACCTCTTTATTTTGGATAACTGTTAAACCGTAATATATAACCAAAGCTTAGTGCCCAAAAACGTAGATCTGATTAAAACACATAGCTTATGTTATATACTTTTTTTTTTTTTTTTTTTTTTTTGTACAGCTGACATGTTATAGGTTTTAGACGTTGTAAGAGATGTTATTGGTTTTATTTTTATACAATCTAACTTTTCTCAAACGGTACCATTCAAAGCAAACTGAACTTCAATTGTTTCTCATAGTAATCAGCATTTAAAATTTTAACCATCACTTGAGCCTAGTGTATCCCTTTAATTCTATTTAAAAGGAAGCAGGTGATAAAACCAATTCTGCCAATGTTTATCTCAATTAGCATAATGCATATAAACTAGTCATCTTTTGTAAGAATAACTTGCATATGGAACACCAGAGAAAGGCATCCGAATGGAACACATCAGACATTTGTATGACATTTTTATTCTCAAATTATCTATTAGATAAAATAGCTAACTTTTATATCCAGCATTCTATACATTCTACGTATAAGCATGAGATTGAAATTAAGGACAGGTGATTTTTGAAAATTGGGTTTAAAGCGCATGTGTTCAAAATTTTGTGCAGAATGCTTAAATATGTATTCACAATTTATATATAAGTAGTTGAAAATAAAGGGTAGTATGGACAGCCTTATGAAGTTTATACAGAAACCTATTTTTTTCAATAGAGTAGTATAGCCCAGTGCATATACGATTTGTAGTCTGATTGGCCAGCAGTAAGGTATTATTTATAAGGGTTTGTAAATAATGAAAGATAGTTTTTAAGTTTTTCGAGTATTGTATAAAATTTAAAAGCATTGGATGTTTTCTGGAACATGATTTTTGCCAATTTTTATTTGTATAAGATTTAGATCATATGGATTAAATTTCTGCGTAAGGGTTGAAAACAAGATTTAGGGCAGTTTCTAATGTTTTAAGGTAGTTTAGTTTTTGACTTCTAAGGTAAAGATTATAGGTTTCATCTAGATAGCCAAAAATGTCGATATGAATGTTGGGGGTGAAAATAGGGCTGAATGTAAGGGTAGTTTATCATATTTGTCAGTTTAAAGTGTAATCTGGTGTGTCGAAACCATATCAAAAATATAAATTTATAACATTTGAATGATATATGAGAAAAATTTGCTATGAACGATAGCTAACAACTCCACTCTCCCAAGTATAAGATATGTAGTTTAAAACTCATTTAAGCTCTCAACTTCATCTGTTTGAGCTATAAATAATTTTAAATTTCCCATATTTGCAATAAACTGCCAAAAGTGCCTCTGTATGCATATTTAACAAAACTGATTTGAAATTTCGTTATATTTATAAGGCAAAGCTACTTCTAAGTGGCCATTTCCGTTGCTTAGGTAAATGCTCGTTATATTACGTATAAATTCGGTTCCCTCAACAGCTCTGCTTTCAACACAAACACATAAACCTGCGTTAATAGATTGAATTGCTTTATTTGTGGACGCTGCGGTTTTCAGCGTCCCGTTCTAAATTGAGCATGAAAGACTGCTTAATTTTGCTCAGGCTTGAGGTTCTTTTACGTGCCGTAAATGTACGACACGGGATCAACGGTTCACTTCTCTTCCAAAAGAAGTCATGTTTATGCCATTGCCCTCCACCGGGTGAGAACCCGTGACCTTGGGAACTGGAGGCCAGCATTGCACCCCTAGAACAGGAGGAGCATTGTGACCATGGATGTCGAATTTTCACTTGCAAAATATGAAGAATTGTTTGATGCTGTAGACGCCAACTACGACAAACAATTACGCCGTGAACTTATCTGGGAGGAAAAAGAAAGAAAATGGGCCATCCAGGTTAAAAAAATAATAAAAATAAAAAATAATCGTACGGCTCTAATCACATGACCTTCTTTAACTATTCTGCAAACAACATATTCTTACAAAAGATATTATTTTATGGAAATGGTGTTTTAGTAATGGACGCTCTTTAATTGCTGTGGTTCTCAGCATCCCATTTTATATTGGGCGTGAAAGACCGATTAATTAACTCAGAGGCCTCTCTATCAGGCTTGAGGTTCTTTTACGTGCCGTAAATCTACGACACGGGACCAACGGCTTTTCTTCCCTTCCGAAGGAAGCCATGCTAAGGAAAAAATCCGTCGCCCTCCGCCGGGTTTGAACCCGCGACCATGGGTATATGAACTTAGCATGGTAACCATTACGCCGCAGAGGGCGACGATATTATTTTATGTACAGCATGCTAATCAAGATAACGTTTACCAGGAATGTTCTTATCACTTGCTTCATTATAAGTAAAAAGGCATTAGTATTAGCATTACGTGCCCTGGGGGCACGGGCCTCTCTCCTTGGAGAGGTGACTTGTTTTGGCATTCCAGGAAGATCCTCCTTTTGATCTTCATCGCTTAGATAATTAGTTCCAAATAACATAGTATTTCCTATTATAAAATACGCCATTGTTTTAAGAGTTAATTTAGCACGCTTTTTGCTCCTTTGTATGCACTTAAACACTTGTCTTTAGTCATTATTTATTATTCTACTGGTTATCTTGCCTAATGCACTTATGTGCTTGTCCGATGCTGCCATCTCCTTCTGTCTTTCGCTGTGGTGGTCCATTTGTTGCCAAATGTTTCCTTGAGATCGTCTATCTTGTTCGTTGACGTCCCACTCTTCTTTGTTCTGGTCTCGGTTAGCCTGTGGGTCCATCGGTTGGGGCCTTGTCCCATGTTGTGTCCCACCCATCTCCGATTTTGGTAGTTGCTGGTCTGTGCTGCGTCTGTTAGTTGTGTTCGTCCTCTAATTGTCATTCTAATTCTGCCTCTCCATATGATTTCTAAGATTTTCCGTTTCATTTTTCTTTGACATGTTTGTATTACATTTTGTGTCCTTTTTTGTTTTGCTCTAAGTTTGTGAGTCATATTTCAAGATAGGTTAGGTGCATATATTGAGGATGTGACGCTTGATGTTCAGAATAAATTATTTTTCTAGCAATATGAAATTTAATGCCCAGAACTTTGACCATGCGGTGGATATTCTTCTCGTGATTTTCATGTGCATACTTTTCTTGAAGGATATTGTTTTCTCCAGGTAGAGTATTTCTTGTACATATTCCAGTGGTTTATTTGGCATTACTGATATTTGTTTCCTGCTATTGTCATCAGTTTTGTCTTTTTTGTATACATTTGCTGGTCTTATTTTGATGCTGAGTTCATTTACTTCTGTCATGAAGGTTTGGAGTTCATTTGCTGTATTGGACAAGAGGACTATGTCATCTGCAAATCGAAGGTTAATAATTTAATACCGTCTATATTTATTCCGTAGTCTCCTTTGATATTTCTTAAGATACCTTCGAGTGAGCAAATGAAGAGTTTGGGTGAGATTATGTCTCCTTGTCTTACTCCCCTCTGTAATCAAATGCTATAGCTGTCGCTATGCAATTGTTATTGAAATTCGATTGTCTTTCCAAAGTCAGAAATAAAACAGAAGACAGTAGAAACGGACGAGAACTTCCCATGTGAGGAAATTTAATTATTTTAAAATTTAAGCCGATAACAGAGAATATCGCGTAAATGATTAGTTCTACAAAAGAAATTGTATAGAACATAAGTTGTGTGTTTTAACGCGATCTACATTTTTATGTAGTAAGTTTTGTCTATCTGTCACGACATATCAATTTTGCAAAGGCCATTTAGTAGTTTCGTTTTTTAGTTATGCTGTTCACAGATACACGGACACGCGGACACACACACACACACACACACACTTAGGACCATTTTATTAAAATGTGGTTTTGTTTGTTTGTTTTTTATTAAGGAGAACCTAAAGTTTCATAAATATAAAAAATAGCTTACAGTTAAAAATTCTTTTAGGACATTATGACATTATTAGATTGTCTATTTCCGGCTAAATCCAGTGAATTCTCGGCATCGAATGAGTAAATAACATAATAAGCTTTTTAGCAATAATTTGTTACACAGATGTAGAGAAAGTCATGTGAGTAAAACACACTTTTTTCGGAAAAAGTCCGTGTGTCTGTGTTTGTAAACACGCTAACTCAAAAAAAAAAAAAAAGACATAGTATTTAAGTTTAGCATCTTCCAAGGATGCGACACAACTATTTTAAGGAAAATCACCCCATCGCAAGCTACCCTTTATATTGAAAAAAAATCAATTTTTTTTATTTTCTTATAAATGGCTAACGATTTTGATTAAAATACTGTATATTAAAGACATTTAGAGGGATAAAAAAGTGAATCTTTAATTTTTTGGGAATAGCCTCTGAAGAGCCGGTCCCCATGGCCACGCTCGCTAAGGTGTCTCGCTTTGGTGCTTCGTGGGCAGGGGATCATGGTTTCGAGTCCCGCCTTGGGCATGAGTGTTATATGTTTGTGTAAAGGAACAGTAAAACCCGTAATCATACAGGGGGGGAAGTAAATACGGGATACAGCGCCGGAGTCCTGACCAGACTCCGGTACTGTTTTAAAAAAGAATTAAAAAAAAAAGATATCTTCATTCTCAATGACTTTGGCATAACTGGTAAACGGTAAGACAAAAACTAAATACAAAAAAAAAAAAAAAAAAAAAAAATGCATATTTTAAAACATGCAATTTACTTTATAGTATGCATTTTTATTCTACAGTTGACCACTTCCGTGATATACCTTGTCGTTGGTTTCAGTTGTAAACTTGTCAACTCTTGGCCATACAAGGAAGTGAATTTCAATCATATAGCAACCAGCTTTTAAGACAAGTGACACACGCTTTAGCTTAGTGTATTCTCTTATTTCCGATCTATCTATAAAGAAGTAATTAACACATTTCTGCTAGCTTCTGTTTATCTCGATTAGCACTACGTAGAAAAAAGGATTAGCTTTTGTAAGAATAATCTGTTGGTGCATAGCTGAAGAAAAGCATGTGAATGGAGCACAACAGATCTTTTATAAGCTTTTGTGTTATTAATACATATGGGATAATGCAGTTAAATTAGTTTTGTAAATGACATTTTTCTGTGGAAGATGGTTTCTGAGCTCTTTGGAGGGTTTTCTTTTACAGTAACCAAAGAAAATGAAAGTTTGGATGATAGTAAGAGATTTTGCAATATTAACTGAGTTCATTTCAAGCAACAAAGTTTTTGTTCACTACACAATGATAAATGGCCAAAGCTGAGTACTAGAACATTTCAGTATATAATGAAACCTCTTATAGTATATTTCTTACGTCCAATTACAGCTTAGCTTCGGCCTAACAACTCTTGGACTATGAACAATTGTCGAGTCTTCATCACTCTTTGATGTCACATGATGCATGCTACTGATTTTGTGAATTTTGTTGTGCAAAATCAAACCAGTAATTTAAATGATTTCTACTAATAAAACAACAAGGATGTACTCATGAAATCGAGTAATAAATAAATACCAAATAAAATGTTTATCCTTAACTTTCTAGGAATAACCTCACAAGTCCTCATCAGTCTGGATGATTGTTGTATAATTGATGGGCTCATAAAAATATTACATAAAAATTGTCGATATCGTTAAAACACACGATTTATATAAAATAGATTTTTAGTTAACCATTTTCCAGATATATCTTTTTATTGGTTTCATTTGAGAGTTCTTATGCTTTGCTCAATGGGATATTCTTAGTCGTTTTTTCTTGCCCTTTGTCAATTAAAGAGGGTAATTTTAAAGTAATCAGATAGGCACCGTAAAGGTTTGACTATCGTTTAAACCAAGTGTAATAAAAACATTTACGCTGATGTATATTTGATTACCGTGAATTAGATATAAGAGTAAGATTTATTTTTTGCTTTCTCTAGTACGTATGTACATACAATATATAGTATCTAGAGAAGGTATTGTATTTCAACCAAAAATTCGATTCGGAGAATTCACCAGGTATACATATTTTGGGGTTTCCTGAATAAAAAAAAGTGCGTGTCTCTGTGGACAGAATAACTCAAAAACGAAGAGTAAGCTTGGTATTTAGGTAGAGTGTCTTCCAAACATGCGGGAATTTTCGGGAAAGTCTTCACACCACCAGCTATCCTGAGCATGTAAATTTATGGTGTTCTCAAAAAGTGGGTAATGATTTTGATTAAAATACCACGTTTAAGATATTTTCATGGCATACGAAATTGAATTTTCTGGCAATAGCCTCTGAAGACCTGCCCATCCTGGTTGACTTATGTATAACAGCTAAACCGTAAGAGATATATAAAAACTTACTACACAAAAAGTGTATGGTTTTTTAAAATACGCAATTTTACCGTATACATGTTTTTATTGTAGAATTAACCGTTTCCGAGATATTCCTTATTATTAGTTTCTATTTCAAACTACTTTTACTTTTCTCAAACGGAGAGTAATCTTTCCTTTTATCTCTTTTTTGTTTCACTATTATTTTAGTGAATTATTTCATATAACAACCAGCTTTTTAAGAGATTCCGCGATCGCTTTAGCTTAGTATATCCCCTTATGTACTTTCTACTAGGCAAGTAAGACTAATTCTACTAATATTTATTTGGATTATTATGATGTAGATAATAGAATAATCTTTTATAAAAGTAGTTTGTTTGTGGAACAATTAGAGAAAGTGATATGAATGGAACACTCAGCTTTTTTAAGAATGGTGTGTTGTATAATGGGTAATACAGTTGTTCTTTTTTTTTAATTTTAAATGTATTTACTTTAAATGGCATAGTTACTATAAGTAAATAAAGATATCTCAAATACTTTCTCAGATGAATTGCAGGATACCTGTTGTTTGAATCCTAGGGGTTTGGGAGCTCATGGAATTTTGACTTGCGAGAGACATGCAGGCAGAGGGCCAAGGAAAGGGGCTATCTTAATCCAAGGGAGTTAGAAGATAATCAGGGGGATGAAATTAAAGAGGTAATGCTTACGCCTGACTTCAGTGGTGGTTAGGTCCAGTAATTTATGAACTGACCTTAGAGTAATAGCTCACCTGGACACATAATGGCCCGAAAACTATGTCGACCGACTGCTTATAAAGTATTCTTAGACTAGTCAGCACTTGTGGGTCATGACCTCGTGTCATGATTGGATACTTTGCCTAAATAGCTAAACCTTAATACTTACTAAGCATTCATACTTTTTACGGAATATGGACTTTTCCAATAAGTCAAGGCAGTATAATACAATACAATTAAATATTTTAATGAGCGGAAAAATGCAAATTTTCTGAAACTACTTTACACAATCACACGTGCCATTGAAATATAATAGTAATATTTTCTGATATATTAGCATAGTCAAAATAAATACAGGGATTTGATTGAGGTTGATGATGTTACTTGTAGAGAAATAAATGTTTTATGAAGTTGTTGACATATTTTTGTTTTTCAATATAACTTAACTTTGTTGTGAGGAAATGAATAAAATGTCAGTCATATTTTCTAAAATATATGCTCCTATATTTAGATAGGCTTCTGAAGTTACATATTAATTTTCATACAAATCAGAGCAAAATTGAGACAAAAGAAATATTTACCATGTAAATATAAAATGAGGGGAAAAAACATATAGAAAGAAGTTAGCAAGTCCACTTTCGTGATTTAAATTTTTCCCTGCACCTTTCAAAATGACAGATCATGAAAAATGTTTATTCAAAACACTTCACATCTGTCTATGGAATATTTATTGGAGAAGTGCTTTCAGACTGAAAAATTTAACGCCATAGCCCGTGTCTCCTGCCCTGACTACTGAGTTACCATGGCAACATGCCGGCACGGCACTAAATTCTCCAACTGACTCGCATTTTATCCGGGAAACCACCTCCGTAAGTACTTAAGTCCCGAGCTTTATAGTTAGCCGACAGTTAGGTCATATAATGTAAATTAGTTGGAAATGTAGAGTCAGACTGAAAAATGCAATTCCATAGCCGGGATTTGAACCAATTAATTCACATTTATTTAATATATTAAAATAGAAAGTTTTGTTACTTTCAGCTAAAAAAGCAAAACTCATTCTCAGTTTCGCTGAACACTTGGTGTATTTTAATAAGTAGGTCATTTTAAACAGAAAGTAGTAAAATGATGACCGTTCGTTTGTCTTTGGTATTATTAGAATAGTGGAAGTCTATGTGAATAAGATAATTCGCGCAACCGAGATACGAATTTGGGAACTCCAGAATATGGTAATGATACTTACCACCACGTTATGGAAGTCATCATTGATTAAGGGGCTTTGAACAGAAATTTCGGATTAGTGTTTCCAAATTTCAAAACATTTACCTTAGACTACCTGTCATATTTATTGACATGACCTAACTCTTCGATAACATTTCACTCATTTAGTGGTATTTAAATAGACGAATGCTTTGCTAGCTCTACGCTTGTTCCATATTATTTGAATGACAATTGTTTCTATAAAAGGCACTATGGACTAAACCAGGTAGGTAATTTTCCAATCTCACATTGAACTGTTATACTATTTTAAATATTTTGTTAAATAGTTTTGTTACAGCATTCGGTATATTATTTTTTATTCTGTTGAAACTCGCCAGTTTATTTTACATAGTTTTATTCTCAACATTGTTTTCTCTCGCTTAGATATAATACTCCATTTATTTATTTTGTCATAGATGTCCATAAAATATATCACAGTTTCATATCAAATATTATTTTTACAAGTATTACTTTTATGAATGTTATGCAGTAAAATTAAAACACATTTTACCATAAGGAGGTTAAATGTGGATTTTTTAAAATAATTCGAGATTTCACTAAGAATGATGTTTTGAAACTCACTGGGAACAAACAAATAAACAAAAAACGGTATAAAAAGATCTGTCCCTCTCTTTGCTTTTCTGTCTGAATATCATAACTAAAAATCAAAATGGTTGAATACCCAGTATGGTATTTATCTTCAGCGTCTTCGTAAAATGCAACAGGAACATTTTCAAGAAAAAATCCCCGCCGAAAAGAATTCTTTCCATTAAACATTTTTCAAATGCTCTCTAAAAGCTAGGAGTTCTATAAAATGGTTACTTAAAATGGTCAAAGCAAGAAGATGGGTTTGACCTGAGCCCTTATTTCTTAATAAAGCTTTCCAGTGGGCCTTTTGCGCTGACAAGGACTGCAAACTAATTCAGTCGTTTGACAAATCATTTAGTACCCTAAGCCAATTCGTCAAAGTCGTACGAGCATGCCTCAAAATCATATTCCCCTATCGAAGTATTAATGATGCTTCAGTTAATGCCTCCATGCAGATAATCTATATGGAAATTGCATGCTAAACGCAAATTATATCTAAATAGAATAATAAATTAATACCAATTTTGACAAATAATTTTAAATGTTCAGGATATGAATATAATATCTTTTGTCACGGAAATACCTACATATTGTATCATCCGCAAATATTTGTACATTTTGCGATGGTTTTACAGTCCCACGATATGGGCTTCAAGTATGCGAGGTATTTATTTATCGTCCCACTTGATGGCAGTCAAGTATGGAACGTTTTTAATGCTTCACGTTGCGTATATCAAGTATGTGACTATTCTTACACTTTTTTTTTTTTTTTTTACCGTGGAGGGGAAAAATGCATTACGCATTCAACCCCCAGCCGAAGTGCAATGGCTGGGGGGATATGTGGGACTCTCCGCTTCCTCATGCGGCATACCCACTAAAAAACCCCTCCACGTTATAACAGTAGTTTGTTGAGAATCTCGTGGCTTTGCGCGGTCCCGCTGATGCACCCGCGTTAGTCGGCGAAAGATAGGAAGCTGCCGCACAATGTGCGGGAGCGGGTGAAAGGTTATTTCTAGGCTGACAGCCATGGAACCTGACTGCAGCCTAGGGAATAGAGGTGATATTGGTTAGGAAATAAAGGGTGGAAATAGAGGAGAGAATAGGACGTAGATTTTATGGCTTATACCTGCTTCGGAATTGCTCCACGAAGCTCCCGGTAGTCTTCCAGTGTGAGGGTGGCTGTTGTGCGTGCCCCTCAGCCTGTACAGGAGGAGGAGTAGTGTTGGGTTGCTGACGTTTGGATTGAAATAGCTCAGCAGAGTATGCAGCTTGCTGCAGGAGAACCTGCCTCAGAGGCTGCATGAGGGCGTCGATCCTGGTGGACAGGTCGGCGGCTGAAGTCTGCTGGCTGGTGGCTGATGCGGCGTTAGAAGCTTGCAGTTCCTGCAGCTTCTGTGTGAGGAGGCTGCATGTCTCTTCCAGAGCAGCTATTCGAGCGCCGACGTTCAGGATCTCCGCGTGGAGGTCCTGAATGGCTTCTCGCGTCGCTGCGTCTGTTGAGAGTGCAGGTGGTGAGGCCTCGGTGGTTGATGTCTGCGGTGGAGTGGTGCGGCGCGCAGGAGGTGGTGAGGAAGTGCTGCTCCTTGGGTAGAGAGGGCACTGCGCTTGCCCTGTGAAATGTCCTGTGCCACGGCAGGTGGCACAGAACCGGCGGCGACGGCGAAGATTGTGCTCAGTGCACTCAGCGGTGGTGTTGGCGGAGCCACAGTAGTGGCACCGCGGCGTCGCGGAGCAGGAGTCGGCGTTATGCCCGAAGGCACAACAGCGACGGCAGGGCCGGTTACGTTCCATCTTGCTAGCCTCGACGACCAGGAGTTGCCCTAACAAGGGAAACCCTGACGCCAAGGCAGCGTCGAGGTCCGACCGATCCTGAATTTCCAGCCTCACAAGTGGTGTAGGTCCCCGGTTGCAAATTATCCTTGTGGCCCTCAAACAAGAAGGCCATTTGGATTTCGCTGTGGCGAGGAGGTGCCGGGTGGAAAGGTCCCTAGGGACCCCCCGTACCACGGCACTGAACCGGGGCGGCGGCGACGTGGAGCTGGGCGGCGGCGGTGGCGGTGATGGCGGCAACTGCGGCAGCAGTTGCGGCGAGTGTGTGGTGGCGGCCGGCGGCGAAGCAGGGCTTGCCGGGACCGGTAGCAACGGAGAAGCTGCCTCCTCGGCGGCTGCCGAGGAAGAGGCGACGGGTGCTGCCTTAGCAGCGGCGAGTCTGCGCAGTCTCTTCTTGGCCATCTTGAGGAGTCGAAGAAGAACCCGTTGAAGAGCCAAGTATAAAGCTGGTTTTGCTCTTGCATTGACGGGTGTCTCTGGACTCACTCCACTACCTAACGAGTAGATCTCCCACATACCTTGTTTTGAAGGGCCACTACCGTTGGTTGCCTCCGGCTAGCTCAGCTTGCACGAAGATTGACTCACTCGGGCGGTAACGGTAATGAGGGTAGCTTAGGAGTGATCTTACGAAATAATTAACACATGCTTTACATATCTTGTTTTGAAGGGCCACTACCGTTGGTTGCCTCCGGCTAGCTCAGCCTGCACGAAGATTGACTCACTCGGGTGGTAACGGTAATGAGGGTAGCTTAGGAGTGGTCTTACGAAATAGTTAATACGCGCTGTACTTTATTTACTCGTTTTATTATTGACTAGATTAAGACATGTGGACAAGCACTTTGCTATACAACCTAATTCTGATTACTTCTAGGAGCTTTCCTGCTTTGACGACTTAACTGAACTTCACCTATTGAATTGATTACTTTCACACAGTATAATAATCTTGCAACGAGTATGAGCCTTGAACTTATCGGTGACTATTCTCAACAGTAAATAGACGCACATGACCTTAAATGACCGGCTGACTGCCCGAAAGTGATTACGTGTACATGGAGACTGCGTGTATGTAAGAGTGTTAGAGTGCCCTGACATCATACAATCGTTTGCTTATTTAGTAGATTTACTGTCATGGCTGCTTCTTTCTAATTGGTCAGAGAGACTGCCAACTTGGCGTTGAGGTAGCCCATAATGCATTATTCTTTACCCACAATGTATCATAACTTCCTCGTGATCATCATCATACAATGGGAAAAAAAACTCATTTCTCTACAAGCCTTTTCTTCACCCGATTGCGTCCTCACTTATTTCTCTATTGCACGCACATGCGCCACCGTACGTGACCAACAAAAGAGTTGCTGTTCACATAGAGTCTTCCCTCTTTCCAATAGCCAAGTTTGGTAAAAAACTTTGAGTTGTGCTTGCTTACACTTTTAAATACATTATATGATTAACAATTAACACTTTTAAATACATTAAATAATTGACAATTGACGGAAACAATAGTGATGAGGCCGACCGATGGTCTCAATTTCTACGCTACCATAAGCTTGGCAACCGTATACCATATTTGGAATATTGCCGATAAGGTTCAAAACTTTATATACCGATCTTGGAAGGAAGCGATTGTACGGTACTGGTGACATGTGCATAGTGTGACATCAGAGTATAGTCACATCAAAACACAACTGGGCTCAATGCCTGTAGTGCATAATGATTCTCTGGTGTTGAGTGGTTCCATACAAGCTGTTACAATATATTCTACTCAAAAATCGAAGCATTCACATTTTGCTGAACTAATAGAAGAATTTGGAATTACACTGTGCAAGGATTGGTGAAAGTAATGCACAGTAGCCAAAAATCTGATGTGTTCGATTCACATGACATTCTCTATTTATTCTGTAACAAACTACTGTTACAAAAGCTTATTCTTTTAGCTACTTAATGCTAATCAAGGTTTCCACTATCACAAATGGTATTATTAATTAGTTCCTTATAAGCAGAACATAAATAAATGAGTATATTGAACTAAAGCGATAGTGAAATCCTTTAAAATCTGATTTCCATGTGATTAAATTCGGTTTACTTAGCATGTCCAGGAGAGAAACAAAAGAAACGGTATTTCAAAATTGAAACCAATTACAAAGAATATCTCAGAAATTATGGTTTGCCAATTATACAGCAGATATCCAGACTGAATAGGTCTTCAGAGGCCATTTAAGATATGTCCTTTATTTGTCATGTAAGTAGCTTAAATATACAGTATTGAAAGAAAATTATTTGATCCATGTTTGAGAAACTCCAAAGATTTTCCAGGTTGAAATTGAGGGATTTTCTTGAAAATATGCATGTCCTTGTAACATGCCGAATTTAAAAATCAAGGTTGGTACGTTCGTTTTTTGAGCTATGCTGTCCACAGATACACGGACACTCGCACGCTAACATACATTCACCTTTTCTCTAATTACGTTTTTTTTTTTTTTTTGGTATTCAGGACCCCAAAATCCTGTGTTTCCAGTGAAACCCCGGAATAGTATTTTTGGTGGAATGCAATACCTTTGCTATATATGTACCATGTAAGAAGTAGAGAAAGTAATCAATATAATGGTTTCTTTAATATACTGAGATTCGCTTGCTTCTGTAAGGCTGGAATGCTTGGTATTTGTTGTTGTTTTTTTCCATTCATCTGAGAGATACTCTCAACTGTAAACTTTATATGGACCACCTGTATATTGATTTTTTCCCATTTATATAGCCTCCTTTAACTTGTATAGTCATATAGACTTTGCTTACTGCTAGTTATTTGCTCGCTCAGCTGTAGAGTTTCTTAGCACTAGGTTTTTCGGTTTCATACTTTTAAACACGCACATATTCAATCTCACATTCATACTTCCAGACCTGTGGGGATAGGGAATGATTCCAGTTAGATAAACATTCTCCGCCCCAGCCGGCAATCAAATTCGGGATATCTGGTTTAGAAGCTATAGCGTCGACCACTTGACTGCAGACATGGTTTTATGTTGTGTTAAAACAAGGGGCATATAAACAAATTAGACAAACGAGAATAGGTTGTAACATATTGTTAGAAAGGCGAGTAAAAGGAAATGCGGACACAAATTAATATAACACGAGGATGAAACAGTGGAAGAACAATTCAATTTAGTTGTTAGACGCAAAAAATAAACAACCCTTGAGATGATGAAAGAGAGACGCCATTAGAACTCTGTAGCATCAAGACGCCATTAGAGCGACGCTCAGGAAGGAACACGCCTGAAGAGTTATAGTAAAAAATAAGCGAGGTAGAAAGTACCATACCATGTACAAAAATCTGTTAATAGTGGGATAAATACCAAAGCAAATTATTTTGAGTAGGTACTACAACCATACAAAGAGACGTGCACTCCCCAAAAGAAAGCCTCGTGAATATGTACTCGTGAAAATGTACCTTATAAAAACGGCCCATTCCTTTAGATCGCAATCATGTTTTTCCCTCTGATAAGCAAACTACTTACATTCCACACAGTAAATATCAATTCTCTATATGGCAGATCTGAAAAATAATGCAGGGACATACAACAAACTAATGAAGGACGGTATAATCGATATGGAAAGAAGGGGTGACTCGGATACAATGAAAAGATATTCAACTGCGATGGGTATACAGAAAAGCTAAACCAGTACAAAATATATCGGCCTTCTAGAGGAAGGAGTGAAGCAAAACTGCACATGCACGACATTTATAAGAGCGAGTTCATCAGATACATGAAGGCAAAGGTTAAAATTAATATCACCATTGAACGACAGCGAACACCGCCATGACTAAAGGGACCGAAGAATGAAAATACAGAAGTTGTCTATTTTCGTCTGTATCTCATATTATATTTTACTTTACTATCATTCCTTCTTTCTCGTTTAGCTTCTCACATGTAAAACTTATACCCACCCCCCCAGGACTTACAAGCCATTGCTTCGGCGCAAGATGCCTGTTGAAGGAGCAGAGGCCACATGGGTGATCAGCTCGATGAGCGTCTGGGTGAGATATTTTATTTAAACTTTTTAGGAGTTTAAATTTTCCACTGTATTTAAAGTTGGTAACTCTTGCATTTGGCGAAACTGGAATTGCCTATTTGCGCCAGACTTGATTATTGGTTAGTTGCAAGCTTATTATCGGCAACAAATTAACTTATTTATGTACAGCTAGACCACCTTCCATTATATGTTTGCTAGCTTGAGTCGGCGAGTGAAAGAATCCTATCTCCTTGCTTGGATAGTGGGATTTAATACAGTAGAGAGTTAATTTAAAAGATTTCTTGTTAATTTTAAACATTTATTTCGTAAATCGTCGAAACAATGTAGTGAATTAAGGCACGCTACGTAAACTGGTCTCTTTTTGAGAAAACTGTGCCAAGTATTTACTTTGTATTACGTATTTATAATGAATCTCTTGCTGATAATCAATAAAATACAATATTTCACACTAAATTTATGTGTTAGAGATCTTGATTTTCGAGATTAACTCTTAGCGTCTGTATCCTTGTCGTTTAACCTGTAAAATGTTAAAAAAAATTCACACACACACACACACACACACACACACACATATATATATATAAATCATTTAAACATTGTTTTCTAATATTGCAATCTGTCCATCACCATGGGAACGACAGATTTCCTTATTCCACGTCTCGTGAAATACGTATTTACGATACATGTTTATACACTTATAATAATTAAAATTAATACATTTGTGTAATTTACATGAAAATGTTCTTATAACTAGCTGACATTTCTATATCAGTTATTTGTTTAACTCTGTTCTTGTGCTTTTTTACCGGTATAAACAATTTACAGCATCCGTATCTCGATGGCCTTTATTATTCTTCTTATCTCATATTACTAGTTTAATTATGTTTTATTATTAATATGCTTTTCTAAACATCAATTCCTAGCTATAAATTATACATTATAATGCGTTGTATTCGTTACATAACCTTGGCTATGTTATTTTCGTAAAATCATGCCATTTTAGGCTATTTTCGTGCGTATCGTGAGGCAATGACGTCACGCTTCCATTTTTATACACATAATTCTTTGGCTTACATTGCAAAACAATATGTTTTATTATTTTATAACATAATTTTAGGGCAGTATTGTTTCATTTTCTCTTGACTTGATTTATTTAACATTAAATCCTACGCCAAGGGTCTGCATGAGCAATACTTACTTAAAGAGGTGAGTATACTGTTCAACCTGTACCGGCTCCCCTTTCAACAGATATTCTAATACTTAGTAAAATAATAGCGGAAGGTAAAAGTCAAAAGCTTATGTTATTTATTCAAGGAAATTCTATATCGTTCTTTCTGCTGATCAAGGAATACGGAAAGGAATTTCAAAATCATCATATAGCGACCTGCTTTTTTGAAGATTTGGTTATAGCTTAAACCTATTGTATTCCCTTAATCCCATTGTATATACAAAGAAATATGTAATAAAAGTATTTCTGGAGATATTATTCTTAACAGGAAGTAGATAGAAAACCAGAATAGTTTTATCAAGAGGGATGTCTTAGGTGGTAATGTCAGTTGCCCACATTTGGGTGGTCCTGATTTAAAATCCCATACATCGAGCGATCATTTTGGCTAGGGTTTTTTCGTTATTTCCCGCAGGCGCTAAGGTAAATGCCGGATTGGACATTTAATAGCAAGACCCAAGGTCCACCTTCAGCCTAAAAAAATAACAAAATTGAAAACAGATTGTAATTGCGATCATGCTGCCATTGTCTATATAAATGTGACTGGACGGCACCCCTAATCATATTTGCCTGTCACAGAGCTACGTTTAAGCATGTTGTGGGAGATGAGACCTTAGAAGGCTAGCTGCACTTTGCAATCTGACCGTGTGGCACTCATTATCACACTACAGGGTTAGTGCAGCTACACTGGTAGTTTCTTTTTTTTTTTTTGGTAGTGTTTAACGCCCGCTTTAACTACTTATGGCACCGCAGGCGGGTAGCTACACTAGACGATACTGTATTGGCCCTAAGCGAAGGTTGTATGGAACGGCGATGAGATCCTAAAAAGCTACATTCTGTTCCACCACGTACCGTAAACGAGGTACCTTACCGAAAAAATCCGTCGTGAGATGTAAAATGAAAAAATGAAACAACATCCGATGTTTTCCATTAACATGACTTTCTCCAAATCTCTGTAACATATTATTGTTAACTCTTCTATTCACTTCTATTCTATTCTAATCTTCAGAATTGCTACTTATTGCTTACTTCCTCGTAAATAGAAGGGAAGTAAGCGAATGAACTAAGTTATAGCGATAATAAAATTCTTTAAAATCTGGATGCCATGTGATTGAAACCCGTTTCTTTGATGACTGAGAGTTTACAAATTCCCACATGTGAAACGGAAACCAAACTTTTAAACAATAAGAAGGAATATTTCGGAAATGGTTAACTCCTCATAAAACATATATATATATATATATATATATATATATATATATATATATGACATAAACTGTTGTCTTTTTACAAGATCTACATTTTTGAGCAATAAGGTTTTGCCTATCTCTTTCAGTTTACAGTTATGCAAAGGTCATATAAGTTTAATGTTCGATATTTAATCAAAATCCTTAGAGTCATTTTTGATAAAATCAACATTATTTCAAACTTTTTGCTTGTAAATGGTAATTTGGAGGTGGAGAGATATTTCGTATCACATTCTTGGAAGATACGAAACTTAAACACCAACTAAACCTTCTCTATGTGCCATGTAGTAGAGAAATATGGAAATACATTAATTAAATATTGTAAAAGCTCATCGCCTTCCGAAACAATTTAGGTTTGGTTCATTTTGCATGGTCCAATTTGAGAAAAGTTCGGTTATGAAAATCGAAACCAATAACAAGAGATATTGCGTAAACGGTCAACTCTAAAGGAAAAAATATACACACGTGTGTTTTAACAAAGTCCACATTTTTATGTATCAAGTTTTTATCTATCTCTTACGGCTTAACCGTTATGCAAAGTTTTGAACAACTAATGCAGAATAAAGAGGTTATCAGAGGCTATTTCCAGAAAATTAAAAGTATATATTTTATTTGTGATGTGATTTTTTATTGCGGTATTTTAATCAAAATCGTTAGAGCCATTTTAGAGAAAATACAAAATTTGAAAAAGCTTTCCATATAAAGGACAGTTTGTGGTGGGGGGATTTTCTTGAAAATCTTCGTGTAGTATCCTTGAAAGATGCTAAACACAAATACCACTTTTAGTGTGTAATTGTCTTTTTATTTTTGAGCTATGCTGTCAACAGACACGTACTCACATGCACACAGAGACACACATACATAGACCTTTTGGTAAAAATGCTCATTTTGTACTCAGGGGACCACAAAATATTTATTACCGGGAAATGTTGATATCGAATTTTTGGATGAATACAATATCTTCTCTAACTACTTTGCGCATTATGCGTACGTACACAGAGCACAAATAGTATTAGATATCGAATTTCTGATTGTCTGTTGGGAAATTTAGAGGGCGTGTCTTCTGATTATCACTCCGTCTTTAGAACTTTTTGAGAAAATAAAACTTTTCGAACATTTTTTCTTGTAAAGGGGTTTTTGGGTGGGGGAATTTTCCTCAAATCCTTCGTGTCGTATGTTTGGAAGTACTCAACTTAAATACCAAGTTTGGTATTTTATTATATTTTCCTATTTGAGTTATCGTGTTTATAGATAACACGTACACAGACCTACGTGTTATAAAGGTAAAAGGTACGTGTGGTATTTAAATGAAGTATCTTCCAAAGATGCGACACGAAGAGTTAAAAGCAATTCCCCCCATTCCAAACTAACTTTTACATGGAAAATTGAAACTTTCATTTTTCTCTTAAATGATCTTAAGAATTTGATTAAAATGCCGTATATTAAAGATATTTAAATGACAGAATTCAAAGCTTGGGTTTTCTGGGAGACGGATGAAGTTTGTATAACTGGTAAAGCTCTCCTAAGATAGACAAAAGCTTACTACAAAAAAGTTTGTTCGTTAAAACTCACAATTTATACAATTAGCAAATTTTGTAGAGTTAACGGTTTCTGAGATGTTTCTTATTATTGGTTTCAATTTTAAAGCAGCACTTAAATTTTTCGCGAATGGAGATCATCTTGGGTATGTTTTAGTGCTATCTGCACAAAGTGAGTCGAATTACAATTGTTTCACACTGCAACCGACTTTTTAAAAAAGTCCACTATCGCTTTAGCCTAGTGTATTACCTACCTTATTTCATTTATACTTAGAAATATTTCTGCTCCTGTTTACCTCGATTAGCACATGTGTATAAAGGAATAGTCTTTTGTAAAAATAATTTATAGAAGAAGTCATGTAAATGGAGCACATTATATTTTTTAATCCCATAAATCCATCTTTGAAGTTTTTCAGTTTTACCTTATAGCTATATGGCAGTTATAAAAACTTTAGAGATTTAGAAGAAATTCTACTCACAAGTTATGCTATAAATCTAATATGAATGCGTCAGTTTAACAGTTTAAATTTAGAAACAATCTTCTATGATGCGTACTAGCATCACGGGTTTTGCTCCTGCATTTATTTGTATAGACAGGAAAACGTCACCTTCGGCGCGTGATACAAAATGTAAGAAGGGTGTTGTGCTCTGAATATTCATATTGCTTTGGTGAACAACAAGTCCGGAACAGGTGGGAATTTCTGCTTATGTCGACGTAGGGAGGCTTCTTTTGTGTCGCGGTCGTGTTTGTGTTCCATGGAGAACACGTGATGTTCTAGAAGACAATGCCTTGCTGCAACATCAGCGTATGCAACAGCGGTTCCTTTTATTCTCAGAGACTAGCCCTTGCTAACAGCTTTCACTGGAAATTCATTTATCGCTCCCATGTCCTGCATACTCATCCATACTTCACTTTTGTATATGCTGATGATGATAACAACAACCAGGCTAGGCGTTTATAATCATTAAAGCCCAGACTAAAGCAAATGAAGGTAAATTGTTGGTGAGCTTTGAGTAGGACTTTCGCAGATTGTAGTGGCCGTTGCTGTATAAGAGTACAAGTGACTTTTAACACATTTTTCATTTATTGGATTCTCTAGCGCATATACGTAGTAGATAGACAAGGTGTATTCCACCCAAAAATTCGATACTAAGATTTCACCGGAAATTAACATATTCAGACTCCCTGAATACAGAAAAAAGTAATTTTACAAAAAGATCAGTGTGTGTGTGTGTGTGTGTGTGTGTGTGTGTGTGTGTGTGTGTGTGTGTGCGCGCGCGCCTCTCTGTTTCATGTGTGTCAGCATAACTCAAAAACTAAAACTCGGTTAAATACCACACTTGGCATTTAATTCAACGTTTTTCAAGGTTACGCCACGAAGATTTTCAGAAAAATCCCTCACCACAAACTACAGTTTACATGGAAAAATTTTCGAAAATCTTGATTTCCTCAAAAATTATTCAAAATATTTTGATTAAATTATCATATGTGTAAGATATTTACTTTATCGTATGTACATGCAATGCATGTATTAACTAGAGAAGTATTGTATTCCAGCGAAAAATTCGATGTCAGTATTTCATCGAAAATATATGTTTTGAAGTCCCCATGAGTCCAGAAAGGCGCAAACAAACCTTTTAGACACCTAGGTCAAAAACGAAAAAACCGTTAAAAATCAAACTTTATATTAAGGTTGTTTTATGTTTAAAGTATGCGACCGAAGGATTTTCAAGAAAATTCGTCTACAACAAACTACTTTACATGAAAAAAGTTTTGAAAATTTTGTTTTTTTACAAAATTGTCTATGACAATTTTGATTAAAACAAAGTATGTTTGAGATTTTCAATTACAAATAAAATCCATGTTATGAATTTTCTGTGAATAACCTCTGAAGACTTCTTTATTCTGGATGATTTTTGTAGAATTTTGCATAACGGTTAAACCGCAAGAGATGGACAAAAACAATACTACACAAAAGGGTAGATCTCGATATATATATATATATATATATATATATATATATATATATATATATATATATATATATATTATACAGCTGAGCGTTTTCAAGATATTCCTTGTTATTGGTCTCGTTTTTAAACCACTTTATGAAGCTGGATCATTCAAAGCGAAGCGACCAGCTTATAAAAAAAATGACTATCGCTTTAGCCTAATGTATCCCCTTATTTCTCTTCAACTTACACAGAAGCAAGTATTTCGGCCAATTCTGTTAACGTTTATCTCGAGTAGCATGATGTAAATAAAATAATGATTTTTTTGTAAGAATCTTTTGAAGAATAGTTTTATATGGAACCGATGTAGAAAAAGTTATGTAAATGGAACACATCAGATTTTTTGTTACAAACGAAATGTATATCTTGTTTTTCTTGGAAATAGACCCTAAAGTCCTCTTCATTCTGAATGACTTTGGTATAGCTGGTAAACCATAAGAGATAGACTAAACGTTACTACACAAAATGTAGTTCCCTTCAAAACACATCATTTATATCCTTTACATTTTTGTTGCACCGTTTCCGAGATATTCTTGTTATTGGTTTCAATTTTAAAATACTCATACTTTTTTCAAACAGGAAGTAGTCCGTGTTTTTCTGTTTACTCCGGGACATGCAAGAAGCGAATTTCAATGACAATCGGATAGAAACAGCTATAAAATATTTCGCTATCGCTATGGCATAGTGTATTCACTTTGCTTCCTTTTTCTTGTAATAACTAAGTAGTAAGACCATTCTTTTAAAGCTTATCTCGAATAGCATGAGGGGGAGAGAAGCATAGAAAAGTTCATATGAATTGAACCATCAGATTCTTTTTTCTTTGAGTGCTATTAAAGGTAATGTATATGCGATAATTTAAAACATACGACTCCTCTAAACTCGATGAAATGTGAACGGTTAAGTAGTTTTAGTGCATGTGCGACTAGTATGAATTAATTACGTTATGGGGCACATATATATGCAGTGTGCACAGTTCAAACCCTGCTCAAACGAAAATTTTTTCTGGCGCTTTATCGGTCTAATTTTACATTAATGACACCTGATAGTGGCTCACTTCTAAAGCGCAGTCACGTTAATGCTTTTTAGTGCTTGTAAGAGAGCCATCTTATGAATTTGGCAGAAGTAAATAAGATACATTCTTGCGGAACCTATATTTCAGACTATCCATGTCTCAACGTAAATTTAATTTGTGCATTACTTCATTCTTGCCTTAGAACGCTGTGTGTGCCTGTGTATGTGTGTGTGTGTGTGTGTGTGTGTGTGCGCGCGCGCGTGCGCGTGTGTTACGAAGGAGTATTCTACACTTCAGCCACGGACTTATTGTACTTCAGACCCCTGGAGAAAGGATGAGATGAGTGTAATTTCAGAAGGCGGCCGACATTCGGACATGGAGAGAGCCGTCATTGATGGTCATTTTCAGTTACAAGCAGTTCTTCATATCGACGCAGGAGCGCGTGGCTCAGCCCCGAAGAGACCATCTGAGTCCTCAGGCAAACAAAAGCGCATCCCACCTCCGAGAGCTGTATTTTCAGACGCAGTCACCTCCACTAAATGGCGCCTCTGCCGTGGTCCTCGTCGACACTTACAACCCTGTTGAAATGAAATGAAGGGTCAGGAAGTTCCAGCATTTACCTAGTGACTCCAGAAAACCTCCAAAATACCCATGGGTCAGAGAGTTGGTCGCGGGGAACCAATTCCAGATCCCCCGAATGTCAGTCCCAGTCAAAACGCCTGAGCCACCTGGCTCTTGACTTAGAACGCGTACTTTATTATGTATACGCAACAAATATCCACAGAATTACCGTTTCTTTTGCAAGACAATCTATGCATCAGTAGCTACATCGTCACAGTCGTCCTCCATGGTAAAATGATTACCATGCTAACTTCATATACCCAAAGTCCCGGATTCAAACCTGGCGGAGGACGATGAATTTTTTTTTTTCGGGTGTAAAAATATGTAGCATGGCTTCCTTTGGAAAGGAAGTAAAGCTGTTGGTCCCGTGTCGTAGATTTACTGCACGTAAAAGAACCTCAATCTTGATGGAGAGGCCTCCGAGCAAACTTAAGCGGCCTTTCACGCCCAATTTAGAATGGGACGCTGAAAACCGCATCAATTAAAGAGCGTCCATAAATAACACGCCATTTACACTTTTTATTGCCGTCGCCGTTGTCTTTAATGTTGGTATCGACTACAGTTTTACCAACTTGTTCATTATGCTATTATGTGCATATGCTATTTCAATTTTCACGAGCAGCCGTTCGATTGTCAAACCTTTGTGAACGCCCAGAATTTATACTCACGAGCCACTACTGCTTCCATGCTTCTTACATTTTGTGTATGTCGTCAGATCCTTGGTGACTCATGCTCCGTAGTATCGCGTGAGACTGCATTCGGGGGTCATGGGTTCGATTTATGCGGCCGACCTTCCTCACCATGTTTTTTCCGGAGGTTTTCCCGGGCGAAGTTTCTTTCATCCCCTCCCTTCACTTCATTCCAGCCAAGCTTTCATTTTCTCTCTTTCTAGGTAGAAGTGTCGGTGGCTGGGCTGCGTTATAGCATTTCGCTTGTAGCTGTTGTTGCCTCCGCTGGGGTGGCATGGCGGTCGTCTGTCCAAACGCGTGTGGGCTGGCGAAACTTAGCAGAGGGATGAAGAGCACCACCAGCAGCACACTTGCTCGGCACACCTGATGTGTCCTTTCATCTCGCACTTCCACCCAGAGGTGTTACATACATTAGAACATGGTATTCAGTTGGAATCCCCTCCAGTCCTTTTCAGCCCTGCAGACGTCAACTGCTACTCAAGGTCACTTTGTTTACATTCTTGTGTTGAGTGTGGGTTGTGAGTTTGCAACTTCAAGCCAACGGTTCTATTTTGATATCAGGCATATGTTTATGCCTGATCACAAAACTAAAGCCGTCAGCAGGTGTCTTAATAGTATTTAAAACATTCACAATAACAGCGAGAGCGCAATTTTGGTTAACCTATAAAGTAAGGATGACAATCAGAGGAGAGCACAAAAAAACAAAAAAACAACAAAAAAAAAACCAGTTGTACTACACACTTACTCGGCCTCCTATTGGATTAAACAAAGTCAGCGGTGACGGTCTGGGAAACGGAAGCGTTTTACCTTAATGGTTGTGAGACTTTTACTAGTGGTTTCCGTCTTTGATTGGTTCTATGTCAAAATTCTACCACTGAAATCTTAACTACAAGTCGTTTCCGGATCGGGAACGAAGGAAATTTTGGAAATATGATTATGTGCAGTGACTGGATGAAACTGTCTTGTACTCTTTTATTATGCATTATGTATGAATATGTATTATATCATTTGAAAGAAACAAAGTCATGGGTAACAAATCAAAAATGAAAGCAGGAAGAAATACTTGGAAAAGTTTAGTATTACAAATAAAGGTAAAACATTATTGGAAATACTTGGTAAAATTTGGTATTACAAATAAACGTAAACATTATTTCTAAGGATCTTAGATATAGAGAATGAACCATAGAAATGAAAATCATTAAAAAGGTCAAAATTTCGAATTACTTGAAAGTGTTTGGCAGCCTTATTTGCATTGATTTTGTTTTAAAACACTGAAGTTTATTAAACATAGTGTTAGTTCCGAAAAAAATTATGAAAGAGTAGAAGCAGGATAAACATAACATTCTGTACCAGATTTCATCGGAAATGAATATTTTGAGACTCCCTGAATATAAAAAAAGATATTGTAAGAAAAGTGTCAGTGTGTGTGTGTGCGTATGTGTGTGTGTATGTATGTTCCCGTGGGCAGCACAGTGCAAACACTAAAAGTACGTTAAATACCAAAATTAATACTTAGGTATATTATCTTTCAGGAATGCGACACGAAGATTTTCAAGTAAATCCCCCAGCCCCTAACTACCCTTTACATTGTAAATATTTGGTTTTTTCAAAAATTGCCTCAAAGATTTGGTTAAAATACCATATGCTCAATATATTTGCATGACAAAAAGACTGAATTTTCTAGGAATAGCATCTGAAGAGCTCTTCATTCTGGATGACTTTTGCATAACTGGTAAACCGTAAGAATACACAAAAATTTGCTACCCAAAAATGTAGATCTAGTTAAAACACACAATTAAGAAATTAAAAAATAATTAATGAACTATAACTGTTGCTGCTACAATAAATGGGAGTACGAAGTGAAATGCAAAAAAACGATTTGTTAGATCTCTTAAGTATATCAAGAAACCATGTTTTTAATAAACAGGTGAGCAAAATGTTTAATACCTTATATAACATAACTCCATGGCACGACAGCTCACGGAGAACCTTGGCCTACCGCCCGGCCGCTGCGTCCCCCATCTCGGTCCACTACAGACGTCATGGATGGGGTGCAGTATTGGAGGGTGAGACATGGTCAGCGCCTCGAGCCCCTCCCGGCCGGTTAATGCAGTCCTTACGACCTGGAGCCGCTACTTCTCCATCAAGTAGCTCCTCAATTGGCCCCCCAGGGATACCTTATATAAGATGATTATATACTTTTAATTTAGGTATTTTTTTTTTTTACACTTTTTTTTTTATTTTTGCGTGGGGTAAATCGTTTCCGTGATGTTCACTGTTATTGGTTTCAATTTTAAAATACTTAAAATGTTTCTCATACGGGCGTTTGTCAACTCCTGTCCTAGGAAAGAAACGAATTCCATAGCAGCCAGCTTTAAAAATATTTGACTACTGCTTTAGTCTAATGTATCCTCTTAATTTCATTCCGCTTATAAGGAAGCAGGTAATAAGATTATTTTTGCTAATGTTGTTCTCGGTTGGCATGAAGTACATAGAAGAATAAAGTTTTTACGAATAATTTGTTACAGAGAAGCAGAGAAAGTCATGTGTATGGAACACTTCAGATTTTTCTCTCTCTATCAATATCTCTATATTTTTCTACAAACTGATTGATTACTAGAGTTTGGTCCGTTGTCACGATATTGCCGAATTGAGGTTATGTGCAAACACAGTATAACTATGAAGTGATGTACTGGGCGTGGCCTCTACAGCCCGATTAGAAACCAATTGCACTATCTAGTATTGATCACTGCCTAGCCTCATTCAGCTACTGCTACTAGATAAGCCTCTGAACACTGAAACAGAACGCAGATTGAAAAATGTCGAAAATACGAAAGATTAGGTGTTCGACACTAAACAAACTTGTGGCTGATTTCAACATACTTTGAGGGAGGAGCACTTTTTTTTTTCGATACAGTAAATATGTATCTTGTAATGAGTTCTGAGTAAGTTTGGTTTGAATTTTGCGCGAGTTTGGTTAATTTATCTCCATTGCCGTTTCAAAGATCTGCACATTATTATTCTGAATGTTTTTGTATCAAGCTTTATACTTGTATTTATAAAAGTACAGGGCATTTTGTTTATTAATCATATAATGAAATAATTGTTTTATTGTATTACCATACGAACTAGAACGATTCATATAATGCCAATACATGTAGAGCTACTTTTGGAACAGATTATACCTAAACGTGTGCATGTTTACGCAATTAACTTCTCCCCACTATATATCACTGACTGTTCTGTGTGTTCGTAGCTGTGTGCGCTTTGGAACAAAAATGAAGCTCTACTGAATACAATTTGGTCACCAGTAACTGTCTTTCGTAATTCTGTTATATGGTTTCTTTTCGACGTTCGCTGCTTCGACAATATAGTTCACTACGAAATCCCTGTCAAACTGACTCAATTGCGGCATGCGCTGCATTCCCAGCGAAAGCTGCGACACGCATAGGGGTTTGTTACCATTTTTATATCTGTTGGTGACATTACTGGAAATTTCCAGAAGCCGCCGCACCTGAAGCAAACCGTTGGTATTCACAAACTCAGTCAGACTTAACAATGTTCGTCTTGGACGTCAAAGAACCTTCCGAAGGAACACGTCTCCACTCGCGCGTGTTCAACAATTTCAGCTGCGATGTCTAAAGAACTTATCGCGTCACGGTGTTCACTAACGCACGTTTGTAACAACGAATGCAAACAAAGCTATGACTTACAAAGCAAGCCGTATATATATTTTCGGTGATTACGACCGCAGGGCAGAATCACAATATCAGGAAATTTTCCATGTGTCTAGGATTCTCCCATTAAAACACAAGATGTTCTCCTTTTGAGATAATAGACCCAATGCTGATTTATATAACTTTATATTCTGGTTCTATATTTCCTAAGGAAGTAGAATTATTTAATCTGAATTGATTAAGTTTTCTTAAAACCAAATACAGTCTTAGATCCTTAGCCTGTGGTGCGTATCCGCCATTGCAAAAATGTATTTAAATAATTACTAAGTAATAAGACCATTTCTGCTTATGTTAATCTCGTTTAGCATGAAAATGTAAATGTAAGAATAATCTATTGTAACAATATATAGTTTGTTGCAGAATAGGTAGAGAATGTCAAATGAGTGCTACACATAAGATATTTTGTGTTCTAGTTTCCCTCAATAAACAAAGCGTCTATTTCTGAAACATGTTTTTTTTTTTTTTTTTTTTTTTTTGTTATAACATTTTATGGGATATTTAAATGGGGTACGTACATTTCACGAACACTCTCGGCCACGGGATGTCACGGGTGATTTACTGCGGACTTTGTTGGTCTAACCGGGAATGAGTCACGGGCTCCTGGCGCTCCCCGGGTCGAGATAAAGAACTGTTGAAGAACGTTAGGGACCCTTCAAGACGGGTCTCTTCCTGTTCAGATGTCAAGTACTAAGTGAACGAGGGAGAAATTATCAAATTGATAATTCAAAATCTGGTTTTTACATGGTTAGAAGCCCGAGAAGATTTTGAATTAATACGTCGCCAGGAAAGCTTCAGTTCTTATTTTAAATTGATAATATTTCCGCAACAACTCCCAAATATTTAGTTGTCAATTGAGGCTACTTTGAACGTTTATGGAATATTTAAAGTGAACACTTGGGTATTTGCTGACTTATTAGTTAGCTTATAGTATTTTATACTATTGTACATTTTAGTGAAAGCATAGCATACATAAATTTTTAGGCATGCCTTAATATCAGAAATGTGGAATTCAGAACGTAAAAATACTTACGTGTTTACAGCGGGTTTGTCACTGTTATGTCCTGAATTTCTGAAAAAGTGTTATGCTAATACTAGAAAGTTTATTCGACCTTGCATGTTTAGGTTCTTAAACTTGAATGAGAAATTAATTGATTTCATTTACAGCTGCCTATTATGCATATAATTATTAAACTATTATCCATAAAGTTTTAATGTAAATCCTCTCACTAAACCTTATTGTAATTTCGCGCAGCTCCTGACGTCTATCGAACTCGACCTTTCCCCGACATATTTCATGTTTTGAAAATTCTACATTTCTTATAAGAATTCCTTGGAGGCGTAAATATCTTAGATGGGAATTATCGAGTACATCTTTATATAATTGCAGTAGGTTATATTTTAAATCATTTTAGCTTCTCTTTGGTCCCATAGTTATGCATTTTTAGCATACGAGCTACATGGGTTACAGGAACAGAGCTTTTGCATAATGCAGGAATTATTAACATATGCAACGAAATTTAGGTTAGCCTGGTGAATGTAACGATTCCGTCCTCCCAGATTACGAAGTGTATTTTATTTGGAAAATAGGTATTCTAAAGACTGCCGCCTGGGCTGCTCGACTCGCTTAACAACAGCGTGAATGAACGCAATAGCCAGACAAACAAATACCTCTGTGTTATTTCTTTGCAGTAGAAGTAAAACAATCCAGAAGTTCCGTAATTGCGATTTCGAGAACAGTTTATTTTTGGAGCATTTGAATCGTGATTTCCCGTGATTTCGACATCTGGGACATTTGGAGCCTGGCTTTCTCAAAAATCCAAGTACATATTTTACAGCATATGTTTTATGTGGTTTTTACTGCGTGGCGAAATGAAAAACACCCGTCATTATAGAATATTCGTTTTGCTTCCAAATTTTTACACCTCAATATGTGACCTGCTGGCTTAGTTAGTGTGGGGTCATTTGCCTTCTGGAAAACCTGCAAACTCAGTTCCGACACAACAATCGTTATAACTAGGTTCGTCCAGTAAAGGATTTCGCCCCGCGATCTCAGGGAAGAGGAACCTGTATGTGTTCTGAGTGCTACGCCTTATTGGTGGTACTAACCTACTTGAAAACATTCTCCTCTTACTAAGTAAAATTATAAGTCCACAAATGAAGCAGATATTCTAATGTTGTTCATTACAGTGTTCTTAATTACCAATATAAAAGGTCTACACTTATATCTACCCTTAAGAGGATGTATATATAAATGTTATGTGGTGAATAAATGTAAATAATTGTATATTTATGTAGTAGACAACAAAGCTAATAACCAACCATAAATGTTAACCACTTTGTCCGATTACTAATAACATTGTCATAAATAAAGCAAACATTTCAGGGTCTAATGTGTTTTGAACGAACCCCCGATACGTCTATCCTGTGTTTATATACATCACGCCAGCTCCTGTGTTTAGTACAACTCACATACCACTAACTTGCATTCGCGCTTTACTTATGCTGAATTATGAGACTGGGGGATTTGACAATGCTGTAAGGGACTGTATTGTCAGCAATTTCTAAATCATCCTCCTTAGACGAACATTCTCTGCAGTGAATCAAAAGATCTGCGACACAGGATCTCTTAGTTCCCAATTTTAATAATTTTTGTGTTTAAGTTTAATTTTAGTTTATCTCCATGTAAAAGAAATGATGTCTTTCAGTTATGTGTTTGTTCAAGAAAACTAAAGTTAATTAAAGCATAATGCCATTATCTTAAATATTTTACAGAAAGAGTCACCAAACGTCTGAGACAGGGAATAATAGCCATCCTAAAAATATCGTCGAATTTTCCTCATGAACAAACTTTAGAAAATAGTAAGAAAAAAATCCTGCAATCGGAATCCAATACTGGAACATATTGTCGTCCTTAAACGCTGATACAAATATTTTCACTTATTCATCTCCCACCCTGTGTCTGTGTATATGTATATGTATGTATATATATATATATATATATATATATATATATATATGTATAATCTATGAAATACAATTATAGTAGTTTATGTGTTATATTGTGTGGAATAGAATACATATTTTCTATCATCTATTACAGGGTTTTTAAAGTTCTTTTTAAGCTTTAGTTATTTATGAATTTAAATTTGAAGGAGGTATAGTACCATATCTCTAAGAAACTGGGATTTTCATGGTTGCTACAGTTAAATATTTATTTGGTATAATAAGTGGACTTGATTTCCAATTAAAGAGTGGGAGAATTATCAAAATCGGATTATTGGTTTTTGATATTACCACATACACATACCCATACACACATTATACATGCGCACATTTATATGTACATACATACCACATACATACTTAAATATATACATACATAGGAGGCTATTTGAAATCATAGGGATGCTCCGAAATTTGCTAAGTAAGACTGAAAATCACTGGAATGCCCTTGGCAATGCTCGCACAAAATTGTGATCCACGTACAGGAGGCTGTGGATAAGGGTTCCTGAAAACTGTGTACATAGAATTAATTGTTCTATTTGTACCACACATATACCTATGTAAAAATGTGATGTGTTCCATTCACATGACTTTCTCTAGCTGTTTCGCAAAAAAACTTTTCTTACAAAATCACCTTATTAATTTATGTACATCATTCTAATCGCGATAAACATTAGCAGAAATGGTATTAGTACTTCTTTGTGAGTAAAAGAGAAATTAGTGAATATATTATGCTAATACGTAATTCAAATCTTTTAAAATGTGGTCGCTATGTGAAACAATTGAGATTTGGTTTACTTTGTATGGTCCAGCTTGAAAAAAAGTTAAGTTTGAAACCAATAAACGACCAAATCTACAACAAAAACATTTATGATGTAAATTATGTGTGTTAACGAGCTCTAATTTTTGTGTAGTAAGTTTTGTTCATCATCTCTTTAACGTTTTGCAAATTCTGAAAACGTCATCATAATGAGATACTCAGAAGCTAATCCCAGAAAATTTAAAATGTACATTTTATTTCTGACGTAAATATTTATAACATACGGTATTTTAATCCAAATTAAAAATATACATTTTATTTCTGTTGTTAATAATTATTACACAGATACAGTATTTTAAACTAAATTGTTAGAGCCATTTTTATGAAAAACAAACCTTTCAAACATTTTTTTAATGTCAAGGATATTTTGGGGCGGGGATTTTATTGAAAATCTTCGTATCGCATTCTTAGAAGATAAAAACTTTACCAAGTTTGGTATTTAACTGTCTTTTAGTTTTTGAGCTATGCTGTCCATAGACAGACACACACGCACACGCGGACCTTTTTGTAAATCTTTTTGGACTCAGGGAACCTAAAACATATTTCCGGTGAAATCTCGTTATCGAATATTTGGGTGGCATACAATACATTCTCCACTCAAGGTGTACATAGTGTGTGAAGAGAAAGTAAAAATGTAATCATGTATTACTCAAAGCTAACGCCCTTCAAAGTAATCCCCTAAGGTATCCACATATTTTTATCAATGATGAGGAAAGCGGTGAATACTATCAGCATGCATGTACATCACCTCTCGTTGAAACGCCATTAAGATGCCCTTTTAGTTTGCCAACTGCTGCCCACGCAGGGTCTTCTTCAGTTTCGGAACGAGATCAAAGCGAAATGGAATGGAGTGGGATCAGGAGAGTAAGGAGGATGTTTAAAGATCTGGCGCCCCCACCACCTGTAACATAGCCTCGAGGATACTACCTTTTGCATGTGCCTGTTATAGCTAACTATGCACTCAGACGCAACCTGGTGGTGCCATCCCCTTCTGTGCACAACATGATTTCAAACGTGTGTATATATATTAAACTAACCACACATTCGGTTATTCGGAAAATACACAATAGTTACCATGACTTCTGAAATGGTCCTCGTTCATGCATACATATATACATATATGCGTGCACACATTTTATAATGTAGAGATTACAAATAAAGGGAAAATGGCGCCTACGTACATATGTACAAACGTTATTTTGAAAGTTGTGAGAATGGGCAACAATGAGTTGTGTAAGCCAAAGTAGGTCTTCCTAGCCTTAGAATGAACTTCTGATAGTAACTTGTGCAAGCCTGGGTATGCTGCAACAATGTGCAGCGTCAGCACTGTTGTGTATGTGCATGCAGCTATAGTGTATTATTGTTTCTTCTCGGCCAGCAGGTGGGAAAGTGGGGAAAAGATATGTTTTTTCATCAAGCGGCTCTAGCCGAAAGAAATACTAATGAAATGTATTGCTACGCCTTATCCGTATGCTAAAATGGATCCTAAGTAAGAGTAATTCTGTACGATGATTTTCATTGATTTTAACAGATCATTGATTGATCTGTTTAGGGAAAAAGGAATATCTCTAAAAGGCTACATGAACATTTCCAGATTTTTGTCCTTGCAATCGGTGATTTATCTGTGGTCTGCAGGATGAAGCATAATCTTTACAAGGGTTTGATGAATTGAGAACAAAGTGTCCTAAGTCTGGTTTGATGGCACCGTTCCATCCAACAACCCTTCTCCCCAAACTGGACTACAACAACCCAATTTCTGTAGGAGATATCTGTCTCATTGTCCCTAACGTACAAATCCGTTTCCATGATATTTTAATTTTATTCTCCAAAATAAAAAGAAAAGGTTATAGGTCAATGAATATCCTGAAGCAGTAGTAGATGCTTAACCAGAATGTATTTTTTCACTCCCTCTAAAGAGGAATAGCGCTAAACATTTGAAAAGAAGTTTCGAGGGATGAGACTTCTATATAACGAAGTAGAGGATAATTAGAAAATATGCATAATTGGATCTAAATATTTTAAAATTTATTGCGTTCACTCTTAAAACTTTTAGGTGTCCGTAATATATAGTGTAACTAATGCAAACTCATATAGTTCTAAACTATTTTGGCAGTTCTTTCACTACTCAAAATGCCTATTCTTTCTGACGAATAGTAGTTATTTAACATATAATCGTAATTTATAAAATACTAAAACAACAAAAACAAATATATAAAACCTTCTTAGACAATCAATGTAGTCCAAAATAGTTGTACTCTGCAGAAAAAGAAAGTGTTTTAAAACAAAAGCAGTTAATTTCTGTAGTTCATAAAGAATGCATGGTAAAAATAAAAGCCGGTAAAATTTTATTCCAGACAGATATGACCATGGTATAACACTTAAGCAAACAGAAGACAGATCCTAGGGTGAGTTACTTGGATAAGAGATTTTTTCTGTTTTCCCTTATCCTGAGAGTCAAATACTAGGGTGGTCTGAAAAGTCCTCGTTCTCACCCAGAGATCGCGGCACTACTTGCATGATTTTTTTTCTTACGTTGGTGCACATGTTAATAGACCCTATGTAAAACTACATGTCATTCCAGGCAATAGTTGACTGTAGGCAATTGTTTGAAGCAGTGGAAGTGCGCATTGCTTGGAAAATGGAGAACTTTAAGGTATCGTGCTGTGTTAAAATTCTTCGTAAAAGGAGGTTTAACACCTACAGAAATTCATTTACGGGTTGTAAATGTGTATGGTGACTCTTCACCTTCAGTTTCCATTGTGAAGAAATGGGCGGCCGATTTTAAACGTGGCCGTGAAAGCGTCCAAGACAATCCATGTGAAGGACGTCCAAAACTATTACCACATCGGAAAACATTGAAAAAGTGCATGACATGATTTTGGAAGATCGGCGTACAAAGGTGCCCGAAATTGCTAATGCTTTTGGAATTTCAAAGGAACATATTGGTCACATTTTGCTTCAAGAATTAAACATAAAAACGCTTTGCGCAAGATGCCGTGTATCCTCACTGTGGATAACAAACCCATTCGCACAATTTCTGAGAAATGCTTGGTGCTTCTTCACAAGAATAGATGTGACTTTTTGCGCCGATACTTCACAATGGATGAAACATGGATTCACCAATACACACAGAATCCAAGCAGTAGTCGAGGCAGTGGACAGAAGCTGGTTCTTCAGCTACAAAGAAGGAGAGGATCGGCGGTAAGGATCATGGCGTCAGTGTTTTGGGATGCCAAAGGAATTTTGTTAATTGACAGTAAAACCATTGCTGGAGAATACTCTCAACTTCTAACCAAACTGAATGCAAGAATTCGTGAAAACAGGCCCGGGCTATAAAAGAAAAAAATTATTTTCCATCAGGACAATGCTCTCAAAAGTGTTTTGGCCATGGGGAAATTGAGAGATCTTAACTATGAAGTGCTGGAACGTCCACCCTATTCCCCAGATTTGGCTCCCTCCGACTTCCATCTGCTTCCAAAACTGAAGAAATTCCTCGCTGGTAGGCGTTTTTCGTCCAATGAAGAGGCAATTGCGGCTGTAAATGGGTACTTTGCAGCACTTCCAGAGAAACACTACAGAGAGGTGATAATGGCATTGGAACACCGCGGCCTAAAATGTGTTGATATTAGAGGAGATTATGTTGAAAAATAAAATTAATTTGAAAGCATGAATTGTCGTTTTTCACTATCAGGTCGAGAACTTTTCAGACCACCCTCATATAGTAGCAGTGTACCGAAGCGAACTTCATACCTCAGCTATTAATTGACTTTTTACGTCAGGCCCCAGGAGGATAGGATGAGATGAGAGGAACCAGGCAGCCGAACCAGACGGTGAAGAGAGCCAAGCAGTTCTTCATCTCGACGGGGGGAGCGCTAGGAGTTCACGCCTTAGGACTGAACAAATGCTCCTGAATATACCAACGATCCTCAATGCCATCCCGCCACCGAGAGCTGAGTTTCCAAAGCGCAGTCACCACCACGAGAGGGTGCCATCACCTCTTGCCGACACTTACAACTCTGAAAGAGTCAGTTGGATGAAATGGGGATGAAATGAAGCGACAGGAAGCTTGAGGGAATGAAGAAACCTCCCCATGATTCCCAGGGGAGTGACCCGGGAAAGCTCTCCAAAAAACCCCTTTGCTCAGACAGGTCGGCCGCAGGGAACCGATCCCACGACTCCAGAATGCCAGTCTCAGACCAAACACCCTTGCCACAAGGTTCGGTACACTAAAAGTCAAGTAACTTTAAGTTCATGGACCTTTGAGCTCATTTCAGCATCATTTCATCAGTTTCAGTCATCGTCTGATATAAAGGACATTATACTTTTTAAAAATTAAACCCGTAACACTAGGAATTGTATTATATATTTATTCAAAAGTATTATATAATTTATTTAATTGCATATGTGTACACGTAATACAACTTTGTCAAAACATCTAAATAACTTTTATTCTAATTGTATAGATGTATTTACTGAAGATTTTGGATACCAAAACCTTCTAATAAGTCTCATGCAAGTCATAATTTCTTTTTATATATGTATTAATTATACTGTAATCAATTCGTTAGCAGAGCGTACTAAATCATGGTATAAAAAGCCAAAACTGCTAACAGTGAATCGATGTTTTTTTGTACAACGTAGAAGATTACTTTCGCAACCTAATGGCCAGATCTGTCATTCTCGATTGAGGTTGTATCGTAGTAAGCATTGGCTTCACCACTATTTGCGGGAATATTTCTGATGTATCAACGAGGGAAACGTTTATTTAACCATGGTCAAAACTGACGGTCCTTCATGTTGCCTATTCGTGGTTTATCTTCCACTTCCGTTATATTGTAATGTTAAAATGGCGGAGCTGTAGAGGTCAGAATTCCCAAACCAAAAGAAATGGTTCAATTTTCGCTAATTTTCAATTTTGGTAGAGTTTACCTATTCCGAGATATCGTGTGTTATTCGTTTCAGTTTTAAGCTACTTAAACTTTTCTCCAGTGGAAAGCCATATATTTTCGTCTTTCTTTTGATTACTTATCGGAAGCAAAGAGACCTAATTTCATTGTTTCATGTAGTTACTGGCTTTTGAAATATTTGATTATCGCTTTAGCTTCTGCATTCCTTTAGTTCACTTGTATTTACAAGAATGTAAGTAGTAAGACCAATTCTTCTAATGTTTATCTCAATTAGCACAATGTAGACGTTTCCTTTGCAAGAAACATTTGTTTGCGGAACAGCTAGAGAAAGTCATGTGAATAGAACAGATACATTTTTATTTAATAGTACACTCATGTACTGTACTGAGTATTAACTTTGTTATTTTCCGGCTTAGATTAGAGCCAAGTAGCACATTAGATTGCAATACTGTACATACTTGTAAAAATGCCTTGCATAGCCTAAAGGTGGCAAGGAAACCCTTAGAAACTTTGCAAAGGGAGAGAGGATGGATAGGATGGGAAAAAGCCGGAAGTTTTCACCCGCAGAAAAGCTGCAAGTGAAGGCGCATGCATATGTACTGCAAATACACTTTCGTACTAGTTTTATAGCATTTCGTCACTGTCATTCCAACACTGAAAATATTTTGGTAACCCCTCCCTTTTTAGTACTGTTAGTCCCATTCAAGTAGTCTTTTAGTGTTTCATTCTTTTACCGTTTTGCTCTGAAATTTCCTTCAATATTCTGGTTGCCTTAGTGACTATTTTTTTCTTGTTAAAGTTAAAGTATTAGGTTTAATTGTGTTTCACCAGTAGTTATAAGCTAATTTGTTGTGTAATGCTCGTGTCAATTGAGATGTGTCAATGCGACATAGAATAACTCAAAATTAAACCTTTCCGACTTTGAATTACTGGAACAAACAACTAATTATTTCTCGGGATAGACCAGTGCCTCAACTATAATCGTCGCAAAATTTAAAGATATATGAACGCTGGCCAATTCTCGCACGGAGCGCTGTTGCCAAACGTAGTGGACGTGTACTAATGGTAATTGTGTACGCGAGAACACGTTTTATAAGCCAGTCATATGCCGTCCGTGGCTTCTCTAATTAAACAACACATTCTATATTCTTAAAATATTAAAATTTTATCTTAATGGTGTAACCTGTAATAGATGTTACATCAATGGAACAGCAAGCAGTTCAGGGTCTCTTTGGAGTCGTCATCTTCATCCCTTAAGTTGATGATAATCAACTTCATAATGTCGTCTTTCTTTGTTGAAATCTTCCTCCTGAAGCTGTTCTGCAAGCCTGACTCGTGAAACCAGTCGTCTTAAATTACAGTGCTTATTGCCTCGTTTACATCTGCCAGTTTGAATGTAGTATTTCTATCGACAACTGAAAATTAATCAATTCACATTTATTAATCAAAACATCGTTTGTACCAGCTTCGATAGACACGCTCACACACTCATATCACAAAGAGTTCAACTCGAATTTTAAGCACGACTTAACATGCCCGTTCGCTTTAATAATAAAATAACATAAGACTTCTGTGAAATCCAACTGAACTTCCTTTTCAAACTGCATAGTTTGTGTATCATATTGCCCGTATGTTTATATTTATATGTAAAAATTGTGAGGAAGCATTTGGTGTTATTTTTCAGTCTATCTACGTTATAATGGGTGTTCAATGACGATAACCATATGAAGTTAAAAGATGCATAGCCCGCATTCTAAATACCGCAGAGACAGGAACTTTGTACGGCGTGATCAGAAAATCAAATTCTGTCCAGTTATATCATTTGCTAATATTTATCCGAGTGTAATTAATGCAGATAATGTTCTCAGTCCAAACACAGATTACGGTTTACTAGTTATGTAAAATTAAAAAAAAAAATCATCCTGAATAAGGAGTTATTCAGAGGCTATTCCCAGAAAATTTATTCGTGATGTAAATAGCATGGCATTTCAATCAAAATTGTTACAGCAATTTTTGATAAAAATAACATTTTCAATTTTTTTTCATGTAAAGGGTAGTTTGGGGTAGAGGGATTTTCTTGAAAATCTTTGTGTCGCATCCTTGAAAGATATCAACCTTAAATGCCAAGTTTGGAATTTAACGTCTTTTTAGATTTTTAGCTATGCTGTCCACAGGTGCATACACACATATACGGACACACGCCGACTTTTTTCTAACATTTTTTTTGACTCAGGGGCCCTCAAAAAATATATATATCCGGGTAAATCTCGGTATAGAATTTTTGGGTGGAATACAATACTTCCTCTATGCACTGTGTACATGTTACGTGCAGAGAAAGTAAAAAAGAATTCAGCCGTCATTTCAATACTAAGTTATATGAAACTGGTTTTCAGGACACAAATAACATACGTGAGCTCCTCAACCATGTCATATTAAATGGACTCAAAGAAATGTCACCCGAATTACATAAACTATGCTATCTCCTCCCCACAATATCAGTAACGATAGTCGGTGTTAATCCTCGCTCCCAATCTGAAGCGTATTAAAACGTGCTCGAAATGTGAAGAGGGAAAACTGTGTGGACTTTCTGTCATCTTCATTGGAAAGAACTACTAAACTCAGTGAGAAGAAATTAATCCTCAGCTTTGGTGGGGAATTCGTTAAAAAGGAGCAGCGGCTGTAATTCACATAGTTAGTTCTGAAAATAGGTTTTCAGCTTAAGTTTTTGAACGTGTAGGTATTTAATAAGTAATAATAACAACACCTATGTGTTCAACGTTCCGTTTGTGTAGTAGAAAGTAGAGTAATTCAGGGCTTTCACTTCAGCTCACGCTTGCCACTGGCACAAATGTAGATCCAGTAACCTAATAAGTAAGTGCAACATTTTGAAGTTGTCTTCGTGATATGAAGGTAGCGTGTGCATTTTATATTCAAGAGCTCCCGAGTTTGAATATAGTCTGGGGTCTTTATTTTCTTATTTCTGCCTCTCTTTTAGAAACGAAAGTTTCCACTAAGTTAAACAGAACTTTCATCAGTTTGAAAAGAAAGCAAAAGAAAGACAAAAACTATTATAGTTGGGCATATTTTACTCTCAATTGTAGGGTGAGCTTTTCTAAGCGTCTATCTTTAAGTTATTACTCACTTAACTTATAACTTATCTTTAAAACCTTATGTTAAACTTAATAGTATATATAGTCCATGTTTAGAAAAATAACTTGTAGAAACTTTTGATTTCCTCAGTTGCACGCTGAACAAGACATGCATGAGCTTCAGTTAAGAGATAGAACAAGTGGAGAATTGAGAACGCGATGTACATTTGGGTAGGTTCATTACAGTTTGTCAGCAAATAACAGTGAACTCAATCTAAGTGAGCTCCCACATCGAATGAAAACGATCGAATTATTCGTCAGTCGCCAAACTATCGATTGCTACCTAAATAACCGGTTTTAAAGTGTTATTATACTATGGTTATTATTATATTGGCAGTCAATAGTTCCCAATCACTTTTCAAGTCGCTTTCATCGATGCATCAATGCAGTTATGATGCCAGCTCCATTCCAGAGTATAAAACATTTACTACTTTCTCTCCTTTATTTTACATTTTTGGCAACCGTTCATAAACATCACATTAAAGAACACTAGGTAACGGCCACCAAGTAAGAAATATGAATATGCATTTGGTCGACTAGGTAGTACTAAGGCTTACAGTTGGTAATACTGCCTAGAGGTCGCTATTTTGTGTCGGATACACCATTCACCCTGAGATGGGAAGTGAAACTGTTGTATTTGTAAAACAAAATTAAAACGTTAATTCTAAACTTTAATATAACATCTCAATTGCAGAACAGAAGTTGTAGTAATGTTGCTGTTTTATATTTTCTAGGTTGTTAACAGCCACAAAAACTATTGTAGCTCCTCATCTGTTTGTTATTAAAATCGAGAAACACATGTCTACTTGATGCTCAAAATGTTATTTATGCCTTACATACATTCAACCCAAAGAGCGCGGGGCGGGAGGGTTCGAAAGGCATAACGCAGAGTGAACAGGTCTCGCCATAACAAATGCTGTACGGGACAGCTTTCTGCAAGGCTGACCCGATACTATCTCGAACAACAGATAAAATGTTTAAATATGAACATATGGAAGAAAACGAAAATCAATACTGACAGACGTCGTTCATTTCATGGCGCAGTTGCAATCATACAGAGTACAGCAAGTAGTAAACATGTGTTTGGATTGTTGGAAAACTATGAGAGAAAGAGGAGAAAACTAACAAACCTGCTAAGTGAATACATATTAAGGAATAAATACATACAAATATACGTGTAAATACCCTTAACACCTCTATTAAACGAAAAATAATGCCTGAATTTATGTAAAGAATTGTGTGTAAATACGTTTTATGTAAACAAGAGCAGTAGTGAAATATAAACCCCAAGGTACGCTGTTTGAAGAACTCGGAGAACAGCGTCACTAAAGCAAGCCTGGCACGGACAGGCAATTTACATCTGAAATCCGGGCCAAGTCATGAGAAAGTGGCCACTGTTGCTATGAAAACGCTAACCGTATTCATTCTCTGGCAATCTGCACATCTATATTAAACCATCATTAATAATATCAGGGTTAAATTACGTTCACAGTGAGATACAAGCGCAGATGTAACGCGGAGGGAAGACCATTCACAATGCAGTCGTAAGCGTAACGCAAGAGTGGAATAACATATCCAACAATATCCATAAAAAAATTCACTTATCTTTTGCAAATAAACATATTATAAAAATCTGATGTGTTCCATTCACATAACTTTCTCTACACCTCTGAAATGTTAATGTTAAAAATCTATTCTTCTATCTACTTCATGATAATCCAAATAAAAATTAGCAGAAATTTCCCTTATTACTTGGTTCCTTGTAAACGGAAGGCAAAATAGTTATTGTGTTTCATTCACATGAGGTGAATGGCAAACAAACCTTTCATTCAAAAGATTAATCTGTTATCTACGTCACGCCAAACAAGATAAACATAATCAGAATTACTCTCATTACCGGCTTCCTTGTAAGTAAGGGAAATTAGAAAATGCACAGTCTAAAGCGATAGTCTAGTCCTTAAGAAGCCGGTCGCTATTGAAACAATTCCAAACTCTTTGCTTGCCAGGAGTAAACAAACGAGAAACGAGAAAAAAAGTCTTCCCGTTTGAGAAAAGTTTAAATGGCTTAAAATTGAAATCAATAATCCGGAATATCACAAAAACGGTTAACTCTACCCAATATATATATATGTATATATATATATAAAGTCATCCAGACTGAAGAGGTCTACAGAAACTATTCCTAGAAAATTCAAGATTAATGTTATGTTTGTCATAAAAATATCTTAAACATAATCTATTTTAATCAAAATCATTAGAGCCATTTTTTATAACATTTTCGAAACATTTTCCATGTAAAGGATAGTTGGGGATGGGAAAATCTTCCAGTCGCATCCTTGGAAGATACTCAACTTAAATGCTAAGTTTGGCATTTAACGGTCTTTTCGTTTTTGAGCTACGCTATCCACACACACACGGACATGTTTCTAAAAATTCCATTTTTTGGAATCAGTGGGTCTCAAAGTATTTATTTCCGGGGAAATCTCAGCATGAATTTTTGGATGCAATACTATAATCCGGAATATCTCGAAAACGTTAACTCTAAAAAAAAAAAACAAGACAAAACAAACAAGTACCTATATGAAATAATTTGTATGGTTTAATGAGATCTGCATTATTTGTAGAGAAAGTTTTTGTACATCTCTTACAGTTTGACAGTTAAATAAAAGTTATCCAGAATGAAGAGGTCTTCAAGGTTATTCCCAGAAAATTCAAGATATATATTCTGTTTAAGAAAAAATTAAACATAAGGTATTTTAATCAAAAGCGTTTGAGCCATTTTTGAGAAAATAAAAAATTTCGAAACATTTTCAATGTAAATGGTGGTTTGGAGTGGGAGGGTTTTCTTGAAAGTCTTCGTGTCGCACTATTAGACGATACCAAGCTTAAATACCAAGTTTGGTATTTAATGGTCTTTTCGTTTTTGAGCTATGTTGTCCACAGACGCGCGCACACACATACGTACACACAGACCTTTTTCTCAAATGCTTCTTTTGGATTCAAGGGTATCCAAAACACGTATTTCCAGTAAAATCTCGGTATCGAATTTTTGGGTGCATTACAGTGCCTTCTCTATACACTATGTACATAGTACGTAAAAATTACATAACAACAATTGAGACTCATGGCAGTGATGTCACAATAATTGTTAAGCCAACATTTTTGAAAAGCAAGCAAACATAGAGGCTGCCGAAGGTGGTAATGCTGCAAATGTCATGAATTATCTCTTTGCGCCTTACGATTTATCAGAGCTAGAAAATCGCAGATAGTTGTTACATCCATTAAATCAAAAGGGATTGACAAGAAGACTGCGATAACCTCTTGAGAGAAAAGATAAATTGTGCAGCACGGCTAAATAGTGTGCATATGTGTACAGTAGGCACTGTAAATTCTCGCACTGCTTTCGTCTGTTGTTGAACAGCAGGTAAGGAATGCAGATTTCTTTCTCTGTGTATGCATCGCAAAGCTAAGGTTTGGAGTTTGCAAATTCTTGCGTTATATTGCATTGCGCAGCGTGTTGCGTGTGGTGATGACTACATTGAATAACATGGCTGCAAAGTCTTACACCTATGCTGCGTCTGCGCTTATATCACATTATAAATGGGGTAAGCACAGCATCATTATTTTCAATGTGTTAAGCACACATTTAATATGTGTTTTTTACTGTTTTTTACTGTTTTTTTTTTTTTTTTTTTTTTTTTACAGGTAAGTATTCTACTTTTGAAGAACTTAAGACGATCATCGTGGAGTGCTGTTCATGTGGTTTGAAAGCTCTGATAGTCTGCTGTTTAAAGGTCTGTCTCAATTTAAATTTCTGCTCATAAGTGCATCTTTTATCGGTAATATTTGTATGCTTAATTAATTTACCTGAAATCTAATTTCACTGCTATAGTTTTGCTGCCATAACATTTTATAACATTTATACTCACCAGTCTTACTTCAACAACATAGTGTAAAAAGGGGAAGTTGTGGGTTGGGTGCGTTAGTGGGTGGTTCGGTGAATGGCTGGATGGTTGGATGGATGGGTGGGCGGATGTGTGGATGGATGGCTGGATGGATGGATGGATGGATGGGTGGGCGGATGTGTGGATGGATGGATGGATGGATCGGTGGGTGGGTGTCTGGCTGGTGTGTTGGGTGGGTAGGTGGGTGGTTCGGTGGATAGCTGGATGGATGGATGGATGGATGGATGGGTGGGCGGATGTGTGGATGGATGAATCAGAAAACAACATATCTAAAAACGAATACTTGGTTAAATACCAAACTACATGTGACAACGATTCAACACGTAGATTTTCAAGAAAATCCTGCCACTTGGGAAAAGTTCGAACATTTTGATTTTCTTTAAAATTGTTTTAACTATTTTGATTAATAGTACCTTATGTTTACATCATTTTCATGATAAAGAAAGTGCAAATCTTGATTTTTCTTCCATTAGTTCTCTGAAGTACCTACTTTTAATTGTGAATGATTTGTGCATAACTGGTAAACCGCAATGACTAAAGTAAATTAAAAATATTGACCTTGTAAAAATACATCATATCAGATGCTTTATTTGTAGAGTTAACCTTTCAAGATATGCCTTATAATTCATTTCATTTTGAAGTACTTTCTTCGCCCCAAATGAGAGGTTAATTTTGCTTGTTCGTAATAAGCAAAATAGAGAATAGCACTGTCATAGAGCAACCATTTTAATAGATAAGAGTATCACCTAAGTCTAGTATATGTCCTTTTTCTTTGCATCTAAACGGAAATAATACCACATACAAAATAATTTGTGCTAAAGTTTGGCTGAATTAATTTGAAGTAGATAGAAAGGTAACCTTTTTAATAATAGCCTGTTGAAGAATTTGAAGAGAAGGGTATTTAGTATTTATTGTTATAAATGCTTTTAATATGTATTACACCTCAGTTACAAACTTATCTAGGATATGTATTATCATTAGTTTTTTAGGGCAGGAAAATATACTGTGAATAATTGCGCTAATTATTTTCACAGTTCCATTTTTGTGCGTGTGTGTCTATGAACAACATAGCCCAAACACGAAGAAGCCGTTAAATACCAAATTTAGTATTTGTAATGGTAGTTTCCAATACGACCACCCGAGAGACGTCGGCTGTCACCTTTAAGTGTTGGTAGCTGCTGCTGCTAAGACTGCCAGAGTCGTAATGCCTACCTTCGCCGCTCGCTCCGCCTGCAATATACTTTCCAAAAGTTGGCCTGCTTGTAGCCTATTGACAGCCCTGTTCGCTCTCCTCTTCACCTCCGGCGTGCTATGTATTGCCCATTGTTTAGCAAAGAAGTTGTTCTCATCCACCACAACGATAAGATGACAGGGTTAGGAAGAAGAACAGAGCCAACGTAGCAGCCAGCGACAAGCCTCCAGGAACAGGAGGCTCCAGTACCGTCTTTGCCGTACAGTCAGCGCAGAATTCTTCAGCCGTTAAGCAGCCCAGTCCGCCTTCACCGGAGCCTCACAGGGACACATCTACTACTGCACAACCATTGCCGCATATCAACACGAATTGGCAGCCGCCTCATCGAAACTTCACCACCACTTTGCGCTCCTCATTGCGGTAGTGCCTGAGGAACATAGGCAGCTATCAGACGCCTTTCTGTTTAGTGCCGCCCAACACCGCTGGCCCTCGGTGATGACAGCCACGAGAATCTTTACCACCGAAGGACCGTCCCCGCTGGTTCAGGTCAACTTCTGGGACGGGGCGGACTACGACACCATACTGGCCAAGGTGCTATCTATTCTGGAGCAGAACTCCCGGTCGAGGGTCTCGGGCCACTCCGTGTCATTGCTACTGCCAGCACGGGCACACCACTGAAAATTGCACTGCCACATCTCGTAGTCACTATTGCGGCTTCGCCAACTACGTAGCCAACTGCACCAACCATGACTTGACTAGCTGTTCACACTACAGTGGCTGTAGGCCACTACACCGGTCAGGCGGTGTGCCCTACGAACCCCCGTCGTCCTAATGCAGAACCGCGACGCCTCCCGCCGTACACAACAGCCTCGCAGACTATACATCGCACGACATTCGTCATACAGACAAAACCGGCAACAATTGCCGCATTGCTTAGCGCAACCAGCCTCCACCTAACCATGATACATCTCTTCAAGCCGAAGTATCAGTCAACATCTCAGCTCTCCGAGCGCCTCACTCAGCAGCATCGCCAATCACCACTCCAATTATGATACAGCCCTTCACAGTCTCCGTAAAGAGGTCTCCGCCTCAGCACAACACAGCAGAGACTCATAGGCTGCCTCACATCATGGGACGACACCCTGAGCGGTCCCGAGAAAATGTTCAGGAGTGTACTCGTAAACTCCAAAAGAAGTCCACGCCTCAGGTTCTCCCCTCGTTCTACTCATCTGTATGCGCCTATAACGACCAAATTCGTCTCACTAATAGAAGGTCGTTGACAGCGGTTCATCGCCGATGCCCTCTAACCACACACCACAGAAAGCAAACTAACACCCAAGTGATAAAATAAATAAAACTCCATAGCATTAACTATATTATAACCTCTATTAAAGATTAACAAATAAATAAAAGACTTTGAGCAGACTTTGCTACCAGCACAGTTTCACCAATCTTCATCAGCAGTGTCATCCAACAAGAGCCGAGTCTACGACTGTCTTCAAGCGAATCCACTGGTGATGGCCGGGTCAGCGAGTAGTAACCGCGTCTGGAGGAGGAAATGTATTGCAGCACCCATCGCTCGCAACAGCATTGAGGTCGACAGTACGAGCTTCCCTGGCGATTGGGCTTAGGAAATGGGATCTACAGAAGAATCCAGGCACCACATGGAAGGGGTCATTCCACTCTACTTTTCTGTTAAATAACGCCGAGAGCATTGTTGTTTTCACAATAAAGTAGAGACCTCAAAAATATATTTTTTTCTAAAGGAAACTTTCATTCACTTCTGATTTTCATGTTAACCACAGAGCTTTGAAATGTCTAAATTGTAATATTGAAATAAGTATTGCAAGGCTAGATATCTAGACTTGGCTGAGAAGCCAGAGTAATTGCGGGGCGGAGAAACCTTGTTATTGGTTACGGTGTAACAACGGAAGGCCCAGGTCAAATGGGGCGGTCCAAAACACCTGCTTTTGTATTGTTCTGCGTTAATAGAATAGTTTCAAATCCTCATATGTTCGCTATACTTTATTCTATAAGTTCTATGCTTTCAATCCAGAACAAAGTAACATGAGGTCAAATTTTCTTAATCATTACATCTTGTTGTTTTTCAAAGTCAAATTCGTGCATTCTTATCCGAGATTTAATTATTATACTGATTAAATACATTTATCCAAGGAAGTCAATGTTATGTGACAAATATTCAAGTTTTTCTCACCGTTCCACGTTCCTTCCTGGGTCCAGGAATCATAAGTTTTGGTAAAATGAAGCATGAATATGATGCACTCATTTATAATTTTGAAAATAATATGAAGGCTTTAGAAAGATGAAATAATCTTATTAGTTGAGGTTACGAATATCTGCCACACTACTTCCTGTTCCTTAAAACGTATTTATTTAGAACATATATTTCTTTTTTACAGCTATATCCAACTTGAAGAGGGTAACGAGATTTGGTAGATAAAAAATTAAAAAAGAAAAAAGAAAATCCTCGTTCTTTCTTTAACTCGAAATTGGTACCTTCAGTGAGGTTCAATATTTCCCAACGGTCTGTAACTGAATTTGCTCATTCCGCTTCCTTTCCTGGTCGTATTTTCGCTTCTCTCTTCCGCCCATTTATTCTCAATTGTGCCTGCCATCCATTTTCGTTATTGTTATCTGGTTCTTCATCTCCCGCTTGACATTGGCAGATTAAAGTCCCGACAACTTAGTTGTACAGCCATAATCCTTCTCTCTACAGAGGAGAGTCTTGGCCTTTCAGAGCCACAGGCTGTTACTAAACTTCCTTCTAGTTACATGTCTCACACTTGGAAAATTGGTCATGTATAGCCCTCATCTCGGAGAGTGTGTGTGCCTATAACAAGGTTAAAATTCTGGAACACGGGACCAAAACTTTCACTTTCTCTCCCTTGCCTTCAGCTTCTCTTCTCGTAATTGATTTAGAAAAACTACAAAACACTCATACCTTACAGCGCTTAATTAAAGTATCGATTTCAGCTCTCCTAAACTTAGAAAGATGTTCTCCAAATTAAAAAAAAATATAAACTGTATACTAATAGAACACTCAAAATTGTAACTGCATCAGCAAAACTGCTCTTACAATTGAATTGGCTATTTGGAAAAGGGCGTATATTCAGATTTTTACAATGTTCACTTTATTACAGAAATGAATTCACTGAACACACATGCACACGTGAAAGAATCATTTTTGCATGCAGAGTAATGGTGGGTAAATGTGCTTGTTTATTTGGAAAGTACCATGTCTTCGGGTAAATAGTTTTTTATTTTCTCTAGCACGTATGCACCAGATGACCCAACAGCGCCTGCGTATTTGACGGCGTATAAAATATTGCAGAGCTCAACAGGGAAAATCCAAGTAAACACCGCTCAGAGGCGGTGTTAGTGCAAGAGACCTGCCTTCTACTGCTCTTGCATATCAGCGGAAACGTGACGGAAGCTCGCTCAATGAAAGCAGTTCCCAGGTTTCTATAACAGTTATGCTTTCCAATTCAGTTACAGAGATTTTATTTTTAACAGAATAAATCCACCCTTTATATTGAGGATTATTTTAGTCTTTATTTCAGCTACCAGTATCCTCCGATCCAAGTTTTGTAATTGTGTATACGTTGTTGTTAACATTAGACACTAGACCTTAAATCAGAACATGAAAATTTCGTAAGGAAAAAAATTCAAACTCAACAGCAAGTAGTACAGTGAAAATTTACCTGTGTTTGTGTTTTTCTGGATGTTTTTCTTTACAATTTTTTATTACTTCTCTAATGTGTATAGTGGGAGATGATGGTGACAACAATAATAACAATAATAACACATTGAAACATTACATGCTCTCATACATATTTTTTGTTTTGATTTAAAGCCTGGTGCCTAATGTTTAAATAACAACAACGTATACACAATTACAAAACGTATATATTGGCGGATTCTCATAGTTGAAATAAAGGCAAATTAAATAATTCTCAATCTAAAAAGTGAGTTTACTGTCTAGAAAATAAAATCTCTGTAACTGAAATGGAAAACATGTTAACCTTCCCGCATTGTTTGTGCTGTTCTTGTATATGTATACGAGATCAGGGACTCTAATACAAACCTGGGAATTCCACACAATGATCGAGATGTCATCACGTTTCCACAGATAAGCAAAGAAGTAGAACACAAGCCTCCCGTGCAAATACCGCCACTGGCCGGTTTTTAATTTATTTTCCCCGTTAAGCGCTGAAAATTTTTAAACGCACCTGCACACGTGGAATATGGTACTGTTAGGCCACATGGTACAATGTACATAGTGGATAGAGAAAGTATTGTACTCCACGCAAAAGTTCGAACCGTGAGCTAACCAGAAATACATGTTTGGAGACCCCTGAATCCAAAAAAATTCTTTTAGAAACATGTTCATGGTGTATGTGCGCCTGTGAAACGTGAAAAATCTCTTAAACACCAAATTTGGTATTTAAGTTAAGCATCTACCAAGAATGCAATACGAAGATTTTCAAAAATATCCCCACCCCCAACTACCCTTTAATTTAATTTTATTTTCTCAAAATGGCTATAACGACTTTTATTAAAACGTCATATTATGTTTAAGATATTTTAATGACCAACAAAATTTATATCTTGAATTTTCTAGAATTAGCTTCTGAAGACCTGTTCATTGTGGATAACTTTTGTACACCTTTGTGTAAGTGGTAAACCGTAAGAGTTAGACAAAAACTTACTGCAGAAAAAAGTAAATCTCATTAAAATAAACACAATTTATGCTATATAAATGAAATGACGTGTTATTTATGGTCGCTGTTTAACTACTGTGACTCCCAGCGTCCCATTCTAAATAGGGTGTGAAAAATCGCTTAATTTTGCTCAGAGTCAGTTCTCTCTATCAGGCTTGAGGTTCTTTCACGTGCCATAAATCTACGACACGGGACCAACGGCTTTACTTCCCTTCCAAAGGAAGCCATGCTATGGATTTTTACACCCGAAAAAATCGATCGTCCTCCACCGGGTTTTATCCCGCGACCTTGGGTAGGTATATGAAGTTAGCATGGTAACCATTCACCACGGAGGGCAGCTTATATTATATACACTTTTATTGTAGAGATAACCGTTTTCGAGATATTCCGAGTAATCAGTTTTAAGCTACTTAAACTTTTCTCAAACAGTATCTTTCTTTTTGTCTCTCTTTTGTTTACTCCAAGCAAGTGTAGAGAACGAATTTCAATTGTTTCACATAGCAATTGGATTGTAAAAGATTTGACTGTCGCCTTAGCCTGTAAATTTCCTTATTTCTCTTCTCCTAACCAAAAAGCGCATAATAGACCAATTCTGTTAATGTTTTCTTGCTCAGCATGATCATAGGTAAAAGAATAATCCTTTGTAACAAAGGTTTACCTATGGAAAAACTAAAAAAAGTCATGTGAATGGAACATACCTATCAGATTTTTCTATCTTCCTGTGTAACAATAATGGCTTGTTCCAGTGTCCTGTTTTAGATTTCTTACTATTGCTTGGGATCATCGTTGACTTATGTTGATTTAGTATTGTGTTGAAATTGGGTGGTTTAGAAGATGTTTTAATTAATATTTCAGGAAATTAAAAGAAAAGCAAATCAAAGAACGAACATCTCTATACAAACATCTCGACTTTAACTATTTTATAATCGTAAATACACTATATTTAAAAATCCAGTTGCATTCCGGTTAAAACTTCTTAATAGTAAAAATATGATGTATTACATTCACATGCCTTTCTTTAGCTGTTCCGCAAACAAAGTTTCTTATAAAATATTATTCTTTTATCTATAACCATTAGCAGAATTGTGTTATTGCTCGCTTGTTTGTAGGCAAAGGTAAACACGGAATGTATAGGCTAAAGCGACAGTGAAAGCTTTTAAACGCCGGTGAAACAATTGAAATTCAGTTCTCTTATCTTCCCGTTGGAGAAAAGCTTTAAGAGTCTTAAAATTGAAACGAATAACTCGGAATTATCTCGAAAACGTTTAACTCTGCAAAAAAAAAAAAAAAAAAAATTATGGCATAATTAGTGTGTTTTAACGATCTCAAAATTTTAATTGTAGTAAGTTTTTGTCTATTTCTTACGATTTAGCAGTTACACAAAAGTTATACAGAAGACGTCCAGAATCAAGAGATTTTCAGAGGCTATTTCCAGAAACTTCAAGATATACATTTCTTTTGAAATGAAAATATCAAAAAGACTTTAATCAACTACATCAGACTAATTTTTTCTTAAATTAAAATTTCCGAAAAATATTTCGTGTAAAGGGTAGTTGAGGGTAAGGCAATTTTCTTGAACAACTTCAATTTGCGTCGTTTGAAGAGAGCGAGAGAGAGAAAGAGAGAGAGAGAGAGAGAGAGAGAGAGAAAGAGACACAAACACGGACATGTTTCTAATTTTTTTTATTCAGGGGATCTCAAAACATATATTTCCCTTGAAATCTCGGTGTCAAATTTTTGGGCTGAATACAATACCTTCTCTATCCACTGTGTACATTGTACATACGTGCTAGATATAGTAAACATAGGTGAAACTATTTAATTTGCATATATCATAAAATGGCTTTGTGTTTCACATGTTGCCGGAAATGTTTTAAGAATACTGCTGAGAATCACCAATTGACATTTTAAGAAAACTAAATGAAATGAATAAGAATAGCCAGTATTTGTACTTAAAAGCTTGATAGAAACATCTGCACAAATCTGATGTCTTCCATTCATCTGACTCTCTCAAGTTCTTCTTACAAATAATTATTCTTTGATCTACATCATGCTAATCAAGATAAACATTACTCGAATTGGTTTTCTTACTTGCTTCTTTGTAAGTAGAAGGGAAATAAAGGAATTCACTAGGAAAAAGTAATAGTAACATGTTTTAAAAGCTGACGGGATATGAAACAATTAAAATTCGATTCCCTTTACTTGTTGGGAGCAAATAATGAGAGAGGAAAAAAGAAGATGTCCTGCCGTCTTAGAAAAGTTTAAAACGGATACCAATAATACGGAATATCTCGAAAACGGTCAACTCTACAAAAAGAAATGTATATTACACAAATTGTGTGTTTTAATGAGATCTACAGCTTTCTCAGAGTCTATTCCCAACAAATTTAATATACACATTTAGTTGATATTAAGATTTCTTAAACATATGGTTTTCTAATAAAAATTGAGTCATTTGGATAACATGGAGAAGTTTTCATGTAAAAGATAGTTGGGGGTGGGGGATTTTCTTGAAATTCTGTTTGTCGCATCTACTACACTTATATAGCAAGTTTGCTATGTAAGCGATTTTTCGTTTTTGAGCTATGCTGCTCCCAACGCACACACACACACATACACGTGCGCGCAGACATGATGCTAAAAAGAAAACATTTTTTTTCCCAAACATGCATTTTCCCCAAAATCTTGATATCGACTTTTTGGGAGGAACATAATATATTTGTATCCACTATGTAAATTGTGCATGCGTGCTAGAGAAAGTAATAAGGGAACGCAAGGGCAAAGTGATGAACCAAAGATTCAGAGTGTTTAATTACAAGTAACATACAATTATTGGCAGTAAGAAGAAAGAGGTCTGTAAGTGAGCTTTCCTTAGCTTACATGATGTTGGGGAAAAACGTGTGCGGCGACTATATCACTTGCTTGACATGCATTCATTCATCTCCAGTAGATATGAGAGGAAAGTCCTCAGGCTCTCGTCACATTATCCCTGGAGAAGCAAGTATCAAGACAAGGAATAACATTATATCATATATTACTCTAATAATGTCATTAATATCTGATATATCTTGATGTGAAACAAATACATAATTTATTTTATAAGAAATATCTTTGTTACCGGAAGTATTTTAAAAAAAATGTCAATCGCAGTTTCGACCATCCGCAATCGATACTTGTTCAGTGTGAGGAACTTTATTTAGGAGTAAATTCCGATAAGGACACAGGCAAAAACGTCAGATGCTGCGTAATACGTTTTAATTTTTTATATGTTTTTATTTAATGTGGCTGACAGCATAAGCCTTCTACATCAACATAACTTAACAATGTTATAATAATTCAAACATACTTAAACGTTTTACAATAAACATATTAACTCAAAATATTATAAGAATTTAAATAGTGATAATTTCAATGCTTGGTTCATCTAATCCTACTTTAAGATCTATGGGAATTTGGTTCTTGATGCTGTAGTTGAACTAGCGAGCACAGTCAGTCTTTTGTTGCAATGGTCACAAAATGGAAGATCCTGTCGGATAAATACACAATAAGTAACACCTGTTGATGACGGCTAAGAGCTTTGTAGATTCTGTGTGATTTTACTTTACGCAATTTGCTGTTTAGATTATTTTCAGACCAGTTGTATTTCCACTGCTGTAGTAAATTTTAGTTTCTCTGCGTGTACTATGTAGGTAAAGAATTAGGATATGTAAAGAAGTCTATGTGCACTTTTTCCACACCGCAGATTTCCTTCCTTGGCCGCATTGGTTCGCCGGCGGGTATCAATATTGATGCGGATCGCAGAAGAGTGTCAAAGAATTTCCACCTCCCAGGAATATTAAGTCACTGGCGCGCTTTCTGGATATGAATAACTTTTTCAGTAAATTCATGCCAAATTTTGCCGCTAGTGCAGAGCCCCTTAATCATTCGTGTGCAGAAAAGTTCTGTTTTTAATCCTCCTGTTTTGGCATTTACGGATTTCGATTGACGCTTTGTTTTGCCAATGGACGACTCTAAAGCAGCTCTTGGGCGGTATTACTTCAGCGATTTCTGAGGGTAGGCGAGCCATTCATTATACGTCTCGTACGTTAAGCATAGTCGATTGGAATAACTCAGTGTTTAAGTTGGAGACATTGGCCGTTGTTTTTGGTTTGGAAAAGCTTCGGCAAAATCTCATGCTTATTGAATATGTTCTTGAGTGCGATAATAAACCACTTGAAGATTCCCCATTTCACCGGAAGACTGGCCAAGAGGGGTGTATGAAATTTTACTCCTCTCCATATACGTGTTGTATTGACGACGCCCTGACACGTGTCTTTACTGAGCCGCCTCCTCTTACGCCTTCGGCACAGCAATGTATTGAGGGCAAGGTACGTTCGTTTTACGTAGTGAACTGTTTCTAGCATCGCGACCATCAGCTTGATTTTTTTACAGTGTTTAACGCCCGCTTTTATAACCATCGCATTTTTTTCCCCCTTTTGGTAGTGTTTAACGCCCGCTTTAACTAATAATGGAACCGCAGGCGTGACACTCATGATATATGAATGATGATGGAGCACCGGTGAAATGCGATGGCGGGGGAAACCGGAGTACCCGGAAAAAACCCGCCCAGCGCCGCTTTGTCCATCACAAGCGGTCGCTTGGGATCGAACCCTGCCCGTCTGGGTGATATGGTTAGTTATTGCCGCAAGCGTTGATTCGAATTATTACTTTTTCTAGCCCCATAAGTACAATGTACATAGGGATAGAGAAGTATTGTATTCCACCCAAAAATTCGATATCGAGATTTCACCGGAAATACATGTTTTAGGACTCTCTGTATCCAAAAAAAAGCATTTTGAGAAAAAGGTCCGTGTGTGTGTGTGTCCGTGTGTCCGTGTGTCTTGAACACGATAACTCAAAAACGAAAAGTAGCTAAAATACCAAACTTGGTATTTAAGTTTAGTATCTTCCAGGGATGCGACAAGAAGATTTTGAGAAAAATCCCCTTACCCTAAACTACCCTTTACATGGAACCTTTTTCGAAAATTCTGATTTTCTTAAAAATGGCTTTAAGATTTTGATTAAAATATCATATATTAAAGATATTTACCTAACAAATAAAATGTATATCTTACATTTTCTGGGAATAGCTTCTGAAGACCTGTTTATTCTGAATGAATTTTGCTTAATTTGGTATAACTAGTAAACCGTAAGAGATAGACAAAAACTTATTATACAAAAAATTTAGGTCTTGTTAAAATACAAAAGTTATGTCATATACATTTTTCTAGTGGAGCTTACGTTTTCGAGGTATTCATTGTTATTAGTTTCAATTGTGAAGTACTTTTACTTTTCTCAGACGGGAGTGTCCGTTTTACTTTTGTTCTACTCCTGGCCAAGAAAAGAAGCGATTTGTAATGACAATCGCAAAACGACAACTTTTAAAACATTTGACTATTGGTTTAACCCAGTGTATTCCCTTATTTTCTTCCTACTTATACGAAACTAAATAATAAGAACACTGTGCTAATGAGTACCACGATTAGCAAGGTCCAGAAAGAAGAAGAATCTTATATATGAAGTTTGTAGAACAGCTAGAGAAAGTAATGTGAGTGTAACACATCAGATTTTTACTTTCTCCATACGCACTATGTACATAGTGTATAGAGAAAGTATTGCATTCCAACCAAAAATTCGACACCGAGATTTCACCGGAAATATATGTTTTAGGGTCCCCAATAACCAAAAAAAGCATTTTCACAAAAGGGTCCGTGTGCGTGTGTGTGTGTGTGTGTGTGTGTGTGTGTAGAGCACATTAAAACACACAATTTATGTTATATACATTTTTTTCGTGGAGTTCGTCGTTTTTGTGACATTCATTTTTTTTTTTTTTTTTTTTTGTTTGTTTGTTTGTTTCTGCTATGAAAAACGTATACTTTTCTCATACAGGAACTTGTCAACTCCTATCCATATAAACAAAGGAACTTCATTGACATAGCAACCAGCTTTTGACTATCACTTTAACCTACGGTTGTCCCTTATTTCGCTTCTACTTACAAGGAAGCGAGTAATTAGACTATTTCTGCTAATTTTTTTAGCATAAAGTAAATAGAAGTATAAGCTTTTTAAGAATTATTTGTTGCAGGGATATGGAGAAAGTTATGTGAGTGTAACACATCAGATTTTTTTTCATTAATTCCAACCTTTCGCATCGGTGAGGACATTTGGGTGTATCCAAGACGAGGTATAAAATCAGGGAGCAGTTTCTTTGACCAAGTATGAATAGAAATAATACGGCAATGGTTAAAACTTGCCAGATATGTGCAATGGCTAAACCCGCACAATGAAGCTTCTGAAGCTTCATTCAAGCCTATGGAAAAATTGTCGAATTTGTCCGTCCCTGCCCGCAACCTGTTCAATACTTACATATTAGTTGTTGTAGATTCCTTTGGTAAATGTGTGTGGTTAAGTGCGGTCCCTGGAGCAGCGTCTCAGAATGTTGTACGGGTAATGTCGGTAATTTTTACTTTCTCCATACGCACTATGTACATAGTGTATAGAGAAAGTATTGCACTCCACCCAAAAATTCGATACCGATTTCACCGGAAATATATGTTTTAGGGCCCCCAATATCCAAAAAAAGCATTTTCACAAAAAGGTCCGTGTGTGTGTGTGTCCGTGTGTCTGTGAACACGATAACTCAAAAAAGAAAAGTAGGTAAAATACCAAACTTGGTATTTAAGTTTAGTATCTTCCAGGGATGCGATACGAAGATTTTGAGAAAAATCCCCCCACCCCCAACTACCCTTTACATGGAATTTTTTTCGAAAATGTTTATTTTCTCAAAAATGGCTCTAACGATTTTGATTAAAACATCAGACATTAAAGAAAGATATTTACCTGACAAATAAAATGTATATCTTGAATTTTCTGGGAATAGCCTCTAAAGAGTAGTTTATTCTGGATGAATTTAACTAAATTTTGAATAACTGCTAAACCGTAGGAGATGGACAAAAACTTACTACACAAAAACTGTAGAACACATTAAAACACACCATTTATGTTATACACATTTTTTTCGTGGAGTTCGTCGTTTTTGTGACATTCCTTATTTTTGGTTTCTGCTATGAAAAACGTATACCTTTCTTATATTTTAACTTGTCAACTCCTATCCATATAGACAAAGGAACTTCATTGACATAGCAACCAGCTTTTGACTATCACTTTAACCTACGGTTTCCCTTATTTCGCTTCTACTTACAAGGAAGCGAGTAATTAGACTATTTCTACTATTTTTTTCTGATTAGCATAAAGTAAATAGAAGTATAAGCTTTTTAAGAATTATTTGTTGCAGGGATATGGAGAAAGTCATGTGAATGGTGCACATCAGATTTTTACTTTCTCTATACTCACTATGTACATAGTGAATAGAGAATGCATTGCACTCCACCAAAAAATTCGATACAGAGATTTCACCGCAAATATATGTTTTAGGGTCCTCTGTATCCAAAAAAAGTATTTTCAGAAAAAGGTCCGTGTGTGTGGTGTGTGTCCGTGTGTCCGTGTGTCTGTGAACACGATAACTCAAAAACGAAAAGTCGGTAAAATACCAAACTTGGTATTTAAGTTTAGTATATTCCAGAGATGCGAAACGAAGATTTTGAGAAAAATCTCCTCACCCTAAACTACCCTTTACATGGAACTTTTTTCGAAAATGTTGATTTTCAAAAAAATGGCTCTAACGATTTTGATTAATAATCGTATATTTAAGTTATTTACCTGACAAATGAAATGTATATTTTGAATTTTCTGGGAATAGCCTCTGAAGACTACTTTATTCTGGATGAATTTTTCATAACTACTAAAACGTAAGGGATGGACAAAAACCTTAGCCCACAAAAAATGTAGAGCATGTTAAACCACACAATTTATTTTATATTAATTTTTTTCTTGGAGTTGATCGTTTTTGAGATATCCCTTTTTCTTGGTTTCAGCTTTGAAAAACTTATACTTTTCTCATACAGGAATTTGTCAACTCCTGTCCATGCAAACAAAGGAACATCAGTCACATAGTAACCAGCTTTTGGCTGTCACTTTAACCTATGGTACTCACTTATTTCGCTTCTACTTACAATAAATCAAGAAATAAGACTATTTCTGCTAATTTTTCTCGATTAGCATGAAGTAAATAAAAGATAAGCTTATTAACAATAATAATTTACAGAGATATAGAGAAAGTCATGTCAATGGTACACATCAGATTTTTGCGTTATTTGGTGCTCCTGAGTCTATATTGTCAGATAACGGCATACAATTTACCTCGCTAACATTTCGCAATTATAGCTTTAGTTGGAATGTACGAGCTTTTACAATCACATTATACTATCCTTGTCCGTCACATGCAGAACGTTCTAATAGCAATCTTAAGACTGCCTTAATCGCGTTCCACCATTTTAATCATACCAAGTGGGATACTAATCTATCTCGATTACAGTTTGCCTTTAATACAGGCACATTCTACCACGCCATTTTGTCTTATGTTCACCTATACACCCAAATCGACACTTTCAAATCTTTGGAATGAGGATGATCTTCTACCGGAAGAGAGTGAAAGGCAAATACTTCGCAATTAAAGATCGTAATTATATTATTATAGCTTATTTTGGTTTATTTGTTTCTTTCCTATTGTTGATGTAGGTTGGTTTTCTTTGGTGATGGGCTTGTAATAATATTAGTGTGCTGACACGGATGCTTGTGTGTGTGTGCGTGTGTGTGTGTGTGTGTGTGGGTGTGTGTGTGTGTGTGTGTGTGTGAGTGTGGATGCGCGCGCCAAGGAAAGAAAAGAAAGCAGAAAGGGCAATTTATAACACACTAGCAATTTTGTATTTCAACTATAACAATTTAATTTAAAATCAGAAGGTTAATAAAACAGTAATACTGTGCATTCTCTAAGAGGTGTAAAATTTCTGAAAATATTATCATTACAACACTCATCAAGTCATTGAAACTACTAAGGTTAATTCTGTTCAATGCTATATTCTGATGCATTTTGTAGACAATTCTTTGTTTAGAGTATGTCTATTACAGGAAATGTAATAATTATTAGGTTGTTGTACGTGATGTATATATTATGAATGTGTATTTTTGGGAAGTGTTTTAAAAGTCACAATTTAAAGATTAGTTATACTGGCTCATATGTAAATTCGTGTATAGTTTATGTACATTCAATTGCAATTTTGCTGTTTTAGCCTATAGTTACCAATATTAGTAACAGATTTTCTATTATAAAGCGTGCCGTTTAGTTGTCCCCGTATATGTCGCCAAATGATTCATGTTTCAATGGCACTATTATAACACCCTGATATAAATAAACAAGGTTTACCATATAGTTCATAGAGAAGCTTTTGCATTCTTTTCAAAAATTTGATACCGCGATTTCATTGGAGGTTCTCTTTTAGATCCCCTATATCCAATAAAAGCATTTTTAGAAAATATTTTTTGATAAAATAAACAGAATGTGAATCTTGAGTTGTCTGGGAATAGCCTCTATAGTTCTCTTCATTCTTAATATCTATTTTACAACTCAAAAGCCACTAGAGAAACTTACCACAGAAAAAATGGAGATCTCATTAAACATACAATTTACAATGTTTAGGTAATTTTTGGTATATTAACCTTTCCAAGATATTCCTTGTTATTCGTTTCAATTTCAAAGTACTTAAACATTTCTCACGCGGCATAGCAACCTTCGTTTCATCTCTTTTATTTTGCTCTCCGGAATGGAAAAGAGAACCAAATTTCAATTGTTTCACCTAGAGATAGCTTTTAAAATATTTAACAATGGGTTTAGCCTAGTACATTCCCTTCTTTCTCTTCTACTTACAAGGAAACAAGCAATAAGACAGTTTCCTCTAATGTTTATCTCGATTATCATTAAGTGTATTGAAGAATTAAGCGTTTTAACAATAGTTTGTTGCATATATGTAGAAAAAGTCATGAAATGGAAGACATCAGGCTTCTTTTTTACATTCTAGATCTTTACTGACTGATTTTAATTTTAATTTTGGTTTGTAGTTTGGTTAACTATCTGAAAAAAATAAACAATAGATAGTAATATGTAATGTTTGTTTTCTGGAAATAAATTTAAAGTTTGAATAATACTGGTTCATACATACCCCGTATAGTTACCTAGGTGCAAGGGTAGCCTATTGAGATATTATTTATTTAGTCATGCTACTCCCTCCTGAGAATAGAGGCTACAATACATTTCAAGACTGCCTCGGTGTGGAGTGGTCAGTGGCTTCTTACCATGCGTTCGCGGGATCAGTTCCCGGCGGGGGCGGAAAGTTTGCCTTTAACAACAATAATTTCCTATCCCCTACAGGGTATGGGAATATGAATGTGAGAGTGAATGTGTGTGTGTGTGTGTGTGTGTGTCTTTTAGTATAAAACTGAAAACCCAAAGTTAAGAAATCGGCAGTTCAGCAAACAAAACACCAGAGATTATGTGTGAAGCAAAGCCCCAACCACCCTGATATGATCATACGAGTTAAAGGGTACCATACAAGTGAAACAATAAGTACATATTATATTCGAAATTAATTTAGTTTGTTCTCAATGGCCCATTTTATGCTTTAACAATAGGTTAGAAATCAAACAGCCAATAGATTGGGATTACATTCTTTATTATTTCCAAATTTAACTTTCTTTCCTCCAAAAATGCAACGCTCTTCGCAGCTAAGCGTCCATAGCATTTTAATTTATACCGTAACATAACATATTAATTTTTAAAAACTATACCGATCATTATATACAGTAATGTTGATAATTTTGCCATGAATCTAAATTCTAGTTTGCATGACTATTTAAATAATAACTTTTAGTATGTAAATGCATTGTTTTAATACAAAATGAGCCACGTGATGTATTTTTAAAAATATACCGATGAAATCATCTAGTTATAATAGCAGCAATTAAATGGGTAATATTATATTTTTTATTTATCTTAATTAATGCAGTAAAGTTATTATCTTTCTGCTCTTCAAAACTTATGATTTTTCAAATGTTAGTAATTTATTTTTAAAAACTGCACGGTTATTTCGAAAAAATAATATGATCATTTGCGTTAATGTGCGTTTAAGAGGCAGTGAAAAAATTAAAACAAATTTAATTGCGTTGTGGGGAACATTTGCAATAGGAAAAGGTATCAGCTGCACTGCCTAGTAGTAAAACTGGGCGTTAAACACACACACACACACACACACACACACACACACACACACACACACACACACACACAAAAAGGGTATGAAAAAGTGTTCGAAAAAAGTTTCGGAGAAATTAAGCTAGAAAGTAGATTCATAGGCATGTCTGAAAACATATTGCTCTTAATACGTAATTATAAGTCCGCAAACAAAGAAAATATTAATATAATGTTGGTCAAGAGTGTTCTTAATTACCAATAAAATTTATACAGCCATATCCCTAACAGCAGATGTGGTTATGTATGTTTATATATATATTATATATACACAATTCTTTTGTTTCTATTTCACTTTTCCTATTTACTACATTCGTCTCCTTAGCGCGGTGGTAGCGTTGCTACTTACCAAGCGGGATACCTGGTTTCGATCCCCAGTACCAGCGTGGGGATTTTTCCCCCGCTGGGAGACCTGGCCCGGGGTGCACTCAGCCCCTGGGGGGCCAATTGAGGAGCTACTTGATCGACAAGCAGCGGCTCCAAGTCATGAGGACCGCATTAACCGGCCGGGGGACTCGAGGCGCTGACCACGTCTCACCCTCCAATACTGCACCCCATCCATGACGTCTGTAGTGGACCGAGATGGGGGACGCAGCGACCGGGTGGTAGGCCAAGGTTCCCCGTGAACTGTCGTGCCATGGAGTTATTTACTACATGGTGCATATGTAAGGAAGGTATTGCATCCCAGCCAAAAGTTGGATACCAAGATTTCACTGTAAATACCCCAAACTTGGTATTTAGGTATGCGAAGAATTTGAGGAAATTCCTTCACCCTGACCTACTCTTTACATGGAAAAACTTCGAAAGCTTAATTTTTTTTAAAAATGACTATAACGATTTAGATTAAAGTACAATATATTAAAAAATGTATTTGCTATATAAAATGCTTATCTTAAATATTCTGAGAAAAGTTTCTGAAGATCTCTTCAATCTGGAGACTTTTGTGTACTGGTAAACAGAAAGGGATAGACAACCACTTGCTATACAAAAAATATACACATATATTTATGTCAAGTATACATTTTTCTTAGAGTTAACCGTTTCCGAGATATTTCTTGTTATTGATTTCACCTTAAAATTAACTTAAGTTCCATATCGCTTTTGTTTTTCTCGTGGGAGTGCAAAAGAGAACCAAGTACCAATTTTATTCACTCAGCGATGTGATTTTAAAACATTTGGCTAATGCTCTAGCCTAACATATTCCCTTATTTCCCTCCTACTTATAGGAAAGCAAGGAATTTCTGCCAATATTTGTCTCGATTAGAATGATCTTCATAAAATAATTATCTTTTGCAAAAAAAAATTAGTGTATGAACCAGTCAGAGAAAGTCATGTGAATAGAAGCTATCAAACATTGTTTTTACCTGGTAGATCATATCACAAGACGGATAAATGATGAGGATGAAATGAAGCTTCAATTAATCTAGGGTCTCCATAAAGTTTAGGGTTATCGTATGCTCGTATTCTCAGGAAAATGGAAAACTCCGGAAGAACCTTGAGCTTCGAGCTCGCGACCGCTTGAATGTGAGGCAGATACCCTACTACCAATTTGTAATTTTACCATAATGTGGTTAAGCCACAACAAATTAACACTTAAAAGTTTGGACCTTACAAATGCTTCCTGTTTCTTATTCACTCACAGTTTTTACTTTCTCTACACGTGCTATGCACATAGTGTATAGAGAAGGTACTGCACTCCACCAAAAAATTCGATACTGAGATTTCACCGGAAATATATGTTTTAGGGACCCCTGTATCCAAAAAAAGTATTTTCAGAAAAAGGTCCGTGTGTGTGTCCATGTGTCAGTGTGTCCGCGTGTCTATGAACACGATAACTCAAAAGTCGGTAAAATATCAAACTTGGTACTTAAGCTTAGTATCTTCCAGGGATGCGACACGAAGATTTTGAGAAAAATCCTCCCACCCCAAACTACCCTTTACATGGAACATTTTTCGAAAATTTTGATTTTCTAAAAAATGGCTGTAACGATTTTGATTAAAACATCAGACATTAAAGATATTTATCTGACAAATAAAATGTATATTTTGAATTTTCTGGGTATAGCCTCGGAAGACTACTTTATTCTGGGTCAATTTTACGGAATTTTGCATAACTACAAAAACTTACCACACAACAAATGTAGAGCACCTTAAAACACACAATTTATGTTATACACATTTCTTTCGTGGAGTTGATTGTTTTTGAGATATTCCTTGTTTTTGGTTTCAGCTATAAAAACTTACATTTTTCTCATACAGGGCTTTATGAACTCGTGTCCATTCAAACAAAGGAACTTCAGTCGCAGAGCAACCTGCTTTTGACTATCACTTTAACCTATGGTATCCCATTATTTCGCTTCTACTAACAAGGAAGGAAGTAATAAGACTATCTCTGCTAATTTTTTCTCGATTAGCAGGATGTAAATAGAAGCATAAGCTTTTTAACAATCATTTATTGCAGAGTTGTAGAGAATGTCAAGTGAATGGAACACATCATAATTTTTCAGATAAGGTTTATATTAATTAAAAGTTGGGTTTTCCGAAAACGGTAATGTTGGACTGAAAACGGTTAAAGAAATTTTGTTGTTGGCATGTATTTTATTTAGATGGTTGGACAGACTGCATCCTGAGTAGTATTGCTCTGTGACCTCCATCTCATTCCAAGAGTATCGTGACAGTTTGTAGAGTTGCTCCACCAACTTGCTAACTTGGAATTAGATATAGGAGCAAGACAACCCTCAACATGAACACAGAGGACGTCGGAATGTCTGCTTCTGCTTTGATACACGCCATACTTCACACATACATACATGCACTACACCTTGATCGGATCGCACCTCCGTGCACTGCCTGTTCCAATATTTCATTTCAGATATTATTTACACGTTATTTTTGCCAGGAGAATATTCTCAAATAAAATCATAACGCAGTAACGTAAGAAAAATTTGATATGTTCCATTTAATCACTTTCCCTAACAGTTCTGCATATAAACTATCATTGCAAAACATTGTTCTAATATCTGCATCATAATAATCAAGATAAAAATCTCCAAAAATTGTGTTACTATTTGCCTATTTTTAAGCTGAAGTCAAATGAGGTAACACGCTAGGCTTATCTCATATTCAAATATTTCAAAATCTGGTTGCTATCTGCAACACTTGAGAGTCGATCACCAACACCGGTAGTTTAAAAATGAAACCATAACAAGTAATATCTCGGAAACGGTTAAGTCTACAAAAACACACACACACACACACACATATATATATATATATATATATATATATATATATATATAAATAAAGACATCAATAGTGTGTTTCAGCGAGTTCCAATTTTTTGTGTAGTAACTTTTTTCTGTCTCTCATGGTTAATCAGTTATGCAACATTAATCCAGAATGAAGTGGTCTTCAGGAGCTCTTCCCAGAAAATTTAAATATAAGTATTAGTTGTTATTTAAATATTTTAAATTGCCTAATTTTAGGAGCAGTTATGTGAAAACAATATTTTTAAAAATGTTTCCATGCAAGGGGCTGTTTGCGGTAGTTTGTCTTTGTGTCTTTTAAGTATATTTTCGTTTTTAAGTTGGAAATGGAGTGTTTTATGTAAGGACACAAATGGAAATGCAGTTTTTTTTATGTATGGACGCTCTATAGCTACTATGGATTTCAGCGTACCATTTTATGCTGGACGTGAAAGATCGCTTAATATTTCTCAGAGGCCATTATATCAGGCTAGAGGTGCTTTTACGTACCGTAATTCTGCGACACAGGACCAACGCTTTACTTCTTTACGAAGGAAGCCATGCTAAGGGTCTTTACGAAAAAAAAATCCATTGTTGAGTTCGAACCGTTGCTCTTAGGTACACGAGGTTAGCATTGTAATCTCTACACACTGACGGCGACTCAACACACACACACAGACATACATACATACATCCAGATACACACATACATACACTCACACTCAGACATACTGGTCTCTTTCTAAAAATGCATTTAATATATTTATTTCCGGTGAAACCTCGGTGTCGAATTTTTAAGAAGAATACAATACCTTCTGTACCTACACTGGGTATTGTTCATACATGCTACAGAAACCATAAAATACTGAAATCGACAAGGTTTAAAACTTTTGACTGTTTTTATATCTAAGTGCATACCTTTCATTTCCTTCAACTTACAAGGAAGCAAGTAATACATCCATTTCTATTGTTTTATCTCGATTAGCATGATGTAGACAAATTAATTTTGAAAGAAAGTTTGTTTTCAGAATAGGTAGAGAAAATCATACGAATAGAACACATGAGATGTGTCACGTGTCAAGATATCGCCTATGTACTTTAATGTCGGTGCCATTGGACACTTAGGTTTTATTAAATGATAGCTTGAAGGTTTATTTTTAATTGATTGGGAAATATATAATAATATATTTGAATATGCTTCTGAGTAACTAGATGAAATATACACATTAAGATTTATTGGTAAGAATGGAAAACTTAAAATGTAGAGTGTGGTATCGGATATAAGAAAAACAAATCTGATGTGTTCCATTCCCATTACTTTCCTTTGCTCTTCCAATTCTGCTAATGTTTATCTCGATTAGCATGAATTAGATAGAAGAATAAGCTATTCAAAAAGTCATGTGAATAGAGGAAATCAGATTGCATATTATTTTGTGAATTGCAAAAAGCCTGCGGATTCGTGCGATTGATGAAGATCAGTGGTATATCTGGTATTTACCAGATACTGGTATTTAAATAAATATACTCGTTCATATACTAGAGAAGCTTAATCAACCTACATATCACTACATAAATATTAAGCTTAATAACAAAATGAAGTATCGTGTTCAATTTTTAGGTTTAAAAATGTGTCATAGTCATAACAAAATTGCTGTTTTTCCACATCTGTACAGATTTCCTGCGTCCATCAATAGCATATGTTACACTAAATCCAATCTTCATCAAGTAATTCTACACAAATTATGCTGTTAGTAACAGAAGCCATCTTTATGATGATGATGTTTAAAGTTTTGTTTATCTGATTATATATAAACCTTTGCAGAAATGTATTAATTTAATTTTTTTCACACAACCATTAAGTTAATATTATATGACCACAATAGTTGGCTGAACAATGAAGCCCGGGACTTAAAGTGCTTACGATATTGTAAGTTGCCATTGTGGTATGTCATCTCAAAATAATTTGAAATCACCTTGTGGTTTACCGGGAAACATACGAGTCAGTTGAGGAATTTAATGTACTGCCGGCATCTTTTCATGATAGCTCAGTGGTAGAGCAAACGGCTAGAGATCGGTAGATCTGTGTTCAGTCAGAAGTTACCTATTTAATCTGTAGACATGTTTTTATTACATATTGCAGTATATCCGTTGGTCATGTTTGGTAAATTAGCAAGAGGTTGCATTAGGTGGAGCAATCAATATTAGTCACAAGATGTAAATGCTGACTGGCGTAGTATCGTAAGCACAACACTGTTATAAACATGGTTCTAGCTATAAAGATTGCAACAATTAAGTTCTGACGAGCCGCTTAAATCTGAACCACAGACGCAGGTTTGAAACTTGTTACAATATCTAGCATTGCTCACCGCTGACCTCCTTCTCTTCCTGCTGATAGCTAAATCAGTAAACGCTGAGAATGGAGATTGAAAAATTCGAAATTACGAAAGTGTAGGCATTCGACACTGAACAAACTTGTGGCGATTCAAACATATTTTGAATGACAGAAGGAGAGCCTTTCCTTTTGATACGGTAAATATGTATTTTTTAATTCACTGCAATGAATTCTCAATGAGTTTGGCTGATTTATGTTCATTGTCTTTTCAAAGCTCTGCACTTCATTATTCTAATTTTTATCAAGTTTTGTACTTAGCTGTAAAGGTACAAGGCGTTTTATTTACTAGTTATATTAGATCCACATTTTTTATACAGTAAGATATTGTCTATCGCTTACGGTTTACCAGTTATGCAAAATTCAGCCGGATGAACAGGGCTTCAGAGGATATTCACAGAAAATGTAAAATAAGTATTTCTTTCTGATGAAAATATCTGAAACTTATGATTTTTTAATTAAATTCGTCAGATCTATTTTTGAGAAAGTATACATTTTCAATGAGATGGTAATTTGGAATGGGGGAATTTCTTGAAAACCTTCTGTACTTAAATATCAAGATCGGTATTTTGCTATATGTGCTTTCTCTAGCACTGTACATAGTAGCTGAAGAAGATATTGTATTCCATCCAAAAATTCGATGTTGAGATTTCACGAGAAATATATGTTCTAAAGTCACCTCAGATCAAAAAAGCATTTTTAGAAAAAGGTACATGTGTGTCTGTATGTGTCTGTGGACAGCATACATCAAAAACGAAAAGACCGGTAACTACCAAACTTGATATTTAAGTACAGCATCTTCCAAGGATGCGACATGAAGATTTTCAAACAAATCTCCCCACCACAAACTACTCTTTATATAGAAAATTTTTAAAAAAAAACTGAACATTTTGTTTTCTTCAAAATGGCTCTAACAACTTTAAGTAAAATGCTGTATATTAAAGATATTTACGTAAATATGTGTACATTTTGAAGTTTCTGGAAATAGTCTCTGAAGACCTCTTTATTCTGGATGATTTTTGCAAACCTTTGCACGACAGTTAACCGTAAGAGAATAAACAGAAATTTAATACACCAAAAATATAAATCTCATAAAACATAGTTTATATTATTTGTGTTTTCTTGTACAATTGACCATTTTCGAGATATGGCTAGTTGTTTATTTCAGTTTTATACTACTTAACTTTTCTCATACGGGACAATGGAAAGCAAACTGAACCTCAGCATAGCGACCAACTTTTAAAAGATTTGGCTATCGCTTTGTCCTAATGTATTCCCTTATTTCTCTTTTACTTAGAAGTAAGCAAGTAATAGCGCTAGTCCATTAGTGCTAGTACTTATATCAATTAGCACACGTAGATAAGAGAATAAAAGAATAAGCTTTTGTATGAATAGCTAGAGAAAGATATGTGAATGGAACAGATCATATTCTTTCCTTTTGAGTTGCTGCTCAAACACACCTTCGTACACACATATACGTCTTTTTTTCTAAAAACCCATTTTTGTAGATTCAGGGAACCTCAAAACACACATTTCTGGTGAAATCTGGATATTGATATTTGGTGGAATACGATAGTTCCCCTACTTAATGCATATGGTATAGAAGTTACAATTATTATTATTTTTATTATTATTATTATTATCATCATCACCACCATGGATTATAAAAAAATTGCAGTTTGGCCAGTATGTCACTGTTTGGAAAACTGATCTTTGAAATGGGGGAAAATAGCAGTCGTATGGCATGGAGGTTATTTGAAGCTTAAGATGACAGTTTATGGCTTATGGAATTTATGGCAAGTGGTACTACAGCTCCCAGAGGAACACTAAAAGGTTAGCACGTTAATGTTAGATGTTTGCGAATTTAGCACCCTTAAGACCCGCTTCACCATGTCTGTTTCATTACGACAGTGGAGTTGAGTAAAACCAAAGTGAAATAATGCATAGCTTACAGAGAGTAAAGTGACAGCTAAGATCTAAGGAGATTGTACTACAGTGGGTGAACAAGATTACCCATAACTTGAAGGGATACTGGGAGTGAAATTTGAATTATAATCAGTCAAAAATGAAAATCGCCTTTTTTCTTTCTATAGCAAGCCTGCAAAATACACATAATAGATAGAGAGGATATTGCATTCCACTCAAAAATTCGATACCTACATTTCACCGGAAAACAACTTTTGAAGACTCGTGACCAAAAAAAAAAAAAAAAGGGAATATCTGTGTGCGTATGTCAGCGTGCCTTTAAATAATATAATTCAAAAGTGGAAATTTTGTTAAACACCAAATTTTGTATTTAAGTTCAGCTTTATCCAAGTAGTGACACGAACATTTTCAAGAATATCCCCACCACGAGGTACTTTTTTGTAAAAAAAATCGAAAATTGTTATTTTTTCAAAAAAATCATAATGGTTTTGATTAAAATACCGTATATTTACCTAGCAAATAAAATGTATATGTTAAATTTTTAGAAATAGCCTCAAAAGCACTCTTAATTCTGAAATAATTTTGCAGAAATGGTAAACCGTAAGAAATAGACAAAATCTATCTACACAAAAATGTAGATCTCTTTAAAACACACAAAATATATCCTATAGAACTAATCCGAGATATTACTAAAATTAAATTAAGTTTTATTTATGGACGCTCTTTAACTGCTGTGGTTCTCAGCGTCTCATTCCTCCTTGGGCGTGAGAGATTGCTTAATTTTGCTCAGAGACCTCTTTATTAGAATTGAGGCTCTTTTGGGTGCTGTAAATCAACAACACTGGACCAACAGCTTTATTTTCTTACCGAAGAAAGCCTTGGGAACCGATCTTGTTACCTCTAGAACACCGAGGACGACGAGATATTCTTAGTTATCACTTTTAATTTTAAAATGCTTATAGTATTCTCAAACGGAAGATATAATTCATTTCCTCCTGGCCATACAAAGGGAATCGCATGCAAGAGAATCGTTTTTAATACATATCATTTTAGACTAGCGCATTCCTCATTTCCCTTCTACTTGCAAGCAAATAAGTGAAAAAGCCGTTGTGCTAATGTTTATATTGACTTGTTTACAGCAGATAGAAGAATAATGTTTTGTAAGAATAATTTGTTGTGAACAGCCGTGCAAATGGAACAAATAAGATTTTTATAGCAAATAGTTGTTGGAATCTTTACCCGCTATAGACAATGAAAATTTAGCTGCCATCCCGTCATTTTAAAATTATACAATACACCTGATTCCTGGCATACTATTTTATTAAGTAGCATTTTTTTCAAAGGTATATTTTCATTTTTCAAAATGCCTCATGCATCTCTGTTTTGTCTAAATATAACTAAGGTATCCAGAATTACAGAAGCTCAGTTTACAGACGACAAAATTAGCCTAACTCCCTTGTTAGATAAAAGAAATGTTGAAGTAAGAGCTTAACTTTCCTGACGACGTATTAACTCTAAATTTTCTCGGACCCGGCTAGAAACACAAGAACATTTAGAGAAAAAATATTTATGAAAAGTGATTAATTCTTAATATTACAATTTCTAATTTTATAAAATAAAAATCATAATTCATTTATCAAAATGTGAACGTTTTTCTGTATCGTCCAAAACTCTAAATGAAAAACTTCGAACCAATATTCTGAAATTCTGAGGCGCGTAGAATATTTTGATTAAGTAACACACAGCGTGTTCAGGAATTGCAGTCTGTTTCTTCAAGTCCATCGTAAATGGGCATGTCGCATCGGTAATGTGGATTGCAGGGGTTTAAGGGATATATAAAGTACACTTTACACAACTGCTTTAAGTGCAGTTTGTTAAAATAAGTTGTGGTGATTCGTAAGAGGAACAATAAAATTACTTTCATCGAATTCAGTTTTATTAATTGAGAATGATGACAATGTAAATGGTTTGTTATGCGATGAAAATTGCTGGTGGATTTTACAGTAAAATGAAACAGCAAATAAAATCCTATTTATTTTCTAGTACAGCTGGTACATGATTCTTAATAATGAATAATTATTGATTTGTCAATGGTTCTTCTATATCATAATTAGGTTTATTTTCAAATTAAAGTTATGAATTTCTCGTACTATGTACATAATGCATTAAAATGTAATAAATTGCATAAAAAAATTCGGTACTGAAATTTCACCGGAAATACATGTTTTGAGATTCCTTGATTAAAAAAACAAACGTTTTAGAAACATATCCGTGGGTGAGTCTGTGTGTGTGTGTGTGTGTGTGAGAGAGAGAGAGAGAGGGAGAGAGAGAGAGAGAGTGTATGTGTCTGTTGGCAGCATAGCCAAAAAACGAAAAGTCTGTTAAATACCAAACTTGCTATTTAAGTTGAGTATCTTCCAAGGATGCGACACGAATATTTTCAAGAAAATCCCCCCACCGCCCACTAACTTTTACATGGAATATTTTTCGAAAAGTCTGTTTCCTTAAAAATGTCTCTAACGATTTTGATTAAAATACGTTGTGTTTAAGATATTTCTAATGCCAAATGAAACGTATATATTGAATTGTTTGGCCTCTGAAGGCCTCTTCATTCTCTACCACTTTTGTATAACTGGCAAACCATAAGAAATAGACACCAAGTTACTGCACAAAAAATGTAGATCATATTAAAACACGCATTAATGTTATACACATATTTTTTGTTAATTTAACCGTGTTCGAAATATTCCGATATTATAAATTTATATTAACCTTAGGCATTTAACCTTTGCTCGAACCGGAAGATATTTATTTTTCTTCTTTTTTTTCCTCGTTTGTTTACTTGTGTCAAGAAAAGCGAACGGAATTTCAATTGTTTCACATAGCGACCGACCTTTAGTCCATGCATTTTATTTCCCTTCTACTTTCAAGGAGGCTGGTCATATGACTAATGCTGCTTACGTTTATCTTGATTAGCATGATGTAGATAACAGATTTTTCTTTTGAATAACAAGTTTGTTTGCCGAACAGCTAGAGGATATCATGTAAATGGAACAATTTAGATTGATCCCTTCTACTTACAAGAAACTAAGAGATAAGGACAATTTATGCTAATGTTTATCTCGATTATCATGAAATAGATAGAAGAATAAGCTTTTTAAAAATAATTTGTTACAGAGATGTGGAGAAGGCCATGTGAATGAAATACACCAGAATTTTGTATATCTCAGAATTATTTATTCGGCATTTTTTTTTTTTTTCATTTTTAACTGTCATCTCGCAAACGCCATGCGGAAAATTTAATAATGTGTACTCCCATGGAAGGAGGTGTAGACAAGTATTTTATTAAAATAAGAACTGAAGCTTTCCTGGCGACGTATTCATTCAAAATCTTCTCGGGCTTCTAACCAGTTTCTGATCAATTCACCCCGAAGACGAGGAAGATGCACTTCGAAACGTTGGTGTCAAGCCAAGTTTTTACCTGGTTAGAAGCCCGAGAAGATTTTGAATTAAGTATTTTATTATTACAAACACCAAACTTATTCCAACACCAAAAGTAATTCTTAAAAAAATATATGAAGAAATGACTGTCTTCCTCTTTGGTCTAGGGGTAACATGCTAGTCATAGTAGTTACCAAATAAACTAAACTCCATCTAATAATGTAGCTCCCGTTCTCTTTTGTATCATAATGTAAATATATTCCATTTTTAATCATAATTGCTCTCTCGTAGTCTCTCCTTACAAGTACCATTCCGTTTCCCCTCCTGTAACCTCTACGCTCTAAAACTTCTATGCATCCCTTTCTCGTCACAGAACTTGGTGACCTCTGCTAGGTCCACCAACTGCATACTGGTCGTTTAGATACCTTCCAAAATAATTTTCACTTCTAAACGAATTCCACAAATTAGAGGTTTTATTTAAGCTATGCTGGAAATATAACTATTTTTTAGGCTTATCTAACTCATTGATTTTTCAAAGTCCCATTGAAAGTGTTGGATAACGAACTTCAGTTTAAATGTGTCCAATAAGGCTCGAGGTCGTGTAGGCATTCCACAACAACTGTTAGGTACGCGCCATATTGTTGAGAAACGTTGGAGAAGGTAAAATACCGCCTCCCATCTCGTCAAGACGAGACCTTGCATGGTACCTAAAAGGTTCTACATTCGACCCAATCTACTAGGCACGATTTGCTGGGGTGAGATAATTGGGCGCCGACTTCACGCGGCACAATCTGCTTGCCCGATATTTGATTCATGTGCACTGGTATCATTAATTCTGGACCTTTATGAGATAAATTAACCTTGAAATTTGAATACTGCATGCAGCTCTTTCAGAATCACTTTTATTTGATAAATTATAGCCAGATAAACATATATTAGTAAATGTATATTGTATATTCAAATCTTTTGAAAAGCTGATCGTTATGTGAAACAGTTGAAATTCGGTCCGCTTTGGGCGGTCAGGAGAAATGCAGAAGAACGATGAAACGAAAGATGATCTCCCGTTTGAGAAAAGTTTAAATGCCTTAAAATTGAAACCAATAATTCGGAATATCTAGAAAACGATTATCTCTAGAAAAAAAATGTATGTTACATAAATTGTGGGTTTTAATAAGATCTGCATGTTTTGTACAGTAGTTTTTTGTCTATCCCTTGCGATTTACCGGTCATTCAAAATTTATATAAAAGTCATTCAAAATGAAGAGGTCTTCAGAAGCTATTCCCACAAAATTGAAGATATGTTTCGTTTGTCATTAAAATACCTTAAACATAATAAAAGTTTTAATAAAAGTCGTTATGGCAATTTTGAGAATATCAAAATTTTCGATAAATATCCCATGGAAATGGTGGTTGGAGGTGAAGGGATTTTCTTGAAAATCTTCGTATCAATCCTGGGAAGTTACTCAACCTTAATACAAAGTTAATATATGTTAATCTATTAAATTTTGTTTCGTTGCAGTTCTCAAAATCAAATATAAAATACAAGAAATGGTATGTAAAATCTAAAATGTAATTAGTAAGGGCTATTTTCGCATACTTTTTATTACGGAAGAAGTAATAATATTCATATAACTAATTGAAATTGAATTTAATGATCTGAATTAGCAAAAAGGTTCCAAATGTAAAAAGGAAGAACATTTTAAGGAGAGGTTCACTGTTTTGTCATAGTAACGAAAAAAAAGTTGAAAAATGTTATCGATTTCGCAGCTTCAAGGAAGACTCGATTACAAAAAGGTTCAGTTACGACAAGCTAGGAGCTTTGATTAAAGTAACAATTGTGTATCAAATATCACAGTTATTTTAAAATTATTACTAAAATAATAAATATAGAAGAATAGTTCGTTGAAAGAAAATTATCAGAAATGTAATACAAGCTATAGAGTTTACAAATGTCTATTATTTTACTGTGAATTACGACGTTAAAAGTGTGATAAATGCAATAAAATTTATTATCTTCAACTAACTTTCGATAGTGCTTATTCCACTAGAACAGTTTTCCGATCCTAAATCTGAAAAGAATCTAATGCCGAAAAATTTAGATAGTAAAATACTTCGCACATTACGCCACTAACTCAGACACATACTGGAATAAGAAATCGTTGGAAGGAAACATATGTTGTTGCCGCGGATGGAATGGATTGCCGTCACAGTTTGCTTAACTGTGAAACGTAAAACTTCCTTACCTTGCTTCAACAACAGCCGCTATATTTTATCAGATATGAATGATTCTAAAAGACAATGGTCTTCAATATTCAAATTTTAATGTTGATGTAACTGATAAAACGTTTAAAGCTAATGCTATTACCGTAGTAACAAATCGCAAGCACGAATTATGTCTCCTGCGCATTTTAAGCTTAAAAAAATTGGAATTCCTGTGACTCCAGGGTAACTAAATACTGAAGGTTTGCGAAAAATAATATGCCGGGCTATTAAGCAGTGGTTGTTACAAAGAAAATTAGTCATACGAGAGCCACTTGGTTTGAAGAACTTTTTCTTTTGTCTCGATAGTGTTTAATGCCCGCTTTTACTACTTTGTGGCACCGCAAACGATGACACTGGTGATGCAATGAAGATGGAGCACCGGTGGAAAGCGATGGCGGGAGAAACCGGAGAAAACTCGCCCCCTGCGCCGCTTTTTTCACCACAAATCTCACATGCGGTAACTTGGGATAGAAACCCGTGCCATCTAGGTGAAAAGCGAGTGGTCTAACCACTCGGCCACGGCGCACCCCGTTTGAAGAATCGTCTAACGCTGGATAGTATTACATGCAATAAATTGCTATGCATATATTTAATAAGAAAATAAGATAGTGTAATGAAAAATTAATGATTCGAGAGTTTTAGCTACTGGAGAAAATTAGGACAATTTGAGCTCTAATGCGCCCGTGTTGTTTAGTATAATTCCGGAAACGTGATAGGCTACTTAGAGCTGCCTGAGGAGACTGCTTGTAACCATTATGTAGGTAAGACAATTCATAGCAAGTCATACCGAATTAAAACAATAGTCATCATTATCATCATATTTACGACTTAGATCTTCTTGCTTTCCCACCGCCATCTTTGTTTTCTTGCCTACATCAGATTTCCAGGCTCTTTAGGTTTTCGATTCTGTTTTATTCTATCTGAATGGTGAATCCGTTTTGTTCTGTATGTTTTAAATAAATCTAGGAAAGGTGTAATTTGCAATTCTTTGCGTCTATCTACAATTGTATTGCTGTCTTTCTATGAGCATCCGTTTATTGCTCTTAAAAATGTAATTTCCGATGCATTTATTCTGCTTTTCTGCTTTTTATTCAGCACCTAATATCATTTTTATAAAACACGGATGGATCTGGTATTGCTTTATAAAATTTTAATTTTTTTGTTTGTTAATGCTTTTCTGCTTTTTTCACGCTTACTTTGAAAATGCGAAATTTTATTTGAAGGCCTTTATTATAACTCTGAGAAAGGTTTCCAGGATAGGTAAAAGCTAAAATTTGCTTCATTATTATTTTATCTGTTATAATGTTCATCTTATTGGATATATGCCCTGAAACAGCATTTCTTGGGTTTTGTCTTTAAAATTTTTATAATTAGGTATATTTCTTTGATATTTTAGTTCTACATATTACGTTGAAGCTCGTTCTCTGCTTGGCCATAAGTACCTGATCCCCTGTATAAAAATTGTGAAAAAAGCAATATAATTATCGTTATTTATATTTATTCCTCTGAAAGCAGATTGCTTCCATTCAATCATTCTGTCAAGAAAGTACCGGGAATTGATCATTTAAATATCCTGTATAAAAGGGGATTCAAAATTATTGTTGTCGCTTAGTTGCTACAACTTTCCTCTATACCCACGCAGAATTTGACCGTCATTTGTCTCCTAGTTTGTTTACAGTACGCCATTTTGTTAGTTCATCTCAAAGCTATTTTACGATGGATACAAATATAGAACAAAGAATCTGTCTAAAATTTTGCATCTCAAATGGTATTTCGTGTGCCAAATCGCTGAAAATGTTACAGAGGGCTTACGGTGAATCGATTTTATCAAAAACACGTGCATATGGGTGGTACAGTGCATTAAAAAGGGGTCGAGATGTGGTCGACCATCAACGGTTTCAACTGAACTGAACATCGCTAAAGTGAAGAAAATGGTGTCTGAAAATCGTCATTTAGGTCTGAGAGAGATTGCCGCTGAACTTTTTGTGTCTCACGAATCGATTGCACCATTTTAAACGATTGTTTGGGCATGACATGCGTTGCAGCTCGGATAGTTCTGAAAGACTTGAATTTTCTAAAAAAACTCAATCGCGTAAGGTATGCTGAAGACATGCTAGAACGAGTCAGTTCCGACCCCACATTCATGAAACGCATTTTAACTGGTGATGAGACGTGGGCTTACGAGTTTGACACTCAAACCAGCTAACAAGCTTTCGAATGGCACCTTCCAACTGAACCGAAACCTAAAAGGGCACGTGAAACTCGATCAGAACTGAAGGTCATATTGACAGTTTTTTTTCGATTATCGCGGTTGCACTCAGAGTTCTTGCCAGAAGGTCAGAGGGTAAATAAAGAGCGTTATGTGGCGTTTGAGAGAACAAATACGGCGGAAAAGGCCAGATTTGTGGAACGACAACTCATGGATTCTGCACCACGATAACGCACCAGCTCACAAGACTTTTATTGTGAATGAATTTCAGGTCAGAAGCTCAACAAATTTCACCAAACATGGTGGTATTCACATGACCTGGCTCCTGCTGATTTCTGTCTCTTTCCAAAACTCAAGTTACCACTTCGAGGTACCCTTTTCAGTCGATAGAAGACATAAAGGAAAATTCGCGGTGATAATTGACATCGATTCCTAAAATTACCTACAAAAAATGTTTTGATGATTGAATTATGCGTTGGCATAAATGTATAATTTCAGAAGGGGCCTACTTTGAAGGCGATAAAATAAAATTGGATGAATATTCATTTTTTGTGTTTTATTGGCAAAGTCCCGAAACTTTCTTGATACAGTAGTATATACTGCTAAATAATGCTTTGATAAGCTGCACGTGTGTGTGTGTCTCTGAACAGCATATCTAAAAAACGAAAAGTTGGCTAAATACCAAACTTGAAATATAAGTTCAGCATTTTCAAAAAAAGTCCCCGCACCAACTACCAATCATGGAAACTGTTTCGCAATTTTTTTTTTCAAAAACTGGCTCTAACGATTGTGATTAAATTAGTGTATGTTTAAGATGTTTTCATCAGAAATAAAAAGTATGTCTGGAATTTCTCTGCATTAACCTCTGAGAATCTAGATTCTAGAGGAGTTCCGCATAACCGGCAAAATCTTACTATATCTACTAAAGTGTAGATTTTTAAAATGCAAATTTAAATCTGATGCAGTGTTTTGCTGAATTAACCATTTCCGAAATATTCCTTGCTATTTCCTTTCAATTTTAAAACTTTCATACTTTTCTTAGACAGAAAGCAAATCATTCGTTTCACGCTTTTGTTTCACTCCCATCCATACAAAGAGAAAGAATTTAAATTCCATCGACCAGCCTTTAAAAGACTTTCCTATCGCTTTAGCCTAGTGTATTTATTCCCAAGTGTATGACAGCTTCTATAATGTTTATCTCGATTAGCATGAAGTAGATGGAAGAATAATGTTTGTAAGAATAGTTGGCTTGCAGAATAGTTAGAGAAAGTTATGTGAGTGCTATACATGAGATTTGTTTATTTCAGCGTGTTAAATATGCTCTAAGATATGCATATTACTGATTTGATACCATATTCCGGGAAAGCGCAGTACCAGGATAGACCGCAATCAGCGTTTCCAGCCTACTAACTGTAGAACACACATTTGAAGCTGGATGACCAGAACAAGAAAAGAAGTCGTTACAACCACTTTTTGGGTTAGCAATTACTGCCCTCTATTTCAACTAATGACAGGCAGTAAAACGCGTAACAACTGCAGCAACACAGAATCATTAGGAGAACCTGGAGTACTATCCAATAAGTGAGAACTTTCCACCTCTACCTCTCAACACGAGTACCCTAATATGCTCACAATGGAGGAATATCGGCAACCTTTTACAAATTTTTCTCTTACGTTTTGTGGTGGGTGCTGACCTATGCATATGGTTTCCTGGTAGTCATCTGGATCCGGGGTTGAGGCTATGTTATTATTGAATATTATTTACATACAAATTATATTAACTACACACCTATACTACTGCTACTACTACTACTGCTACTACTTCTACTACTACTACTGCTACTACTTCTACTACTACTACTACTGCTGCTACTACTACTACTACTGCTACTACTTCTACTACTACTACTACTACTACTACTACTACTACTACTACTACTACTACTACTATTTCTACTACTTCTACTACTGCTACTGCTGCTGCTGCTGCCGCTGCTGCCGCTGCCGCCGCTGCCGCTGCCGCCGCCACCGCCACTTCTGCTCCTGCTAATAATAATAATAATAATAATAATAATAATAATACAGCAGACATTTGACTATAAATTATACGTTCCGACTACAAATTAGAATTGCTCGATCCATCTTCGAACGGGACGTGATCAAGTTCTTCGACCTCTAGATTTGTAATTCAGAGATTTTTGAGGAATTCGATCATTAGATTATAAATAATATAGGGTCTTCAGCTTTACTCGGCCTTTGCCGCCAGTCATCACGTCAATACTAGGGAGGGAGTCTGTGAACGATGAGTAAAAGGGGGTGGGTGGATGTCAACAGTTTCAAGGTCACCTTAAGGAAATGGTACTTGTATCGTACCTTTCCATTATTTATATTTGGAATGTTCGCTTGCATGAAGTAAGCTCGCAATCGCAGCATTTATACTAATAGATAACTAATTCTTCCAGTTCAAAAGTCATCTAGACAGCCCAGGTTCGATCCCAAGTGACTACATGTGAGGTTTGTGGTGGACAAAGCAGTTTTCTCTAGGTTCTCCGGTTTCCCCTGCCATCGTATTCCACCGGTGCTCTATCTTCATTCATGTATCACCATTGGCATCGCCTGCGGTGCCACAATTAATAAAAGCGGGCGTTAAACACTACCCAAAAAAAAAGTTCAAAAGTAGCACACAACCTTACAAATTCTGTGATCGGTGGTCACTTCCATCTCACATGCAAAGAACTCAGAAAATAGCCTGGTGAAAAACAGTTGTGCACAGCCCAGAACATCAACTGCTGACGAAGTCGGCAATGCAAGGTTCAATTCCGCACCTCCCCTTTGAGACAAGAGAATCGCTGGACTACGAATGGTGTCGTGCATTTAAACCTACTAGTGCACTGCCACTACTACTATTAAAATTCAGCAGGGATTATCCTAGCATTAATAATAATCTGTTCCTACTCCAAATTAGAATCGTTCAATCCATCTTCGAACGGGACGTCCTGAAGTTTTTCGAGCTGTAGGTTTGTAATTCCTCCTTGAGAAATGCTATCATTTTCCATTCTTCAAACATTACAGTACCAATTTTCTCCGTAATCTGTAATTTGATTTGTTAATTTAAATATTCATAATTCGTTTCTTATATCTTCTTTTCTCTGTTTGACCTGCTACAAATCTCAAAAGCCTCTTTTCAGCAACTTCTATATGTCTCAAAGGATCCTTATTAATATTTTTTTCCAAAATATTATGACCGACAAACGGGACCGCTCTTCCTTACCACTGTGCAATAACCATTGGCAAACAAAAGACGACCCTGTCCTTGATGCGGAAGGTAACGTAATAAATTCTGTTTCCTAGAGACACTGCTTGCAAGTCGAGAATCGCGCCTCAGATAAGGGACCAGTAGGTAGGTGGAAGACTTGGCTTCCAGCCGCTCACTTCCTAATGCCAAACTTTAAAGCCTTTAGAACAAGAGTGGAGGTGGGTTATGGTGTCTAAAAAATACTTAATCCAGCATTCACATTCATATAAGACAGACATCGTAAAATCTTATATTGTGCGGGGTTACCTTGATAATATATGCTTTTTACTTTCTCAACACGTATACTATGTACATAGCGTACAGAGAAGCTATTGCACCCCACCAAAAATTCGATATCGAGATTTCACTGTAAATATATGTTTTAGGGTCCCTTGTACCCAAAAAAAGTATTTCCAGAAAAAGGTCCGTGTGTGTGTGTTGTGTGTCCGTGTGTCTGTGAACACGATAACTCAAAAACGAAAAGTCGGTAAAATACTAAACTTGGTATTTAAGTTTTGTATCTTCCATGGATGCGAAAGGAAAATTTTGAGAAAAATCCCGCCACCCCAAACTACCCTTTACATAGAACTTTTTTCGAAAACTTTGATTTTCTAAAAAATCGCTCTAACGATTTTGATTAAAATATCGTATATTCAAGATATTTACCTGACAAATAAAATGTATATTTTGAATTTTCTGGGAATAGTCTCTGAAGACTACTTTATTCTGGATGAATGTTGCATAACTACTAAACCGTAAGAAATGGACAAAAACTTAAGCCACAAAAATGTAGAGCACGTTAAAACACACAATTTATATTATATATATATATATATATATATATATATATATATATTTTTTTTTCGTGGAGATATTTTTGAGATATTCCTTTTTCTTGGTTTCAACTTTGAAAAACTTATACTTTTCTCATACAGGAATTTGTCAACTCCTGTCCATACAAACAAAGGAACATCAGTCGATAGCAACCAGCTTTTGGCTTTTACTTTAACCTATTTCGCTTCTGCTTACAATAAAGCAGGAAATAACACTATTTCTGCTAAATTTTTTTCGATTAGCATGAAATAAATAAAAGATAAGCTTAATAACAATAATTTGTTACAGAGATGTAGAGAAAGTCATGTGCATGAAACACATCAGATTTTTTTCTAATTGTTCCCAATATGTGCTGAAATACAGTAAACTTTCTGCTTACATCTCTTATGTTTTCCTTGTCAAAGGAAACTACTAAATAGTTAAAATTCATTATTTTTTTTATTTAGACATTATTAATCATTGTTTTAGCTCTAATAGAATCTCGCCAAACAAACGCCAATATTTTTACTTTCTCTACACGTTCTATGTATATAGTGTATAGAGAAGGTATTGCACTCCACCCAAAAATTCGATACTGAGATTTCACCGGAAATATATGTTTTGTGGTCCCCTGTATCCAAAAAAAGGATTTTCACGAAAACGTCCATGCGTGTGTGTGTGTGTGTGTGTGTGTGTGTGTGTGTCCGTGTGACCGTGTGTCAGTGTATCCGTGTGTATGTGAACACGATAACTCAAAAACAAAAAGTCGGTAAAATACCGAATTTAGTATTTAAGTATAGTACCTTCCAGGGATTCAACACGAAGATTTTGAGAAAAATTTCCCCACCCCAAACTACCCGTTACATGGAAATGTTCTCGAAAATTTTGACTTTCTAAAAATGGCTGTAACGATTTTGATTAAAATACCGTATATTAAGGATATTTACCTGGCAAATAAAATGCATATCTTGAGTTTTCTAGGAATAGCCTCTGAAGACTACTTTATTCTGGAGGAATTTTACGTAATTTTGCATAACTGCTAAACCGTAAGAGATGGAAAAAAACTTACCATACAAAAAATGTAGAGCACTTTAAAACACACAATTTATTTTATATGCACTTTTTTCATGGAGTTGATCATTTTTTAGATATTTCTTGTTTTTGGTTTCAGCTATGAAAAACTTATACTCTTCTCCAACAGGACTTAGTCAACTCCTATCCATACAAAGGTACTTCAATCACATAGCAACCAGCTTTTGACTCTCCTTTTAGCCTATGGTACTACCTTATTTCGCTTCTACTTACAAGGAATCAAGTAAAACACCTTTTCTACTAACTTTTTTCTCAATTAGCATGGAGTAAATAGAAACATAAACTCTTTAACAATAATTTGTTGCAGAGATGTAGAGAAAGTCATGTGAATGGAACACATCAGATTTTTTATTCTCTGTTGGAAAATTTAAATTATATTCTGCCACTACCCTATTTCAATTATAGAGGGCTCCTTCAGAAAACATTACAACTCTTTGTACATTTGCAAAAGTTAACGTGACCGCGTTTGTGTTAAGCATCTTTAAATTACCAGTTAACATTTTTACTTTCACTATATGTACTATGTACATAATGTATAGAGAAGGTATTGCATTGTACCCAAAAATTCGATACTGAGATTTCACCAGAAACATATGTTTTGAGACCCTCTGAATCCAAAAAAAAATTTTTAAAAAAATGTCCCTGTATATATTTTATGTATATTTTGTATATTTTTATTATATTATGTATATTTTTTATATATATATATGTGTGTGTGTGTGTGTGAATATACGTTATTTAAATCAAAATTGTTAGAGCCAACCGTAGAAAATAACATTTTTCTAATTTTTTTCTGTGTAGAGGATAATTTGGGGTGGGGGAGTTTTTTGAAATTCTTTGTGTTGCAAACTTGAAAGATGCTATATCTAAATACTAAGTTTGTTACTTTACACATACATCCCCCGCCTACTCGCACGGAACTTTTTCTAAAAATATATGTGTTACATTCACATAATTCCTCTAGCTGTTCTACAAACAAGTGTTTTTTTACAAAAGATTATTCTTCCTTCTACTTCATGAAAATCAATGGCTAATATGATAGGCATTAGCAGAATGGTCTTATTAATTAATTCCTATTACGTGCAAGGGAAATAAGGGAATACACTAGGCTAAAGCAAGAGTCAAATGTTTTAAAACCTGTCATTGCGGTGTCATTGTTGTTTCCTTCTATGCATGGCTAGGAGTACAACAAAAGAAACAAGAACGAATTCAGGTAGGAGAAAAGTATAAGCATTTTAAAGTTGAAACCAATAACAAGAAGTATCTCGTAAATGGTTAGCTCTACAAAGGTGTATAGAACATAAACTGCATATTTGGACATGTTTTGTGCAATATGTTTTTGTTTGTCTCTTACAGTTTACAAGTTATACAGAAGTATTCAGAATGAAGAGTACTTACCATGATGCTCAAGACATAGAGTTTATTTGAAATGTAAATTTTATATATACATATATATAGGATATTTTAAGCAAAACCGGTGCAGCCATTAAATGAGAAAATGAAAATGTCGAAAGTTGTTCCATTTAAAGGATGGTCTTGGTGGGGATATTCTTGAAAGTCTTCATGTCGCATCCTTGCCGAATGTTGGTGTTTATGCATTTTTAGAAAAACGTGTATATATGCGTGTGTGTGTTTGGACTCAAAAACGAAAAGTTGGTTAAATATGGACCTTAATAGGTAATTAAGTAAGTAAAGTGTCTTCCAAGAATGCGACACGAACATTTTCAGAAAAATTCCCCCACACCAAATTATTCTTTACATGCGACAGTTTTCGAAATTTTTGATTTTCTAAAAAAACGGCGCAAACATTTTTTATTAAAATGCCATATATTAAAAAAGTTTAAATGGAAAATAAAATATACATGCTGAATTTATCGAGAATAGCCCCTGAAGTCCTCTTCTTTCTGAATTACTTTTACTGGTAAACCGTAACAGATAGACAAAACCATACTACACAAAAAGTGTAGATCTCGTTAAAATACACATTTTATGCCATTATTTTTTTATAGAAGTAATCATTTGAGAGATATTACATGTTTATTTATTCGAATTTTAAGATTTTTAAAGTTTTCTCAAACCGGAAACCATCATTTGTTTCAACTCTCCTTTGATGTGCTCCTATCCATGGAAAGAGAATCGAATTTCAATGAGAATCGCAGCTCTTAAAAACTTTGACTATAATTTTAATACAGTCTTTCTGTCTATTTATAAGAACCTAGGTACTAAGACCACTACTGATAAGTTTATCTTGATTAGCATTGTGTAGGTTTTCTTTTTTTTTTTTTTTTCCAGTCACTTGAATATAACATATCAGATTTTTCATTAAAATGTCTTAAACATGTGGCATTTTAATGAGTATCGTTAGAACAATTTAAGAAGAACATAAAATATTTTTAACATGTTCCATGTAAAAGTAGTATATCAATTTTGGTATTTAACTAACTTTTTGTTTTTGAGTTATCTGTTCACGGCATATATATGCATTTGACTGACAGATACACACGCGGACATTTATTCTAAAATTTTTATGTAATGTAGACACATGACTTTCTCTACATCTCTCTTACAAATTATTGTGGAAAAGCTAACTCTTCTTAATCGAGATATAAACATAAGCATAAGAAACATAAACATAATAAGGCCTTATTAGTCGTTCTTTTGTAAGTAGGAAGTAAATAAAGGAATACACTAGACTAAAGCGGGAGTAAAATATTTTAAGAGCTATGTGATCGAGATCCATTTCTTTGCATGACCAGGAAGTGACGAATTTCCATATGTGAAAAGCTTAAGCATTTTAAAGCTGAAACCGATAACAACGAATACCTCGGAAATGGTAATTCCTCGAAAAAATGTATAAGACGTAAATTGTGTATTTTAACGATATATATTCATACTTACAAATATATGTTTTGTATATCATATTTTGTCTACCTCTTAAGGCTTACCAGTTATACAAAATTCAGAAAAATTCATCCAGAATGAAGAGTTCTTCGGAGGCTATTTCCAGAGAATTCAAAATATATATTTCATTTGCCACGTAAATACCTTTAATATATGCTATTTTAATCAAAATGGTCACAGATATTTTTGAGAAGATCAAAATTTACGTAATTTGTTCCAAAAAGAGTGTAGTTTGGGATGGGGAATTTTGCTTAAAATTGTCATGTCACATCCTTGGAAGATATTAAAATTAAGTACCAAGTTTGGTATTTTACTGCCTTTTGTTTTTAAGTTACGTTCACAGGCACACCAACACACAGATCTTTTTATACTTTTTTTTATGCAGGGAACTCTAAAACAAGTGAAATCTCGGTATCGAATTTTTGGGTGGAGTGTAATATCTTCTGTACGTATGTACTAGTAGAGAAACTAAAAATGCCTGGATTCGGCGGATTTCATAACGTGTGTTTCCAGTAAAATCTCGGTATTGAAATTTATTTAGTTTCGCTGTTATGTACGTGGCAGAGGAGGTACAAAGTAACAAGTCAGAAAAAACAAAACAAGAAGAAGTTAAGCAGAAAAACAATCAAAGGAGGATGCCAAATTTAATTAATTAATTAGCTAATGAAAACAAGCTGTATAGTAACATGGGAGTAGGACACAAAAAATAAATGGATGTATGAGAGAAAGATCCGAAAATGCAAACGCTCTAATGAATGTTTATGTAAAAGAAGATTAATGAATGGGTGGGCTAAACATAGGAAAAATAGAATAACAGAGAAGGGATGAAAAAGAGATAAAAGAGCATGTTATTGGTAGCTTAATTAAAGAAACATCCACAACGCTGTACATGAAAGTGTTCTTGGTTGCAGTCTCCTTTCCTTTTTTGTTCGCAATTTTAATAGCAGCGGTCTTTTCTCTCCTCTTTTTATTAAAAATATCTAGGCATTAATTTCCGGAGTTTCCAATGAGATAGGCCGCCGGAAAGAAATATAGCAGGAACCAGAATGTCACCCCGCTGGTGGCATATGGCATCGGAAATAAGCAATTTAATGAAGTTCTTTGTGAGGTCGGCTCTATATTAAACGCATTAAAATTTAATTCTGCCAATTACTGAGTGGCAGAGGCGCGGGGTGTTTCCAACTCTGCAGTACCCCCGCAAGATTGCAGTAAAAGGCTCGCCTCGCATCAATCAAGTGCAGTGACTGGAACAGCAGCCTGCGTGCAAACACTTCCACGTCCGACTTTTCCTTTCTAATGCATTCCAAGGATCGCTTATCTTGCTCCCTAACACATGCCAGAAGTATCACACCTAACTGTATCGTAGACATCTATTTCGAAATTATACGGTACCAAAAGGCCAAAGTGTCCCGTATTTGAAGTGTGCAGCTATTTCTTGATATTAAGGACACTTGGTACAACGTAGTAATTTCCATTGAAAACCTCAATGGCATTTCCATTAAGAATTAAATGGAAACTATACCAGCTACCATAATGAATGCGTTTCCCCGATAAAATAACTTATTCTAATTCAGAAACCATAGTTGCTAAGTTGTTGATATGTCAATAAACAATAAAATTTGAAAAATTCTCAGACTTTAAGTTCACTTTTTTAAAAACATATATATATATATATATATATATATATATATATATATAATGGATACAGCTGTGGCGTTTTGTGCATATGCAGCATGTATTGCTCTAAACAAACCGGTGAAAGCTTTTATGTTACCTGTGTATGAAAATTCTAAATAAAAAATATAAATACATAAAACAATAAAAATAAAGTGTGCATAATTTTATATTTTAAAAGTTGCTATTTTTTGTTAAACTATGTCCAGCTCCGTCAAATCACATTTTTTTTAAGGTGATTGAAAATTCTCAAGTGTTTAGGAGAAAAATGCACCTAAAGAAGAACGTGTGTGAACATTTTTGCAAATTTTTTGTTTATTGAAATTTCGACAAGTAAGCAATTAAGGATCTAAATTATTATTTAACTATGGTTCCGGAATTAGAAGAACTTATTTTATAAGTGGTAAAATTTTCATTATGATAGTTTGTAAGAAGCCTTATGGTCTTCAGTATGAAAATTGCTACTCTGTTTGTATCAAGTGTTTTTAATAGGATTGGAGAATTCAACACCCCATTGAAAATGTAAGGAGAGTTAAGGGGAAGAATCTGGGAAATGTTCCAATGCATTTATATGTTCAAAATGCTCCTTGTGTTGCACATTTCAGACAGTAAATTCGATTTTTCTGCCAGAGAAACTTAATATCATCTTAATATATAAAAGTCAGTATATGTATGCGCTTTATGGGCTCCACATCGTTACACTGATTTCGACCAAACTTGGCACAGATATCTTTTAAAACAAGAGAAACTTTGGCTGGCTTAAAATTCGAAATTCCGTCCATTTTATAGGATTAATTGTTTAATTTCTTGTTTTGCCTATCAAAACTGATAGGGTCAACTGTATCTTTTACAACGACAGTGATCATAGTTCGAACAACAATTTGTATATTAATTTTTGCCTTTCTCTTATTTTGCCTTCTGTTCGTTTTATTAATATTTTTACAGGTATTTGCAGAAAGTTACCAGAAAACAGCTGTAACTCGTATAACAACCAGGATGTCACTCAATTGCATTCATGAGAAATTATCATTACAAAGTGGGCTTATTGTGGTTGTTAAAGTGTTTTTGCATACATATTAGGAAACAGTTCATATTGCTTACAGAGCTAAAATAACGCATTTCAGAAATGAAAGTGGTGTTACTATCCACTGATCCATTTCAAAATTAGGAATATTAAATGATTTAATAATAAAATATAAAACTACTTATATGTGCGTATCTAGATGCCACGATAAAAAAATATGCTTTGTAAATTATTTATTTTAAAGATGCAAGGAAAGGATAGCTTTACGCGCTAAATAAATACATTTTAATGCACTTATTTTAACGGAATGATGCAAGGAAATAACACATGATTTATATAGGGCATTTAAGAAGTAACACAGACTACAAAGTGTCTAGAAGCCTCTAGAGGCCACAGTGATACTCGTATAATGTGTTTTTGTGCACTTTGTAGTTGACATTGGTCATTAAAAGCGTACGCCATGGCACGTGGAACCAAGATAGTTTCAGCTTTTACCAATGTAAACTAGAAATACAGACCTATTGCTTTGATAAAGTCAAGGCCGTATGCAACAACATCTTTCCTGTCCTGATAGTTTTAATAAAGTCACTGTTTAAGTGTATTGTGTAATAATTTTGCTACTATTCCATGAATAGTTACAAATAACAATAGAGGTATCTGCTAAAAAATGATTGCTTAAGAAACTTTGAATTTGCAATTTTTACGGTTTGATCCCCTTAAACCCCGACAGTGGAGAACTGACGAGACCAGCCTTCGTTTACCCCTCCCAAATTCAGACGGGGAAAGTGATCACTCTCGGCAGTTCTTTACTCCCGGATTTGAAGTTGAAATAGCCCTGTTGAGTTCTGTAACTCTTTTAACGCACCAAGGGCTATCTGCACACTTCAAATACGTGGCAGTTTGCCCACCTGGTTTAAATTAGTTTGTCAAAATATTCTACAGAACCCTGATATTTTCCAATCACATGGCCTTCTCTACATCCCTGAAACAACTTACTCTTAAAAAGCTGATTCCTCTATTTGCTGCAAGCTAATTGAGATAAACCTTAGCAAAATTGTTTTCCTGTTAGTTCCTTATAAATGTAAGAGCAAGCAGGGTACATATTAGGCTAAAGCAATAGTCAAGTCCTTTAAAGGCGGTCACTATGGGACAGAACTGAAATTCAGTTCTCTTTGTACGGCAAGGAGTAAAAAAGAAATATGAAACGAATGTCAAGTTACTGTTTTTAATATGGAAGCAAATCACAAGCAATATCTCGGAAGGTTAATTCCAAGAAGAAAGTATAAAATATAAAGTGTGTGTTTTAACGGAGCCCACATTTTTTGTTTATGGGTTTTCTTTATGTGTATCAGTTATAAAAAGTCATCTAGAACGAACAGGTCTTCAATATTTTCGAAAAATGTTACACGTAAAGAGTAGTTTGAGGAGGGGAGATTTTCTTGAAGATCTTCATGTCACATCCTTGGAAGATATTAAACTTAAATACCAAAATAAGAATTAAAGCTTTCCTGGCGACGTGTTAATTCAAAATCTTCTCGAGCTTCTAGCCAGGTAAAAACTTGGCTTGATACCAACGTTTCGAAGAAGTGCATCTTCCTCGTCTTCAGGGTGAACTGATGGTTTGAGCTTGCGGAGACTGGTATTTATAAGAACTGGGATGAAGCTAACATCTGATTGGTTCGCGAGATAATATGGCCTGGTATTTAAGATGACTGAGACATGGGCACGGACTTCGTAGAAACCTATTTATAGCAGTTATTCGGGTGCAGCAGATAAACCAAGAGACACTGCAGCACGTGTAGTCTTTACTATTCACTACTCATCTTCATAACTGCATCAGGGTAAATGGACATTACCTTCAAGATATGGTTTTTTAGTTAAAATAAATTACATCTATTCTCTTACATGTTATTACAAAATTAATGAAGCTTAGTGAAAAATGTTCTTAGTACTGTACATAAAAAATGAGAACACTCCCCTGTGTTAACCTGTACAGTACCACATAGTTTTTGTTTCTGGAGGCCATACATAGAATATTATTCAACTGTCCCTAAAGTATCCACATTCAATTTCCTTGTACCTACATCAAAATGTGTCATAAAGTCAGTTCTGCAAATGTTTAGTTTACTTAACATTAAGAAGGTGGAAGAATAATCTTTAAAAATCCATTTTCATTATTATTACTATTATAATCATCATCATTATTGTTATTGAACTTTTCAAACTATAGGCCTTTCAAAGTGTTAACTTTTGTAGATATGAACAATATTCGTTTCAGACAACATTAAGAAAGAAAAAGAAATTAGAACTAAAGCATCTGATGTGTTCTGTTTACATGACTTTCCCAACAAACTACTGTTACAAAAGATTATTCCTTTATTACATCGTGGTAATCGAGATAAACACTACCAGAAATGATTTTACTATTTCCTACTAAATAGGAGGGAATTACGGTAATACACTTAGCTAAAATAATAGAAAAGAAAGCAGGTACGCTGTACGAAATAATTGAAATTAGGTTCTCTTTGTACGGCCAGAAGTAAAACAAAATAGAGATGAAATGAAACATCCCCTCCCGTTCGAAATATATATATGTGTGTGTGTGTGCGTGTGTTGGTGTGAGTATTTTTGTAGTAAGTTTCTGTTTATGCTTTGCCGTTTACAGTTCAGCAGAATTCGTCCAGGATGTAGAGATTTGCACAAAATTCAAGATATATATGTTATTTATCATATTAATATGTTTAATATACGGTATTTTAATCAAAATAAAATTTCAATTTTTTTTTTCCATGTAAAGGGTAGTTTGGGGTAGGGAATCTTCTTGAAAATAATCGTGTCACATTCTGAAAGACGATAAAAGTAAATACCAAATGAGGTATTTAACGGTGTATTCGTTTTTGTTTAATGCTGCCCGCATATTCACTCACACACACACACACACACATACAAATATCGCATACACACAGGGACCTTTTTTTAAAAATTAGTTTCCTTATTCAGGGGACCTAAAAACATATATTTACATTGTAATCTCGGTAACAAGTTTTGGGTGGAATAAAATAACCCTCTATCTATTATGTATATTGTACATACGTGCTAGAGAGAGTAAAATCACAAAGAAATGAGAACATTGTTTAGATAAGTTACATGTCGTGTAAATGTTTCCTTATTATAATTAACAGAGATTCGTGTAGTGCAGCTGTCTATTTGCTTCAGGGACCATTTGATGTCCAAACTGAGCAAGAAACTTTGTGATTGCCCCTCTACCTGCGACCATCAATTCCTGCACTTCTATACTATCTACACCATATTTCTATTAACTAATATGGTAAATTCAGATATATATTTACTTGCTCTAGCGCATATGTACCGTGTACACAGTAGATAGAGAAAGTATAGTATTCCATTCAAAGAACTAATATCGGGAATTCACCGGAAATTAATGTTTTGCGACCTCCTGAATAAAAAAAAAAAAAAGGATTTATTTTTATATTAAGATTCGTGTATATATGTGTGTGTGTATGTTTGTGAACAACATAACTAAAAACATTGGCGTTTAAGTTTAGAATCTCTCAGGATGCAACACGAAGATTTTAAGTTCTACTACCCAAACTACTCAAAAATGGCAAAGTTTTCGAAAAGTTTGATTTTCTCAAAAATGGCTCACACTATTTTATTTAAATACCATATTTTACAGCCATTTATATGATAAATAAAATACAGATATATCTTGAATTTCCTGGAAATAGCCTTTATTCTGAATGGTTTTTGCATAATTGGTAAACAACAAAGACTATACAAAACTGTAGATTTCGTCAAAGCAAACAATTTATTTCCTTTACATTTTTGTTGTAGAGATGTTATTGAGATATTCCTGGTAATTGGTTTCCGTTTTAAAACACTTATACTTTTCTAAAACAGGAATTCGTCCATGTTTCCTTGGTTTTACTCAAGGCAGTGTAGCGAATTCCAATGAAAATCGCATAGTGACAGCTGTTAAAACATTTGACTATCGCTGTAGCACATTGTATTCCCCTATTTCCCTACAATTTATAAGAACTGAAGTAATAAGACCATCTGCTAAAAATGAATTCCAGTAGCATGAAGTAGATAGAAGAAGAATATTTTGTAGAATAGGTAGAGAAAATAATGGGAATGGAACACATCAGATTTTTCTGTACCTACATGAATAGGCTGATTAACAAGATATTCAAATTGCACGGTAAGGTCCAGAATCGTCACATATTTACATGATAGCTTGAAACAAATCATATCGAATGGCCTCATGCTGCCATTGTTTGCAATACCAACCACTTCCTTATACACAGTGGCGCCATTCTCTCAAAGTGCTTCGGATATCAATTTTCTGATCTTGTGGTGTATACTGCTTCTAAGTATTTCGAACAAACAGAAAGCCAGGACATGTCAATGAGTTTGGTGGTCTCTGTGGCAACGCCAAGAGGGTCTTGTCCTGTGATTATCCCAGCACAGGTCATAGTGCTGGGACGTTGGCTGTCATTTTAATCACGTCTTTACGTAGTTTATAGGACAGAAAGAAAATGACGTGAATGTAACACTTCAACTTAGTTTTAATTTCATTACAAAGGTGGTTAAGTCCTATATACTTACAACGTATACGTCAATTCAGTTGAACCAAGCAAGCTGACCCGCGCAAACGGGTCGCATTCAAGACTTCACGTGTTCGATCCCGGTTAACCGCGCATTCTGACTTGGTGGTTTTCGTGGTTACCCCTTGTCACTTAGGAAATGCTGGAGTGCTTAATGTCCACGACTCCCTTTCCTTCATTCCGTCTAATGACATTTCTTTATTATCTTCCAGATTTGTGCACCTGTAGGCTCTTGGTGTGTGACAGTGACAGCACATGGGGCGCGGATCCATTAGCTTTGTGGATGCTGTTCTCGGCGTGGGTGGGGTTTGTTGCGTTGTCGACACCTGGGACCCATGTTGTTGGCGACTGCGTGGCGCTCCTGGCGCCGAGATGAATCAATAGTCAAATAGTTAGGGACTTCCTTGAGTCTCTGTGCCTATCTATACCTGGGGAGGGGTATTTCCAACAACAAATCTCTATACCAGATAGCTCAACTGGGGAGCTGGTTGAGAGACCCTCGTTTTAGCCGTTTTTCTTATCCGTGTATACATGATCGGATTGCGCTCACTGAGAAGGGTAAAACGAATGTCGCTCTAGGCAGTTCCCACTGGCCGGCTTTAACTAGAAAAAGCTCCATTGAGTTTTATCGGATGAAGGGATATCTACCCACGTCAAATACGGGGCAGTTGGAACACTTGGTAAGTGCTGGTGCATGCGGTGCTCTCCACCTTTAGCTTTTTACTTTCTCTAGTACGAATGCATATGTACATAGTAGATAGAGAAGGTAATGTATTCCACCGAAAAATTTGATTCCAGGATTTCACCGGAATACATGTTTTCAGACCTCCTGAATAAAAAAGCCTTTTTAGAAAAAGGTCACTAGGTGTGAGAGCCTATTTATCGCTCTCTCTCTCCCCCTCTCTCCCTCTCTCTGTGGATAGCATAACTAAAAATCGGATGTGTTACATTCACATGTATTTATCTAAATCTTAGTAACAAACTATTGTGAAAAAGCATATCCATTTACCTACTTCATACTATGATGGACACCAACCCTGTTTCATCGTATTTGGTATGCGCACACTTATGAACTCAGCAGGATTTGGTACCTTTCCCAAGTGTTACACAGCAGCTTTCTCAAAGGGTTGAATGTCTCATTGGCCATTTTTGAGGTCTGGGGCGTCATTTCGGATTGCGTCTTCCCACTACTAAATAAAGGTGGTTGTTGATTAATAGCAGAGGATGCGAAATGTTTGACACTACTTGGGAAGTCACTACTGCGTGTTTTGAATGGTGAAGGTCTCCCGCTTCAGCAAGATTTTTGGACAGAACACCTGCGTCATCCAGGTAAGTGCCTAAGCGCATTTCGACACTGGTGGCAGACTTTTGCAACACTACTCCAAACAGATCGTCAACGTCTACCCTTGAAACATCAGTTTACTTTCACAGACACCTCATGGCTTAAACCAATGTTCTACACCGGGTGCAATGGAACGATCCGCTGCGTCAGTGGAGTACCATCTGGAAACAAATTACGAACCCGAAGATTGCCACACACTGGAAGGCTACAGTATACCTTGCTCTCAATGATGTACCCACAGCGGAAAAACTGTAGCGAGATGGCAGATCACCTTCTAATCTCTGCTCCCGCTGTAATGAGGTGGAAACACTGCACCATAAACTAGTAGACTGCGCCATCATAAGCTCTATTTGGGACTGGGTATATAGCAGAATATGTGTCTGGGTGCTGTGGAACACAAAATAAAACGTGAAAACTCTTTAACCTGGAATTCCAACAGGTAAAGAGGCAGCTGACAGATACTCTGACTTGGATGATATTTGCCACTTATAATTGGATTCTGCTGATTGGAGACCCGGAACAACTACCGAACTTCCAAATGTCCGGAAAGAAGGCTGGGAATTAGAAAAATTGGCCCCTCTGTCATTGGCTCTTCCGCATTTAAAGAGAACTGTGATAGAGACAACAATTATCCCCCCAATTAAAAAGAATACAAAAATAAAAAAAAAATAAAAAAAAAATAAAACGAAGAGAGGATTAAAAAATTAGAAAATAAAAAACAATAATAATACATTTACTAATAAGGTATGTAAAACTGTTTTAATAATGTATATTAATAAATAGCTGTGTACAACTGCTTTATAAAAGCCCCTTCAAAATTCATATTACTTAAAATGTATGGAAATTTAAAGAAATTCTTAAATTAAAAAAAAATATATTGCATAAGCTACACAAAAATAAAAAATAAACAAATAAAATGGGAAGCATTTGGAGATATCAGAAAAATCCAGATGTTTACAACAAAATAAAAAAATAGTGCTGTTACTTACTTTCTTTACGTAGAGGAGAAATAAAGGACTAAACTAGGCTAAAGTGATAGTAAATTATTTTGATCGAAATCAGCTTCTTTGCATGGCCAGGAGTTGACAAATTCTCGTATGATGAAAGTGTTACTTTAAGGCTGAAACCAAATAAGGAACGGTCAGTTTCACAAAAAAAAAAAAAAAAAAAAATATATAATAATAATAATAATAATAACGTATAAGAAATGAATTATGTGTTTTAACGAGATCTGCATTTTTTGAGCAGTAATTTTTTCTCTTTCTCTTGCCGTTTAACAGTTATGTGAAATTCAGCAAACTTCTTCCAGAATAAAGAGTCCTTTGTAGTCTGTTCCCGGAAAATTAAAGATGTACATTTTATTTGTCATGTATATATCTTTAATAAATGGTATTTTAATCAAAATAGTTAGAAATATTTTTGAAAAAATAAAAAAAATTCGAAATTTTTAAAGGAAAAGATTGGTTTGGGGTGGGATATTTTCTTGAAAATCTTCGTGTCGCATCCTGGGAAGATCTTAAATTTATAATATCAAGTATGATATTTTACCAAATTTTTGTTTTTGAATTATCGTGTTCATCGGCACGCACGTGCACACACACACACACACACACACACACACACGCGCGGACACACACAAGGATATTTTTGTAAATGTTTCTAAATGTTATTTTTAATCCAGGGGAGACTAAAAGGTGCATTTTTACTGAAATTACACATCGTCACATTTTTTGGTGGAGTGCAATATCTTCTCTGCCTACCTACCATACGCAATGTAGAGAAAGCAGAAAAAATAAATAAACGAAAAGAATGTAAAATACCAAACTTGGTATTTAAGTTTAGTACCTCAAAGGAATTCAATACAAACATTTTAAAGAAAATCTTCCCACCCCATGGAAAAAAATTTCGAAAATGTTGATTTTCTCAAAAATGGCTCAAATGATGTTCATCAAAATACGAGATGTTTAAGATATTTCATTATAAACAAAACGTATTTCTAGAGTTCCTGGGATTAGCCTCTGCAGTCCTCATTCTGCATTATTTTTGTATATGGGGTAAAGAGTAAGAGTTTTACAAAATCCCACTACACAAAAAACAAATTTAGGTTACTTTTGTTTATGTTATAGAGCCAACCGTTTCCAAGATATTGATTGTTATTGGTTTCAGTTGTAACATTCTTTTTCAAGCAGGAAGTCGTCCGTGTCTTCTTTGTTTTAGTCCGAGCCATGCAAAGAGGCGAATTTCAATTGCAGAGCTACAGCTTTTAAAACATTTGACAATCGCTTTAGCGTCGTGTATTCCCTTAGTTTCTTTCTAGTTATAAGCAGTGCTCGGTCCGGAGTCGTGAAATAGACGGATTGAGATTCGGTGCACAGAGAGTATAATATGACGTGAGTGAGCAGGCTTGGACTCTTCAGCCCGTTTCGAAAGGTGTTGCACTATCTAACATTGCTCATTGCCTGGCCTCGTTCAGCTTGTGCTAGTAGCGAAGCCAGTGAACACTAAAAGATAGCGCATATTGAAAACATTTGAAAATGCGAAAAAATTTGACGTTCAGTAGTGAACAAACTTATGAATGATTCAAACATACTTTGAGTGATACAGTTTCTGTATCTTTAGATACAGCAAGGAGTATCTTGTAATTCACTGCTATGAATTATGGGTGAATGTTGTTGATTTGTGTTCATTGTCGTTTCAAAACTCTGAATATTATTAGCCGAATGTTTCGCATCAAGTTTTATACTTTTATTTGTAGAAGTACAAGGCGTTTTATCTACTAATCATTTTGTGAAATAGTTGTGATACTTTGTGAATAAGAACGACTCTTATAATGTCAACACATATAATGAGCTACTTTTGAAACAGATTATAGCTCAACGTGTACATATTTATGCTACCCTCTGTTTATACTGTTGACTGCTCTGTGTGCTCATAACTGTATGCGCTTCGGAACCGAAAGTCGAACTCTAGTTATAAGGAACCAAGTAATAGGCAATTCTCCTAATGCTTACCTCGATTAGCATGGAATAGAAAGAAGAACCATCTTTTGTAGAAGAATTTGAAAAACTTATGTGAATAGAAAACACCATTTTTTTTTAATTTCACTTGGATGTAAAGAATATTTTCACACAGTCGTCCAGAATTTCTGATTAGGTACATACATAACTGTGCTCGACAAGTATAAGGTTACTGGTATAAGGTATCTTAGCACCTGAACGCTACATTACCTAGTAGAAAGATCATACGTTGAATGAAATAATCCCACGCCCTATACTATCCGAGATCATCAAATGTTTCTGTGAACCACTGCTGTGTGCTACACTCCTTCAGTGGGAGTTTTCATCCTTCTGTGTATTTAGCGAAGTTGAGTTGCAGTTCAAATAAACACGCGTGTTTGTTTATAATGGGCGAATGTTATATTCCTTGTCTTATAAAACGCCCCTCACGATAAAATTGTACGAGTATTTAATTGGCGTCACTGAAAAGTTTTAAAAAATCAAAAAAGAAAGTTTAAAAATACCTTATTTAGCTGTTCCGAAAACTTTTCCTTCAAAACATCATTGTTTTATTTACATCATCCTGCTCGAGATAAACATTACCAGAATTTGCCTTATTATTTGATTCTGTGTAAGCAAAAGGAAATAAGGGGATATGCTATGTGACACAATTCAATTACGTTCTCTTTGCTGGCCAAGAGTAAACAACAGACAGACGAAAAAAATATGACCTACCTTTTGAGAAAAGTTAAGGTAGCCTAAACTTAAAAAATCTTATGTGTTCCATTCACATGACTTTCTCTACATCTCTGCAACAAATTATTGATAGAAAGCTTATGCTTCTATTTATTTCATGCTAATTGAGAACAAAAATAGCAGAAATAGTCTTATTACTTGTTTCCTTGTAAGTAGAAGCGAAATAAGGGAGTACCATAGGTTAAAGTGATAGTCAAAAGCTGGTTGCTATGTGACTGAAGTTCCTTTGCTTATCTGGACAAAAGTTGACAAATTCCTACATGAGAAACGTAACTTTTCATAGCTGAAACCATAAACAATAAATATCTCAAAAAGGATCAACTTCACGAAAAAAATCTATATAACATAAATTGTGTGTTTTAATGTGCTCTACATTTCTTGTGTAGTAAGTTTTATTCTTAAGGTTTAACAGTTATGCAAAATTCCGTAATATTCGTCCTAAATAAAGTAGTCTCCAGAGGCCCTTACCAGAAAATTCAAGATATACATTTTGTTTGTGAGGTAAATATCTTTAATATATGATATTTTAAACAAAGTCGTTAGTCATTTTTGCGAAAATCAAAATTTTCGAAAAAAGTTCCATGTAAAGGTTAGTTTGGGATGGGGATATTTTTCTCAAAATCTTCGTGTCGCATCCATAGAAGATACTTAACTTAAATACCAAGTTTGGTATTTTAGCGACTTTTCGTTTTTGAGTTATCGTGTTCACAGACACACGGACACACACACACGGACCTTTTTATGAAAATGCTCTTTTTTTGGATATAAGGGACCATAAAACATATTTCCGGTGAAATCTCGGTATCAAATTTTTGGATGGAGCGCAATACCTTCTCTATACACTATGCACATAGTGCGTATAGAGAAAGTAAAAATCAATAACAAGAAATATCTCCAAAACGTTCAAATCTACAACAAATATGTATATTACAGGCATTGTGTGCTTTAATGTGTTCTACATTTCTGTGTAGTAAGTTTTTCTCTATTTCTTACAGTTTACCAGTTACGCAAATGTCAGTAAAACCCATTCCGAATGAACAAGTCTTCAGAAGCTATTCTCAGAATATTCAAGATATACACTTTTTTGTCGATTTAAATATCTTTAATACACGTAGTTTAAACAAAGTCGTTAGTACCATTTTTGAGAAGACAAAATTTTCCAAAACTTTTCCATATAAAGTGTAGTTTGGTTAAGCACTCGCCTCTCATCTAGACGGCCGGGTTCGATCCCAAGCGACTGTATCTGAGATTTGTGGTAGACAAAGCTGCGCGGGGGTAGGTTTTCTCGGGTTCTGCGGCTTCCTCGCATTCTACCGGTGCTGTATCTTCATTCTATGTACCATCAGTGTCATCGTCTGCGGTGCCACAAGTAGTAAAAGTGGGCGTCAAACACTATCAAAAAGAATTCTGGAATATCTCGTGACGCTTTCCTGGAAGTTACTAAATTTAAATATCAAGTTTGGTATTTTACGACCTTTTTGTTTTCTAGCCATGCTGTCCACAGGCACACACGGTACTTTTTCTAAAACTTCTTTTTTGAACTCAGGAGACCTCAAGACATATATTTCCGGCGAAATCTCCACAACGAAATTTTGGGTGGAATACAATGTCTTCTCTAGCTACTATTACATTGTATTACCATGCGTGCTACAGAAAGCAAAACTCTGTGTTGCATTCACAAGACCTTCTCTACAAAGTATTGTGAGAAGAGATTTACCACGTTTTCATGGAAGTTGGATTCTACTTTATCCAATTCCACCTCAATCCGCTGATGTTAAATTCAATACGAATTGAGATCGTTTTGAAAACGCAAGATTCGAGAAAAAATGTATTCATCTTTATATAGTTGGTCAACTTTATATAGATTGCGTTGTCGAATTTGTTAAGCACATACTTATTACCTGTGAATTATAAACAGGGTTTGCGGTTCAATAATTGTAATTGAAGATACATTAAAAACTATCGAAACAATAAAAGTGGTTCTGTTATAAATATACCACTGAGCAGTAAAAAAAAAAAAAAAAAAAGCATTAACAAATGACTACCACGTTCAACGAGTAGAGCAATAAGAGTTCTGAATCAACGTTTCCATGCAGTATTCAATACAGTAAGTGAGCTCAAATGGGTTTTAATCCCCATGGAAACTTGCTAATTGGTTGATCCACACCATGATAATCGAGATAAACATGAGCAGAAATGGTTGAATTAGTTCCGTCTTAGTATAGAAGGGAATTAAAGGAATAGATCATGTGACATCCGTATAAAACGAAATCTGCCACCCTTCTTGACGGTGTACATTAAAATATATCTCTATTCCATTCACTCTTTTACCATAAACGCAAAAACACTCACATCCAAAAGACTACCCCAACTTTCTTAAATGAAATGCGTAATTTTCTCCAACCGTATAGTCACGTAAGCTAGTCTACGTTCAATATACAGATCTTTATATGTCATATTTCACATAATTTAATATCTAATTAAGCTGAAGAACGTGATTAAATACAAAACATAAAGATTACAATAAAATTATAACTTAATTACTAAAAATATCTAATGAGCGGAATATAGTCTCACAGTTCAGTGAGAAAACAGCAGCAATTGTTTCTAAAGCAAAGTCCCTGATAAGACCATAGAAGTTAAATGGATCCACATAATTAAATACAAAAAATCTCATTTGAATTCAGTATACCAGCAGTAAATGTCTTAGATGAGGTTTCCAGCCAATTGCATTAATAAGCTGAGACTCACATTACTATGACGAAAATTTTCTCTAGTCAAATTCATTTTAGGCTGATACAAAATCTTTAAATTATGATAATTAACAGACTATTAAACCTAATTGAACAAACTGAACGGTTCTCGAATTAGAATGTAGCTGCCACATATAAACCAATGTCATATGTTTCCCTCGTAAATTGCCCAAGAATACCCATTGAGAATAAGTTGCTACACAAATGTAAAACACACAATGATATATGTCATGTACATTATTTGCACAGCTAATCATTTCAGAGACATTTCCTGTTGTTCATTTTAATTTTAAAATACTTCAGCTTTTATTTACTTTTTTACTTTCTCTATACGTACTATGTACATAGTGTATAGAGAAGGTATTGTATTGCATCCAAAAATTCGATACCGAGATTTCACCGGAAATATATTTTATGAGATCCCCTGAATAAAAAAAGCATTTTAGAAAAATTCCCGTGTGTCTGTCTGTCTGTCTGTGTGTGTGTCTGTGGGCAGCATAGCTCAAAAATGAAAAAAACCGTTAAATACCAACTCCCCACTTCCAACCACTCTTTACATGGAAAAATTTCGAAAACTTTGATGTTCTTAAAAATGGCTCTAACGATTTTGATTAAAATCTCGTATATTTAAGATATTTACTTGAAAAATAAAATGTATATCTTGAATTTTCTGGGAGTAGGCTCTAAAGACTAAGTTTATTCTGGATGAATTTTACGGATTTTTGCATAACTGCTAAACCGTAAAACATGGACAAAAACTTGCCACACAGGAAATGTAGAGCACATTAAAACACACAATTTATGTTATATACCTATTTTTCGTGGAGTTGATCGTTTTTAAGATATACCTAGTTTTTAGTTTCAAGTTTGAAAAACAACTGTTTCTCATACAGGAATTTGTCAACTCCTTTTCATACAAAGGAACTTCAGTCACATAGCAACCAACTTTTGACTACCACTTTAACCTATGGCACTCCCTTATTTCGCTTCTACTTACAAGGAAGCAAGTAATAAGACTATTTCTGCTAATTTTTTATCGATTAGGATGAAGTAAAAATAAGCATAAACTTTTTATCAGTAATTTGTTGCAGGGATATAGAGAACGTCATATGAATGGAACACATAAGATTATTTTAAAAAGAAAAGTTTAACGTCCTTTGACCTGACTGGTCATATTGGACGATGGATGAAATTGGTGAAATGATGCTTAAGTCAGCTCGGGTACCTCATCCGTTTCATACCTGTTTTGTTTTACTCCTGACCATGGAAAGAGAACTGAATTTAAATCATAATCATATAACGACCTTTTTAAAAGATTGAACTATCACTTTATCTTAATGTCTTACTTTATTTTTTCCAATTTATAAGGAACTAAGTAATACGACAATCTGCTCAACTTTATTTTTATTAGGATAATGAAGAGAACATTTTGATTTTTTCAAAAATGTCTTTAACGATTTTGAATAAAATTCCGTATATTGAGGATATGTAATTACATGGAAAATAAAATAATTAAAATTCGAAGGGTTTTCACGGCCGCTGTTAGAATCATTTATAGAAAACAAAACCGGGCTTGTAGGTCGTGGTCCACTGGGCTTCTCCCCTTGTTCCCCAAACGTTTCGCCTACGTCTGCGGCAGGCATCATCAATGGCGTGTACATTTCCGTGGTCTCTCAGTAGCGACTGTCTCAGTGTACTCCCTTATTTTATTTTACTTGCAATGAACTTAGTCATAAGACCATTTTTGCTAATATTAATCTTGATTACTTGAGGTAAATAGAAGACTGTTATTATGTAAGAATAGTTCTAGGTAGGTATAGAAACTCATGTGGATGGGATACATCAGATGTTTATTCTCTTCTGCAGTTAATATGCTTAAAATACAGTATAAAATATATTCCTAAAACCAATAGGGGGGTTTATATGGAAGGAAAACTGACTCTTCATATGTAATCTCTCTGTCTAGTGATAAGATTAGCCTGTATGTATATAGCGATGAATGTAGGAATTTTATTAGCAATGTATTTATTTGTTTATATTGTTATTTCTTTACTTACTCTGACTTTTTTTCTTATCTTTGCAAACGTCCCCTTGTTTTGCTCATCTCCTTTGTTTCCCCTTATTTTTATCGTTGGTTTATTTCTTTTGTACCGCCCAGTTTCTGTACCTCTGTCTCTCCGTGTTGTTGGTTTCTGACATTTCGTATATTTTGTTTTCCTGTGTTTCCTTCCTTTATTTTTTGTGTATCGAGCGAGCGCCTGCTTGTATGTACTGGTTCTGAAGCTACCAAGTAATTTTGAGGCCTTCCACTCACAGCACTATAGAAGTGGAAACTGCCGAAAGGGATACCCCTATTTAGAAACAACCTTATAAAAAACTGAGCACTTGTAGGTATGAAAACAGATACCTAGCCAGTAAACTAGAGAAGCAAAAGAATCTTATGTGTTTCATTCACATGACTTTCTCTAACTGTTCGCAAACAAACTGTTCTTATAAAGTATTATTATTCTATCTATTCCAACCTGAACGACATAAACATTTACACATTTGATCTTATTATTATTAGTTGCTTATAAGCAGAAGGAAATGAAAATATACCAGGCTAAAGCGATAGGCAAATCTTTTAACAGTCGAACATTGAAGTTCACATCGCTTTGCATTTCCAGAAAAACAAAAGAAACATGACACGAAAGTTGACCCCGTTGGAAAAGATGCGTAGTTTAAAATTGAAACAAATAACAAAGAATATCTCAGAAACGCTCAGCTCAGTAAGAAAATGTATATGACATAAACTGTGTGTTTTAACGAGATCTATATTTTTGCCCAGTAAGTTCTGGTGTATCTCTTATGGTTTATCAGTTATGAAAAATTTAGCAAAATTCATAAAAAATGAAAAAGTCTTCAGAAGCTATTCCCATAAAAATTAAAATAAACATTTTATTTGTGATGTAGATAGCTTTAATTTAAAGTATTTTAATCAAAATTATTTGACATTTTTAAGGAAAACAAAATTTTCAAATTTTAAAATGTAGTTGGAGGGATTATCTTGAAAATCTTCGTATCGCATCCAATCTAAATACGAAATATGGTATTTAACGGTCTTTTAGTTTTTGAGCTATGCTGTCCACAGATACACAAAATACACACATCGCACACAGATACACATATGGAATTTTTTCTAAAAATGCTTTTTTTGGACTCAGAGGACCTCAAAAAATACATTTTCGTGAAATCACGGTATCGAATTTTTGGGTGGAATACAATACACATGTACACACAGAGGGCGGGCAGTGAATGCAAATATTTGTATCACCATTTAAGGATGATGTGATGGTCCAGTATTTACATTTTTACTTTCTCTACAATGTACATAGGGATAGAGACGTATTGTATTCCACCCAAAAATTCGATGCTGAGATTTCACCGGAAATACATATTTTAGGATCCCCTGAGTGCAAAAAAAGCATTTTCAAAAACAGGTCGGAGTGTGTCTGTCTGTATGTGTGTTTTGTATTTAAGTTTGGCATCTACCAAGGATGCGACACAAGATTTTCAGCCTTTACATGGAAAAATATTCGAAAGTTTTGTTTTTCTTAAAAATGGCTCTAACGATTTTGATTAAAATACCACATATTAAAGCAATTTCTATCACAAATAAAATGTATATCTTGACTTTTCTGGGAATAGCTTCTAAAGACCTATTTATTGCGGATGCATTTTGCTTAATGTAGAATAACTAGTAAACTGTAAGAGATAGAAAAAAAAATTACCATACAAAAATGTAGATCTCGTTAAAATACACGTTACGCCATATACATTATTTTCGTGGAACTTACCGTTTTAGAGGTATTCCTTGTTATTAGTTTCAGTTGTGAATTACTTATACTTTTCACAGACGGGAGTGTTCGTTTTTCTTTGCTCTACACCTGGCCAAGCAAAGAGGCGATTTGCAATGTCAATCGCATAACGACAGATTTTAAAACATTTGTCTATCACTTTAGCCTAGTGTATTCCCTTAGTTCCAGTCTACTTATAAGGAACTAAGTAACAACATTCTGCTAATGTTTATCTCCATTAGTGTGGTGTTGAAAGAAGAATTATCTTTTGTAAGACGCTTGTTTGTAGAGTAGGTAGAGAAAGTCCTATTAGTGTAACACATCAGTTTTTACTTTCTCTTGCCTCATATGTACAGCGTACATAGGGATATAGAAGTATGGTATTCTACCCAAAAAATCGATGTCATGAATTCACCGGAAATACATATTTTAGGACCCTCTGAATAAAAAAAAAACATTTTCGGAAACAGGTCCATGTGTGTGTGTCTTGTCTGTCTGTCTGTCTGTCTGTGTGCCTGTGAACAACATAGCTCAAAAACGAAAAGACGTCGCATTTAAGTTTGGTATCTTCCAAGGATGCGACACGAAGATTTTCAAGAAAATTCCCCCACTCCCAACTATCCTTACATGGAACTTTTTTCGAAAACTTTTACTTTCTCAAATATGGCTCTAACGATTTTGATTAAAATATCATATATTAAATATATTTACCTGACCAATGAAATGTAAATCTTGAATTTTCTGGGAATAACCTCTGAAGACTACTTTATTCTGGGTGCATTTTACTGAATTTTGTGTAACTGCTAAACGTGAGCGTTAGACAAAAACTTACCACACAAAAAATGTAGAACACATTAAAACACACTATTTATGTTATTAAAATTTTTTTTCGTGGGGTTGGTCGTTTTTGGGATATTGCATGTTTCTGGTTTCAGATAAAAAAAATGTTTCTCATACAGGATTTTGTCAACTCGTGTCCATACAAACAAAGGAACTTCAGTCATATAGCAACCAGCTTCTGACTATCACTTTGACCAATGGTACTCCCTTATTGCGCTTCTAATTACAAGGAAACAAGTAATAAGACTGTTTGTTCCTGCTAATTTTTTAATCGATAAGCATGAAGTAAAAAGCATTACCATTTTAACAATGTTTCGTTGCAGAGAAATAGTCATGTGAATGGAACACATAACATTTTTTTTTACTTCCTCTACTTCGTACATAGTACAAAGGTAGAGATGTACTGCGTTCAAAATTTTTTAAATTGACTTAACTTTAGTTTTATTTGCGTTATTCCTTACTTATCAAAGTCCTGTAAAATAGAGAAAAATCGCTTGAATGTATTCCATTGGAACTTTTAATCTGTATTGAAGATATTAATTTCTACTTTCTCTACACGTACTCTGTACATATTGTATAGAGGAAGTATTGTATTCCACCCAAAAATTCGATACCGAGATTTTGCCGGAAATACATGTTTTAGGATCTCTTCAAATAAAGTATTTTTACTTTCTCTACACATACTATGTGCATAGTGTATAGAGAAGATATCGCATTCCACCCAAAAATTCGATACCGAGATTTCATCGGAAAAAGATGTTTTGGGTCCCCCTGAATCCAAAAAAATCATTTTTACAAAAAGGTCCGTGTGTATGTGCGTGTGTGTGTGTGTGTGAGTGAGTGGAGAGCATAGCTCAAAAACGAAAAGACTGTTAAATACTAAACTTGGTATTTAAGTTAAATATCTTCCAAAAATGCGACACGAATATTTTCAAGAAAATCTCCCCACTCCAACTACCCTTTATATGCGACTTTTTTCGAAAATTTTTATTTTAAAAGATGTTTTGGGTCCCCCTGAATCCAAAAAAATCATTTTTACAAAAAGGTCCGTGTATATGTGCGTGTGTGTGTGTGTGTGTGTGTGTGTGTGTGTGTGTGTGTGAGTGGAGAGCATAACTCAAAAACGAAAAGACTGTTAAATACTAAACTTGGTATTTAAGTTAAATATCTTCCAAGAATGCGAAACGAAGATTTTCAAGAAAATCTCCCCACACCCAACTACCCTTTATATGCGACTTTTTTCGAAAATTTTTATTTTCTAAAAATATCTCTAATGATTTTGATTAAAATGTCAAATATTACCTGAAAAATAAAACGTATATGTTGAATTTTCTGCTAATAGCCTCTGAACACTGCTTTATTCTGGATGAATTTTACGAAATTTTGCATAACTGCTAAACAGCAAGAGATGGGTAAAAACTTAACACTCAAAAACTATACACAATTTATGTCATATACATTGTTTTCAACGAGTTGATCGCTTTTCACATATTCCTTGTTTTTGGTTTCAGCTATGAAAAACTTATACTTTTCTCATACAGGAATTTGTCAACATCTGTCCATACAAACAAAGGAACTTCAGTCACATAGCAACCAGCTTTTGACTATCAGTTTAGCCTATGGTATTCCCTTATTTTCCTCCTACTTACAAGGTAGCAAGTAATAAGGCTATTTCTGCTATTTTTTTTTCGATTAAAATGAATTAAATGGAAGCATAAGCTTTTTAACAATAATTTGTTGCAGAGATATAGAGAAAGTCATATGAATGGAACACATCAGATTTTTAGAGAAAGGTCCGTGGGTATGTGTGTGTCTGTGGAAAACATAGCTTAAAAACGAAGAGACCGTTGAATACAAAATTTTGCATTTAGGTATAGTATCTTCCAAGAATGCGACACGAAGATTTTCAAGAAAATCCCGCACTACAAACTGCCTTTAACATGGAAAAATTTTAGAAAATTTTGATTTTCTTAAAAATGTCTCTAACGATTTTGAATAAAATCACGTATATTAAAGCTATTTGCACCCCAAATAAACGGTATATCTTGACTTTTCTGGGAATAGCTTCTTAAGACCTTTTTTCTGGATGGATTTGGCCGAATTTTGCATAACTGTTTAATCGTAAGAGATGGACAAAAATTTACCACACAAAAATGCACAGCCCATTAAAACACACACTTTATGTTATATAATTTTTTTTTTCGTGGAGTTGATCGTTGAAAAACTTATACTTTTCTCATACAGGAATTTGTCAACACCTGTCCATATAGACAAAGGAACTTCAGTAACATAGCAAATAGCTTTTGACTATCATTTTAACCTATGGTACTCTCTTATTTCCCTTGAACTCATAAGGATGCTAGTAATAATATTATTTGAGCTAATTTTTCTCGATTAGCTTGGAGTAAATAGAAGCATAAGCTTTTTAACAATAATTTGTTGCAGAGATGTAGAGAAAGTCACGTGAATGGAACACATCAGATTTTTATTTTAACCTGTTTTCTAAAATTATGCTCATGAGAAAAATGTCACGATGTTTTTAGGATGGCTATTGCTACTTATCTCAGAATTTCGGTTGTTTATGTAAGAGCTTACTCTATTGACCCTGTTCTGCTTCTGCCCATCAATTTCACAATCTTTTCTTTCGATAAGAACTCTTAAAAAAAAGTATGCTGTTATCCTTTTGCCCTGCTCGACTATAGGTGGAGTGATGTATGTAAACACACAGTACCATAGCTTAGGGTTGTTGAAACCATATTAAGCCCTGAAATGTTTGTTTCATTTATGACAATGATATTTGTAAGCAGATAAAATGTGATACATTTATGTGTTATAATATTCTTCTTTAATAAATGTAAAATTATTTGATAATTCACGTCCCACCCTCCCTACCAAGTTGCAAACTTTCCTTTACACAGTTAATGACTTTATGTACGCTGAATTGGCAGACATTCATTTAATTTACGCCGCAACTGGTGAATCTGCGAGTGGTGCGAGGAACTGTATCACAGGAGATTTCTAAATCATCTTTATAATAGGGGAACGTTCACTGCAGTGTAACAAAAGATCTGTAACATAGGTTCTCTTAATTTCGGATTTGGGGTTTTCTAAGTATTTAGGTTTAACTTTATTATATCATTTTTGTAAGAGGAATGAGAGTAATTTTGTATTTTGCAGCTACAGAAGTAGAAATGCTTATTTGTTGGTTTCAGTTATGTATATATTGGTTCAATAAGATAAAATTAAAAAAAAAAAACAAAAAAAAAACATGTCATTGTATTCAATATCTTCAAGCTGAACCCTAAATACATTTTTAAACCTAATCATATAATGTACGAAAAGGTTTGGTGTCATAGGTTAAAGTTTCAGAGTAATGAATATTCTTCCGTCACATCAAAACATGCATAGTCGGGCAGGGCAAAAGACAGAAGACAGGAGAGGGTCAACTGTGTGATCTGTAAACACCACCAAAGTTTGAGAATAGATAATAATAGCCATTCTAAGAGAAACAAGAAATTTTCTTCATCAACATGACTAGAAAATAAAGAAAAACGACACATACTGAGTCGTATATCATCCTAAGAATCTGATGCAAATATTTGCACTTATTTATCTCCTAGCCTGCATATAACAGGGATCATGGTCCAGATTCCTATGTTTTAACCTATTAGATCATGCAAAGGACTATCGTTGACTAAGTTCACTGCTGTGGCGATCACGCCTATAGGAGTAAGGGAAGAAGGAACCGCAGGAATGAATGAATGAATGAATAAGTGTATTTATTAACATAGTAATCATACATAGAATTTCAACAGTCGCACGGGTCCACAGACAGTACGTGCTTTTGTAATACACATTACAAGCAATATTAAAACAACCACAACAAAGAATTAAAAGAGTAAACAGGAAAATAAAAAGACAAAGGAAATACACAGTCAAAAGCAATATTAAACAACAATAAAATTAAGAGTGAATCCGAAATAAAAAGATACAAAGATATTCAAATATAGCAATTTAAATTTACAGCACAGAGTACACCTTCATAAATGCACCCTCTTATAGTAGATAATTACACTTAAAAGACATATATACACATAATATATACAACCCTAGCACAACAGTGACCTAAGTATGAAATAATACATATGTATGTAGAACATTGTAGTCACTTTTGTTTAGTTGATCTTATCTTCTCTATTGGCAGCCTCCTCAGATCTCAGCTGTCTTGCCTTAAGTATAAATTTACCTAGCCCGTCCACGTTTTCCGTGCCTGCCAGTAGCGTCCAACGTGCTTCTATCCCTACATTCGCAGTGGTAAAAAATCGCGACAAATATTTTTCCCGCCATTCCTCCGTACCCCTACATCTTGCCAAGATGTGAGTCCACGACTCTTCCTCCTCGCAAATGGGACAGATTCTCGTACCATTCTCGTCAGAAATTTTCGTGCGCCTCCATGCTCCTAGTCTAATCCACGCGAGCCCCTCTCTAATGAGTTTGGTACCTGTTTTGATGTATTACTCCATACCCCACTCCGATTTCAGCCCAGACTGTACTTCTAATGACACCTTCTCTGTGCATTGCGCAATCATTTGCTGTCTGTCAATATCACAGAGACGTTTCTTAATTTTTCTCCAAATACTTCGCCTGTTTTCCTGCCCCGCCATCCAAATGTCTCCCATCCCAATGGTTTCCAACCCTTTCTTTAATTTTGATGCCCACGTCAAATTACCTTCCATTCGCAACTGTTCACGGTAGCAGACTGCCCTAATTAGAGATTGGTTTCCGTGAACGATTCTCATCCAATATTTAACTGCTCTGATTTTGCACTCTATCGTTTCACTATGTGCCCCGAATTCCCTCATTATTCCGCAGTTTGCCGTACCCCTCCCTACACCCAGAATTCCTTTCAAAAATTGGGTCCTCACTTGATCCAGATTTCCTGTTTGTTCCCACCCCCATATTTCTCCTCCGTATGTCATCGTGGATCTAACTGTCGCTCCGTATACAGTTTCCATTAAGGTTATGGAGATATTCGGAATTCTGCAGCGTATCCGGAGAGCTTCCGCCGCTTTCACCCTTGCCTTGTGTTTCGCAATGTCAATGTGTTTTGTCCATTTTCCGTTCATTGTAAATGTGAGACTTAGTACACAAAAGATTTAACATTGTCCAGTATCTGTCCTGCATATGTCCAAGTCTCCTTCCTGCTATAAACACAACCCTTTTTGAAAGTCATTGCCTTAATCTTATTCACATTAACTGTAAGTAGCCATTCATCGCAATATTTCTTAAGTTTGTCCAGTCCTCGTTGCAATCCGTTTACTGTCGTAGAGCACAATACTAAATCGTCTGCGTATAAAAGTGTTGGGATCTGCAAATCCGCTACTACTGGCGCTTGAATATTCTCTGCTATCATTGTATCATTAATATCATCCACAAAGAGATTAAATAGCAAGGGAGATAAAATACAACCCTGCCTCACTCCCCTATAGCTTCGGCAGCTCACGGACACTCTGTTTCTGTCGTACTTCACACAGAATTCAACATTTTGATGCATTGCCTGCAATGCTCTAACCATTTTACTTGATAACCCCTTTCTGCCCAGTTTGTACCATAATGCATTTCGATTGATAGAGTCAAATGCCTTCTTAAAGTCCACAAAAGCACAATGAAGCTTTCCCCGCTTAACTAACAGTTGCTTTGTCCTTAAAGTGTCTAATATAAAAGCGGCATCTATGGTACTGTATCCTTCTCTGAAACCCATTTGAAATTTTGAAAGTTTGCCAAATTTAGATTCCCAGCCCTTTATTCGGTTATATAACAGTCTACAATAAATTTTCTCCATAATTGGCAAAAGAGTAACCCCCCTATAGTTATCCGGATTTCCAATAGTTCCCTTCCCTTTATAAATGGGATGAATAGTGCCCTCTCCCAAACAGGTAGGGTAATTCCCCTCAATAAACAATCTGTTACATATCTGGAGCATACTCCTACCAAACTCATTAACATTGGCTGCGGTTTTAAAAACTTCCGGGGGCAGCCCATCCAACCCTGGAGCTTTGCCTTCCTTCAGACTCCTCAGCGCCTGTGCTATTTCTCGTGCTATTTCTTCGTCCAGTATTGGGATCTCAAGATTTCCCAAAATTTGCACTTCCTTTATAAAAATTCCTTCCCTTTCACCTTTCCCGAATATTCCCATAAAATGCATTGCCCATTTTCTGGGAGAAATTTCGTTGGGCGCCTGACGGTTGCCTCTTAAATGTTTTATTACTTGCCACATCTCAGCGTTATCCCCCCGTGTTAACATATTACTAATTTTCTGAGTAATTTTGTCTTGCCACGTAGTTCTCTTTTCCCGCAAGAGCTGTTTATACTCCCTTCGCTTTTTTGTAAACAGTTTCCTAATGTCATCCCTTCTGAATTTCGACAGAGCCTCCTCTGCTTGTTTCTTTGCAGCTCTGCATTGCTGGTCATACCAACCATTGAATCGTTTTACCTTACCATGCATTTGGACTTTCATTGTCCCCGCAACCGTTGCTATTATATGCGTTAGTTCCTCCGCTGTGCCTGCGTTCCTTTCCCCTAATCTTCTTTCTAATTTATCAACAAATACTTCTTTTTCTATCGGTTTCCATATAAATTTACTAATGAATCTCCCTTCGTCCCCATGCCCCTCTTCAGGTGCATGCGCCACTATGGCCGTCTCTATATTCAGTTCCAGGACAACCGGACAGTGATGTGACTCGATACGATCCCCCACCCAAAAATTTCTAATTCTGCCAATTAAACCCTGACTTATTAAAATAAAATCTATTGCACTACCCCCATTTTCATTTATGAAAGTGAGTTCTCCCTCTCGGTCCTCACCGTACTTTCCATTCATTATTTCTAAAGAGAAGGCATCGCAGAAAGCAAGTGTTACATTTTCTCCGTTTTTCAACCAAGTTTCTGTTAAACATACAACGTCAAAATTACTAAGGAAAGACAAGAAATTCTCGCTACCCAACCTTTTTTTGAAGCCTTCGATGTTCCATGTGACAATCCTCAGAGAAAGGGTTGGGTCCTATTGTTTCCTTGCTGATGGTCTTCCTACAACTTGGCTGACCCTTTGTCGAGCTGTTGTCAGCCTAAGGGCACGGAGGGGCGTTGTTGTTGGCTTTTCCGACGAAGACTGTCTCACCCTCCTCTCCTCTTTGCCCCTCCCTGTCGACATAACTTGAGGCACCTGATGTTCTGCTGAGGGACATGCTACCTGCTGGGCTGATGCACTGGCTACCTGCTCTAGCTGCCCTGTCCTGAGTTCGGTTTCCGCACTACTTCTAGGCTGTTCCATGCGCTCCAGCTCCTGTCGGTTCCAGACTCGTCCGTTAATGAAGAGCTTGTCATAGCGCAATACGGCATGACAACCCTGCCTCCTGGCCTCGAACATGTGTCCCTTTAAGAATTCTCTCTCTTCTCTTACACGCTGGCTAAAGTCCTCGCTAATGTTTATTCCCGTTCCCCGTAAAAAACGAGCATCTCGAAGGATGGCCACCTTGAGTTTATAATGGGCCAGTTTACACAAAATAGGTCGCCTTACATTGCCACTTCGACCTACACGATGGGCTCTCTCCACATCAAACTCGCGGAGTTCGATTCCTATTTGTGAGATGACCCTTTTCACTATTTCCTCCGTCATCTCCCAACTCTCTCCCGCGAACCGCAGGAGACTACAGGCCACAGCAAATAGGGTACATGAAAGCCAAAAAGTCCCCGAAACTTCCACACTTGAAGACCAGTTTTATTCTTTTTAAGCCGCCTATAGAGAGCGATGAAGGACCAAACAGCCCTCGTATCCACGAGGAAAGCTCTTTCCCGTCATCTGTGTGGTACGTAACTTAAATGCAAACCTGAAAGATGGAAAGGAATGGAATGAAAGGAAAATGATGGAAACATGACCGTGATAGAAGTGAAATCTCCCCAGCATTCGCTTTTGGGCAGCAAAAATTTCGAAAAACCCTAGACAAGAGTCGACGAAATTCGAATCCGGTACCTCCCAAATGTGAGCCTCACGTTACCAAGGAACCATCCCGCACATTTAAATGCGCATATACCCAGGGTTTCCACTGTAACTTCCCTTGCTTATATCCAGGTTCATTATAAATATATATCAGAGGATATTTTCTACTTGTTAGTGCTACCCTTCCGCTGAAAGAGGCTTCGGATATTACCAACAAAAATGTTTTCAGAAAATAAGTAGTTACCCGTAAAAGTGGAAGTTACGTATTCTTTGAAACTGCAGTGAATTATTAAATACAATCCATGCTATGAAGTCGTGCACTGATTTTTCCAATAACGTAGGAAGATATTTTACGCGTTACATTTACAAGGCTGTCTTACCTATTCTGCAATAAATCATTCTTAGAAAAAAACTTTTCTTGTATGTTTTCATCTAATCGTAATAAATAGTGGGTCTGATTATGTATTTACTTGTGAATACAAGGGAAAAAACGCTAAAGTGATAGGCAATATTTTAAGAGCACGTCACTATATGATACTTTGAAATTCCCACGTCCTTCTGTGATCAAGATGAAAAAGATAACGATTTACCATTTGAGAAGACTTTAAGTATTGCAAAATTTAAAGCAATAATTAGGTATATCTCAAAATTGGTTAACTGAAACAAAAATACTCGTCATATACTGTGTTTTAGAAATAAAATTGTGTGTAGTATTTTTGTTTATCTCTTATGGTTTAACAGCTAAGCAAAATCTATCCATAGAGAATTGGACTTCAGAGACCATTCTCAGAAAATTCAACACAACATTTTATTTATCATGCAAATTTCTTAATCATATGATGGTAAACCAAATTGTAATAACCACTGTTGAGAAACAATTGTTAGACGGGTCGAGTGATCAGCAATCTATTGGGTTCGATTTCCGGCTGGGGCAGGTTTTTCTTTCACCAGAATTATTCCTTATCTCCCACAGAGTCTGGAAGTATGTATGTGAGAATGAATATGCATGTGTGTGTGCGTTTGAAGAAAATAAACGATTTAAACCCAACGTAAGGAACCTATAGATAACGAGTTGTTTTTAATGCAAAGTCCCCGATATGACCTTAGATGTTAAAGGGAGCTACGTAAATAAAACCATAAAGAAACGGAAATAAAAAAAAAATCCCAAAATTTTTAAGTAAAAAGTAGTTTCCAGTGGGTGTGATTTTGTTGAACATTTCTGCTCGCAACAAACTTTTCATTTTTAAATAAGTTGATTACACACGAACAAACGCACGCGCACACATGCGGACACATACACAGGCATTTTTCTAGAAATGTTTTTTTTTTTTAACTCAGGGGATCTTAAAACTTATACATCAAATGAAATATCTGTATCTTGGGTGGAATACAATACTTTTTCTACTTACTATATAACATGCTTAGTAGAGATAGTAAAAAAACTAAATAGACAAAAAGACCATGTTAGTGTTATTTTGTATATCAACAACTGCGTCAAAACAATATAGGATTTTCATTAATAACATAGCTTTATGTTGATTGCTAACATCTACTATAATAATTTCCTGTCCTCCTTTACGCCTAGAATTAGATTCTTGGCAAATACCGCCCCAATTTAAATGAGCTAAACCTCGAATTGCTAAGAAAAAACGCAACATTCCATCCATGATAAGTAAATTCTTTTGTGAGGAAACTAAACTTATGAATTGCACATTTAAAATGAAATTCGCTATCACACTTTCCAACTCTGAAATCAGTTATGCAAAACGTAAATATCGGCAAATGTGATGCTGTGTCTTTTACCCTACATCTTGAAATAGTAATCAGGAATTTAGTAACAGGTTTAGACAGTTTTCAGCACTTGAGTTAGTAATTATGTTCATCAATAGCTCATTCGGTTCAGTTGACATTAATGATCTTGGAGGTAAAACATGTAAGACCCAAGGAATTTGTAATCCTGAAAAACAGAGATTTTAAGTCTTCAAGAAGAAATATCTTTGAAATCATCTTTATCGAGTTCAATCAATTACTGCACTCTGGTAGAGACAGGAATAAATATCTTGTCATTGGTAGTATTGCTTTGAAAATGTATTTGTTGCTGGCCTCGACATATCTTTGCGAGGTCATATTTTCACCTATGAGTATCGCCAACAATAAGTGCCAATCCAGTTTAATAAAATCATATCTATTTGCCACAATAAGAGCAGCTTGTTCCACCTACACATCAGACATTTCTGCACTTACAGCGAACATTTATTATGTGAGTTGTAAGCCTAAGTAATTTTAATCGAAATTATTTTAAATACTTTTACATCGATACATGTAGTGGTAGTAGTAGTAGTAGTAGCAGCAGCAGCAGTAGTAGGATGTAGTAGAAATAGAGTAGTAGTAAAAGATTAGTGGTTGCGCCTCACCTCATTACGTTTGAGATAACTGTGCTCGAGCATATGAGAAAGTTGGACAGCATTGCTCTACGCGTCTATGCGACTGTTCCTCCCCAAAATCTGTTTCATAAGATTGTCACAGCGAATCCAAAAATAATAAATATTATACGTTATTTACATTAAAACTGGCGCCAGAGTAACAGTTGTAACACTAACAAATCAAAAACCTGCACTTGTTGAGAATAGAGTAATTGCAGATTTTGGAAGTTATCCGGTTTTATCTTTTCAAGCCTACTATTCGAAAAAGTCCCAGCCGTTGTTATGGATCACAGTCTCCTCTACTTCTTTCAATGAGGCGCAGAATACTATGATACGCATTTGGAAGGCGAGATATGAACCTGGACCAACTTTCCCGCTGGCGTGCTCGAGTTCCGGGAAGCTTTCCGTGGAGTCTCCATGCTGGCAGTTGAAATTCAGTAATTAAACTTTCTTCCCGTTCTGGTTCCGGTTTCCGTTCCAATTTCCGAGTTATTGTACACAGGGATTAATTTAGAGTCTGAAAATTATACACGATGAGAAAATTGGTCTAAAAATGCGCTGATCTCAAATTAGGATCGTATACGTAATGCACTAACTAAAGTGTGGTGCAGAATTACATTTCCGTTTTCATATTTTAAAATAATTCCAGTAGTTTGTTTAGCTTAGTAGTAGATAAGAGAAACAGCAGTTGAGAATATGGTGATTTGTAGCGCTCCTTAACATATCAGGCATCTGTAACAATTACTTTTTGTTTACTCTAGCTTGTCTCAACATTAAAAGAGTTAATGGAATATCTCTATCTCTATCTAAATGTAAATTTCTAGTCTTGCTCTTTCACCAAGTTGCTAATGAGATGATCTAAGTGTTCAGTTGTTACAATTTTCATATTTGAACACATCATCCTGAGCAGAATGCTTTTCTCTATCATATTATACCATTTTAGAGCTTTATAGGCTTTTGTGGGTCCAAATGTCCATAAAAATGCTTTTTTGAAAAAAAAGATCTGATGTTTAAGTTTCTATGCTTATAGTAACCTATAGGTTATAAAGTTCGAAGTTACATCTCCCCCTCTTTTTTTCTTAGGGTGTTAACACTGGTTAGTTAGCATTTTGTAACCTTATAATATAAGCACTTGAGCGCCATAGCCTTTTAACTCAAAGTTCTTACCAAAATTATACTTATGCAGTAGAAAAGTCAGACAGGGAGACATTTTCTGTTAATGGGTTTACAATGATAACCAAGGGAAGGAAAATTTTGGCAAGATTTGGAAAAAGTTAAAGAAAAACTTATGTATTCCATTCGCATAATTGTCTATACCTGCTCCAAATATAAAGTATTCTTACAAAACATTATTGCTAATCAAGATAAACATTGCCACAATTGGCGTACTACTTGATTCCCTGTAAGTAAAAAGGAAATAAAGAAATACTTTATGCTAAACAACAGTGAATTCTTTTAAAAGCTGGTCACTACGTGAAAAAATTGAGGAGTGGTTTGCTTTCCATGGTCCCGTTTGAGAAAAGTTCGGTAGTTTAAAATGGAAACCAATGACAATGAAATCTCAAAGACGGTCAAATATACAAATGTACATGACATTAATTATGTTCATAAATTATGTGCTGAATTTTTCGTGTCTTAAATTTTTATCTACCTCCTATAGCTTAAACGTTATACAAAATTCTTCAAAAGTCATCAGAAAAAAAGTGGTCTTCAGAGGCTATTTTCAGAAAATTCAAAATAAACATATTATTTGAGATTTAAAAGTCTTTTACATACGGTATTGTAATCAAAATTGTTAGAGCCATTTTTGAGAAGAAAAACAAAAAAGTTTACAAAATATTTTAGATTTTTTTTTTTTTTTTGCATAAGCAGTTATAGTTCAACAAGCAGAAACGAAAAGTTGGCAAAGCAAGAACAAAAGCATAATAATAATAATAATAATAATAATAATAATAACGAAAGCATTAGGTTATTCAAATGAAATTAGTATTAGTAAAGCAATAACATAAACATCTAAGTCTAGCGAGTGTTGAGAAACAGTAGTGTATAGGATGAAAAGCAACGAATAAAAGGATGTGACTCCATTAAAGCAGAAAATAAGAAGAGCGTAAGAAATAAAACTAAGTTATGTTAACATAATAAATGGAATAGCGCAAAATAGATTTCCCCAAAAATAGCTCTAATGATTTTTATTAAAATGCCGTATGTTTAAGATATTTTCATGACATAGGTAATGTATATATTTAATTTTCTAGGAATAGCTTCTGCAACCTCTTCGTTCTAGATGACTTTGTATAACTAGTAGGTAAACTTTAAGAGATAGACAAAAACTTACTACGGAAAAATGTATATCTCATATAAAGCAATTTATCTCATAGTTAACCGTTTTCAAGGTATTCTGAGTTGTTGGTTTCTTTCTTTTTTTCTTTCATTTATTTACTCCTAGCAAGCAAAGAGAATTATATATAAATTGTTTCACTTAGCGACCTGCTTTTAAAAGATCTGAGTATCGCTTTAATCTGACGTATTTCCTTAGGTCCCCTATATTTACAAAGAAGCATTAATTAGACCAATTCAGCTTATGTTTATCTTGATTAGCATGATGTATATACAAGCTTTTATAAGTAACGTTTTTTTAGAAGCAGCTGGTGAAAGTTATGTGACTGTAACACGTACGAATTTTGTCCAGAGTAAACAATAGTGATATCCAACTAAATTAAAGATTTTATGATATCGTATCTGCATATCCTTTTATGCCTGTAAAGTAGTACTTCTAAGTAATAAAAATGTAAGGAGGAGAGATAATTAGTAGATGAAAATTAAATATCTTATAATACTCTTAAAAAGCAGTGCACATATTTCACAATTTGATGAAGTATTATTCACAAGATGACACTAGACTGATCGCAGCTATGCGCCAAAGTTACGAGAGTACGAACAAATTTTGTTAAAAAACCTATTCTTTTATCTACTTCATGCTAATCGAGTTAAAATTAGCAAAAATAGTCTTATTGCTTATTTCCTTGTAAGTAGAACAGAAATAAGCGAGTACTATAGGCTAACGCAATAGTCGAATCTTTTAAAAGATGGTTGCTATGTCCTTGAAATGCCTGTGTTTGTATGGACAGAAACTGACAAATTCCCGTATGAGAAAAGTATAACAATAAGTAATAAACTAATAACAAAGAATATTTACTAAATGGTCAGCTCTACAAAAAAAAAAAAAAATTAAAAAAAAAATAAAAGAAAACAAAGAAACAAACAAAAACATAAATGACTAAATTATGTTTAAACGAGATCTATATTTTCTGTGAATTAAGTTTCTTCTTCTCTTATGTCTGACCAGCTATGCAAAATTCATCCGGAATAAAGAGGTCTTCAGAGGCTATTGCGAGGAAATTCAAGATATACATTTTATATCTCGGGAAAATATCTTTAATATACAATATTTTAATTAAAATCGTTACAGAGATAGAGATAGTAAGAATGCTAGTATATCTGAATATTTTACATACATAGTGAAGGTGGATCTATATTGTTTCCTTCGTTATTACGAAGGGCGTGGTTTAAAATAAAAGCATATTCTATGATTTAAGTTCAGAGCAATAACAACATATCACTCGGGGAATAATTTTTAAAAAATCTCTTCAAATACTAACGAGGTCTGCAGGCATTTGGAGAGCATGAATGTTAGCCTTAATGAGTGAGGTTGAGGGCTTCGATTTAGGAGCACGTGTCGGAACGGGAAACAAAACATCTGCAATGCAAAAATGCGTACTCTCGAAACAGAGTAGGTACGGATTTTACCGCGATTTATTCGTTCCTATTTACATTAACATGTTTTGCCCGCATACTATTGAGCTATTAAAATAATGATTCGTGTACAATATCGTACATGCTATTCTTTCCTTTTTACTTTCTCTGCTCTTATCTAGTAGGTAGAGGAAGTATTGAATTCCACACTAAAATTGGATACTATTATTTTTTAACCAAATATATATTTTGGTATCCGTGAAATAAAAATCTGTTGCCTTCCATTCACATGAATTTCTCTATCTATTCTGCAAAAAACTAATATAACAAAAGTTATTCTTTCACCTAATGCTAATCGAGATAAACATTAACAGAAGTGGGCTTATTTCTTGCTTCCTTGTAAGTGGAAGTGAAATAAGGGAATACATCAGGCTAAAACGAAAGTCAAAACTTTGTGATTGTCATTGAGATTCGGTTCTTTTCTATGGATAGGAGTAAAAGAAAAAAGTTATGTGACTTAACGGTTTCCCATGTACAATTGCAACCAATAATAGAGATAATTTTGGAAATGCTTACCTCTAAAAACAAAAGCTGTATACCACATAAATTATATGTTTTAACAATATATATGTCTTTTGTGTTGTAAGTATTTATCCAGTTTTTCTCCAGTTATACAAAAGTATATATATATATATATATATATATATATAAATTTAATTTTTCATAAAAATATCAAGCATATGCCATTTTAATAAAATCTTTATGGTCATTTCTGATAAAATCAAATATTCGAAAACTGTTCCATGTAAAAATATCAAGCATAGTATTTTAATCAAATTGTTAGTGCCATTTCTGACAAAAATAAAGTTTTCGAGAACTATTCCATATAAAAAGTAGTATGAAGTAGGAGAATTTTGAAAAGTCTTCATGTCCGATTTTCGGAAAATACTGAACTTAAATAAAAAGATAGTAGCTTTCCTACTTTTCATTTATGAGCTCAGACACGCTCGCACACACACACACACACACACACACACACACAAACACATGGAAACATAGCTACCTGTTTCTAAAAATGCTCTTTTGGATTCAGGGGGCTTTTTAAAACATGTATTTCCGGTGAAATCATAATATTGAATTTTTGAATGATATGCAATTCCTTGTATACCTACTACGTACATTGTGCATGCTGCTAGAGAAATAAAACGAAATATGGGATTAATACTAAACTTGATAATTAATGTCAGTATCTTTCAGAGGTTGGACCCAAAAATTATAAAGAAAATTCCCCACCCCAAACTACACCTTAAATGTATAATATTTTGTTTTTTATATTTTCTCAAAAATTGCTCGAATTGTTTTGATTAAAACACCATAGATTTAAGAAGCTATTTTAGTGACAAGTAATATGTATATCTTGAATTCTCTGGAGATAACCTCGCAAATTGGCATCATGCAAAAACAAATTTGTACAGTTTTACTTAACGCTTGAACCATTACAGATAGGCAAAATCATGCTACATAAAATGTTAGAACTGTTTGAAACACTCTTTATTGCAACTCAAGTGGTTTTGTCAGCCATCAGCATTTCCGTGATATATTTTATTATCTTAGCTGTGAATGCCAATACCTATTGTATTTTTACTTCTCTACAACGTAAGTATAATGTACATAGTGGAAAGGGGAGGTGTTGTGTTCTATCGACAAATTATATACAGATTATTTCACTAGAAATACTTGTTTGAAGACACCTGAATTTAAGAAAAGAACAAAAACTTACAAAATCGTTGTGGGTGTATGTCTGTGTGTGACTGTGTACTCGTAATCTAAAAACTCTAATGTGTTCCATTCATACGACTTTCTCTACATCTCGGTAACAAAACATTGTTAAATAGCTTATTCTATCTACTTAATACTAGTTATAAACCTTATCAGAAATTGTCTTATTACTTGCTTTCTTGTAAGTAGAAGTAAAATAAGGGATACTATTACACTAAGTTAAACCGATAGTGAAATCTTTTAAATGCTGGTTGCCATTTAAATGAAATCGTTTCTTTACATTGCCAGAAGCTGACAAGTTTCCGTATGTGAAAAGTTTAAGTATTTTAAAACTGAAACCAATAACAAGGCATATCTACAAAGTCACCATTTCTATGAAAAAAATGTATATGACATAAATGTTCTTTTTAATCGGAGCAACATTTTTTTAAAAGTTAGCTTTGTCTATCTCTTACGGTTTACCAGTTATGCAAAATTCAGCAAAATGATTTCAGAATAAAGATGTCTTCAGAAGCTTTTTCAGTATATTTGAGATATGCATTTTATTTGTCATGTAAATATCTATAATAGCGGTATGTAACCAAAACCGTTAGAGCCATTTTTGAGAAAATTGTTTTTTCCAAATCTTTTCCATGTAAAGGTTATTTTGGGGTAGGGAGGTTTTCCTCAAAATCTTCGTGTCACATCTTTGGAAGATATTTAACTTAAATACCAAGTTTGGTATATTACCAACTTTTAATTTTTAGTCATCGCGTTCGGATACACGAACATACATACACGCGCGTGCGCGGTCCGCAAGCGCGGACCTTTATCTAAAAATCGAATGTGTTCAACTCACCTAACTTACTCTACCTTCTTTCATATACAAACTATTCTTACAAATGATTGTTCTTTCATCTACTTCATGTTAATCGAGTTAAATATAAGCAGTAACAGTTCTATTACTTGCTTCCTTGTAAGTATAAGGGAAATACGGGCATGCATTAGCCTAAAGTTACAGTCAAAGCTTTTAAAAAACCCATCACTGTGTAATTGAGGTTTGGCTCGCTTTAATGGTGCCACTTAAGAAACGTTGGGCAGTTTAAAATTGCAACCAATGACAAGAAATATCGCGAAAACGGTCAAATCTACTAGTAAAACGTATATGATATAAATTTTGTGTCTCAATAAGATATACATTTTTCTGTGGTAAGGTTTTGTCTTTCACTTGTGGTTTAGACGTTGTGCAAAAGTTCGCAAAGCTCATCCAGAATAAAGAGCTCTTTAGAGGCTATTGCTCGAAAATTCAAAACATACATTTTGTTCACGATTTAAATATCTTTAATATATGTATCTTTAAAGCTATTTTTGGAAAAAAAAAACACAATTTTAAAAACTTTTTGTATATAAAAGATAGTTTCGCATCCTTGGAAGACACAAACTTAAATACAAAGTTTGGTATTTAACTGTCTTTTAAGTTTTGAGCTATTCTGTCCACAGACACACACGCGCAAGTACACATAAATACCATTTTCTAAAAATGCTTTTTTTGGACTCAGGGAATTAGGAAATGTTTATTTCCAGTGTATTCTCGACATGGAGATTTTGGATGGAATATAATACTCCCTCTATAACATAGTACCTAGAAGGTAAAATAGTGTTTTTGTATACTGGGGACCCTAAAACGTGTATTTCCGTTAAAATCTTAGTATCGAATTTTTGGGTGGAGTACAACACCTTCTCTACCATGTAGGTACTATGTACAGAAAGTAAAATTAAAAAGCCGGTGGAGTATAAAAAACATTACATTTTAAATTAAAAGTAATAATATTAACGTTTAAATAGTTTAAAACTTGCAAGTATGCGAGATGAACATTTTCTCCAGCCCAAACTAACCTAAATGAACATTTTTTTAAATTTTTGTTCTTATTAAAAATGGCTAACGATTTTGAATAAAATCTCTTGTAGTAGAATATTTACATGGTACATAAGATGTATGTCTTGAATTTTCCGAAATTACTCTCTAAAACCACTTTATTCCCTGCTGACTTTTGCATAACTGGTTAACCGTAAGAGATGGATAAAGTCATACAGTATTTATTCATTTTTTCATCCTGGACATTGCACCATATAACGACCAGCTTATAAATAGTTTGAACCTCGTTTTAGCCTTATGTAAGAATTGCTTCTTGGAGAATAGAGAAATACATATGAATGGAACAAATCGGAGTTTTTAAGAGTTTTCAACACTGATCTGTTTATCTGGATGTTATGGAAACACTACGGAATTTCGAGGACAGCATATATCGACACAATTATCGATTAAATGGAGCCAGGTGGCACAGGTGGTTTCATCTGTATCTAGTATTCGGGAGGCCCGGGTTCGTTCCCTGTCGACCGCTCACTCTTGCCCTGGTTTTGTCGTAGTTTTCCTGAGGCCGCTTAATGCTGGGATGCTGTATATATACCACGGTTTCTTTCCTTTCATTCCTTCATTTCATTTCTCTTCTTCACCTATCAGGTCGGCTGCTTGGAGCTTTGCAGGCAGATGGCACAGTCACTTGCGCCGGTTGAGGCATCCTTCCGACGGCCTCTCGGCGCCTGTGTAGCATTCGTGGAATGCCACGGCTGCCATCTAGTAACATTGTTAGGGACTTCTGTGTGTCTGCGCTTGGCTCCGTCTGCTCCTCTGTGCTGGCCTATGGTTTATCCTCCTCTCATCCCTTTCCCTCAGGTGGAGGCGAGGGGTGGGGTAGGCCGTACTTGGTCGCAGTTACCAAAGTGTCTCCCGCCGCTAGCATACTCATACTCATACCTCATACTATCGAATAGGATTTCTCTATCGGCCTTGTAGGTAAAACGAAATGCGTAAGCAGCAATTTGTTTAAAGACATAACTCGATTAGCAGGAAGTACACAAAACATATCTTTGTAAGAATGCTTTGTGCAAGCTACATAAAAAATAAACGATAATGGGTAGAGAAAGTTGCTATCACTTTACACTTGAGATTTTTCTTAGTGATTGGTGTACGTAAACCATTTGACAAGATAAGAGCAGAGGTCTTATGTTTGCCGATAAGAGCAGAGATCTTTTTACTTTCACCTTATGTAGAATGTACACATTGGATAGAGAAGGTATTGTATTCCACCAAAGATTCGACGTCGAGATTTCACCGGGAATATATGTTTTGCTGTTTTCATCATTAAGCCCGAAAACAGTATTTTTAGAAAAAGGTCCGTGTGTGTCTGTGGACAGCATAGCTCAAAAAACTAAATGACCGTTAAACACTCAACTTGGTATTTAAGTTTAGTATCCTCCAAGGATGCGACATGAAGATTTTCACGAAAATTCTCCACAACAAACTACATTTTACGTAGATTTTTTTTTTAAATCTTGTTTACTCAACAATGGCTCTAACATTTTGATTAAAGTATCGTATTTTAAAGGCATTTTCATCACAAATAAAATGTATATTTTAAATGTTCTGGAAATAACCTCTGAGGACTCTGAACTGAACTCTGAATGATTTTTGCATAACCTTAAGAGATGGACAAAAGTTTACTACACAAAAAATGTAAATTTCATTAAATCACATAGCTTTTGTCATATACGTTTTCATACTCTTCATTCTTTGATATTGGTTTCAATTTTAAACTACTTAAACTTTTCTCAAATGAGAAGTGACATTTTGTTTCATCTCTTTTGCTTTAGGTCCTGCAAAGTGAAACAAACTTCAATTGTTTCACATAAAACAGTTTTAAAAGATTTGGCTGTCGATTTAGCCTATTGTGTTCCCTTATGTACCTTACTCACAAGGAAGCAAATGATCGGATAATTTATGCTAATGTTTTGTCTTGATTAACATAGATAAAAGAATACTCTTTTGTAAGGAAAGTGTTTATATAGCAGCTAGAAAAAGTCATGTGAGAACATAACAGTTTTTGGTGTACTTTTGGTGTACTACTTCCTGTTCCAGCTTTTACGTTTGGTTTAATATTTTAAAACACCAGGCAATAAAGTTTTATTCCAGGTTATTAGAACATAAAATTAAATCGTACATAGAGAGAACAGCGTATAAATTGATGTTTGTTTTTATAAAAAATCCCCAAAAATATCTCACTATAAACAGTTTCGCGACGTTAACATGAAAACATTGCGAAATGTAACTTTAGAGCCCACATTTAGAACTATACAATTGAATAGCATACATGTCTTTAAGACGAAGTTCCTGTTATGCACTCAATTTGAAAAAAAAAAAAAAAATCTTTCGCTACCTCTTTTGTAACATATATTTAAAAGATTATTAATTTAGCTACATCATGATAGCCATGATAAACATTAGCAGAAAGTGTCTTACTACTTGTCTCCTTATAAGTACAAAGAAAATACGGAAATGCTTTGGGCTAAAACGACAATCAAATCTTTTAAAAGCTGGTCCCTATGTGAAAAAATGTGAAACACTATTCAAGGTCGCGTTTGAGAAAATTTGATTAGTTTGAAATTGATACAAATGAATATCTCATACATAAAGTATTTGTTTTAACAAGATTGGTTTAACCTTTATGCAGAATTCTGCAAAGCTCAACCAGAATAAAGAGGTCTTCAGAGGATATCACCAGAAATATATACATATATATTATGATATAAATATCTATAATATACGGAAAGGGTTGTTGGGGGTGGGGGATTTTCTTAAAAATCTTCGTGTCGCGTCCTTGGAAGATACTGAACTGAAATACCAAGTTAGGTATTTGGCGGAATTTTCGATTTTAGCTATGCTGTCCATAGTCACACACACGTACCTTTTTCTAAAAAGATTTTTTTCGGATTCAGGGGACCTCAAAACATAATTCCGGTGAAGTCAGTGTGAAATTTTTGGGTGGAATACAATTACTTCTCTATCCACTCTGTACATTGTACATATGAGCTACAAAAAGAAAAAGTTGAAATTAGGCTTCCACTTTGCACGGCCAAGAGCAGCACGAATTCAATTCTCACGGTTTACCAGTTATACAAAATTCATCCAGAATGAAGAGGTCTGAAAATTCAATATATTTATTTCATTTTTCATGAATCTATCTTAAACATATAGTATTTTAAACAATTATTTTGATTAACATAGCATATATATAATATTTTCATCTCAAGTAAAATAAGTATTTCGAATTTTCTTAGAATAGCCTCTCAGTTTACCAATTATACATACTTTGTATAATTGGTAAACCGTAAGAGAGGAATAAATTAGTGCCATGCAACACAAGCAGAACTTCTTAAAACACAAAATTATGTCATGTGCAACTTATTTGGGGAGTTAAACATTTCTAAAATATTCCTGATTGTTTGTTTCAATATTTCAACTCTTCTGGATTGAGAAGCGTTTATTTGTTCCTCAAGGAAATAAGTAGTAAGACAATTTCTGAGTTGGAGTCTTTAGTGCCATGCCAGCATATTGACATGGCAGCCTAATGGTCAGATCAATTAGATGCAAACCAGGAGATCTGTGGTCCAAGTCCCAGCAAAGGCATTGAACTTTTCAGTTTGACTCTATCTCTCCAATTTTAATAATGTTTATCTTGATAAGCGTGAAGTAATTTAAAGAATAAGCTTTGTAAGAATTGCCTAAATTAGTTAAATTTGTAAAAATAGTTTTCTGCGGCATAGAGAAGGTCTTGTGAATAGAGCAAACATATACTTTTTAATTATTTCATTTTTACCCGCCTTTAGTTCCGATGGTGATATCGGCAGGTTTTTAACTTTGGAATATATTGTCTACTAGCTGAAATATCCGGTGTTGCTCGAGTTAGACGGTTTATCCCTTACATGTTAGTTTGCACTTACCGAATACCTTGTGTTATCTTTAAGCCATTTAAAAACTATATTACTACTTCACAACCGTATAACCAGTAAACATATTAATGTTTTATTTATCGATTGGTTGTACTAAGCTTTAGGAATTTTTCAGCTGAATTTTTGGTCATTAAAGTTCAATAAAACGCGCGATTTGTATTCAAGATCACCAAAAGTATTGTCCGACTAACTTGAGCTGGCAGCTTCCTTCGCGGCGCAAGAGGAATATCTACAGTGTTGCCAACCGGACAGGCATATAACGTGAACTTGTACGGTGCAAATTTTTAACAAAATATTTGCGGCAAAGCAATATTATACAGTAAGGAAACGTCAATTTAAAAAACATAAAAGATCTACGTCAAATATGCAAAGCTAAATTAATACATCTTACCCGGAGGTCCCAAGTTCAATTCCAGGCTGGGACGGGGCATTTTTCTTTAACTAGAACTATCCCCTTCTGCCACAGAGTCTGGAGGGGCGTTGAGAGAGTGAATATGTGTATGTGTGTGTGTGTGTTTGAGGAAAAAAAAAACGATTTAAATCCACCGTAAAGAACCTACAGACAACGAGTTGTTTCCGGTGCAAAGCGGCAGATATGACCTTAAAGAGGGCTATACAAATGAAACAATAAAATAAACATTAACACAGATTCACTCCAAATTTATAGTTTATTCTCCAAAAGTGAAGGATACTCCATCATTATCCGGTGACTGTACAGAGTCGCTTTCTATGTCTCACTTAGATATTAAATTAATTTAGTAAAAGCGGCTGGAAATGAAAATTCGAGCTGATTAACTTATGGCCGTGAAAGTGAAAGTGAACTAAAATGACTCATCCGTAACGTCTTAAAATGTCAATAATCGACACCAAAGTGTATCATCTTCATTTGAATTAGTGGTATTTATCAGTGGTATTAGTGGTGTCAACGTTTGGTACTCGTCGGTTTCTACTCTCTCTATTTGAACCCCATCATTGCTACTCATGGAGACAGACAAGGGTAACTTTGGTATCAGAGGCGCCAGTGAAATCGCTCTCTATACCACCAACCATCTTTTCGGCATGAGGAGAGCAAGCGATGATAATAATGGATTAACAAAATTGTCTTTTTTTTTTCTTGCCTTTTTTCCGTGTAGCCTTCTTGTAAAAATTAATTCCATTGGTAGTAAGTGGTTTAGAGGAGTAGGAATCACCAAAAAGTAAGAGTTGACAAATTCCAAAAATAATTTTACTTAAATTACAGGACCATATTTACTGCGTCCGGTTCAATGTTCCAACCGTTCATCATACAGAAAACCTAAACGTACGGTTTAAACCATAAGGTAGGCAACACTGGATAACTAAGAGAAGTGGGAGACACTTGCAGCTACATACGTAAGGGAAGGAGGAAATTATATGCATCTTAGCTTGGGGTTGGTTTCAGGCAACAGATGCAACGCTGGCAGACGATCTAGCTGCATTTTGTGTTCTTCCTTCTTCTGGTAAATTCTCTTCTTAATCTTCACTAGAAAACTCGGAAGACTCTCTGCTTTCATCACTGTCATCTTCCAGATGAATGGCGATTTCTTGTCCACCATCTAGCAAGCCTTCACTAAGTATATGTGTAATTTTAACGACGTGTCGACATCTGCTCGTCAGCTAATTTTAATTACCTCATCCATTTTGAAAGTAAGATTTGTTCTGCAACCAGTTCTTTAATGTAGCCCAAATGATTTCGCTTGGTTCAGCTTAGGATGATAAAGCGGTAGGCGTAAATGTATGTGATTATATACCTGAAAGATACTATTTTGTCTGAAATGTTTTGCGGGGAGGTTTTGTATCAGCCAGGAAATCACCGTGTCTCTTCTGAATTAGCATTAGGCGTCTTATTAAGTCACATTGTGGTAAGGATTATTGTCGATTACCAGAACGAAATTTTCAGGAAGGTTAGGCATCAGTCTTTCTTTTATTCAGTTCTGATAATTGGTGAAGTTAATGTCCTGGTAGTCACCGTTTTTGGGGGGGGGGCGGGAGAGAACTTGAACCTAACATGTACATTAGGGATAAATCCTTGCTCACCTCCCGTAATGTACGATGATAACGCGCTGGCCTTTGGATACCAGTGCTAAGAGCCCATGAAAGCTGTCATCACTTCAAGTATATGAAGTGGTTTATGATGAATGGATAGATGTCTCATCCATATACATATACAATGGGACGGCCCTCGCTTCTGCAGTTTGATGATCCTAAGATAATGAAGGCGTTTAGTTCTGATGTCATGGTGCTCCATTAACATTTTGTCTGTTTTGTTGTTGTTGTTCTTTTCCATTTAAAACCCAGCTTTAGGAGTACCTTTCTTAATGTATATGCTACCTTCAAATTTAACTCAGTCCTTTAATTTTGTATGCACCTTCTTTAGTGTCGGTATTGTTTGTGAAGAACATAGGCTTCATTCACAGTTCGGCACACTAGAGTTCGCTCCATTGAAGGTATCCAAGCTGGCACAATAAGACCTTTTGGCTCTCTTTTTATGTAGTGTGAAGAATGAGTTGATGTCCCATCATCAATTTCTTTGGCTTCCCTAATAATGTTCTTACACTTCTTTCAAAAACGCTTGTTGCCTCAGCTACACTCTTTCCAATGTTCTTCACACTGATGGTTACTGCGTCTGCATATCTTTTAATACACTTAAAGACATTTCTACCAATTTCCCTCGTTTGGGAATGAAGCATTTTGTCATTAAGTTTGCTGTCCAAGCTTTAAAAGTGGTAAAAAGAAAAATTCAAGAAAGTACACTTGAGGTAGACACGACTAACACACACATACATGCACGCAGAAAACAATTCGGAAAAAAAAAAGAAATAATGAACAGACGAATAAGTCCTTAGAAAATCCAAGAATTTACACTCTAGCATCGAAACATTTTATGTTAAGTAACCATCGTCTCTTATAAGATGACAGTTAAAATTTAAGCTATATCCATTTGGACGTTTTGTTGCCATAAGTGCTTGAATCAACAACATTGTGCTTATTTAGAAAGACGAAGAAAACATCGTGCGGTGATTAAACACTTCTATTTAAAATATTTAACACCGAAAGAGATACAAACCGAATTGGATGAAGTTCATGGCATACATGCTCCTGCGTTTGTAACAATTTATAATTGGATAAATAAATTTAAACGTGGCCGTACATCCACAAATAATGAACATCGTTCCGAACGTCCAGTAGAAAAGATTTCCTTTGAAATTATTGACAAAATCTAGGATATGATTTTGAGTGATCGAGGAATCGAGGTTCGCAAAATAGTAGGGTCCATAGGCATATCAGAAAGTAAAGTAATACTTTTCCAACAACAATTAGAGCTGACAAAAGTCTCGGAAAGCTGGGTTTCGCGTTTGCTCTCAATTGCGAATAAACGTAATTGTATGATCGTTTCGGCGCAATCCTGACGAGTTTCGGCGTCGGAACATAACTGTCGATGAAACATGGATAAATTACTACACTCCAGAGACAAAAGTACAGTCGAAATAGATTTGTTTTTTTAGGACAAACCGGCTTCGAAGAAGGCAAGGGTGGCGAAATCTGCTGACAAGATGATAGCCTCGGTTTTTTGGAATTGCATTGATTACTTGCCGAAAGGAAGAACGATAAATGCAAAGTATCATGCATCGTTATTGCATCGGTTTTAAACGAAGAAGTCAAGAAAAGCACCTTCGTGGAAGAGAAAAACATTCTTTTCCATCAAGACAAGGCAAGGGTGTACACCTGCGCAGTTTCGATGGTGAAAATTGTAGAATTAAGGTTCGAGTTACTACAAAATCCAGCATGTTCAGCAGATTTGGGCCCCAGTGACCTTATTTTATTTCCAAACTTGAAAAAGTAGCTTGGCAGAAAATGATTCACGTCTAACGAAGAGGTCATCTCCCAAACAGATGCCTATTTTGAGGACCTTCCGAAATCCTACTTTTTGGGGTTTAAACAGTTGGAGAAACTAGAGCAAATAAAAAATATCTACCAAACTATAATTTGTTTTCTATCTTCTTCTAAAGACTTATGCGAAATACAATGCAGAACAGACATGTTTTCACTGAAGCCGCTTGCGTGCGCTGCTTTAGGACTAGTTTAGTGTGTGTGTAAATAAATTTTGTACAATCTAAGCGCCAGGTGAGCTGGCGTGCTTTTTTCTCACACACGCACATGTTTGTAATTTTTGGTATTTCAGCCATTTTCTTATTAGGACTGGTGCGGCGAGTTGTCTCAAAACGTAAGGATAACATTATGGGTTCTCGACGCTCCGCAGTGGATAATAAGATTTATTTCAGTTTTCAAATGCCTTATTTGCTCCTGGGACAACGGTGGAATGATACCAAACTTATTACACAAGTCGGTTAAACGGTGACTTAAATAAAACTCTCAGGACACTACAAAGAATATTGCTGTATACTTCCGTGACTAAACACAGCACTATACATTGGTAATATTTCAGATGTCGACGTGCTATGGCGGACGCTGTTAATACGCAAGGCCAGCTACCAACTGTTCAGCATAAAAATTGCTGCGGCCAAAGACATTAAAGAAGTTGCTAGAGCCATAATATGGTATACGCCACGACAAAAGAAAAGCAGAAATACTAAATAAATGCAACAAAGAAACAAATGTTACATTACAAAAATGTCATATGCAATGTTACCTTGTCCTTGCACCTTTAAAAATAATGCACTGCATAGCATATTATAGTATCGTGGCTAGTAGATGCTCCGCAGAGGATAATAACGTCTGTTTCACGTTTTAATCGCCCTATATTACCAAATATCTTTTTGTTGCACTATTCATTTAAAATAAATACATTGATATCTATAATTTTCACGTGCAAAGCTATCCTTTCTTGGCGCCATCAAAATACATAGTATAACAGCACGGCTTCTGCATAGACACTGCATAAGGGATAATAAGATAATTTCCATCCCTTAAATACGTTATATTAGCTGTGTAACTAACGTAAACTGTTGCTTAGAATGTATGCAAAAGCACTTGTTACATTTTGGGTGCCCCATGGCTGTTTATAGAGAACATCTCAGTTGGGAAGAAACAATACAAACTTAAGTAATTCAATATAACCTTGTTTACTCTTACAAAATAAATACATACAAATACTAAGAAAGCGCACAAAAGACAAACCAAAAGAAAGGCAAAAATAATATATACATTAATTATTATTCGAGCTATTGCCATTCATTGAAAAGGGCATACATAGATGGTCTTACCAGCTTTGGTAGGCATAACATAAAACTAAATAATTAATCCTTTGAGATTGGACGGAATTTCAAATTTTAAGCTAGACAATGACTTTCGCGTTGTATCAAAAGGTATTTGTACCAAGTTTGTTTGAAATCGGTGCAACGGTATGGAAACTTGAACCAAAATACATACATACTCATATCTACTACCTACCTGCCTGCCTGCCTACATACATACATACATACATACATACATACATACATACATACATACATACATACATACATACATACATACATACATACATACATACATACATACATACATACATACATACATACATACATACATACATACATACATACATACATACATACATACATACATACATACATACATACATACATACATACATACATACATACATACATACATACATACATACATACATACATACATACATACATACATACATACATACATACATACATACATACATACATACATACATACATACATACATACATACATACATACATACATACATACATACATACATACATACATACATACATACATACATACATACATACATACATACATACATACATACATACATACATACATACATACATACATACATACATACATACATACATACATACATACATACATACATACATACATACATACATACATACATACATACATACATACATACATACATACATACATACATACATACATACATACATACATACATACATACATACATACATACATACATACATACATACATACATACATACATACATACATACATACATACATACATACATACATACATACATACATACATACATACATACATACATACATACATACATACATACATACATACATACATACATACATACATACATACATACATACATACATACATACATACATACATACATACATACATACATACATACATACATACATACATACATACATACATACATACATACATACATACATACATACATACATACATACATACATACATACATACATACATACATACATACATACATACATACATACATACATACATACATACATACATACATACATACATACATACATACATACATACATACATACATACATACATACATACATACATACATACATACATACATACATACATACATACATACATACATACATACATACATACATACATACATACATACATACATACATACATACATACATACATACATACATACATACATACATACATACATACATACATACATACATACATACATACATACATACATACATACATACATACATACATACATACATACATACATACATACATACATACATACATACATACATACATACATACATACATACATACATACATACATACATACATACATACATACATACATACATACATACATACATACATACATACATACATACATACATACATACATACATACATACATACATACATACATACATACATACATACATACATACATACATACATACATACATACATACATACATACATACATACATACATACATACATACATACATACATACATACATACATACATACATACATACATACATACATACATACATACATACATACATACATACATACATACATACATACATACATACATACATACATACATACATACATACATACATACATACATACATACATACATACATACATACATACATACATACATACATACATACATACATACATACATACATACATACATACATACATACATACATACATACATACATACATACATACATACATACATACATACATACATACATACATACATACATACATACATACATACATACATACATACATACATACATACATACATACATACATACATACATACATACATACATACATACATACATACATACATACATACATACATACATACATACATACATACATACATACATACATACATACATACATACATACATACATACATACATACATACATACATACATACATACATACATACATACATACATACATACATACATACATACATACATACATACATACATACATACATACATACATACATACATACATACATACATACATACATACATACATACATACATACATACATACATACATACATACATACATACATACATACATACATACATACATACATACATACATACATACATACTGAATACATAACTGACTTTTATATATTAAAATAGGCGATTGTGTTAACTTGCGAATAGTTCTCATTAGATTTTTACTTCTTTGAATTTTGTGTATTAGATCAATCACATTCGGACTCTGGGGCGAATGGGGAATAATTTGTTTCAAGAGAAAAATTCGCATTCCCAGCCGGTAATTGAACTCGGGGGTTTCTCACCAGAGCAGGTAGGCTCTGCACCCGTCGACAGCAGTTATATCCGTTTGTCAAGTAATTCGAGGACAATTATGAAGTAGCATCTGGGCGTTATGTGAAATTGTAAAAAAAAAAAAAAAACCTGATGTGCTCCATTCACATGACATTGGCTAGCTATTTTGCAACAGATTAGTCTTACAAAATTTGAACCTTCTTTCTAATTTGTGCTAATGCAAAAATGGTCATATTAATTAATTACATCTTATCACTAGAAGGGGAATACTAGGCTAAAGAAATAGCAAATCTTTTAAAAATGTTGCCGTGTGATTGAAACTTATTTTTTGTGTGGCCAGGAGTTAACACATTCTTATATGAGAACATTTTAAGTATTTTAAAACTCAAACCAATAATAAGGAATATCTCAGAAATGTTCAACTCCACGAAAAAATGTATGACATGTGTTTTAAAGAGATATACACTTTTTGGGTAGTAAGCTTTTGTCTATCTGTTTTGGTTTACCCGTTATGCAGAATGAAAAGGTCTTCAGAGGCTATTTCCAGACAATTCAATATGCCATGAAAATATCTTTGATTAACTATATTTTCATCAAAATCATTTGGGCTAGTTTGGAAAAATCAAAATTGTCGAAATTTTTTCCATGAAAGGGAAGATTTTCCTCAAAATCTTCGTGTTGAATTTTTAGAAGATACTAAACTTTGAGGCAATATTTATTTCCTAACTTCAAAATTTGTCGATATCTTGTGAATTTCATGTTCTATTTTAGGAATACTTGATATTCAAATGTTTTTGTTCCGTTGCATTAGAAGTTGAATTCGCTGGGTGCAATGTTTGTTATTCCTTGTGCTTTCGCCGTGTATAAGTATTTTGATTTCCTCTTTGGGATTTTGATAATTTGTAAAAAAATATCATAGGTACGTGCTGATTTTCTTGGTTGTGAAGCCACTCGAAGATCAGCAGCCGTCGAGTGAGGGTGAAAAGGCCACTCGGAGATCAGTATCCGTCGAGTGTGGATGAAAAGGCCACTTGGAAATCGACGGTGAATCTAATATTACTCGTCCATTTAAAGTATTCGTGTGAAATCTTATACCCGCGAATATTTGCAGCGGGATTGTTGATTAATTTCCGCTCATTTGTATTAAGAAATGAAAGTATATTATTCCGAGAAATCAGTTAGATTTTCCCGTTGGAACTAAAAATAGTTAAGAGTCCTGACAAAAAAATATTCGTGCTTGAATAAAGCCATAATTGCACCGAGCTATTGCAGTTTCGTATAAGAATTGTACGAGATAATTGCGAGTAAACTACAATTCCAGAATACGAATCCTGGTGGTGGATCATTTAAGAAATTGCCAAGAAACTTCTCCTTAAAGCTTGGAGCCCATTTATGTTTCAACTTAAATACCAAGTTTGGTAGTTTACCAACTTTTCGTTTTTGTGTTATCGTGTTCACACACGTGGACCTTTTTTTTAAAATGCTTTTTTTACATACAGGGACCCTAAAACGTGTATTTTTATTGAAATATCGGTATCGATTTTGGGTGAACGGCTATACTTTCTCTAGCCACTATGTATATAGTACAATACTCAGAAATCTGTGGAGCCAACCACAGATTTATACCTATTGTAATTGAATCTACTTCTGCTAATGACTTTATCAACTGAATTGCTAATTTATATGAAGAATAAACATCTCTTTTACTTTCTCTATTATGTAAAGATACATAGTAACTAGAGAATGCTATGTTTTTCGCCCAAAAATTCGATAACGAGATTTCACAGGAAATACATATTTTATGGTGCTCTGAATAAGAAAAGCATTTTAGAAAAAGGTGCGGGTGCTTTTGGTGCGGTATGTATGCTGTGATGTGGTGTGTGTGTGTGTGTGTGTGTACAGATATAGAGAGAATAGATCCCTATATTTATGCATTGTGGTTGGTGAACCAAGTTTTTGTCAAGCCGTCATATTTTAATTCTACACTTCTGAGATGAGTACGGATATTATGGGTTAAATGTGCACTCAAAAATAAGATTTTATGGTGTTTAATGTGCAAATAAGCCGTAAATTTAGAGTTTAAGTTTTAAGCAGTATAATGGTGTTTGGTTGTAGTTTCGCGAAAAGCTGAAGCATAAACAAAGAAAGGGAAATGTTTTTCAATACACAACCTAGTGTACTTATTTAAGTGATTTTTCGGTGGTATACTTAATGAAATATGTTATATATTATCAACAGAACAATTCTGTATTCTTTGTTAGATTTTAGATTTCCAGCTCAGAAAGACCGTTGAGAAGCAGCCCAAATTGTCAACCTATTCCGGTTTATAAGAAACCTCTTTCTAATTCGCCCATTTAGCAACTATTGTGAAAAATAGTATCAAATTACATGTTTTTAATACCAGAACCATGAGAATAGAGGTCATATTCCTCGGACTCGGCATACAATACATGCAGTCCAGAGTGGAGGTCATTATAATCTTCTTGACAATCTCTGATACTTGTCTTCCTTTTGTTTTTCTTTTCTTTGGTGTGCACTTGTTTATAAGTTAATGTAGTGGAATTAATGGCTATAGGCATGAAAAACAAAGAATAAGGTTTGGTCAAAATCTGATATGTTGCCCTCCTTCAGTTTTAGACCAAAAATTAGAACAAAAGGTTAGAACAAAATTAAGTTATGATGTTGCCGTGATGTTTACAGCAATATCAATTTGTATATAATAACTTCTGATAAATCTAAAAATGTGCCTATATTATATGTCCTTCAAATAGAGATATCTCCCCTTCCATTGTCCTTGTTTTGGAAAAAACTTGGAAAAATTATTAATTTGACAGATGTTGCGTGTGGTGTATATGCTGGTGTGCAAGAATTGCAAGACGGCGGCTGGTCACAAAACGCTAGGCATTTTCGCCCTGCATGTGTGTATGGTGTATGTGTGTGTGTGTGAGAGAGAAAGAGAGAGAGAGAGAGACAGTGAGGGCAGCATAGCTCAAAAACGAAAGTTCGGTTGAATACCAAACTTAGTATTTAAGTTCTTTATCTTTCAAGGCTGCGCGGCCCTTTACATGGCATGTTAATCAGAATCAGTAGAGCTAATTTTGAGAAAATCAAATTTTCGAAAAATATTAAAATATAAATAGTTGTTTGGGGAATGGCAATTTTCCTGAAAATCTTCGTGTTGCATCGTCGGAAGCTACAAAGCTTAAATATAAAATTTGATACTTAAGCAATATTTCCTGTTTGAGTTTTTCTGCTTATAGACTCGCTGATCAAACACACACAGGGAGTTTTTTTTCTAAAACTGAACTTTTTGGATTTAGGTGGCCTCAAAACGTGTATTTCTCGTAAAATATCAGTATTGAATTTGTTGCTGGCATAGTATGACTTCTCTAACTTACTGCGACTCTACTGTTGCATATGTATAGAGAAAGTAAATGTTTTCTAAGCTGCTACTTTTATATATGAGGGGACAGAGAATCACTCATTACTCAGAACCAATAAGCCGATTTTTCATGATTTCACATAAGCTATATCTGTAGTTGTAGTAAACAAATTAATACCGTTGTTGGCACGTGCAGAATATTTAAGAGATTTGAGCGGATTAATAATATGCAACTTATAGTTCCACGCCAAAAGAATGTATAACAAAAGCTCTTTAAATAATGCAAAAGCATATCGTTTTTCGTTTCATAACTCTCCACGTATTTTCTTTATGGAAGGGAATAGAGAAGCAATGCAGTGTATAGGCAAGAATGCACAGCTTGCACAGAATGGAATGTACGCCATTTCTAAGCTTCTTACGCCACTTCCATAATTGCGTCTGTGATAAACGTATTTCATTTCGCGCCTTCATCTGTTTCAGCTGCTCTTACATTCTCACTATTCAGAAAACGAACAACCGTGCGCTGTTATGCTCTCGTGAAATGAAGTCAAAATGCAGTTTGTTTCAATGACATTTAGTCTCTCTCTTTCACGGGTGACACATCCCATGTCATAAGTATTCCAAAGAATACTGCTGTTTCGAGACCATTCAACTCTTCCAGCAATATCCTTTAATACTATATTCAACCTCTATAACAAAGAATAGTATCACACTGGTGGCATAGAATAATCTCTTATTTTGTGTACACTGCCGTGCATAAAAAGTAGCGTATTTTCCTAACTTACAATAGTATCTCATTGAAGCACAGAAACTTCTCCTCTCATTTTATGTACACTGCCATGCATAAAAAGTGGCGTATTTCCCTAACACACAATGATGTTTTTCTCCATATAAGGTCCCAACTTTAGGTGCTAACCTTTATATCCACCTAGCTGGAATCAGTTCTCTATACGACTGACCTGAAAACATTAAAAGACACTAAACAAACTAATGATCGATGTTATAATCAATGAGAAAGGAAAGCTTACATTGGCGTTTCGGTGCGTTTCGCTAAGATTGGTTACAAGAAAGATAAATAATCACACCATAACTCCGCCTTCCAGAGCAAGGGTTGAAGAAATATTTGTATGTGTCCTTAAACTGAACTTGTGATAGCTCCTCTCTCACAAGAGTTTGATCGCATGTGGAAGTTCTGGTGGAAAAACCATCGTTGGGTGGGATTTCTCCGGTTCTTCGGTTTCCCTCGCCATCCATTCCGTCACCTACTCTATTATACTTTTCTTTTCATCCATTTCACGGCCATCTCCTACTAAGGTCAGAAGGGTAAATCGCATATCAAGTAAATAAATGGTGTGTTCTATTCACATAATGCTCCACATACAAAAACTATTCTTACAAAAGATTATTCTTTTATCTACATCATGCTAATCAAATTAAACATTAAAAGAATTGGTTTTATAACGATCGTCAAATATGTTAAACGTTCTATGTGAAACAATTGAGGTTCGGTTCGGATTGCATAGTCCCGTTTGGGAAAAGTTAAGTAATATAAAACTGAAACAAATAACGGGAACATTCCTCGAAAACGGCCAGCTCTACTAGAAAAACGTATATGACATAACTTACGTAGATATATGCTTTAACGAGATCTTAATTTTTGTTTTTTAAGTTTTTGTTTATCTCTTACGGTTTAACAGCTATACATAAATCTGAAAAATTCATCCCAAATAAACAGGACTTCAGAAGCTATTACCAAAATATTCAACTTATAGCTTTTATTTGCTATGTAAATATCTTTAATACACAGTATCTTTTAAAATTGTTAGAGCATTTTTTGAAAAGTACAACATTTTAATTCCTTTTTGCATGTTTGATGAGATTTTCTTTAATGTCTTCGTGTCGCATCCTTGGCAGATACTAAATATAAATACCAAGTTTGGTATTTAACGATATTTTCGTTTTTGAGCTATGCTGTCCTCCGACATCCATACTGACCTTTTTCTACAAATGCTCGTTTTGCACTCAAGGGACATCATATCATATATTTCCGATAACATTTCGACGTTGAATTTTTGGGAGGAATATAAAAAAAATTCAAACTTTTAGGAATAAGGAAAAACATTGGTCCTATTTATATACTTTTAGTTATTTTAATTTGAATTATTTATTCTAATTATTATAGACTTTTTGATTGGAAATCAAAAGTACTTGCTATCTTCTCTATCAACTATGGACATTTTATGTACATACGTGATATAGAAAGTAGTAGGGGCGTTCAAAAAGTCATTATAAAATCCAAGAAATTACACTTGTAGCATCGAAAAAAGTTTGTATTGAATAACCGTTCTCTCTTACAAATTAAATTTTCAGCTATATCCCTCACGTGGTTATAAAATACCTCTATTTAAAAGGCTTAATACCGAAAGAGATAACGCCGAGTTGGATGAAGTTCATGGCGCATCTGCTCCTGTGTTTGCAACAAATTACATTTGGACAAATGAATTTAAACGTTGTTTTACATCCGCTAATGATGAACATCGTTCTGAATGTCCGGTAGAAGAAAGTTCCTGCTTAATGGTTGACAAAATTCAAGATATGATTTTGAGTGATCGACAAATCAAAGTTTGCGAAATAGTATAGATCACAGGCATATCAAAAGGTATAGTGTTCTCAATTTTTCACCAAAAATTAAGTCCATCAAAGATCTCGGCGAGATGGGTGCCGCGTTTGCTCTCAATGCAGAACAAACACAACCGTGTGATCCATTTGAAAGCTGGTTTATCATTTTTCGTCGCAATCCTGGAGAGTTTCTTCGTCGATGCATAACCGCGGACATAACATGGATACACCACTACACTCCAGAGACAAAAGTACAGCCACAACAGTGGATTTTAAAGGCGAATCGATTCCGATGATGGTTAAGATGGTGAAATCTGCAGACAAGGTGATGACCTCGTTTTTTTTTGGGATGCACGCGAATAATCTACATTGATTAAATTCAGAAAGGAGGAACAAATGATAAATGGAGAATATTATGTATTGTTATTGTACCGGTTGAATGGAAAAATCAAGAAAAAATATCCTTATGGAAGAGACAAATATTTTCTTCGTTCAAGACAATGCAAATGTGCACACCTGCGCAGTTTCGATGGAAAAAACTGTAGAATTAAGCTTCGAATTACTACAATATCCACTGCATTCGCCAGATTTGACCCCAACTGATTGTTTTTTTTTTATTTCCAAATCTGAAAAGGGGCTCGGCGGAAAACGATTCACGTCATCTCGTCACGAAGAGGTCATATGCCAAAAAGATGCCTAATTTGAGGACCTTCCGAAATCCTACTTTTTGGAAGGCTTAAAATAGTTGGAGAAACTCTGGGAAAAGTGCATCGAGCTAAAGACGATTATGTTGAAAGTAGAAAAGAAAATCTACCCAAAATAATTAATTTTTCTAGCTTTTTCTAAGGACTTATTAAACGCCCGTCGCTGTAATTTAAACTGAGAGACAAATAAAACTTTTATGTGAAAGCTTTCAGCAGCGAAATGAGACGAAGGTTGAAGTTATTGCTGCCATCGAACGGCAATAGGAAAGCTGATAGTAATCACGGTACTGTATAATGAAAATACGTGTACTTTTATAAAAAGAAAATTTGGAAGTGTCCTTACAATACTGTTATCACCAGTTCTACAACCTTTTTTCAAAAGATTATTTATTTTTCTGCTTGATGCTAATCGAGGAAAACATTGATAGAATGGTTTTATTGCTTAATACTTTTAAGCAGAGAGAAACTACGGTGATACACTAGGCTAAAGCAATAGTCAAATATTTTAAATGTGGTCGCAATGCGATTGTCATTGAAATTAGCCTCTCTTTCCGAGTCCGATCCCAAGCGACCGCATGTGAGATTTGGGTGGACAAAGCGGCGCAGGGGCGGGTTTCCTTTGGGTTCTCCGGTTTCTCCCGCCATCGAATTCCACCGGTGCTCCATCTTCATTTCATGTATCACCAGTGTCATTGCCTGCGGTGCCACAAGAAGTAAAAGTGGGTATTAAACATTACCAAAAAAAAATGAAAAAGCCTCTCTTTGCATCACCAGAAATAAAACAAAAGAAATGAGTACGGTTTCCTGTTTGCGAAAAATATAAGTATTTCAAAACCAAAACCAATAATTAGAAATATCTTGAAAGCGATTAGCCACACAACAAAAAATGTACAGCACATAAATTGTGTGTTTTAACGAGATCTACATTTTTGTGTAGTAAGTTATGCGATAGTCACCCAATGTAGTGGACTTCAGAGCTGATTCCCAGAAAATTAAAGTCATATTTTTGCTTTAAATAGCTTAGGGTGTTTTAATCAAAATCGAAACAACAATTTTGGTGAAAATAAAAATATTGGAAATTGTTCCATGTAAAGGGTAGTTTAGAGTGGGGATATTCCAGAAAATGTTCACAACATATCCTTGGAAGATGGTTCACTAGATATTAACTTTGATATTTTAAGGAGTTTTCTTTCTAAAATGTACAGAGTACAGAGGCCACACACACACACACACACACACACACACACACATACACTCTCTCTCACACACAATTTAGGCTTAAGGGTGAATTATACATTTTAAGAGAAAGTTTCTATGTGTTATCTTTGAAATTAGCCTCTTTTAATTTAAAGTGTGTATGAGTGTGTGTGTGTGTGTGTTTCTATGTGTCTGAATGTGTGTATGTGTGTGTGAGTTTTACGACTACAATTTTACAGCAATAAAATAAATCATGCGATAGCAATAATGAAACAAAGACTATTGGTAAAATACATGGAGTGTCTCATAGTTAATTAAGAATGTATTACAAAGTAAAGGCTACAGTTCAAATTTATGTTTACACAGAATATCTAAAAAATAACGGATAGTATTCCGAAAGAATAATGTCAAGAACTTTCTAATCCATTCACTGTCCTACAAAATATTATTCATTTATCTGCATCATGCTAATTGAAACAAACGTTAGATAACTTGGATAAGCATCGTCAGACTGAAAAATGTAATGCTGGGATTTGAGCCACGAATCTCCCAGTCATGGCACTAAGTTTCTCAAGCTGGTTCTAGTTATCGAACTTCTGTCTTACATATGTGGGGGGAAAAAGGTTAACATTTGCGGCAATGAGCTATTACTTACTTCCTTGTATGCACAAGAGAAATAAGGAAGCATACAAAGTTAAAGCGAAGTCAAATATTTTAAAAAATGAGTGAAACAATTGAAATTCGGTACTCTTTGTGTGGCTAGATTCAGAAGAGATTGAAAAAAAAATGACTTACCGTTTGGTAAAAGTTTAAGTAGTTTAACATTGTCTTATAATTAAGAAATATCTTGGAAATGATAACTCAACTGAAAGCAATATACATATGTACCATAAGTTGTGTGTTAATGAGATCTATGCGGTTTACCAGTTACATACATTCACAGAGAATTAAGAGGTCTTCGGAGACTATTCCCAGAAAATTCAAGATATATATTTTCTTTTATTATAAAAATAATTTAGATATATGGTTATTTTAATCAAAATCTTCGGGTCGTATTCTTGGAAAATACTTAATTAGGAAGTTTGGTTTTTAACGGAGTTTTAGTTTTTGAGCTATGCTGTCCACGCACAGACACATTTACATACACACACAAATACATTTATAAAGTCTCAAAGCAGTATTTCCGGTGGTACCTTGGTATCGAATTTTTGGAATGAATACGAAGCCTACTGTATCTACAATGTACATTGTTCATTTGCGCTAGAAAGAGTAAAATGTTTCAGAAAAGTATAAGTATTGAGAAATTTAATTTAATAACAATCAATACCTCTGAAATGGTTAAATCTACAAAAAATTATCTAATTTTAATTATGTGCCATTAGGAGATCTGTTTTTTTTTTTTTTGTGTATCTTTTATATTTTACCAATTATACAAAATTAATTCAGAATTAAGAAGAATGAAGAACACTATTCCAACAAAATTCATGATGTACATTTAATTTATTATGAAAACGTCTGAAATATATAGCATTTAAATCAAAATAGTTGAAATTGTTTTTTAACAAAATCAAAAGGTCTACGATTTGTTTCAGCAAGACACGAAACAAATCAAAGATTAAATATTACAAATTTGTCCTTTGACTGACTAAAAGCTTTAATTGGACTTATTTTAATTTCAATTTAACAATATCAGTCACAGCGTTTACAATGTGGTATTTACTGGCTGGAGTATAATCCGGGCTTGTGGGCCGTGGTCTACTGGGCTCCTCCTTCTTCTTCCCAGACGTTTCGTCTGCGACTACGGCAGACATCTTCGGTGGCAGCGGCGAGGTCGAAGATGTCTGCCGTAGTCGCAGACGAAACGTCTGGGAAGAAGAAGGAGGAGCCCAGTAGACCACGGCCCACAAGCCCGGATTATACTCCAGCCAGTATTGACACCGGCCGTGAAAGCCTAAGAATTTCGAATGTGGTACTTATTTACTATTTTATACTTTATTCACTTCTTTCAAAATTTAGGAAAATTATTCCATGTAAATATAAGTTTGGTGTAGATAATTTCCCTAACATTTTCATGCTGTATTCTTGGAAAATTTTGAACATAAATATCAAGTTTTGTGTTTAACGACCTATTTGTTCCTGAGTTATGTGTTAACACACAAGCACATACCAAAACACACGCACGGTCCTTAATATAAACATTCTTTTAGATTTAGGTGACCTCATAGCATTTTTGGATGGAATACAATACTTTCCCTGTCTACTACATAGTAAAGTAAAAATAATCAAGTATATACCTTATATTTTGTTAATCATCATTATTTTCAATAGTTTCTGAAAATCGATTCATTTATACCAGAAGTTTTCATTCACAGAGAGATGCACTAAAACTATAAATGGGGAAACGCTCATACAATGACAAAGAGAAAATAACACAGTTTGAGCAACCAGTAGCTATCTGTTTAAAATTGCTACTGAAATGAGCATAAATTCACCTAAAAGATGGACTACACACGCCAAAATACTGGAAGTAAACGAATGCTTTAAGGGATTTTTAAATAGAATTTGGACTAAATATTATTATTACTACCAGGATACGTATTTGTTTGAGTTTACCATTCTACTCCAACGTGCATAGAAAGTGTACTTTTTGTGAAATGGTGCAATTAAACAAAGTTATTCACCTGAAGAAATGGCATATGCGCCGTTTTAAACAGCGCTTGAACAGACCGGAATCGTTTGCTTATAAAGCCTTCATTTCAAAACTTCCGAATCTAAATAATACTTTATATAAAATTTTAAATTTTTAGCTTCCTCCTCGCCTCCATTCATCCCCACTTTGAAATCTCTAATGACACTTCAATATTTTACACTTAAATAGGAAAAGTGTGCAACTGTTTATTCATTTCATTCATTTATTTTACAGCTTTTGTTCTAATTAGTTGCCTAGCGACCTGAATTATTGTTATAGTGAAAGATAATTTTGAACATTTCTTGTGTGTTAATTGTATGTAAAATGGTGTTTTCAACTCAAAAAAGAAGAGAAATTATCTGAGCTGTTGGTGAGTTTCTATTTTATAGCGATAAATATGTTCAGTTTTAACACTTCATGAATGAACCAACCGAAATCTTTGTTACAGCATTCATTAACTTTTCTAGGTTGTTTATTTACTTAATTGCACACACAACCGTTCTCTTCAAATTTACGTGATAGATATATTATATATCGGTGACTTCGTTTTTCACAGGATGCCTCTCGTTAAAAGCCGTAGTAGTTCTGCGGGTTTCCAGCTCCATAAATACATTTGATTTCTGCTTTCTCTTGAATGGAATACACCGTTTTACAAATAATTTAATAGAAAGTAAATGTTCAAAGTGGTCTTTCAGGTTGCCGGGCAAGATATAAAACAAAATATGTGAAATAAACAAATAGTACTCTTTCATATTTAAGTATAAAAATACTGATGTGCTCCCTAGACATGAATTTCTCTACATCTGTGTAAAAATTATGGCTAAGAAGCTTATTCTTCTATTTGATTCATTTAATCAAGATAAACATTAACATAAATAGTCTTATCACTTAGTTACTTGTAAGTAGTAGAGAAATAATTAAATACGCTGGGCTAAAATAATAGTTAAAGCTTTTAAAAGCTCATTGCTATGATATAGAAATTCATTTCTTTTAATTGCCAGGAGTTGGCAAATCCCCATATGAAAAATGTAAAATATTTTAAAACAGAAACCAATAATAATAATAATATCTCAGAAATTTTCAATTCCACGAAAAAATGTATAAGACATACACTGTGTGTTTAAAAGAGACCTATATTTTTGTGTAGTAAGCTTTTTTCTATCTCTTACGATTTACCACCTATACAAGTCATCCAGAATGAAGAGGTCTTCAGATGCTATTCCCGGAAAATTTAAGATATGCATTTCGTTTGTAATAAAAATATCTTAAACATGTGGCATTTTAATCAAAATCGGTAGAGCCATTTTTTAAAAATCATAATTTACCAAGAAATGTTGCATGTAAAGGGTATTTGGGGGTGGGTATTTACCTGGAATTCTTCCTGTTGCATGTTTTGAAGATAATAAACTTGAATAATGAATTTGTTATTTAACCTAATTTTTGTTACGTAATTAAGCTTTCCACACACACACACATACACACATACACACACTCACTCTCTGTCGTAGACCTTTTTCTAAAAATGCGCTTTTGGATTCAGGGGTCTTCAAAGCATGTATTTTTTTGTGAAATCTCAATGTTGAATGTTTGAAAATACAATACCTTCTCTATCTACTATGTACATTATACATATGTGATAGTGAAGGTAGGGGTGGCATTTTAAATTTCAAAGTGGCTGGGGGTGAGCGTATGAAATCTATAATGCATCTAAGACCAGTTTTAAACTTCCCCTTAAATTTGAATTTTGACGTGTTTTTGTTTAAATTAAATTTAAATAGCTTTAATATCGACTAAAATATTTTGGAATGAAAGTGTAGTTAAAATCCATAGTTGCAGAAGTTACTGAGTTGTTTTCTATACAAAATTCTCAGTAAACGCAATAACGAAGAATTTATAACGAAGTTGGTATAGGCGTATTAGTTATACTGTCTGGATTTGGATTGAAAGTGATTTGAGACTGCAACACATCAACAGAGCTGCTCCAGTCGAGCAGTAATAAGAAAACAAATGACGAGAGAGTTAGCCCCTGCATCATATGTTAAATGCTACACAGCTTGGATGTGCTGTCAAAGCCAGCGGAAGATAAATGAGCTTCACAGGCAACAGCTTATAAAATGGGCCTCTTGGTGCGTCATTTATGTTTACAGCACCCATTATAATAACAAATCCCTGGTCAGATGAAGTGACAACTTCAACACGTCGCAATGCTTGGACAAGCCAGCGGTTCTCATACAGTGGCTCGCGATACATCTGGTCAATGTGTATCGTTATACAGGAAGTCCCAGAATCCAATCGCACAAATTGGCAGGATTGTAGAGGTGTCCAGATTAACATTTTGAGTGAGAATCCAATAGACTGTGAGCTCTAAATTCATTGCTACAGCTTACCATGTATTAAGGGTCAGCACGCCACTGCATAGTAGACCGTGAGGTGAACACCCGAATTTCGGAGAGCGTAGATATAGTGAGTGGCATTATATATCGCTATGGTTGGCGTGTGGGCATCGGTGAGAGGGAATTGAAAGTTCAAGCCTCGGTAGATACCTTTAGTTTTATGTTGTCACCATTCTTTGCGTTTTGTAATGAATCATTCATATTTTACTGCGCTGTACCATTAGATTTTATTGTATTGACAAATAAAACAAATGTAATGCACGATTAGTATGTGGGTTCAATGGAGAACGTCATTAACAATTTCATCTAACACCTGAACGGCTACACTTCTGCATGCTTTTGAAGGAGTTCCTAAAATACAATGTACCATATATGGATGTATTATGTACATACACATTACAATCGTAGGTACGTTTCAAAATTTACGAAACAATATTATCTTTGTGTGGAAGGGGCATCAAATTAAATAAAAGTAAACAACTATCTCTGTAGTAGAACTATACACTAGTCAGGAACATATCTTCAGAGATTGCAGCTACAAAAGAAATGAATCTCCCACCCTATCAAAAATTCCGGGAGTTTTGTGAACCTCGTCACAAGAAGCTAAAGTTCGTGTCAGTACTTTCATCTGATTCAACGGACATCTGATAAAGCGGGCTCTTCAGCATACGCAATAGTGCCACGTGCCGCCCAAAAAGCACATGAGCTCAAAAGTTTGCAGTTTAGATTATCTTAGGATGTTAGTGTGTATGAACTCCGTTTCGCATCTCGTTGAAATAGTTTATGTCCTTGTACACAACCATGTACTTATATAATTTTAGAATATGAACACTATGTTTGGTAAGTCATGGTTCTTACAGTAGTTGGCATTAAACAAGATTTTCGAAAGCCCACTCTCGCAGATCACAGTATCCAAGTGGTTAAAACGGCATAATACCTTTTGACATATGAAATTTGAGTACCGCTTTTCAAATCTAGCAATACCTCAGGCGTTTTTGTTCCATCGATCAAATCATTGTTCATTTACAAGCATACAAGTACATATTACATAAATGTATTCAAGAAACCCAATTGATCTGTTGCATTAATTTTCGCGAACGCATGTATTACTGAACGCAACGTAATCACAGTCTTTTGAAAGTAACATGTACTGCAGAGTTCACCGCCTTGACTTCATGTACTGGATGGTTATCATCTTGGCTTGAGAAATGTAAACAGAAATGTAAACTAAGTGTTGCAATTCAGTGTACCTCTATGACAAAAATAAGAAAATTAAAACTCTCAACACTATGTTAGCGGAGCGCCGCACCAACTAGATACATATGACCTGAAGATGCCAAACTATTGACAGTGGGTATATGTCCTTAAAGAACAGGCAATTTTTCCAAAATTGTAACTCCAATAATTTAAATAAAGTATTGATTGTGCACCTTCGATTAATGGCACTCTGAATGAAAATATGATGCATACGTCCACATGCTTTTAATTTACGGTCATTGATGTGCGATCCAGAAAGCATGCCATAACACTGACATTTAGCAAAAGGAACCAAAGGTTCTCTATCTCAAACTGTTTATTTAGGATCATGCCAATTTGTGCGGTTTAATTTTTGGACATCCTGTATATAAATAGGTACATTTATATAACTCGTTGTAGCCATAGACGCCCACGAAGGAGGAGTAAAGCCCTTTCTACCTCCACAACTTACACAGCCACGGGTATTGCCCTTCAACAGTTTTACTGAAGGAACCTGGCCTTCCCAACTCCTCCCCCGAAAATTCAAGGCAGATTAGTCATTAATATATTGCTTTATTTCAAATACAAACGGTCACATATTCAACAAAAGCAAGCCAAGATTATGCAACCTAGCATCTGACCCTAATCAGAGTACTGTTTCGTATTTCCACGAAAAATACGCAACTGATTCACCTCATGCCCTCCATCATCATCATCATCATCATCATCATCAGCAGCAGCAGCAGCAGCAGCAGCACCAGCACTGTAAAGCATGTAATGTTAAGTGTGAGATCATTTTTTTCTTCACTTGATTTAATATTTGCAGACTATATCTATTATTAGTGCAGCTGCAAAACAACTAAGATAACAAATTTCATTCACTGCTTTTCTCCTTCCTGAAATGCAGTAGTACTCACGTGCCGGTAAGATTTGTCGTTTATCGTACACGATGACCTCAGTTTTTAGTTAAAATCTAGTTACATCGTTCTAAAAGTAATAAGACTGTTAACATCTGCTTCATTATTCTTCACTTACTATTTATTTCTCTAGCACGTACATATGTGCAATATGCATTATAGGTAAGGAAAGTATTGTATTCGCCCAAACATTCAACACTGAAATTTTAATAGAAATGCTTGTTTTGAGGATCCCGGATTAAAAAGTATTATTAGGAAAATGTCTGTGTGTGTGTGTGTGTGTGTGTGTGTGTGTGTCGTGGACAGCATAACGCAAAAGAGAAAAGTCAGTCAAATGTCAGACTTAAGCTTAGTATCTTTCAAGGACACGACAGGAAGATTTTCAACCCAAACTAACCTTTAGGTGAAACATTTCTAGACATCTTCGATTTGCTAAAATACCTAACGATTTTGATTAAAACGCTGCACATTAAAGATATTTGCATGGAAAATAAAATATACATCCTGAATTACTTGGGAACAGCCTCTGAAGTCCTCTTCATTCTGAATGACTTTTGAATAACTTATAAACCGTTAGAGATATACAAAAGATTATTCCATGAAAAATGTATATCTCATTAAAGTACACACCTTAAGCCATATAGTGATTTCTTTGTTTATTTGTTTATTTATTACTTTCTCTATACGCACTATGTACATAGTATATAGAGAATGTATTGCACTCCACCAAAAAACTCAATACCGAGATTTCACCGGAAATATATGTTTTAGGGTCCTCTGTATCCAAAAAAAATATTTTTCAGCAAAAGATCTGTGTGTGTGTGTGTCCGTGTGTCCATGTGTCAGTGTGTCCGTGTGTCTGTGAACACGATAACTCCAAAACGAAAAGTCGGTAAAATTCCAAACTTGGTATTTAAGTTTAGTATCTTTCAAGAATGCGACACTCCAAACTACCCTTTACATGGAATGTTTTCGAAAATTTGGATTTTCTAAAAAATGGCTCTAACAATATATATCGTAAATTAAAGATATTTACCTGACAAATAAAATGTATATTTTGATTTATCTGGAAATGGCCTCTGAAGACTACTTAATTCTGAGTGAATTTTATGGAATTTTGCACAAGTGCTAAACCATAAGAGAGAGACAGAACTTACCCCCAAAAAAATGTAGAGCACATTAAAACACACAATTTATGTTGCATACATTTATTTCGTGGAGTTGATTGTTTTTGAGATGTTCCTTATTTTTGGTTTAAGCTATAAAAACTTATATGTTTCTCATACAGGACCTTGTGAACTCGTGTCCATACAAACAAAGGAACTTCAGTCACATAGCAACCAGCTTTTGACTATCACTTTAACCTATGGTACTCCCTTATTTCAATTTTATTTACAAGGAAGCATGAAGTAAGATTATATCTGCTAATTTTTTCTCGATTAACAGGAAGTAAATAGAAGCATAAGCTTTTTAAAAAGATTTATTGAAGAGATATAGAGAAAGTCATGTGAATGGAACACTTCAGATTTTTTTCTGTAGAGCTAATCATTTCCAAAATATTTCCAAAATGTTTAATTGTCGCTTTACCCTAGTGTTAATCCCCTATTTCCCTTCTAAAAGCACCTAGGTAATAGACCATTTTTGTTAATATTTATTTTGATTAACACTGTGTAGATAAAATAATCTTTTGTATGAATGACGTTTTACATAACAGAAAGAGAAAGTTAAGTGAATGTAACACATGAGATTTTAAACCTTCATTGTATGTGTGGCAGTTTCCGTCAAATCCAATAATTTACTTGCTGCGGTACTGGCTTGCTAATGAATTAAAGTGATCTGATCACATTTCATTGTTTTTATAAACATCGTGAAAGCGGTGTGATTGTGCAGCGTAGCAGCAGTAAGTCATGCAAATGGACAGAAATTTTAATAAAGCCAAGTGTTTAAAATAAAGGCATCCATTCAGAAGGGTGAATCGACTAGCCAAAATGGAAGTAATAGTTCTTCTACATTGAAGAATCGTGAACAAGCCATGAACTTAGATTCTAATTCAGTCGCAGTTCTGATCTAAATTCATTTATATTTTATTTAAAATCCATTTTAGTGTTTTTTACTTTCTCTACATGTTTTCTGCATAGTTTATAGTGAAGGTATTGCGTTCCATTTAAAAATTCGATGCCGATATTTCACCAGAAATACACGTTTTAGGATCCCTGTATAAATTTTCTTTTATTTTCTTTTACTATGTACATTGTGTATAGAGAAAATATTGCATATCACCGAAAAATTGTATGTCGAGATTTCACCGGAAATACACTTCATGTATCCAAAAAAAGGATATTTACTTACTCTACGCGTACTCTGTATATAGTGTATAGAAGTAGTATTGTATTCCAACCCGAAATTCGATACCGAGGTTTCCCTGGAAATACACGTTTTAGGGTCCACTGTATCCAAGAAAAGCAGTTTTAGAAAACGGTCCGTGTGTGTCCATGTGTCCCTGTGTCAGTGTGTGCTTGTGTCGGTGTGCCTGCGAACACTACAACACACAAACGAAAAGTCTTGGTAAAATACCAGACTTGATGTTTGGGTTGAGTATCTTCGGATGCGACACGAAAATTTTCAGAAAATTCTCCCCACCCCAATCTACCCTTTAACTTGAACATTTTTTGAAAATGTTGACTTTCTCAGATATTGCTGTAACGATTTTGATTAAAATACAGTATATTAAAGATACTTATATACCAAATAAAATGTATATCTTGAATTTTCTAAGAATGAGCTCTGAAGACCTCTTTATTCTAGATGAATTTTGCATAACTAGTAAACCGTAAGAGATAGACAAAAACTTACTACACAAAAAATAAAGATCTTGTTAAAACACACAATTTGTGTAGTATACATTTTTTCGTAGAGTTGACCATTTTTAGATAATGCTTTCTAATGGTTTCTATTTTAAAATGGCTACTTTAAACTTTTCTCGTGAAGGAATTTGACAATTACCCCTAGCAATGCAAAGAAACGTATTTCATCTACATTACAACCAGCTTTCAGAAGATTTAGCTTCCCTCATTTCCCTTCTACTTACAAGAAAGCATTTCTGCTAATGTTTATCTCGATTAGCATAAGAATAAGCTTTTTAACAATAATTTGATACAGAGATGTAGAGAAAGCCATGTGAACGGAACACATAAGATCTTTTTACTTTTTCTACAGATAATATGTACATATGTACATAGGAAGTATTGCTTTTCACCAAAAATTTGATGACAAGATTTAGCCAGAAATACACGCTTCCTGTATCCAGAAAAGCGCTTTTAATAAAAAGTCCATTTTCTATGTGTGTGTGTCTGTCCGTATGTCTATCAACATGAAAAGAAACGAAAAGTCGGTAAAACACCAAACTAGATATTTGAGTTAAGTATCTTTCTGGGATGCGACACAAAGTGTTTTAGAAAAATCGCCCCAAACCAAACTGCCCTTTATAGAAGAAATTGCGAAAATTTTTATTTTGTCAGCAACGGCTCTAACGATTAAGATTTAAATACCAGAAATTAAAGATATTTACATGACAAATAAAGTGCAATTCTTGAATTTTCTGGGAATGACCTCTGAAGATCCCTTTATTCTGAATGTATTTTGCTGAATTTTGCAAAACTAGTTCACCGTAAGAGAGTGATTAAAACTTGCTATACAAAAATGTACATCTCTTTAAAAAACACATTTTATGTCATAGGTATACATTTTTACTTTCTCTTCACGTACTATGTACATAGTGTATCTAGAAGGTATTGCATTCCACCCAAAAATTCGATACCAAGGTTTCACCGGAAATTCATGTTTTACGGTACCCTGTATCCAAAAAAATCATTTTTAGAAAAGGGTCCCAGTGTGTTCGTGTCTCTGTGAACACGATAACTCAAGAACGAAAAGTCAATAAAGTACCAAACTTGGTATTTAAGTTTACTATCTTACAGCAATGTGTAAGATTTTGAGAAAACGGTCCAAACCCCAAACTACCCTTTACATGAAAACAATCTCCAAACAGTTGATATCTTCTCTAAAATGGCTCTAACGATTTTGATTAAAATGCCTTATATTAAAGCTATTTATATGGCTATTTATATTTTGAATTTTCTAGGAATAGCCTCTAAAGACCTCTTTATTCCGAATGAATTTTACGGAAATCTGCGTTATTGGTAAACCGTAAGAGATAGACAAAACTTACTACACAAAAAATGTACATCACGTTAAATCATACAAATTATGTCATGTACTTTTTTTCGTGTAATTGATCATTTGAGAGATATTCAAAATACTACTTTTCTCACACAGAAAGTTGTAAACTACCGGCCAAGCGGAGGACGATGGCTTTTTTTAGGGCCTAAAAATCCTTAGCATGGCTTCTTTCGGAAGGGAAGTCCCGTGTCGTAGATTTATGCCATGTAAAAGAACCTCAAGCCTGATAGAGGCCTCTGAGCAAAATTAAGTGGTCTTTCACGTCCAATATAGAATGGGACGCTGAGAACCACAGAAGTTAAAGAGCGTCCATAAATAAAACGCCATTTCATTTTTCCTGGCAGAAAAATGGAAACGGATTTCAAACACATGGCAACCAGCTTTTAAAATACTTGACTAACGTTTTAATCTAGTGTGTTACCTTACTTTTCTTCTACTTATAAGGAAGCAAGTAATTAAGATAATTTCTGTTAACGTTTATCTCGATTATCGTAAAGTAGATAGAACAATGTGTTTTTTAATAATAATTTGTTACAGAAATGTAAACAAAGACATGTGTATGGAACACATCAGATTTTTTTCGTGAGATTGGACATTTTTACTTTCTCCATACGCGCTATATACATAGTGTATAGAGAAAGTATTGCACTCCACCAAAAATTCGATACCGAGATTTCACCGGAAATATATGTTTTAGGGCCCCAATATCCAAAAAAAGCATTTTCACAAAAAGGTCCGTGTGTGTGTGTGTGTGTGTGTGTGTGTATGTGTGTGTGTGTGTGTGTGTCCGTGTGCCCGTGTGTCTGTGAACACGATAACTCAAAAACGAAAAGTCGGTAAAATACCAAACTTGGTATTTAAGTTTAGTATCTTCCAGGGATGTGTCAAGAAGATTTTTAGAAAAATCCCCCCACCCCCAACTACCCTTTACATGGAACTTTTTTCGAAAATTTTGATTTTCTCAAAAATGGCTCTAACGATTTTGATTAAAATTTCGTATATTAAAGATATTTACCTGACAAATAAAATGTATATCTTGAATTTTCTGGGAATGGCCTCTGAAGAGTAGTTTATTCTGGATGAATTTTACTAAATTTTGAATAACTGCTAAACCGTAAGAGATGGACAAAACCTTACTACACAAAAAATGTAGAGCACATTAAAACACACAATTTATGTTATATACATTTTTTTCGTGGAGTTCGTTGTTTTTATGACATTCCTTATTTTTGGTTTCTGCTATGAAAAACGTATACTTTTCTCATACAGGAACTTGTCAACTCCTATCCATATAAACAAAGGAATTTCATTGACATAGCAACCAGCTTTTAACTATCACTTTAACCTACAGTTGTCCCTTATTTCGATTCTACTTACAAGGAAGCGAGTAATTAGACTATTTCTATTTTTTTTTTTCTGATTAGCATAAAGTAAATAGAAGTATAAGCTTTTTAAGAATAATTTGTTGCAGGGATATGGAGAAAGTCATGTGAATGGTACACATCAGATTTTTTTTGATATTGCTCGTTATTGGTTTGAGTTTTAAAATACTTCAATTTTTCTCATACGGGTATCTGTCAACTCCAGGCCATGCAAAGAAATGGATTTCAATCACTTGACAACCAGATTTTAAAACATTTGACTGAATGTATTTTGCCTGTGAATTCCCTTGCTTCGAAGAAATCATGTAATAAGACAATTTCTTCTAATGTTCATCTTGATTAGCTTGAAGTAAATAGAAGAATAAGCTTTGTAACAATAAGTTTTACAGAGATGTATAGAAAGTCATGAGAATGGAGCACATCAAATTGTTATATAGTTGAATATGGAGTACATTACTTCGATATCGATAAGTTTATCATAAGGAATGAGCTCAGGTGCGGTACTTTCGTCAACAAACAGTAAGGTAAGGATGCCTTTATAAATTAATCAAGCAGTTGTTTACTTTTCCGACAATATTCTACACTTGTCACGCAGACGATTGGGGTTTTAGATGGGCTGATGTCCCGTACGCTTTACGGCTTATGTCCCTCTTCATTAGGCTGCGCTTAAGTGCATACAAAAATATGCAACAAGATCGGAGATTACCTGTTGCTTTTTCTACAGTAATTAGAGCATATATGTTAAAACCTAACTTTATTACTAATTGTTGCCCTTCCAGATGTAAAGTAGTGATGTTAATTCTGGATTATTTTCTAATTTGAATATCGTATGCAATTCTCATTCAGGACCATTCTTATCTGAAATATTATAGCCAGGAAGTGTACCCTTAATACCTTATTGAACCTTTTACCATATACTGCTGTTAATTTGTCCCTTAATGAGTTACCTTGACCCAACTTTGGAAAGTATTTTATAAATATATTCTTATATATTATTTTATTTTGCATTAAATGTGAAAATCGGATTTATTGCTCTCATATTACACAGAGTAATATAACATCTGAAGAAATGTATTCATTTTGGGATTAGCTTTGGGTTAATGTTGGTCGGCCGGCCAGTATATCGGTCGGTTGGATGGTACATTCCGGAGGGGGATACACACTGCAGCCCTGGGCTGCACTCCAGGACTACAAGAAGATATGAGAGTATATCAACGGCGGCCGAAGCCGACCGCGGAATAAGAGCCACCGTTATGACTACCAAGCACAGACCAAGCAAATCTCCCCTGGGCGTGGGGAACACTGGGAACCTATGAACACATTTGACTGAACACCCTTGGTCTCACAGACGATTCCAACGTCTTCTGCTTCCGAGAGCCGTATTTCCAAAGCGCATTCACCACCATTAAAGGGACCATAGTGTTTGTCGACACAAACATAAAGAAACAACTTGAATAGAATGGGGATGAAATGAAGGAACAAGAAGCTCGAGAAATGAAGAAGCTTCTCCAGCATTCGTCTAGCGATCCGGGAGTCGGCTTTGGGAATCGAACCTACCACTTCCCGAATGCCAGTCTCAGACAAAATGTGTGACACATTAGACTGACATTACATATGTACCATTCCTCCGAGAATTATTGAGATTATGTACTTTGGTGTATTTTCCCAATGTAGCTTTATATTTAACAAAACTAACCTCTTAAAAAAGCACTAATTCTATACATTAAAACAAAGCCATCTTTATCTCGATGATCGAAAGAAGGAGATAGCATTGTATTGTCAGATATATCTCTTGTAATAATTAATATATCACACATATTTTTCGTCGTTTATAGTTTTCATTAAAACTAGAAAAATCTGATGTGTTCCATTCACATGATTTCATCCACTTCTCTGTAATAAATTAGTCTTAAAATCTAACTCTTTTATTCATTTTAATGCTAATCGAGATAAAAATTAGCAGAAATGAAGAAGCTTCATTACTTACTACCTTTAAGTAGATGGGAACTAAGGGAAAACACTAGGTTAAAGTGGTAGTCAAATCTCTTAAAATACGGTTGCTATGTGGTAGATATCCGTTTCTTTGCATGGCTAGTAGTTGCCAAATTCCCGCATTAGAACAGTTTAGGTCTTTAAAATTGAAACCAATAATAAGGAACACCTTAGAAATTGTTAACTCCATAAAAAATTGAATGTGACATAAATTGATTTTTTAACGAGCACTCGAGTTCTACCCCTTTTCTGTGCAATGGTTTTTGTCTATCTCTTACGGTTTCCCAGTTATGCAAAAGTCATGTTAGAGGCTCTTCTCAGGAAATTCAAATTATTGATTTGATTTGTCATTTAGGTAAGCATCTTTAGTTTTGATCAAAATCGTTAGAACCATTTAATGAGAAAATAAAACTTTTAGAAATTTTTTCCATGTTTTGGGGTAGGGATTTTCTTGAAATTTTCGTGCTACATCCTTGGAAAATGGTGAACTTAAACATCAAGTTTGGTTTTAACCGACTTCGTTTTTGAGTAAGCGTTTATAGGCTTACACACATACTCGGAGACCTATTTGTGGTATATGGATTCAGGGTTCCTTAAAAGGTGTATTTCAAGTGAAATCTCGGTATTGAGTTTTGCGATAGAATGGAATATCTTGTTTGTCTACCAAGTATTAAGTAAGAAAGTAAAAGCCAAATCTCAACACATATTTTACCGTATTCTCTACACAGCTGATACAAATATTCCGGGCCACTCCGCTAGAAGCACTGGTGTTCCTTTTCTCCAGTTTTTGGTAGAGTTTCCCGTTTTGGTATTAAATGGTATTTGCCTCTAGTGCCACTAGTGCAAGACTCTTTCTCTAGAGCAAGCTTCCGCCCCTCCTCCCTTGTGTGACAAAGCTACACCTAAAAACCTAGAAGTAGAGAAGGAAACTCATTGAGAGGGCTACAAGGGAAGGAAATCGTGGTAGTTCAGCATTCGCCTACTGATGATTGAAAAGCTCAAGGTCAAAGAAGGTGAACAAACACTGGAAGCAAACCCAGGAGCTCCTGAGTGCGTGCCTCATATGTTACTCGAATTGTCTACCGTAGAGTTACCCAAAATTCTTCTCCTTGTGGTTTACTGGGAAAAAACGCCAGTCAGTTGGAAAATGTTGTGTCGTGCCAACTTGTTGTCATGGTAGCTCAGTGCTCAAAGCAACTGGTCAGAGAAATCAGGAGATCCGTGATTCAAATCCCGGTTATAGCATTGAACTTTTCAGTCTGACTCTACCTCTCCAACTTCTGCCCTACGCACGGCTGGTATGAAAGAAACAATTTACAGTAATCAACCTAATCGTTGGCTAACCATATACCTCGCACTTAAGATGATGCATCTGTGAAAGTGTACCAAAAGTTACGAAAAACTAAAAACATTATTTTGTTTCATAATAATATGAATTCTAGACTTTAAGTAAATACCTATATTGTTTTGCTCACATAGCATGGCTTAACTACCCGTTAAAGTTATAAGTGGGTAGACGCATGTTTATTAATGGGCACTCTCAACTTCAAACCTTATTTTCTCGGAAACTTTTTTCCAACACTTTTTATACTCTAAATTTTCCACAAGATGCAATTGTTCACTCATTTGTTTCACAAATGGAAATGTCTCTCAAAAAATAAATAAAATTATCTTATGCTTTCGAAATATAGCTTAAATGTTGTTAAAAAGTATTAAATTTTGAAAAACCAAAGACCATAGGAGATTACGAAATTTAATTATTTTTACTGTAATAAGGGCTAATATAGCAGATTTATTTTTAAATTCATTTACTATAAAAACTGCATTTTTGTAAATATTTTTACTTTCTCTAGACGTACTATGTACATAGCGTGTAGAGGAGGTACCTACTGCATTCCACCCAAACATTTGATACCGAGATTTCATCGGAAATAGACGTTTTAGAGTCCCCTATATCAAAAAAAAAAAAAAAGTGTGTGTGTACTTGAGTTTGTGTGTCCGTGAATCTGTGAACACGATAACTTAAAAACAAAAATTCGGTAAAATACCAAACTTGGTACTTAAGTTTAGTATCTTCCAGGGATGAGACACGAAGATTTTGGGAAAAATCCCCCCCTCAAACTGCGCATTACATAGAACTAATTTCGAAAATGTTTATTTTTTCAAAAACGGCTCAAAATATTTTGATTAAAATACCATATATTAAAGATATTTATATAAAAAATAAAGTGTATATCTTGAATTTCCTGGGAATGGCCTCTAAAGACCTCTTTATTCTGAATGAATTTTGCTGAATTTCGCGTAACCGCTAAACCATAAGAGATAGTCAGAAATTTACAATACAAAAAATGTAGATCACATTAAAACACACAATTTATATCTTAATTTTTTTCCTTGAATTGACCATTTCTGGGATATTCCCTGATATTTTTTTCAGATTTAAAATACTTAAACTTTTCTCACACAGAAAGCTGTAAATCCTGTCACTGCATAGAAACAGATTTCAACCACATGGCAACTGGCTTTTTTAAGAGTTGACTATCGTGTTAGCCTAGTGTATGCCCTTATTTCCCTTCTAATTACAAAGGAGCAAGTAACTAAGAAACATTTTGCTAATTTTTATCCCGATTATCATAATATAGACAAAAGAATATGTTTTTACTTTCTCCATACGCACTATGTACATAGTGTATAGAGAAAGGATTGCACTCCACCAAAAAATTCGATACCGAGATTTCACCGGAAATATATGTTTTAGGGTCCCCAATATCCAAAACAAGCATTTTCACAAAAAGGTCCGTGTGTGTGTGTGTGAGTGTGTTTGTGTCCGTGTGTCTGTGAACACGATAACTCAAAAACCAAAAGTCGGTAAAATACCAAACTTGGTATTTAAGTTTAGTATCTTCCAGGGATGCGACAAGAAGATTTTGAGAAAAATCCCCCCACCCCAACTACCCTTTACATGGAACTTTTTTCGAAAATTTTGATTTTCTCAACAATGGCTCTAACGATTTTGATTAAAATTTTGTAAATCAAAAATATTTACCTGACAAATAAAATGTATATCTTGAATTTTCTGGGAATAGCCTCTGAAGAGTAGTTTATCCTGGATGAATTTTACTAAATTTTGAATAACTGCTAAACCGTAAGAGATGGACAAAACCTTACTACACAAAAAATGTAGAGCACATTAAAACGCACAATTTATGTTATTAAAATTTTTTTCGTGGAGTTCGTCGTTTTTGTGACATTCCTTTTTTTTTTTTGGTTTCTGCTATGAACAACGTATACTTTTCTCATACAGGAACTTGTCAACTCCTATCCATATAAACAAAGGAATTTCATTGACATATCAACCAGCTTTTGACTGTCACTTTAACCTACGGTTCTCCCTTATTTCGCTTCTACTTACAAGGAAGTGAGTAATTAGAATATTTCTGCTAATGTTTTCTGATTAGCATAAAGTAAATAGAAGTATAAGCTTTTTAAGAAATATTTGTTGCAGGGATATGGAGAAGTTATGTGAGTGTAACACATCCGATTTTTTAACATTAGTTTGTTATAATGATGTAGAGAAAGTCATGTTAATGGAAAATATCCGATTTTTAAATATATATCACCTGGAGGATTTTTATTAGAACAGGGAATTTAGACACGTAAACATTACCATTTAAATAGCCATACAAACTGATTTTTTGAGAAGTTGCAGTATTATGATTATTATTATTATTATTATTATTATTATTATATAAAATAAGTGATATAATTTTCTATAAGACATGTTGCATAGTGAATTTACCACATTTCACACATGCATCACCTTAAGTAGTTACGGAGTTTGTAAGTCACCATTGAGGTATGCTATCTCAAAATAATTTGAGATCTTGTAATTTATAAGGAAATACGCGAGTAATTAGGAGAATTTAGTGTCATGCCGGCATGTTTTCTTTTGTAGCTCAGTGGTCAGAGGAACTGGACGGAAACTAGGAGATCCGTAGTCAAAATCCCGATTATGGCAATGAATGTTTAAGTCTGGCTCTACTTCTCCAAAATTCATCATCTCAGGGTACGGCAAATTTTTTTTTGGTAGTGTTTAACGCCCCCTTTAACTGCTAATGGCACCGCAGGCGGTGACACTGATGATAATAGAGCACCGTGGAATGCGATGACAGGGGAAACAGGGGTACCCGGAGAAAACCCGCCCCAGCGCCGTTTTGTCCACCACAAATCTCACATGCGGTCGCTTGGGATCGAACCCCGGCCGCCTTGGTGAGAGTCGAGTGGTCTAAGCACTCGGCCACGGCGCGGCCCGGGTAAGGCAAAGATGCGTAAAAGTCTTATATAGATAACTCTACCGAAATTGATCTAGGGATGTCTAAAGTGTGAGGTACGTATGCTACACTCAGACCATGGAGGTGGACGTTGATATAGCGTTTAAATAATAACATGTGCCTTTAGTGTTATAATGGTAAACACGCACTTAGCATAACTGTACTGACATAAAAGAATTGCTGCATAAAACCATTGCGATGAGAAACAGTGCTGTAACACGAGTACTGATGATGCTGAACAATAACTAGCAACAATAGTACCTAATAACAGTTTAGAACAACAACAATGACAAAAATAAGTGCATTCCATACAACGACATAAAACGGCCGTAAAATACATTAGTGGTTTACAGTTGCGGAAGCAGTTTACTCTAATGTGAAAACAGTACATTTGCCACAAAGAAGGGATTGGCAGTTGTCATGAGAATTATACAGTTTACCAGATAATTACATTTACATAATTTTCTTTAACTATTGTTCTTACAGAAGCATATTACTTTCTTTACATGCACTATGCAAGTACATGTCAGGTAGATAAGGTGTTGTATTCCATGTTGTATGCCACCCAAAAATTCTATGCCGAGATTTCACCAAAAGTATTTGTTATGAGATCCACAGAATAAGAAGAAATAGAAATTTTTGAAATTTTGATTAAAATACTGTATATTAAGGATCTGGTGTCCCAAAACGTTCTCCGCAGTGAACTCGGACTATTGTAGCTGTGGTTACTTTGGTACCGGAACTATGAAGGAGGAGCACCAGTTTAAGCAGGTTTGTCCTCCCTTATCCTACTGTGAGAACTGTGTGCTTGAAGTCGATCCTGTGTGGTTGTACTTGTAAAACGATGTCAAAGTTATAAATATTGAAGAGAGAACGTTTTATGTTGACGTATTTATGCTCATAAGATTTCCGAAAATGTAAAACATAAACTTCTTGAACGATTTGAACATTCAATATGTCCTCATTGTATGTGGCAGATTTAATTACTAAATTTCGTGAATCCGAAAACCGGTAGGCCTAAAATTTTAACAGAGACTGGTTCGTACTTTAGTAGCTATTAATGGAAAATCTGAGGTGTTTAATTTTACATAACTTTCTCTAGCAAATATACAAAACTGCTTGCCAATGAAAGGGACTTCGGTAGCTATTAACAGAAAATCTGATGTGCTCAATTTACATAACTTTCTCTAAATATTCCGTATACCAACTATTCTTACAAGACATTATTCTTTATCTACGGCATGCCAATCAAGATAAACATTAGCATAATTGGTATTATTACTTGTTTTTTCATAAGTATAAGGAAATTAAAGGAATACCATAGTCCAATATTTTAAAAATCTGATGTGTTAGACTCACATGACTTTCTCTAGCCGTGCTACAAACTTCTTACATAAGATTATTCTTCTTTCTGTACCTTGTTAATCAAGGTATTCAGCACAATGTTCTTATTACTTAGTTCCTTATAAGTAGGAAGAAAATAAGGGAATGCACCAGGCTAAATCGATAGTCAAATGTTTTAAAAGCTGTCGTTATGCGATTGTCATTACAAATCGCTTCTTTTCTTGCCCAGGAGTAGAACAAAAGAAAAACGGACACTCCCTTCTGAGAAAAGTATAAGTATTTCACAACTGAAACTAATAACAATGAATACCTCGAAAACGGTAAGCTCCACGAAAAAAATGTATATGACGTAAATTGTGTATTTTAACAAGGCGTACATTGTTTGTATAGTAAGTTTTTGTCTATCTCTTACGGTCTATTGGTTATGCCAAATTAAGCAAAATTCATCCAGAATAAACAGGTCTTTAGAAGCTAGTCCCAGAAAATTCAATATATACATTTTATTTTTCAGATAAATATCTTTAATATACGATATTTTAATAAAAATCGTTAGAGCTATTTTTAAGAAAATCAAAATTTTCGAAAAAAGTTCCATGTAAAGGGTAGTTTGGGGTAGGGGGATTTTTCTCAAAATCTTCGTGTTACATCCCTGGAAGATACTGAACTTAAATACCAAGTTTGGTATTTTAGCTACTTTTCGTTTTTGAGTTATCGTGCTCAAAGGCACACGGACATACGGACACACACACACACACACACACACACACACACACACACACATACACACGGAACCTTTACTGGAAATATTTTTTTTGGATTCAGGGGGTCCTAAAATATGTATTTCCGGTGAAATCTTGACGTCGAATTTTATGGTGGAATGCAATACTTCTCTATGTACATTGTACATACGAGGCAAGAGAAAGTAAAAACTGGTCGCTATGTAAAACAATTGAGATTCTATTCGCTTTGCACCACCAACTGTAAGTCAAAAAAGATGAAAATTTAGGTGGCTTCCCATTTGAGAAAAATTAGGTAGTTTGAAATTGAAACCAATAACATAGAATATCTCAATACAAACGTATATTACATTTATTATATGTTTTAACCAGGTCTAAATTTTTGGGGCTGTAAGCTTTTTGTTTATATCTTTCAGTTTAAGAGTAATATACATTTCTGCAAACTTTATCCGGAATAGAGATTTTCAGGGTCAATCCCAAAAAATTCAAAATATACATTTTGTTTGTGATGTAAATTTTTGAGGAAAATAAAATGTTCAAACTTTTTCCCATGTACTTAAGTGGCACTTTTTGGTGGGGGATTTTCTTGTAAATCTACGTGTTTCATCCTTGGAAGATATTTAATATCTATAACAAGTTTAGTATTTGACGCTCGTTTAGTTTTTGAGCTATACTTTCCTCGCACATACTCACGCACATACACGTACACACGGACCTTGTTCAAAATAATTTTCTTGGAATCAGGAGGCCGAAAGACCTACATTTCCGGTGAAATCACTATATGGAATAAGAGGGTGGAATAATATCCTTCCCGTACCTACTATAAGTTGATAAAGTAGTTGAACCAAAATGGATATGCAGCTGAGAAACATATAGCTGTGATTAAAAATATATACATGTTGTGAGCAAGAATATTTCGTCATCCCTTACGGTTTACCAGCTATACATCAGTTATTCAGAATAAACGGGACTTCACAAGCGATTCACAGAAAGTTAAATATACATTTGCCAATAAAGTAGTTTAGACATATAATATTTAAGAAAAGCTACTATGTTACATTACATAACTATTCTTATAATAGACATGTATTAAGATAAATGACCTTAGTAATTAGTTTTTTACAAGTAAAAGAGAAATAAGGTAATACACTGGGTAGAAGTGATAGTGAAATTCTTTTGAAGCTCCCGATACAACCTGGAAAAATTGAAAGTAATCGTAAAATAAAAAATCTGATGTGCACCATTCACATGACTTTCTCCATATCCCTGCAACAAATAATTCTTAAAAAGCTTATACTTCTATTTACTTTATGCTAATCAGAAAAAAATAGTAGAAATAGTCTAATTACTCGCTTCCTTGTAAGTAGAAGCGAAATAAGGGAAACCATAGGTTAAAGTGATAGTCAAAAGCTGGTTGCTATGTCAATGAAGTTCCTTTGTCTATATGGATAGGAGTTGACAAGTTAAAATATGAGAAAGGTATACGTTTTTCATAGCAGAAACCAAAAATAAGGAACGTCACAAAAACAACGAACTCCACGAAAAAAATGTATATAACATAAATTGTGTGTTTTAATGTGTTCTACATTTTTTGTGTAGTAAGTTTTTGTCCATCTCTTACGGTTTTGCAGTTATTCAAAATTTAGTAAAATTCATCCAGAATAAACTACTCTTCAGAGGCTATTCCCAGAAAATTCAAGATATACATTTTATTTTTCAGGTAAATATCTTTAATATACAAAATTTTAATTAAAATCGTTAGAGCCATTTTGAGAAAATCAAAATTTTCGAAAAATGTTCCATGTAAAGGGTAGTTGGGGGTGGGGGATTTTTCTCAAAATCTTCGTGTCGCATCCCTGGAAGATACTAAAATTAAATACCAAGTTTGGTATTTTACCTACTTTTCGTTTTTGAGTTATCGTGTTCACGGGCACACGGACACAGGGACACACACACACACACACACACACACACACACACACACACACACACACACGGTCCTTTCTGTGAAAATGTTTGTTTTGGCTATTGGGGACCCTAAAACATATATTTCCGGTGAAATCTCGGTATCGAATTTTTGGGTGGAGTGCAATACTTTCTCTATACACTATGTACATAGTGCGTATGGAGATAGTAAAAAGAGCTGAAAATTGAAACAAATAGCAAGAAATCTCGTAAGCGGTTAACTCTAGGAAAAAAAAAACTTATATAATATAAATTGTAGATTTTAGTGAGATCTACATTTTTAGAATAGCACATTTTCGTTTATTTCTTACGGTTTAAAATTATGAAAATGTCGTCCAGAATTAAGAAACTGTTCCTAGAAAATTGAAGGTATTCATTTTATATGTATGTGAATACCTTTAATGTACGGTATTTTAATCAAAATCATTAGAATAAATTTTGAGAAAATCAGACGTTTCCAAAAATGTTCGTGTTGCATCCTTAGAAGATATTTAACTTATATAGCAAATTTGGTATTTTGCCAACTTTTCGTTTTTGAGTAATGCCGTCCACAGAACACATACACACTCTCACACACATACATGCACACAATGACCTTTTTCTAAAGTGCTTTTTTTTTAATTAAGAGACCTTCAAAATATGTATTTCCGGTGAAATCTCGTTATCGAATTTTTGGGCGGAATCCAGTACCTTTTCTAACTACTATGTACATTGTATATACGTGCTAGAAAGAGTAAAGATTGTTAGTGCAGTTTTTAAAAGGATACTTTTTTTTTGAAAAGAATTTCCATGTAAAGGGCAGTTGGTTTTGTTAAACATTTTCCTGCCCTATTGTTTGAGGATGATGGTCTTAAATTACATATTTAGCATATAACGAATTTTCGGTTTTGAGTTTTGCTATTCATACACTCACAAACACACGGTTTTGATTCGAAAAATCGTTTTCACTTTCTCTATAACGTATGTACAATGTACATAATAAGTAGAGTAACTTTTTATTTCACCCAAAATACAATAACGTATATTTTAACGGAAATATACGTTTTTAGGACATATGAATGAATAAATAGTTATAAGTATTCTTCGGAAAAAATCTGAGTGTGTAGCATGAGTGTCGTTCTCTAATTGCATTGGCATTCGCTTCTCTTTGCATGACCAGCAGTAAAACAAAAGATTAATGGTTGGCGACTTCCAATCTAGATAGATTATAAGTATTTTAAAATGAAAACAAATAAGAAGGAGTATCTCAAAAATGTATCTGAAATATATTCTGAGTTAATATCTTTAACATACCTGCGGTATTTCAATTAAAGCTTTATTGCCATTTTTGAGAAAATCAAAATTGTATTAATGTTTTCAATGTAAATCATAGTTTCTGTTAGGGGTAATTGCTTTAAAATCCCGCATCTTCGGGAGATACTAAACTTAAATACCAAAATTGGTATTTTATTGACTTTTTCTAAAAAAGTTTTTTAGAAGTGTATTTGGGTGAAATCTCCTTATCAATTTTTTTGGTGGCGTGCAATACCTTCTCTGCCTATGTACATTGTATCAAGTAGAGAAATTAAAAATGTGTCTCACCACTCTTAGTCCTTTTCAGTGATTCCGAAGGTTGAAATACGTTTTTCTAGTGTACCTCATATTCAGAGTGAAGCTATGCATGCTTTTAGTACTTCTGAAATTCTCTGCTTTTGTTAGCCTGTCCTGCATCCTGAATTTTAATTACATAATCGGTATTCCTGGCAGTATCTAATGTATAATAAAATACTTTGCAAACCAATCAGTGCCATAGTTGAGCCAGATTAACTGCTAATGAATTACTAACTAGTGATGTAATATTGGTTTTCGTCCACTGTTCACTCTGTAAAACAGGATTTACTGTCATGTGTGGCAAACATTATCGAGTAAAATAATTCCAACTGCAGTCCCAGATCTTGCTCTCTATATCTACATTTCGATTTATTTTAAACAAAAAAGCAAATCCGCCTTTTAGGGAAAAACACTACGCAATCAATGTATATACAAATATTTACGGTTTGCTGGATTGCTTTTGTCACTCATATATCAGTGCTCTGTTTCACAATATTTACAGTTTGCATATTAACAGTTTACAAATAACAAGGAAAAGATTATAAATGCTTGTAAATTCTGTTTCACAATAACAGTTTGTTAACTTGTAAACTTTGAAGAATTTTACGAATCCATATGAACAACTGATGTATCATGCACATACTGTTGCATTTGCGTTTTGTATGATGATTAATCACACATTGCAAAAACATACACACAAATGTTCATATTACTAGTACATTCGAAAATCAAGAGTTTTGTATAACACTAAACGTAATAATGTTTCTACACCAACTAGGGCTAATATAATATGAGAGATCTGTTTACAAACACATATTCTGTAAAACTGATTTTAGTATGTAAATATTTTCACTTTCTTTAGCCCATATGTACAGTGTACATAGTGGTTAGAGATTGTATTTTATTTCACCCAAAAATTCGATACCGAGATTTCACCGGAAATATATGTTTTGAGGCACCCTGAGTCCGAAAAAAACATTTAAAAAAAAAAAAAAGGTCCATGTGTGTCTGTGTGTGTGTGTGTGTGTGTGGATAGCATAGCTTAAAAAGAAAAGAGCATTAAATACCAAACTTGGTATCTATCTGGTATTTATAGTATCTTCCAAGAATGACATGACAATTTTCAAAAGAAATTGTTGATTTTTTTTTTCTAAAAAGTAGCTCTGACAGTTTTAATTCAAATACCGTATATTAAATATATTACATCACAAATAAGACGTATATTTTGAATTTTCCGGGAATAGCCTCTGAAGATATTTTATTCTGAATGAGTTTTGCAGAATTTTGCATGGTGGTTAGACCGTAAGAGATAGAAAAAAACTTACCACACAAAAATGTGGACCACGTTAAAACATACAATTTATGTCAAATACGTATTCTCTGTAGAGGTGACCGTTTCTTATTCCTTGTTATTGGTAAAATGTTTAAACTACATTTTCTCAAACAGGAAATGACGTTTTGTTTCACCTCTCTTGTTTTTCTGCAGGCCATTGAAACGAACCTCAATTGTTTCACACAGAACCCACTTTTAAAACATTTGATATCGATTTAGCCTAGTGTATTCCCTAATGTCCCTTCAACTTACAAGGAGGCAAGTAATAAGACAATTTCTGCTAATGTTTACCTTGATTACGTAAATAAAAGAATCTTTTGTAAGGAAAGTTGCTTGTGGAACTGCTAGAGAAATCATGTGAAAGTAACACATCAGATTTTTAAAAATGCCTCACGTCACATATTTTTATTACAAGAATGATCTTATACAGTATAAAATAATAATTTAAATAACCATGCAAGGTTAGAAACTTGATACACGCAAAAATATCACTATAATGTATAATTACTGTTCTACATTTCAATAAGATATTTTGCATACTGTACATTTTCTATATTTTAGAATTCCAGCACTTTAATTTGAAATACATAATATAAAGATTTTTAATTGTATATTAAGCTTAAAAATGTAAAATATTTTAGAAAGCTCAATGAAAAATTGTCATATTTTAGCACAGTAAAAGGCGCACGCGGGTCACACTTTAAGAGGGAGAGCAGCGTGACGAAAAGTTTGTTTCCGTCTATCGGAGCAGTAGCGAAATGCGATTCTTAGTTTTGAAAATGTAAAATTTCCTGTTTAATAAAATGAAAAAAAAACAAAACATGATTCTCTCTGCCAATTCGGAACACATTGCTCTTACAAAAACTTTTTCTTCTATCAGCTTCATACTAATCAAGAAGATTAGCAAATATTGTTTTACTACTTCACTGTAAGTAGAGGAGAGAGAGAGGGGAATATATTAAACAAAACCGATAGTCAAATCTTTTAAAACTGTAGCCATGCAACATTTTAAATTCGGTTCTCTTAGCATGGCCAAGAGTAACAAAAGAAATATGAAAGAAGTGACAACTTTTAAGTTTGAGAAAATTACAAGTATTTTAAGATTGGAATATCTCAAAAGTGGTTAAAACCACAAAAAATCTATACGACACAAATATAAGATATTTAACCAGAAGAAAATGTTTATGTAGTAAGATTTTGACTATTTATTATTGTTTACCTGTTATGCAAAATTGATCCAGAATGAAGAGGATTTCTGAGGTTACTTCTAAAATATCTGATGTGTTTTATTAACATGACTTTTTCTACATATGTGTAAGAAATTGTTGTTGAAAGCTTATTGTTCTATCTACTTCATTATAATAGAGACAAACATTAGCAGATATTTTCTTTATAACATGCTTCCTTGTAAGTAGAAGGGAAATAAGGGAATAGGCTAAAGCAGCAGTCAAATATTTTAAAAGCTGGTTTCTTAGCATGGTCTAAAAATTCCCGCATGGGAAAAGTTTAGGTATTTTAAAACTGAAACCGATAATAAGGTCAACTCCGAGAATAACAAAAGTTTGTGACATAAATTATGTGTTTTAAAAAAATCTACAGGTTTTGAGCAGTAAGTTTTTTTTCAGTTTTACAAAACTTAGAAAAATTCATCCATACAATACTCGCAGAAAATTCCACATATACATTTTATATCTTTAAGATATAGTACTTTAATCAAAGTCGTTAGACCCATTTTTGAGAAAATCAAACTTTTCGATATTTTCCCATGTAAAAGTGTTTTATCGGGGGGGTATTTTTCTCAAAATATTCGTGTCGCCTTCTTGGAAGATACTAAGCTTAAATATCAAGTTTGGTATTTTACTAACATTTCACATTTGAACTACCGTGTCCACAGACACAAGGATCTTTTTTTTAAAAATGCTTTTTTGCATACAGGGGACCTAATATTTATATTTCCGATGAAATCTTGGTATCGGATTTTTGGTGGAATACAATACCTTAGCAGGTCGCGAGTTCGAATCTCGCATAGGATGGATACCCGGATAAGGTTTCTTTCGGCGTTTTCTTTTATCACGAGAAGACGAATGTTGAGTAACTTTAAGCTCCATGGGCCCCGAAATCATTTGAGCATAATTTAACCAATTTCAGTCATCGGCCGATATGATCAACCAGGTTAAAGGACATTAAGCTACAAAAATAAATAAATAAAAATAAGAAATAAAATAGTACGTGTAGAGAGAGTAAAACAATTCAAGATATACCTGCCACTTGCTATAAAATATCTTAAACATTTCAATCAAAATTGTAAGAGCCTTCTTTGAGAAAATGATAATTTTCGATAAATATTCCATGTAAAAGTTGATTACTGTTGGGGGATGTTCTTGAATGATTTTCGCCAAGGCACATAGTGGCGAACTCACGAACTAGAAATTCAAATCCGATCATGGAAACACATTAATGATGACTTTGCTGCACTTAAGAGATATATGGATTCTAACTATCGGGTTGATTTATATTTCGTTGTTACGTTGTTATTAATGATTTTTATTGTTTACAATTTCAATTACATATTTACGTACTTTTATTGCTTAGTATTTTTGACTGTGGGAACCTCCGATTGGGGGCGGGATATAGGCATCTGTGAATGTGAATATCTGTGTGTGTGAGTGTGTATGTGTGTGTGTGTCTTTGAACAAAAATACTCACATACAAAATGTCGATTATTCCTAACTTGGCATTTAAGCTTAGTATCTTCCAAAAATGTCACAGGAATATTTTCAATAAACTTGAACCATTCTAAGTTACTCTTTATTTGAAAAATACATTTCAAAAATATATGCTTTCTGAAAAATAGGTAACAACTCTTATTAAAATATTTTAATATTTGAGATATTTTCATAATAAATGAAATTCATATCTTGAATATCCTGGGGATAGTTATGAAATACTGTCCATTCAGATCACTTTGCATAACTCGCAAACCGTAAGAGGTACACAAACTCTTACTACACAAAAAGTAGGTCTCCATAAAACACGGAATTTCTCATCTTTTTTTTGTTGCTGTTGATGAAAATAAGCCTTTTGAGATATTCTCTTTTTTCTTTGTTTTTCTCTCTTTTTTTTTTCTTTTTTTTTTTTCGCTATTGTTTTTCTTCTGACAATGCAAAGAGAACAATATTTCAGTTTCATCGTGTAGTAAGCAGCTTCTAAAAGGTTTTACTATCCTTTTAGCATACTCCCTTATTTTCACAAACCAAGAGATCTCTTTTAATGTTTTTTCTCGACTAGCATGGAGTAGTCAGGAACATAAGGTTTTGCAGAATAGGTAGTTAAAGGCAATTGAATAGAACACATGTGATAGTTTTAGAGGTTATTTTTATAAAATGAAATACATGAGCCGAAAGTACCTACTAAAAATTCTTAAACTAAGCAGAGTTTGTTCTAAAAAATAGACGGAGAACATATTTAGACACCATGCACTCAGACTATCCCTAGCCTTAATTTCGGCAAAGATATATCTATAGCTCACAACAGGGAATTCATTGCCGTGCTCACGTTATTTCATTAAATGAGAAGATTCTTCTTTCTCTCCCCCTGCTTACTCTCTCTATATTTCTCTCTCACTCTCTTTCCTTTCTTTATTCCGTTCTGCTCTGCCTCTCTCTTTCTTTCTTTGCCCCAACCACTTCCTCTTCTTCTCTTTATGCGTTAAATACGAAGATTATTTTTTGGAATGTTCTGTCTATCTCTCTCTCTCTCTCTCTCTCTCTCTCCTATTTTCTCATTATTACTCTCTTATTCTATACCCCTTCCTTTTTCCTCTCTTAATCTATTTATGTATTTTTCCCCTGCACTTCTCTTTCCTTTCTCCGTGCAAACTTCGCTTTCTTTCACTTTCCCTCTTTAGCTTCTCTCCCAATCTCTCCTCCTTCATTGCCCTAAACCGTAGATGAAAAGAGGGGCCCCAAGCACGACCAGATTCGGTTGACGACGGGTACAAGCATGGACCATTTCCAGATCGAACGTCCTACACGCAAGCTCGGGATATCCCGAATGGTCGCCCCCTCAAAGGGGCGGGGGCCAGATAGAGCGCTCCCGTAACGACGCTAGAGAAGTAAATGTTATAGCGTGCACTGCAACCGCCCAGCCGCAACCCACCGAACATTGTCGATTAGTTCGGATGACAAGGACTTGATAGGTACAGGAAACGTTGGAAAGGGAAGTCTTGATAGAATATCATCCCAGTATTCCCGTCACCTCGGCGAAACCACAAAAATCACATGGAGCGGTTGCCGAGCATCTTCCGGGATATCCTAAATGCAGGTCATAGGTGTCAGCGCAGATTAAAACCGTTAATTGACCTTGTCCATGTCTTCACACTTCGAGTCTTTCCGCTCGTCATTCCCTTGAGTCACGTTAGAAGCATCAACGGCCAATTACCTGTGTGCAGGCCTTTACCCGATTACGAGAACCCAAGAATAATCCTGATGTCAATATATGGGAGGGAAGAAAGACAAATAGAGACAGTATCACGGAACACTCTTGGGCCGCTGATTGGAGGAGCGAAGTTCATAAGTGCTTTCTTTTATTTGTTATCGTACAAAAACCGCTTCTAAGAAATACAGTAATTTAAATTGTTTTCTAATCCTTCCCCAAAACGAATTAGTTTCGGGGAAGGAAATGTACACAAATGTTAAGAGTTCATATCTATTTCTGCATCCTGCAGATACAATACAATTTTGCCCTATGCTCCTGAAGAAATGTTTACAAGCATATCAATATACATTAAACAGAAGACAGCACATTTATGCACTATTAACTTATTATTGTTATTGTTTACACAAACCAAGCTTGGCTTTTTATTACTAAAGAAGCAATATTACAAACAGTATTCCTGTAACTTATGGCCATTCTCAGAACAAAGTTGGTCTTGAGGTGAATGCTGACTCAGATGCTATTGTTTATCCTGAAGAGTCACTTCTGATATTTAAGACTCCTTACATCGCATACCTCACAACCCAGAGCACTTGCAAGCAATTTAAAAGCAATCATTGAATCATCACGGAGCAGTTTTGCGAATCTGTTGAAATGAAACATGATGCAAAGCTTGGGAAATGGCAAAAAGCACATAAACACGCATGTTTTCGTAAAACTTAAGAATGAAATCCCAAAGTGCAACCACTGTGCTCTTGCAATATATACATATACATATTATTATTTGAGATTTAACGAATTAGAGATTTAACAATGTATTACTTTATTAGAGCTACTACAATTAGCGTTGCGAAACATATGCTCACTCTATCGTCGTCAAACATGTCGTCAAATGACTCTCCTTGTAAATGTTAGGTTTATTCTAGTCTGAGATAGAGTGTAATACACTGTTTGATGCTGCAAGCAGCAGCTGTGTTTGGTAACATTGACATTCATGCCACGGTTTTAATAGCTCTGAGTGACTGTGGCAATACTCGTATAATCGTTTAAGTCTGTAACGATAATATATCATTAGCATCCTTATGTGGGGGATATATTTAGTGATAATGGAAGACGATGTTAAATGGCGTGCGGTAATAGCATTGATGCTCTTTGAATGTGATATTTACGACGACACAGTTTCTTTTACTCAAATCCAAGTAGAAGCCTTTTCTCTTTTTTGTAGCGACACAATTACACAAAACCTAGAGGTCGACATTAGCGAGACTAAGGTCTCCATATGCCAATGGGACTATGCTCGTGAAAACCAATTACGAGACCAAGTAGGTCGCCGTTGTCGTCCTCGAAGAAAGGAGGAGAAAAAAACCGGCGTCTCTCAAAACCAATTATCTGCAAGCAGCAGAAGTCGCGTTAAGTGAAGAATACAACAGCAACAGGTTCTACAGCCCTACTTCTGATGCTGAGAGATATATAAGTTAGGTTTTACAAAGCTACATACATCTTGTAACTTTTATTTGACTGCCCCACACTGTTCAAATTGTTCCAGACGATAACTCCACTGGTGGCTGCATCGGAAATGGGGAGAACCTAGTAACATGTCTATGAGAGAAATTAAATATTGTAAATGAAAAGCATTATAAGTAATGCTTAGAAATATATGCCCTAAAAGCTTGAAAATATGCATCGAAATATACACTAATAGTTGTAGCCTTTTAGTGCAAAATGGCAATAGCTAAAAAGATCCTTCAACAAATTATTCTTCTATGCACTACTTCCACCCAAGATAAGCATTTTCAGAAACTGTTATATTGCTTATTTCCTGGTAAGTCAAAGGGAAATAAGGGAGTACACTAGCTAAACCGATAGTCAGATCTTTTAAAACTGTTGTCATTCGATGATATTGAAATTCCATTCTCCTTTTATGGCCAGTAGAAAAACAAAACACATATGAAACAAATGAAAACTTTCCGTTTGAGAGAGGTATTTTAGAACTGAAACCGATAACCAGAAATATCTCGAAAATGGTTATCTTCACAGCACAAATAAATACGACATAAATTGTGAGTTTAAACAAAATCTACATTTTTTTAAAATAAGTTATTTTTAATTTACTTTGTGGCTTACCAATTATGTTAATGTCATTTCTTATGAAGACCTTATTTGCAGGAAATTCAAGATAAAATTGGTGATGTAAATATCATTAATTGGCAGTAAACTAAACAAAATTATCCGAGGCATTTTTGAAAAATCAAAAATACTAAAGGCATCTATGTAAAGGGTAGTTTGGGACGGAGGGATTTTATTGAAAATCTTGCTGTCGCATCCTTGGAAAATGCTCAATTTAAATACCGAGCGTCATATTTAACCAATTTTTTCTTTATACTGTTAACAGACATTCGAATACATGGGGACACGAAATCACAAATAAACTTTTTTTTTTCAAAAAATTCTTTATTTTGGATTCACGGGATTAAAAAATAAAAATATCGGTATCGGCTTTTTGGGTAGAATGTAATAGATTTTCTACCTACTATGCTCATGGTAGAGAAATTAAAACTTCAAATTACCTCACAAGTAAACACATGTTTTACAATTGCCATAGTATTAACACATGTATCTGAAAAATGCTTACTGATATATGCAGCATTCAGTTCTCCTCCATTATGATACAATGAGAAACAATTTTTATCTCCTCTACGTACTATGTACATAGTGTATACAGAAAGTATTATATTCCATCCAAAAAATCGATTGTGAGATGTCACCGGAAATACATGCTACGAGACCCCCTAAAACAAAACAAAACAGAATCAGTTTTAGAAAAAGGTAAGTATGTGTGTCTCTCTTCTGTGTGTGTATCTGTGGACAGCACACTCCAAAAACAAAAGGTCCGTTAAATACCATACTTGTTATTTAAGTTTAATGTCTTTCAAGGATGCAATACGAAGATTTTCAAGAAAAATCCTTCCACCACAAACTATCCTTTACATGGAAGAATTTTCGAAAATATTTATTTTCTGAAAAAATGGCAATAACGTTTTGATTAAAACATCGTATATTAAAAAATTGGCATGCCAAATAAAATGCATATCTTGAATTTTCTGAGAATAGCCTCTGAAGATCTCTTTACTCTGTATTAATTTCGATGAATTTGGTATGATTAGTAAACCGTAATAGATAGAAAAAAGCTTAAAAAATAAAAAATGTAGGTGTTGTTAAAACACACAATTTATGTAACATACATTTTTTCCGCTGAGTTGACCATTAGCGAGATATTCCTTGCTATTTGCTTCAGTTCTAAAATACAAACTTTTCTCATAAGGAATTTGTCAACTCCTGGCCATACAAACAAAGACATTTCAATCACTTAGCAACCAGCTTTTAAAGCATTTGACTCGATTTAATCTATGGTATTCTCTTATATCCCTTCTACTTATAAAGAAGCAAGCAATAAAACCATTTCTGCTAGTTTTATCTGGATTAGCATGAAGTAGATAAAAGAATAAGCCTTTAACAATAATTTTAAAATAAAATTAAATCAGGAGGGGTTAAAAATAACAGGAGGGGTTAGATAAATTGTTCTCTGTCAACCACTCTTTTTAATATATACTTTGAGAATATAACAAGATCATGGAAACAAATGGCAATGGGAGGAATTATTTTAGGGAATTTAATAATAAAAACCCCAACCTTCGCAGATGATAGCAAAATCAGAAGAAAAACTGGGAAGAATGCTATATAAATTAAGGGAAATATCAAAATAATATAATATGGAGACTGCCTCAGTCATCGAATGGTCAGCGAGATGACTTCTCATCCGGAGGTCCCGAGTTTTATTCCCGGCTGGAGCGGGGAAGTTTTCTTTAACCAGAATTATTCCGTATCGCCTATAGAGTCTGGAAGTATGTATATGAGAGTGAATGCATGTATTTGAAGAAAAATAAAACGATTTAAATCCAACGCAAAGAATCTACAGACAGCGAGTTGTTTCTAATGCAGAGACCCAAATATGACCTCAGATGCTAAAGGGGGATATGTGATTGAAATAATTAATAATATATATATATCATATAGAAACATCATCAGAAAAATAAAAAACAATGGATTTTAAGGGTTCTCATCCAGTTCGGTCAAGGATAATATTAAAAAATAAATCAATAGAACAAATAACAAAATTAATTTTCTAAGCTGCGAAATATCATATTAATGAAAGTGGATATAAACAATAAACTAAATATGTTCAATCATATAACAGGAACACTAAATAGAACTTTGAAAAATAAAGCCAGAAAAGCCTTTATCATGAAAGTATATAAGATGATGTCAATTCCTACAATAATTTATAGATCCGAGAAATGGACTATGACAGCATAGAATTCGGCTAGAGTACAAGCAACAGAAATGAGAATCCTCAGATCAATAGCAGGATACCAAAGAACAGGCAAAAACATAATACAGAAATCAACCAACAATTAAACGTAGAAGAACTAAATTCAACTATAGTGAAATATATAACAAACTGGATAATAAGGATGACCGAAAAGAGAATACTAAAAGCAGTATATAAATATTCACTTCTTTTTTTATTGGGAACCAGCAGCAATTCGGAACAGAAAAATAAGATCTAAACCGTGAGGAAGGAAAACAATAATTTGTTACAGAAATATAAAGAAAATCATGTGAATGGAACATATATTTTTTCAGTTTTTCTTGTCAGTAAACCGTTGCTTCTTTCAGTGAAAAGAAGTAAGACAGTTCGCCAATAATGATGAAGTTTACCGCATTGTTCCCCAGCAGCCGTTTACTTATTTCTCTTAACTTTAGTAGTTCATATGCCTGTTTATAAAGTTCTTCAATTTCATAGAAACGTTTTACTTATGCTGACTCAACACATTTAAAAATAAGTTTGATGTGCTCCATTCACACAACTTTCTCTAGTTCCATATCCAAACTATTCTTACAAAATATTATTATTCTATCTACATCATGATAATCGAAATAATCATTAGCACAGATGATCTTATTACTTGCTTCCTTATAAGTAGAAGGGAAACAATGGAGTATATTGTACTCTATTGTTTCGACTAGAGTGACAGTCAAATCTTTTAAATGATGGTCGCTATGTGAAACAATTGAGTACGCTTCGCTTAGCATGGTCAAATTTGAGGAAAGTTGGTATATCTCGTAAACGGTCAACTCTATAAGAAAACTATACTATGTATGACATAAATTGTGTATTTTAACGAGATCCACATTTTCTCTGTGGTATGGTTTGGTCTGTCTCTTTCGATTTAGCCGCTATGCAACATTCTGTAAAACTCATCCATGTAAAGGGTAGTTTGGGTTGCAGATATTTTCTTGAAAATTTTCGTGTTTCATCATTGGAAGTTACTAAACATAAGTACCAAGTTAGGTATTTAACGGTCTTTTCGTTTTTAGCTATGCTGTACAATGACTCACACACACACACACACACACACACACACACACACACACACATACACAAAGCTTTTTTTTTTTTTTGTACTCAGGGAACTTCAAAAGATGTATTTCCAGTGAAATTTCGACGTAGAATTTTTTAGTATAATACAATACCTTTTCCAGCCATATGTCCATTGTCTTATCTACGTGCTAGAGATAGTATTATTCACATAAATTTCTCCAAATAATATTGCACAAGCTCTTCTGTAAAAAACGACTTCATATAAATCAAGTCAAACATTTGAAAAAGGATTTTGTTTTACATTTCCTTGCAGTTGTTTAAACAATACTCTAATCTATTGGCTCGCTAAGCAAATGTATCTATCAGTATACGCCCAAAGGTGTCATTAAACTCGCTTATAAGGTGAGAAAAGAACAGAAAAGCTCACGGACGTGACTTCAGAATTTTATTACCAGCTAGGCTGCCCACTACACTTAAATTTGAATTCAAGATAGCAGGGACAAATCCTCATAAAGTTCCAATAACAAAGAAGTTCCCGGAGTACAAAGCTAAATTTGCACCAATAATCCCTTAAAACTACTTAACAAAAAGGGAGTATAAGCCTAATAGACAAATTTTCAAAAAGTACTTTGGGGAAAAATTACAAGTAACCAAAAATGGAGCTATGCAAACCCTACCCTAATCCAAAACATGCTGGGCAGAAGAATAATTCCTTAACTAAATCATAAATTCTCCTCATAAATATCTGATGTGTCCATTCACACGACTTTCTCTACAAATCTGTAACAAATTATTGTTGTAAGCTTATTTTTGTATCTACTTCATGCTAATTAAGATAAACAATGGCAGAAATGGTGTTATTACAATAGTAGAAGGAAAAAAGAGAATACACTAGGCTAAAACGATAGTCAAATCTTTTAATACCCGGTTGCTATGTGATTAATATCATTTCTTTGCATGACGGAGTTGACAAATTCCCGTATGAGAAACGTTTTAAGTATTTTTAAACTAAAACCACTTATAAATATTTCAAAATGGTCAACTTCCCGAAAAAATGTATTTAGCATAAATTGTGTATTTTAAAGAGCTCTACATTTGTGTAGTAAGATTTCTGTTACGGTTTACAAGTCATGTAAAATTCATAAAAATCATCCAGAATGAAGAGCTCTTCAGGCTATTTCCATCAATTTCAAAATATTCATTTTGACATGTAAATATTTTTAATTTAGTATTTTAATCAAAATCTTTAGAGCCATTTTTGAGAAAAGCAAAGTTTTTGAACATCTACCTATGTAAGAAGTAGTTGGGGTGGGGGATTTTCCTCAAAATTTTATGTCGCAACCTTGGAGTTTAAATACCATTACCCACTTTTTGTTTGTAAGTTATCGTGTTCGCAGACACAGCACACCGACCCTTACTAAAAATGCTTTTCTTGGTAGTAGGGGACCCTTAAACATGTATCGCAGCGGTAGAACTGTTGTACTACAGAATAGCAATACGCTTTTTAATAATAATTTGTTACAGAGATGTAGAGCAAGTCATGTAAATGGAACACATCAGACTTTTCTTCACATGGGTTCATCTGGTGAAACTCCGGTTGCACTGGAACCTTTAAAGGCTTATTGCGCTAATCCTGTACACAGACCCAAAGCGTATTGGAGTGATAATATTCTGGTTTCATGAAGAATTTCTCAAAGACTTTGTACCCCCTTGATATGCTTCACAAGAGCATATTATATGATACCTTTGTTTCGGTTTCACGGTATAGCGCTAAAACTCCTTGTTCAGTGTAGGTGCTTATTCATTGATACATTCTCAAGTGACAAAAGAGATCACAATTTTAATTGAAACTTGCTATATTTGAGCAGCTCTTCAGTAATAGACATGCATGATGTATTTTAATGCTAACATTTAATAAATTGCTTTTTCATATTTTACAGGTAAGTATTCCACTCTTAAGGAACTCAGAGATCAACGAAGAATCCTGTATGTGGGGTTTGGATGACATCTATAAAAAGGTCAGTCTTAATTTAAACTTTCGCTCTCAAATGTATTATGAATTTCCTTGAAATTTAATATTACCTAGTATTCACTAAAGCAAGCTGTTCCAACTTTGCTGGGATTAGTCAGACTGCTCGCGGGGACGCAGGACGCAGCAATACCTCTCGGAGCCCGGAGCGTGATAGCTAATATATCACTAGGTGGAGATTATTGTAAACATTTCTGGCACTTCAGTTAGCCGTGGTGATAGCTTCCTGCGTGCGTGTCTGGTAGGCTCGTGGTGAGCCTAGGTGTTGTTGCTACCTACTACCCTGGTAAGGGTTTAACCACAGGAATGAGGTGAAGGTTGAGGTTTTAATTTTGGAGGTTTCGAGTGTTGGTGTTAAGGAGGTAGAGCTGGCAGGCTTCTCGAGCGGTTGCATTTTCAGGAGCAGCATCCTTTCCTCTGCTCCGCTGGTGTTTATTTTTTATTTAATTATGGTGGTGAAATTTTAATAGACCTCTCCCAATGGGAGGGGGGAGTGCTTTGTTCAGCTACTACGCTGTTGGCTGGTTTAAAGCCGTTGTTACCGGGGGTGCCCACAAGCCATGCGGGGAACCTGGAACCGCCTCTTTCGGCGTTCAGAGGGTAAATACTCCCCCAGAGATCTGACAAGTGCGTTCTCATGGTCGCCCAATTTTTGAGCCCAGCGCCTAATAACATCTTCCACATATGGGAGGGCCGAAGCTTCATGTAGTAGCCTCAAAGGGAAACGTCGACATACAGACCGGAGTCCTCTATTCTGTACCCGCTGTAACCAGAGAAGCCAGGAGTCTGCTGCCATACCCCACACTTCGCAGGCATAGAGCATCGGGGGGACTATAAGCGCCTTGAAAAGGCGTAACTTTAAGTGAACCGGCATCTGGGAGGCCAGCACAGGGCAAAGGGAGGCTACCGCCCCCTTCGCTCTGTCCGACGTTCACCGCACGTGTTCACGAAAAGTTAGGCCCTTATCAAGAATGACGCCCAAGTATTTGATGGAATTTCCCCACTCTATCCTTTGGCCCTGATAGGAAAAGTTGGGTATCTGGTTTATTGCGGGGCGTTTTCTGGAGAACAGAACAGCATGACTTTTGCCCGGATTAACGGACATCTGCCACTGTCTGCACCAGTCCTGGACGCGACGGAGGTGTCTCTGTGTGGGGTTGAAGGCTCTGCGTATGTTCCTGTCAGTGCGGTAGAGCAGGACGTCATCAGCAAACTGGGCCAGGTTGACGCCCTGCACCGTAGGGAAGTCTGCCATAAAAAGGCTAAACAAGGTGGGTGATAATACAGAGCCTTCGAGGACTCCGCCTCGTAGGGGTTTTGGTGTAGATGTTTGCCCCGCAACTGCAACTACGAAGGTGCGTTGGTGTAGGAAGCTGTGTCTTAATCCCGAGCTGTATTCATGCTGCAGGTGAACTCCTGTGAGTCTGTTGGTCACTGTCTGGAACAGCCTATTTTGAAGATTAGATATCTTCCCGAACTTGCAGCATTTCTGGAGTTGATACGTTTATTTTTATTACTAAAGGTATACCTTGCTTTCTTTTGACGTATAAAATGCACTTGATACAGTTAAAAATGATTAAATGTTATATTATCTATAGTTAATTTCGATTGCCATACATATATTTAACTATAAATGCATTTTAAGTGTTCTCTGAGTTATCTAATGATTCATATGACTAGCTACTAACAAATATTTATTTTATATAGCATCTTTAATATTCTTATGAAAGCTTAATATTTTTCTTACTATTTCATATTATGGATATAAGTATTCGAATAGTTATTTACGATACAAGTATGTAAAATCGTTGTTATTTTAATCGAGCATAACTTTTATGAAACGAAGCGTAGCCGAGTTGGAAAAAAAATCTTTGGATGTAGGCAGGTAGTATCAAATTAAAATAAAATGAACACTAAAAGTAAGTTACAACATTCATAGAGATATAACGAGGCGATTATTTATCTGGCCATGTGTTTATATATGCATAAAAAACAATGCTCATTTAGAACATGCTGCAACAGTTAGTTATAATGCAGCGGAAATAGATGATATCACGGGACATGCTAGAGAAGATTTGTTACCTAAGAGTTTTTATTTATGTTACATATTGTATTACTTTCTTTAGGCCCTATGTTCAATGTACATAGTGTATAGAAAGAGTATTGTATTCCACCCAACATTTCGCTACCGAGATTTCACCAGAACAACCTGAACAACCAGGGACAACCTGAATCGAAAACAAAAAGGAAATTTTAGAAACATCCGTGTGTGTGCAGCATAACTCAAAAACGTATAGTTAAAGTTAAATACCAAACTTCTATTTAAGTATCTTCCAAGCATGCGAAACAAATATTTTCAAGAAAATCCCTCTACCCCAACTATCCTTTAATATTGAACATTTTTCTAACATTTTAACCTCAAAAATGGCTCTAATGACTTTTATTACATTGCCAAGTATTTAAGATATTTTCATGATATTCGAAAAGTATATCCCGAATTTTTTGGAATAGTCTCTGAAGAGCTAATCATTCTCGATGACTTTTGTATAACTTTTGTATAACTTGTAAGCCGTAAGAGGTAGAAATTCTTACTACACAGAAAATATAGATATCGTTAAAACAAACAATTTATGTGATATATATATTTGTAGATTACCGTTTTCGAGATATTCCGAGTTATTGGTTGCAATTTTAAGTTACTGAATTTTTTCTCAAACGGGAATCCATCTTTCTTTTCGCCTATCTTTTGTTTACGCCTGGTAAGAAAAGAGAAAGAAATTGCAATTGTTTTGCATAGCAACAACTTTTAAAAGAGTTTATTATGGCTTTAGTCTAGTGTTTCCTTATTTCTCTTTTACTTACAAAGAAGCATGCAGTTCTGCTAATGGTTATTTTGATTAGTATGCTATAGATAAAAAATAATATTTTGTAAGAAGAGTTGTTTGTGAAACAGCTAGAGAAAGTCATGTGAATGGAACACATTAGCTTTCACCACAAAGTTCATTAAGTTACAACTTGCTATTTTTACCCTTACGTGTTGCAGAACTTCATTTTCTGCGCTGAAAACAGTGTAAGAAATTTCAATTATACTCAACATCGTATATACTATATTTACATTTAATACTTTGTTGTTATGAAAGGAAAAGCAAATCGATAGTCAGAAGTTTAGAAGTATGATATACGGTATTCACATAAATTTCTCTATTACTCGTTTGTAGTTTGTTCTTACAATTCTTAATGGCAATAAGCGTTATTACAGATGTGCATATTTAGTTTAAGTATAAGAAAATAAAGGTACAGCCATTTTCTTAAAACTCAGATCGCCTTGGATGGCTCTATAATTCGATGTTCCTAGCATATTCATGAAAAAATATAGGGAATTAGCACTTGAAAAATATAAGTATTTGAATATTGAAAACAATAGCAAACAAAATCTCGGAAATGCCTATCAAAAGAATCAGAAAATGGTGTGCCTGAATGAGATCTATATTTTTCAAGTATTAAGATTTTGACATGCCCGTCTCTGTAGTATGCGGGTAGCCTGTGTCCCTCATATTCAAGAAGCCGAGAGTTCGAATCTTGGTTAAGATGAACTTTCGGATACAGCTTTTTTTTTCTTTTTTTTTTTTTCTTCTCCTTTTTTTTTAAACCGAGTTTTCCCTCATCGAAAGACAAATAGTGAGTAACTTTAAGCCCCATTGATCCTGGACTCAGATGAGCATTATTTCACCGCTTAGTCATTTTCTGATTTGACCTGCCAAAGGGAAGGACGTAAAAGAAATAAAAAAAAAAAAAATGAAAAGATGCACAAGTTATTCACAATGAAGAAGACTTCAAGAGCTATTTCCAAAAAGTTCAAGAAGAATTTTCATTTGGCATGATAATATATTAAGTATGTTATTTTTTAAAATGCTGTAAACTACCTTAAAGATTTGCTTGGTAATTTTCTTTAAAATATTTGTGTTGTATTCCTTAGAAGATGGAGAACTTAAATAATAAGTTTGTTTTTAATCGACTTTCTGTGTTTTAAAGGTGCCGTTCTCAAATGCATTTCGGAAAAGTATAACCTTTTTGAATCCATGGAAGCTCAAAACGTGTTCTCAATAAAACCTCGGTATCGAACTTTTAGTGCACTTGATACTTTCACTTCTTACAACAGTAAGTAAGCAGTTAGAGAAAATAAAAGCTACAAACATGTGAAAATTCAATGAAATAAAAAAAGAATAACTCACAAATGGTCAACGTCAGAATACATTTTGTCATAAATATCCTGCTCTGATATCTTTGGGCAGTGAGACTTTGTCTATATTTTATACAAAATCTATTTAAAATGGATAAATGTTCACAGATTAATCTCAGGAAATTCAACATATACATTTCATTTATCTTGAAATTCTCTTAAATTTATCGCGTTTAATTGAAATGAATAGAACTAACGGTACAAAAATCAAAATGAAAATTGTTTCTTGGAAAGGGTAGTTCAGATCTCGGAGATTTTCTTGAAATATTCTAGTGCTACCCTTCGATATTAAATTTATATTTCACCGACTTTTCGTTTCAGAGTTAAGCTGTTCACACACATACACAGATTGTTTTCAAAATATCTAATATATTTCATCCACATGCCTTTCTCAGCCTATTATTCAACAACCCATTCTTACAAATGCCTAATCTTTTCTCTGCTTAAATCTAAACGAGGTAAACATTAATAGAAATGGTTTTATATAAGGTAGAATGCAAATTAGAGAATACACTACGCTAAAGAAATAGTCAAAACTTTTAATGGTCACTATTCGATTCTCGTAGCTTGGCCGGGAAAAAACATCTGTATTCCATTCATATGACTTTTTCTACATCTCCGTAACAAATTATTTTTTAAGAAGCTAGTTTTTCTGTCCGCTTAATGCTCCCCGTAGGGGGTAGGTTTCTTCAGCTGCTCCGGTGCGAGCGCTGCGGATTCCAAGCACTCGTGGTAATTCTGACGTTACTAGAAGTAAACGGGCCGAACACCCCGGTCCCCATGGCCGCGCTCGCTAAGGCGTCCTGCTTTGGTGCTTCGTAGCGCTGGGGATCGTGGGTTCGAGTCCCGCCTTGGGCATGGGTGTTATATGTTTGTGTTTATGTGTGTGTGTTGTAACAGAAAAAAAGAAACAAAAAAAAACAGCAATCCAGTAATAATACAGAAAAACAAGCTAAAACAGAAAAAGGTAAATTAAAGTAGGGTATACAGACTCCGGTACCGTATTTAAAAAAAAACAAACAAAAAAAAAACATGAGACCTTCCCGTAAGGAAGCTGTGCAGATAGCGTTGGACTCGACGTAGCAGTGGCCCGATATTTTTGGGAGATTGAGTACATCTGGGTGGTGACGCCTGGGCGGGGTTGTGAACCGCCTTAATGTCCTCCGATAGTAACCTGGAAGGCTAGTAGACCTAAGCTGGTGGTAAAGGTCGACCCCACCGAGGTCTTCGGTAGTCTACCCCTCGGGGTTGATGCTCGTAAGTGCCGTATCCAGTTCCATCCTCATGAGGCAGGGGGGGGGCACGGTTTATAAAACAGGTGCTGGGCCTAATGGTAGTTGTTCCCTGGGTTGAATTCATACCTGGGTTGTTAAGCTAAACGAGATAAACATTAGCAAAAATAGTCTTAGAAGGGAAACAAGGGAATACATTAGGTTAAAGTCATAGCCAAATCTTTTAAAAGTTAGTTCCTATGTGATTGAGAAAGGTTTAAGTATTTTAAAATTGAAACCAATAACAAGATATATAGTGGAAATGTTTGACTCCACAAAAACTTTATATGACATAAATTGTGTTTTAACAAAATCTACAATGTTTTATTTATATGTGTATAATTAGTAAGTTTTACGTAAACGTCATTTAGAATGAAGAGGACCATCTGAGGTCATTCCTAGAAATAGGAGGCTATACGTTTTATTTTATATATAAATATTGTCAGAACCATGGTGGTTGAACATAGGGGAAGAACGGGTTCAGAATAGAACAACTCAACTTGGCTTAATTCTAAGTATTTGGTTTATTGAATCTGATTACCAGCAGTGTCGGATTTACAATGTGAGGGGGAATGAAAACTAGTGTACATACCCAATCTTACTTGGGTGTACTTGTCATGTGTGATGTAGCCGGAATAATGGACCCATAATGATTGCGCTGCCGACATGCAGCGGGCCTCGTATGGAACGTATCAGATTGCCCGCTATCTCGTGGTCTTCCTCTCTCTTAGCGGCGCCCAAGCTCTTGCTTAAATAGGTAAGAACCGACACAATTCTAATGACGTCTATATCCTCTTTGTGGTAAGACTTTAAGTGTAGCAGATTTGTGAAGGACGGGCCGGAAACGTATGGTGCACTCCATGTTGCAAAAGAAACAATATTCTAAGACTTTCCAGTGGAAATGGTGCAGATGAAAAAGTCCCTTGGGCCAAATCCAGGAAGTAAGGGTAGCCCACATATATCCTGTCTCGTCCACATCTTAGTAAAGTTTCTTAAGATCGAAAAATGGAAAAATATGGTTTTATCGGAATTTAGAAGAATGTGACAGTTTAACGTTATGATCCAAATTAATGTAAAATAAAAGGGTCCGTCTACATCACATGTGACAATATCTTAAGTATACGGTATTTTAATCAAAATCGTGAGAGCAACTTGTGAGAAAATTAAAATTTTAGAAATGTGTTCCTGTAAAGGTTATTTGGGGTGGAAAGATTTTCTTGAAAATCTTCGTGTCGCACTTTTGGTTGATGCTGAACTTTGAGTTATCATGTTTACACAAACACGGACAAGGGACCCTAAAACGAGTATTTCCAGTGAAATCTCGATATCGGATTTTTGGATGGAATGCAATATTCTCTATGTATTAGGTACATAGAGAAAGGAAAGTGAAACGGAAAATAGAAAACGATGATCGACTTTCCATTTAAGAAAGGTATAAGTATTGGCAAATTGAATCCAATAAGAAAGAATATCTGAATGGTTAGCTAAAATATAAATAAATAAACAAAGGAATCGCTTCATAAATTGCGTGCTTTAACAAGATCTTCAGACATAAGTAGGAACAATGTGTCTATCTGTTACAGCTTACTGATTATCCAAAAGTCATAGAGGACCTCTCTGACTATTCCAGAAAATTCAAAATATGCATTTAATTTGTAATGAAACTGCTTTAAACATATTTTATTTAGATCAAAATTTGTAAACTTATTTTTTGTAAAAATCAACATTTTTGAAAAAATATTTCTTGTGAAGAATGCTATGGGGTGAGGTTTTCTTGAAAACCCCGTGTCCATCATTGCAAAATGCTGAATTTAAAATTACAAGATTGTTATTTTTACTTTCTCTATACCTATAATACACAGATAGAGAAGGTTTTCACTCCATCCAAACATTCGATACTGGGATTTCACCAGAAATATACGTTTTGGAGTACCCTCTGCTCCCAAAAAAGCATTTTTACTTTCTCTACACGTGCTATGTAGATAGTGTATATAGAAGGTATTGTGCACTCCACACAAAAACTCGATATTGAGATTTCAGCAAAAATGTTAATGTGAATGTGTGTGTGAGTGTGTCCCTGTGTCAGTGTAACTTTAAAAAGAAAAGTCGGTAAAATACCAAATATGGTATATAAACTTAGTATCGTCCAAGGATGCGACCAAAGATTTAGCGGAAAATTTCCGCATCCCAAACTACCCGTTACATGGAAGAACGTTCGACAATTTTGATTTTCTCAAAAATGGCTCTAAATATTTTGATTAAAATGCCGTATATGAAAGATATTTACACGACAAAGAAAATACACATATTTTGAATTTTCTAGAAATAGCCTCTGCAGACCACTTTATTCTGGATGGGTTTTGATGAATTTTGTATAAATAGTGAACCGTAAGAGATAGACAAAAACTTGCTACTTAAAATATGTAGATCTCGTTGAAACACACAATTTATGTCTTACACATATTTTTTTTTTTTTTTTTTTTTTTTTTTTTTTGAGATATTCCTTGTTATTGGTTTCAGTTTTAAAATACTTAAAAATGTTCATTCAACTCCTGGCAAAGCAAAGAGACGGATTTCATGCACATGTCAACCAGCTTTTCAAAGAATTGGCTATCATTTTAACCTTGTACATTCCCTTTTTACCCTTAAAGTTACAAGAAGTTCTCCAAATGTTTATCTCGATTAGTGTGAAGTAGATAAAAGAATAAGCGTTTTAACAATAATTTGTGACGGAAATGTAGAGAAAGTCATGTGAATCAGATTTTTAGAAAAAGGTATCCGTGTGTGTCCATGTGTCTGTGAACACGATATCTCAAAAAGAAAAAAATCGAGCTTGGCATTTAAGTTTAGTATCTTCCAAGAATGCGACGCGAAGGTTTTGAAGAAAATCTCCCCACTCCAAACTACCCTTTATAGGGGAAAATTTCCAAAATTTTGATTTTCTCATAAATGCTATAATGATTTTTATTAAACTACCGTTCATTAAATATATTTGCATAACAAATAAGATATACACCTTTAATGCTCTGGAAATAGCCTCTGAAGACTTCTTTATTGTGGATGAATTTTGCTTAATTTTGCATAATAGGTAAACCGCAAGGGATAGGCTAATACCTACTACAAAAATTTAGATCTCGTTAAACTTTGAGGTAAGTTACAGTACTACCGCTACTTATTATACGTAGTAGAGAGTGTAAGAATGCTTTCTTTTTCTTTATTCAGGGCTCCTTAGAAGGTATCGATTCTTTTCATTAGAATGGAATCGTTCCTGTACTTGCAATAGGTAGGGAGGGCGGAGCGTAGAGACTCTATCTTGAAAATGAGCTTAAAGCCCATCGAACGAGCAGATAACAGCCAATTAAGAACGAGCTTATGCCGTCTGGAAACTCAAGTAATAATGTACAAGCTGCTGTAAGAAGAGCTTAGTCTTGAGAAAGACTTGAAATTACACAAATCCAGGATGTCATCCATCCATCCGTTCATCGTGTCTCTAAGGAGCCTTCTAATCTGGAGATTCAAATGAATGTTATTGCTTCCGCACCAAGTTTTGGCAGCAACACTGCAATTAATATAGAATTACATGCTCACTTCCCTGAGTTATGACTGCGGACATGGGATAGATCTTCCTTATTTGCATAACTCTTTCTTTGCTCCTCCTATCTTACTACCGCTTCAACGTTGTAAGGTGCTTTTGTGTTTGTTACTCTACGAAAAAGAAACTTAATAGTCACATTAAAAACAGAAATAAAAGTTTATAGATTAAGATGTTCTTATTCGACCCACGTCTTTTTCGTTTACTAGAGTTTGATTGTTCTTAGTTGTTCCTTTTATATTCTTATTTTACATTAAAACTATTCTCGTTATAACAAGGAAGTTATATCCAGTTTTGTTGCTTTCATCTAAGTAAGTTCTTCCGTGTAATTACTTATTCTTAAAGATGATGCTATATGCAAATTTAAAGTGGCTAGAAAATTAAGGAGTTACCGTTCTTCCTCTCTCTTTTCCCTTCTTTTTGTCTTCTTCTTATTATTGGCATTATCATTATTATTGTCATTATTATTATTGTGATCATTTTCATTATTATTATTATTATTATTATTATTATTATCATTATTATTATAATCATCATGCAGTGCCAAAGGCGTGTGGTTGACCATTCTCCTCCCACCTGGGTGGCCCGGGTTCAATCCCAGAGGACCACATGTGGGACTTGTGGTGGACATGCAGCGTCTGGGTAGGTTTTCTCGAGTTTTCCGTTTCCCTCATCATTCATTCCGCTATTTACTCTATAGTCATATTTCCTGTGATCCATTTCACCAGGCATCGACCTCATTACCCATCCTGGCTTCTCACAGATCCAAACCTCTGTTCCTCAACAGGCGTCGGACTCCAGGCTCTGGGTTGTACATAAACTCCTCATACGAGGCAGGAAGCAGAGAAATAATAAATATTATTATAATTATTATTATAATTATTATAATTATTATTATTATTATTATTATTATTATTTCTGTTTAATGCGCTTTAAGCTGGTTGGTCATATCGGACGATGAATGAAATTGGCAAAATGATATTCACATGATCTCGGGATGGAGCTTAAAGTTTTAAGTTACTCGACATTTGTCTTTCCAGGATAAGGGAAACCCCCGTAAAAAACCTTATCAGGGTAACTCATCCTATCGAGATTCGAACTTGTGGCCTGTTGAATGTGAGGCAGACACACCACACTATCTAGGTGGGCATATTATTATTATTATTATTATTATTATTATTATTATTGCATCCATATAGTATAGCTTCCTCAGTGAAAGCCACAGAAAGAAAGTGTTACGTTCCCATGACTATTTTAACCGACTATCATATTTATTACATCTTCTGTTATTAAATTTTTATTAGTTTCTCCACTATTGCGCTGACTTTTACTTGAGCACTAATTGTATGGGGAAGCAAGGGCCTGGGGGGGGGGGCGGGGAGAAGAGATCGCTCGCGTGTCTTCTGCAGCGTTGTCAAAGAAAGTTTCATTCTTGGGGATCCTCAGCCATTATAGCGAATGTTTTATCTAATTTGCAATGAACTAGTTGAATTATTAAACGAAACCCAGCTCGCTATTTTAGTTTTAGAAGCTTTTCAGCATAGGAATCAAATAACACAAACAGTAATTATCTTATGAACCCAGTGCATCTGAAACAGGATTTCTCTGTACATTCGTAAATGCCCAATATTTTCAAGATCCAAGTTCTCTGTCGATGTTGAAGGTTTTTATTTTAAGCTGAAAATTGATAAAGTTTCTTGTAAGAACGGTATTAAGGTAATGCAGCTTTGAAATTTGACCAAAAATTGTGAAAAAATTAAAAAATTATGTTTATAATAATAGAGTAACATGAATTCTAAAATTCATCAAACTTGGCAAATGTTAACTGCCAAATAAATGAAGGTATCGATGGGCAGACGCATGCTTATTAATAGACTCCTCTAATTTTAAACATTATACTCTCGTAAACTATTTCCGACACCTTTCCATGCTCAAAATGTTCCACGAGGTGCAATTTTTCACTAATTTCTTTAAAAATGTTTATCATGACTCTTAAAAGTACATTAAAGAACAGTGTTTTATTTCATTTTTTCGAAATATAGCTCCAATTTTGTTAAAGTTGAAAAATCAAGAGTTCTGGACAGTAGGAAAAGTAATAAATAATTGTTCCTTACTTGTTTCGGCCAATATAATAAATTATGATATGACAGAATTATTTTTAAATTCATTGGCTATTAAACTGAACTTTTCTGTGTGAATATACTTAGAAACGCACCAAGTAGTCAATTTTACTAGAATAATGAATTTAGACAATGAAATCTGATGTGCTCCATTCATTGTCTTTCTCTCTCTGTTACAGATTATTGTTAAAAAGCTTATTCTTCTGTGTACTTCATGCTAATCGAGATAAACATTCTCACAAATGGCCTTATTACTACTTCATTGTAAGTAGAAAAGAAATAAGGGAGAGCAATAAGCTAAAGCCATAGTCAATTTTTTATAAAGGCTGGTTGCTATGTGATTGAAATTCCTTTGTTTATACGACTAGGATTTGATAAAATCCCGTGTGAGAAAAGTTAACGTACTTTAAAATTGAAACCTATAACTATAAATGTCTAAAAAATCTTATGTGTTCCATTTACATGACTTTCTCTACATTTCTGCAACAAATTATTATTAAAAAGCTTATGCTTCTATTTACTTCATGCTAATTGAGTAAAACTTTAATACCAAATTTGGTATTTAATCTGTTTTTGATATTTTCCTTTCTCTGCCAGATACTATGCACCTAGACGATAGAGAAATTGTTGTATTCCATCCATTAATTGGATGCCAAAATTACATTGGAAATATATTTCGAGGTCCCCTTAATAAACAGAATAATTTTTGAGAAACATTCCAGTGTGTGTGTGTGTGTGTGAGCGCGCGCCCGTGTATATGTGAACAGATTAACCCAAAACCATCAAGGATACGACACAAATATTTTCAACAAAATACCGCCATTTCAAATTAACTTTTATGTGAAAGATCTTTCCAACATTTTGATTTTCCTACAATTACTAACAATTTTGAGAAAAATACCATAAACTTTAAGAAGTAAATAAAATGTACATCTTGAATTTTCTGGGAATAGCCTCTCAAGCCTTTTTTATTTTGGATGCTTTTTCCGCAAAGGTAAACTGTAAGAGGTATATAAAAGCGTATTGCACAAAAAATTTAGATCTCATTAATGCATACGATATATCGAGTGCAATTATTGTGGAGTTAACTTTTCCTATATTGCGTGTTATTTTTTCAATTCTTCAATACTTAAATGTTCTTAAATGAGAAATTATTGTTTAGTTTTCTTTATCCTAGTCAAGCACAAACAACGACACTTCAAAACCATCACTATCGCTTCAACCTAATATGACGTTCCTCAAGGAAATACGCCAAGAATAAAATTTGCAAATATTATTATTTTATATTATATTACATACAATTATTATATATTGTATTACACACACACACTTACCTTTTTTCCAAAAAATGTGATCTGCTACATTCATATAACTTTTTATACCCAAGCTGCAACAAACTATGTTTACAAAAGCCATTCTTTAATCTACTTCACGCTTATCAAGATAAAAATTAGCATAAGTAGTTTTATTACATATTATTTCCTTTTCCAAGGGGAATAAGGATATACGATAAGCTAAAGTGTTAAATCAAATCTTTTAAACGGCTATTGGTATGTAATGGAATTGAAGTTCGTTTTCTTGGGTGACAGGTGAATAGTCTAATCACTCAGGCACGGCGCGGCCTTATTACTTGCATCCTGGTAAGTAGAAGAGAAATAGAGCACTACATTAGGCTAAAGCGATAGTCAAATATTTTTAAAAATTGTCGCTATGTGATCAAATGAAGTTCGGTTATTTTCCATAGCTAGCAGCAAAACGAAGAGAGGTAACTTTCCGTTTGAGAAAAGTTACGTAGTTTAAAATTGAAAGCAATAACAAGGAATATCTTGGAAACGGTCAACCTTACAAAAAGTGCCTATGTGTTTTAACGAAATCTGCATTTTTTGTGTAGTAAATGTTTGTCTGTCTCTTACGAATTATGCAAAAGTCATACAGAATGAAGAGGTGTCAAACAATTTAATATATATATATATATATATTTATTTGTATCGAAATATCTTTAATATACGGTAGTTTAATCAAAATCTTTATCGCCAGTTTTAAGAAAATGCAAAATTTCGTAAAATTTTTAGGTGTAAACGGTAATTAGGGTCAGTAGATTTTCCTAAAACTCTTCATGTCACATCCTTAAAACATACTTAATTTAAATATCAAGATTTTTGTTTTGGGGCTATGCTGTCTACACACACACACACACACACACACACACACACACACACACACACACACACACACGGGTCTTATTCTAAAATGATTCTTTTGGATTCAGGGGTACTGAAAACATGTATTCTCGTGAAATCTTGATTTCAAGAAAACCTCGCACTCTTAACTACCCTTTATATGGAAAACATTTCAAAACATTTTATTTCCTCAAAATTGCTCTATCTTCATTAAAATATCTTACATTAAAGATATGTATATGAAAAATATGTGCATCTTGAATTTTATGGAAGTAGCCTATGAAGTGCTCTAGATTCTGAATTACATTTGCAAAACTGGTTTACGTTCAGAGATATACAAAAAATCACTCCACAAAACATGTGGAGCTGGTTAAGACATAATTTACATCACATACTATTTTTTGTGGAGTTCACAATTTCCGAGATATTCCTTGTTATTGGTTTCAATTTTAAAAGACTTAAATCTTTCTCAAACGGGAATTTGTCAGTTCTTCGAGGTGCAAAGAGAGCGAGTTTTCATCACATTGGAACCAGCGTTTAAATTATTTGAGTATTGCTTTAGTCTAATGTATTTCCTTACTTTCTTTATACTTACAAGGACGCAAGTAATAAGACCATTTTTGCTAATTCTTATCTCGATTAGTCTGAACTAGACAGAAGAATAAGTTTTTAAGAACAGTTTGTTACAGAGCGGTAGAGAAAATTAAGTGCAAGGAAAATCACAGATTTCAAAATTACTATAACAAAAGTCTGTTGAGTTCTATTCTTATGACTTTCTCTAACTGTTCGGCAAACTTTTCTTACAAAAGATTATTCGTGTATCTATATCACGATTAACAATATCATAATTGCCTCATTGCTTGCTTCTATGTTAGTAAAAGGGAAAAAGGGAATCCACAGAAAAAAGCGACACTGAAATCTTTTAAATGCTGACCACTATGTGAAAGAAGCGAAACTCACTTCTCTTAGCTTGCTAGGAATAAATTAAAGAGAAATGAAGGAAAAAGAGAAAAGGTTTCCTTAAAACAGATACAAAAACCTTGGAATATTACGAAAACTACGTGCATTGTCTGTCCCATACGGTTAATCAGTTATATAAAGCTTATAAAGCTTATACACAAGGCATCTAGAATGAAAAGGTCTTCAGAGGGTGTTCGCAAAAAATTCAGGAATTACATTTCGTTTGTCCTAAAAATATCTCAAACATAGTATTTTAATGAAAATAGTGACATGTTTGTGAAAATAAATGTTTTCAAAAAATATTCCCTGTAAATGGTAGTTGGAAATATTCGTGTGACATCCTTGGAAGATACTTAATTTAAACACCAAGTTTGGTATTTAACCGACTTTTCGTTTTTAAGCTCTTCTGCCCACAACGGACACATGGACATGCTTCTAAAAATTCCTTTTTTAATTCAAGGCAACATGTATTTCCGGTGAAATCTCTTATCGAAATCTTGAATGGTGTACAATACCTTCTCTATCCACTATGTACATTGTAGATACGTGCTAGAGAAAGTAATAAATTGCATAAGTTGTGCGAAATTATAAACATATGTAAGATAAACTATCAATATATTTACTTCAAATAACCGACGTGGAATAACTGTTGGATGCCGAGGACTGGATGGTTTAATCTCGTAAATCTGGAGGTGTTGGAGCGGCAGAATCATCTGCGTATGAAGTTTCAACACAAACCACAACATAACCGCGTAACTTATGCGAGCTCTGCATTAAGCCTGACCGAAGCAGTGACCCGTGCCTCACAAGGTCCACATGTAAACAACTTAGTTTGCATCCACTCAAGTGGGCCATGCCTCTGTGAAGTTTACAGAGTTGCTACGTGCTGCGGAAAAAGTAACAGTTGCCAGCTTCATCTTCCGGCTCTTCTCTACCTCTTTCCGGTACATACGTGTGGAGTAGAGACGGCTCTTGGGATAAACTGAGTGCTTTTAAAATGTACTTCCAGCTTTTAAAGCGAGCAAGCATACGCAACTCTTTTCCTGTGCTTGGATTCACGTATCTGCTAAAATAAGACGAAGAATATTAAGTACTTACCGAATACTTACCGAAACCGCCTGTATACTGAATACTTACCGGGAGGTCTGGGTTCACTCCCCGTCGACAGCGCACTCTGGTCCTGGGTTTTCCGTAGTTTTCTGGTAATGCCAGTTTCTTTCTCTTCATTCAATTTCACACCTTCATCTTTCAGGTCGGCAGCAGGTGTGGCTCGAAGCTTTGTAGGCAGATGACACGGCTGCTTGCTCCGAGTAAAACTATTTTCCCCCTGGTTGTGCTGGTTGAGGATAGCCGCCGTTGTAGTGGTATTCCTCCGACGGCGCCCCAGGCTGTCATCTAGTGAACCGTTAGGGACTTCCGAGTGTCTTTGCGCTCTGCTCCGTAATTTCCTGTGTGCTGATCTGTGGTTTCCCTTCCTCTCATCCCTTTTCCCGGAAGGGGGGTGGTGGGCCACAATAGATCAGTACTTGGACCTCCACCCCTAGCACATTCATACCCCATAAAAAGAACTTAGAATGAGTTTTAAAAGTTTCTCACTGTGCATGAAGAAGTAGGCTGATAACTGATTTGAGAATTTTAGTCATAAGCAAAGTCTTTTTTTTTTCTTTCCTTTAAATTTCCGAGAGATATGGCTGCTTGTTACAGCGTTATACTCACACTCGGGAGGTCCGGGTTCAATTCCCTTAGTCATCTAAGCTGACTGTAGTTAGCCCTATTATTAATCCACCTTTAGAGTGGGTCCAGATATCAGCATTACCCCACTTCACAACTCTTAGTGCGATAAAAATAGTAAATGGCGTGTTATTTATGGACACTCTTTAACTGCTTTTGGTTCTCAGCGTCCCATTCTATATTGGGCGTGAAAGATCGCTTAATTTTGCTCAGAGACCTCTCTTATCAAGCTTGAGGTTTTTTTACGTGCCGTAAATCTACGACACGGGACCCACAGCTTTACTTCCCTTCCGAAGGAAGCCACGCTAAGGATTTTTACGCCCGAAAAAATCCATCGTCCTCCGCCGGGTTTGAACCCGCGACCTTGGGTATATGAAGTTAGCATGGTAACCATTACACCACAGAGGGTGACTGCAGTCATAATAGGTGATTGTGCATATCCTAATAGTAATGTAGAGAAACATAAACGTGGCAAGCTTTAAACGTAGTGAAAATACAATTATATTAAGTGTCTTTAACTTTTATTTAAACGTTAAGCCGCCTTGGCTGTGAAACATGCAACCAAATTAACGTCAGAAGCAATTAGTGTTTCCAATGAGAGAGCGTAAATTACAAAAAAGGGGGGTGATTGATTCTAGTTCTGAACTGGACGACTCAGATTAACCTCTATCTGACGGCTCAGATTAACCTAAGTTTTCACTCACAAAATTCAAAATTATAATTCATATATTTTGACAGCCCATTCTCTGAATTAAATTAATTTATTTATTAACAGCCGACTGCAATTCTAACACTTCACTGCTGCAGTGAAACATAGGGCGGTGTTACGATAACCATGATTGAGACGTAAACAGCTGGCAACAGGATTATCTTCATGCAGGTCCGCAGTGAACGGCAGTACGTGTTCGTGGCGGAGTAATAATACCAGCAATTTTTATCTGAGTGTCCACTCTAAGCCCGGGGCACAATAGCTGTGTATGCAGGATTGGTGTATGTATCATGCATTTCCTCTCATATCATTTCCCTCCTTCATGTTTTAGTTTGATTATGGGCTGCATTTCGGTCGCTGCCGGGCAGATGGCGCAGAGCATTGCGAATTGGAACCTCTTAGTCCGCCAGAGGGAAACTTGTCGAGCTCCCTCCTCTATTAGATCGTGTTGCTCGGTCTTGCTAGACAACTGGGAGCGACCCTGCCGATTAGTCAAGCCTGAAACTGTTACGCTTGTCTGTGTCTGCGCAGATCTGCAGCCTGTACGTCTGCTGATGTTCCTTCACCTTATCCGTTCCTCCCTGAAGTATCAGCAGAAAAGATGCATTGGCGGGTCGAGGTGCTACAATCCGGAGCCGTAAATTGGCCCTTTATGATTAGAAAAAAAAAAGAAAAAAAAAGAGATATAGTCACCATCTGTTTCTTTCTACGCCGTCCATATTTTATGACGGACAAGGTAGGGCAGAAACGCTAGGGCGGATTATCCTTCATCTGCTGTTCTTTCAATTTGCCTGCAATAGTTGCAACACCACTAATGCCTTCTTACCCTCATATCAGAAGGAATTTTACACATCCGTGTTGGACAAGGACCATAGACTCCCCTCCATTAACTAGTCATAGTCATAACCGTCTGTGGTTCCTTACATACACATACACACACGCACATAAGCTTTTGTTTTTTTTTTTTTTTTAATTCAAGGGTCCCGAAATATGTATTTCTGGTTAAATCTCCGTATCAAATCTTTGGGTGGAATGTGTGTATGTGTCAGAGGACAGCGTAACTGAAAGAGAAAAATACCCTTAAATACCAATCTTGGTATTTAAGTTTAATGTCTTCGATGGACATGAAACGAAGATTTTCAGGAATATCCTCCACTCCAAACTATCCTTTACATGAAATAAGTTTAGATATGTTCGATTTTCCCGAAAAAAATAGGTCTGGCGATTTTGACTAATGCCGTGTATTAAAGATATTTACATGACAAACAAAATGTATATCTTAGATTTTCCTGGGAATAGCCCTTGAAGTACTCTTCATTCTGGATACCCTTTTCATAACTGATATACTGTAAGGGATAGACCAAAACTTACTACACCTCGTCAAAACGCAGAATTTACATCGTATACAGTTTTGATGTTCCGAGATATTATTTGTTATTGGTTTCAATTTTAAAATATTTGTAATTTTCTCCAATAGAAAGTCCATATTGACATCTCTTTTGGTTTACTCCTGGCCTGCGAATGTCAATCGTTTAGCTACAGCTTTTGAAATATTTGACTATCGCTTTAGTCTAGTCCAGGGTCTTCATATTTATTTGGCCTCTGCCGACAGTCGCTGATCCGTGCTTAACGTCTCTTCAACATCAAACTCAATGGTCTATAGTAAGACCCATATCATTTGTTTAAACGCCAATAAATGTGTTAGGCAGGAACATTGACGGCTGTGTCTACCACTACCCCTTAATCAAATAGGTTACACTCCTCTGTCACCCCTACTGTTGGGTTGGAACACTTGGGAGCAAGTTTATCAGCATTGTCTCTTGTAGAGTGTAGGCGTATGAGCTGGTGACGTACCCCTTGGTGCTGGGCTGCGCAGCGACGACTGGTCCTCTCTCCGGCGTTGCAGCTGCCGAAGTCGATTCTCGATGCTCCTCGGCTATTGGTGGACTCACCGACGAGCTATTGAGACCTATTTAGGTCTAGCTCAGGTATTGAGCTACGGTAATCTGCAGGGAATGATCCGGGAAATTAAGTTAAAATAAGCGTCGGGACTTTTCATTCAGTCAAAGGTTTATTTCCTCTCACAAGCGTTCCCGAGAAAGTTCCTGGCGCGAATGTGTTCCGATAAATTCCCTCGAACAAGGGCGCAGCGCGCACAAAGGTAACTAAAATTTACGCGGCGACGAGTGCAATTGTTACATGCAGAATAATTGTAGACACGTCAACTACCGTGGCTGGCTCCCTTGTTTCCGGCGTCGCAGGCCACGCGTGACATTACTTTTCCAACTGCGTGAATCACATTAATAACTTTACTATATTTACGCGGACTCTTGTTTCGAATGTCACAGGTTCTGCGCGTAGTAACATTCCAACTGCCTGAAAATTGGGGCGAATACTCTATATTTATAGCAAACTCTACCCACGCGCAAAACTCTCAACTTGTAATCTGATTGGCCCATTTTTGGCGCCGAAGGTAGCTTGGGGTGCGCTTCTGTCGTGACGTGATTACTTCTAATTGGTCAATGCGTCTCTCACGTGATTCTTGACCTAAATTTCCTAGTAGTTCCCCTGTTTATATGTCACCTTCACTTTCTCTTACAGAGACGTGACCACATAATAGCGTCTTTCCCCCTTGCAATATACAAAGAAATAGCGTAAACAACTGAATTCGTCGCTTGAAAACTCTCGGATTGAAGTTTGAAACGCTTTCCAGGAACGATCTCTCTGAACATCCAATATGCAATAAATACATATCTCACTTACTAATTAACCTAAACAATTCAAACAATTAAAAATATAGGCTATACACTTATTCACCTGGGCGACAATCCGTCTCAAGATGCCCCAATTGGAGAAATGAAAAGATGAACTATGTGAAATCATTTGCTATTTTTACAAGAACCATGAAAATTTCTCCTTCTCTTATTTGTTTTGTTAAATGAGGCCTCAGTCTACAGTTTTGGGACTGGAGGTAAGGTTTTGTATTTCCGCAACAACTGTTTATGATATCGGCCTATCACTTTGTTAGAATTCTCGGGATCAACAAACTCTGACCCGAATCTGGCGTATCTGACCCGAATCTTTGTTTTTTCAGGAAAGGTCCGCGATATAAGTTTTGTATTCTGAAGTGCTCTTTCAGGAGTGCATTTGATTTTACGGTGTCCTAAGTTTTTGATCTATTTCCTTCTGTTCTTCTTGTTGTGTCGGGCCTTACGTTCGGCCGCTTTCTTCTCCATTCTCTCCTTGGCTCTTCGGAATATTTCCTCTTCTGTGGGTTCGGTGATCTTTTCACATGGTATAGCCGCGGGTATTCTCGTTAGCGGTTCTGAATTCATCCTTCACGCATCAACTCGTGGGCTTATACATTGTTGTTGGATTCACCGAATGGTTAATTATGTCTTCTATAATTTGAATGTAGTGCATCCAACCGGTGTGCTTCTTCTTTGACAATGCTACCCGGAGGTATAACGTGATATCCCGGAGTACCCTCTCACATGAATTACTCTGTGGTCGGTATCGGGAACAGTGGTACAATTTTGTTATTTTCCTCCAACGTCCTTACGAATTTCTTGCTGGTGAATATCGACGCCTTATTGGTCAAGATGGCGTCCATCTTCCCATCCTCCGGTACGTAATATTCGAGAATCTTATTTAGGCAGGTGTCGCCAGTAATCTTCTCGGGGTAGAGCTTAACGTACTTATCGAAGACATCTAATAAGACTACTAAGTAGCGAAATCGGAGTTTACTTCGGAGCATCTCTCCATGACAATCTATTGCCACTAGCACTCTCGGTTCATTTTTTAAAATGGCGTCGGTTTCATAAGAATATGCCACATTCTCGTTGACAAATATCACAGGCGGCGACTAATTTACGTACTTTGTGCTTTAATCATGGGATCTAGAAATTTTCACCAATCATTAAAGAAGCCCTGAGTGTGCCATGGAAACATGGAAACATGATGTGCTTCTATAATTTGCCTCTCTATGCTTTGCGGGAGATAGGTTTTCCAGCTCGGCTGTTCACGCCCGCATAACTTGTACAAAATGCCAGCCTTGCTTCCCAAGCTTCCGGTGGTGTTTTGGTTGATTTCGGGAGCCTTCTTTGACAATTCAGAAATTTTTCCGTCCTCCTGTTGTCAGCTCTTTATCGCTTTCAGTGCCCGAGCGAGGTCCTTATCCATTTGGATTTCTATCTTCCGGAGAAATAATCTCTCTCCGAGGACGCTGGTTATTCGCCGGGGTCTCCGCCTCGTGGTACAGTCTTGACAACAAATCACTAAAAGTATTCTCGTAGCCTGGCACATATCGAATACTTACGTCAAACGATAACATTTCGTGATCGTATCTTGATATTTTTATGCTTGTTAGTTTGCATCTTTGCATGAACGCTAGGCTCACGTGGTCTGAAAAAATTGTCACTTTTTGACAGTACATGTACTGCTTAAATTTCTGGAGTGCGTAGTAAACAGCTGCAATTTCCAGTTCTGTAAAGCATACGTTTCCTTCAGCACAGAGTTTTCTGCCGATTAAGGGTTCTGACATCGATGGTCATGCGCAACTTTGTTTTGCTTTACTATCCATCAAAGGGGGCTAACAAAGGTTGAAAAAGAATTCCTAATGATGCCGTCGGCTTTTATTTTTGCAATTTCTTCACGCGCTTGTGGTCTGAGACTTATTGGCAACTCTCGATATGTGTGCGTGTATGGCTGTACGTTCTTTACTTCGAAGCTATGTTTTACACCTTCCCGGTTTATTTGAAAATACTTCTCTATTTTCTGTCAGCACACCCAGCAAGGCATTATTTTGGGTCTCTGTTAGGTCATATACAGCTTTTAGTTTCTCTTCGAATAAATTAAGAGACATATTAGGCGCCACAATACACAGTTTCCATACGGTAATCTGGGCTTCTACCTGGGAGCTGTCCCTCACCGGTCGGTCGGTCAGTTGTCCCGTTTTCTTTCGCTACATCCAGCTTATCTCTGCAATGAATTGTACATATTTCCTCCGTCGACCCCTCTCTAACAGCTTGCACAAAGAATGAGTCATCTGCGAGCTGTCTTTCTCCTCCGGTGCGTTTTATTTTATTTCTCTCAGGTTCCACAAAAAATGAAATGTTCGTTTCCTTCTTATCTTTCGTAATATATAACATCCTAGTCACGAAGTTTATTTTGGCCTTTAATTCGTACAAAATAACGCACCCAATCAGAAAATCACAAATGAAATTATCACCAAGAAAATAAATGCAAAGCTTTCTGCGCCTAGCTGAAAATGTAAGGAAACTTGCATTTTTATTCGTTGTACGTCTTTGTTCACCACAACACGACATACAATGTTTTTAGTGGGCAAGGTTATGAGTTTCAATTTTTGTTTATTAAGTGTTGGTACACTTGCGCACTACAGACGCTTACGGAAGCTCCGGAATCAACTGGCCTGCTATTGTGGTTTTTACCTTGGGCGCTTCATATACCCAAGGTCGCGGGTACAAACCCGGCGGAGGACAATGGATTTTTAGGGCGTAAAAATCCTTAGCATGGCTTCCTTCGGAAGGGAAGTAAATCCGTTGGTCCCGTGTCGTAGATTTACAGCACGTAAAAGAACCTCAACCCTAATAGAGAGGCCTGTGAGCAAAATTAAGCGGCCTTTCACGACCAGTATAGAATGGGACGCTGAGAACCACAGCAATTAAAGAGCGTCCATAAAATAAATAAATTACCTTGGGCGAGTCGGTAATCTCATTCTCAGATTGGTGGCGGAGTGTAGTCAATATTGCACCTGACTCCAAAGTCTCGAATTTGGGATTCTGTAGAGCTATATCACCATTATCATGCTCATTCGTCGGGATCAAGGTGGAACTCTCAATTTGACCCGTCAGCAGTTTAACTTTGCAGGTGGGATGCTAACTTCACCTTCTGCAAATTTCCACTCATCTCCCGGTCAGCTGAATGTCGGCGGTTTTCTTCTTCGCGCCTGTGGTCGGATCCTCGCCTCCAATCGTAACGATCTGGGTTACGGTTATTGGTTTCCTCTTCGGCCTGCGATGCGCTCTCATAGCAGCTATAATGACCAAATTGGCCACGTCTGAATCCACGACGTCCGTTTCGAGGTCCCCCACGATTTTCTCTAAAGAAGTTTATTTGCGGTTCTCTGCCCTGACCGGGTCCTTGTTGCCTGTTTCTGCCATCAAATCTAGGCATATCTGGCTCATAGCGCTCTCTGAAATCATTTTCTCTGTTCTTTCGAGGAGGGGCGTGTCCTCGCGGAGAACTAGGTCGGTATTTCGGGTGGTGCCCTCTCAAAAAATTTCCTCGGGGTTGACTCGAGGCTTGCTCTCCTATTCTTCGTCTCCAACGGAAAGATGAAATGAGTTCAATAAGCACAGGTATGGTGCGAGGCTTCGCAATATACAAGTAATGTGTAATCCTCTCCAGAAAATGCTGTATTATTATGTTGATGAAATCCGGTTCGGAAACAGGTGGCTGTAATAATCTATTTTGAGCATGTTCCAGCAGATAATCGAGCACGGACTAAGAAGCTCTTTCGTCGTATCTCCCATTGCTCAAGGCCGATCTCACATAATTTTGAGTGTTTATATTCCAGAATGTATTAAAAAACATTAGCCGAAATGTGTGAAACTTTGGTTTTCTCCTTCTGTTAGCCTGACCAACTGCTGTAACTTCGAGCAGAGTCCCGGCTTAACAGTTAACATTTTGTAAGTTTCTGGAACTTGTTTAAGATTAAAATATTGTTCCAAATCCGCGATATATTGCCTAGGATGGTCTCCATTCTCCTCATCAAATCTAGTTATATCTATCTCATTTAGAAGATAATTACATCCTCCACAAACAGGTAAATGAGTTGCACAATTCTGCGAGTTACAACGGGTGCCGACTCAACAATGGGATGGGTTTGCCCATCGGCATTACTTCGAGTCACATCATTTAAATTCACAGCATAAAAATTAGGTTCACTGCTTTGGTTTTCACGGATATATGAACTACTACCTGAAATACAAACTAACTCTTTGAGAGAACCTTTCAGGTCAAAAATTCGAGATTCGATAGAGTGGCTACTTTTCTTTATTTCTTCAATTTTGGCCTCATTTTTACCTCGTTCCTTAACGATAATTTCCTTAAATTCCCTTTCAATTAGCTTTAGTTCACCAATAAATTGAATTTCGAGTTGTTTGTTTCCATGTTAACAAGATCCTTAGTACCTATAACATCATTTTGTAAAACCAACAACTCTGCATCTACACTGGAACTAACTTTGTTTACTTGAGCCTGTAAGCTACTCTGTTATGCCTTAACCTCATCTATTGTCTCTCCCTGTTTGATCAAGTTTTCTTGAAATTTATTTTCTAACCCCCGAGTAAGTCCTTATCTCTGAACGAATCTCCCTACCAATATTATCTACTCCAACGGATAACTGGCCCATTCGTTCATTGTTTTCACTCATTTGCTTGAGTAAACCCTGGTAGCCTTCATCAATTTTCTCCTGCAAACTCCTATAGATTTCACTCATTTGTTCGCTCAACCTAGCGAATAATTGCCGAAACTGACTACAGTCTAAAGTTGTACCTGGCCTGGGGGTAGTTTCCGCGTCATTCAGGGGATTGTTTACTAGCGCGGCGAGTTCAAAGACCTGACCTACTTCTTTCCCATCAGCTGGCATACCTTCAGCAATCGGCAGCCCGTCTGCGTTATCTTTCCCTACCATCTCAGGGCAAATATCCTGAGGTTCTAAATTTCCCTTAGCACCTTCCATATTTACACTAAAATACTTTCCCACAATCTTACTGGTGCGTAACAACATAAACTATTTTCTACAGTAGCCTATATACATATTAATGGTCGTGCATTATCTTGCTCTCCACAGGACAATATACAGTTTTTGTTAATCACTTTTTTTCTTCTTACTATTCGTAGAGGTCCCTTCCTGGTCCTTCTCGGTCCTCTGGCACGTGGTTCCCTCGGTGGGTCACTGTTCTGATGTGCCCCGTCCTCCAAACACTTTGCCTGACATGTTTGTCCGTCGCTGCAGTCGAGATGCGTCGTTCCGGGTCGAGCTCAATTTCCCAGTTCAGGCCCCACGATTTAGGCGGTCATTTTTGTAGGCGTCTGAGCTGGTGACGTACCTTGTGGTGCTGGGCTGCGCAGCGAGGACTGGTCCTTTCTCTGGCGTTGCAGCTGCTGACGCCGATTCTCGATGCTCCTCGGCTATTGTTGGACTCACCGACGAGCAATTGAGACCTATTTAGGTCCAGCTCAGGTATTGAGCTACGATGATCTCCAGGGAATGGTACGGGAAATTAAGTTAAAATAAGCGTCGGGACTTTTCATTCAGTCAAAGGTTTATTTCCTTTCACAAGCGTTCCCGAGAAAGTTCCTGGCTCAATTTTGTTCCCATAATTTCCTTCGAACAAGAGCGTAACGAGCACAAAGCTAACTAGAATTTACGGGGCGACGAGTGCAATTGTTACGTGCAGAATAATTTTAGACACGTGAACTTTCTACCGTGGCTCCCTTGTTTCCGGCGTCGCAGGTTACGCATGACATTACTTTTCCAACTGCGTGAATCACATTAATAACTTTACTATATTTAAGCGGACTCTTGTTTCGAATGTCGCAGGTTCTGCGTGTAGTTACATTCCAACTTCCTGATAATTGGGGCGAATGTTCTACATTTATAGCAAACTCTACCCACGCTCAAAACTCTCACCTTGTAATCTCATTGACCCATTTTTGGCGCCGAAGGTAGCTTGGGGTGCGCTTCTGCCGTGACGTGATTAATTCTAATTGGTCAATGCGTCTTTCACGTGATTCTTGACCTAAATTTCCTCGTGGTTCCCTTGTTTATCTCACCTTCACTTTCTCTTACGGAGACGTGACCACAAAATAGCGTCTTTCCCCCTTGCAATATACAAAGAAATAGCGTAAACAACTGAATTCGTCGCTTGAGAACTCTCTTGAAACGCTTTCCAGGAACGATCTCTCTGAACATCCAATATATAATAAATACATGATATCTCACTTACTAATTAAGCTAAACAATTTAAACGATTATTCACTTGGGCGACAATCCGTCTCAAGAGGAATACCGAATTATGGTTAGAAGGGCTGGATATCAAGGGTTTGACGTTACCTTAGTTAAATGCGACTTGTATTGTAGCTTTCAAATATTTAGATTTGGAACATTCGCTTGCGTCTCGTAGATTAACAATCGCAACAGTTACCGTATTATTCGAGTTCGGAAGAAACATTCAAGCATGTAAATTCTGTGATTGGTGGTCACTTCCAACCCGCGTGAAAGGAACACACAAAATGTACTGGTGAAAAACTTATGCATCCCCAGTACATCAACCTGCATGCAGTCCAAGGTTCAATTCCGCACCTCCCTTTTCAGATAAGGGTCTTGCAGAACAATAATAACATTTAAATCAACTGGCAATAAAGATCGAATATCTTCCCTTATTTCGCTTCTAATTATAAGGAACAAGTAATAAAACAATTTCAGTAGTGTTTTTCTCGATTAGCATGGAGAATATATCTTCTAAGAACTTTGTTTTTGCAGCAGGTATAGAAATTCCTGTTATGCAAGCATAGGTAAAATCGGCTCAAAAGGGCCACTCCACTGAAACGGGTTCTTATGCCCAAAAAAAATCTACCGGTCACATCCCCCCCCCCCATCCCTTCACTGCTGTTTAGCTTTACCTTTGCTTCCGACACGTCGTTCAGTGGCCAGTTCGGCTTCTTCGGTACGTATGTTTCATGAAGAGTAGGAGAGAAATATTTTTGTAAATTACAAAAACATGAAAGTTTATGTTTAATACACAATTTCGGTTTGCAAATATAAAGCGTTAGAATATCAAACGCCTCTAAGATCAGAAGATAAAGGAAACTTTGGTGATCTTAACAGGTATTTAGTTACAATTTCAAAAGATAGTTTCTGAACACTCGTACTTGTAAATATAAAAGGGACGATGTAATTTCACTTTTTAGAGGTTAATGTTTTTGTTAGTTCATTAGGTATACGGAACTGAACTAGTCTAAATTTTTAGTGCATATTAGATCTATTTGACGCGATTTAATACATAATTATGTATACTATTTATTAATGCTACATCTGAACTACATTTTAAAGTATTTCTCTTAGGGCAGAGACGAAAACTTAACGAACTGAAATTTAAGTCATACGTACTTATGAGTGAAACTTGCAGAGAGAATATATTCGCGTAAGTTATATAAAACATTGAGTTTAAACCCAAATGAATATTATTTTGATCAAATCATTTTAAAATATTTTAAAACTAAATAGCACAGGAACTTTACTGCTTTATTTGTTGTCAAAGAGAAACAATTTAATATGTTAATCATAAGGCAGCGGTGGAATATTATGTGCATAAGAAAAAGAAGGATATAAAACTTGAAGATTATGAATTTGTGTAACCACAGTAGGTGGCTGTAATAATTATTGTATGCAAAATATGTTTAATGTAAATAAAATAATTAATACCAGCGTAGAAATTATTGCTGCTGCGCAGGTGGAATGAAGCCACCACTTCGTTTTTTGTATCAAATAACCTTTATCACTCGGCCAGAGAACGTGAAGCGAGTAAGGCACATCCCATCGTCTCGTCTTCATGTCTGTATTAATGGAACACACAAGATGCTTTTGTGTAATACAATACTACGTAATATAAGTAGTAGAGACAATAATAATGAATAGTTTTCTGTACCATAAAGTATATGGAAGATCAGTTTGCCCTAAAATGACATCCATTTAACCCTATTACATAATAATCTATTCCCTTGGTACGTCAAGTGGCATTTTAGCAACCACAAAGCCCTTCGTTAGCAGCTTTCACTGATCCCACAATATCTCGCAAATGTGCTAATCACACCCTTTGTGGCAGTATAACGTGGTTGAAATTATTATGGCGTTGTGGTGCCTTCGTAGGTAAATGCTCCCCTGCATATTTTATTAGTTTTGTACATGTAAATTGACCGGTAAAGTCTCCGACATTAACTGCACAAGCCCACATTTAGTGTTTGGATTGTTTGGATTATTTTCTTATAATTGCAACTTAAATATTTTAGTTTTAAGGTGATTCATATGTGAAATATGACCGAAACTTGTGTAAAATTAAAAGATTATCTTATTTCATAATGAGATAATGTGAAATTTGAAGAAAATAGTATATTACTTTTACAACTAACTTACTCTTAACTACCAATTAACTGAAGCTATAGATGAGTAGACGCATGCTTACTAATAGGCATCCCAACTTTAAAGCTTATTTTCTTGCAAACTCAATATTTGTCCATGCTCAGCATATTCCAAAGGATGCAATTTTTCACTAATTTGTTTGAAAAATGTAATACTGTTCTCAAAAAAAAAACATAAAAGATTATTGTCATATAGTTTGGAAATAAAGCTCCAAATCTAATAAATGAGTTATCAAATTTAAAAATCAAGAATTTTGGATACTACGAAAATCTATTTCTCTTTACTGAATAGGGCTAATATAAAAATGTAACACAGCAGATCTATTTGTAAACTTGACTTTTCTGGGAATAGCCTCTGAAGCGCTCTTTATTCTGGATCAATTTTGCTGAATTTTGCATAACTGGTAAGCCGTAAGAAATAGACAAAACTGACTACACTAAAAAGGCAAATCTTTTTAAAACACATAATTTATATACAACGCGTTTTTTTTCCCCGTAGAGTTGATGATTTCTGAGATTAGTTATGGTTTATGCTTTAAAACGCCTATACTTTTCTCATACGGGAATTTGTCAATTGCAAGCAAATGAATTTCAATCAAATGCAACCAGCTTTTAAAAGATTTGACTACCACCGTTAGCCTTGTATACTCCTTTACTGCACTTCTACTTATAAGGAACTAAGTAAACATACCATTTCTGTTAATGACAGTCTGGTTTGTGCGCCCGGTCCGAATGGACGCTACCAGGAAGCTCTAGTGTTGTTTACAAGTGGTGGTGCAGTAAGAGCGAGCGAGTGCAAGAGGGACTTACCCCGCTTTGTCTACACCTCTTTGTGATTACTTTTGTGTTATATTTGTGTGTTACAGAGTACTTTCTCTGTGAAAAATGGAAATGTACGCCAGGAATAATACAATTAGAGTTAAATTTGCGTTAAATGCAACGAGACCGTCAGCTTATGAGGTACGTGCTGATACCTTACGGTTCAATGCGGAACAAGTGGACACCATTCAGTTAATCGCCAGTGAAAGGGCAATTCATGTAAAACTGATATCAGCACTCCTGTTAGAGAAGACTTTAAATACCTACTCGGACGAAACGAATTTCACCTATATGAATGGGGAAATAACTAAAGTAATTCTTCACCACGCGACCTGCGCGTGTTTTTGACGTTCCACCTGAACTTCCTAATGAGGTGTTAAAGCAAGCACTGCAACGTTACGGGCCTGTGTATGATGTCTGAGAAGAACAATGGGGGCGTCAATATCGTGTTTCAGTGTTTAACGGTATACGTACGGTTAAAATGTAACTCAAGACGACTATTCCTAGCTTTCTTGTGATTGGCAGCTATAGACTATCCGTGTCTTATGCTGTACAGCCACGCTCATGTTATGTCTGTAATAATGCGGAACATCTGAATGAACTCTGCCCTCCCCGCTCCACCAATGTGCATCCGGTGATTGTTGGACATCGGAACGACTTGGCACCCGTTTCTCCGGTAACTGACCAGCAAAGTGACCGTTTCCCACCTTTGAATGTCCGTGTACAGCCTTCCGTGGCAAGAGAACCTCGGCAGCATGGTACGACCCAGGATGAGTCCATGCATGAGCAGCATAAGGAGTATGCAACTGTGCTCCGCGAATTCGCAGGTAAACGCGGTTTTCCGCCCACCTCCGAGGGGATGGAACAGGTCAGTTCTGGTCCACTAGTGGTTGATGTAGCTGCAGTGCCGACTGAACAACAGAGTGGTAAACGGGCAAAGCTCCGCAAAACGAGTGGTGCAAAATTGTCCAGGAGTAGCCAGCTGGAAATTGAGCAAGACATAGAGCAGAACAGCAGTACACTATTTCGGCAGAACAACCTCTACAACGGCTAATGACGCCAGTGGCATCCGCTATTTTGAGCGAGCCGCAGACGGCAGTGTCATCTGCGTCGCTTAGCATGGAGGAAACAGCCAGCAGGAAGTCATGCGATTCCCAGGATGCTGAAAGGGACGCAGAGAGTTCTAACTGTGGTGATGGTGGAGGGCTGGCACCAGGGCAGAAAACTGCGCAATTGCCAGCGGAGGTTACTGTTGAGGCCCACTCTGGGGCCAGTTGTTCCAACGTACCTGCTGATATCTGAGACTCAGTTTCACCTGCGGGACGGGGGTCTTGTTCTGTATACGACACCCTAGGCTCAAAGTACGCGAACTTCAACACAGCCACTCCGGTGGTAGCCAGTCTACTCCCGCGGAGTACGCAGTTCTACATCCAGCAGTGGCGACCGGTGGGACCCAACCCTCTCGTTCCGCCCTGGTAAAGATAGAATCGGACACGTTACTTCTTCCCCCGCTTGGAGAGGAGGGAAGGAATTTTTCTGATGACCCTAGGATTCGCGGACATATTGCAACAAAGATCTATTCAGATGGAGAACGTGACCCCAGCCAGTAAAGCTCGTGGTATTGGTACCAGGTATTTGATGGTGCTGTTCCTGCTGGTACTGTCCTTGTGCTCGTGCCTCTTTAGCATGATTTATCTCAGATCAATAGCGCCTTTAAATGTCAACGGTTGTCGCAATCTTGTTACACAGAAACTGCTCAACACATTCCTCGGAGTGAATAACGTTGATATTTGTTTTTTGCAAGAAGTGAACACTCATAATTTGGATGCTCTTTATGGTTATGACTATAAAGTCAATCTGGGATCAGACGGAAGGGGCACGGCCATTGCCTATTGGAAAGGTCTTCAGTTACAGAACTTTCAAATGGACCCCTCGAGGAGGATCATCTCTGTGATGATATGGTGTTAGTGAATATATACGCTACTGCAGGTAAGGAGCGAGAGCGGTTTTTTCGAAATGATTAACTCCACATTTACAGCTCGCTAAGGAATGCTTCCTCGCAGATGATTTTAATTGTACGCCATGCTAAGGATGAAAAAGGTGCGCCCAACTTCAGCACTATGTTACATCAGCTAGTGACTCAGTTCCAGCTTCAGGATGTCTAGGAAATAAAGTATGGCGATGCTGCAATATTTACCTTTCTTCGTCACACCTCCGCATCTCGATTAGATCGTATATTTGTTTCTCCAGAGATATCTACTGCTGTACACAGCATTTGCGTTATTCCTTTGGCGTTTAGCGACCACCATGCCGTCATACGTCAACTCCAGATTCCGCAACTCAGCATTCAGAAGGCCGGCCGTGGTTACTGAAAGATTACTAACGCCATTTTAGAGGATACAGAAGTCCTGGAGCACTTTAAAGTTAAATGGAACCAGTTACAAACCTCCTTCAGAACCGCACCCCGGAAGAGTGTTTGGTGGACTGAAATTGCAAAACCAGCGATCCGCTCGTTTTTTAAATACTCGAGTATTTTGCGGGCAAGGGCGAAAAAGGAATTGCTGCTTGCAATTAGAGCACCTAGATGGTCATAAAGTCCAAGCTAAGGCCACGCTGAGGTACGGCATTTATTTTGCTAAAGAAAGGAAGGAGGGCGTGCAAAATATCCAGAAATCCTTCAGAATGTTGTCACTGGAGCCCCATGCTCTGGGACAAGAGCTATTCTTCAACTTATCGCGGGCCATTTCCAGGATTTGTTTCACGAGGAACCAGCACAAGGCACATCGTATAGGTATGCTGATCGTCAGCTGTTTAAAACTGACGTCTCTCAAGACACCTCTGAGATGCAAATCAGCCCTATCACCGAACGTGAAGTGCTAGATGCTGTTCTCCAGGCGAGTCAACATACGTCTCCGGGTCCTGATGGACTGTCCTATAAATTTTATAGGATGTGCTGTCCAATGATAAAGAACGCAATCATGTCAATCTTTGTGGAATTGTGGGACACAACTTGTTTTCCCGACACCTTTGAGGATGGCATTATAGTATTACTCCCAAAGACAACTCGGGCAACTACAATGAATGATTAACGTCCAATAACATTGCTCAATGCGGACTATAAATTATTTGCTAGTCTTGGCCAACAGACTGAAAGGTGCTTATGCTGAAATTTTAACTACAATCAGGCGGCGATGTCAAAGAAAAATATCATTGCTACGTTAGCGGAACTTCGGGATGTACTAATGCAGCTCCGAAAGGAACATCAAGTAGCAGCTTTGATCAATCTCCATTTCCAAAAAGCTTTTGATAGAGTGCGCCATCAACATTTATGGAAATGCTTGAAAGCAGCACGTTTTCCTGTGTAGACGGTTCGATTGATTCAAGGTCTCTACAGAACAGCGAAGTCTCGGGAGTTGTGGAACGGATGGCTTTCCATCCCGATTCTAATCAGCCGGTCAGTGCGTCAGGGGTGCCCTTTATCCATGGGACTGTTTTGCCTATCATTAAATCCTTTACTCCAGATTCTTCAAGACACCCTCCGAGGAGTTGCTGTTTGTAATGAGCGCTTCATTGTCACCGCCTATGCTGACGATGTGACAATTGTGGCTGCTGATAACCTAGATATGGCAGCATTGCATCATGGGCTGGAGGTATATATGGGATTGTCAGGTGCAGCGTTAAATGTGGCAAAATCGGAGACATTGGTAGTCGTAAACTGGCCGGAGCCGCTTAATCCGTTGGGCATGAAAATTGTTTCCACTACACGAATCCTGGGTATCTCCTTCATGGAAAATGCGGACGACACAATTACTGTTAACTGGAGGGATAAAATCAACCACCTACGGTATTCCTTATCCATTGAGCGGACTCGGAACTTGAGTTTGCTGCATCGCATCTGGTATATTCATACCTATGGTCTTAGTTAAATTTGGTATTTAGCACAGATTCTGCCGATTACAAAACATGACGCACAGAGAATTGAACAACTTATCGGTTACTTCTTATGGACTGGTAAAGCATACAGGGTGAACAGACCTCAACTGCGCTGGCCACTTTCACATGGTGGATGTGGATTACTGGACGTCACAAAGAAATGTCTGGCATTGTTGGGGAAAACTGCCATCCGGTCACTCGGTGGTAATGGTTCATCAATCGATAGAGCGTTCTGGGAGGAGCAATTGCAGGATCCTTATACGGTACTCTCAGGCTTTAAACCCATCGTCACTCATTTGAAGCGCCTTCTGGACACATGCACTGAGATCACAACTTTCGAGCAAAACCGGACCCGCTACCGTCTGTTGACTGCTGCTCCGATTGCACCTAGGATTGAAGAAAAGCATGCTCGGAGATGGAACATTATTTGGCAGAATGTATTCTATAAACATATTTCAACTGATTGGCAAGAGACGGCTTATGAAGTGCTAAACGAGACCATGCCGACAGCAGAAAAACTCTGGCATCATGGGCGATCACAATGTAACCTCTGTGCACTCTGCTCCGAAGTTGATATCTTGTTGGCAGGTTGCTGGCATTTGGTTGGTGCTTAATGGTTATCCAACCCAATGGTGCCAGCCGGACCCCACCGTGCCTGGAGAAACTCTGGCGCCTGGAATTTCATTTCCCGAATACCTACCTTCAACGCAGTGTGATTTGGTTGGTATAGGGAACACTCCATTGGATTTTGAAACAGAATATCGACACTGTGGCAAAGAGGGAAGACTGGTTCGGCCTCCTGAGACAAGAACGTTGGAAATTGATGAAGTCTGGATTTATCGGCGATATGCAGCAATTCATCACCCGGTTTGAGGTTACCACCTAATATTGTTGGTCCCTCGGTGGACTATCACCTCAACACCAAGAAGCACTGACAATGTTGTTAGGTACAGCTTCCGGCTTCTGTGAGAAGGATTCATTCCACAAAACACAAACACCACCCCTCTCCAAGACGTGAAATAGGACTGACCACTATGGTGCGGTTAGCAAAATAAAATGACATGAAATCAACATAACCAAAACAAAATGTATTTTGTATTTAAAATGCAATCGATTTATGGCTTAAACCTATTGTAATCATGTATCAATCTAATGATTATATTTATAATTAAAAATGTTTATCTCGATTATCACGCAGTAGATAGAAGAATACGCTTGTGTACAATATTGATTTATTGTTTTTTCACGCAAGCCATGTGTAGGATAGGAGTTGTATAGGTAGAGTCAGACTGATAAATTCAATGTCATACCGGGATTTGAACAACTTGTCATCTCAAATTATTTTGAGATGACAACCCAATGGCGACTTACAATGTTGTAATTTAGGTCCCAGGATTCATAGTATGGCCATCTATTACGGTCATGTGATATTGATTTATTGTTTTTTCACGCAAGCCGTGTGAAGGATAGGGATTGAATAGGTAGAGTCAGACTGAATAATTTGAGAGCACCTTGTGGTTTACCGGGAAACATGCGACTCAGTTGAGAAATTCAATGCTATGCCGGCATGTTGCCATGTTGGCTCAATTGCAGAGCAACCGACTAGAGACCGGGAGATCCGTAGTTCAAATCACGGCTATGCCATTGAATTTTTCAGTCCGACTCTGCCTATTGAACTTTTGTAGAGTAATTTATTGCTGAGATGTAGAGCAAGTCGTGAGAATGGAGCACGCCATATATTTTATTTGTTTCATCCTTCTAATGTATTGTCCAAATCCATTCCAGTTCATCTCTGCAGCAACAAAATTTATGGAGCCAAGGTCAAGAGACACTGATCACAGAGTGTTCCTATTGCAAGTATGTAGCAGTGTCACTTTTTACATCTCTGCTACTTACCTGCATCAGGATGTTAGATGCTATCAAGGAACTAATTCATTGCGACACACTATAAATCGATTCTAGATATACTTGGGAGTTAGGGCTGAGGAAGTCCCAGGCAAGCAGAATACCAAAACAATTCCAGTTCTAACATCCGTGCATCATTGGAAATCAATCATGATGAGGGCAACATGAGATAACATGAGATAACTCACTCTGACGTCAACGAGGAGAAATATTTCCATAACTCAAACAACTGCATCTGTTCAGCACGGAGACACTACAGGATCTGAAACATGAAAAGGAAATGAAATGAGAAGAAATAAGGCATGGTGGACTACTACACTCGTGAAGCCATCTCGCTCGGTTACCTTAGTAAGCAGAGTCATCCGGAACGTTAGCTTTCTTAGTCAAGACTGCTGTCTATGGCAGCTTTTTTCTCTTTTCTAATGATGCTGAGTTGGCACTTTACAATTCTCCATAAGTGGGATTGAACTGGGAGCATTGTGTGGACGGCAACCGGAGCACAACGCTTTAGCCCATAGTGTGACGACGCAGAACGGCACGACGATGTAGAAAGTATTAAAATCCATACAATAATTAAATAGCATAATTCACTAAGAACATACGTTTTGAGGCCTCATGAAAATAAAATATATACCAATTTAGAAAACATACTGCACGCCTGAGTCAGTAAAAACTATAACTGAAAACGAAAACTCATCTCCCACCCAAACTAAACCTTCATGGAACAGTTTTTATAATTTTAATGTTTTTGAAAATTGACTAACGATTTTATTTGAAATACTATATGCTAATATATTTTCATAACGCAACAAATGTGCATATATTTTTTTTCTAGAAATAACATTTGAAGCCATCTTTATTTTGAATTAATTTTGCTTAAGTGATAAGCATTAAGACATAATCTTTCCAAGCACATGTCTAATTCTCGTTAAAGCGCCCCATTTATAGCACACACACCCTTTCATGTTGACCATTTTTAAATTACTCCATGTTTTTTGTTTGAATTTTGATGTATTTATACAAATCGCGAATGGAAAGTGGTGTTTCGTTTTTTTTTCCTCTTGGCCTTGCTAACAGAACAGCATTGCGATCCACTTGTAAAAAAATTGACTATGGCTTAATGCCTGGCGTATTCCCCTAATGTTATTGTACTTATAAGGAAATATGCAATAAGATACGTTTTGTAAATGGTAATCCCGATTCACATGTAGTAGATAGAAGCATAAGTGTGTAGAATATTTTATACAAGGGTGACTAGAGGCAGTCAAATGTAACACATCAAAACTTCTTTTCTTCTCCGTCTCTCTGTCTACATCATTCGTCGCTTAAAGCTCCGACCATTTGAATTCATTAGTTTAATCTTTATCAATAAAAGCTGAAATAAATGTATTCATAGTTTTAAAATTGGTCTAAATTAATAAAACTTAAGGCTAGTTTATGTGGGGCATATCTTAAAAGTTTAAGATTTGGGTTAAATAATTTTTCAAAACAGCTGCCATCTTTCGAGATGTAATGTCTTCATACATGCTTCAGATCCATTTTTAGTCCAACTTCTTATAAACTTCTTATTCTTTTTTTACGGAGACTTTCAGCCCCCAAGACCTACAAGCTAATAAGGTCTGCAGAAAATCCTCGCACTCATACATATATAAAAGCAATAAAAATCAGTTTCAAATAAAATATAAAAGAATTTAAATCAGGACCAAGAAAAATTACACATATTAATATTCTTATGAATAAAATACTAGAGTACTCTCTTAAAAAAATAATGCAAAACCACCTCTTCCATATTCAACATTAAATCCTGATACCGATTCAGATTCCCCTTTAATAGAAAATGTATCAAAACCTATAAGGCGTTGTAGGCGACGAAAAATAGTCTGAAGTGCTGCGTATCGTTCGCGGACACTGAATAATACCCTGACACTAGAAAGCCCAACGTAAAGAAAGTAAATGCCTCTCGACACTGTGCCCCAATCTGCGGTATTTCAGTATGAGATGATCCAAAGTGGCCCGCTGACCACAGGAACATTAAGGTATTGGCTCAGAACAGTTACGGAATAGATACCCTGGGGTGTTACAATGTCCTTACACGCTCCGAGAAAAATGAAAGACCATGCCTAATAAAGCGCAAAGAACCAAAGTGGATGATAACGACAAAATTATGCTCCGCGTGAGTAAATTCTTCCCACTCCTGAAACCAGCCGGAGTGCATAAAATCTCCACCGACGCGTAAAACTCCTTTGGTACCACAACAGGAGAAACGTTTCAGAGAGCGAATTTAGCTAAATGATCGCAGTCTCGTTTCCCAAAATTTATAAATTACTTGGAATCCAGGCAAAGAGCACCCTCAGAGCACCTAAAGCAAATTGAAGCGCTTTAAGCGCCTCTATACATGCAAACAGGAGAGTGTTAAAAGTGAAGATTGACTGAGCACCTGCAAGACACCCAAAGAGTCACTATAAACAGTTGCTGCAGTGAACGATTGTCTCCTGAAGTAACTAAACTACCTTTTAGACAGCAAAGGGCTTAGAAAAATAATTCGAACTAAAATCTGCGATCTCCGGTGTGTAAAATGCATGGAATAATAAATATGCCGAAATGTAATCTGATAATCGAGTAATTCTGAAAACTAAATTATATGGAAGATATGGAAGATATGGAAAGATATAGCAAGATAGGTCACGCAGCGATGTAAATATTGGGCGTGACGAGAAAGGAAATAGAATGCCCTCAAGATCAGCAAAGTCACAACTACCTACGCCCTACTACCTTCCCCTCTGGACAGCGTTCCAATTACAATTGCAACTTGAGAAATAATGGAAACGAGAAGCATACCCAAAGACCAAGAAGACACCTAAAGGCACCGCTGAATCAAAAAAAGAGCAAAGGATGAGATCTAATTCCCGGGGCATCACCACTATAGCTGTGGAACGTGCGTATCCCACCACATGATGGAGAAAGCGACTGAGGTAAACCTAAAAATGACACTAAAATGTGGTGGCAGGTACAGAAAAATACACCTTAAATAATAATTCCCTATACAATGGCCTTGTACAAGCATAGTATCAAATATAGGCGGGAGCCCCAGTTACGGCATAATAACGCCGGGAAAAAACTTAAATTTACCATCCAACTATTGACGAAGCCGAATATTTTAAGACGTCAATTAAGCGACGATAAAAGTTTAGGCCCCGAAAATGATAGGTTGTAGCCTCATGAGTTAGCTGGGAAGGGCTACAAATTGGAGGTAGACAATGCTATTGACGGCTACGAAAAGAAAAGACAGGCGTGACGCCAAGGAAGCCCTTCCATCTCTTTCAGATGTAATGGGTGTTTCTCAAAAAAATCACGAGAGCAAGCTACAGTCCCAGCAGGTACGTATATGACAATATCATCTGCGAACACCAGAAGAAGGAAGTGAGGAAGAACCACCTCATCCAACTCAGAAATGTAAATCAGGAATAATGACAGACTAAATGGCCTAAAGCAGCCCGTCATTGTAATCCTAGAGCCAAACCTCAGCACTCTCAGAATCCACTGTAATTTGTCGTTACATGAACAATTTACATAAAGGGTTATGAAATTGAGCCGGAACTCCCGAACGGCCCATACGGGAGAATACAAAGACATTGAAACAGAATCAAAATCGCACAATGTACAAAAAATTGCACTGAGGTCAACATTCTCCTGAAAGGACTACATGCTAGTCGCCAAAACAATAAGCTATCTGAAGTAGAACGGCCTCTGCGGAAGCTGTTTTACCATTTAAAGAATCATTTGCGTCGCTCTATCCAGTGGCGCATCCTATATGCAAAAAGAGGTTCAAATGCGGGGGACAAACAGAAAAAGGAGTGGATCAAAAATTAGAAGGAGAAGTTTATCGGGTTTCACAATGGGAATGACCGTTAAGTGTGTCCACCTACTGATTATAATAATCGAGGAGCTCCTTTGGCCAAGAAGCTGGCATCTTCTGGAGCATTGCATATGAAATCTCATCGGCTGCAGTGCAGATGGATTTAGTGCCGTTATTGGACCCACCGGCAATAAAACCTGAGAAAGCACAGATAGTGGTGTACGCGGGACAAAGGCTGTTGCTCACAATTGGAAAAAATCGGTGAGAAGCCCTGAAGCTACAAGACATCTAAGGACATTTGTCAACATTATATTACTAAAATAAGCATACAAAGACTACAATTCTTTCATAGTGTATCGTGGCCTTTACGTTCACCTATCAAGCAAATCCTTTATAGAGCGGAGAACCATATTGGCATCTCTACTGTCTGCTTATAAAGGACATAAAACTCGAAAGACCTAGTACGCCGGTAAGCCGCCCGAACCTGGTTACGATGAGATATATATAAGGTATGTTGTGGGTGTCATCAAAGGGGGAAATGTCGTCGCTTGGCGCGAAGTAAATCAGTGGGATGAAGCATTCAAATGAGCATGGAGAATATGCAAACAATTAGTGATTTTGTGAAGTCTTTAAAAAAAAAATAGAATAAAATTTTTATAGTAAACCCTGATAACTAATTACTTAAACCAGCGTAAAATATCCCAAACTTTATGCATTTGTTCTACTTATACGAATTACAAATTTAATCATACAGTTTAAATTTACAGATATATACTTAACCCAACTTAGCCTAACATTTTTAATACCAATGAAAATCATAATTATTGTCAATTAAACTGTGTGTTAGTATTTAATTTAATATAATTTTCAATTTAATTAATATCAATATTATTGTAATTTCGTATTTTAATATGTATTAATAATTTTTATTTAATTTTAGTATATAGTTTTGTTTTTGTTATTATTTAGTAAAATTGATTTTATATATTTATATTTTGTGTTTAAAACCATTGTATTATTTTAATAACTATTCTATTAAGTAGTTTAATTACATTACTCTTACTATTATTATACTATTACTTAACACATTATACACATGATTACTATTTATTTTATCATAAACTTCAAAGTAAAAAAGTATTATTTAAAATTGTTACAATATCTTATTATATATTTTTTAAACTTTACATTTATATTTATTTCAAAATTTAAAACTTAATGTTACAATTACTTCCAATTATACCATAATCTCGCAATTTTAAAGTTAAATAATTATATTATTTAAACATTTCAAAACCATCCAAATTCAATGTAAATTTATATTCAATTTAAATCTACATTAAATCCAAAATTCAAAATTATAATTTAAAGTTTATAATTTAATTAAAACCTTTTAAAATATTTAAATTCAATTCAAATTTGGGGTTTAATTAAATATTTAAATTTGAATCTAATAATTTTAAATTATTGGTATCCACTAATTAAAATAACTGGTATCCAGTTATTTAGTATAAGTTAATATTATACTACACTACCCTACCCAAAGCCGCCGGTAGCCGGCGGCATAAGCATTGGTAACCAATACTATTTTTAATTCCTATATTTTAATTATCAACATTCACTGTGCATCATAATTCTGTAAAAGTCACTTATTGTATTCTTCTATAATTGTATAACTGTCAGTACACTCCTATAAAAGTTTAATTGTCATTAATTAGTTAATTTTAATACCTTACTTTTTACACTATTCTCCTCATATCACACTCAGTTCCATGTTGTCACTTCACCCCAGAACCCCATTTTCCACCTCGTCCCAAATACTGCATCTTCTGCCTTCTTCCCATGAGCGCCATCTTCATCTGACATACATCTTCCAGCGCATATAATCTTCTTCTGCTTCATTACCTCTTTCCTCAAATTTCCATCTCCCTGCTCTCTGTTTCTTCTTTTTCTTCTTCTCCTGCATTGATTATATGCTCGTTATTATTAATCATTATTCTCATTCCAATATATTTTTCTCTTGGGTGTCGCAGGGGCCACTAAATATCTCCCTGCATGCCATCAAATTCCCTCTCTCAGCTAATAATTAAATACACCCTTCAAGGGTATTTATTACATCTAAATCGACTACTTGTAAAATATTTCTGGGTCTTAACCTCATTTGATGTGTTTTTTCAAAATCAATTGAAAATTTCTCTGTTCTGTGGGTATTATCATTTCTTCCCAACCCTTATTACTTACATTATTTGCTAATAGTTTCAAATGGGTGTATAAATCTTTATTTCGTAAAATTTCGTTTATATAACAACCTCTAAGTACTTCTCTCTCTTCCCATAACTGTTGTGAGCTTTTACTACGTTCAAACAACACATGGGCCATGACCTCATAAATTGTGAATTAGGCCTTTTGAGGCATTTATATGCTTTAATGAATGTTTTTGAAAAACGAAAACGTTCTTCTGCCTGTTTCACTCTCTTCCCATTCCTTTTGTCATTCTTGTATTAATCTGTTCTTAATATCTAATTTAGTTTGACAGTTGTATCCATCAATTTGTTGTACTTTAATATTATTTGGCTTCTTTAACCATAACAAGCTCCTGTCATGCATGTTATAATTAACAGAGTCAAGGTTGGGGTAGTGGACGTCGCACCTGTAAAGCGTATTAGAGCTTTTCTGAGATCTTCTAAGTAATAATTTAATTGAACTTTTGTTGGGTTTGTCCGCCCATATACCAGCTCCATAATTTAAAATGGATGCGAAAATACTAGAGTGATAGCAGCTGATGATCGATAGTGATATTTCAAATTTGTACTGAACAATTCTAGATAGTTGCATTAAAATGTTTTCAGCTTTAAATCTTACAAAATTCACATGATCCTTAAAATTAATTTTTTCGTCTAATTTTATTCATAAATATGTACAGAGCTCTTGGATGCATAAAATATCCCCGCATAAATCTTCTAATATTTTCTTTAGCTTTAACATAACCAGCCTACTATTGTGGGCATTAATTTGCGCTATTTTCATTATTTTCGATATTATCATTAATTTCATTGTCAAATTGTCCTGGAGAATTACGCCTAGCAGCGTAGTTCTCGTCTCATTCAAACACCGCTTCCAGGCGCCTACCAGAGAGTCTGGTTAGCACCTTCAATAATGGGCTCTGGCTGTCTTCCTAGTCCTGAGTTTTGTTCGGCTGTACTGTTCCTTTTTTTATTGGTTTAAGAGTGTCCTTGGATGTAGCTTTCATCCTTATTTTGTTTTTTTTTTTAATTTTGAGCCTTGAGAAATTTAGGATGAGTGTTTGATTTTTGATTTTGGTTCAGGATTAGTGGTGGAAGTCTTTTAGAAACCGATAAAACCCCAAACACTCCAAAAGATACAGGAACAAATTATCCCAATTGATGCTATTGAAATTACGACGCGGCAAAGAAGGCGGTAGCACACCGTCAAGGGGAGGGTCAATATTGCAGCAAAATAGGAAAATGGCTACCTTCCGAAAAAAGAAACAAAATCAACCAACTCAAGGACAACAGCACTACATGAGATTAATTCCAGCACAGTAGAGACTATGCCGGGAACCAGATATGGCGTGGGCAGATGATTTAAATAGATGATTGGTGTTCAATAGCGTGCAGGACCATCAATATCCCTCGTGTTGGCAAAAAGAGTGCTGCAGCCAAACTTGACACACATGCCTTTGGAAACAATGCGAAAATCATTGCCTAACTTAAAATTCGAAATGGTGTACAATTTTACTGATTAATTCATTTCATGTTATGCCTAACAAGCACACTTGTATCTTTCTCAAGACAATGGTGATAGTTCGAATAACAATTTGTATATTAATTTTTTTCTTTTTCGCCTTCTGCACATTTCATTAGTATTTTATTGCGTACTTACTAAGATTAAACAAGGCTATGTTAGCGTTACTTAAACAGTTGTAATTTATTCCCCACTAAAAAGTTCTCTATGAAAATTTACGAGGCTTCCTGGAGATCATTCAATGGAATTCATGAGAAATCATTATTACAAACTGTGATATTTGTGGTTGTTAAAGTGCTTTTGGGCACATATTAAGTATCATACATTGATTACAGAGCTAATATAACGCATTTTAATAGTGAAAATGACCTTATTATCCACTGATACCTTTCAAAACTAGCAACATTAAATATTTTAATAATAAAATATTAAATAACTTACGCTTGTATATGTGGAAACCACGATGTTATAATATATTTTGTAATGTATTAATATTAAAGGTGCAATGAAAGGATAGCTATACGCGTCAAAGAAATATATTTTAAAACATTTGTTTAATGGAATGTTGCAAGGAAAAAATAGGTGTTTTATATAATGCATTTAGGAAGTGACACAGACGTTATTATCCACTGCAAAGCCTCTAGAATCCACAATGTTATAATACGTTTTGTAATGCATTTAAGACGCACCTGAAAAATATGCAAATGTTTTCTGTTTTGCACGTTGTTTTGTATTTATTTAGTATTATCTATTACCGTAATTTATACCATTTTTGTAACTCTACAAATATCTTTAAATTTCTTTTGATCACAGCAATTTTAATGCTTAACAGATGCTGAATGGCTCATGAAAAACTAGGCCATGACACGTCGACCTCTGAAGCAATATTACTCAGATGCTTTTACCAATGTAATAATAAATACATAATATTATTTTCGTAGTAGTCAGGGTCAAACACAGCTGCATCTTTTTGTCCTAAGAGTTTTAATTAAATCAAGGGATTTAAAGGGATTGTTATAATTTTACTACCATTTCAAAAAATGTTCCAGAGCAAATAAGGCATTTAAAAACAACATTATTATCCACTGCGTAGTTTCTGGAAGCCATAATTTTATTCTTTACGCTTTGCATCAGTACGCCGCACTCACCGTGCTAAGGTACTTGCTTAAATGCCAAAAATTACGAAAATATGTGTTGTGGGCAAGAAAAATCACGCATTTTGCCACTATTGCAAATCACGTAATACAGTGCGTGAAACTCGCTAAGTTGGCGCTTGGATTACATGAAAACCAGTGTAAACACGCACACTAACCTAGACGTAAAATAGCGCCCAAAACAACTGTGGTGAAAATGTTAGGAGGCACATAACACAACGAAGCCACTAAAGTAAATGAAGTACTTCTGGTGTATCTGAAAACAAATCGTGTATTGCAGCGAAACTTAATGACCAAAAGTAGTAATGACCAAAATTCCTAACACTTTGTATCAGCCTAGAAATAATACATTAATAGATTTACAGGTAAGACGTTTGTGGAGTAGTATATCTTTTATAAATGTCTCTAAAGAAATGCAAGGCTATTAAGCAAATTAAACCATCAATAGGAATGTTTCCACTAGTTTCTAATAAAATGTGTAATGTAGCTACTTCTGGCAGATTTTATATAAAAAACTGAAGGTGATAGAAAAAGAAGTGTTCTATACACACAAACATATATTTTCAACTATTGCTTTAAAACAATACATTGCAATGAATGGGTGGATGGATGGATGGCTGGATGGCTGGACGGACGGACGGACGGACGGATGGATGGATAATCCAGTGGCAAGAACAGGTATGGGTAAGATGGGTAAAAGGTATCCATTGAGCATTTACCCTCTTCGCTGACTACATCAGTAAACATCTTTTCGTGTTGTTTGTTTGCATATCTACGTACACGTGTTTGCAAGGGAGTCTTGAGGCGTGTAGTGGCGAAATCGAACACAAAAATTATTTATTACTTTTTTTATTATTAATACACTGTAAAGTTCAATGATTGCTGAAAAAATATGTAAATAAAAACACAATTTACACTGAAAAATGCACCTATATAAATAAAATGAAAATATATTTTAAGGTTAAATCCGTGGAATTAATCATGTGCAAACTGAATACAAGGCGAATAATTCTCTTATATGAATAAATCGAAAACGAATTTACAAAAAAAACATAAAAAGACACTAGAATAAGTAGTATTTCAGAATGTTTTAGTGGAAGTATGAGGTTAGAGCGACATAATTTTGTCTATATTAAGGAGTCAAGTTTGTGAAACTGAATCATAGCACAGATATAAAATGCTGTTTGTTATTCGTTATCCTTTCCTTGACTTTACAATTTTCATTTTTGAAAACATCTGTTCTCATGTATGGGATATTCGATAAGTGCTAATAACCGAATAAGAAAATTGCGGCGATTAAGATACTGATTTTAGGAAAAAGCTTTAAAAAATCTCTGCGCCAACCGTCTTAGATAATATCGTGGCTTTTTACTTTCTCTACACGTAATATGTACATAGTGTATAGAGAAGGTATTGCATTCTACCCAAAAATTTGATACCGAGGTTTCACTGGAAATAGATATTTTAGGGTCCCCTGCATGCAAAAAAAGTATTTTTATAAAAAGTATGTGTGTGTGTGTCCGTGTGACCGTGTGTCTTGAACACTAACTCAAAAACGAAAATTCTGTAAAATACCAAACTGGTATTTAAGGTTAATGTCATCCAGGGATGTGACACCAAAATTTTGATAAAAATCTACCCATCTCTATCTACGCTTTACATGGAAAGAATTTTGAAAATGTTGATCTTCTCAACAATGCATCTAACGATTTTGATTAAAATACCGTATATTAAAGATATTTATATGGCAAATAAATGCATATCTTGACTTTCCTGGTAATAGCCTCTAAAACCCTCTTTATTCTGAATGAATTTTGCTTATTTTACGTAACTGGTGAACCGTAAGGGACAGTCAGGACTTACTAAACAAAACATGTAGATCAGTTAAGACACATAATTTATGTCATATATGTTTGTTTTTGTTTGTTTTTTTCGTTGAATTGATCATTTCTGAGATATTCCTTGTTATTTACTTCAGATTCAAAACACTTAAACTTTTCTCACACGAAAAATTGTTAAGTCTTGGCCCTGCATAGAAACGGATTTCAACCACATAGCAACCAGCTTTTAAAAAATTGGAATATCGTTTTAGCCTAGTGTATTCCCTTATTTTCCTTTACTTACAAGAAAGCAAGTAATTAAGACTATTTCTGCTAATGTTCATCTTGATTACCATAATGTGAGTAGAAGAATATGCTTTTTAACCAGAATTTGTTACAGCGATTTTTACTTCTTATGTGACATGACACAAATAGGGTTGATTTTAACCACTGACCGATTTCCCGAAGTAGATAACACAGGAAGAGTGGCCTTATAGTTATCTCTGTACTGTGGCGGCAGGGGTTAAAAGAATAAATTTAGGCTCTTTTCTCCAATCTGAGCTAAAAGCGTGCTCGGAGAAATGATTTGGGCACGTTCGTAGAGAGTGGGGCAAGAATTTGTCATTAACAAAGAACAGAGCTCTGTTCGATTATATACCACATTTTACGCAGCTCAATATACATGTGGAGAAATAATAACTGTCCCTTCGATAGATAGACTGAACAATTCAATACCATAGCCGGGATTTAAACCGCGGATCTCCCGGTCTCTAGCCGGTCGCTCTAACCACTGAGCTATCATGGCAACATGCCGGCACGGTATTAAATTCAACTGACTAAATTTTTCATTATGACTACGTAACCAACACTTGTGTGATAAACCAATTTAATTAACACTAATGTACCTAATATTGGCTAAACTATGAAGCCTCTGACTTAAATTACTTACGATATTGTAGGTCGCCATTGGGGTATGTCATCTCAAAATAATGTGAGATCATCTTGTGGTTTACCGGGAAACATGCAGTCAGTTGAGGCATTTAGTGCCATGCCGGCATGTTGGAATGGTAGCTCAAAGGTTAGAACAACCGGCTAGAGATTCGTGCTTCAAATCCCGGCTATGGCATGAGTTTTTCAGGATGACTCTCACCTATCCAACTTCTGTTTTACACACGGCGTGTGTGAAAAAACAACAATAAATGAACTACCCCCTCGTTCATTTTCATTCTGAGAATGAGGTTCAACAAAAATAATGTTAAAATGATGACCACCATGGTGGTTGTTGTGTTTGTTGTGTGACGTCCCTAACTTTGATTTTATTCCCGCCTATGTTCCCGTTTCCAGGAAGCACAACCCGAATACGAGCATTATTTAGCTCGCTTGTTGATACAGTACCTCCACATCCGTCTTCATCACCTCGGGGTCTGCGTCATCCTGTCGAAGCTACCAAACACTTATTAGATCCTGCCCTTCAGATGTTGTTGCATCAACATCTCTTTCCTGCCAAACACGCACCAATTACATAGGATACAATATCTGTAACCTGCTTAGGTAAATTTAAAGTTATCTACTAGGTCATGTATTCAAGATAATATTTTCTAAAATATGTCGTTCACGACACGTGATCGTAGGAAGTGATCAATCCAGTACATTGTCGTGTAAAATCCAACCAATCGGGACTAATTACCTCTGAATTTTAATCGTTTTTTTTTATTTCATCCACGTGTAATAGTTTTTCTAAATTTATCGCAATCACGTGCATTTGTTTTCTCTCTGAACTAATGTTCGTCTTATAATAACAATTTCAGTGTGCAGAGTTATTCCCGTATATACTGGCGGAAGTTCCAAAACGTTTTGGGGAAAGGTCTATCGCTGAAATAGACATATTAATTTGAAACTCAAAGCCGCAGGTTACTAAAAACAACAGAGAGAGATAGGGTGGAACCAGATCAATGAATTCTGTAAGCAACGAGGCCATGATTTATATGGACATCAAGTTGCAGTGATTTCGGTGCAAATATACGTCAAGACAAATGGAATGTTAAGAATATTATTCTTAACGTCCATATAGGCTAATCATTATTATTTCATTCTAGAAATATCTTATTATGTACAATTTGAGCTACAACCTTTCTGTAGATAAATTTGAGAGCAACAAATTGCTAGCGGATTTGTCGATAAAAGTTGCAGCTCTCGTTATATTACTGATGAAAATATTGGTATCACGTCTTGGAAGATACAGAACTTAAATACTGAATTTTAGTATTTCTCGAGACGACATCCATAGTATAGTGGTTATCGTAATAGCCTCTGGTACCAAAGGTCACAGGCAAACCCCGCGAGGGTGCTGGAGTTTTACTTTCTCTAGCATGCATGTATATAGTAGGTAGATTTCATATTTTATTCAACCCGAAAATTTGATATCGATATATTTCATCAGATCCCCTGAATAAAAAAAAATAAAAAAAAAGTTCTATATGTGTGTTTTTACTACGTTTTTGTCTATCTTATACAGTAAGTCATCCAAAAATAAAAAGTCTTCAGAGGCTATTCTTAGAAAGTTCAGGATATGCATTTCCTTTGTAATAAACGTATCTGAACCTTTTGATATTTTAATAAAAATTGTTATTTATTTTTGAGAAAATTATAATGTTTTAAAAATGTTCACCAAGTAAAGGATACTTTGGGTGAGTGGACTGCCCTAAAAATCTTCATGTCGTATCTTTGGAAGTTACTGAATTTAAATACCAAGTTTGATATGTAGCAGCTTTTCGTTCTTGAGCTATGACGTCCACACAAACACACACGGCACTTTTGTTAAAATTGCCCTTTTTTAGTTCAGGGGCTCTCAAAACACGTATTTTTGGTAAAACATGGACATCGAATTTTTGAGTGGAAGACAATACCTTCTCAATCCACTGTGCACATTTTGCGCTCGTGATATATAAAATATAAAATACTTTACTTCCGTGATACATATGCTTGCTCTATATGTTCATTTATTTACATCCTCTTTTCTACTATTTCATATTGTCTGTAAAAGGGTCTGTAATAAATATTGCCAATTGTAGTTGAAATTAATAGCTTTAAAGCTTATAAAGCAATAACATTTCTGTGTTTGTGCTATATAATAGTTTTTAACCATTTTGTGACGAATCTCATATTTGTTCATATTCAGCGCACAGTCAAAAATAATAATCAGATTCACGGAGCCCAGTTCTTAAAGTGAACAATTTCATTAAAATAATTTCGTAGATCGTTGCAGTCTGCGCATCCTCATGTTTAGGGAGGCAAATGGGTGTGAATGAATAATTTTCGATTCGTTTAGTACCCCTACGACATTTCATAAAACGCATCACTTTTAAAAGTCTTTAAATGCTCTTCTTTAAGCCTCAATTTCTCCATTTCATTTGTTCAACATTTGCTGTAATCAAAAGCTATGAAATGCTATGAATAATGAAATTGGCTATCCGAGTTTTATATATATATATTATTTGGATCATAAAATAACAAATAACATTTGCGACATGAGAGAAAAATTGCTCAAATTTTATAATCAATATACTAAATATCGTTTCTTTAGCACTGGAAGCAGAGATTAAAAATCTGATGCTTAGTTTTATTAATTACAGTTTCTAAAACATCATTAAAATTTTGAAAGCACCCCGAGGCAGTACTAATGACTACAAGAGTGTATAAATAATTAACAAGCAAGATAATGTAAATAAAAGTATGTAATATAGAAATAAAGTTATATTATTTCAGGATGTTAGTATAAACTTAGTTATGAGAGAGATGTAAACCTAGCTGAAACTGTATATGTCACAATAGAGAAATCTTTCGCAAGGTCTTTGTGGATAATAGCCAGGGAGCAGGGGTGAAAAGTATGTTCTTGACCTAAAAAGATTAACGCAAGCTTTAGGCGATGGGGTGAAAATAAAAATGTGAAAGTTACAGGGGAGCTAACAGCCTAAGTGAGATATGAGTGCTAGAGTATTTTTTTTTTTTTTTTTTTTTTTTTTGGCTCATGAGAAGAGACGCTACTGAGAGTGGGAAGACTTAGCCAAAATGGGGCATAGTTTTAATGCTTAGGCAGACAAGAGTATTTGAATATATTCTAGAGAGACGCGGCGCTCAACACAATTCGTTTATAGGTAGCAGCACATTCAGTTGTATTTCACAGTAGTACTCGATCTTAAAGATTCTTTTACGTAAGAAACATGATCCACGAAAAATTTCACGTGTTAGTGAGCGCGTAATACAGTTTCAACCATGATCGCACAGAAATATAATGTGTATATAAGTTATGAAATCTTTGGTAACAGTTTAAGTAAACTGCTTAAATTAGTGTTTACAATTATGAACACATTTTTGCAATTTTGATTCTCCTAGGGTGAATGTAACATCATGCTTATAGTAAATGCCATTTTATAGCGCTTTGCGCTGGTTAAATGACTGTCAAATTCTAAAGCCAGTTTTTCCAGGTCCAAATTTGTTCTTCTTTGTGCTTTTCCCAAAATCAAAATCTATCTTCACTCACAAAAATACACATAGAGCCTGAAACGTTTTACTTTTTATAGCACACATGTACAATGTACATAATGGATAGAGAAGCTACTGTATTCTATCCAAACTTTCGATTCCTAAATTTCACATGAAATACATTTTTTGGGAGCTCCTGAATAAAACAAAAATGTTTTTTATAAACATGTCCTTGTGTTTGTGTGGACACCATAGCTGAAAAATGAAACGTCGGCTAAATACCGAACTTGGTATTTAAGTTTAGTATCGTCCAAGGATGCCACACAAAGTTTTTTAAAAAAAAAATCTCCCTCCCTTAGCTACCATTTACATGGAACGTTTTTCGAAACTTATGACTGTAACGATTTTGATTAACACTCCGCATATTTAAGATATTTTAAGACAAATGAAATATATATCTTGAATTTCTGGGAACAGCTTCTAAAGATATCTTCATTCTGAATTATATTTGTATAACTTTTACATAACTCTTAATCGTAAGAGATAGACAAAAACATACCACTGAATTTTTTTTATCTAATTTAAACACACAATTTAGGTCTTTTTTTGTCGAATTGGCCGTAGTCGAGATATTTTTAATTATTGATTTTAGTTTTAAACTACTTAAAATTTTCTGAAACGTGAAGTCGATCTTTCTTCTCGATGTTTTTTTGTTTACTCCTAGCAACAAAAGCGAATCAAATTGCACTTGTTGCACACAGCGACAGGCTTTTAAAAGATTTGACTATCGCTTTAGGTGGTGTATTTCGTTATTTCCCTTTTGCTTACAAAGAAACAACTAATTGTAAATAAAAGAATAATCTTTTAAGAGAATTTGTTTGTAGACAGCTGGAGAAAGTCACGTAAATGGAACACATCTCATTTTTCTCAAAGCACTGCAGAATGTACGTGATATACGTATAAACCGGTTAGCATTTTGGATTGGTCATAAATATAAAAAATATAATCATGCACTGGTTTTGCAGTTATTTTTTGTGATTTGTTACGAAGATGACTGACCACTGTAATTTAAAGGTATATATAGGTATTCTTTTTAATAAACCAAGTTCTCCTAAAAAGTTTCAAGAAAGAGGAGCTGCTATATTAAAATAAGATAATACAATCGGTATAATGCCATTCTTGGTTGATTAACAATCAATTAGATAGATTTGGATATTAATTAATTAAATCAAATAAATTATTTAATGTATCTATAACAAAAAGAACATATTTGAATTAAAGTGGCACCAATTGTTCTTTTGTTGCAGTTTAATGAAAACTAAAGCCCCAACTATAATAATTTAGAAATAATTTAGAAAGTGACTTCCGAATCCCCTTAGGGAGCTATTTACCTTTCTATGGTATGGAGTAATTTGTTTGTTCCCTCCAACTCTCCTGGATAAATTACATCTGCGGACCTCTCTGGGCTCTCAATTCAATTGTGTTCATTTGAAATAAATATCTGGAAGTGCTAAAATCATTTGTGACATAAATCTGTTCTGTTCCATTCTCATAACTTTCTCTACCTGTTCTGCAAACAAACTATTCTTACAAAATATTAATCTTTTATCCACATCATGCTGATGAGATAAATATGAGCAGAAATTTTCTTATTACTTACTTCATTGTAAGCAGAAGGAAAATAAGGGAATTCCCATATACTAGGCTAACACAGTAATCAAATCCTTTAAAAGCTATCACTGTGTGAAGCAACTGAAATTGAGTTGTCTTTGAGTGGCTAGAAGTAAAACAGTAGAATTTTGAAACGAAAGATGACTTCTCGTTAGAGAGAAGTTTAAGTGGTTTAAAATTGAAATCAATAACATGGAATACGTTCCAAACGGTTAACTCTAAGAAAATGTATATGACATAAATGGTGGTTATAACGAGATCTACAATCTTTTGTGAAGTAAGTTTTCGTCTATCTCTTATGGCTTACCAGAAAAGTAGTCAAGAATGAGGAGATCTTCAGAGGCTATTCCAAGAAAGTTCAATATATCTTTTATCATGTAAATATCTTTAATATACGACATTTTAATCAAAATCATTAGAGCCATTTCGAAGAAAATAAAACTTTTTGAAACGTTTTCCATGTAAACGGTAGTTTGGGATGGAAAAATTTTCCTAAAAGCCTTCGTGTCGCTTACATGGAAGATACTAAACTTAAATACCAAGTTCGGTAGTTTCCGAATTTTCGTTTTAGAGACACACCCAGACACACGGACACACACATACACACACACATACACATTTTTATAAATTTTTTTCTTCTTTTTTATACAGGGGACCCTAAAACTTTTATTTCCACTAAAATCTCGGAATCCATTTTTTGGTTGGAATGGAGCTCCACGATATAGTATGACTGACGAAATTGCCAGATTGAGGTTCAGTGCACGCAGAGTAACTATGACGTGATGGAATAGACTGGTTTCTACAACCCATTTCGAAACGTATTGTAATATCTAGCATGACTCACTGCCTGGCCTAGTTCAGTTGCTACTAGTAGATAAACCAGTGAACATTGAAAGAGAGCGCAGATTGCAAAATGTCTAAGATATGAAAGTGTAGGCGTCCGTCACTGAACAATTTAAGGATGATTCAAGCATGTTTTCAGTGACAGGAGAAGAGCCTTTTCTTTCAATACAGTAAAGATGTATTTCGTTGTTCACTGCAATGAATTCTGAATAAATTTTGTTGATTTATGTTCATCGTCTTTACAAAACTCTGCATGATTATCCTGAGTATTTTGTATCATAAAATATATTTTTACTTGTAAAGATACAAGGCGTTTTAATTTGCTAATCATATTATTAAATGATTCTTTTATTGTATATTTTTAAAATTAAAACGATGCATATGCCAGTACATGTAATGAGTTACTTCTGGAACAGATTATTATACCTCAATGTTCATGTTGACGCTACAAATCCCTCCCCACTACCATCTTTATATATTGCTGACTGCTCTGTGTGTTCGTAACTGTGTGCGCTTTGGAACTCAAAACTGACCTCTATAAATAATGCAAAGTACAATCTAATATTCGACGCATTTTAAAGAACTTGTGTTCAACCCTATTCGGTTAAGTTAAAACTCGAACAATGCAATACCCTCTCTACCTGTGTACTATTTACTAAGTAGGGAAAGTAAAAAGCAATAAATTTAGCTCGTATTGGATGATGTTAAAATAAATATAGGAGGAAAATGTAGTTGTTCAAAAGCATAATTTCAATTAATGGTTATAAAATACGTAAACTTATAAGCTGCATGCGATATTAATTGCGTTGCGCGATAAATTTGAGCAGATATTCGTCATGAAACGTTTACAATTATTAATTATCATTTAAATTAATTCTATTTTGTACTCTACTGCATTCCCATACAAGGTTTTCCGCTTTAAGGTGATGGACCTGTAGAATTTGGAAAAAGCACAGTGAAATATGCCAATTTTTACACTAATGTTAGTGATATTTTTGCCATGTACACGGTGTCCACAAAATAAGTAACCATTGAGGTAACATAAGAGTGTCTTTTTGTTACAGGTTAAACATGAGCAATGTTGACTATTCGTGAATGTATTGGCTTTGTCACATGGCGTCTACAGTGTTCCATGCGACGAGCTTCGACAACGATTTCCATGGAAATTTAGAAAAGATAGCCCAGAAGTAACTGAAACTCACCTTGAAGAAGCGTGCATATAATTTGCAAGTATTACATCAACTTTATGAAGGAATTTTCAATTGATATTAAGACAACGTACAGATTTAGATTACTATCACTTGACTACCGTATTGCGCCAATGTCAGCTGCGCTTTTGGAAGGTCGACCTGGTCGAGACTCGTCAGTAACAGTCTGTTCGTTGAAACTTATTTAACAGCTTCCCTAGGCTTTCATTCGTTGGTCCATTTTTTTAAAGTTTTCGTTGAAACTTTCGTCGCAGCTCATCACACGAAACACCCTGTAGACACCATTTTGCAACGGCAATGCGTTCAGGAATAGTTAACATACTTCTCAGTAATCTGTAACCAAAAGATATTGTAAGTTACTTCAATCATGAAATAGTTACTTATTTTGTGGACATCCTGTATTAAAATTCTTGCGAATCAGAAAAAATACTGGCCACACCGATAGGGAAAAGAGAAGATATATATGGCACAGTATCAATGATAGACTGATCATGGTCGAAATGAGATACGGCATTACAAGATTGCAGAAACACACACTTGCATGAACCAAATGTAGACTGTGAATATTTACTATGTGAAAAACTGTGTGAACGGCGTACAAAAAAATAATATGTGTATATTCAAACATGTAAACCATCAAAGTAAACTATTTTCCAAGTATGGATATTTAGCTACATTTTATTTTCAAATTCTAGCTTATATGGTTAGTTAAATAATAATAATAATAATAACAAAAATAATAATAACAATAATAATAACGAAAATAATAATAACGAAAATAATAATAATAATAATATAAAAATAATAATAATAATAATAATCCTTTATTCCATAAATGCCTTTTTCTACAAAATTGAGTCACGTGACGCTTTTTAAAGCTATTTACATGAAATTTTACAACATTACAGTAAATGAGTTTGTAAATAGATCCGTCTTATCGTATTTGTTATATCAACCCTAATCACAGTAGGAAAATTACCTCCTGGGCTATTTCGTTTCCTGACTGAAATCGGTCTCTCATCTTTTTCCTATGGCTTCCTGGATTTTTACAACCTTTTGAGATGTATTATAATATTTTAAAGGAAATGCGACATGGTCTCATTCTGGTTTACATGGTCCCTCCACTTGTTGTGACCACGCACCGATTGTAGTCGTCGAAACGTGTGTGCACGGCTTACTTTGTAAGTCAAAGCTAATTGTTCTGCCCAGGTGGACTTCCAAACATTGGTCCCATGGTAGACGCAGCTCCCTGCCAAATATCAAAGTGGCTGGTGTCAACCCGATGGTTGAAGAACGGAGAGCCAGCAAGAAAAGTGGCATTCACACAACTCTAATTTCCTCAAATGTACTTCTAGATCACACTTTTCCCACTGAAAATTGTATGGCGTCATACCTTGGTTTCGCCTGCAGAGAATATGGAGGGAGCATAAGAGTCAAGGTTAGCACAGCGGCGGTGTATCTGTAATATACATGTATCGCGGTGTATTGTCAGGGCTTCAACGAGTGGTATACCTCAAAGAACCTCTACTCCAAAAAAAAAAAAAAAAAAAAAAAAAGTCTTCCTATTTGGGAGGAGTTTTTCATATTTGTGGATACCGGAACGCTGGTGAATGTTTAGTTGTTCCAAAGAAATGCAGTATATCAAGAAATTTAATTTACTGAGATATTACTCGCGCCCTGCTTCTGAATACATTATATACCAAGAAGAAGAGCGTCCTTGCATAATCATTATTACATAATGCTGAATAGCATGACGTGTGTGTGTATATATATTACATAGAAAATGTTTGTAGGATTTTGAGTACATGATGAATTTAAACAATATTTATATTGTTTGCGGGTTCACACGACACATATGTAATTACGTACTATTTATCCCAATTCTATTTCGCTTAGTAGGTTAAATAATTTTATCATTAATAACAAATACATTGATAAATCGATATGTTATAGATGTCAATATCTAGAAGTTCTTTGAACAGTTTTACTTGCAGCAATTCTAGTTTTTATTGTTTTATCATATACCTAAAAGACTAATGAAGATAAATCTTCGTGTTGCTTGATTATAATTTATCCATAGTGCTAACGCCATCGCTCCGACAAAGTCAAGCTGCTGTGTTTGCTCGTATTCTCTTTCAGCCTGCTTCAGAGCAGAGAAAAACTGAGTGACGTCACAGGACATTCATTTGGAAATGTCTGTTGCAGAGAGAGGCGGTCAAAAAATGTGCCACTCTCGTTCTTTACTCGTAAGCCATGCACTTCTCGAGAGTGTAGCAACGAGAATCTCGTATATCGAGATCTACTGCTCATGAGTGAGGTAACTCAATTATTCTCGTAACTACAGGCGAAGTAGGTTGACGTATGATCCGTAGTATAAACTGGTTACGTAATAACTAGGGCCCTGATTTTTAGGTTTTGACCTATTTTTTCCCTTATAAGTAAGTTAGAAAGTTCCAAAGTACTTTTATGTTTCAAGCAATTTGGGTGCTAATATGTAAACTTAAGTTTCATTTTGTTTTATTTTTTATTTTTTTTTAACTTCAGTAGAAATTCATTTCAATTACAGTTTATGCTTAATAATCTGTTTAGTTATGTTTTGAGTGTACATGTGGGGTTAGCTAGGAAATAATTTATTGCGAGTTTTATCTTGGTAAGGAAATTGGGTGTATGAAATATACGCCAATGACATCTTGCGATGTTGGAAGTTCTTTTCTGCTTATAGGAATATTATTAAAAGGGACAGAAAGTTTGGAAATGTGCCTAGTTGTATATAGGCAACAGTGCTTAAATTTGAAATGTGTTTTATGTGAGTGCTATATATTAAAAGTGCATGCTATTTTTAATTAAAATATTTGAGCACCAATATGTTGTGTAACAAATTGCCTTAAATTACAGTACATATTAATAGCATGCTTCCGTGAAGTAAAATAGTATTCATAATTGTATCTGTATTATGTTATAAATACATTATTAAAGAGCTAGGAAAATTGTTTAAAAACCTAAAGAGGCTAATATAAACCTAAGAGGTTAAAGGGTTAAATCTGCATTTATAAAAAGCTAAAAATCCGGGCCCTAGTAATAACACCAGATAACTCTCATTTAACTATACATATATCCAAACGCATTCACAATAAACAGTTGAATCGGTGATATTAATCGTTAATGACATGCCAATATTTTTCTTGCTATACATAAACATGTTCAGATTACAATCGAAAATAGAATTATTTCTTGCGACATAAACGTCTTAGGAGTAGTAAAATATGTACAAACTTATTTGTAAAAAAAGTACACATATATGCAGGTTTTGTGATGCCACATTTCGTATATAACCCTTTCCTTAGTGTGAGTTATTTAAATATCATCCTTATTCTGGTAGACTATTTAAATCTTCAATCATTTAAACAGATGAGATAATATAAATTACATCACTGATCATGCGAGTTTCCGCGCGTTACACCTCAGTCTTGTATTAACGAGACTTATGAATATTACGAGTATAGAAACTCGTATTCTCGGTGGTCAAGCTATCTCCTGCCAGCTGTGTGTTTAGCTGCGAGAGACGCGCTTAGAGGCAGCGAGAAACGAGCGAGGTTGAAAGCTGACTTGACCGGCTCTAGTTGTAGATCTTGATGTACTGCTCAAACGCCTGACTGTGGGTGGAGAGGTGTAGTGCGCTCCAAATCGCTCCAAGCTCTTTCTAATCAGTTAGACTCAAATTTGATGTCCTGATCAGTGTGCAGCTCCAACGGTACCCTAGAGTCAAAATAGTCCTACAAGGAAGTCCGCCATGGTCTTGGCCTCCTGGTTAGGGATGCCGTACATGCCCGGCCACTTGATAAAGTAATCCATGGCGAGCAACAGATACTTGTTATCCCTGTCCGACATAGGGCATGGCACAGCTATGACATACACAAAGAAGCATTTTCGCAAATCTGTTGCTTTTGCTCAGTCATTGACCACGTTTCAGGTCCGCAGAGTAATGTTGGAAGTGCCTTATAAAATTTAAAAGCTGTCTCTGGTGTTCAGGCTAGAGCACAACAACGGTAACCGGAACAAAACAGAGAACAAGAAGCCATATAGGATACAAGATTTTGATTTACAATAACCCGGTAATGAGAACCGCAATGCATTCTTCTTCTTCTTCTCATGGGCAATTTTGCTCATTGCAACTTCACTTATTACTTTCTGTACTCATACTACGTATATTGCATTGCACCCAAAAATTTGATACCGAGATTTCACTGGAAATACGTGTTTTTGGAAAAAATGTCCTACGTGTGTCGTGTGTGTGTATGTGCGTGTGGGTAGGCAGCATAGCTCCTTTTGATACAAACTTGGTATTTAAGTTCAGTATCTTCCAATGATGCGACACGAAGATTTTCAAGAAAATCCCCCACTCCCAGCTACATTTTAAATAGCAAAAAATTCGCAATTTTTGTTTGCTCAAAAATGCTTCTGACCATTTTGATAAAAGTCCTTATATTTAAGATATTTACAGGAAAATGAAATTTATGTTTTAAATTTTCTGGAAATAGCCTCTGAAGATCTCTTTATTCTGGAAGAATTTTGTATAACTGGTAAACCGCAATAGATAGACAAAAATTTACTACACAAAAAATGTAGATTTCTTTAAAATTTACCATTTATGTTATATACTTTTTGTGCAGTTGGCCGTTTTCTAGATATTCCTAATTATTGGTTTCAGAATTAAAATAGTTAAACTTTCTCATATGGGAACTTGTCAACTCCACGCTGAGACAGTACATGGCCTGTCACGGGGCAAAGAGTTATTCAGAAGAGAAATATAAATCTTAGCTATTAATATAAATTATATCAAGAAGAGGAAATATAAATGTACAGTGAAAATGGGAAGGGTGAAAAGTCTTTAAACCAATATAGGTAGCCAAGTTGTAACGAGCTGGTCGCATAAGATACCGCTACGTCCGTGCATTGAACCGAGGGTAAGGGGTGAGAATGCACGGAATATAACGAGACAGCAAACAATGGTCTCCGCTGGTCAGGCGACACTGTTTGGGTCACTCGGCGTAGAAGATCGGCTGAAGTAAGATGTGAAATTCCGAGTCCGTGGTGGAGTCCAACAGGCTACCTTTAGTTGTAAGGGAAATAGTTGTTTCAATACTGTCAAGAATACGTAATAAATCACGGCATCAAACTAATAAATAGCAATAGTGGCGGTCACGTTAAGTACAGTTTCATAATAGAAAATTAAGAGGAATGCGTGTTTATTCTACGGCGGAGAAAGGCCGAACCAAATTATTAAAGGACGTGTGTCTTACCATACCCTGAAAGAGTTTCCATGCTACTAAAAATCCTGAGCTAGGCCACCCATAAATCCACACCATTCCCAATACCCATAATCTGCGCCCGGGCACGAACCCACAACCTCTTACCGCCCCAACGCAAAGAAACGGAATTAAATCCCATAGCAACCACATTTTAAAATATTTGACTGTCGGAGACACGGCCACCTAGAATAATCTCCGCATCGAACAGTCTAAAGGTGCAGAATATGCATCTAATATGTGGTGCTCGGCAACGAGAAAGAGAAACTTAAAAATTGGCAAGACTTGCTTCCCGCTTCTCGGAGTCTGGGAAGGCTTTCCGCCAGTTGTGAAGGCTTTAATTTAAATACATGTATTTGAACATTCCCAGTCTCGTTCTGGTTACCGTTGTCGGTTGTTGAGAATTAGCCTTACGTCTTCCTGTTAGCATTTGGTTTATTGTGCCCAATAGTTGCTGGAATTTGGCTAGTTTCTAATCTATATCTTTATTCCTAGTATTTGTCAGATTACTTCATAGGTAATATGCGCGCACCTCTTTTGGGCGCTGGTTTTACAGGGAAACAAGGGCCAGGGGAAAGAGGCGAGAGCCACCCGCCTGTCTTTCTGCATCGTTGTCAGCCAAAGAAGGATTCTTCCTTTGAGGACCTCATGCAATTTGATTTTAATAGTTTGAAAGTCGCTTTAGACTAGTGCATTCCCTTATTTCCCATTTACCATTTCCAGTAACGTTTATCTTGATTAGCATTATGTGGATAAAAGAGTAATCTTTTGTTGAAAAACCTTGTTTGCATTTCAGATAGAGAAAGTCATTGGAACGGAACATATCAGAGTTTTTCAAGTTTAGGGTAACTAATTATAGCTGTACTTTATGAAAAATATTGAAGTAATTAAAAAATTAAATAAAATAATACCTTAATATTTATTTTTTCTTTTAGTATAGCGTTTGTTCTAAGAGCCCTCTAAAACTCAACTCGTGACCGTTGAATTAGCATTAAGTCACACCCTATATTTACTTTCAATGTTTTGTACTTGTATCTGATTTTTCTTAAACTTTTTCTCATCAAAATGTATATCCTGAATTTCTCGAGAGTAGCCATTAAGTCCTCTTCATTCTGGATAAGTGTTATTCATGACTAGTAAACCATAGCAAATAGGCAATGGATACTAAACAAATAATGAAGCTAAAACATATATGAATTGTGTCATATTTTTGAGGAGTTAACGATATTTCTTGTTATTTATTTAAATTTTAAAATACTTATGTTTTTCTTAAAACGGAAGCTACCATTCGTATCAAATATCTTTTGTTTTACTCCTAGTCATGGAAAGATAAATACGATATAGATTGTATTGTTTAATTTTCAGCGGGAACTCAAAAGAGAATCTTCGTCTACCGAGTGCTATGCACAATGTACACAGAGTCGGAAGAGAAGGTATTTTTATTTGAGTCGCTTGAACTTTAAAGTCATATCGCGATAACACACTTCTACTAAGATTTAAGCATTGTGATTGATGTTTACAAAAGTAATTTCATTTTATATGAATTTATGTTGTTAAGTATTTCCATACTGTTTGAGATGCAGCACTGTTGTTGTTTTGTTTTTTTAATAGGCTTGTGGACAGCTTATAGTAATGTTTTGAACAGTGTGCGCAGACTGATAGATACTATTGACACACAGATGGTGGTTCATGAGGCAGAAGAAAGGATGAGTTGTATATACAATGTCCATTTCGACCAAAAATTCGATAGCGAGATTTCACCAGCAATACATGTTTTGAGCACACTAAATCCAAAAAAAATATTTAGAAAAAGCACCGTGTGTGTCTTCGTATGTGTAGGCGGCATATTACAAAAACGTCCTTTAAATACCGAACTTAGCATATAAAGTTAGTAACTTCCAAGGATTCAATACGAAAATGTTCAAATCTCAAACTACCCTTTACATGGAAAATTGTTGGAAAAGTTTGTTTTTTTCTAAACAATACCTATAACGATTTTGATTAAATACCATGTATTAAAGATTTTTACATGACAAATAAAAAAAATATGATGTGTTACTCTCACATGACTTTCTCTAGCTACTCTACAAATAAACGTCTTAAAAAAGATAACTCTTCTTTTAACATCACGCTAATCGAGATAAACATAGCAGAATTTTGTCACTTAGTTCCTTATAAGTAGACTGGAGCTAAGGAAATGCGCTAGGCTAAAGCAATAGTCAAATGTTTTAAAAGCTGTCGTTATGCGATTGTCATTTCAAATCACCTCTTTACTTGAATGGTGTAGAACAAAATGAAAAACGAACACTTCCGTCTGTAAAAAGTATAAATACTTCACAACTGAAACTAATAACAAGGAATACCTCTAAAACGTTAAGTTCAACGAAAATGATGTATATATGACATAACTTGTGTCTTTTAACGAGATCTTCAGTTTTTTTATAGTAAGTCTTTTTCTATCTCCTACGGTTTACTAGTTATTCTAAATTAAGCAAAATTCATCCAGAATAAACAGGTCTTTAAAAGCTAATCCCAGAAAATCAAGCAATACATTTTATTTGTGATAGAAATGGCTTTAATATGTGATATTTTAATAACAATTGTTAGAGCCATTTTTAAGAAAAACAAAATTTTCGAAACATTTTCCATGTAAAGGTAGTCAGGGGTGGGGGAATTTTCTTGAAAATCTTCGTGTCGCATCCTTGAAAAATACCAAACTTAAATACCAAATTTGGTATTTAACCGTCTTTTCGTTTTTAAGCTATGCTGTCCACAGGCGCGCACACACAGACAGACAGACAGACAGACACACACACATACACAAACACGGACCTGTTTCTGAAAAATTCTTTTTTTGGACTCAGGGGGTCCTAAAACATGTATTTCCGGTGAAATCTCAACATTTAATTTTTGATTGGAATACAATACTTCTCTATCCCTGTGTACATTGTACAAACGGGGCTAGAGAAAGTAAAAATGCTTTTCTCGGACTCAGGTTACCCCAAAACATATATTTCCGGTGAAATCTCGGTATCGAATTTTTGGCTGCATTACAATACCTTCTCTATCCCTATGTACATTGTACATATGGAGCTAGAGAAAGTAAAAAATCTGATGTGTTACATTCACATGACTTTCTCTACCTCTCTGCAACGAATTATTGTTGAAAAGCTTATGCTTCAATTTACTTCATACTAATTGAGAAAAAATAGCACAAACAGTCTTATTGCTTCCTTGTAAGTAGAAGCGAAATAAGCGAGTAGCATAGTTTAAAGTAATAGTCAAAATCTGGTTGCTATGTGACTGAAGTTCCTTTGTTTCTGTGGACAGGAGTTTACCAATTCCTGTATGAGAAAAGTATGCTTTTCAAAGCTGAAACCAAAAACAAGGAATACTTAAAAATCCATCAACTCCACGAAAAAATGTATATAACATAAATTGTGTGTTTTAATGTGCTCTACATTTTTTGTGTCATAAGTTTTTGTCCATCTCTTACGGTTTACCAGTTATGCAAAATTCCGTAAAATTCACCCAGAATAAAGTAGTCTTCAGAGGCTATTCCCAGAAAATTCAAGATTTACATTTTATTTGGCAGGTAAATATCTTTAATATACGATATTTTAATCAAAATCGTTAGTCATATTTTAGAAAATCAAAATTTTCGAAGAAAGTTCCATATAAAGGGTAGTTTGGGGTGGGAGTATTTTCTTAAAAATCTTCCTGTCGCATCCTTGGAAGATACCAAATATAAATATCAAGTTTTGTAACTAACCGTCTTTCCGTTTTTGAGCTATGCTGCCCACAGGAACACACACACACACATACACACAGACAGACATACACACACACACACACGAACATGTTTCTAAAAATGCTTTTTTTGGATTAAGGGGACTCAAAACATGTATTTCCGGTAAAAAATCGGTATCAAATTTTTGGGTGCATTACAATACCTTCTCTATACACTATGAACATAGTGCGTATAGAGAAAGTAATATATATTGAATTTTCAAGGAAAAGTCTCTGCAGACCTCTTTATTCTGGAGGACTCTATAACTGGTAATACGTAAGAGACCGACAAAAACTTACTACAGAAAAATGTAGATATCGTTAAAATACATATATATGCAATTTTATGTGGAATTAGCCATTTACAAGTTGTTCGTTTTTAAAATTCTTTTACCAAACTGGAACTTACCATTCGCTTCATATCTCTTCTGTTTTACTTCTGGCTAGTCAAATAGAATCGAATTTCGATTGTATCACATAGCGACCGACTTTTAAGAGATCTGAGTATCGCTTTACTAGCGTCTTCCTTATTTTCCTTCTACTTATAAGGAACTAAGTAATAAGACAATTTCTGTTAATGTTTATCTCGATTAGCATAAGTAGGTGGAAGAATTGCCTTTAGTAAAACATGTTTGTTACTGAACAGGTAGAGAAAGTTATGTAAATAGAACACATACAATTTTATCCCAAAACTATTCAAGATATTTACAGCGAATTAAAGAAAATAGCATATCCTCCTCAGTCGTGAACAAAGCTTCTTCCTCCAGTAATAATACTCAGTGGATTTCTGTAAGGCCCTGCCAGTTCAACATAGAAGTGTACGTAAACAGAATGTGCACATTTCAATTTTTATTCTGTAATACACTTTCTCTAGGAAAAATAATTAAATAAGTTACTTAATTAAATCTTAGCTTAATTAACAAGTAAATTAATTGAATAAACTCCTAAGAAAATTAAAATACGTTGGCATTATTTTGTTACAAAAATTATTTTAAAATCACTTATGTTACTCGTAAGAACATTACCTTACGCTTGTAATACAGAGAAATAATTGCATTCTGAACATTAGAATTTTGTTTTTGAACTGCAGTTCTCGTTTCGGCATCTCATCCATCAGTTACTGCGCAGAGTGGTAGAAGTCCGAGTTCATTTTTATTTGTAATCGCAGCTATATTTGACCTTTTCGGTGATTTAATTGTGGAATCTTCAACCTCGAAGTCAGAAGAATACATATCCTTTCTATGGGCTGAACGGAAGCATTTTAAGATTTAGCAATGTAATTTTTCAGTCTAAGAGATCCATGATAGATGTTATCCTTGTAGCTCCTCTGGGGGTCATAAACATCTGCGGACTGTATATTTCCCATATCATCATCAGCTGATTCATGTCAAAGTCGCTTACCTTATTCTCCCTTTACATAATTGCAAATAATTCCAGTTCTATTTCCTAATTTGTAGGTTTGTTCTAACCAGTCATATTTTCAGGGTGGGCAAATATCCGCAATACGCAAATTACAAATCTAATAGAAAAATTTTGCTTACCTTTACTTGTAATGTAGATCAATGCGTCGATCCTTCATGTTGGCACATCGCTTGATGATATCATCATACCATGTCTCTGTTTTCCAGCGAATGAAGTTCGCATTCACTAGACGCCATCGCTAAAGCTGTAGCCCTGTGCTGTCCTATTGTGATTCTTAAGTAAGATTTCATTCTGTTCAAGTAAGAGAAACTTCTCTGGACCTGCAACCTGTGGAAGGAATTCCTGCAGATAAGGTAAACAGCTTCCGGCACTTAAATATCATTTTCCATAAACACTTATAAGACTTCAGTTACACTTCGAGAGAAGTAATGGTCGTTGGAATAAATACACTCAAGCTCGTATATCAACATGGCGTAATAATTTTGTAATGAAGAGAAAACATTTTCTAAAAGCAGTGTAGTGCATTAATTTTTAGAACAAAACATGTGCATTTCTATTTAATAGTTACTTATAAAAGGAAATTCCCTTTTAATTCTGTTTCTTCAAAACACACGATTATAAGTGCAGCAATACGTTTTTCGCACACAATCACCTTCCCGCGCACATTCCAGTTGAGAATGTCTGGGAGAGCCCGTGAACAATCTACAGGGCACGCAAATGTACTCTCTTGATCTACAATGCATGCGTCACTCGAGCATTTGTAACAGAATTCTCCCTAATGTTTACAGTATTTTTCAGAACATGATGAACCTGCCCCCACTCTTCGGCCTACTTTAAAGTTTGGGTCTAGGGTGTGTAGGGTTAGAAAGCAATCCTCGCTGTGGCCAAGTCTTCCACTTACTGGTTCCTTAATTAAGGCGCGATTCTCGACTTGCAAGCAGTCTCCAACAGATTTTAGTATGTTGCCACTCACCTCTCCAACAGGATCGTCTTTTGTTCGCTAATGGTTATTGCCCAGTTGTAGAGGGGGCGGTCCTGTTAGAGTGTCACCACGTTTTGGAGAAAACTATACTACCGAGCGCCAAATACTTGGAACTGCGATCATGGCCTAATCTTCACAGACAAACGGCACTTGCCTTTTAGTGTTCCAGCTTATTGTCGTTTAAAAAATCGCTCTTTCGTTCCGAAACAATGTGGACCATCCGAATTTTCAAGAATCCTGTCTTTTAAATACTTCCAACTCTATGGAATGTGATATTACATGTAAGTTTTATTTTTTTGAGTGGAAGTATTTCAATTTAGCTTCGATACTTATACATTTCTTTGTGAGTATTCTTAAACCGCTTTTAAAAATAGTTTTTGAACAATTTCGGTATGTTTAACCTTCTCTTTTCACCCTGGTTGAATCTGTATGGATATTTACTTCGTATACAAGCACATAAAACTCTATTTCACCCAAAAGGTATATTATGGCTATAGTTACTATACCAATGAATTAGCAATAATATTAAATAAATTAATCATAACTGTGTATAAACAGGTCATATTAGTGAAACAAAACAACATAATGTATACTATAATAAGGATGCTTAAAGTTTTATAAATAGAATATAAAGATCCTTGGAATTCCCTAAGACAGCATTTTTCTAAACATTTTATAAAATGGTTTGCCAAATCCAATATTACAATAATTTAAAAAGTATCCAAGATTCTTATTTTGTGCTCTAGGACTGAGCAGTGAAATAAAAAAATGTTCAAAAATTTGCTGTTCAGTACCTATGTATTGATATTCGTTCTGTCTTTGTATCTGAAATCTTTCAAAATAAAAACCAAATTTACCATGTCCTGACAAAAATTGGGTTAACATGAAGTCTGGTGTGACAGTTTTACAGTGTAGACGACATTCAACTGTTGCAAAAAAGATCTCTTGTGGTGGTTCCGTAAGAGCTGATGCTCGTTCCAATGTGAATATACTCCCTAAGTTTATTTCTAGCGGAGATATGAAACATAATTTTTAGCTAAAATTTAAATTAGAGGTAGTAGTATTTTTTGCCAATTCATTCCCTTCTGTATAGATACAAACCAATTTTGTCACGAAAATGTAGAAAAAGTAAATAACTAAATCAACACTGAAATATCTAATATCAATCAAAACATAATTAATAGCTGTTGCTGTTAAATGAATGCAGAATAATCATCAACTCAATGTAAGTCGGAGCTGATAAAATGATGCTCTACAGTAATATTTGGACTAAGGCCCAGTGTCCAGTCGGCTAAACTTTTAAATTATGGTTACAAAGTAGTTTCATATCGGTCATTAAATATCTTAATCTCTACCATCAACATGCTTATTCTTTCTCTATATAGCACATATATGGTAGAGAAGGTATTGCACTCCACCTAAAAATTGATACCGAGATTTTCCCGGAAATACGCGTTTTAGGGTCCCTGTATCCAAAAACACATTTAGAAAAACGCCCATGTTTGTCCGTGTGCCTGGGAACAAATAGTTCTAAAACGAGAAGTCGGCACAATATCAAACTTGATAGTTAAGTTTACTATAATTTCAAGGATGCCAAACGATTTAAAGAAAACCCCCAATCCAAAATATGCTTTACATGAAAAATTTTCGAAATTTTTTATTTTGGCATAATTAGCTCTAAGAACTTTTATTACAATACCGTATTTAAAGACGTTTGCATGATAAATAAAGTGCATATTTTGACTTTTTTAGAAATAGCCCCTAAAGAGTTCTTCATTCTGAATCATTTTGCATAACTGGTAAACCGTAAAAGATAGACAAAAGGTTTACACAACAATAACACACAATTTATGTGGTATACATTTTTTCGTGGAGTTGACCATTTTTTAGATATTCCTTGTTATTAGTTTCACTTTTAAAATATTTTTCTCATATAGAATTTGTCACCTGCTATCAATGTAAAGAAACTGATTTGAACCACATAGCAACCGCCTTTTAAAAGATTTGATTATTGCCTTAGCCTAGTGTATTCCCTTATTTACCTGTTACAAGGAAGCAGGTAAAAGAGAATTTCTAAAGTTTATCTCGATTAGTACGAAATAGAAAAACAAGCGTTTTAACAATAGGTCGTTACAGAGATGGAGAGAAAGTCGTATGAATGGAACACATTAGAATTTTTTAAATGTGCAGTTTAAAAATTATGAAAAGTATGATCAAATTGTTAACAGTTATTACTTTTTTCTGAGCAGTAATTCTGCATGAGCTACCAGCTGATGTCAACATTATGCTAACACAATGTTAGTCAACTAAAAATTAAAGAAAGGAAAAAATGCCCTTGGTAGGAGAAACTGTCTAGAATGCTGAACAAGGGGTTTTGAGGGAGTTAAAATGTGTTAATTAAGCACAGGAACATATAGCAACTGTGTCCAGCCGAAATTATGATTATGCCTATGCCCAAGGCCGCGCACGGTTTGTGGTGCAGGGAATATTGGGTTTGAGTCTCGCCTTGGTTATTGGTGTTTGTAAATGTGTATACGTGTGTGTATTTATGAGTAAAAAAAACGATAAACAAATAAACAAGAAAACGGAAAAAAAGGAAAAAGAAAGAGGAATATAACGCCCAAGTGCCGACAAGACTCCGGAACTGTACTTTTTCCTTTATTAAAAGAAATAAAATAGATATGGTAATATGTAACAGAATTTTCAAATGATTTAAATAAAAGCTTCAATATTTGAAAATTTTACCTTTGGGTATCCTTAAACCATCTTTTGTTCTCGCCAGACATTACCAGACACTACGTTGAAAAGTTCAGATTTGTTTTCTTGTTCTAGCCGAACTACATGGTGACGTCATGAAAACCCAACAATAACAAAGATAGTAAATCACATTTGTGTTCTAAGAAGCAGTCTTCGGAAAGTTTGTGTAAAAGTAGCGGTGTATGTGGAAGGGGAAGAAGGAGAGAAACGTCGTGTAGTGTAGAACAAAAGAACATCGTGTAACAAATTTCTCTTCCATGAAAAAGATGAAGAACACAAACAGCTAACAATAACTTACAGAAATGAGGGACAAATTGCAAGCGCTTCTTTAGAAAATAAACAATGGTCTTCTGTATACTATAGTTGTATGTGAAGTGCTTCTTTGTTATTTTAATTAGGAAACCATACACACAGAGAATCTGAAAATTATTTTAGTGTTCATTTTCAAATTATCTTGGGGTACCGCTAATATTAAATTCCTCGCGTATTTACGTTCAATATCGGTGCTTTTGATTAGCTCTCGGACCTACTGGTGTTTTCTTTGGTATTTTTGACGCTACTCTTAATGCGACGGGGTCTTGCGCATTTGTTTCATAAACAATAAGACAGAATACCACGGTGTTTTAATTACTTTCCTTATTTTTACTTTCTCTACACGTACCGTGTGCATAGTGTATAGAGAAGGTATTGTATTCCGCCCTAAAATTTATACCAAGATTTCACCGGAAATACATGATTAGAGACCCCTAAATCCCCCCGCCAAAAAAAAAATTTTAAAAAATGTCCGTTTGTTTGTGTGTCTGTGTGTTTCTGTGGACAGCATAGCTTAAAAATAAGTCCGTTAAATAACAATCTTGGTACCGATGTAAGCTTAGTATCTCCCAAGGAAGGGACACGAGGATTTTCAAGAAATCCCCTCCCCTTCCTCCAACTTCTCTTTACGCAAACATTTTCGAACATTTTTACTTTCTCAAAAATGACTAACGATTTTGACTGAAATGAACGTGTACTAAAGATATTTACATGAAAAATAAAATATATGTTTTGAATTTTCTGGGAACAACTTCTGAAGACCTCTTTATTCTGGCTAAAATTTGATGAATTTTGCATAACTTTTAAATCGTACGGTATCTCGTGTGGTTTAACAACGAAACTGCAATACAAAAGATGTAGATCACGTTAAAACACATAATTTATGTCACATATGTATTTTTGGTGTAGAGCTGGCCGTTCCGATATATTCCTTGTTATTTGGTTTCAGCTTTGAAATACTACACTTTTCTCATACAGGAGTTTTTCAACTCCTGGCCTTACCAAGAAACCAATTTCAATCATATAGCAACCAACTTTTTAAAGATATGACTATCGCTTTAGCTGGCTAAGCTCTTATTTCCATTCTACTTACAAGGAAGAAACTATTAAGACCATTTCTACTAATTTAATCTCGATTAGGATGAAGTAAGCTTTTCAACAATAATCTGTTACAGAGATGTACAGAAAGTCATGAGCCGCAGTCCTCGTCGACATTTACAACCCTGAAGGAGAACGGTTGGGATGGAATGGAGGTGAAATGAAGGGAAAGGAATTTTGGGGGAATGGAGAGTCCTCTCCAGCATCCGCCTAGTAACCTTTAACACCCCCGAAGAACCCATGGGTCAGAGAGGTCGGCCACCAGCAACAATCCCAAGACCCCTCGAATGCCAATCCCAGACGAAACGCTGAGCCACCTGGCTCGGTCCTACTTGGACGTACTAACCAGTCTGAAAACATACCTATTTTGTAAGTCTGCAAGTGGGGCAAATATTGATGAAATGTTGCCCATCACACTGTTATAATTATCAATGTAAATACTGCACTTATAACACACTCTCTCTCTCTCTCTCTCTCTCTCTCTCTCTCTCCCTCACGTCTTCTTTTTATAATTCATTTTATTTCTGGGAGTCTCAAAATGGGTTTTGGAGGGGGAATGCAATACTATTCACTTGGAGAAGAAAGTAAAGCAAAAAAGCAAGGGTAGAAAGCACAAATGGGTAATTCTATTTTTTCACGGTATTCTTAATCTAAAATAAGCGAGTACGGCGCATCATACTAAAATAAAGACTCCCAAGATTGTTATGGTATTCAAATCTAATTTAAAACTTCTGATGAGTTGCAGTCACAAGAGTTTCTCTTCTTGTTCTGTAAACAAACTATTCCTACAAAAGATCATTCTTTCATATACATAATTCTATTCGACATAAAGTTTAACAGAAATTACTTGTCCTACTAGTGGTTTACGCCTAAGCAGAAGGGATATAAGAGAATACACATGTTATAGTGATGCCAAAGCTTTTAAAATCTGGTCAAAATGTAAACAATTAAAGATAGGTACGACTTGCACTGCCAGCATAAAACAAAAGAGAGGTGAAACCAAATGTGATCCCGTTTGAGAAAAGTTACATAGTTTAACACTAACAATAACAAGAAATATCTCAGCAACGATCAAATATTGCAAGAAAAATGTATATGACCTAAATAATTGTGTGTTTTAACGAGATCTACATTTTTGTGCGGCAAGTGTTTTTTCTCTTTGTACAATTTACTAGTTATGCAAAATCCAGTAAAATTCTTCCAGAGTAAAGAGTTTTCCAGATGCTATTCCTAGAAAATTCAAGATATTCATTTCCTTTCTGATTAAATATCGTTAATATTTGGTATTTTAATCAAAATCGTTAGAAAATTTTTTGAGAAAATAAAAATTTTTAACTTTTTTCCATGCAAAGGCTGGAGGATTTTCTTGAAAGCTCTTTGTGTCGAATCTTTGAGAGATACTAAACTTAAATTCTTTTTGGTAAAAAACCTTTTAGAATTCGAGATATGCTGTCTCTCTCTCTCACTGTCTGTCTGTCTCTCTCTCTCTCTCTCTCCCACACACACACACATCAACCTTTTTCTAAATTATTTTTTCTTTTGGACTCAGGAACATATATTTCCGACAAAATCTAGACATCGAATTTTTGGGTGGAATACGAAACTCTCTCTAACACGATGTACACAGTACGTGTAGAGAACGTACAATGTAGATAATTTCCAAAGTATGTTTAACTCAGCTTTGTAATATATATATTGCCAGTTATATGTTCATATCCATAAATTCAATTACAATAGGTATAAATCTGTGGTTGGCTCCACAGATTTCTGAACATTGTCCATAACATACTCCAGGACGATTAAATCAAGCTCCAACAATTACGGCTAGCCATTAGATTGTCTTTTCCCCAAAAAACATGGCCGAACTGCCATAGGGCAACATCTGAATTTAAAAGTTTTATTTTTATTTTACATTGTCATTCTCTGCTACCATTTTGTTACACTTTGTGACTATAAGAATAAAAATGGGTAAGGTCCATATGAAACAATAGTGGATTATGCCCGTTATCTCACTTGTATTAACTGAGGTATTCCTTCCAACTATATTATTTATCTCCAGCATGATTTTTAACAACATATTCTTCCGCATTATGAATTTTATCTTTGTCTTGCCTTTTGACCAAAGTCTATATCCATTATTTTACACAAACAGATTTTTCTTTACAAAAAAATTAACTTGAATACAATTCCAAATTAATGATTCTTTCCTTTCACTTCTTTACACTACACTTCAACTGACCTTTTGTCTTTGCCACACCGAAAAAAAAATGTATCAAATTACGTTAAATCCCTCTGAGCATAACAGTAATGAATTTTGAAAATAATTGACTTAAACCAAATAATTGACTTAAACTTTTAGAATAGGCCTAATTGGTATTCCGAAAGCGGGATTTTTTCGTATGGAACTAAAACCTTCCCAGGCGATCTCTTTGGTGGCAATCGGTGTCGAGGACTAACTCGTTCTCTCCCAAGCATCCTGCTTGAACCTCCTGGGAACGCTTTCCTCTTGTGCAACCAGTTTTGCGCATGTTGCTTCAAACATGTACCACCAAAGTGCAGCCGTCAGAGCCCTGTCTTTCGTTTAGCTAGGCGAAATGGTACTTTTAATATAGGTTTGGTTATTCCTGTTCTAAAGGCAATAAGTTTAACCTTCGTCTCCATGCCGCGGATGAAGGTTCTCATATATTTAAGTGCTGTAGTTGTGTCAAGGTTAACAATATAATTCTTCACCTCTGTCTCTAAAATGCCGATTAATGTTGCAGTGGTTTAGCCCAGGCATGTCCAAAGGTTGCTCTTGCGAGGCAGTGATGTCAGAACAAGGTTTCCCCAACTCTAGTAAAGGAGGGAAATGTTGGTGTGTCGCATACTGTCATAAATATAAGTAGGTAAAGTGGTCGACAGTGGTGTACTGTTTGTAATTAAACATAAGCAGCTTTGAAACGCAGGAAGCATAATTTTCTTATCATTTTCAGAGGCTCCAAACGAATTGCAAATAGAATTACTTGATCAACAAAATTGTACAAACACACAATGTTCGCAAGAGAGTAGTTGGGAACCATTTAAAAAGTTACCAAAGGATTAGTTTCCAAATTGTGATTATTTGCATCACAATTAATGTCTTTATGTCTCCAGATACATTTTCGAGCAAATCTTCTCTAAAATGAATTATATTAAAAACCATTATCGCAGCAGACAACGCAACGATCATCTGGTTGATCTATTAAGGCTCTCTGTATCATCCTTAACAGCAGATATCGGTGGGTTCATACAAACTAAAATATATCCTGTAAAAAAAGAAAGAAAAGAAATGAATCCGCAGAAGAGGGAAGCCTTGTGTTTACGAACATTCCATTATCATTGCGACATGCGCCAACACTTGAATGAAAGGAATTTCTGCACCTTCTCCTCTGCTCTGTCATGTCTGGTTTTATCTCTCCTTGGGTACCAATCACATCCTTTAAAGGGGAGGTTCCGCCCCGATGCGAACGTTGTGGACCCCGATTACCGTGGTACTTCTGGACGTTACTAGAAGCAGCTGGACCGACACCTGAGTCCCTCCCGTAAGGGAGCTGCTCGGCAGGGCAGATTGGGTACGTCTGGGCGATGAGGTCTGGGTGGGGTTGTCTGATGCCTCAATGTCCTCAGGCCAATAACCTGGAGAGTTTAGTAGACAGAAGCTAGTAAATATCACCCCCACTGAAGTTTCGGTTGTCCTCCCTTTATAGGGTTGACGCACGTATGTGGCGTATTCATTTCCGTTCTTGTGGGAGTAAGGGGGCCGCTTTATTGCTAAATTTGAACCGTCCTAATGGAAAACCCCATGGAAATCCCTGGGGCGCCTGACACACCTGAGTGTGAGGTCATAGCTGTATTGTTTATAAATCAATCGCAGTTCAACTATTTCATAGAGACAGTAGGCAAACAATCTTTACATTACAGAAGATCTCACGGCATAGCAATTGACGAAGATCACAGTCAAGATGATCAAAAGCTTGGATTTCTTCGGTTCCAATTTAACTCAGTTGTTATCACGTGAAGTCATCTGGAATAACCAACACCGAGAAAGTTTCAAATCTTTAATAACAACAATTATAAAAATCAGATGTTTGCATTCACATGACTTTGTCTACCTATTCTGCAAACAAACTATTCCTACAAAAGATTATTCTTTAACTACGTTACACTATAGGAGATTAACATTAACTCGACTTTTCTTACTTAGGTATAAGGGAATATACCAGACTAAAAAGATAGACAAATATTTTAAAAGTGAATGAATACTTTGTGAAGAATTTAGATTCGGTTCGCTTTGCGATGAAAGGAGATACAGTTTGAATTTGAAACCAATAACAAGGAAACGGGCCACTCTGCAATTAAAATGTAGATATATAACAGAAATTGTGTGTTTTAACGAGCTCTAAATGTTTTGCTAAGTAAATGTTTGTCTCTTACGGTAAACCAGTTATGCATAATTCCGCAAAATTCATCCGGAATAAAGGTGTTCTCAGAGGCTACGCCCAGAAAGATCAAGATATACATTTTGTTTATCACGTAAATATTTTAATATACTAAATTTTAATCAAAATTTTTAGAGCCATTTTCGAGAAAATAAAAAATTTCGAATATTTTTTTTTATGTAAAGGATAGCTTGGGATGGACAAATTTTCTTAAAAATATCGTGTCGCATCCTTGAAAGATATTGAACTTAAATAGAAAGTTTGGTATTTAACAGACCTTTCGTTTTTGAGTTATGCTGTACAAAGACAAAAAAAAAAAAAAAAAAAAAAACACTCACGCACACATATACACTGACAGACGCACGCATACATTTTTTATATTTTTTTTAAACATGCTTTTTGGGGGAGGGATCAAGGGGTCTCAAAACATTTATTTGCTGTGAAATCTCGGTATCGAATTTTTTAGTATAATACAATACCGCTTTATATAGTATGTACATAAAACGTGTAGAGAAAGTAAAATCATTCAATTTTGGTATCTATTTCCCTATTGGTTTTTCAGTGCAGTCAAATATGTAGAGAAATGATATCAGCTGAGAGAAGTGGAAGTTTGCTCAACCAGCCAATATTACTGAATACACTCCTATACTTGTACAAACCAAAAAAAAAAAAAATATTCCCAAATTAAAAGTGTATAATCCTCTTATATAAGGTATTAAACTTCATAAAATTAAAGATAAAAATAAAGAAAAAATAGGACAAATATAATATAATAAATAATTAGATACTAAAGGATTTATGTGTTCTTTACAAAACAATTTAATAGCATCACGTGGAAAACTTGGGAGAGCAAAATACTGTTACAATCTAGGTGAATGAGCCAATTTTTATTTTCTCTACATAATACATGGTATATAGGTGGAGAAGGTATAGCGCACCCCCCAATAATACGATATTGGGCATTTCACCGAAAATACACGGTTCTTTTAGGGTCCTCCGTTTCCAAAAAAAATGCATTTTTAGAAAAAGGTCTTTGTATATGTGTGTGTCAGTATGTCTATGAACACGATAACTCCAAAAATGCATGTTTCAAGGATGCGACACGAAGATTTGGAAGAAAGTCCGTACTCTCCAAGCTATTCTTTACATGGAAAAAATTTCGAACATTTTTATTTTCCCAAAATTGGCTCTAACAATTGTTATTAAAATACCATATATTAAAGATATTCACACGGAAAATAAAATGTATATCTTTAATTTCCTGGGAATAGACTTCCAAGACCTGTTTTATCCGGGATGAATTTTGCATAACTGGTAAACCGTTTGAGATAGACAAAAACTTAGTACACAAAAATGTAGATCTCGTTAAAACACACAATTTGTTATGTACAATTTTTTCGTGTTTTGCCATTTCTGAGATATTCGTTCATAATTATTTCAGTTTTAAAATATTTAAACTTATCGCATACAGGAATTTGTAACCCCCTGGCCACAAAAAAAAAAAAAAAAAAAAAAAAAAAAAAAAAAAAAAAAAAAAACAGATTTCATTCATTTAGCAACCGGTTTTTTAATCACTGTGGCCTAGTGTATTCCTGTATAGCCCCTCTATTTAAAAGGTAGCAAGTAATTTAGCTATTTCTGCTAATTTTTATCCCGATTAGCATGAAGTAGATAGACGAATACGCTTTTAATCAAACAAATATAGAGAAAGTCATGGAAATGGAACACATCAGATTTGTATCCCTGTGAGATATATTTAGGTTTTTCTACACTTCCAATTCTGTTTAGGAGTTTGTGGAAAACTGTAAGTTTGAAACAGCTGCTTTGAAGAGGTAATACTAATAACAACTGTAGTTTAGCGAACCATTTATTGTGACTTTTGGCCCCAATTGAGACTTTTTATACGGTAATAACCGTATTGACTTCCATTTCATCTGCACAAAATATTGAAACTTCCTCGTATTACTCAGGGATTTATGAAATGATATTGTGAATAAATTGCATCGGCGAATAAATTATGGCACGCTGGTAAAGAGTTAAATGAATCATAGTTGACAATTCTATCATGTTAAATTTCTGGACGAACGAAAGTGCCAAATAGTATATAACCACAAATTAAATTACAACATTTATTTAAATGATAAGTATTTTATTACAGAATTAAATGATATTTCATGAATAATTAATTGCAAAATCTACACACATGAATACATGTACAAATACACAATTTATCGAAATAGTCAAAGCAGTCAATGTTTCATTTACATGCCGTTTATTTTCAACCTCGTAAAACGCCTAATTCAAAGTGCATATACTTTTTTCATCGTTTCTTTCTTTCTCTATCGCTATTCAGAGCAAATAGTTGAGAATTGAATTAAATAAAAACAAAATCGATATAACGGTTTCATTAAAAATGCATGCTTTGAGGCCATTGAATTAAAAGGCATTTTTAGAAAAATGTTCGCGCGCACAGTCCGTAGAGCATAATTAAAATAAACATAAGATGTGTTGTATTCACATGCATTTCTTTACTCACCATTCTACGGAGAATTTTAACGAAAGATTACTCTAGATATTTCGAGTTATACTATATAAACTTTCATTAAAGATTTACACATTTCCTTTAGGTACAGTACGATACAGTAAGCTAAACGACAATCAAAAATTTAAAATTGGTTCTCTGTGTGTAAGTTCAAATTGGTTCTCTCTTTATAAGACCCCCAGAAAAAAAAAACGAATGACCACTTAATAACTAAAGAAAGTACTGAGTATTTAAATAATCAAACTACTTAGAAAGATTATGTTATTGCTAGCGTCACAAGCAGTTTATTTGGAATGAATTATGTGTTTTATCAAGATCTAGATCGTTTATCTAAGATATCACTTACTATTTACAAATTATACAAGAGAAGTCTTGTCAGCAGTCAAATATTAAATACAAATTAATAACATTAAATTGTTAATATTTTAAAAATAAAACATCTGTGTTTTAAACCGGCATCGCTGGTAAACCGTAAAAGATCTCGTTAAAATATACAATTTAAGTCATATGCATTTTTTTTTGAGTTAACCGTTTTTGAGAGATTCCACGATATTGGTTTCAGCTTTAAGCTACTTAAAATTTTCTCAATTATTTATTCTTGAAAGTCACAGCCTTAGACTAATTCACATTAATTTTAAGTGTAAAAGTTTACTTTGACTTTAGAACGCATTTCAGGAATTTTTTTCTACAAAAGTCCCTTATTTGCATTGCTTTTAAAATTGATTAGAAATAAATTCGTTCTAAAATTAAACTAAACTTTTTCCATTGTAAGTAGTCATTCTCTGCAATAATACTTATGTATGTCCTCTCCACGTTACAGTCCGTTAACTGTCGTATAATACACCACAAAGTCAATTGCGTATAAAACTGTTACAATCTGCTCCCAATACCAGTGTGTCATCATCCTCCGAGTCTAGGGTTAACATGCTAACCTCTGGTTTTAAGGTTGCGGGTTCATACCCGGCGGAGAGTAAAGGATGTTTTCTGGCATAAAAACCCTTAGCATGGCTTCTTTCGGAAAGAAAGTAAACCTGTTGATCCCATGTCGTGCATTTACGGCACATAAAAGAACCCTAAGCCTGATAAAGAGCAAAATTAAGCGGTCTTTCATGCCCAAAATAGGATAGAACACTAAGAACCGCAGCAGTATAAAGAATGTCCATATAAAAAATTCAATTTCATACTGATGTGTCCATGTTTTCTGCTAGCATTACGTCAGTAATATCATCCACAAGGACACTAATGGTGATAGAATATAGGCCTTTTTTCACACTTGCTCAACCCTCCGACACTCTGTTTCTGTTGTGAGTACTTTACACAGAATTCAGCATGTTAATATATTTCCTGAAACTCTAATCATGTTACCCGGTAGTCCCTTCCAGGAAGTTTATGCCATAATACATTTCGATTGATAAATTTAAATGCCTTTTCAAAGTATACTAATGCACTGTGAAGCTTTCCACACTCAATTGGCAATTTTTTTTTTTCGCCCTCAAATGTCCAAAATAATAACGGCAATGGTAATGTGTTCCTTTTCTGAAACCCATATGGAATTTTGAAAATTAGGTGGAACCAATATATATATACGAGGACCATTATTTATATTTTGACCCTTGGCAACGTTGATTACTGTAGATGTCATTTGGTGTTTCCACTGGAAATTTTGACATTGTTGACTAACCTACTTCAGATGATTTGCCAATAGACCGTTATTGCTTTGTTTACAGTGACTTAGAATTGTGTATTGGCGAGAAGATGGAATTAACTCGTGAAAATGTTCGTGAGATGATTTATTTTGATTTTCGACGTGAATTATCAAGATAAGAGTATATTCATCAATCTATAACTACATTTGCGATGACTCTTTGTCACTGTGGAACGCTGGTATGACCAGTTTAATCGTGGTCGCCATTCAATCACTGATGAAATTTGTGAAGGTCGTCCAAGATTAGTTGTGCCAGAAAATATTGATGCTATACAAAAACTGATGGTGCAAGGTCCTCATGCAACATACTGTGAGATAGAAGCAACTCTAGGCATTAATGCCTCCAGCATATATAAAATATTGCATGATCATTTATCCGTGGAAAAGGTTTGATTTCATTGGAACCCACATAATTTGACACAACCTCAAAAGGATGCCCTTGTCCATTGTTGCACACAAATGCTCAAGAAATACAATTGTGGGGCTTTATTGTAACAGGTGACAAAGTATGAATATATGCATATGAGGTGGAACGTAAATAGCAGTCAACAGTATGGATGTTTCAAAATGAATCAAATCCAACACAAAATGTTCGCACCTGCTTTTCACAAAAACTGGTTATGTGACAATAATACCTTTAGAGGAGCGATTCCCATTGTTTTGCCGGAAGTCTTCGGTGAAATGAGGAAAACAAACAAGTGCCGTCTGATCGTTCTTCATTAAGATAATGCGAGTGCCCAGACATCTCCTCTAACAACCGATTCTTTGAACACTCAAAAAATCGAATTGATGACTTAGCCGCCGCAAGTCCTTATTTGGCATCCAGTGATTTCTTTTTGCTCTCGAACATCAGGAATAAAATGCGTGGACAACGATTTTCGTCGGCGGAGGAAGCCGTTCTTGCGTTCAAAAACCATGTTTTGGAGGTGTCTCAAGTAGATTTGAAAAAATGCTATGACAAATGGTTCGAACGTATGCAAAAGTATGTTGATCATGAAGGTAATAAATAATTCGAGAAACATTAAATCAATTTTCAATGAAAAGTTACTGATAATGTTCAAGATACAAATAGTGTATTTCCGTGAATTCTTGGTTCGAATTTTAGTAAGAGTGTCATACATCTCCTAGGAAAGGAGAGAAAGCAAACATTCTGACTTGATCTCTGACTTTGGTTTTACATTGCGAGTAAGCTGTGTTTGTCCGTAACCAACATACGCTTTACGTATAACCTCTGTTGCCGCCGGCGCGGCGTTCGCACCGCACTGTTCCACGCAGATACCGTATTTATGGTTCACACGTACAATAAAACAATGTTTCTGTTTATCAGCGAACGAGGTACTTGGTGTGAGAATTACGTTGAGCTGCAGTACGTGTTACAGATACTGCGTTGACATAACTCAGGCCTCTCATTTATCCAAATACTGTACCAAAGATATACAGCACAAGTAATTCAATCGTGGCATTTCTATACCTACAGGTAGTTAATAACCAAAACTGCATACAGACTGTTAGGGATATGTCTAATAAATGGTTTCCTAATGTGTATCCACTTCGCTGTGCTGGTATTTTTTTATTTTCTCTGGCATATATGTGCATAGTGAGTTAGAGAAGTCCCACCCAAAAATTTAATACCGAAATTTAATCGGAAATGCATGTTTTGAGATCCCGTGAATTCAATTTTTTTAAAATATCTCCGTGTGTGTTTGTGTGTGCGTGAGTGTGTGTGTAAGTATGTAGCTCAAAAACGAAAATCCCGTTAAATACCGAAATTAACACTTATTAAAGTTTAGTGCGAAATGTATATGTCGAATTTTCTGGGAATAGTCTCTGAAGACTTCTTCATTCTAGATGACATTTGTAAAACTTCTGTGTAAATGGAAGATTGTAAGATATAGATAAAAACGTACTACAGAAAAAATGTAGATCTCGTTAAGAAATACCCAATTTATATCATATATTATTTTGCGTTTAACAGTTTTTGACATATTCCGAGTTGTTGCCTTCTGTTTTAAGCTACTTAAACTTCTCTTAAACAGTAAGACATTGTTCTTATCGTCACTCTTTTACTTAGTCGTAGTAAGCAAAGAAAACTGATTTTCAATTGTTTCATATAGCGGCTAGCTTTTAAAAAATTTGAATATCGCTTTAGCCTTCTACTTAAAAGGAAGTAAGTAATAAGACCAATATTGCTAACGTTTATCTCGATTATCCTGATGTAGATAAAAGAATCATCTTTTGAAATAAAAGTTTGTTTGTGGATCAGTTAAAGAAAGTCATGTGAATGAACACACAAGATTTTTTCGACTAATAGTTTTCCCACAAACCAGTCACATAATTTACTATCTTATGCGTTTTACGTGTTCTTAACTGCACCGTGAAATGGAGAAAGGCTAGTCAGTGTAGACTATCCGTTTAGATTCCGCATTTTCACATTTCTATATATGACCTGCTGACTTAAGTAGTATGCTGTCATTAGCCTTGCAGAAAATATTCAACCTCACTTTTGATACAACATTCATTATAGCGAGTGGAAGAAATATTGCATTGCACCTAAAAATTCGTTATCGAGATTTCGCCGGAAATACACGTTGTGAACCACACATACACAGCTATCGCACACGCACGTACATGCTTACCTGGAATTTTTTTTACAAAAATTCTGCTTTTAGGGAGTATTAAAATGTGCATTTCCGGTGAAATCTGGACAATCTCAGTATAGAAGTTTGGGTGGAATGCGATATTTCTTGAAATTGCTATACGTAAGTAGTAGAGAATGAAAAAATCGTGTATATATTACTTGTAAATACAACGGGACCGGGGGAAAACTGTAGGCTTAAGAAATTATCAAATCTTTTAAGAACATCGATATACGATGACTTTGAAATTCTCTTCTGTTTGTTTGGCCGGGAGAAAGGAAAAAAAAACGATTTCCCATTTGAGAGTATTGTATATTTTAAAATGTACACCAATAACTAGCCATATCTCAGAAATGGTTAGCCACAAAATATTTATTCGCGTGCTTTAACGACATCTGTATTTTTGGGAGCAGTAAGCTTTTTTCACCGTTTACGATTTAGCAGTTATCTAAACTTTATTCTGAATGAACAGGAGTTTTAGACGCTGGCTCAAGAAACTTCAAGACCTACTTTTCATTAGTTTTGAAGCTGACATCATCAAATTTATTTGATATTTTTTAGAAAATCATACTTTTTTAATCATTTTTGCATATAAAGGCTATTTAAGTCTGGGAGTTTTTCTTGATTTTCCTATAACATCCTTTAAAGATGTTGCACTTTAGGATTTAACCGACTTTTGGTTCTGAGTTATGCTTTTTGCAAACATTTAAAAGAAATTTAGTTTTATTTCTGGTTACCTATATTACTGTTGTGGTCACATTCTAAATCGGGCATGCCAACAAAAATTTCGATACCGACATTTTAACGAAATATATGTTTTGAGATCCCCTGAGTCCGAACACGTATTTTTAGAAAAAGGTTCATGAGGGTGTGTGTGCGAGTGTACCTGTAGACAGCATAGCTCAAAAACAAAAAGTGGGTTAAACGCCAAACTTAATATTTAAACTCACTGTCCTTCACGCATGCGACACGAAGATTTTTAAGGAAATCCCCTACCCTCAACTATCCACTACATGGTACATTTTTCCAAAATTATGATTTTCTCAAAAATTACTAACGACTTTGATTAAATTGCGTACTTATATTAAAGATATGCACATAACTAATTATATTGATATTTTGAATTTTGTGGGAATAGTCTCTGAAGAGATCTTTATTCTGATTGAGTTTTGCAGAATTTTGCATGGTGGTTAAACCGTAAGAGATAGACAAAAATTACTACACAAAAAATGTAGATCTGTTAAAACACATAATTTATGTCATGCGCGTTTTTCTTAGAGAGTTAACCGTTTTCGAGATATTCATTGTTTTGGGTTTCAATTTTAAACTACTTTAACTTTTCTCAAACAGGAGCGTACAAAGCGAACCGAAGTTCAATTGTTTCACATAACGACCAGCTTTTAAAAAATTGGACTGCGGCTTTAGCCTAATGTATTCCCTTATTTCCCTTTTACTTACAAGCAAGCAAGTACTAAGACCAATTATGGTGAAGTTTATCTCGATTACCATGCTGGAGATAGAGGAATAATCTTGTAAGAATAGTTGTATTTGTAACAGCTAGAGAAAGTTATGTGACTGGAACACATTAGATTTTTTATTCAGCTAGCTTAATACGTGTTTTTTTCAGTGAAATTTGTATATAACGAATTTTCAGTGGAAAACAATAGGTACTTCCCCTTCTTACTAAACGCAGTAGCGAAAGTATAATTGTACGAATTTTTTAACAGATACATAAAATAAATTATATAAATATCCATTATATAAAAATTAGAGAGGTAGAGTCAGTCAGACTGGAAAATGCAGTACCCAGCCTGGATTTGAACCACGACCTCCTTGTTTCTGTCTAGTTGCTCTGACAACAGAATTAAGATGTGACAGTAAATTATCCAACTGATTCTCGTTTTTCCCAATAAACCACAAGGAGATTTCAAATTATTTGGAGATGTTATACCTACCTCAGTGATGATTACTCCGTAAGTATTTAAGTCCTTTGTTTATAGTTAACAATTAGATCACTTAATGTGAATTAATTGTTCCAGTCACACCAGACGTGATTAGGACAGAAGTTGGGGACATAAAAGGTATAAACAAATTAGAAACGCACATACAATGTAGCTCAATGTGTACATTTAAACTCTTGATACGTTTGTCTCGTATTGAATATTCACACTGATGAGACCCAATCAGTACTCTATTCCGTGCGTGAAAAATAATAGCTCTACCATACACAGGCTTGGCTTACGATACCAAAGAGTACTTTATTACTGCAATTCAATTCATTACTGAATAATACATATTACATTTATTTATTCTGTATGCCGCGCAGGCTTATTTCAGGCTCGCCGATGAAAGTAAAACAAAAAACAAGCAAATGAACATGAAAATGAAGAGTACCGGAGAGAAATTAATGTAACATCCTATAAATTGGGGTAGCAAATTAGCACTACTCATGTTTCCTTTATATGCTGTGTTCTATTTATCTACCACATAGTATGGACATAAAGTGGGTAAAGAAGGTACCCAAAAACTCGATGTTGAGATTTCACCGGAAATAATGCTTTAAGCTCCCCAAAAGCTATAACACTTTTTTTTTAGTAAAACACACGCGTGAGAGGTAGAAAAACTCTATTGGCTGACTCTTGGCCAAGTGACCTCTCGCTCCGAGGTGCCGGGTTCTACTCTCGACTGGGGTGGGGAATTTTTCTTTAGCTAGAAGTTTTCCCTATTCCCGACAGAGACTGGAATTATGAATGTGACGGTGAATGAGAGTGTTTTAGTAGTATAGTACTGAAACATCTAGCCTTAATAAACCCTGATCTGATGTGTCCCATTCACATGAACTTTCCTATGTGCTTTGCAACCGATTATTCTTAAAAAATATGATATTCTTTCTCTACTTCATATTAATCAAGATAAACAGAAGATAGCAGAACTTACTTCTTTATAAGTAGAAGGTAAATAAGGGAAGTCACATAGATTAAGCAATAGTAACATATTTTAATAGCTATTGCTATATAACCGAAATGCTTGTTTTGCATGACCAGGAGTTGACAAATCCCCTTATACAAATACTTTTAAGTATTTTAAAACTGAACCAAAGAGCATAGAATATCTTGCAAATGGTCAACTCTACGAAAAAATGTATACTACATAAATTCTGTATCTTAACGATATCTTGCTTTTTATTCTCTGCTTGCAAAAATATTCCATGTAAAAGGTAGCTTATCGTGGGGGAATTTTCTTAAAAATCTTGTGTGGCGTCCTTGAGATATGCTGAAATTATCTATCAAGTTTGGTATTTAAAATATATTTTGTTTTTTCATTATATTGTACACACACACACACACACACACACACACACACACATACACACATAGTCATACAGGCGTCCTAAATGATTTCTTTTGAAAACATCTGGTGTGTTGCATACACATGACCTTCTCTATCTGCTCTGTAACAAACGGTTCTAACAAAGGATTATTCTTTAATCTACTGAAATCTAATCGAGATAAACAATTGTATTACTTGTTTCCCTATAAGTGGAAGGAAAATATGGGAGATAAGTAGGCTAATGCGAAGGTCAAATCTTTAAAATATTGCTCAGTATATAAAACAATTGAAATTCGGTTCTCCTTGCATGGCTAGAAGCAAAACAAAATAAATACAAAACTAATGAAGAGTTCCCATTTCAGAAAGCTTTAAGTATTGCAAAATTGAAACCAATAACCTGGAATATCTCTGAAAGTTTTAATTCTACAAAACATGTACCATAAAGTGTGTGTTTTAACGAGAACTAGGTATATTTTGGTATATAAGTTTTTGTATATGTCTCAAGGTTTACCAGTTATACTAAAGTCATCCAGAATGAAGAGATCTTCAGAGGCTATTCCCAGTAAATTCAAGATATCATTTAATTTTCATGAAAATATTTTAAACATGTGGTGTTTTAAACAAAATCTCTAATACCATTTTTGAGAATATCATAATTTTCTAAAAATGCCCCATGTATAGGGTAGCTTATGGTGGGAGGATCTTCTATGAAGTCTTCGTGTCCAATCATTTGAATATGTTGGACTTGTGTATAAGGTTGATATATAACCGACTATTCGTTTTTGAGTTATGCTGTTTACACACACAGAGAGAGAGAGAGAGAGAGAGAGAGAGAGAGAGAGAGAGATTTTTTAAATGCTTCTTTTTTCTGGAATCGAATGTTTCCTTAAAATGTGTATTTTCAGTGAAATCTAAGTGTCCAATTTTAGGATGAATGCGATTCCTTCCTACCTACTATATGCGATATATACTATATAGAATATTGTACGTGGTTGAAAATGTAATAGTTTATAGAAGACTGATTAGAGACAGTCTTGTGAATGCAACTGCTGTGTATGTGTAAGAAAGAGAGAGAGAGAGAGAGAGAGAGAGAGAGAGAGAGAGGTGAGAGAATGAAAGTGCACATAGTTTTTTTTTTTTTTTTTTAAATACCGTTCTGTATGCTTGTCAGGACTCCGGCGCTGTATTCCTTTTTTTCCATTTTTTCCAGTTTCCTACATTTCCTTATTAGACCTTATTCTTAACGTTTTCCTTTTACACATACATAGACACATTTACAAACACAGAAACACCCATGCCCAAGGCGGGACTCGAACCCACGATCCTGTGCACCACGAAGCGCCAAAGCGAGACACTTTAGCGAGCGCGGCCACCGGGATCGACAATGGTAAAGGGAATGTCACATTGGAGGTTGAAACTAATCTCTGATTGGTTTTATTAAATGTATTCATTGGTGCAGTTTGATGTATTACTTTACGGTAATACCAGCAGAGCACGGTGGGTAGCGCTTGGCAGCTCTCTAACCCGCCATTTCCATTCTTCTCTCCTGTATCTGCTCAGTGAACTTCCCATTCCGAGATTACATATATTTCTCTGAATCATGTATATTCTAGCCGGATGATTACCTTGGGGCAACAGACCCCCAAAATTTATGTCCTCCAACCTCACTCTCATGCTGCCCCTCCTTTCTCCTCTTACAAAACGCGACGTATATTCCTGCGCCTCTCTACCGTAAATAAAACGACGGTCATATTCATTCCGTATTTCACCATCGTGCGTTTCTCATTCATTAACATTAATATATCATATTTCAAGTAGAGTATTATGATCCTGATTACGACTTTTCTATTACAGTAGAATCCCGATAACTTAACTTCATGTGGACTGAGAAAGAGTGTCGGGTTACACAAATGCCTAGGTATCTATATTTTTATGAGTCGCCATCATTATTACAGCCAATTAGTGTTAAATATAAATTGTTAGCTTAACAAAGAAGATAATTAAGTGCATAGAAGGAACTCCTATTCTTCTATCTACTTCATGATAATCGAGATAAAACAGCAGAAACTGTCCTTGTAACTAGACAGGAAAAAATCTAATGTGTTCCATTCACATGGTGTTCTCTAGCTGTTCCTAAAACATTTTATTCAAAACATTAGTTTTTACCTACACCATGCTAATCAAAATAAACATAAATAGAATTAGCCTTATTACTAGCTTCCTTGTAAATAGAACAAAATAAGAAAATACACAGGCTAAAGCGATAGCCTCGTCCTTTAAAAGCCGGTCGATATGTTAAACAATTGAAATTCCAATCTCTTTGCTTGTCACAAGTAAACAAATGAGAAAGGAGAAGAAATATGTCTTCCCATTTGAGAAAAGTTTAAGCGGCTAAAAATGAAACAAATAATTCGGAATATGTATCTCGAAAACGGTTAATCCACAAAAATAATGTATAGATATAAATTGTTGTTTTGTAGTACGTTTTGGTACGTATCTTTTACGATTTGCCAGTTATGACGGACACACACACGGACATTTTTCTATTTTTTTGTTTTTTTTTTTGTTTTTTGTTTGTTCAGGAAGTCTCAAAACATATATTTTCGGTAAAATCTCGGTATGGAATTTTTGGGTGCAACACAATACTTTCTGTATACACTATAAAAGAGAAACGCATGTCGACATTTGTGATAGAGCAGCATGGTCCAGGACAGCGGGGCGATGCTAAAGGGGCAAGAGGAAAGTGCACATTGTGTAATACGAGTTTTAATAATTATTGCTATTTAATTTCATAATGTGAAGGAATAAAAATTATGAGAGAAACATTTCGAAAGCATAAATGGCCCAGTTTATCAAATGAAGTTATAGGAAAAACATGTTTAGTGTTAAATCTAAGGAAAGTTTATTATAAATAGGAAAATATTTGGGCCTAGTTAGAAATAGAAAGCTGAGGAAATAAGATATAATGAGGGAGAAAGAAACGTAGATATTAGAAAGAGAAGTAGTGAATAGACCCAATATCTCGGTAACCACGGTGTTTGATGCTACGAGTTCTTGGTAATAGCCGTTCAGGGAAGTATGAAAAATAATATGTTAAGGTTAGAATGTAGAATTAGATATGCAAGCAATACACAATTGTAATAATTTGTATAAATGATGACATGTAAAATAAGTAGAGCAATATTTGAGCTATCTGAATTAAGTCCGACAAGTATTCCTAAAGTAGGTCTTGATAGGTAAAATGAATTACTTTTACTTTCTCTTCATCTACTATGTACTGGGTAAAGAAGGTAGCAAGCACTCCACTAAAAATTCGAAGTCGAGCTTTCACCGGAAATGTATGTTTTGAGACCCCTAGAATCCTATGTTTTTGGAAAAAGATCTCATGTATCTGTGTGTATGTGTGTGTGTTTGTGTGGACAGCACCCAAAAACAAAAAGACCGTTAAATATAAAACTTGCTATTTAAATTTAGTATCTTACAAGCATGCGACACAAGACACGAGGTTTTCAACAAAATATTTCATCCCAAATTACCCTTTACAAGGAAAAGGTTTTCTCATAAATGCCTCTCAGAGTTTTGATTAAAATTATATTGAAGATGCAAAATTACAAACAATGTATATATATTGAATTCCTTGGGAATTAACCTGAAGATCGCTTCATTCTGGATGAATTTTGCATAACTTGTAACCGCAAGAGAGAGACAAAAGCTTACTATACAAAAAATGTAGATCTAATTATAACACACACTGTATGGCATACACATTTTTATTAAGAGTTGAACGTTTCCAAGTATTCCTTGTTATTTGTTTCAGTTTTAAACTACCTAACTTTCATCAAACGGAAAGTCACCTTTTCTTCATCTCTCTTTCATTTTACTACTGGCCATGAAAAACGAACCGAATTTCAGTTGTTCTCAGAGAGACCCGTTTTAAAACCTTTACTATCGCTTTAGCGTAAGGTATTCCCTTATTTTACTTCTACTTACACAAAAGCAACCAATAAGACAATTTCTGCTAATGTCTACCTGCGTTAGCATGATAAAGATAACATATTTTTTCATAAGAACAGTTTATTTACAGAATAGGTAGAGAAAGTCATGTGAATGGAACAAACAAATATGTTTAATATTTAGTATTTTGGTCAAATCGATTTTTATTACAGCAGAATCACGATAGCTCGATCTAATGCTTTTTTGTAAGCAGAAGGGAAATAAGGCAACATATTATTCATCATTAAGAACAGCCGGAATAAATCAAAATGTATCTGGTCTGTGGCATCGACTTATACAAATAAGAGTTCTAAATTTAATTATATCCCATTTGATTTCACTGCTGATACTTTTACCTCTTTTTTTTATCGGCAAGATAAAATATATTGTAAAATTTCTACCTGATAGTAATAATGAGGCATTTCTATTTATGAACAACATTCCCAAAATTAAATGCAGCTTCAAATATCAGAGTTTGAGTGTTGAAGATGTTTATACAGCTATTCTGGCATGAAATAATAGTGCATTAAATAATATACCTGTCTTCATGTTTTTATTCTCAATTCAAACATTCTGAAGGTTGCCTCTGCATTTATTTCTGAGCCGCTGACCTATATTTATAATATTTGTTTAGAGACGGGCGAGTTTCCTGATGGCTTTAAATATGCCAAGGTTATACCCATACATATACAGTGAGACAAATATGAATTGATTAATTATAGACCTATTTGTATATTACCAATTATATATTAAATGTTGTAAATGCTGTTAAGTAAACTAATTACTAAATATTTTTAAGAGAACTCGCTGTTTACAGCTAGTTAGTTTGGTTTTAGAACTAAATCTAGTACTATTGATATCATAGTTTCTTTTATGACTAGAACAGGACATTGCATTGAAAGAGGGGACACTGCTCAAAGCAGGTTTTTTGATCTGACCAAACCTTTCCACACTATTTCACATGATACTCTGCTTTAAAAAACTTACATTTTATGGCTTTCATAATGACATTTCGAAACTGGTTAGATAATATTTATTAAATAAGTGTCAGTGTGTTTATATAAATGATAAATATTCACAATTGAATTGTGAATATTTGACTCGGATCCCTGTTTTTTATTATTTATGGCAATGATCTCCCGTATAATGTACAAGACAATTGTTTAAAGACTTGCCTCTATGCCTATGATTGGACAATCAATTACCCTCTCTAGGATAGAACTCTTATGGGTCCTACAATTCTAATGCTGTCCATTATAATTGAAAACTGGTGTAAACGTAATAGCTTATTGTTAATTACAGCTTTTAATGTGAATATAGTTCAGATTCCTTTGCTAATTCCATTAAGTTTTTAGGAATTAATATACAACAGTGTAGGTTGGCATACTTATATCAACAGTGTTGCTAGTAAAATAAGCAGAGTACTCTTTTTATTAAGAATTTTAAAAAAATACTTATCTTTGAAAGCCTTAAAAACCACATATTATGAATTGTATATATAGCCATATGAACTATGGTATTTTATTCTGGGGCAACCTTGTTTCTGCCAATAAGTTTTTGTGCTTCAAGGAAGTCATTAGGCTTATGAATGGGGCATCCACCAGGACATATCTCAAACCTTTATTTATTAAATTGGGTGCATTGAGGATGACATCTTTGTTTGTCTTGAATTGTTTACCATTTGTTAAGATGAATATAAATTCATATATATTTTGTTCCTCTGTTCATAAGCATTCCACAAGAAATGCTGCAATCATCTATATTGCAGAATATAAGTATAGCAAAGCTCAAAACGCTTTTGAAGCTATATATTTAAACCTATTTAATAGCCTTCCCAACAATGTAAAAAGCTTGTCCTTATCATTATTCAAAAGAAAAGTTAAGACTGTCTTCTCTCCAATCCATTGTACAGTATTCATGAGTTTTATAGTTGTAAGAGTAGTATGTTTTTGTGACTTTTTTTATTATTTATAACTTTGTATTGTTCTGGCAAATAAACCATCTATCTACTAGGCTAAATATTTAGCTTTAAAAGCTGGTAGTTATGTGGTAGAAATTGGGTTTCTTTTCTTGGCCACGAGTCAGTCGGGACATTTAGTGTTGTCTCGCCATGTTGCCATGGTATCTCGGTGGTTAGAGGTACGAGATCTTGGTTCAAATACCGGCCACGACAATGTATTTTTCAGTATGACTCTACCTATCTAGTCTTTTTATGTGTTTATGGAAGCAACCTGTGTGCTCATGTTTATTTTAAATGTATTTTTGGTCGGAATATAGACTTGTTAAGTGTGTTTACAATTCAGTAGAAGCGAGTTAACGTGGTGAGGGGATCTTTGCTCGCATCTAGTATTCTTCTCAGTTACTAAAAGGGTCCTCTTGGGTTGAATATTTAGCCTGAACGTGACCCAAGACTGTATCTCAGAAAATAAAACACACCTTCATCGTGAAACCTCGGTAGTGAAGGTACTTCAGCATTCAGACCGCCTCTTGTGTACACAATCTCAATATGAGATTAGCCCTGAACTCGTCACGGAAAACGAATGTAAATCATGGGAGATACTTAAATTCACGGCGTGTGTTTGTTGACTTCACTGTTGTTTAAATTTTAGTTAAAAATACTTGCTTAACACGTCTCATAGCTTTGGATGCAGAATTCACTTTGAAAGAGCTTCTATAAATATAAATGTACCCTTCTGGAAATTTCCAAAATCCACGTTCAGATACATTCTTTGAAAATTTAATATAGAAAGCTAGCTTTAATGTGTAATATACATAGCAAGTCTCATGCATGGTGAGGCTAACCCCTGCGGCCATAATCGCCGCAGGTGTGTGAGCGGCATAGCTGCATGTTGCCACCCATTGTTACATCTTCGTTAGCGAACACGTGTGCTATCGGAAAGATTTTTGACATCGAAACCGCGCATTGCCAGATCTGAGTGAGTTTGTAACACCTGCGGTGGTTTGCACGTGCGACTGCTTCTAGAAGTTTCCTGCCACGCGATCGACAGGTATAAAAGGAGAACAAAACCTCAATTGGGAAATCATAGCGAGCAGCAGTTGAGCCATTTTCGCCAAAAAATTTGAAGCGTACAGTAGTAGCCACCGTAGCGAACGTACAAAGGAAATTATGGTGCAAAATTATTGCAGATACATCGAAGAAAGACAATTATATGTGAAGCGATTTTAAATTATTATCAGAGAAAGAAATAAAGAATAATTTGTTGCAGCAATAAAGCCTTTGTTACAATATTTACTTTCTCTTCTACATATTAACTATTTAGGGAAAATTTCTAGTGTACTTGGGCAAACATTACTAAATCTACCTAGATATTATTGCTCCACTTTTACTCACTGTAATGTCTTATTACAAACTTTAAAAGTTTTAGAAGCTATTTTCGGTCTTTAAGGTTCAATAAAACACGCGAAATTGAAATATATCACAAGAACTTTAATTGCGTTGATCTTACAACAATTTCCAGTGTTAAAGATTTGAAGCTTTTTTGGTGTTAGTTGGTAATGATGATTTCACGGGATACCAACCTAGTTAAATTGGAGTCGTGAAGTCATAAATTTCCATTGTTTCACAAGTATTGAACAGGTAGCGTTCAAATCGTTCATATTGTAAGGTACGCGATGGTCACTTTCGGTATATTATATTTTTTCATTTAGCAAGAGGCAATAAATCCTCAGTTTGAGCAAACAATATTGGTGTCAAGATGTACTTGATGACAGCGTAACCTCATTAATAGAGCTCGGCCCCGGATCTCGGAATTACCGGATTCAGATTCGGTGCACAAAAAGTATTATTATGATGTGATGGAGCAGGCGTGGTCTCTACAGTCAGTTTCGAAACGAGTCTCGCATTGCTCATTTAACTGCCTCGTCAAGCTCCTGCTAGTAAATAAACCAGTGAACACTGAAAGAGAGCACAGATTGAAACATGTCAAAAATAAGAAAGGGTAGGTGTTCGACACCGACACACATGGGGATGATCCACATATATATTGGGTGACCGGAAGAGGGCCTTTTCCTTCAATACAGTAAAGATGTGTCCTCTAATTCACTACAATGAATTCTGAATGAGTTTGAACGATACATGTTCATTATTTTTCCAAAGTTTTCATATTACTTATTCGGAATTTTTGTATCAATAATTGTAAAAGTACAATGCGTTTTTGTTTATTAATCATATTATGAAACAGCTGTTTGTTGTGTAAATGTATGAATTAGAACGATGCATATAATGTCAATTCATGTAATGATATGTTTTTGGAACAGATTATACCTCAACGTGTGCAAGTTTACGCTACAAACCCCTTTCCTCTACCCTCTCTTTGTACCGCTGACTGATATGTGTGTTTGTAACCGAATGTTCTTCGGAACCCAACACCAAGTTCTACTCATAAGCACAACGCTGGCAAAATTTTAAATATGACGGCTTCGATAACTAGGCCACGAGGAGTCCTTCCAGCAGAACTACAGATACTTCAGACGCATTTTGAATTGACGTTAACAGAAAGTATTTATTCAATGGTGTTTAACTTCCATTAAATCAGAGTATACCATGTGAATTCTGTGGAATCAGTATATCCAATGGGTTTTCCCCTTACCATCCATAACCATGTATTATTATTAATTCCTCTAAATTATATTGAAAGTACTGCATCTCCTCGCACCTCTCCTCTCCCCAAAATGTACATTCTCCTGCACCTTGACCCTTAATTGCATGGTGTTACAAATATGCCACTAAAATGATTAATCAAATACTTTATTGTTTTAGTGAATTTTTTTCTAATTTCGTATTACACTAACCTTCAGCAATAAAACTAGCCTAGTTATAGCTGTTTTATATTGTAAAACTATTAACATTGTTGCAAAAAAAGTGTAGTGTTTTTTTTAAATGCAAAAGAGAAAAATCCATGCTACTGCAGTTAAATTTAGTCCCGTCAACACACAACCGTACCATCATACCCGTTACTTTACTTGGACCCCCCCCCCATCCTTTACCATAGGCACATTTGACTGTAGTCGCTGGGACTTGAGCTCACGACTTTGGCTTTGAATGGATGGCCAGTCCATTGCGTATCGCACTAACGATCACGGCTATTCGAATCGCTTCAGTTGTGGAGCAAGTGAAAGGCATAGAAATACCTGTTTGAGAATTAGAGGAAGAACAGCTTATGTAGCAAAATAAATCATACAATAAAGGGTTAAACCCTGAGGCCACCTACTTTACATGTACGAGACGGCTCTAACTTGCACCTACTACTCCCGATGCACAGAGGCAGGGGTAACTTCTACCGCACACTGGGTAGCCTTCAATATCATCCATATATATCGTAAAATTCATAACCACCAATATTTGAATACAGCTTATCACTAGCCATTAAAATACTGTATAGCCAGAGCGAAATGAGCATTCACTGTGTTAGGTGTAGGTTAGCGTATGTGTTTCTATATGAGTATGTATAAATAACTAATTTTTCTATACTGTAGTTTAATATAATGTTACTGTTTCACCACAGTATGCGAGTAAAGTGAGTGCTGTGTTAGGTCTAGGTTAGTGTGTGTGTTTCAACAAACTGATTTTGTTGTGTTTAGCTTTTAGTAATTTCTGCTGGTTCCTTCTGCATCAACTGTTACATCTTCCCTTATCATGCAAATTTCATAAATGTTGCTATTTAAGAAAGTGTTCTTACAGGATGGGTGTGGTGGGTTATAACAAGTACAGACGAGAACATCTTGGCCGCTAAATGCTCTTCGGTGGATAATGAGAATTGTTTTCACTTCACAGCTGCGTAGAGCCAGCCTACCTTGTGTATCGTGTGTGTATGTATGTATAAAATAAAATGGCTCTTTAACAGCTGTGGTTCTCAGCGTCCCATTCTATACTAGGCGTGAAAGACCCCTTAATTTTGCTCAGAGGCCTCACTATCAGTCTTGAGGTTCTTTTACGTGCCGCATGGTAACCATTACACCACGGAGGGCGACTGTATGTGTGTATGTATGTGCATGTGTGCATGCGTGCATGCGTGCATGTGTGTGTATGTATGTATGTATGTATGTATGTATGAATGTATGTATGTATGTATGTATGTATGTATGTATGTATGTATGTATGTATGTATGTATGTATGTATGTATGTATGTATGTATGTATGTATGTATGTATGTATGTATGTATGTATGTATGTATGTATGTATGTATGTATGTATGTATGTATGTATGTATGTATGTATGTATGTATGTATGTATGTATGTATGTATGTATGTATGTATGTATGTATGTATGTATGTATGTATGTATGTATGTATGTATGTATGTATGTATGTATGTATGTATGTATGTATGTATGTATGTATGTATGTATGTATGTATGTATGTATGTATGTATGTATGTATGTATGTATGTATGTATGTATGTATGTATGTATGTATGTATGTATGTATGTATGTATGTATGTATGTATGTATGTATGTATGTATGTATGTATGTATGTATGTATGTATGTATGTATGTATGTATGTATGTATGTATGTATGTATGTATGTATGTATGTATGTATGTATGTATGTATGTATGTATGTATGTATGTATGTATGTATGTATGTATGTATGTATGTATGTATGTATGTATGTATGTATGTATGTATGTATGTATGTATGTATGTATGTATGTATGTATGTATGTATGTATGTATGTATGTATGTATGTATGTATGTATGTATGTATGTATGTATGTATGTATGTATGTATGTATGTATGTATGTATGTATGTATGTATGTATGTATGTATGTATGTATGTATGTATGTATGTATGTATGTATGTATGTATGTATGTATGTATGTATGTATGTATGTATGTATGTATGTATGTATGTATGTATGTATGTATGTATGTATGTATGTATGTATGTATGTATGTATGTATGTATGTATGTATGTATGTATGTATGTATGTATGTATGTATGTATGTATGTATGTATGTATGTATGTATGTATGTATGTATGTATGTATGTATGTATGTATGTATGTACGTACTTGGTATTTGATTTCAGTATCTTTCAAAAATACGGCACAAGGATTTTAACGAAAATCCCCCCACCCTCAAATACCCTATATACAGAACATATTTCGAAAAGTTTGATATTCTCAAAATTAGCTATAACAATTTTGTTAACATGTTGTATATATTGTATATTAAAGATGTTTACATCAATAATAAAATGTATATTTTCAATTTTCTGGGAATATCTCGTGAAACTCTATCTGGTTGATTTTTGCAACATTTTGCATAACAGTTAAACCTTAAGAGATAGACAAAACTCATTTTTACAAACATATCCATGTATGTGTGTGTCTGTAAGTGTACGTGTACCTGGATAGCATAGCTCAAAAATGAAAGGTCGGATAAATACCAAATGTGGCATTTAAGCTCATTATCTTCCAAGGAAGCAACACAACAATTTTCAAGAAAATCTATCAGGACTATACTTTTCATGGAATATTTTTTGAAAATTTTGATTTGCTCAAAAATTGCTCTAATCTTTGATTAAAATGCCACAGGTTTAAGATATTTTTATGATAAAAGAAATACATATTTTAAATTTTCTGGTAATAGATTCTGAAGACCTCTTTATTCTGGATGACTTCTGTATAACTTTTATACAACCGGTAAACCGTAAGATATAGCAAAAACTTGCTCCGCAAAAATGTAGGTCTCATTAAAGCACACAATTTAAGTCAAACATTTTTTCGTAGAGTTAATTGTTTTCGAGATATTCCGAGTTACTGGTTTCAGTATTAATTTACTTAGTTTTCCCAAGCGGGAAATGTCTTTCTTTTCAGGTCTCTGTTGATTACTCTTAGCAAGCAAAGAAAACGTATTTCAATTGTTCACATAACGACCGGAATTTACAAGGTTTCACTATGACTTTATCCTGTGCTCTCCCTTATTTCCCTTCTACTCACAAAGAAACAAGCAATAACACAATCCTGCTAATATTCATCGTGATGTAGATAAAACAATAATTTTGTAAGAAACATTTTGTTCGGAACAACTAGAGAAAGACATATGAATGGAACACATCAGATTTTTATGGTTTTGTAGAACTAGATCTACAAGCTCAGTTTTTGAAGCTTACTTTCTGCTTCCTCACATATCCGTGCTTTTATTCGTCTTCTTTAATGTAAGTATAGAAACCACAATTGTGTATTATCCAACGTGAAGCACAAACATTTCGTGTCTCATTTGTTTGTAATGTTGAAACGCTCATTTTTACTTTCTCTAGCACGTAAGTATATATAATGTACATAGTCCCTAAACAAGTTATTGTATTTCACCCAAAAATTCGATGTTGAGATTCCACTTAAGCACGCTTGAGGTTCCCTGAGTCCCAAAAAAATCATTTTTAGAAAAAGGTCCGTGTATGTTGTGTGTATGTTTGTTTGTTTGTCTGTCTGTTCGTGTGTCTGTGAATAGCATACCCCCCCCCCAAAAAAAAACGCTAAATGTTATGCTTAGTGTCTTCCAAGGATGCGACAGGAAGATTTTTAGGGAAATCCTTTAAATGGAAAAATTCATGAGCTTATGGTTCCCCAAAAATGGCTCTAACAAGTTTGATTAAAATAACGTATATTAAAAAACGTATAACGTATGTTTTGAATTTTCCAGGAATAGCCTATGAAGATTATTCTAGATGAGTTTGTAGAATTTTGCATAACAGTTAAACCGTAAGAGATAAAAACAATCTTACCAAATGTAGATCATGTTAAAACACTAATGCATGTCATATATGTTTTTGTTGTAGATTTGACCGTTTTCTATACATTCCTTGTTATTGATTTCAGTTTTTATCAAACGGGACCATGAAAAGCGAACAGAGCCTCAATTGTTTCGCATAGCTACAGACTTTTAAAAGATTCGACTATCTCTTTAGCCCAATTTACTATCTTATTTCCCTACTACTCACAAGGAAGAAAAATAATAAAATCAATTATGCAAAATTAGCATAATGTAGATAAAAGAATGAACAAAGAAAGTATTTTCCGGGCTTGTAGGCCGTGGTCCATTGGGTTTTCAAGTTCCCGACGTTTCGCCAAGGGATGCGCTTGGCATCCTCACAGGTGATCCGGTGGCTGGTCAGAGCTCGAATGAATTCTTGCGTGCTTGCGTGTCTCTTTCTCAAAAAAGAGAATAGTTGTGAACTTCACAGTTGTGAGTTCTGTTTCATACATCGCAAAAAACAAAATAAAACAGAAAATCAAATTCTCAACTTATTTACTGAACTTCGTTCTTAGTTGATCTCCAAACACAGGTATTTATACAATAGGGCCTAAGTTATGTTCTTAACAATATTATAGACGCGCTGGCCGAGTGGTATTACCACTCGCCTCTCATCTGGTATTAAATCCCAAAAGATATACGTTTTGAACAAAGCGGTGAAGGGGCGGGTTTTCTCCGGATACTTAGGTTTCCGGCGCCATCGCATACCATCGGCGCTCCATCTTCATTCCATGTATCATCAGTGTCATCACCTGCGGTGCCAAAATTGTAAAAGCGGGCGTTAAACACTATAAAAATAGGAATATTATGAAGCCTTTCAATAAAATAAACTACATAATTTGTAATAAAGTATGGAATAAATATAAATATTAATATAAAGAAAAATCTAAAACCTGAATACGTGTTCACACATACACGGATCTTTTCCTAAACTCCAATGTGTTCCATTCATATGGATATCTCTGCTCATTCTTCAAAAAAGATTACTTTTTATTTGCGCCATGCTAATCAAGATAAGCATTAACAGAAATGGTCTCATTGCTTGCTTCCTTGTAAGTTGAAGGAAATAAGAGTACGGTAGGATAAAGCAATAGTCATTTCTTTAAAAGAATGCTTGCAATATGATTGCAATTTTGTTTCCTTTGCATGGAGTAAAACAAAAGAAGCAGGAATAGCAAATTTCATTTTGAGTATTTTAAAATTGAAACCAACAACGAGAAATTTCACGGAAATGGCAATCTCCGTAAACAATACATTTTTCGTAGTCGGCCTACCCTCCCCGTATTTAGCACTGACACCTGTCACAAGCAGATGCCTATCGGTTAGAAATCTGTAGGGGAGCCAACGGCACGAAACCACAGAATGGAGAACCTGGAACGAGTGGTTGGCCCGTAGCCAGGCATGAGCTAAATGTCTAACAAAAAAGCGTATTCCCTATATACTTCATGATGATCAAGATACACAGTGACAGAAATGGTCTTATAACTTAGTTTCTTGTAAGTAGAAGGAAACTAGGGAAATGCACTAGGTTAAAGAGATAGTAAAATGTTTTAAAAGTTGATTGTTATGCAAATCAAATCCGTTTCCTTGCATGATCAGTAATTGAAAAGTTGCCGTGTGAGAAAAGAGTTTTTGTTTTGAAAGTTTTTTTCTACCTTCTACCAGCTATGCAAAACTCATCCAGAGTAAAAATTTTCAGAGGCTTTTCTCAGAAAATTCAAAATATGCATTTTGTTTGTCATGTAGATATCTTTAATATACGGTATTTATTCAAACATTTAGCCATTTTTGAAAAAAAAAACCAAATCTTCGAATACTTTTTCTTGTAAAGAATAGATTAGGATAGGAGGAGTTTCCTCAAAATCTTCGTGTCGCATCCTAGGAAGGTACCAAACATAAATACGAAGCTTGATAATTTAATGACTTTTCGCTTTTGAGTTATGGTGTTCACAGACAAACAGACACACACACACACACACCTTTTTACAATTTTTTTTTCTTTTTTTCTTTTCTTTTTTTCTTTTTTTTTTTTTTTTTACAGGAGATCCTAAAAGTGTATCCTTGGTTAAATCTCTTGAGATGAGTGCATTCCTCATTACTCTTTACCTATGCATTATATACTTAGTAGAGGAAGTTTAATTTATAGTTCAATATCTGTAGAATAACATAGATTTTCATTTTAGCTATTTAAATCCAACATATTATTTCATATATGCAGAATTACAAAAATATAGTGAAATAAAAATTGGTGTAATTGCTTGTTCTGTTATCATTAATGTCTGCACAAAAATTTAAAGCTTATTACTTCAGAAAATCACATTTCGTTGTCCTCTTAGAAGTATTTTATGGAATCCTAACATTAAAACCGCTTATTTTGACGGCTTAAATCGAGGAAAAATGTCCTATTTCTAGCACCACTGATGTCGCCCTTCGTGTTGTAGTGGTTACCATACTAGTCTCTAAAACCCAATATTCCAGATTCAATCTGACGGAGGGTGATGAATTTTTTTCAGACGCAAAAATCCTTAGCATGCTTCTTTTGTAAGGGAAGTAAGCCATTGGTCCAGTGTAACATTTATTTGCACGTAACACAACTCCATACCATGAAAGAAGAGTGATTCCTGGAAAAACTCCACCATTTTGCGTCGGCAAGTCTTGATTTCGTCTTACAGTGTCATCTGTGGGAGATTAGCTGATCCCTGTCACTATAGCGCATAGCGGCGATCTCACGAATTAGAAATTCAAATCCTACCACGGAAACATCGTAACGATGCTCTATGCTCCACTTAGGAGCTACAGGAAAGTACTATTTACAATGGCTACAAAACAGCAACGACGTCAGTATCGCCACAACATAATTTTCTCCAATATGCCTATAGAAAACCTGAAATTGTCATTCTCGCAACATTCAAACACAAGAATCACCTCATTAAATTTATTTTATAACCAAAACAACAGCAGTCTACCATATTCTCAGCATTCCTGGCTTCGTTCAAAATGTCAAACGAAACACAATCCATATTTTCAATAGTTTAAAATTACCTTTCATTTTCCTCTAATTGTTGAAACAAATGAACTACATTTGCTTAGCAACCATATTACGTCATATATGTGTGATCATTTATTCATTATCATTTTTCATGTAACAAGTTTATTTTTTATGTTTACGTATTTTAGAGCTAAAATTGCATAATAAATTATATATAACACGTGTATAATCTCATTGTAACACTCGTAAAAATAAGCGCGTACGCTTTCCCTCTCGCGCTTTAATATACAAGGTGGTTCACCTATTCCTTATTATTTTTGGAGATAGGCAACGCTTCATACTCTGAAAGTAATAAGGTCGAAATTACCGTGCTTGTCGGCCATTTGGTAACCATGTAAATCCAGCCTGCTCTTCATCGGAAAGTAGACCTTAGCAGCAATAGTTACATCCATTCCAAAAACATGCGCTTATTAATTCTTGTTACAGTACATGTTATATCAATAGGATCGCTGTCATGCATTCTACAACGCAAATTGTAATGAACGGCTTAAGCTACAAAAAGGGGTCCACAACAGTTATAAAGAGATCAGAAGCGGAGAGGGAGACATGTGTGACACTATACCTACAAGTTTTAACGTAGATAGTGGGCGCAATGATTGTAGCTCAACTGGTTAATTTCATGCTCCATAATCACCTCCAGCATATCAGCGGTTCGAGTCCTGAGTCGATGAGCACTTTTTTTCTTCTCTATGCATTATCGAGGTGCAAAGTTAGTTCAGTGTTTCTCACTCTAATAATTTTAGGTGTAAATAAAAAGGTAAACGAATGAAGAGCAAACGAAAGTTCATTTTACGTGTACTAAAGTTTTCGATTCTTAATTTTCTTTCTGATTATTTTGAAAAAGAAACTTTACTAAACCTTTAAAGAATAAAGGAAATTTCCGAAACGTATAAAGTTAATAAAAACAATTTCAAAATACTAGAACTCCTAATATGTTATCGATTGTTGTTTGTAGCTAGAGAATGTTTCATCCTTAAGTTTCAAGTCGGAAACACTGTATCTAGTGCATATTGAGAAGTTTGTTAAGTTATCGGGATTAAATCTAATTTTCTTTTCAACTGAAAGTATTAGTGAACACCTATGTATTTGGCATAGTTTATGATTGTCAGCCTAGGTATTATGTGTATTTTTCGTTTTAGAGATACCCTGAAATTGGGCCTGGTTATGTAGTATCATCTGAAATACCAATGTTAGTTTTAAAACATTGCATATTTAGAAGAAACTGAATGAATAGGCCTCAGAATGCTCATTTTCATTTGTGTTTCCTGTAACTGGACTGATTAAGTTAGAATAAACATAAATACAGAGAACAGCAATAAAAGAAACAAATAAGCAAGTTAAAAAGTATTCCGATATTCCATATAGCTTTGTGCCAAATTAGGAAGAAAGAAAGTCGGGAAAAAATTGTCAACGTTTTGGTAAGATTCGAACCTGAATCTATCATCTAGGAACTCATGCTAACACCGCGCGTTAAGCATATTCATTACGGCTCTTTAGTGCCGAAGTCTATAATATTGGTGTGCAGAAGTTGGGTCTCGGGAACGATGTTTTCAGTTTAAGTGTAATCTGCGGGTTGCATAAAACCTTGTATAGTCATTTCACGATCAGTCATATTATACACAAGTTATACAAATAGCTATATTTTAATTTTCTAACAAACAAGTTGAGGTTGAGTTTTGCGCTTTTACATAGCCATTTCTGTATTTATTCATATATTTTTCCAATTTTTATATTAAATTTAAAAAGTTGGAAAATCAGTGTGTCTTAAGAATAGTTTTACGTACAAGCTACATAGAAGTAAACGATGATGGATAATTAAAGTCATGTGAATTTATCACATCAGAACATTTTTAATTTCTCTGCACGTACTATATAGATAGTGTATATAGAGTATTCCATCCAAAATTCGATAAACAGAAGTGTATTTTGAAGTCCCCTGAATCTAGAAAAGCATTTTTAGAAAAAGGTCGCTGTGTGTGCCTGGACAGCATAACTCAAATATACGTTAAATACTTAAATTTGGTATTTAAATTTAGTATAATCCAAGAATTGGACACGAAGATTTACAATAAAAGCCCCATGTATGAAAACAAACAAATTTTACATGGATAATTTTTTTAATTTCTTGTCTTGAAAATTGCTCTAATGTTTTGATTGAAGTATCGTATATTAAGAATACTTACATAACACATAGAATGTACATCTTGCATTTTCTGGGAATAACCTCTAAAGACCTTTTAATCGATTTCTTCATTATGAATTTTGCATAACTGGTAAACCGTAAGAGAAACTGTAGAATTAGGTAAAACACACTGTACATTTTTACTTCTCTATACGTACCATGTACCGTGTAGAGGAAGTACTTATTTTATTCTACCCAAAAATTCAATACCTATATTTCACCGAAAATGTATTAATTAGGACCCCCTGAATCAAAAAAAAAATAGAAAAAGGTCCGTATATGTGTTTGCATAGCTATGAACAGCATACCTCAAAAACGAAAAGACCGTTAAATACTAAACTTGGTATTTAAGTTTGGTATCTTCCAAGGATGTGACACAAAGACTTTCAAGAAAACCACCTATCCCAAACTGCCCTTTACATAGAAAAATCTTCTAAAATGTTTATTTTCAAGAAAATGGCTTTAACGGTTTTGATTAAAATACCACATATTAAAACTATTTCCATCACAAATAAAATTTATATCTTGAATTTTCCGGGAATAGCTTCTGAAGATCGGTTTGTTCTGGATGAGTTTTGCTGAATTTTGCATAACTAGTAAACCGTAAGAGATAGACAAAAGCTTAATAAATAAAAATGTAAATCTCGTTAAAACACAAAATTTATGTCATATACTTTTTTCGTGAAGTTCACCGTTTTTTAGACATTCCTTGTTATTGGTTTCAGTTTTAAAGTACCTACTTAAATTTTTCGCATGCGGGAATTGTCAACTCCTGGCCTGGCGAAGAAACGGTTTTCAATCCCATAACAACCATATTTTAAAACATTTGAATATCGGTTTAGCCTAGTGTATTTCCTTCTTTCCCTTCTACTGATAAGGGACTAAGTAATAAAACTGTTTCTGCTTATGTTTATTCGATTAGCATGAAATAGAGGAATAAGCTTATAAACAATAATACATTTGTTACAGAGATGTAGAGAAAGTGATGTGAATGGAACACATCAATTTTTTTTGTAGAGTTCATTTTTGAGATAGTCCTTATTTTCCCTAACCTTCCGTTTCATCTGTCTTTTGTTTTAAGGTAGATCTCGATTAGCATGAGAGATATAAGAACCATTTATAGGAATGGTTTGTTTGCAGTACAGGTAGAGAAAGTCATGTGAATGAAATGTATACGTCTTTTTTCCTTTTACTTACTCTAGCACATATGTACAAAGGAATGGCTTTCTCATCTCAAGGTCACGGCTTCAAACCGGGCCCAGACCGATTGTTTTAAATGTGATTAAAAGCGGTAGCCTCATATCAGTACATTTACTAGCATGTAAAAGAAATCTTACGGGACGAAATTACGGCTCACCGGCGACACTGATATGAACCCGAAAAACCTCGCTAATAAATTAATAATAATAATAATAATAATAATAATAATAACAACAACAACCTATGTGCAATGTACAGAGAGCAGTTTTAACACAAACATTTGATACCGTACACATTTGTATAGAGACAGCTTTTAAAATTGTAGCTCTAGCGTAGTGTATTTCCTTATTTCCCATTTACTTATAAGGAACTAAGTAATAAGATCATTTATAGTAATGATAATCTTGAATAGCATTATGTAGATGAAAGCATAATCTTGTGCAAGAATAACATAGTTTGTTTTCAGAGTAATAGAATAATGGACCACATCAGATTTTTTTTTTTTTTTAAGTTAGATGCCTTCGCAGCATGTTTCTCAATAAAGTTGTCAATATTTCTGTGATACTAGTGTATTTAAAATCTCTTACTTAGAATTTTGTTTCACTGTCTAGGAAGTTTCTTTCAGTAGTATTTAATTTTCTTCATTACCTCATAGCCCCTAAGTCAGTAGGCAGAATGTTGGCCATTTCCCAAGCTATGTTGACCCAGGCGTTCTCTTCTCCCAAATGTGCGCCTTTAAGTCCCTTGCGAAATGTCCCTTTACTTAATACGTTTCCCTCAATTTAGATTACTATCAGCAAACCGGCTAAAATCCTGTAATTGCGAGAGCCCTGCCTATAGTACAAAAGAGCAAGTTCTATTATAGTTGGCGGCTTTAGCTGCGACGAAGAGATAATTATACGCTCTTGATGAACGCGTGACAAATCATAATTACTGTCTCTGGATAAACCAATTTTAACTCCGCACTGCCAGATTATTGGTTCACAACACACATTTTATGAGGATTAAACTTCTTGGTGGGTAAATGAATAGGTTTCTGCAAACTAGTTTTATGTTCTCTAACACGAACTGACGTGCGTAAAGTCTGGCCCATAATGGAGCGTAGCTGATGAGTTTGGTACTGACAATTAGAGACCCACCCTCCACCAGCGTGGCCTTAACTTTTCGTGTATGAGCAAAGACGTACCATACCAGGAATGAGCCCGTTGACGGGCGTAAGAGGCGCATCTACTTTCATCTTTGCGTAAGCAAAGAGGCTGGTTTATAAAATATGCACAGTTATTCCAAGAAGTATTCGTATAAGAGTATAATAAGTACAATTATAAAAATACAGCTAAGAAACAAACAATTACTATTTATTTTCATCGGTTAATATCTATTTGGAAATAAAATGCTGTTTTAGGTGATAAGTTCCTTAACTTTTGAACTATACCATGTTATTTAAAACCATGCATCAAACAAGAATTCCTGTAGTAAACAGCATCCCAGATATTGTGCCTCACTGATCCACACACCTGTCCCTTTTCTTGTGTAATTGGGCTTGGTATATGATAGTTCCTTTCTCTTTTCAAAGCCGTTGAGCTAATTTAAGTAATGTGAGTCGAAAATGTCTCGAAACCACAAAAGGAGAGAGAGAGAGAGAGAGAGAGAGAGAGAGAGACAGAGAGAGATCGTCATCACGTGGTTTTGAAAAGGAAACTCTCTTCAGCAAATTACAGAAACTATTAATAGACTTACCAGTACAGACTTATCATCACGTGGTTTCAAAAAGGAAACTCTCTTTAGCAAATTACAGAAATTATTAACAGACTTATCAGTATAGTGAAGACTATTATACAAAACGTAAGAAAACCAGTCAAGAACTGGTCGTTCTGTAATTCTATCCAAGATATAAAACGATGGGTAATCAGACTAGTCAAGAAAAATCCAAAACTAAGTTCCCAAATTAGCTACTAAAGCTCAAATACATACAGGAAAGTCTATTTCAGCACAAGCTATAAAAATGTGCTTTATGCAATTGAGTATGAAGGCCGAAAAGCCCGTATAAAACCTTATGCCAGTAAAATCAACAAAAAAAGCGGTTTCATATACATAAATACGATGGGTTTGATTTCTGGAAAAAGGTTGTATTTACTGACGACAGTAGGTTTGAGCTATTTAAGTAAAATGAATGAGTAACAATGTGGAGAAAAAAGAATTCTGAACTTGAAGACAATATTACAGCTTCAGTCAAATTGGAGGAGGTACAGTACGTGTATGGGGATATATGAGTGCAAATGGTGTGGGGAATTTGTGTTTTGTTGATGATATGGACCACAAAGTTTGCATCAACATCCTAAAAACACATTTCTAGGGATATCTTCACACAAGGCAATGATCCCAAACATAGTGTTCTAGATACAAGGTTACGGTTATGTATAACAACACTCCTTGCTGGATGCAGACAGCACCCAAATACCGAACATTAATCCAATAAAGAATTTGTGGAATGCACTGGCTAAAAAAGAATCATCAGATATCCAATAGAAATGAACTAAGGAACGTTCTAACGTAAGAATGGGGAAAAATTACAGTACAAGCAACAGAATCTGTGGTGAAATCGATGCCAAGGAGGATACAAGAGGTTCTAAGAAGAAAGGTGTGTTCACTAAGCACTGAAGTGTAAGAAACAATGTTCAGAATTTCATTTTATTTATTGCTGATGAATACTTGTTTTGGTATTAAATTTAAATTTTAATTATGTTTCTGGAAAAAGAAATCTGTTTTATATTGTAGTCTCTTTTTCATTGAATAAAAACAAGCAATTGCCCTGATGCACTTCATTCTGGTAATTTTCCACTATTTGTACCCCCTTAAACAGAAACTTATGTATTAAACGAATACTTTTTGAAGTCACTGTACCTACCTAATGGAAAAATCCACGGGTTTATTCCCCGGGGTGTGAGGTACACTAGTCAGGTCAGTTGCCAGGGACAAGGGGAGGTACTTGAAGTAACGTAGCTACTCCTCTATAAAACAGTGACGTAATGTGCGCTAGTTTTTCGGCTTGTGTATGGAATGTATGAGTTACTTTTAAAATTCAACATGTTATGCTGGTTTCGTTTGACTTCGGCTATCTCAATTGTGTTTTTGGTCAAGCAAGTACATATTTCTAAACAGGACGCGATCGGTAAAGGAATCTATATATGACACAAAAATGAGTTTGAGAGATGCATTTTTTTTTAAAAGTTTGTGATAAAAAGCTGATGTGCTGCATTCACAAGCCTTTCTTTTCAAACTATCATTACAAAGGATGACTTGTTTATCCATATCGTACTAATGGAAATAAACATTAGTAGAAATTGTCTTATTACTAGCTTCCATATAAGTAGAAGGGAAATGAAGTATCTACCGCGTTTCCATGGGGAATTGAAATCAATTTGAGTATACTTACTTATGTATTGAATACTGCGTGGAAACGCGAATTCAAATTGTATTGAATCTTGGATCCAATCCTCTCAAAAAGTGAGATCGGAATGAAGTCAGATCGAAATATGTTGCATGGAAGCACTTCTGTATTCAAATCGTTTTGAATACGGTAAAGAAGCTCTTGTTCGGCTATACTCGCTGCACGCGGTAGTCATTTGTTAATTTTTTTAAATTGTCCTATGGTAGATTATAACAGAACCACTTTAATCTATATTTTGCAATGGATTCTTAAATATAACTATTTAACACCAAAACACAGATAATAAATATATGTTTAACAGGTTCGCCAACGCAATTAAAAGTTGACCAACACGAATAGATGAATAAAATTATTCATTATATTATAAATATAATGCTAATTATATAAGCTTAAGTATTCAAAACGACCAGATAGTATTGAACATTTTCTGAAAATGTTCCATGTAAAGGGTAGTTTGGTGTGAGGGGATTTTCTTGAAAATCTTTGTATAGCATCCTTGGAAGATACCGCACTGAAATAGCAAGTTTGATTTTTAACGTTTTTTTGTTTTTGAACTATGCTACTTATAGACACACACACGGACGTTTTTCTGAAAATGCTTTATTTTGGATTCAGGGTTTCTCAAAACAGGCATTTCCGGTGAAATCTCGGTATCGAATTTTTGGGTGCAATACAATACCTTCTCTATACATTAAATACATAATATGTGTAGAGAAAGTAAACTATATGATGTGTTACATTCAACATGTTTTTTTCTACATCTCAATTACAAATTATTGTTAAAATCATATTCTTCTATTTACTTTATGATAGTCGAGTTAAATCTTAGGAGAAAATTTCTGAATTACTTTCTTCCTGTAAGTAGAAGGAAAATAACGGAGCACCATAGGCTAAGACGATAGTTAAATCATTTAAAAGTTGGTTGCTACGTGATTGAAGTACCTTTGTTATATGGACAGGAGTTGATAAGTTCCCGTGTTTTAAAGCTGAAACTAATAATATGGAATATCTAAAAAAATGGCCAACTCCATGAAAAAAATGTGTATAACATAAATTGTGTTTTAACTGAGCCCGAAAAAAAAAACATTTTTAGAGCCACGTTGGTGTGGATATGTGTGTCTGAATGAGTGTGTGTGTGTGTGTGTGTATGAGGACGATTAAATCAAAAGGTTGCTTGATTTAATCGTCCTGGAGTAGCACCAGCCTTTACTCCGAGACTAAGAAGTGTTCATGAGTGAATTACATCTTCGGATGAAATCAGAATTCGTGTTAATACCTTTATTGGTAATGTTGTTCGATTATCAACTTCAAGTAGTCGGTATTATAAGGATCTAGTTCATTTTGAGGGATTATGTAAGAATCAAATCCAATATCTAAAAAATCTGAATATTCATAACTTCAGTATCATTGATGTCCAATAGTTTTAAGTGTTAATGTGTGTGGTGTGTGGTGTGTGGTGTGTGTGTGTGTGTGTGTGTGTGTGTGTGTGGACTTATAGCTCAAAACTAAAAAACCGTAAAATACCAAACTTGATATTTAAGTTTAGTACCTTCCAAGGATGCGACACAAAGGTTTTCAAAAAAGTTCCCCCACCCCAAAAATACCCTTTACATGAAAAATTGACTAAAGATTATTTTTCTAAAAATGGCTCTAAAGATTTGTATTAAAATACCGCATATTAAAGATATTTACATGAAAAATAAAATATATAAACTGAATTTTCTGGGAATAGCCTCTGAAAACCTGTTCATTGTGGATACATTTTGTTAAAATTTACGTAACTTGTAAACCGTAATAATTAGACAGAAATGTATTGCACGAAAATATGGATCTCGTTAAAGCACACAATTTATGCCATATAATTTTTGTTGTAGAGTTATGCTTTCGAGAAATTCCATGTTATTGTTTTCTATTTTAAGTTGCTTAAATTTTTTTTCAAAAGGTAGGTAATGTTTCTTTAATCTGTCTTTTGTTTACTCCTGGCAAGCAAAGAGAACGGAATTTCAAATGTTTCACATTGCTATTGCTTTTAAAAGATGTGACTGTCGCTTTATCCCAGAGTATCCCCTTATTTTCCTTCTAATTACAAATAAGCAATAAATAAGACCAATACTGCTAATATTTTTCTGGATTAGCATGATGCAGATAAAGGGATAACTGTTTTAAAGAAAAATGTATTTATATAAACACAGCATCTTCAGATGATCATGGGCAGCGCCGTGGCCGAGTGGTTGGACCACTCGCCTCTCACCTAGACGGCCCGAGTTCGATCCCAAGCGACCACTTGTGATATTTGTAGTGGACAAAGCGGCGCTGGGGCGGTTTTCTCCGGGTTCTCCCGCCATCGCATTCCACCGGTGCTCCATAATCGTTCACGTATCACCAGTGCCATCGCCTGCGGTGCCACAAGTATTAAAACCGGGTGTTAAACACTACCAAAAAAAATGCAAATGAAGAACCTTAGCTGAAACCATGCTGCTCTTCCTCTAGTAATACTTCTGAAATTAAATCGTCCTCTAGCTGTTACCCTTGTGTATACTTCATAAGCAGAGTTGAGGAGACCTTCACCTCCATTGTATTTGTCTTATCCTTGTCGTTTCGTAAATTTGGGGATTACTAAAGAACTTTCCACTCGTAATTCTTTTTCCCCTGTATCCATCATCATTCATAAGTCCAATAATGCGAATTTTAATATAATTAATCAGGGTTTCAGTAATTATAAATGTATACCATTTAGCCCAGGTGCTTCATGATTTAGAACTTCAATAACTTCTTCCCACATTGTGATCCCACACATTCAATATCTGTCCTTTGATGTGTACTTCATTATCATTATACCACAATTCCTTTCCATCATCATGTTCTCAATTATTTTTCATTGTAGTTATTTTTGCTTTTACTTCCGCTCTCTGCTAACCTCTTTAGTGTAACTTAACCTCCTTAGTGTAACTCAACTCTTTCTCTTCTATTATTATTATTAGTAGTAGTAGTAGTACTATTATTAATAATAATAGTAATAATAATAATAATAATAATAATTTCGTTACAACCATAGATATATTTGATGAAATGTCAGTAATGATTTAAAAATCTTCCTTCACCCTTATTTATCCCTGCTTTGTTTTCCCATACTTATATTTACACTCTCTGTCAAATCTTCCTAATATTTAATACATTAAATTATATGTTCTGGAATATCCAACTTCTTACAAATCTAGTTTTCTTTTTTCCTACACAAGTAAAATTTTATATCACCCGTGATCCTTAAAATATTGCATTACTCGTTTGTTAGGTTTAATATCATCCATGCTTAATATTTCCTGAATACTGGGAAATATGTAATTTATTTTTCTTTATTCAATATTGTACCATTAATGTTACTTTTTTCAATAAACTTTGCTTCATTTCCGTTACATACCACAACATATTTTAGGTCAACACAACACTCGGCATCACTAGGGGGTCGTAGGATCAGAGGTAAAGCTTATTCTGTGCATGCGAGAGAGAAGCAGGTGTTTAAGGTGCAGGAGAGTGTACATTTGGGGAGAGATCTGGAGCAATGGTGTGAGGAGTGAATGAACGAATTTTGGGTACTGCATGGTTAGGGAGCATAGGGTAATAAAACTCAAAGTTTGCCCAAATTCAACATAACTCACCTGTTACATTGCGACCTTCTGAATTCAACGCTGTAAATGTAAACCTTGTGCCCTTTCTGTCGACGTTGGCCGGAGTGGGCCCAAAAATATCAGCAGTTCAGATGTGAGGGCTCTCTGAGACTTAGTTATTGAATCTTTATAAACTCATACTTATGCCAGCATTGCTTTATGTGGACACGACAATGTCGGCATTACGACACCTTATCACCGATATCGATTGTTCAAACTGGTGCAATATTAACTCTTGCTCAATGAAATATAATTTATTCAAAATGACCGTCTGGAACCCTACACTATTCTTATAATTATTTACATTTACCTACTACCCGTCCTATACGAATATATTGCTCTTCGCCTGACGACTCAAGAAAACCCAAGGGTCAGCGTGACGGGTCGCTGAGGTTCAACCCGAATGCAAGACCCATACGTGACCGCGGCAGTGCAATTCTAGCTACTGGATATTTTACCTCCCTCGAAAGTTGTCGATCTGCCAAAAGACAGCTTTAAAGCTTAAACCTACTTTCGAGCATATGTACACTACAGTTCTCTTAATATGGTTTTCTTATTTCCGTTCACAACGGCAATAAATGTAATCTTCGTCTCCATGTCACTGACGACAGCTCACATACCTTAACTGCCGTCAGCTTAAACAAACATGTAAATATTTCTTCACTCTTTTCTCCAAAATAATGAATTATTAATGGTTTAGCCTTTCCTTTTGTACAATAATAGTAAAACTCATTCATAACGGTGATATCCGGGCCAATGCTTCTTTTAACTTCGACTACAACATCAACATCATTCCTGCGTTCTTTTTATGTTACCGATTTTCTTTTTCTTTTCCTTTCTTCATTTTTTACTTTCAATTTTATAAATACTTTAAATCACGGGAAACTTGGTAATCAGTTGAGGAATTTAATGCCATGTAAGCATGTTGCTAAGGAAGATCAGTGGTTAGAGCAACGGAATAAGATCCGTGGTTCAAATTCCGACTATGACATTTAATTGTTCAGTCTGACTATCTAACTCCTAACCTACACACGCTTTATGTGGTAAAAACAATTAACAAGAATTGAGTACTGTTTAGGGTGCCGAACCGGGGTCTCTGACTGTCTGCCCACTCAGGTTGAGTTGGACGCTGTTTCCGCCAAATATCGCCCGGAGAACATTCACTTCCTCTATATTTGATTGTCCGGATGTGTCGATTCCATGAAGTGGTCCCATCGTTCGATTCGCTTTAAGTACATTGTTTGGAGTATTTCGTGGTTGTCACATAGTTCGAGTGTTGTGTTGGCTGCAGAATGGTTGTCCTGTAGGCGGTCATCTAGGGACGTTAGCTTGGCAGTCGAGATTAGGAAATCCGAGTGAAGGTACTGCACGGTAAACCATAGGCCCCGGATTTCGTCGGTGATGTCTGGCTGTGCTGTTGAAGGCGGTGTAAATGTTTGCGGTTTCTAGCAGCAGCGTAGGGCTTATCAGCTTCAGCGGTGCCTTTCTGTGAGAGTACAGGTAGTAGATCGCCTGGCTGGAAACTCGGAGGTCCCTTCATAATTGACGCAAAAGCACCGGTGGCAACGAAAACCGTGCTGGAGTGGTAACCCCTCTTAATGTGCCTGCAGACACACCACCGAATAGCGTTTCAGGCAGCTGGCTTGACTCTGAGCAGCTTCCCTATTAAGGCCGACAGGGTCACCTCACTGGCGAGCTCCAGTCGAACGAGGGGCGTGAGTCCTCGAGCAGAAATGATGCGGGTAGCTTATATTGCTTGACGTCACTGCTGTATACCAACAGTACGCCAGAGATATGCACGACAGCACGAACCGTGCAGGCAGATTCGGAAACGTCACAAATTACCACGCTGAAATAAGTGAGGTACTGCAGTGGATGTGCTTCGACGAGGGTGGTGGCGGGTTGACGTCTCGGCGGCTATATTGGCAGTTATTACGAAACTGCGACCGAGGCGTAAATAAGCTCGGATAACGTAGACGAACAGAAATCCCCTAGACGGATCCCGGAAAAACCATGGCGTTTGATGCGAAAATAGATAAGTCGACTCTGTGCTGTTTGCTTCACAGAATCTGGAAGAGAAGATAGAGAAATAGTCAGGGCTGCCAGATCAAAAATCTGTGTTCAATTCACATGACTTTCTCTACTATAAAAATGTACCGATAAATATATATATATATATATTAAAAT